>CM060913.1:82622309-83981059 GCA_030737875.1 Allium sativum | reverse complement strand
TGCTAAACTATCCTACCTTTATAATAAATTTTTAAGTAAACAGAACACAGTAAGTGAAATGCTAATTTTCCTAGCATTATGTTTTTTTTTTGTGATTACAAAAACTTGTTCAAAAAATACTTGGCTTCTAAAAGCATTTTGATTTTTAGTCGAGTATTTGACATGCTATTACAAAAATGCTAACCTCTCCTATCATTTTGATTTTTTTATTTAAGCAATTTGCTGTTAATAAAATGCTAAACTATCCTACCATTATAACAAATTTTAAGTAAATAGAATATTGTAAGTGAAATGTTAATTCTCCTAGCACTATGATTTTTTTTGTGTGATTAATATGGTGATTGGAAAACACTCAATTCTGCTAGCATTTCAACAATGCACTTGGCTTTGTAACAATCCCTTTATCACTCAAAATTTAGTAGTCGTAATTCATTAAATAATTTTATATTTATTTATGTGCACATATTAATATGCTAAAACATCCCAGCACTTCAAAATATTAGAAATAATATATGAATTTATGACTGAAAAACCTCTTATGTTCACCGATTACAGATTTCACTTGGAATTAAGAAAATAACATCTAAAGAGAAGATGTTACTTGATGGATCGAAGAACAAAGCACTTTTGCAAATAAAAGAGATTACAAGTGAAGATGAAGATGAAGGGTTAGGAATTGATAAAAAGATAGGCAAATCGAAATGCAAAATTTTCAAATTAGACAATTAGACAATAAATTGAAGGATGTGAAAACAAAGTTAGAGGAAGAAAATGAGCTAAGGAAAAAAAGAGAAGAAGAATTAGTTAAAAAAGAAATTTGCATGCTAAAATCAATGCTCCAAGAATCTGATAAGGAACAGAAAAATCTAATTATTCAGAAGTTTATAGAGCAACTTACCCCTCTTTCTTCCGACTTTCTAAGCACACCAGATAATGAGACCCAGGAAGAGTTCAAAAAAGTGGAAAACAAAGAAGAGAAGGATGTGAGAAGAAGAAGAAGCCAGTGGCTTAAAAATGTAACACCAAGTTCAATGATTGAAAGATTAAAAGGGAAAAAGAGGAAGCCAAAAGTTGATTCTCAATTTCAGTATAAAATAGTATACCGCAAAAAAACCGCAAACGTTGAAAAAGACAGTGAAATGGTGGAGGAAAAAAAATGATGAAATAGAAAATGAGAATGAAGAAGAAAGTAAAGAGAATAAAAGAGAAGATAAAACACATGATGAAGAGAATGAAGATGAAGGTGAATAAGAGGAGAATAAAAAATAAGTTGGAACCGATGGTGAAGTAGATATTGAAAAAACAAGCGATGAAGATGAGAATGAATATGAGGATTAAGATGAGGATGAAGCTGGAAGTGACGAAAGTGATACAAAAGTCGAAGAAACTGAAAAAGAGAAAGAACTGGTCGAAGAAGAGAAAGGAGAAGCCAGTACAGATGATGAAGTTCAAGATGTACAAACTATGGATGTTGACAAATATTATCCAAGAAAGAAAGTATATTGCCAAAGAAATATTGTAAAGAGTCTGATATTACAACCCCTAGATTCTCACAAGCAAAACATAATCAGGGCATTCTTTGCATGCGGAGACAAAACAAAGTAAGTTCTTTGTACTCGTTAAAATCTGAATTTCTTTAAATGAATCTATGATATATTTTAATATTTTTAAATCAAAATATAAATATAGCACGATAGCATGGCGAAACGATGATACTGAAAGAGGAGGGATAACAATTGTACAGTCCATGCTAGAAGATCTACTATTTGAAAAATTTACAGATGGTCAGGTAAATGTAAATTGTAATAGGTATTTTTTTTTTAATTATTAAGTAATATTATGTTCCTAAGATGCTAACTTGTAGCATTGTGATTGTTATTTTTTAAAATTTTAGCTTTCACTAGCATTTTGGACTTTTTTATAAACCAGCATGTTGTTCCCAAAAGACCTTTTTCTGCTACCATTATGATCACTTTTTAAATAAACAATACACTGTTCGTGAAATGCTAATTCTCCTAGCATTATGATTTTTTTAATAACATGATGATTGAAAAATACTAAATTCTGCTAGAATTATAATAAAATTTATGATAATACAAAATGTTGTCCAAAAAATGCTAACTTCTACCAACATTTTGATTTTTATTTGGGTAGTCAACATGCTATTACAAAAATGATAAACTCTCCTATCATTTTGATTTTTATATTTAAGCATTTGCTGTTAATAAAATGCTAAAGTATCATAGCATTATGATGTTTTTTAAATTAAACAACATACTGGTAATAAAATTCTATCTCCCCCTAGCATTATTTATATATAATGCAACATCCAGGTAACAAATTTATATAGAAGCAAATTCCATGTTAAAATAATATACTAAGCTAACATTATTTTTATAATGCAGGTTATTGACTGGTTTACTTTAAATGCAAATACATACGAACACAACTACATATTCAGTACAATCATGACGGTAAACAAAACTTTTACTTAAAATTGTAAATATCGGAAACAAATTAATATTTTTCATGTTTATTTGCAGCATGCCATATAAACTGATGTTGAAAATGTTGCTCAAACATTGGTTAACCCAATGGTCCAAAAAATTATCAAAGACGAAGTTGCAGAAACCACATTCTTTCCCTTGCATTACATCAACCATTGGACTCTACTAACTTTGGACTATATTAAAATGCAATGGAACCACTATGATTCATTGAGGCCCAGAAGATCAACCTCTGTATCAAATAAACACTATAAGGAAGCTCTGAGGATGGTAAGATTGTTATTATCATATATATATATATATATATATATATATATATATATATATATATATATATGGATGTATATTGGAAAAAAAACTATGTTTTTTTCTGATACAAAGAAAAAAGATTGAAATGATCATCTATCAAAAATTTGTTGAAAACAATATTATAAACAAAAATATTGGAACAAAGCCGATGAAACAGCCACAATGCCTACAACAAGATTTCGACTCGTAAGTAAACATTAACAGTTTTTTTAATAGATACTAAATGCTCAAACCATTATATGTGTGTACCAATATTGCCTTTTACCATAATACAGTGAAAACACCTTCATATTGTCCTTTACATGTGCAACTTAAACTGTTAATATAAATGCTAATTTGTATATCATTTTTGTTTTATTCTTAAGGTAGGAACCATACTATTATTTAAATATCCATACAACACCTTGCATTTTTCATATCTTTGTACACTACTGCCAGACTTTTACAATAATATAGTGAAAACACCTTCATATTGTCCTTTACATGCGTTTCTGGGTTTGGTCATTTGGGAGAATAGTGTTTTTGATGTTACTATGATACAACTCTATTAGCTCATATTCTGCAACTGACAAACTAAATAAAATCATCAGTTCATTCTATTATGCAATAGTTTACTTGAGGGGAAAGTTGATGTACCATGCAATAAAGTTTCATTCCATAAAATCTTAGGAAAATAAAATATAAACCGGAGAAATTGAAGGATGTTCGACGATTATGTGTTCCTTCCTGGAAATTGGATAATATTTGAACACAGTACATGGTTTTTGCCAAATAATCCATTGGCAAAAAGATAAATGATCATAGCATTGCATTTCTTATACCAATCCTTATTTATTTATTATTTTGCAGTTCCGACTGTGCATTATTTGTGATGAAATTCATCGAAAAATTGGATAGGGACAAAAGTCTACCAGAGGATTATAAAAAGGAAGATATCAATCTTCTCTATGCTAACACAGTGTTCAACATACTGAATGACCCACCAAGAAGTTGGGATATTATGAGTTACTTTGCAAACTCGTCCCCAGAAGAAATTGAAAACGCTGTGAAGAAGAAAGAACATGAATGAAGGAAACACTGAATTGTTGATGTAGCGCCTGTTTTAATTCAATTTGAATTTGTTGTTTAGACATTTAGTTGCTAATTGTAATTGAGTTTTAGTAATTTGAATTCATGTTAACGTAATGGCTGAACCTGGATTAAAGATTTGTGGTACGGACAGAATTGTACCTGTACAAATTTCTAACCTACATGTGGTAAATTGCTCTGTTTTAATTTCATACATAGTAGTTGAAGCTGAATTGATTGTGACTTGCTGTTTTAATGAAAATTCATATTGTAGCATGTTGTTTGGATTGGCTAATGTCTGATGTTTTTGTGCAATAAGAATTTTGGGAGAATTGTTGTTTTATAGCGACTGTATATTGGCTTTTTGAGATCTTTGTGATGGTTTGGTGGTTACTGTTATGTGTATGTGTTGGGTTATGCTTGTGTCTTTTAGATCGTGATCGTTTAGGAGAACTGTTATGTGTATGGGTAGGTTATGTTTGATTATATGTGATGAAATGTATAAATTAAAGTGCTATAAACAAATAGCATTATTATAAATAATTGTTTAGGCATAACAATCTAAAATAAAAATGAGTTATTTAATCAACATAACCCTAAATGAATCTACTGTACCCTAAGTTAAAAATGCTATAACAAATAACATTTTTATAACTAATTGTTTATGCATATCAATCTAAAATAAAAATAAATTATTTAAACAAAATAACCATAAATGAATCTATAACCAAAATATTTCATTCAACCGACCAAACCCAGAAACGCAAATGACATTTAGACTCCAAGTTCAATCGGGTATGTATGGATATAAACGAAAACAATATCCAAAACCTAATCAGATACCCATGCAAATAAATATACACCAAACAATATAAGCGATTGTAAAGGACAACCAAATTCAAACCTAATCGAGTACATACGAGACTCAAATGACAGCAGGACTCAACCCTAAGCAAGCACCTATAAAAACCAATTTATACCGAGAATATATTGGTTAACAAAACAATATAAATGATTGTAAAGGACGACCAGATTCAAACCTAAGAAAGTACACAATCTAATTAATTTTAAAGTACGACTAGATTCAAACCTAAGCGAGTACTTATGAGATTCAAAAGATTGTTGGACTCAAGCCTAAGCTGATACCTTTAACATATCTAGACGCAATGCCTATTCGGGTCGTTCAGAACCGATTATGCATCTATAAGAATTGTTTAACCGAGCAGGTACCAATGACACGTAAAACACATCCGGACACTAGGACTAATCGAGTAACTATGACAAGTATAGGACTTCTTGATGCAAGGTTTAATCGGGTACTCCAGCAATGATTCTGCACCCAGTAGGGATTGTTTAATCGAGCGAGTACCCATGATACGTAAAAGACATTCAGATACAAGGCCTAATCGGGTACCTATGACATGTAAAACGCTTCCAGACGCAAGGCCTAATCAGGTCGTTCAGCAACGATTCTGCACCTAGTATGGATTGCTTAACCGAGAGGGTACAATGACACGTAAAACACATCTGCACACAAGGCCTAATCGGGTACCTATAACACGTAAAAGACTTCTGGATGCAAGGCTTAATCAGGTACTCCAGCAATGATTCTGCACCCAGTAGGGATTGTTTAACCGAGCGGATACCCACAACACGTAAAAGACATTCAGACACAAGGCCTAACCGAGTACCTATGACACATAAAAAGCTTCTGGACGCAAGGCCTAATCGGGTCGTTCAGCAACGATTCTGCACCCAGTAAAGATTATCTAACCGAGCGGGTACAATGACACGTAAAACACATCCGCACACAAGGCCTTATCAGGTACCTATGACACGTAAAAGTCTTCTGGATGCAAGACTTAATCGGGTACTCCAGCAATGATTATGCACCCAGTGGGGATTGTTTAATCGAGCGGCTGCCCATAATACGTAAAAGACATTCAGGCACAAGGCCTAATCAGATACCTATGACATGTAAAAATCTTACGGACGCAAGGCCCTATCGGGTCGTTCAACAACGATTCTACACCCAGTATGGATTATTTAACCGAGTGGGTATAATGACACGTAAAACATATCCGCACACAAGGCCTAATCGGATACCTATGATACGTAAAAGACGTCTGGATGTAAAGCTTAATCGGATACTCTAGCAATGATTCTACACCCAATAAGGATTGTTTAACCGAGTGGGTACCCATGACACATAAAATACATTAAGACACAAGGCCAAATCGGGAACCTATGACATGTAAAAAGCTTCCAGACGCAAGGCCTAATCGAGTCATTCAGCAATGATTCAACACCTAGTATGGATTGTTTAACCGCGTGAGTACAATTACATGTAAAACACATCAGAACACAAGGCCTAAACGGGTACCTGTGACACGTAAAAGACTTCTGGATGCAAAAGTTAATCGGGTACTCCAGCAATGATTCTACACCCAGCAGGGATTGTTTAACCGAGCGGGTACCCATGATACGTAAAAGACACTTAGACACAAGGCCCTAATCGGGTACCTATGACATGTAAAAAGCTTCCGGACACAAGGTCTAATCGGGTAGTTCAGCAATGATTCTGCATCCAGTATGGATTGTATAACCGAGCAGGTACAATAACACGTAAAACACATCCGCACAAAAGGCCTAATCGAATACTTATGACACATAAAAGACTTCTGGATGCATGGTTTAATCAAGTACTCCTAGAATGATTCTGCTCCTAGTAGGAATTATTTAACCAAGCGGTTACCCATGACACGTAAAAGACATTCAGACACAAGGCCTAATTCGGTACCTATAACACATAAAAAGCTTCCGGACGCAAGGCCTAATCGGGTCGTTCAACAACGATTATGCACCCAATATGGATTGTTTAACCGAGCGGGTACAATGACATGTAAAACACATCCGCATACAAGGCATAATCTGATACTTATGGCACGTAAAAGGCTTCTGGACGCAAGGTTCAATTGGGTACTCCAGCAATGATTCTGCACACAATAAGGATTTTTTAATTGAGAGTGTACCCATAACACGTAAAAGACATTCGGACACAAGGCCTAATCGGGTACCTATGACACATAAAAAGCTTCAAGATGCAAGGCCTAATCGAGCTGTTCAGCAAAGATTCTGCACCCAGTATGGATTTAACCGAGCGGGTACAATGACATGCAAAACTCATCCACACACAAGGCCTAATTGGGTATCTATGACATGTAAAAAGCTTTCGGACGCAAGGCTTAATCGGTCATTCAGCAATGATTCTGCACCCAATATGGATTTTTTAACTGAACAGGTACAATGACACGTAAAACACATCCGCACACAAGGCCTAATTGGGTACCTACGACATGTAAAAGACTTCTGGATGCATGGCTTAATCGGGTACTCCAGCAATGATTCTGCACCTAGTAGGGATTGTTTAACCGAGTGGGTACCCATGACACGTAAAAGACATTTAGACACAAGGCCTAATCGGGTACCTATGACAGATAAAAAGCTTCCGGACGAAAGGCCTAATCGGGTCGTTCAGCAACGATTCCACACCCAGTAAAGATTGTTTAACCAAGCGGGTACAATGACACGTAAAACACATCCGGACACAAGGCCTAATCAGGTACCTATGGCGCGAAAAAGACTTCTGGATGAAAGACTTAATCTGGTACTCCAGCAATGATTCTGCACCCAGTAGGGATTGTTTAACCGAGCGGGTACCCATGATACATAGAAGACATTCAGACACAAGGCCTAATCGGGTACCTATGACATCTAAAAAGCTTCTGGACACAAGGCCCAATTAGGTCGTTCAACAACGATTCTGCATCCATTATGGATTGTTTAACCGAGCGGGTACAATGACACACAAAACTCATCCGCACACAAGGCCTAATCGAATACCTATGACACGTAAAAGACTTCTGGATGCAAGGCTTAATCGGGTACTCCAGCAATGATTCTGCACCCAGTAATGATTGTTTAACTGAGCGGGTACCCATGACACGTAAAAGACATTTAGACACATGGCCTAATCGGGTACCTATGACACATAAAAAGTTTCCGGACACAAGGACTGATCGAGTTGTTCAGCAACAATTCTGCACCCAGCAAAGATTGTTTAACCGAGCGA
The DNA here is from genome assembly GCA_030737875.1 of Allium sativum. Lineage (NCBI taxonomy): Eukaryota > Viridiplantae > Streptophyta > Magnoliopsida > Asparagales > Amaryllidaceae > Allium > Allium sativum. The sequence goes on along the minus strand of CM060913.1, from coordinate 83,973,043 downwards.
GTATAATGACACGTAAAACACATTCGAACACAAGGCCTAATCGGGTACCTATGACACGTAAAAGACTTCTGGATGCAAGACTTAATCGGGTACTCTAGCAATGATTTTGCACCCAGTAGGGATTGTTTAACCGAGCGGGTTTCCAAGACACGTAAAAGACATTTAGATACAAGGCCTAATCGGGTACCTATGACACATAAAAAAAGCTTCCGGACACAAGGCCTAATCAAGTCGTTCAGCAACGACTCTGCACCCAGCAACGATTGTTTAACCGAGCGAGTACAATGACACGTAAAATACATCCGGACACAAGGCCTAATCGGGTAGCTTTGAAATGTAAAAGACTTCTGGATGCAATACTTAATCGAGTACTCAAGAAATGATTCTGCACCCAGTAGGGATTGTTTAACCAAGCGGGTACCCGTGATATGTAAAAGACATTCAGCCACAAGGCTAATCGGGTCGTTCAGCAATGATTCTGCACCTAGTATGGATTGTTTAACCGAGCGGGTACAATGACACGTAAAACACATCCGGGCACAAGGCCTAATCGGGTACCTATGACACGTAAAAGACTTCTGGATGCAAGACTTAATCGGGTACTCCAACAATTATTTTACACCTAGTAGGGATTGTTTAACAGAGCGGGTACAATGACACGTAAAACACATCTAGACACAAGGCCTATTCAGATACCTATGACACGTAAAAGACTTTTGGATGCAAGGCTTAATCAGGTACTCTAGTAATGATTCTGCACCCAATAGGGATTGTTTAACCGAGCGGGTACCCATGACACATAAAAGACTGTAACGACCCGGGGTTTTCGACTCCGAAAATCAACACAAAACTACCATGTTGACTATTCGAACATCGGAAATACCTGATCATTAATAGAAAGAAGTTAGAGGGTGAGAAAAGATAAGATAGAAAATTAGAATAGAAGAAGAAGAAGATCATAATAACACAACATTAGAGTAACATGAATCTCACAGCGGAACGAACAAATATAATATATAACATAACTTTGGAAATACAACTTGTAACGGTATATGCATACCAACATCACAGCGGAAATAAACTCTATATAGATATATCTAGTGTTGAAGCTACCTGCTGCATGCTCCTCCAAGTATCTAAAAAATCCCGAGACTTGACTGCCCGTACAAATTTGGGCACCCAAGAGTTTAGGGAAAAAAAACAAAATAAACTCTGGGTCAGTCATGGGACTGGTGTGAGTAAAATCAAATCATTCATTTTAACTTTTCAAAATTCTTTTCAAAAGAAATGATAATCGTAAGACCGATCCACACATAAACACGGATGGTTGTTACCTTACGATAACCCAAAACAGTTTTGGAAATCAATACTTCTCTGATATTATAATAATGTCTAATCACAAGTAATTAACAATCTAGCAGAACGCTTGCATCTCACGTTCCACATATATAGTATACAAACAAAACCGCGGGCGCTTATTGGAAATTGGATTCCGACTATGACAAGGTATGGGACCACCTGCCGATAGTGTATCTCTAGAGGCGAATACACTGGGTTCAACGAGAACATCTTGCAACTCGGCCCACACATGACCGACCACTCATTTCGCTTGAGTGTATCGAATGTATATCACCAAAGGTTGGGAGCTACCCACCGTTTCCCGAAAGGGGCAGCATCAATAATAGATCAAAGAATGAAATGGATTTTCTCTAGATAGGTGATATGCACCCTAATGGGAGCGACCCACATAGCCATGTAGCCTGCCCGATTTCTGTCATTTCCCAGTTGATGAAGCTTGAGGTCATTACGTATCTTTTGAAACATCTGACCATAATCACTTTGAATGCCACATCGTCATACCCGTCAAAATCGCAAATTGATTTCCCCAAAAATACCACTGGTATAAAGCTAAGAGAAACGAATTCCTTCACAACCAAACGTAAGTACGTTTGAAGAGATCAACTTACACGATCCGTTAGATATACACTGTCAGACATTTGCCCATTCACGTTGTTCTGGGATTGGACAAACCGAAGGCACTATTCTGTAAACAGGATAGCCCTTGCATAACTCCGTCTTCAATTATCTTCATCATATTTGATCGCAACGCTAACGTCCATACAGAGTGGTTTTCAGATAATGAATCTGATCCCGGTCTCTCCGTATTGACGACGTAAAAATGGTCAAAAACTTCGATAGTCGGTGATTTAATTATCAAAGAAAAACAGGTGTGCAAACAACGGTATTATTTCCAGATGGAAATTCCATCGATCAATCATCATTCAACATTTATCTCTTAAATTCACTTATCATTAATTTATTCATTTTCCATTTCTATGTATTCGTAAATTCTTATTTTCTAAATTTAGAAAATATACTTTATTAATCATTTGAAAACATCTCAATTATCCACTGAAAATTTTAGTTCATTTATAAACTTTGTTTATAAATCACAACGCTTGTTTCACTTTTAAAACAAGTTCTTTATTTCTTAACCATTCGGAATTTCATTACTGTCTGAATTCCTGTTTCAAAACCCAATTGCCTTACACATGTTTTTATTTGCAAAATCTTTGCTTATTTTCATTATTCACATTCGAATATGAATAATGTTTCTTTTACATAATCTATTCAGTTTGATTTCATATTTGAAAACAATATCTCAACTTCAATTTCTATTGATATTTCTGTTTATAGAATTATTTGTATAAAATCTCCCTTTAACTTCTAACATTTTAAATCTCATTTAAATTTCCCTTTATAAATGTTGAATTCATATTCCAAAAAATATCGGTGTTAAACCGATTTCTACTTCTCTATATAAGTTTGACTTATATATTTTCCTTTATCAAAAGATAAATATTTTTATTTAATTTATAAAATATTATTTATAAATTAATCGTCTCAATTTATCTGTTAAAAACAGATTCTATTTAAAATCTACTTTAAATCCATATCATGTCACACCCGTGTGCGAAGCACGGGTCTAAACCTTCCTAATGTAAAATTTTCATTTTTATAAAGTCCTTTGATTTTATAATTATTTTACAAATATTTCCCTTTTCAATTCTACTCATTTTCAAATAATTCTTTTTTTATATAACTCTGTTTATTTCATGAATGTCTCTTTCATTTCTAAAATATCTCTTTTATAACGTTTATTCATTTCTAAAATATCTCTTTCGAAATGTCTACTTATTTTATACAAATATTTCATTTTTAATATACACTTTAAAAAATTCCCCCTTTTTCATTCCAGTATTCTCTATGGTGTTTAACATACCATATAAAAATGATCAATATCATTCAGCCATATATATAATCAGCATCAGGCTATATATCACATCGTATATAACAATATATGAAAACGGTAAAATAAGTGTTGAGGAATCCAGTTGGATCCCTCCGACCTGTTTCCCTGCATCCACAGAGGTTACACAGTATAACTCATATCTATTCCAGTTCAATATAACATATACAGATGAACAGAATAAATGTTTGTTTAGTGATATGGGTGTATCTTTAACTGTAATTTCAACCAATCAAACAACCATTCAACCAAACAATCATCACACAGAAATTTATCATCATTTATCAGTACTAGATTATATTTATAAAAATATAATTTTAAACAGAGTTAGTGAGTTTTACTCACCTTGGTCGATTATCGTTAAATAACGAATATCGGTCATTGATTTGATTCAGACGTTTAATTCCACCATAAATTCAACCGAGCTTCAAATGATTCCAATCAGTTCCATTGGGTAGCCTTCGTCCATACTATTCTATCGCCGCTTGTTTCTTCCAATTCTGATTACGTATGCGAAAGTTAAACATTTTCTAAGCTTGTAAACATTTAAATGGTCATTAATTATATAATTGATATTAAATTACCCTTAATTTTCTTTAACCATGATCTCGCCTTTAAAAACTTCTTCCCAATGATTCCCAACGCAACCCGAACCCACTTCAGCATGTCATGTTCTTCCCTTCACCAATTCCTCATATATAAAGCCCCTTTTCATACATATATGTATATACTGGGCCTCATTTTATTACTTCCCACTTCGGCCCACAATAAATAAATAAAACAACCCACCCCATATCATTTCCTCTTCCCCGATCAGAAAACATACGCTGCTTCCATTTTCCCATTCCTTCGATCCCTTCCACCACCTTGTTTTCTCCACCGACTTGAATAAAACCAACCCCGTTTCTCTTCTCATCCTCATTACTAACAGCTCGGCCCTCATTCTCCCGCGATTGCATGCCTCAACGAATGCAACAGCAGCATGAAGGACTCTTCACCAAAAAAGAGGCTCGACCCCTTTAACTAATTGATTTCCCTGTGAATTGTTTTGTTTAATTTTCTTTTGAAGAGTATAAGCTTTATTTTAAAATTTTCCTTTATTTGGGTCGCCATATAAAGGCTTTCAGTAATCATTGGGAAGTGCCTTCAGCATAGCCTATTTATGGATTGTAATACCTTGATTTCCAAGGATGTACAGTATGTTAGGTTTAGAACAGGATACAGTTTTGATTTGCTTTGACATAGCAGGGTTAGGTTGATAGAATAGGCTTGCAGCTTCATTAATTTCGATATGCCATGAGATAACTCTGTAGCTTATCGTGTTTTTTTCTTTGTAGCTTAGAGTAGATTATAGTTTCAAGAACATTGTTGTGTGCTGCTGATGTATGTTCATTTCGCAGTCTATAGGGTAGTGAAAGCATAGCCGATATTTATCTGTACTTTTGAGTATATTTAATTTTGGTTAGCTTGGGTAGGCAACAACATAGACTGCTTTGATTGGGACTACTCTGCGTATTGATGTTTCTTCAGCATGTGAAATGGATAGGTCTGCTCACAATTTTCATGTCAGCCGTATGTTTTATTCACCTTGGGTGTGAAGGTTTTAACGCCATTGGTTTGCAGTGATTTAGTTCATAGGTTGGCTGATTTGATTTGATAACATATTTTTCTGTACGTTTTTTTCATTTAAGGGTCACAGTGCCATATTTTCTCCTTCACGTTCCAGCTAGTAGACTATGTTGCTTCCTTTGTCATGAAGTAAACACATTGAAATGTTTTACATGTGCACGTGTACATGTTATTATAAGCTTGGCATAAGAAATTCTATTACGAACTTCATGGTCCTGCGTTATTTGTATAGGATAGTGCAACTATTTACGTAAAAGCTTAGGGGCGCAGTAACATAGTTCAGCAAATTTTTAGTGGGATGGTGACCATTTATCGAGTGCGCAGAAAATGAGTACTTCACCTTTAAAGAGGTAACAGACCACGGGTAGTGACAGTGCATCAACAATACATATGTATTTTTAAATAGATTATTTAGTTTAATTTAAAATTATAAAGTTTAGCATACCTCGATATGAAAATTTCCGTTTCTGTATGGACTATCGTGGACAGAAATAAAAATACCATTGAGATGAGCAATGTGCCATGATCCCAAAAATATAATAATACCGGTAGGTTAACTCATATTGTGAAACCCCAAATATTGATATAGGGTGCAAAATACTCCAAATAAAAAGTTGTGTATTTAAATAATTAAAAATTACTATAAAATTCTAAAAATTAAATTAACACTATGTCTCAAAAGTACCATGTCTAAATTCGAATCCAGTATGCAGTTATTTCAAATAACCGGTTACGATCGATGAAAAATTCTATAGCGACTATTTGAAAATTTGATTTGGACACAACTCAAAATCTACACGACGAAATCCCGATTTTTCTCTTCCACCAGAAAAATATACTTTACCAGCTTCTAACGTTTCTTGTTTCACAGAAATCCAATTTAAAATGGGCCCTGTATATTCAGTTGAAGTTCAAATTACCAAATAGCGAACTGCCGCGCCATTTCGAGCTTGATTATATTTAAAATAAAATTATACATTCAAACTTCGTTATTATAATATATTTGCCAATATAATTCAACTCTAAACTGGTATATATATATATAATTTGAATTTCCCAATTCACACAATATTGCCATTTCAGCTACTTCTGATTATTTCAGAATTATATATATTATTTAGTTATACTGATTAAATATTCACTATTACTTAATTAAACTACCATTAAATCCTCTAAATCACTATATAAATAATTAAAAAAATATTAATTATTATACTGTAAATATACGGGACATTACAAAGACATTCAGACACAAGGCCTAATTGGGTACCTATCACATGTAAAAAAACTTCCGAACACAAGGCCTAATCGAGTACCTATGACACATAAAAAGCTTCTAGACGCAAGGCATGATCGGGTCGTTCAGCAACGATTCTGCACCCAGTAAGGATTATTTAACCGAGCGGGTACAATTACACGTAAAACACATCCGCACACAAGGCCTAATCGGGTGCCTATGACACTTAAAAGACTTCTGGATGCAAGGCCTAATCGAGTACCTATGACACGTAAAAGACATCTAGACGCAAGGCCTAATTGGGTACCTATAACATGAAAATGATAAAATATAAAATATAAAATATCAATGATAATTTATCTATATTCAAGATATATTTTTTAGTCGAGTATAAAGTATAAAATATATACAAATGACAAATGTAATTAGGCACTTATGCATGTATACAAAAAAAAAAAAAAAAATTGACAGCAAAGTGTACTCTTATAAAAGATTAATCAACAAATTTTATAATGTACATAATTGTATGCATTAGCTTCAAATACCATACTATAATTGTTTTAGAAATAACTATATTCCAATAATTAATTAGCAGAAGATGCTATAATGAAATAGCATACGATGTTACCCAAATACCACATAAAGTAGAATCACATAGTTTATTATTACACAACTACTAATCAAATTAGTCAATCAGTTTAACATCATACAAAACAAAACACTAAATCAATATAGCATTAGTCTGTTGAATTAATGTAGAAAATAGCTGGTATAAACATGTCACAAACAACAAACATAACTGTGCATGCTTTAAAAATAAAATACATAAAACAAAATAAATGAAAGCAAACACATAAATGTGGCATTAGTCTTTATAAATGACATAGAAAATAGCAGATAATAAAATACCGGCAGTCACAAACACAACAGTGCATATTTTAAACAAAATATGCCAAAAAAGAAGAAGAAAGCAACCACATAAGTTTTACAAATACAAGTAAAATTTATATTAATATAGTTACCTAACCACTTTTACTTTATACAGCTAATAATCTAATCAGCCAATCACTTTTACAATATACACGACAAAATGCTAAATTAATATAGCATTATCCTGTTTAATTGATGTAAATAATAACAAGTGATAAAATGCTAGCAACCACAGACACAGCACTTCATAATTTAAAAAAAACACAAAACATAATAAATGAAAGCAGAAATATAAAACTCAGAAATACAAGTAAAAATAACAACTCAACATGTAACATGTCCCATTAACCAATAAAAAATAACAACAACGTACTAAGTATATAGTAACATATCCAACGGAAAAAAACTGAAAAATAAAATTCAAATTTAAATCTTCTTTGAAGCTTGGCAATTCCTCTTGTTATGTCCAGCTTGATCACACTTATTGCATTTATTCCGCTTATTTTGAGAATAATAAAAGCCACCATGTCTTTTAGTAGAAGGTCTTCCAACACCTCGAATTTCTTTAGGTGGTCTAATTACAATTTCATCTTCAGTAACAATTGGCTTACCGACAGTTTGAATTGTATTAATAGCATGTGCATAACTAGCTCTAAAAGCATTAGCTATAAAATAATATTCCACAAATTCATATACCGATAGCCTTGATTTATTCATACACTTAACAACATGTGCACATGGAAAACCGGTAACTTTCCACTGATTGTAGCTACACAATCTTTTTTCAAGATCAACTTGATGTGAAATAGGAGATCTAACTTCAAAAATATTTTCCGTAGACCTATATGCATTCCATCCAAACCCATCTTCAACTAACTTTGACAATCGTTGCTCCATGATTGGACATAAAATAGTAGTCCACTTATGGCATTCTTCCCTCCGCTTTGCCATTTGTTCCATTACATTCACTCGAATTCCATCTAGACAAGATGTAATTGGCATAAACCTATCATCCACAATCCAAGAGTTAAAGCTCTCAGCCACGTTAGAAGAATATTCTCCATATCTTCTACCTTGAAAACACAAATCTGCCCAATGTTCTAAAGGTTTATCTTTAAGGAAGTTGATTGCGGCAATACCTACAATTTCTTTAAATTTTAACATATAACGTTCAAAATTAGATAGATTGGAAGCTCAAGTTATAAGTTTAAACAAATCAACAATTGATGTATCACCCTTGCAAGCTTTAACCACTAAACCAATATTTTGCTCCATATGTAATGTGCAATAACTATGAAAAGAATACGAAAACACTTTCGGAACACCTAAGAGCAAACCCCATTGACGATCAGATATAAAAACTAATTCATGATCTTCATAAAGCATCTCTTTTAGATTATCTAAAAGCCAAGTCCAATTTGAATCATTTTCATCTGAGACGACTCCCATAGTTAGTGGAAAGAAACCTGAAAAAAATGCATTACATATGACACCCTACGTCCGTTAATGTCACTCACTAAGGGAATGCATTAAATTCCATGAAGCGTTATAGGTAATCAGATACAGAATAATTACAAGACAAATATAAAAAAGATAACAACGTAAATTTAAAATTTATTAAGATAAAAATACCGTGGTCCACAATTTCATTAGTCACAAAAACCATTACAACAAAATAACTTCTGTCTTGCATCATCAGAGTACATAAGTAAATAAAAAGCATAATTCCCCAAACGAAAGAGTTAAGCCATAGTAGAGACAAGAACTTGAGCCATACTTCAGCAATAGCTCCTGACAAGATGATATCTGAATCCTGACTAAGCCTAGGTGTTTCCTCCCTGTAAACCTAGAGGGAGTGGGGACGGAAGAAAGAAGGAGAAACAAAAAGGGTCAGACATAAAGTCTGGCGAATCTAGTTACTTTTAGCCAGTAGATAAATAAAAGTAACATGATAGGCATATAAAGTGGATAAGGGAGATCACTACATAAATGGTAGGTGTGACAAGGTAAGCAAGATAAGGTGTACATGCCTCACTAATGATTTCTCTGCACTGTTACTAGTATATCCAGAAAGAGATGATCCCTCCAACTATAAGGTGGTAAATTTAGGTATACATCCAAATGTATCCTAGCTATTACCCTGATCGATCGGCTCCCTAACCCTCGTAGATACCTTGTGATGGCCCTACAGTAGGAGGTATCATTTCCTAAAGTGGTAACCCCTCGTCGTAACAATGTGCACAACCATATCTACAGGTGTCACGGTCGTCTTATCCCCCTCTGCCCGGCTCATGCACGCACATGGCCTGGTCGGTTTGCGCCGCCCACATCGTCCTCCACGTTTGGATCTCTTATAATCAGTCAGTAAGCGTGCCCCTTCTCCGCCTAGTACGGAATACTTTGTTTGATACCTACTCCAGGTTACTGACTGAAATGGATCCTACACAATATGATACAAGCTCTCCCCTTTGTCTTGTATCCCCCACTAGGTTTTCACTCACTATGTATACCACTAGGTGTCTTTAATTACATAGCCTTATTACTTCTACCGGTTATGCTTACCTACAGGTGTCTTTAATACATAACCCCTAATCTTTCAACCGGTTATGCTTACCTATAGGTGTCTTTAATTACATAACCCTATTACTTCTAAAAGTTATGTTTACCCTAAGAGGTGTCTTTAATTACGTAACTTTATTATTTCCACCGATTATGTGTACCACTAGGTGTCTTTAATTACATAATCTTAATGGGTTAAATTTGTGGGCCTATTACCCATTCCCTCTTCGGATTTACTTAACCCACCCCTCAACCATGTTTACTTAACCCCCAACTTAAATTTAAGTTCATACAATCCCTATGGATTAACTTTAGGTTAAGTAGTCCAATTCTTTACCATGTCCATTTATGGTTTCATAATGGGCCAGACCTCCCACATTAGGCCTACAACATGTGGATGCTGGATATGTCGGTCGGGTCTGGGCAGACTTATTCCATAGTTGGGTCTAACCTCGTGCCATAGCCCGATTTGTATTTACGTACTTAGACCTCCCACATTAGGTTTACCACTAGTGGCTGCTGGATATGCCGGTTGGGTCTGGGCAGACTTCCACCACTAATGCAACCTAACATCGTGTCATAAGTATAATTACAGTTCCTAATTGTAATTACTAGACATTCCATTTTTAATTAATTAATAAAATTAATTAACCCTTTCCTTTTATAGGTGCCAATATCTATTTTGCCCAATAATTTGAATTACATGTCCATAAATGTTCGTATTCAAATTATGCCATTTTTAATTAATTCACCAATTAATTAATCCTTTCCTTTTATAGGTATCAATACCTGTTTTGCCCAATAATTTGAATTACCTGTCCATAAATGTTTATATTCAAATTATGCCATTTTTATCCCTTTCCCCTGTTCCTTAACTAGCACCTTCACAAAATTGGCAACATGCCTAGGCTAGACAATAGACTAGTCATAAACGATAATAGGGAAAATAATGAGAATATATTAAAACGATCTGCTTAGCATAAACATAAACTTGTATGATAATAAGGTGAACATACATACTAACATGGACATGAAATTTTCATCATAACAAGGTGGACATAAAACTGATGAACTGTGATGTCACAATATCTAAATTAGCCATTTATAGCTACTGTGTTACAGAATTCGGATGCCACCTCAACCCTAATGAAATTGGGTCAGGTCACGAGTCGTCACCCACTCGAAAAAGGCCCAAATACCAAGAAACTATTTTGGGCGCACTTTACAGGTGCGCCCGTGCAAAATTGCCTTGGCTCACTTGGCAAGTGCGTTAGTTATACCCGGTTCTGATTTTCAACTTTTTACCGTCTATAACTTCTTCGTATGTTACCCGTTTTACGTATACTAGGTGTCTATCCTGACCAGAATTTCGAGATGGGCGTAATGACGTAATCAGCTTCCCTCAATTCTTAATAATAAATTATTTATTCTTTAATTTGTCTTCTTTAATGTCGTTAAAATTTGGGGTGTTACATTCTCTCCTACTCAAAGGATTTCGTCCTCGAAATCTCCAAGTTGAGAAGAATGCATATCCTACCATCCGTCATCCATCTACTCAACCATCAATCACTGGCATCCGTTGTCCTTAAGTATTTCTAATGCTTTCATGAAAATATGCAAAAGTGTGTGTATATATCCCAACACTAATGCGAAAATCAGGCAGTCTACTGATTCAGTTGACCTCCTTAATGCAATGTATGTTAGTGCCATGAATCCAATATGTATGCAAATAAGCCTATTATAACATATAAGATCTACATGTGTGCGTACTCATTCATCCAAATGCAACATCCATATGCTAGTTCACCCATTTCCATCCATAAAAGAAAAGAAAATGCACACACATCCATATGCAGTATGAGAGTGATTGAGCCGATCTTAGTGCTTAATGTGTGTGTATATGCGTCCACAGGCAACCACTAGCAAACACTTGCATCCATCAAACATAACATGTTTCAAAAACATGTTTACATCCATAGGAATCCTATCTAAAGGTCGAAAATACTATGGATAGGATGTACTCAAATGATAGAAACAAGTACTGATAGAGCTTTTGGAAAAAGGAGTTAAGAACATACCCTCGAAGAGAGAAGGGTACGAAGCACGAATCTTGTCTACGGTCTCCCAAGTCGCATCCTCTGAGTTATATCCCCATTGAACCTTTAGCAACTTGATCTCTTTATTACGTAGCTTCTTAACTTCTGATCCCAGAATACGGGAAGGAACTTGCCTGATTGTCGCCTCCTGTTCCACTTCTATCTCTTCCAATATACTCGACTCGATAACTTCCACAATGTCATGCAAGCACTTCCGCAGTGAGAAACATGGAAAACATCATGAACACCAGATAGATTTTCAGGAAGCTTAACTCTATAGGCCATTTGGCTAATCCTCTCGGTTATGGGAAATGGTCCCACAAACCTAGGTGCCAACTTCCCTACCGATCTGAAGTGAACCACATTCCTCAGAGGTGACACTTCGATAAAAACCAAGTCTCCTACTTCAAATTCGAGGTCAGTCCTTCTCTTGTCTGCATAGGATTTCTACCTATCTATAGCTGTCTTCATCCGCTGTCGAATAAAGTCAATCTTTTCGGACGTTTCTCTAACCGTATCTGGTCCAAGTAATAATCTTTCTTTAGATTCCCACCAACAAGTTGGTGATCTACAGGGTCGTCCATACAATGCTTCGAAGGGTGCCATGCCGATGTTGACCTGATAGCTGTTGTTATAGGATAACTCCAATAAAGGAAGATGCTCTTCCCAAGTCCCTCCGAAGTCTAGGATACACAGCCTTAAAAGATCTTCTAAGATTCTATTCACCCTCTCCGTTTGCCCATCGGTCTGAGGATGATAAGCGGTGCTCAAACGCAACTATGTACCTAATGCTTCTTGCAAGCTCCTCCAAAATTCGGTGGTAAAATGGGGTCACGATCGCTCACGATGCTGGAAGGAACCCCATGAAGACGAACTATCTCTCGGACATAAATTGTTGCTAATCATGATGTTGTCCTCTTACTCTTAACTAGAATAAAGTGAGCACTCTTAGTGAGTCTATCTACCACATTCCAGATACTGGTGTTGCCTTTCTTCGATCTAGGCAAACCATCTATGAAATCCATGGAGACACTCTCCCATTTACACTGAGGAACCTCGAATGGATGAAGTAAACCACTAGGCTTCTTTTGCTCGGCTTTGAATTGCTAGCAAATTAAGCATTGAGAAACAAATTCGGCCACATCTTTCTTCATCCCAACCCAAAAGAAACCCTCTTCATGTCCCTGTACATCTTATCACCACCTGGATGAATTGTCATCTTAGAATGATGGGCTTCTTCTAGGACTGCCTTTATCAAGCTTCCAGTTTGAGGAACACAAAGCCTTCCATCTCGTCGCAACCACCCCTTTTCATTTATGGCATATCTGCTGAGGTGACTAGAAGTCTTCCCTCTTCTGAGCTCATCCATGATGTCTAGAATCTGTGGGTCACCTTGTTGCGAAGCTCCTATCTGGTCCATAAGAGTCGGTCGTATCTCCAAGGATGCAAACAAATCAGGCAAAATGTCGATGGAGGGTCTAAAATCGAAAGCTGATATGAATTCCAAGTTCCTTCTTTCCACAAACAGAGGACTCAGGGACACCCTCTACCTACTTAGTGCGTCTGCCATCACATTACCCTTGCCAGGGGTATAAGAAATCTCAAAATTATAAGAAGCTAGAAACTTCATCCACCGTTGTTGCCTTAAATTGAGTTCCTTCTGCGAGAACAGATACTTGAGAGAATTATGATCGGTGTATAACTCGAACTTCTCTCCAAGTAAATAATGACGCCATGTCTTTAATGCAAACACTATGGCAGCTAGCTCAAGATCATGGATGGGTTAGTTCTTTTCATGAACTCTCAGCTGCCTACCCCCATAACACACTACTTTCCCTTCTTGCATTAGGACCGCACCAAGCCCTGTATCGCATGCATCGGTATAAATGGTAAACACTTTATTTTCGTCAGGTAAGGTCAAGACTGGGGCTGTTGTTAGAGCCTTCTTCAGTCGTTGGAAAGCAACGTCACAGTCTATATCCTATGAGAATGCCAAATTCTTCTTCGTCAGTCAGGTGGGTGAAGCTGATATCTTTGCGAAGTCCTTAATGAAATTCCTATAGTAACCTGCCAACCCAAGAAAGCTTCTCATCTCGGTTGCATTTTTAGGAACCTGCCAATCTTGCACTGCAACCACCTTCGCGGGATCTACAACTATCCCTTCTTTGGAGACCACATGCCCTAAAAATCTCACATCTTTTCTTCAAAAATGACATTTGGAGAACTTTGCTTTAATCTGATGGTCACGGAGAGTTTCAAAACTTCTCTCAAATGTTGGGCATGCTCCTCTTCGCTTTTGGAGAAGACCAAAATATCATCAACAAAGACTACCAAAACTTATTTATGAACTCCCGAAACACCCTACTCATCAGATCAACAAAATAGGCGGGTGCATCCGTCAGCCCAAAAGGCATAACTAGCCATTCAAAGAAACCGTCTGGAGTCCTAAAGGCAATCTATCTATGCTGTCTTCAACCACCCTCAACTGATGGAACCCCGTGGCCAAGTCTAACTAGGAAAATACGGAGGCACCAAAAAGCTGATCAAATAAATCATCAATCCTTGAAAGCGGGTGCCTATTCTTCTTAGTGAGCTTATTCGTCTCCCTATAATCAACACATGAACGAAGCGAACCATCCTCTTTAGTTGCGAATACCACTGGAGCACCCCATTCAGGTATGCTTCGTCTGGTAAACCCTTTCTCCAGTAGCTCCCCTACTTGCTTACTCAGATCCCTCCTTTCCCTTGGAGCCATGTGGCGCACTGGTAATTCAACTGGCTTTGCATTGTCCACCAAATATATGCGAAAGTCGATCTCGCACCTTGGAGGTAAACCCTGAACCTCATCAAAAACATCGAAAAAAACTCGGACTACTAGAACAGATTGCAGATCGTCGATAGATGCATCAAGAGACTCTAGGAAACTAAGCATAGCCGACCCTTGTGGGTCACACGAAATCCGAGGGTTCTCCCATGACAAGTTAGAAGCCTAACAACCCTCTTCTCACAATCCAGAACGGAACCATAAGTGGTAAGTCAATCCATTCCAAGAATCAACCCATAGCCCATAAACCCGACCACATACGCGTCGCATTTAAACTCGACGCCTAACACAGATATTTTCAAACCCTGGCAAATCATCGATAAATGAGCCGAACCACCAATGGTGTTTGAAACAACTACGGGATCTACTACCATACTAGTAACTAAGTGCAGAGATTCAACTACAGAACTTGATATAAATGAATGTGAGGCACCCGAATCAAAAAGTGTTCTAACAGGATGGTTTGAAAGAGAAATTAAACCTTCTGCAGAAATTTTTCTACCTCTATCAGGAACACTGGTCACGAAAGCATGCACCTGCCCTCCAGAATTTCCTGCCCTTTGACCTTGTCCCTGTGATCCCCGTTTCTTCGGGCACTCTTTAGCAAAGTGTCCGGCCTCTCCATAGTGGAAGCAAGAATTCTTCCTTCGCTTACAGTCTTTAACCAGATGACCTTCCTTCCCACAATAGTGACATTTTCTCTTATCCTTTCCTTTATCATTTTCCCCTCCATTCTTCTGCTGTTGTTGTTGTTGCTTCCCCTTCTTGGGCCATACCCTCTTATTCTGCGATATGCCCTCGGTTTTTGTTTCCTTCTTTTCTCCCTTGTCCTCCTCATGCATTAGGGCCATATCGACAAGTTTTTCAAAGGTGGCCCCCATTGGAATATGGGACATAGCTAAACCATGCAGAGGCTCATTCAGCCCTTTACGAACCGCAAAGCCTTTTTGTGCGGCGTATCCACCAACTCTAACCCAAACCTTGCTAGCTGGTTGAATTTGTTCAAATATTCTTTCATCGTCAAGTTTCCTTGTTTGACTGCTAAGAATCTCTCCATCTGCATGCGGCTTTCAGCTTGAGAAAGAAATTTCATTTCGAACCTCTGTCTAAAATCTTCCCAAGTTTCCACCGGACTTCATCTTGGGTGACTTCCCACAAAAAGGAGGCTTCGTCCTTCAATAGCCAAGCAGCTAACTGAATCTTTCTTTGGTCCTCCACTTCAAAGATTACAAATAAGTCCTCAATCTCCTTAAGCCAATTCCGAGCTTCCATGAATGTCTCGTTCCCATGTAATGACTTCCCTCCCATAGCATGGAAGTCCTTGCAGATCCTGGCGAAGTTATCTACTTTTGGAGGGGGGGGAGGAATGACTGGTGCAGTTGGGGGAGGAATGTCTCTTTGGCCTTCGGCCGGCGCCATGGCTTCCAAATACCTACAGAACCTTCTGGGTAAAGTGACGCCCTTTAAGATACTAGGGATGTTTTGTTCCTCAGACATGCTGAAAAAGGGAAAAGAAAGAATTTAGATAAGGGACCGAAGGATAATACATATCGCTTTTTGGGGAATGTTTTTTAAAACAGACTCTTCTTTTTGAAAATGCTTTCTTTTAAAACCTTTTTGAAAATAATTTTCAAAAACTTTTATCTAATCTGGTAACCTTCGGCTCTGATACCAAGTGTGGCACCCCACGTCCGTTACTGTCGCTCACTAAGGAAATGCGCTAAGTTCCGTGAAGCGTTATAGGTAATCAAACACAGAATAATTACAAGATAGATATAAATAAGATAGCAGCGAAAATCTAAATTTTTATTTAAATAAAAATATTGTGGTCCACAATTTCATTAGTCACAAAAACCATTACAACAAAATAACTTCTGTCTTGCATCATCAGAGTACATAAGTAAATAAAAATCATAATTCCCCAAATGAAAGAGTTAAGCCATAGTAGAGACAAGAACTTGAGCCATACTTCAGCAATAGCTCCTAGCAAAATGATATGTGAATCCTGACAAAGCCTGGGTGTTTCCTCCCTGTAAACCTTAGGGGGGTGGAACGGAAAAAAGAAGGAGAAACAAAAAGGGTCAGACATAAAGTCTGGCGAATCTAGTTACTTTTAGCCAGTAGATAAATAAAAGTAACATGATAGGCATATAAAGTGGATAAGGGAGATCACTACATAAATGGTAGGTGTGACAAGGTAAGCAAGATAAGGTGTATATGCCTCACTAATGATTTCTCTGCACTGTTACTAGTATATCCAGAAAGAGATGATCCTCCAACTATAAGGTAGTAGATTTAGGTATACATCCAAATGTATCCTAGCTACTGCCCTGATCGATCGGCTCCCTAACCCTCGTAGATACCTTGTGTTGGCCCCATATTAGGAGGTATCACTTCCTAAAGTGGCAACCTCTCGTCGTAACAATGTGCACAACCGTATCTATAGGTGTTATGGTCGTCTTACCCCCCTCTACCCGGCTCATGAACGCACATGGCCCAGTCAGTTTGCGTTGTCCACACCGTCCTCCACGTTTGGATTTCTTATAATCAGTCGGTAAGCATGCCCTTTCTCCGCCTAGTACGGAATACTTTGTTTGGTACCTACTCCGGGTTACTGATTGAAATGGGTCCCACACAATATGATACAAGCTCTCCCCTTTGTCTTGTATCCCCCACTAGGTTTTCACTGACTATGTATACCACTAGGTGTCTTTAATTACATAGCCTTATTTACTTCTACCAGTTATGCTTACCTACATGTGTCTTTAATACATAACCCCTAAAATTTCAACCGGTTATGCTTACATATAGATGTCTTTAATTACATAACCCTATTACTTCTACAAGTTATGTTTACCCTAAGAGGTATCTTTAATTACGTAACTTTATTATTTCCATCGATTACGTATACCGGTAGGTGTCTTTAATAACATAATCTTCACGGGTTAAGTTTGTGGGCCTTTTACCCATCCCCTCTTCGGATTTACTTAACCCACCCCTCAACCATGTTTACTTAACCCCCAACTTAAATTTAAGTTCATACAATCCCTATGGATTAACTTTAGGTTAAGTAGTCCAATTCTTTACCATTTATGGTTTCATAATGGGCCAGACATCCCACATTAGGCCTACAACATGTAGATGTTGGATATGCCGGTCGGGTCCGGGCAGACTTATTCCACAGTTGGGCCTAACCTCGTGTCATAGCCCGATTCGTATTTACGTACTTAGACCTCCCACATTTGGTTTACCGTTAGTGGCTACTGGATATCACTACAAGAAAAACCGAGATTAGCGACAGATTTTTAGCAGCGGAAAATTACATCGCTAATTAGCGACGGATTTCTGTGGGCTTTGTAAGAGAAAATATTTTGGATTTTATATGTCATCTTATTATAAATTATTACCGTCGAATACTAATTCTGTCGGTAAATCAATG
This sequence comes from Allium sativum, assembly GCA_030737875.1. NCBI lineage: Eukaryota > Viridiplantae > Streptophyta > Magnoliopsida > Asparagales > Amaryllidaceae > Allium > Allium sativum. The sequence continues at coordinate 83,955,019 of CM060913.1, read as the reverse complement.
GAAATTGCAGCTCTTTACCGTCATATAATATTTGACGCTAAATTCTGTTGCTAATAGAGTCGGATTACCGTCGACAAAATTTTGAAGCTATTTTCCTGCAGTTTTCCAAGAGATTCGAAACGAACTTTTATATTTTTTTATTTATTAAATGTTTTAAATTTGTGTTATTACTTAGTAATTAATTAGTAAATTTAAATTTTAAATAATTAATGTTAATAATACATTAGTAATTAATAATAAATAATGACTATTAGAAGTAAATAAAATTCAATAATTAATGCCGATTAATTTTTTTTTCAAAATTAATGCTGATTAATTATTAATTACTATATAATATTAACTATTTTACAAATCCTTATTTCTTAATTAAAATTTGGGAAGGCTTATACAATTAAGCCATGATAAATTCTGTAAAATTTATATTTAATAATCAAATAACCATTGATTAATACTTAATAATTTAAAAATAATTTATAATAATTAATTTTTATTGATAAGAAATTATTACTAAACAGTTGATAACTAAAAATATATTTATTTCTTAGTCTCTAATATTTGATGATTATATTTGAAATCATATTAGATATGTATTAATTAAAAAAGTGAAATTTTGGAATTTTCTAAAATATATTTAATGTTATTCATAAATTTTAAATATAAATTTTTTAATTTTTCATAAGATTCGAAAATATTCTTTTAAATATATAAGTTTGTAAAATATTCAAAATTATAAAGAATTCCAAAATGATTAAAGAATTTCAAAATATTCGACAATATTTTGGATGGTCTACATGGGTAGAGTAGTACTGCAATACTTGGTTAGTTATAATTTTTTACTTTTTGGCTGCTAGTTTCATTTTGAAATATTGTAGACAAATTGGGGTGGAGTTGTGCTCAAATTCATAACTCGTTGATTTATTTTTTATATTGTTTATTTCATTGTTCTGCATTCTAGACAAATTGATTAAGCAAATAATATGTTACTTAATCCAGAAGTTTTTTCTTGGTTAATCTTCAATTTAGAAAGTTCTTCATAAAGACTGAGGAGTTACAGAAATATAATTGATAAATAATAATACTAATTATAACCAAATAGTGATAATGAAGGATTAATTTAAAAATTATTATTTTTAAATATTAATAATTAATCAAATAATGGATAATAATTAGTAAATTATAAATATGAGTCTTTCTATTTTTTCACAACCTGCATCAATCGTCCGCTTAACTTAGAAAAGAATAGGAGCCACAAATTTCAAAGCCCGCCTTCATTTTGTTTCAACGCCCGCCTTCATTTTGGTTCAACGCCCGCCTTCATTTTCATTCAACGCCCACCTTCCACCTTTTTAATATTAATTTTCCTTTGAACCCTAAATCAAAAATTGATCCGCAATTCCTGAATAGGCCACCTTTATCGTCGCCTCTCTTCTACCCAAATCCTGAATAGCACGCCTTTAGTTTCACCCAATATCTCCTCCTCGTCTTTCCCTTCCTATTTATTACCAAATCCTGTAATAGATTATCTTTTACGACTCCTTTTGTCTAAAAATGATTGTTTTTAACTACTCTTCTTTTTTTCAATTATAATATATGACTAAAAAATATATTTCGTTTTATCTGTCCAATAATTATAATAAATAATAATACTTAATAATTAGTAATTAAATAGTTTATAAGAAAATAATGTTAATAATCAATACCAATAATTATTATTCAATAATAAATATAATCATTAATAAATATAAAATAATTGTTAAATAGTAATTATTAAACATTTAACAATTAAAAGACCTGAATTTTCTTTTAACAAACAATAATCAGTACTAATAATTTAGAAGTAATGTTTCATATTTAATTTTTGATAATCCATCATTAATAATTAAGGATTAATAAATATAAAGTTTTTTTAAGAGATTTTAATGATAAATAATATTTTTTACTTAATATTTAACTATTAATTATTAATTATTATTAATATTAATCTTTAGGAATAATAAATATTCAATGGTAGCCTTACAAATCAATAATTACTATTAATTATTGATAATTTAATTAAATAAGTAATAATTAATAACCAATATTGGTAGCTACTCATTAAAAATTAATAACTTAAATGCAAAAAATTGTTTTTATTAATAAATATTTAATAATTGATAGCTTGTATTTAATGTTTAATAACTAGTAACATATGTAATAATAAAACTTCATTTATTAACAATCAATTAGAGTTGAGAATTAAATAGTAAGAATTAATAATTAAGAAGTACTAATTAATAATAGGTAATATTTTATTTAACAATTCCATAGTAATATTTAATGTTTGAAAAATTAATGAATATTTAGCATAAGTTGTGGAAAAGACGTCAGGTTAAAGCGGGATTCCGAAAAATTGGCTCCATTGCGAATAATTGGCTCCAAGATGGGTGAACCGACATGAAATCCCGCTACCAGAGTCAAAACTCACGCAACTCTGCAAATAAGCATTAATGAAAACTAGGGTTCCTTCTGCGCCGCCATCACTTTTTTTCAATTTTCTACGTCATCTGCTCTCTTCCTCCTCCTCATCGCACCTTTAAAAGTCGAAAGTGCTTTCCTAAGTTTCCTTTTGTTAGATCTTCTCGTCGCATCTTCTCCTGCTCTTTATCTTTTCTATCTCCAGCAAAAAGAAAGTAAGCCATGCCTCCCTTTTACAAAGTCGGCCCAAGCCAAAGACAGGCAAGACAAATGTCTAGGGCATCAATCGCATAAAGGGCATCAAAAACCGAAAATTTTCTGCCGTTAATCAAAGTACATCGCTCCACCGCGACAGGCTTCGCCGCTGACCTCGACCGCTCGACTCTCCCCAGCAATAGGCTTCGTCGCTGACCTCGACCGCTCGACGCTCCACCGTGACAGTCTTCGACTCTGGCAAAGGACAGCGAGACGGAGGCGACTTCAACGGTTGGTAGGGCTGCAAAGGATAGCGAGACGGAGGCGACTTCGATGCTTGGTAGGGCTGCAGCGACTGCTGCTCTTTTTTGACAGTAATTTCAATTTGATTTTGCATCTTGCTGCTTGGAATTGATCTAGGTAATTTCAGTTTGCAAGAATTTCGTAATTTTTTAATTTTCAATTTCATTATGCCCAAAGTTGGACTGGCCTATTTCAATTTCCTGGAAGGCTTCAATTTGCAGTGTGACAGAGGTAGGAGTGGTAGCAGATCTTTATTTGTTCAGTTTTAATTTAATTAAAAGAATGCATAATTTTATCTGGAACAAATGTAGTAAACCTTTGCAGTTTCCTAAGGTGTGTTGTAGGCTATTTTCATGATTTGATGAATGGCACCGAGTGCTGCAAGTTCATGATAGTGTGTGGTATTATGAAACACAACTTTTTTGTTTTCGAGTTATTATAGAATTTAATGTCATTTTAGGATAATACATTCAAGCGAGAACACTTCAAAAGTAGACCAGCATTCAATTCCTTCTGATATTGGTTTGGTTATCGAATATCTTCTTGTTTGTTTGGTTGTTTGAATATAGTACTGTATATATAAATAAAAACTTGAATCAGAGAATCAATATCATACCAATTCATTACCGATTGAGTTTTTTTGGCTTTCCTTGGTTTTTTGGTTTTAATGGGTTTTCGGGAGTTACAGGTTCTTCAAGTTTGTTTATTGTTTTTGGTTGTTAGCATAGTGGCAGTGGTAGTTCGCGCTTTTACTTTCTTTGTATTTCTACTACGTCACAAGAGTGATTAAATGGATTGACTATTATTTCAATTAAAAAGAGTATCTGGATACACTCAATTATGAAGGGACAATAGATGGGTTTGCTTAGAAGAATGCAGGAAGAAGTGATTTCGTCAGTTTGTGTTAATTTATTATGATATCATGTTAGATTTTAATTTATTTTGACTATCATTTCAATTAAAATGAGTATCTGGATATACTCAATTATGAAGGGACAATAGATAAGTTTGCTTCGAAGAATACAGTAAGAAGTGATTCCGTCAGTTTTTTTTAATTTGTTATGAAATCATGTTAGATTTTAATTTATTTTGAGATGCAACTGAAATGACTACTTGAATAATATTTTGTGATCAGTGAACAATATTTTGTGATTAATGCCAAAAATTTTGGTTAAAAGTGGAATTGATTTTTTGCATATAATTTTTTTAAAATGGGGCAAAAAAATCGAAGAAAAAAAAGTTCGTCTAGGGCATTGGCTACCCTTGGGCCGGCCCTGCCCTTTTATTTTGTTGTTTTCAAAGTAAGTGTCATCTTTTGATTCTTCGAAATTCAACGTTAATTTGAATGAAAAACAGAAATTTGTAGAGCAAGCATCTTTGAGCTTAGGTTGCCTAACTCTTCGATTTCTTACCGATTTCATTTAGTGTGGTTGCATTTGGCTGGAAGTCGAGTTGAGGTAATTAACTACGATTCAATTTGTACGACAATTTGGTCATTGATTTGCCAGTGCATAGTTAGATCCTCATTCGTAGCATGGATTAGATCCTTGCATTTCACTGTCTTTAGGGTTTGGTGAATACTTCTATCGCGAGTGATACTGGGAAGCACACGGTAAGTTGGAGAGCGCAAGTTGAGCGAGGGACTGGATACTAACAAGGTTGCTTCCCTCAACTGCATTTTGTGTCGTTGCTTCCACTTTCATCCCTTTTTGAATCAGGTAAAGTGTCTTCTCCTTTATTTGTGTTTCTACAATTATCTAATTTAAATATATTTGAGGTTTCAAATACTCCTATTTTTAACAGTCTGTACTGAATTGTCTTATCTCTTGGGTCTTCAAAACCAGAGCCGATTAGATTAGCAAATGACGTACTTAAGTCTGTCACAAAATTGGGAAGAATATGTGCAGCTGAAAAGAGATGTTTACTTTCAAAACAAGTACCACATAAGTTGAGAATATCATCTATGTCATGATTCCATTTCCTTATCCTATCTTTAGTATTATTCAGGGATGAGAAAGAAAAGCAGGTTACAATCTCTATATGTTGGAAAATTGAATTTAAATACTTAGAGAGTATGTGCTGTTCCATGTCCTTATATTATTAATGTCTAAACTCATACATTGACTTTAAGACATTTAACTATGGTGTACACATGTGAGTGATATATATAATACTATAAATAAGCATATCACTTTACGTTCATTTGACATATATTTAAGTTTTGTGAAGTGGTTAATCGAAATTTATGTCTATATGTTAAGTAGAAATTTCATTATTACAAAGGAGGATGGTTGCAGGAGTTGGCTTAGGTTGTTGGTTGGGAGTGATAAGTGAAATATTAGGTTCAGCTACGTCATGTTATTGATTAGTAGTATACAAAGTTTGGGCATGCTGTCCTAAATTATGTAACGATGTTTGAAAAGTTAGGATAGAAGTTTCTGCATGGGAGTTGCTGCACGTTACATGCACTCCAAGTTATGAGCATTGATGATGTTTGGGAGCATGTGATTAGATATAGAAATGTTTTGGTTAGAAGCAATGCATGGGGAGGATGCGTTCTGGTTAGTAGCATTGGTCAAAAGGTGGTGAAATGATGTGGAAAAGGGGCTAGGATCAACAGTGGACATCACATGATTTGGTTTAGCAACCAAATCAAGAACATGAAGAATAGAATCGGTGTCAGAGTGAAGCAACAGTGAAACGTTGCATGTAGAATGAACAAGCAGCATGATATTATTCTCCTGCAATGGAGAGGTTGCATATGTAATAAGTATGTTGATGTAGCCATTGGTTTCGTTACCAGTTAAGAGTATTAATAATATTATACTTTGATGCTCTTTTTTTTTAACTTGTTTATCCATTCAAAGTCCAAAAACTAGTATCGTAATTTTTTTTCAGATAGAAGGAAAGCACTCTGGATTTTTATACAAATCAATTAATGTTGAACTCTATACAGGAAGGAGACTGTAAACAGTTTGAAGATTGGAAGTGTAATGTATATCATATCAAAATTTGCAGCAGTCGAACATGTCTAAAGCCGATTTGATACTGGTATGTAAGAACTCCGTTATTATATCTCTAAGTAACCATGTAATTTAAGACATGCATTATAATTAAAAAAATGATTGGGTACTAAATTTGTTGCACAAATACATTAATGTTTCTAGAGTAAAAATTAACCTTGTATTTGCTGCTCAGCTATCGTCTTGCAGCTTCTTGATGCCTCATTTATTTTCCCTTGCTACTCACATACGATGTGCCTTGCTTTGACATACATGCAGGTACCGAGCCCATCAACCTTTCCACCCTTAACTTTTGCTGATGGCGAGTCATCTTTGCCAGTGCTACTATTCTGCTTTCCTTTACTTCTATCGCTCATTATCCTGATTGGTCTTTGACAAAGAAACAAGCGGGAGCCAACCATATTTAGATTACTGCTATATAAATGAAAGATCTCAGCAATGCACCGGGAATGGCTGGATGATTTCTTCGGTCTTGATGCTTATAATCAAATTGTGGTTCATCATCCTAAAGTCAATAAAATGTTTGAGTTCAAAAGCCTTACTATAATATTTAGCAACTTTCTGACTTGTAGAATATATTGTGCGTGGATAAAGTTGCTTTGTACTATCAAGTATGTAATAACGTTGAAAATGTAAATGCTGGAAAATTGTTTTGTAGAGAACAATACGGTGTTTGATTTTCTCATTGTGCATTATTAATTTTCAGTGTATTGTTTGTGCTTATCTGCTATTCGTTTCAATTCAAAAGGTGCTTATTTAATTTTTTTTTATTTGTACTTTTTTAACAACATGCAAAAACAGTTTGCAATTGTAGTAGACTTAATTACAACAGAATACCTTGTTGTAAAAAAGTTATTTACAAGTGTCGGAAGCAATTGTGCGTGTGTGTGTGTGTGTATATATATATACACACATATCAGAAGGGGAATAGCAGCGGATTACCAACAAAAAAAGGAGGTTAAGTTTACCTCAATTTAATTTTCGTCGCTAGTCCCTTGGTAATTAGTAAGGATTTACCAACATCTTTTATAAATAATATATTATTATAAATTAATTATCCGTCGGTAAATAGTCGGTATATAAATTAAATTTAAATTAATAAATAAAATTTTATTTTTATTAAAAAATCAGTAAAATGACGGAAAAATGTTGGAAAACTCATGCTAAATTCCGTCGCTAAACCTGACACATATACCGTCATGGTTTTTACCGACCAAACTGTTATGTAGGAAATCCGTCGCTAAGGCCTGTTTAGCGACAGATTAGAAGCGGATTTTTCCACTGCTAAATGTTGTTTTTCTTGTAGTGTATGCCAGTCGGGTCCGAGCAGACTTCCACTACTAATGCAACCTAACCTCGTGTCATAAGTACAATTACAATTCCTAATTGTGATTACTAGACATTCCATTTTTAATTAATTAATCAATTAATTTAGCCTTTCCTTTTATAGGTGTCAATACCTATTTTGCCCAATAATTTGAATAAATGTCCATAAATGTTCATATTCAAATTATGGCATTTTTAATTAATTCACCAATTAATTAATCCTTTCCTTTTATAGGTGTCAATACCTATTTTGCCCAATAATTTGAATTACCTATCCATAAATTTTCACATTCAAATTATGCCATTTTTATCCCTTTCCCCCGTTCCTTAACAGCGCCCTCACAAGATTGGCAACATGCCTAGGCTAGACAATAGCCTAGTCACAAACGATAATAGGGAAAATAATGGGAATATACTAAAATGATCTTCTTGGCATAAACATAAACTTGTATGATAATAAGGTGAACATACATACTAACATGGACATGAAATTTTCATCATAACAAGGTGGACATAAAACTGATGAACTATGATGTCACAATATCTAAATTAGCCATTTTAGATGTTTAATCGATTTAAATCTAACATGATAACACATGGTGACAATTTAGATCACATAGGATAGATCTAACATGAATCATAAGGTGATAAATTTAGATCACATAGGATAGATCTAACATGAATCATAAGGTGACAATTTTAGATCACATTGGATAGATCTAACATGAATCATAAGGTGACAATTTTAGATTACACAGGATAGATCTAACATGAATCATAAGGTGAAAAATTTTAGATCACATAGGATAGATCTAACATGAATCATAAGGTGACAAATTTTAGATCACATAGGATAGATCTAACATGAATCATAAGGTGACAAATTTTAGATCACATAGAATAGATCTACATACATCTGCATCGTAGCATATCATTAAAATTACAACCCAAGATCCATAATGATAACATAGTAGAACAATTGAATTAGACCCAAAGAAATAGATCTATCATAATATAGTATGAAATCTACCAATAACATAGATTTAAAGTCTACAATCGTATCCACATCACAGTCTTTCATAGTTTCACTATTATTTATCTAAACTTAAAAGCAACTAGAACTCACTGTGATTGGATTACTAAGATGATAGAAAAGGTGCTGAGTCTATGTTTGAATCTCAGAATTTGATATGCTTTAGAAGAAGATGAGAGATTCTAATTCAGTCCAGAATCCAGTAGAGTCCGGCCACCATTGCTTTTCTTTGAAGAAAACAAAGGATATGAGATATATTTATAGCTGCTGGGTTACAGAATTCGGATGCCACCTCAGCCCTAATGAAATTGGGTCAGGTCACGGGTCGTCACTCACTCGAAAAAGGCCCGAATACCCATAAACTGTTCTGGGCGCACTTTACAGGTGCGCCGGTGCAAATTTGCCTTGGTGCACTTGGCAAGTGCACCAGTTATACCCGGTTCTGATTTTCAACTTTTTACCGTCCATAACTTCTTCATATGTTACCCGTCTTACGTAAACTAGGTGTCTATCCTGACCAGAATGTCGAGACGTACGTAATGACGTAACCAGTTTCCCTCAATTCTTAATAATAAATTATTTATTCTTTAATTTGTCTTCTTTAATGTCATTAAAATTTGGGGTGTTACAATACAAATTTAAAATGCTAACATAAAAAAAACTGATGTAGCATAACTATATCAAAATATAAATCAATTCAATATCTTACATATACCATGCTATATGTAATTAGAAAATGCTAAAGTAAACTAGCATAATATATGTCATGACTAAATCACTAAAACAAATAAAAAAGAAAAGCAGCAATATGATGCAGAACAAAAAAAGGGTAAAGCAAAAAAGCATAATGTATCTTAGGATGAGAACTAAGAAATAAGTATGATAAAATTGCAGTCATATGATACACAGGAGTCTTACATTACACAAGGATTTAATAATGCTAATATAATCTAGCATAATGATTTTCATGACCAAATTAATGAAGCAAATAGAAAAAAATGAAACAATACGATAAACACAAAAAATGCTAAAGGAAAAAGGGTATCATGTAATTTAGGATTGCAACTGTTAAATAAATAGGAAAAAAAGCAGTCTTATAATATTTCTATGTCAATCCCTCAAAAAAAAAAGGAAAGAAAGAAAAAAAACAACACAGACACAGAATAACAGAGAAAGCAAAAGGGAAACAAAATAAGCGATATAATACTCAGAGGAAAAATGCTAAAAATAAAATATAAAAAAAACTTAATGTGCTTCGGATTCACAGCAGTGATTTTTTTTAATACACTCCTATAAGAAACATAGATTAAAATGCTAATGCAAACTGTCATAATATATTTCATGAATGCACAGAAAAAAAGCAATAATATACAATACAGTGAAAAAAAATACCAGCATTATGTATTCCAGAGTATTAAACAAACAAAAAATGCAGCAGTAAAATAAGAAAGTAGAACATGTAGTATTTCAATATCTGTCTGTCAAATGGAATTTGTAAAACTATGAACAAAAAAATGCTAACTTTATTAGCATTATCAAATATAATGCAAATGAAATGCAATATTCAGTGTTTTAAATATATGAAATATGTTATCCATGTAATGTCTCCTTGGCCGTCACACTAGCTAGTAGCCATGGCCCAGAAATGTACAAAATGTACGGCAACCATACACCAAAGAAAGGCAGCCTCTAATCTGGATTGTAGCATGCATGTTGTTATCCACTAAAATCGATATGTTTAATTGATCGGTTATTGACAAATTTATACGGGTCGGTTCTGTAACACTTAAGAAGGGGTCGGTTCTGTAACACTTAAGAAGGGGTCGGTTCTGTAACATTTAAGAAGGGGTCGGTTCTGTAACATTTAAGGAGGGTTCAGTCTCATAAGAGCTCCTAGTCGGTCGGAATCCTTCATACCATTTTGTAGGAAGGGTCGGTCATAATGGACAATATCTCTGGTCGTCCTTTTTCTCACAAGGCTCCTGGTCGCTTTTTCTTCCAAGAAAAGTGATCGGTTCCTTTCTTGCTATCACCCTCGTTGGGTCCGCCATTCATGGAGTCCTGATCGTTCTGCTCTGGATCAAAGCCTTCGGGTCGCTTTAACCTATCATAGCTGGTCGATCTCACCTCCATGCTAGCCTGGTCGTCCCAACCTGCTTCGAAGCCTCTGGGTTGGTCCGCCCTACGTCAAAGACCCCTGGTCGGTCTGCTCCGCACCAAAGCCTCCAGGTCGTTAAAATAGGTTTTGGATCGATCAAAGCTGATCTGGTTGGTACAAAAGCATGACAGCTGGTAATAGAAAGCAGTGGCATTTCCATAAATACTCAAAATACCGACCCATAACCTGAAAGTCATATTTCAGCCATTTCGTCACCTATAAATAGGGGATCACTTCCATCATTTTGGGGGGGGGGGCTTTTTGGGGAGGAGGACGAAGTGCTGTCGGATCATTCCCTCATTTCTTCCTAACCATATAAACACAATTCCTTAGTGAATTCGTAAAAGATCAATGAAGTATGTAACCATGGCTTCTATGAATGGTGTGTGAAAGAGCATAAGATCGAAGATTCATTGTAAAAGCTTGATAATAAAGAGATCTCCTCGCTGTCCGAGACATTTTCTCCACCATATTCTGTAATTTGAAGTGAAGAATGTGTGGTAGGGAGAGCTTTGTTGAATGTATGAGTGATTATACCTTGTAAACAGCTTGTGGATGGTAAAATTCTCTCTTCAGAGTGGACGTAGACCCCAATAAGGGTCGAACCACAATAAATTCTTGTCTTCTTTTTATATTTCGATGTTTTCAGATCTTAGATATGGTTTCACACAATTGTAAATGTATTCTTACACCTTGCCTCTGAAAAGATGACGTGCTTTCTAAGCATCTCGCCTCCGATTAGGTGACGTGTCAAGCAATACTTCGGTTGTTTTTCCAAATTTTTGGTTTAACGATTAGGCGCCCACCATGGGGCCAGTTCTACTTTCTGACATCCAATATATTGCGAAGATCTTGAAATCTTTAAGCCCAGTCTCGAAATAGATCGTTCGAGTCTACGAGTTGTACCTTCTGACGAACACTCCTCAAAATTCAAGCTACTTTCTGAAATAATGCCGCCAAAAGCAAATAAGGAAGTAAGGGCTAGAGCATCTAATGAGGGAAATTGAGAGGAAACCCCCGCAGTTAACCGGTTTGAAGTAGGTGAAACATCGAATGGAGGCGTGAATGTCACAAGAAGTGAGCTTGATCAAGTCGTCGCTGGACAGACACAACAGCAGGAGATAGCTAACAAAGCCATCTTGGCAAGGCTAGATTCACTCTTTGCTCTTCAAGCCGCAACGACAAAGGTAGCTTCAAAGCCTGTTCATGCAGAAGATGCCGGTTCCTCCTCTTCTAGTCCGAATCGAGAAAAATCTTTCCAAGAGATCTCTAATCCTGATAAAGGAAAACTTGAGAATTCAAAGCTAGCTGATTGGAACCGTAATGCGGGGATTACTTCTCGTCAAGTTGCGAATTCTGCCAAAGGGGCACTTTCCAATGAAGAAAGGCCAGGACCCTGGAGTCGCAACCGTGATGGTTTGCTTAAGCAAGCTTCCTGTCGAGACAAAAGCGTCCGCCCCCCAGATAGCCTCCATGAGAAGGATCGTCTTTGGAAAATGGTCCGACAGATTATGAAAGAAAGCAAATGTCGAAATGATGATGAGGCTGAATGGGAGTTCGCGCCATCAAAAACCCCTCTCATTGAAAGAATCAAAAAGGAAACTTTCCCACGTAAGTTCAAGCCACCTACAATCCAAGCTTACAATGGGACAGGCGACCCCAATGTGTTTTTGTTTCGATACGACCAACACATGGATGGGGCCCAAGCAACTGACGAGCTTAAGTGTTTGTACTTCCCAGTGTACTTGGAAGGGGTAGCATCATTATGGTTCACTAAATTGCCTCCCAGGTCTATTGATAATTTTTTCACACTAGCAAGATGCTTCCAAGACCAGTTCCGCCTCCAGACAACAAAAGTTAGAGATATTATGTCCCTCAACGAGTTGGCACAAGCCCCGGGTGAAACGATTAGATCTTTTCTGAATCGTTTTAATGCTACCACTGCCGAAGTGAGGACCCATGAGCCAAGGCTAATTCTAATGGCTTTAAAGGGGGGCATAGATAAACAATCTGAATTTGGAAGGTGGTTAAAGAGAAAGAAACCCAATACATTAGATAAATTCTATGAAAAAGCTGAGGAATACATGTGCCTTGAAGATGATCCCATTTATTCTGTTGGCAATGTCAAAACTAATGTAGTTCCGGAGAGGAAGGAAGTTTATACAAAAACCAATCAAGGAAATTTAGGAGGGGGGCAAAAAAGAGGAAACGGTAATGATGCTAGGAACGACAAGGATTCCAAAAAGCGACGCTTCTTCAAGCCAACAGATCTTACTCCGTTGAATGATAAAATTGAGCACATATACATGGCAACTAAGGAAACGGAGGATTATCCGAGCCCGAAGCCGATAAAGGTGTCTGAAGAAGCTGCAAATTCAGGAAGGTTCTGTCGATTTCATAATCGACCGGCTTAAGACACGAATGAGTGTCGGCACTTGAGGAATTTGATTGAAGAGTTGATAAGAAAAAACCGTCTTTAGGAGTATGTGAAGCGTTCATCAGATACTGAGCCTACTCAGGGGCAGCAAACTCAGCCAAGTCAAGACGGAAGAACACCTGCAAACGGTTCTCGACCTATTATCAATACGATTAGTGGTGGACCTCATCCTGCAGGAGATACCTGGGAAGACATTGTCAGATATACAAATGAACTAAGCAGTGCTTCAAAAGAAGATGGATTCGAAGTTTGCAGTAACTCTCTTCGTTGGAAAATTCTAAAAACATCCTGGGAAGATGTGGTGTTCCGAGATCGGGATTCTAATGGAATGCTGACTCCAACTATTGATCCAATGGTGATCACTATTGGCTTGGGTCCAGCAATAGTAAGGAAGGTACTGATTGATAATGGGGCATCTGTAAATGTCCTGTTTTACAATACTTTCTCTAAGATGGGGTTGTCTATGGACAATGTGCGAGCAAGTAAAAATAAAATACACGGTTTCACTGGTGTACCAACTCAACCTATTGGTGTGGTCGATCTCCTCATAGAGCTTGGTGAGGGGAAGAAGCAAGTTTCCATGATGCAGCCTTTTGTTATAATAGACTCGCTTTCAGGGTATAATGCATTTTTGGGAAGGTCAGCACTAGCTGCTTTCAGAATAGCTCTTGCTCCATGGTGCCTGATGATAAAGTTCCCAACTGCAAATGGATTGGGAGTAATCAAAGGAGATCCTCAAGAGTCAAGAGATTGCTATATGGCAGAATTGATTGAAGCTCGGAAGTATGAAATCAAGAAGGATGTGGAGTCTCCTCTCTGCATCCGTGAAGCCCCCTTATAGCAATTAATGACCTCCCCATGTGCTGGAGAATACAACGACATGCAAGAAGATATAGATCCGCGAAAAACCTGTGCAGGGGATGAAAGGGCAGCACCAGCTGAAGCTACCATTTCTATACAGGTTCATGATAATGATCCAGATAAAGTGGTGAAGATAGGCTCTCAGTTGGATCCTTTGCTGCAAAAGGAATTGATTGTTTTTCTAAAGTCAAATTTGGATGTCTTTGCTTGGAACCACTCAGATATGTGCGGAATATCTCCGGAGGTGATGGTGCATAAGCTGAATATTGATCCTAGCATACATCCTGTGAAACAGAAAAGACAGATGGAAGGCTCTGAAAGATCCGAGGCTTTGAAAGATGAGGTGGATAGGCTATTGAAGAACAATTTCATTCGTGAATCCACCTATCCTAACTGGGTGTCTAATCCAGTTCTTGTGAAGTCAAACGGTGCCACATATCAACGCCTAGTAAATTCAATGTTCAAAGGCAAATTGGAAAGACCATGGAAGTCTACGTTGATGATAAGTTGGTGAAATCCAAAGAGGCAAAAAGTCATATGGAAGACCTTGACGAGATGTTTCAAATCTTAAGGAAATACGGCATGAAGCTGAATCCACTCAAATGTTCATTTGGTGTAGCTTCAGGGAAATTTCTTAGCTTCATGGTAAATGCTCGGGGCATTGAAGCAAACCCAGTGCAGGTGGTTGCCTTGCGGGAAATGCAAGCTCCGCGGACTAAAAAGGAACTCCAAAGCTTGAATGGCAAGGTAGCAGCTTTAAGCCGTTTCATTTCAAAGGCGACGGACAGGTGTATTCCCCTCTTTGATGCATTGAAAAAGGAAAGGAAGAGTTTCCAATGGACTGCTGAGTGCCAGCAAGCATTTGAGGATCTCATCAAGCACATGGAATCACCTCCGATGCTGTCAAAACCAAAGGATGGAGAAAGCCTGTTCCTATATCTTGCAGTATCATCCCATGCTCTAAGCGCAGCCCTCATCAGGGAAGAAGATAAAAAGAAGAACAAAACACCAAGGCCAACCAGCGGGAAAAACCAAAGGAATAAAATCAAGAAAACTTGCTAAAATTCCACCAAAGGAGCATCATCCGAAAGGATTGACTTAGGGTTATGGTTTTACTACTAAGACATCTTGATCAATTCGAATGTCCAATAAAATCAATACCTACTACGTGGAACTAGGCAGACACAAATTTAACCCAAAACCTCTCCGGGGGTGCTCAGTCAAATAACTTAAAGTCAGAAAAATATGACCACGTTATTGCCAAACTGAGTTTTTAACCCAAAACCTCTCCGGGGGTGCTCAGTCAAATAACTTAAAGTCAGAAAAATCTGACCACGTTATTGCCAAACTGAGTTTTTAACCCAAAACCTCTCTGGGGGTGCTCAGTCAAATAACTTAAAGTCAGAAAAATCTGACCACGTTATTGCCAAACCGAGTTTTTAACCCAAAACCTCTCCGGGGGTGCTAAGTCAAATAACTTAAAGTCAAAAAAATCTGACCACGTTATTGCCAAACTGAGTTTTTAACCCAAAACCTCTCCGGGGGTGCTCAGTCAAATAACTTAAAGTCAGAAAAATCTGACCACGTTATTGCCAAACTGAGTTTTTAACCCAAAACCTCTCCGGGGGTGCTCAGTCAAATAACTTAAAGTCAGAAAAATCTGACCACGTTATTGCCAAACTGAGTTTTTAACCCAAAACCTCTCCGGGGGTGCTCAGTCAAATAACTTAAAGTCAGAAAAATTTGACCACGTTATTGTCAAACTGAGTCATTAACCTAAAATCTCTCCGGGAGCACTCAATCGACTATTAAAGTCAGTAAAAATATGAACAAACAAAGTCACAAATTGGGTAAAAGCTCTCTTCACGAGGCGTCCACTTATTCTGCAATAACTGGTCCTCCCAGATACAGAGAATATCGGATTAAAGTTAACGCAACTGTTCACGTAGCATTGGGCCCACCCATTTGTGAAAACAGTTGCCCAGGAAAAAGCCTGCATCAGAGGCATTCATTCATACAATATCTGGTCCGTCCGGATACCAAAAATAATGGATGTTAATCAATATCTAACAAGTAGGTAAAATGTGTGAAGTGCATGTGTAATGTGCAAACAAGAAAACCAGAAGAATAAGGCATAACACATAGGCGCATCACATACACATACCAAAACGAAACCACCAGCATCGTAAGTACATCCATAGAGTACTAACAAAAAAAAACAGTCTAGAAGTTAAAGGCGAGGGCTGGCACTCGCTTACTACAAACCAGTCTAGATTAAAAGTTAAGAAAATAAAGATCATCAAGCAAAGAGTGCTACACAATCGGGTGCTTCCTAGGCCTCCCGACCTTCCTTTTCGCTGGGACAGAACCTGAAGGGGAAGCACCAGAGCAGGCCTCTTGTAAGAGGGACCCGCTAGTTCAATATCGCCTTTCGGGAAAGCAGCAATGATGGTATCCCGAGCTCGTAAAGATTGAATCAGTTTCATCTTGTCCTCTTACAAGACGGCAATTCGCTCAAGATTTTCCCTGTGAAGTCTATCCAAATCTCCGGCCAGTATGTACCAATCTTGAAGTTTCTGAGCAGTCTGATCCTTCAGCATAACCATTTGTCTATTAAACTGCTCCAAAGCATCCTCCATTCGGCTCAGTAATCTAGATTTAACAACGATCATATCACTAGACATAATCTGATGATCAGAAGAAGAGACACCCACATTGGAAGTAACTCCTTGTAAATTCCAATTGGGAAGGCGTCGAGCAACTCAGCATTACATACTCCTGGGGAATAACGGGGCCTGTTTATAATAGCCTGGAGTTCAGGATAAGATGGCCGAATAAATGGAGGGGTTTTCACGGAAGGGTGGACAGTCGTTTCGGCATCCCTATCGAAGTATTTCTTTACAAACTCCTCTCGAGACATGTCCATCCTGCATAAGGATTTCACAAACTTTTGGTCAACAATCAATTTCAAGCGGCGTCGGTTCTGCAAAGTAACTGGTCAGTCGTGCTTGGCTAAATAGGGCTGGCCGGTCCATACACTGCTCTATCTCTTTAAACTGGTTGATTAAACAAAAATCGGCCAATAGGACTATGAAAAATAGTCTAAGACCGACACAACTCAATTATGCTAAGATTGACCAGGCTGGTCGTGCATTAGAAAGAAAACATGAATTATTTGATGCGGATGCATAATGAAAACATCATGAGATGATGGTTTAAGCAGAAAATTATGTATGCATCATATATGTGTAAGGAAAGTTGGCTATTTCAAAAATTATGCCAAAATGGATTATTTCTATAACGAATCTATCTAAGCATAAGTTACAACGAATCATGTAAAATTTCATGTATGTTTAGAAATTATTAATCTAACTTGTCGCTGATACGAGCGGTCAACGACAGAGTATATTGGCTCGAAATAGTCGCTTAAATCTATGCAGGACATGGTAAGAATCAAGTTTGAACAGGGTCAGTCCAGCACGATCCAAGGATTGGTCGGTCCTATACGACCACCGGACTGGTCGTGTTGAGATTTGTGATACGCAAATCACAAAATTGTAGGCAACAAATTTTCTATGTGGATCCATTTTTGGTGGAGATATTTGTTGCTACTTTTGTGGGATATTTGAAAATGAAGGCAAGGATTATTTGGTGCTTATCCAAATAGATATTTGATATATATGAGGATATTTTGGGTGGCAAGTTACTTGGATGCCAAGGAAACTTGGGTATAAAGAAATTCACTCTATAAAAGGCCTAGTTGATATCTTCATTATATGTGGTGGAAAAAATTTCCATTGTTCTTCATTATCTTTCTCCTCAAATTGTTTAGCCATTAAATATTCTCTACCTATTTCTCAATAAGGTTATTGATTCAAGTCGTGTTTGTTTAACGATAGTTGAGATCGGTTGTAAACAGTATTTTGGTGAATCAATAAAGAGGGTGGTTGGGTGGAATATCGTGTGTTCATATTTCACCTATTTTTTTTTGTGTTGTTGTTTGTTATTCAATCACATTCATCTTCAAGTGATTGGGTGAAAAAGATTCATTTTGTTTTTGGGTGTTTTGTCAAAACTTCCGCTGCGCACAAAACCCCAACAGTTGGTATCAGAGCTCAGATCACCGCATAGCTTGGAGTGTTTGTTGGATTGAAAAAAAAAAATTGATTTTTTGTTTGAAAAATATTGATTTTTTTTATGTCGGAGATGATGAATTTATCGAAGATGACTATTTTGAATGGGAGGAATTGGGGTATATGGAAGCCGAAGATGGAGGACGTTCTATATCTCAATGATTTGCATGATCCCATTGATGGAAATGGGGAGAAGCCCTCGAATATGGATGAGGGAAAGTGGAAGAAAATGGACAAAAAGGCGATTGCGTTGATTCGCCAATATTTGGATGATTCTATGTTCCACCATGTGGCTAGTTGTGAATCCGCAAAGGCGTTGTGGGACAAATTAGTATCGCTGTATGAGTCAAAGAGTGCTACAAGCAAGGCTTTTCTGGTTCGAAAGTTGGTGCAACTTCGATTGGATGAGGAGAAGTCTGTTGTAGAGCATTTGAACGAGTTTCAAGATGTCATCAATCAATTGGCAAACATGAAGGTCAATTTTGATGATGAGTTGCAGGCTCTTTTGTTGATGAGTTCTCTTTCGGAAAGCTGGGAGACTTTGGTTGTTTCATTGAGTAATTCCAATGCTAATGGAACTATCTCTTTGGAAATGGTTTGAAGCAGTCTTTTGAATGAGGAGTTAAGGAAAGAAAGGGTCGGAGTTGAAATCGGTTCAAACTGAGGCGATGGTAGCAAGGGACTCAGGTAAAGATACAAGGAAGAAGAAAGGTGCTATCTTTTGTCATTATTGTGGTAAGAAAGGCCACAAGCGCAATGATTGCTATTCATATATACGAGATATGAAGAAGAAGAAGGCGCAAGGTGATAATAATAGTGATGAGGCACAGGCAGGCTTTGCTGAAGGTACCGAAGGCAATTCTTCATGTGATGTCCTATTTAGTGTTGTGGAGCCTTGGAAGATGGATTCAGGAGCCAGTTTTCACATATGTCGAGATGTGAAAAGTTTTTCTTCGTATGAGAAGAGTGTTGGCATGATAAAGACGGCCAATGGAGTAGAGCTACCAATTTGTGGAGTTGGAGCCGTTAGGTTTCGGATGCATGATGGAGTGGAGAGAGAAGTTGCCGGTGTGAGGCACATACCCACTTGTTCGCATAACCTCATATCTCTCGGTCAGTTAGATCGCCGCGGTTGCACTTATGAGACTCGAGGTGGAGTTTTGAGAGTGAAGAAGGGTGGTCGTGTGATGATGCGAGGAGTTTTGGAGGAGGGAAACCTATATAGTTTGGTCGGTTCAGTGGTCAACAGTGGAAGGCGGGTGACGGTTGAAGAACCTAGTCCACAGCAAGGTGGAGAGGTTAATATGGTCACTGCTGATGGTCCTAAGGTGGAGGATCATGGTATCGACAAGGGTCTAGATGTTGATGATGCTCGAGGGATCCAGGAGATGAAGAGATCATGTCAAGCGGAAGACGGATGTCGAGTTGTGAAATCCACAAAGACAAGATGGAGGTCTTTGTGGTATTACAAACGCTTTTGAAGATCGCTATTGGTGTGGTGCACGGATGAGGGAGGTGCACCATTAGTGGGCGATGGTGGAGGTTTGTAATGATGTTAATTGAGAAAAGAAGGTTGAAAGTGAGAGCTAAGTTGGCTAGTGTTGAGTGGAGGAGATGTTGTGATTTGGTATCAAGGTGGAGTGTTGAGATTTGTGATACGCAAATCACGAAATTGTAGGCAACAAATTTTCTATGTGGATCCATTTTTGGTGGGGATATTTGTTGCTACTTTTGTGGGATATTTGAAAATGAAGGCAAGGATTATTTGGTGCTTATCCAAATAGATATTTGATATATATGAGGATATTTTGGGTGGCAAGTTACTTGGATGCCAAGGAAACTTGGGTATGAAGCAATTCACTCTATAAAAGGCCTAGTTGATATCTTCATTATATGTGGTGGAAAAATTTGCCATTGTTCTTCATTATCTTTCTCCTCAAATTGTTTAGCCATTAGATATTCTCTACCTATTTCTCAATAAGGTTATTGATTCAAGTTGTGTTTGTTTAATGATAGTTGAGATCGGTTGTAAACAATATTTTGGTGAATCAATAAAGAGGGTGGTTGGGTGGAATATCGTGTGTTCATATTTCCGATTTTTTTTTGTGTTGTTGTTTGTTATTCAATCACATTCATCTTCAAGTGATTGGCTGAAAAAGATTCATTTTGTTTTTGGGTGTTTTGTCAAAACTTCTGCTGCGCACAAAACCCCAACAGGTCGGTCGCCCCAGAACTTATCTAAGATTGGTCGGTTTAAAGTAAAAACTAGAGCTCTGGTCACTCAACACTTGCCTAGGTCGGTTTGCATCAGACTTCACCTCGGGTCGGTCGAAAATCAACCAAAGCCCTAGTCGGTTCTATGCTGGTCGGTTTTAGAGGCAATACACATAAAAATCAACCTGAGTCGGTCGTACTTTAAAAACAAACATGGTCACTGCTACAAATATGTGATACAGACAGTATAAAGGGATGATTTTGGAAGAAAAATCAGACGTGCATCACAAGACATTACCATAACTTCATCAAATCAAACATTTATACAAACATGTTGTTAGTATGATTACAAAACTAAGAAGTTATGGAAGGTTTCATGTTGGTTTCATCATATACAACCCCAAAACAATCCAAACCGACTTCTGCATTGTTTCAAGCTATTCTAAAAATCAAAGAATATCCAATCCAAGAATTTAAGTACATAAAAAGAGTTACATCAATCCAGTATCCATTCAGTTCAACCCCAAACAACATCACAAACCGCAATTTCCCATCAATCCCAATCCGATTGCATTTTAACCCAAAGAATCCGGTCGAATTCAAAGTCAACATCGATCATTCCCAAATTAACATCAAAACAGAGACATATACCTGCAATTAGATCAACTAGTTGGAGAAGTTTGGATCGGACTTCCAGGCTTCAGCGAGATGCGAACTCAAGTGACTGGGATTCAAATCTTTGTCAAAGATTCGAGGTAAGCAGCCGTGAATAGATCTGATTCCTGGATTGAATCAGTGAAGCGAAATGAGATTGGAGAGTTTTCTTCAAGAGGACACCGCCATTAAAATGAATTAGTCAGGATTGAGAGAAATGAAGAATATCAAAAGGTTAAGGTGAAGTTATATAGCCAGACCGACCAGCCCATCCCATTATTGATTGGACCGAATTAACCTGAAGAGAAAAAACCGACCCATGCGAATTAAGTTTAAAACTGAGCCCTAGTTAAATTTGATCAAAAAAAAAATATCCATCAGAGTATCGTATAATATTTCGAAGTCCATAATTTTTCATACAAAATATTATGAAACTCCGAGGGGCAAAATGTTATCCACTAAAATCGATATGTATAATTGATGGGTTATTGACAAATTTATACGGGTCGGTTCTGTAACACTTAAGAATGGTTCGGTTCTATAACACTTAAGAAGGGGTCGGTTCTGTAACATTTAAGGAGGGGTCGGTCTCATAAGAGCTCCTAGTCGGTCGGAATCCTTCAGACCATTTTGCAGGAAGGGTCGGTCATAATGGACAATATCTCTGGTCGTCCTTTTCCTCACAAGACTCTTGGTCGCTTTTTCTTCCAAGAAAAGTGATCGGTTCCTTTCTTGCTATCACCCACGTTGGGTCCGCCATTCATGGAGTCCTGATCGTTCTGCCCTGGATCAAAGCCTTCGGGTCGCTCCAACCTATCACAGCTGGTCGATCTCACCTCCATGCTAGCCTGGTCGCCCCAACCTGCTTCAAAGCCTCAGGGTCGGTCCGCCCTACGTCAAAGACCCCTGGTCGGTCTGCTCCGCACCAAAGCCTCCAGGTCGTTAAAATAGTTTTTGGATCGATCAAAGCTGATCTGGTTGGTACAAAAGCATGACAGCTGGTAATAGAAAGCAGTGACATTTCCGTAAATACTCAAAATAGCGACCCATAACCTGAAAGTCATATTTCAGCCATTTCATCACCTATAAATAGGGGATCACTTCCATCATTTGGGGGGGGGGGACTTTTCGGAGAGGAGGACGAAGTGCTGTCGGATCATTCCCTCATTCCTTCCCAATCATATAAACACAATTCCTTAGTGAATTCGTAAAAGATCAATGAAGTATGTAACCATGGCTTCTATGAATGGTGTGTGAAAGAGCATAAGATCAAAGATTCATTGTAAAAGCTTGAAAATAAAGAGATCTCCTCGCTGTCCGAGACATTTTCTCCACCATATTCTGTAATTTGAAGTGAAGGATGTGTGTGAGGGAGAGCTTGGTTGAATGTATGAGTGATTATACCTTGTAAACAACTTATGGATAATAAAATTCTCTCTTCAGAGTGGACGTAGACCCCAATAAGGGTCTAACCACTATAAATTCTTGTCTTCTTTTTATATTTCGATGTTTTCAGATCTTAGATATGGTTTCACACAATTGTAAAGGTATTCTTACACTTTGCCTCTGAAAAGGTGATGTGCTTTCTAAGCATCTCGCCTCCGATTAGGTGACGTGTCAAGCAATACTTCGGTTGTTTTGCCAAATTTTTGGTTTAACACATGTCAACTTGCATTAATTAGTTACAAACCCAAACATATTACAGTGAAAGAAACCTAATGTTATATTGTTATATACCATGGCCTATTGTCAATTCCAGAGCAGCTAAGGGAAACCAGAGATATATCATCAACTGAAGGCAACAAGTAGAAATATTTGTAAACAAATACTTTTCAGCAACAATATTTTTCGATGATGTAATGGTCAAATGGTAATCAACTTGAAAATTTGAACTGTAAAATAAGATTCAATTCTGACAAAAACTTAAACATTAGGTCAGGGTTGATCAAATCTAATTCAACACCTCATCAAAACTGAATCCACTAGCATGAAATTCACCAACATCATAAAATACATGAACTTCACCAAAAGTCGCATACTAAAGAATTCAAAAACAAAATACTAAACAACTTAAAAAAAATAAAAGACAAAGACAAAAACCCAAACCTTGGTTTTCATTTTTTACAGTGGTTGCTAATAAAACTCTTGGTCTACCCTTTAAAAATGCTGCATCTTGAAATATAAGAGGACGACAATGTCGAAAACCAACTAAGCAAGCATTAAATTCAATGGAAACTCTTTCAAATTGCCGACTCGACGGATCAACATCTAAAGCAACATAACTTTCTGGATTAGTTTTCTTCAAAGTCTCCAAATACCAATTTAATTCATTATATGACATAGTATCGTCTCCATAAATTTCCTTCAAAGCCAATTGTTTTGCGGAGTATGAAAAATAATAAGAAAGATCAAAATTAAACTCTCTTCTAAATTTAGCGATAATATCTTTCGACTTCTTCATAGGAACATCTCTAATTTGATCAGTAATCAAAGATTTAATAAATTTACTTGAAATATGGACTTTCTTAACATCCCTTAATCCAGCAGCACACGAATGTTCAAAGTTATAAGTTCTAATAAAGAAACGAAGATGCTGTCTAGGATCCGAAGAAGCATTTTACAACTTCCTTATTCCAAGAGCATATGACAGATATTCTTTCAGGACAGTTTTGAACAAAAATCAATTCATGTCCTTCTTTTATTTGAGCCATTAGAAACTCCCTAAAATCTTCAGCACCACCAAAACAATAACCAATAAAATCCATAAGATTCATTTGACACCATTTCTTCATAATATCTTTCAAATAAAAACTTGACTCACTATAAGACTTGATGCTATAAGAACCAGAACAAACTGAAATGCTCCGCTGATTGGAATTGACTGAAAAACTACTGTCAACATTGAGCTCCAGAGCATGATAGCACAACTTAACAGTGAAAACAAAAAAGGACTCTTCTTATAAATTTGAAAGCACAATATTGTATGCAAATCCGAAATCCGAATCAGTATCAACTGTGATAATCTTACTTTCCAAATTATATGATATTTCAATAGAACTAGGAGTAAGATGTGTCCAGTATTCACATATACTATTCTTAATAGCAATTAAAGAACAACTCATGTTCAGTCGAATAGAGAAGCCACACTCATCAAGTAAAAATAAAACCAAAATGTTATTCCCAAGACCGCTCCTGCCAAAAACTATACAAATTCAGATATAAATAACAAATGATATTATAAGATGTCAAAAAACCATGTATAGTCAAAATAAATATTAAACAGCAAGAAAATGCTAAATGCACATAGCATTAAAATCTAAAAAAATCATAACAGCGTATCCAAAAACATACTCTTGTTCTTCTCTACCGATTGAAACCAAATCAGACATGACGCAAATAACCTGTAAATTCATAAGAAATAAGATCAACAAAACATAACAAAGAAACAGTAAATAATAGATCGAATCGATCGAAAATAAAAAAATACATTAAGGTAAAATTACCTGTTGAGATCGATTTAATAAAAGAATCAGAATTATCCAATTAACGATGTAAAATGCACGTAATCAATGAATGATTCGATTTTCCATTTGAATTAAAGAAAATCGAAAGAGGGAAGAAGAAAATTAAAAACAAAGCATTATTTACTTAGGTCTAAAAATAAACTAAAGTTTGACATTTACGTGAAATTATCTGAGCCGCGATTTTCGGGTCAAAAAAATTTAAAACTTTGTCCTCCAGCCCATTTTCCACTAATATTTACTAGTTCATCTTATAAAATAATATAGTACGTTAGCTTCAACATGTACAACATATTAATGTTAACAAAAACAATAAAACTATTTTGCTTCTCAAATATACATAGATGTTGTATGTGTGGCTATAGAACATAAATTACACAAAAACAATAATAATTTTATTAATTTACCGTTTATATATCTTATCAAAACCAATTTTATATTGCATAACAAAGTTTTCATTTTAAAATTAATATAATAATCTTTTATTGATTCATATTGACCTGTGGAACCCATGACTCAAGTAATGGGGGAATACATGCGGTTTTATTTACTTTCCTACTTGTTTTCCCCCCCGCATACGGTCTACAGCAAAATATGAAATCCTTAAATTTGTCTAATTGTCGAATCTGAAGGTGCGATTAAGGTTGGCGATTGCTGTAAGGGTTAATGCTGAGGGTTTACAAGAACTGCTGAGGAACCACAAAATGCCATGCCTGAGCAATGAATAGACGATGTAAGTGACTATCAAGATTAATTTAGGTACCATTTTCTAGCATAGAGTACATCTTGTTTGGATTGTAGTTTGGTACGGGGGTAATTTATTCAAACAGATAATCGGCAACAAGAACAAGAGTATTCAATGACAGAACAAACATGCTTAATGTCCTTCGCTTAAGTGCTAAGCATGATTAGTACTTCTCCCTAACTCCGCTGTTTATGCAGGATCGTCTATTTCATTCTTCTCTTGGAAATTCATCTAGTTGTTAATGATTTGTTCTTTTCTTATATTTGAATTTGGTTTAAGGTTTGGAAACGTGTATAAAATACACTAAAGCGAGAGAAAGAAACGATAAGGGGTTGCAAGGTTTTTCCTTGCCACGCGACCAGCTCCTAACAAACGCTATACTGGGACAATAATGTGCGAGCTTCTTATTCCTATATGGTTTACACACTATAGAAGCAACTACATATATAGTAAGCCCTGAAACAACAGACAAATTCATATTGTGTATATTTTTAGAGGCACACATGCACACTTAAGCTCAAACCATTTATCCTCATATATCATCAATCCCTGGAGCTAGTAGTAGAGCTTTTGGTCCTGGAGCTGGTAGTAGAGCTTTTGGTCCTAGAACCTGTGTAGTTACTGCTAGTTGCATTGGAAGAAAATTCAGAAAAGAAGTCAATGTTCTCAGGATTTTCAGACAGCATCTGCAAAGCTCTAGGAATCGGAGGCATGCTGACTTCCATATTGCCCTCCAACATCTGAATCACCTGACTCATCGAAGGTCTACAATCTTCTTCATCTTGTATGCACCAGCATGCAACCTTGCAAGCTCTAACCACCTCCTCTTCCGAGATCTCTCTCCCTCCCAGTCTCTTATCTACCAAACTCATTGCCTCCCCTTCCATCATTTTACTCGCTACCAGTGAAGGGAAGTACTTAATTTTCTGCCCTTCTAAATTCTCGGAATTCCTCTTCCCTGAAATAATCTCAAAAAGCATCATACCATAACTGTAAACATCGGCTTTCACCGTTATAGCGACCCCTGATATCCATTCTGGAGCCAAATACCCTCTCGTCCCTCTCATTGTCGTCAGTACCCTACTAAAATCTCGACCTATAAGTTTAGCTAATCCAAAATCTGCTACTTTTGGCACAAAAGAAGCGTCTAAAAGTATGTTCTCAGGCTTTATATCGCAGTGCACAATGCAGTCTCTGCATTGCTCATGCAGATAATTCAAACCTCTTGCAGTTCCAAGCGCTATCTGGTACCTTGTTTTCCAATCTAAACTTACTTCGTCGAACAGTTTGTTGTCTAGAGAACCATTTGGCATGTGCTCGTACACCAGCAGCTTGTGCAGTCCTTCAGAGCAGAATCCGCGTAGTTGGACTAGATTCACGTGTTGAATAGTACCGATTGTGCTAACTTCTGTTCTGAATTGCTTTTCCCCTTGTCTCGCTCCTTCTAGTTGCTTCACGGCTATTGATGAAGAGTCGGGTAGAACACCTTTAAAAACTGACCCAAAACCTCCTCCTCCTAATTTCTCTGAGAAATTTTTAGTTGCACGTTGTAGTTCGCTGTATCGAAATGCAATCAAACCTCCTTCTACTGTGTTTTGTTTACGTGAATTTCTCTTTCTACAACAACATCCCAACCATACAGCGATGAGTACTATTAGGAAGATAAAAATACCACCTATTGTAGAAGCGATTATAACTATTTTGCTTCTAGTTTTATTTATAATGGGAAGCTCAGAAGCGGCAAGTCGAACACACAAAGTGCCCCCATTCGGGCCATTGTACTGGTTTTGAAGATGAAGTAGACCGCCATGCCAAACAAAGCAACCGCTGGAGTTATAAGTGTATGCGGTACAGGAACAATCTTTCAAGCAGTTAGATTCACAATCAGAAGCACTTTCACCTTGTGTGCTTTTAGGATTATCAGGCATCCTAGTATTGGGCATTGTGTAGAATTGATCTTTTTCGCACTCTAATTTTGTGTTTCTAAAACAGCCTCCAGCCCAATCACTCAAAGCCCAATCCGACGGAGAATTTTCACTGAAACCCTCAATACATCTACAAAATGGCAAATCAACCTCATTGCAGACACCGAATGGACCGCATAGAGCATGAACGTTACACTGTTGTCTTGGTTGGGACCAGAACTGACTCCACCCGCTATTTGGAACCCAAGTCAACTGCTTGATCTGACCAGATAAGTCCATAATGAACCTGGAAGTGAGTAGGTAGTCGCTTTTCACGGTGTACGTGAAATAATTTTCGTTTTCATTGGAAATGTAATCAAAGTCGTAAATGTAGTTTGCAGTCATTTCGGGAACCAGACTGAAAATATGACCATCCCATGTCCCCGAGCTCCAGTAGTTGAAGGTGTTATTCCAGAGTATGAAGTACTGACTTGTGCCATTTGGATCGATTTCAAGGTTGAAGATTCCAGGGGTAGGATCGTCTTCATTTTTCCAGGAAGTTAATCTTTGCAACTCTTTGGTTACTTTGTTTAGTCCAAGCTTGCCTCCTGGTAACCAAGTGTGAGTTGGATGATCAAAGCTTTGCCATAGCATCACTTTTGGATTTGATGCATCTCTTAAAACTAAGTTACCACTGTCAAGAAGAGCAGCTACCACTTTGTGAGTGTTATGAGTGATGTTAGTGGACCAAATAAGAGGGTTTGTTTGGTTGGAAAGCACTAAATTGCCATTTTCAGAGATTGCAAGGCTTGTTTTGGAAATATCAGTCAAGGGAGTTTCTCTATTAGCAACCCAAATTGGAGTCTGTTGGGGTATGAAGTTTAGATTGTACAATATTCCGAGATAGTAGTACTGGGATTTACCTGGTTTGAAGAACCTTAGTTCAAATTTACTGTCTTTGGAAGTTAGCTTTTGGGATCCAGTAATTGATTGGTCAAGAGTGATTGAATCGTGTAGCGAGTAGGAGATGTGGAAGAAGAGGAAGAGGATAACACTTTTCAGTGGACTCATTTTTAGAAACGCCATGATTTTTAACTGCCGACGATGAAGGTTTAGATGTGCAAGTGAGCCTAAAGTGAAAGTTTTGTGGCCAACAAATGGGTATTAATGATTATGGTTGTGGGAGTTTAAATGATCAGCGCATGATGACAAGGACAAAGATATTACAAATGGTTAAGGTCATAAATTATTATTATTATTATTATTTTGAAATCACTGTGTTACCGTGAAATAGGTTTGCTGAAATATCACACTAGCAGAATGTTATGTACCATTGGAGTAAAAGAAAAAAACTGTCTTGAAGAAGAAGAAAAAGTAAATGTGAAATATAACTTAAAGGTGAGTATTGTATTCTAGTTTATAGTCGGTATATTAAATCATATTGGTATTTTCAGATTATTTGATTTAGCTGAGTATAAACTGAGTTTCTTAGGATTGTTGACCATGGAATTATGTATCATAATTTTGTTCATAGTGTTATGCCTGTATAATTTTGTACGCTTGTGTTCTGTGGTGTTAGTTCAGTTCTTCTAGAAGAGTCTTCCATCTGACACAACGAGTCTCGAAAGGAATGGCATCGACGTTTTACTTTGACTGCATTTTAGTCATAGTGGAAGAAAAACATAAAGTCCTGGTATGAACAAGTCTCCAAGTTAACTTTGTTTTTAATAAATTTTTAATAACAGCAGTTTGCCATGTTAAAGAAAGTTTGAATAATTCTTCCCTGTTGCTCTTACCTGAACACACATGAGAAATGTTGCTATTTGTATAAAGTATAAATACATGTATGTATCTAATTATAATGTGTGCACATACTTATCTTCAATTAATTTTATGGGACCCGACGGTGTCGCGTAAATTGATATTCTATGTAATGCATGACTTGTTGGGCATCATACATATAACGTTTAAATGCTTCTTTAATTTATAAATATATGACATGTATCACTTATTCACTGTACTTTGATCGCTTGACCTATTGGCAGTTGGTATAGTATTTGAATTGTCCACATGTTGGAAAATTTTAAAGTCTTAGGGTGTGTTCTTAACCAACACGAGCGGGGTATTTGAGCGTGACATTTAAGCAGAGTATTTGAGCGTGGTACTGTAGCGAACGGGGAATGTGTTTTTAGCTGCAACGCGGTATTTGAGCGGGATATTTAATTGTTAATTTTTTTGTTTTGATTTAATTAAATACTAATTTCGTAAAACAAAACGACTACATTTCATTACACAAAGAAAATTCAAACATAAATACGACAGGAATACAATAACACGATGACATTAACCTCCTACTTGTTGGTATTTATCAGATAAGTTTGGTATTCTTGGTCGTGGCGTTTGTCTGCAAGCCCTCTTATCAATCATCTTTTCGCTATCTCATCCGGAAGAGCAGTGAACATATCATTTATTTTGGGGTCCAAAACAAATAATAGTGCGTCTGCAACATCAAACTCACCCGTTGCTTCAAGACGTTGCATGCGAGCTACCGTATTTGCATAAGTTGTAGAACTTCCCGTTGATTCCACGCTAGTACCCGTATTAGGACTATCAGAATGCGTGCGAGACTTTTTCATCTGTCTCTCGTGCATTAGGTCAATGAGCATAGCCATCTTATCGTCACTTTCACCACGTCGTCTTCTTAAATTTTAACGTGCAGTTGGTTGAGTAGGCGGATTCATTGGATTTTGGGTTGACGGAGGGATTCTTGGAGCTTCACAATTTGGTGGATTCATTGAAGTTTGTTGTACTGGAGTATTTGATGGCGAATTCAAGTTTGGAATATGATTATTTTGCATGTCATCCAATAGATTAAAAAACCCGTCGAAATCCCATGTTCTGTCAATGTGTTGATGGCGGCGTGCCAGTCTGCGACGGTTGTACATTAGCAGCAGGAGTGTACGACGATTGGCCAGTTGCATTCGTCCCACGAAATAATTGTTGTATCAACTCTAAGTGTTCTATTGGACGTTTCTTATATTTCAAGACACCCGTTCCAAATTCCTAAATGTAAGAAATAAATTGTAAGAAACTGTCTATAATTGAATGGTAAAAAAATAAATTTACAGACCTTAACACGATCTTCCCACCATTCATCGCTTCCAGAGACCGTTCCTTTGTAAGCATCTCAACCCGCGCCAGTCTTCGTCATTAGTGCATCTCATTTCATCCAATCTCGTCGAAGACTATCATACTTGTTTCGGATCTTGGTTTCGTCAATCGGTACGATGTCCAGAATGGTTTCTATGGCATCGTTGAACTTATCTGCAATCACTTTATGCACACTTTTTTTGTTGACCATATGCATCAACAGAACATTGCAACATAATCTGAGTTGCAGTAAACGACTAGTGATGTGCAGCTTTTCGATTGGCCATACTGAAATGAAAAACAAAATATATTAGAAATAAATTAAAAAAATAACCAAAAAACTAGGTTGAATAACGGAAAATAATATGAACACCGAACTGAAAAAAACCTGATTGCTGCTCGAATTCGGTTGAAGATAATAGTAGAAGAGGATTGGGTTGGTGTAGTGTGGATGAATAGGTAGGTGAAGGTGATGGTTTTACAGGTGAATATGAAGGACGTTCGAAATCAAGCCGTTGGCGTCCGACGCGTCGGACGCCAACGGCTTAATTTTCAACGTTTAGCTATCGTTCCATTTGGAAGAGAAAAAAAGTATTTGCGTCCGACGCGTAGGCCGCGAACAAAATTATGAGCATGTCAAATTATTGCTGCAAACGCACCCTTACGGTGGTTCATTCTTATTTCTCCTTTTCTAGGAAAGTCGTCGAGGAGCACTTTTCTACGTTTGTAGTTGAAAACGGAAGTAGCTTTGCAGCTATATTTTTCTTCATAACCGCAAATTTTCATTTTTATTCTCCATACAACCATGGAAAAAACCACCTTTTTGCTTCATGTTATTGTCTTCTTTTTCGTTTCCTTTTCACACACTAACAGCTCAATCAAAGCATCAACTGATAGAATTTCAAAAACTCAATCTCTTTCAGGCACCCAAACTATAATCTCTGAAACTGGCAAGTTTGAGCTAGGATTTTTCAGACCAGGTGACTCTAACAACCACTACATAGGCATATGGTACAAAAACATACCTGGAAAGACCATAGTCTGGGTAGCTAACAGAGAATCACCGATCACTGATCCTTCAGTTTCAGAGCTTATAATCTCTAAAAATGGTAGTTTAGTCCTTCTAAACAACTCATCCACTCCAGTCTGGTCCACTAACGCAAATTCTGCAGCCAACGCTGCTATACTTCTTGATACTGGAAATCTAGTGTTGGTTAACGGGTCGGGTTCAAATTCATATCTTTGGCAAAGCTTCAAATACCCAACCGATACATGGCTGCCTGGAGGTTGGCTTGGGTACGATAAAATTACAAAAGAGTACCAAAGTTTGACATCATGGAAAAATTCGAACGATCCAGGTCGAGGTTTATTTTCTGAAAGCATGGACCCGGATGGCTCGAATCAGTACGTTATACTATGGAATGGGTCGTATGTATATTGGTCTAGCGGGTTATGGAATGGGAGAGTCTTTACAAACGTGCCTGGGCCTGAAAACCAAGCAAAGACGTTTTTCAACTTCAGCTTCGTGGACAACAATGAAAGGAAATATGCAACATATACCATTTTAGATGATTCTATTACACGGTGTGTGGTAGATTCATTTGGGAGTATAAGGCAGTGGCTTTGGATTAAAAATAATCAGAAATGGCAGACTATCTTTACTGAACCACTGGGTAGCTGTGATGTGTACTCGCTTTGTGGTGATTTTGGTGTATGTGATGAGAAAAGTGGAAATCTTTGTCAATGTTTAGAAGGTTTTAAACCTGCAAATGATGAAGAATGGAAGTTGAATGACTGGACTTCAGGTTGTGCAAGGGTGTCTAAATTGCAGTGTGGAGGAAAAGATGGATTTTTGGAGATCAATAACATGAGATTACCTGCAAAATCAGATAACGTGACGGTTAAAAGTGGTAAAGAATGTGAAAACAGATGTATGAATGACTGTTCTTGTAACGCATATGCATACAGTAGTAATGGATGTTTTATCTGGAAGGGCGAGGTTCGAGATCTTGAAAAATTATATGATGGTGGAGGTGATACTATTTTTGTTAGGCTTTTGGCCAGTGATATTATAGGCAATTCTAAAGGCAAAAGTAGCAGTTCCACTGCAGTTATTATTGGTGCGGTTCTTGGTTCTGCATCAGTCGTATGTATTGCTGTTGGGCTGATTTTGATATGTCTGAAAAAGAAGAATAACCAAACACTGAAACAAGTAGAAGGTTCTTTGATTCAGTTCAAGCATAACCAGCTACAGAAGATGACCAAGAACTTTTCAGAAAAACTGGGAAGTGGCGGCTTCGGCACAGTATTCAAAGGCACAATGCCCAATTCAACTGCAATAGCAGTTAAAAAGCTTGAAGGAGTACGCCAAGGCGAAAAGCAATTCAGAAACGAAGTGATCACATTGGGTGCGATTCAGCATGTGAACCTAGTCAGGCTATATGGATTCTGCGTCAAGGAATCAGAAAGAATACTCGTGTATGAATTCATGTCGAAGGGATCTTTGGACTTTCAGCTTTTTAGTAACAGTTCGAATGTACTGAAGTGGAGCAGTAGGTACCAAATAGCTCTTGGGGCTGCAAGAGGTTTAACTTACTTGCACGAGAAGTGCAGAGAGCGTATTGTGCACTGTGACATAAAACCCGATAATATACTTTTGGATGATTCATTCTGCCCGAAGGTGTCGGATTTTGGCATGGCTAAGCTCATCGGTCGGGACTTTAGTCGAGTCCTTACTACTATGAGAGGTACCATTAGTGAACCATTTTATTGTTATAAACCACTTTTACCAATATATTAATAACTTGATATATCTCGTTTAGGCAGAACTTAGTTGAAAACTTCTTTAAAAAATTGAATGGTAACGTATAATGATTTATAAGTAGAATGGTTTAAATGTAATTTAACTTTTTAAGTTAAAATATATAAATAATTTCTCAAAAATATGTTTAAAGTCATAAGTAGGGGTGAGCATTATTTGATTAAACAAACCAAACCAACTTATTTTGGTCAGTTTGGTTTGATTATGAAATCAGATGGATTTGTAATTAGCTCAAAAAAAATATGTAGTTCGGTTATCGGTTTGACTAAATTAATCGAACTTTTATTATATTTTCAAAATTATTAATGTTATAATGAATATATTAAGCTAATTAATTATCCAATTACATTTTAATAATCATAATGATGTCAAAATTATTATTAGGAAGTATAAAAATCATAAATAAGAATACTTCAACCATATATTTATAATTTATTATTACAATGAATATTTCAAACATAAGGTGTAAAATATTTTTGGTTCGGTTAAATTGAATGAGTACTCGAACCAACCAAAAGTAATTTGGTCGATTTGGTTTGATTTACATTTTTATTGATTTTAGTATGGTTTAACAATTTTCATCGTCTGATAAATGAATTCAACCAAACGCCCACTCCTAGTCGTAACTCATACGTAATAAATTTATGTTTTCATTTTTCTACTTATTATTCACCTGTAAGTTTGTCATCAAAAGTTGTCTACAACTAGTACTGAAACGATGGACATACAAGTAGTTTTGGCCAGTTAAAACTGGTCATTCCCAAGCATGCCCAAGAAGCAATTTATTAAACTTGTTATGCGACTACTCTCAGCACGAGATATCTGAAGTCGACATATTTTAGACCCAAAGCATATATTGATTTATATTTGGTGCTGTAGGTTATTAATGATAGTTAAACCCATGCAGGCTGGGTCCGAATTTGACACCATGTTAAAGCATCTTCTGCATATTGCAGCTTGTAATATGATGTTTTATAACATGTGAATTTGTAATAAGAAGATATTCACAATAGTACTTGAATTAAATGCTTGTCAAATATATATTTTTGAGTCCAGTGTAATTGATGCACAATTGATCACAGCAAGATGCTTTTTAACATTCATCTACTCTCATTCATTTGTTTAATAGGCACATCTTGAGATTATAACTTACAATCAAGGTTCAAGATCTTGTTTCGATGTTTTGTTATTTTAGAACTTTCAATCTAATTTGTAGATATTGGAAATTTCGTTTCTAGTTTCGATTTTGGATTTCCCTTTTTTTGTGTGTGTACATGCGTGTACACGCACATACATGTGTAATTAATCAGAACATGATGTGTAATTTATCTGTAATTGAAAAATAAAATATAAATGAATGATATTGATTAATTATAAATATTTACAACTTATTTATTAGTTTGTATAAGCATTTTTAGTTATGCTATTTTATGTGTGTTATGATTTTGTATGTTTTCAGAGTTAAATTTTAGATTTTCAATATTATATATTTGAAACTCGGATTAAGTCTTTTATTTCTTTCATAACATTTGGAACTTTTTTATATGATTTGATCTGGAATTTAGGTTCTAATTGAAACTGGAGCAGAACAATCGAAATTTTAATGTTTCGGTCGCCAAATCATGCTTGTGATATTTTGTTTTAGCTTAAAATTTTACAAATCCAGACTTCAAGTTGAATGTATTGAGCTGTTGGGGATCCTTGAAAACATAGTATTATTATGAAACCATTTGGTACCACAGAGAGACTGATGTATCAGTGACTCTTTTCTCTTTCTTTCTGGGACTTGGCACTTAATAGGTGTGGAATACCTAGAGAATGTAATCCTAAGGAATGTATCGATATTCATTTGTATTGATCATAGCCATCTTTAAACAGGTACGATGGGATACCTAGCGCCTGAGTGGATATCTGGGCTACCGATAACATCAAAGATCGACGTGTACAGCTACGGAATGATGCTGTTCGAGATAGTATCGGGGAAAAGGAACAGGGTTCGCTCCGAGGATGGAAGCTTGATCTTCTACCCTTCCTGGGCGGCGAGGATGATCGTCGAACAAGAAGACGGGATTAGTTTGTTAGATGAAAGACTGAACGGGGAAGCCAACATGGAACAGGTTGAGAGAGTGTGTAAACTCGCCATTTGGTGCGTTCAGGACGACGAGAATGATAGGCCGACCATGGCTCAAGTCGTGCAGGCTTTGGAAGGGTTGGTCGAGCTGGGTATGCCTCCTGTGCCTACTGCTCTGAAGAATGTTGCTTCTGCGCTTAAACTTGCGTGATTTTGTTGGAGTAAGTTTCTTGATATAGTTGGTTATGTTTTACGCTGTGTGGGATAAAAAAGATATTGTGCAGTGTTACATATTTGTAATTAGTGGAGCGTGTACTTCTTTGTTTTCTTTTAGTTAATGCTGTCATTATATGTGTAACTGTCATGGGGGCTGATAAATATATAAATTAATGAGTAGACAAGTCGTACATGAGCGTGGAAAATTGTTCTGTTGATCTGTTTGACCAGTTTGTTGACACTACTTTATGTGGTGTTAAGGTGACATCGGCCTCCTATTGATGAAAATCAGGGAGGCTTATATGGGTCTTCCTCATTTCCACCAATAGGAAGGTTGTACTCCTCCCCTTCTTATTTTTATTTTTATTTTAAATTTGTAGTTTACGTAAAAATTTAATAATATATTACATACTTACATGATAAATGCATTAAATTCTGCAAAATGGGATTTGTAACATATTGCACCATGTTCAAGTATGCAAACAAGGGTGATCATTATTTGGTTAAACCAAATAAACCAATCAAACTAAATTATTTTGGTCGATTTGGTTCGGTTTTGAAATTAGATTGGTTTGTAATTGGTTCAAAAAAAATATTTAGTTTGGTTATCGGTTTAACCAAATTAACCAAACTTTTATTATATTTTCAAAATTATCGATATTATAGTAAATATTTTTGGTTAATTTAATTATCAAAATAAATTTTAATCATCATACATGTATCAGAATTACTTATGAGAAGCATTAAAATCGTAAATAATAATATTTTAATCATATATTTATAATTTATTTCAAATTATAGTTAATGTTATGAACATAAAGTCTAAAATATTTTTAGTTTGGCTAATTCGAATAACCAACCGAACCAACCAATATTAATTTGATTGGTTTGGTTTGGTTTTCATTTTAATCGGTTTTAGTTTGACTTGACAATTTTCATAATCGGATACATCAAACTAACCAAACGTTCACCCTAATGCAAACCAGTTTGGATAAAGGTATTTATCTCATTTTTATTTTCTATACACAATATTTCTTACATCTCATGTTGTATATATTTTACCTTTATTATTAGTTGACTTTAAAGTGTGAACTTTAATCCATCAATTTCGAAAAATATTTCTTACATATCTCTATCTTTATATATCATTTAAAAATAAAATCTGCTAGTTAAACTATATTACGAATTCAAATTTCAATCCGACAAATTTTAATAACAACTAAAAGGTAAGATCCAACAATTTTTTTTTTTTTTTTTTTTTTTTTACAAGATAGTTCTTTACTGATTAACAACATAAATAAAATTTAACACTAATTACAAAACGGACATCTATTTAGATATAAAATTAGATACGATTTGACGATAAATTCTTGACTGTTGGATCACTTTGTCATTATATAGGAGTGGAGATTGAGATACCAATATGCTAGTGAAGATTCATTGTATCACCGTATATGTTCAATTTTTTTGTTTAAATAGACTTTCTCATAATAAAAATTAGATATTTCAATATAGAAATAGTAATCAAGCTAATTACACATGATTTCATCACATAAATATAATTAAATGTTTATACAAATCATTTTCTTTTAAATGTATTAAACATGTATAATTTCTGAAGGTATTACCTACTCACAAAGTATGCATCATGATCACGTGTGAAGCGCGTTGTGTAATGATCGTATGCCATCGACCAGTAGAGGTGGACTGTAATGGCCAGAATTTCCGTACTTTTTGAGTTGACTAAATAAACCACACGTCCAACCCTAATTGCACAGATATACATATCATTAAAAATAAAGAAGAAAACGATAGAGAGAGACAGAAGAAAAACAAAAATAACAACACAGAATCTCACAACACAACGAAATAAAATATAATATATATATAACTGCTTTTGGAATACAAAATTTTGTGTCATATATATACATATCATCACCAGAGTACAATACATCACAGCGGAAAAAAACCCAGTATATATCTAACGCTGAAGCCTCCTGCTCCAAACTCCTCCAAGGGTATCTGTAAATACCTGAACTGCTTGACTGCCCGTACAAATTCGGGCACCCAAGCGTTTAGAGTAAAACAAAACAAAATAAACTCTGGGTCAGTCATGGGACTGGTATGAGTAAACTCCAACCACTTAGTTTAACTTTTAAATCCTTTTAAAAGAAAGGATAACTGTACGACCGATCCACACATAAATACGAATGGTTTTTACCTTACGATAACCCAAATAATTCTTTAAAAATCAATATTATTCTAATATTATAATAGTGTCTAAATCAAATAAATAACAATCTAGTAGAATGCTTGTATCTCATGCTCTACATACATAGTATACAATCAAAACCACGGGCGCTTATTGGGTAATGGATTTTCAACTATGATAAGGTATGAAACCACCTTCCGATAGTGTATCTCTAGAGAGTAATACACTTGGTTCAACAAGAACATCTTACAACGGGCCACACATCGTTTATACAACCTGATTGGGAGCGACCCACTGGGCTATGCTACCAGCCCAATTTTTTTCATTTTCCAGTTGTGAGGCTAAAGGTCATATTTACATTTTTGATATGACATCTTCTTTCACTTTGAATGCCACATCGTCAAACCAGCCAAACCATTCATCGATTTCCCCAAAAATATCATGGGTATAAAGAGAAATGAATTCCTCCGCCACCGAACGTAATAAGTTTGAATAGATCAATGTATATGATTTGTTAGGCATACTCTGCAAGACATTCATCTATACAAATTGTCCTGGGACTGGACAAACCGAAGGCATTGTCCCATCAATCCATCTTAGGCAATTTTTACCTAGGATTAAACAACCCTTGCATTTTACTCCGTCTTCAATTATTTTCAGCATATTTAGTTCGCAACGCTTATGCCCATACAAAGTGGTTTTAAGATAATAAACCTGATCTCGATCTCTCCGTATTGACAACGAAAATATAAAATGACAAAAACTTTGATAGTCAATTATTTAACTATCAGAGGAAAACATTCATATAACCAACGATCCTATTTGCAAATGGAAATTCTATTGATCAAGCATCAAGCAACACTGAGCCATTTTAATTTAATTTTTATTAATTTATCATTAGCCAACTTCTCGTTTTTCGCTTTCCATATCTATTTCACGCATCACTATTGTTCCACAATCATCAATCCTTAGCCGTAAACTAGTAAGAGAACAACTCCTAAGTATCAACCCCGAAGGCCGAAACCAACATCAAATCAACATTCAACAAGCCATTCAACTTGACTAATCTCCAATCAGTTCTAATTTTCTTAACTCCATTTGTTAACTTCTTATCAACAAAATCATTTCATTTTCTATGCTTGGGAAATATTCATTATTATATTTCCAAAATCACATTTACTTGGGTTAAAACGGATGTTGTGTAAAACACGTAACAATAACCCAAATTACTACCAACTATTCATTTTTAAACGTGAATACGTTTCTCCTTCCAACCTCTTAAGATTTAATTTTATAAATTCCCTTTTTACTTGT
This sequence comes from Allium sativum, assembly GCA_030737875.1. Lineage (NCBI taxonomy): Eukaryota > Viridiplantae > Streptophyta > Magnoliopsida > Asparagales > Amaryllidaceae > Allium > Allium sativum. The sequence goes on along the minus strand of CM060913.1, from coordinate 83,916,274 downwards.
AAAATTCCATTATACGTTTATTCTGTTATTAAATTCTGTATATAATTGATAAGTCGATTTCTAGTATTGAATTTTCTTAAATTTTTCTATCTCCTTAAATTTTCGTAAAATTTCGCTAGCGTCTCCTTTGTATGACTCAGTCGATACAACTACAAATCGCCTCTCTGGGCCCTTCCTATTCAAAAATAAATAAATCAAAATGCCAAGCGGCTTACCAAAACAGCTCATAAAATCTGATATTAAATTAAATACGTACCTCTTTTGTCGGGCATTCAATTTATATCCCTTCGTACACTTCATTACAATATATCTAACCATTCCCAGTTTATTCAAACTCAACCCAATCGTTTTGTACTCAATTTTCTATTTCATTCTCTAATTAGCTCTTTTTCCTATTTTACTTTTTATTTGAACGTATCACGTTCATGCATATTTTTAATTTTCTTATAAATCAATCAAATGTCATTTCCAGCTCAAGTTTCATATTCGATTTCGAATATAAATTCACAAATCAATTCACTTATGCAAAGTCCAATTTCGATCCAAAAATCCATTTGATAATTATTCTTATAATTAGTTAACTCTATTCAATAACTAAAAATTTGATTTTTGTTTGAAAAATCAATCCACTTACTCCACTTGAGTTCATATTTATTTTATAACTCAAGTCTGGGTTTTTCTAATGGAAATCTAAGTTTTATTTTCTTAAAATCCTTTTATTAATTTAAATCGTTATGGTTTAATAATGGTTATAGCGCTGTTTTTCTGGAAATTTGATTTTGACATAACTTAAAATCTATAAGACCAAATCTATAATTTTTTCTTCCATTAGAAAATTATTATTCAATCGGTCCTGACGATTCTTGTTTTAAATAATTCTGGCTTAAATTGAGTTATATATACTCAATTGAAGTTTGAAATGTCAAATTACGAACTACCCCATTGCGGCAAGCTCGTTTTAATTATATTTAAATTTAAACGCTTAAACTTCGTTTATTGATAAATTTCAATCTCATTCTTCCATAATTTAAACATAATTTAAATCAGTTTTCCAAATCTAACTTAAACATTCTGATTATCGATTATTTCATAACTCAGATATAAATATATTTACAATTTAATCTTCTATATTAAATTCCAATTTCTTTGTAAATAAATTACTTTATAAAATTCGATATAATTGAATTTCAATTATAAATTCCTTATATTTATATCAGTTCAGTTTATATTCTGAATTCCAGAATAAAATTTATCGTTCCCTTTTCGAAACAACTTCCAATTCACTTTTAAATTCATACTTGAATTTAAATTTCCAAATTATCTAATGATAATTTCTTCCCTACATTTATAAACATCATTTATAATTTTCACTTCGTTGTTTCATATAATAAAACGAGTTTCCTTTTCAAAATTGATTTGAAACCAAATTCCTGTCTTGGAATATTGTATTATTATAACTTATATATATATATAAAACGTAGAATCTATTTTCATATTTACATTTTATATTTTAATTTCTATGTAATACAATTCTAATATCATTAGTGTGATTTTTTTTATAAATTCGACACAGTCGAATTCAAATCATAAATTTGTATGGATTTATTCTTGTTCAATTTACATTCCGAACGTCGGAATAAATTCTATCGTTCCCTATTTAAATTCACAATTCCTATTTTAAATTCACATTTGAATTTAAATCCCCAACTTTATCCAATGATAATTTATTCCATTTCATTTATAAACATCGTTTATAAATGCACTACTTGTTTTTATTATCAAACAAGTTAATACTTCCTAGCCAGTTCGAAATTCAAATTCTATTTTGAAAAATAAAATCATTTTTAAACTCAATTTCTTTTCCTTTTTTTCAAATATATTTTTACTGCATTTTACATACCAATACCTAAAGTCAGTGTTATTCAACATCCATAACACACAACCATCAATCATAAATTTTCTAACACATCATATATTATAATATATATGAAAATACGATAAATAGATTTAAGGAATCCAGTTGGATCCCTCAACCTGTTTTTCCTGCATCTACTGATTTTAGACAATATAAATAATACCCATCCTGCTTCATGGCAGGATATCGCGATATAGAAGGTCATCCACTATATATATTATGGGGCGCATAAGGTCATCCGCTAATGGTACTTCGGGAAATATCCAACCATCAAGCCTAAATATACTAATATATATAATAGCCACAACCACCAAGCCTAAATATAAATAATATATATATAATAACAACAATTGATCAACAGTTATTCAGTGCATCCAAACAACCAACAAACAATGTATAAAAGTAATTTTAAATAAAAATTCGAATCCCGAGAGTGAGTTTATTCACGAGGATTTTATTTGTCGAAATACCCCAATTTAAATTAAATCGAATGCCATTCAATTTAAATTAAATTCTAATCAACGCCTATCGACTTCAAATGAATTCCAGATTATAAGATTTGCAATTATGAATTCTATTTTACGATTTTCCCATCTTGTATAAATTTCATACATTGCACTATAATATTTGATTATATATAAAAAAATTAAATGAATTAACAAAAATTAATTATTTAATTAACTAACTCTTACCTTAACCGATGTTTTTTTCCTTGTTCTTCCCAATCTGGAAACCACGGCTTTACTGCCTCATCCCAGATCTTACCTTGCATTCAACACTAATTCCAGCCGTGATTTTCACCTACTACCCATATGCGAACCCTTTGAACAAAACATCAAACATTCCTATTAAAACCAGTTCGCACCCTCCTTGTATTGCGACTTGGGACCACCATCGTACTTGACATCCAACAGTGTACCTGATCGTCACAACAACTTCGACTCCAGTTCCCAACTTGCCTTTCCACCATCGTATGATTGCAACCTCGAACAACCCAACTTCTCCGATTCCCCATGTTGAACAGCCTTCAGGCTCATCACCATAACTTCCTACTCGAATGCCTCCTAACTATCATGATTTCGGCAAGCTCCCTTAAACCACTGTCATGACCTTCATTGATCATCCCTCCACGCATTGCACCCAGCCATTACAACCAGAAAAGAATTGACTCCCTCGTACAACTCGTGACTTCAATTCCTAAGGTATAGGCATGCGACAGAAATGTGTGCTAATCTTCACCAATCTCCAACAGCTCGGGCGCCTCAACCCCCCAAGCACCACCTTACTCTCGAAACTTGCAACGATGCCTGTTTTTTAAATCGAACACCCTAGCTGTCAACCTGGGTTTATTGATAGCACCGTACTCTTTGCCTAGCTCACGGAAATGAAAAGCAAGCCTGAACGATTCCAAAGATTCAAAAGTTTGTATTTATTTTTTTAAGAATTAAAGGAAGAGGAATTTAGCAATTCTTTTTATTTGCTGAAGCTTTGTGAGATTTTCCTTTCTTAAGAGAAAAGAGGAATAAGGGGAAGAGGTCGCGTTATATAGAGGTAAGGAGCGGAATCAACGTACAGAACAATTAAATGTTTGTCACCAGAAGTACAAACATTTTTAATTCCGATTTGATTTTTCAATTAATGCGATTTAATTTAAAGGGATTTGATTTTGATTTGATTTTGAGCTTATTCGATAAATTTTATTATTGTAATATTCTTACGAAATTTCACCTGAAGTTTCATGTTTAAACGACCACCTACGAGCTCCAATCGCGATGAAACTTGACATACTACTATGATTTGACGTTTCAGATCCAATAAAATTGGTTTCGTCGAAAACCGAAGTTGTTTGAAAATTTACTATTCTTAATTACCATATTTAAGTTGATATAATATAATTTAAATTAAAAAACAATCAAATTCTCGATAATAAATTATTATTTTTATCGTTTCTATTCAAATAGAATTTATATTGATTATCTGAATTGTTTCGATTCAGTTTTAACTTCGAATACAATTATTTGTCGCTTTTTTATTATGATAATTCTATGCATTCAAAATTAAATAGTATTTTGACTTTTAAATCGATAAATTCCATATAAAAATCCAAATATATTATCAACTCAATATTTGAAATAATATTAAACGTTTAAAATAAATCGGCCAAAAATCCATATCATTACACTACAAAAAAAAGTTATATTTGAGACAAAAATTAGGGACAAATTAATATTCTATCCCTACTGAATTATAATTTAAAGACAAAATTAGGATGTCCCAACAAAAGGAAACTTGAGACAATGGGTTAGATCCCTAATCGGTCTCAGCCTGTATGTCAATCCATGTTTTTTGTGGGATCTAATCCTGAAAGTCGGATCTAACATGGATCGTTCATTCAATAGGTAACTGAACCAAATGTCACCCACTTTCTCGTAGTTACCACTCAGGGCATATAGTTTCACTACAACAAAATGAGGCTTTCATAGCGTTTGAAAAATGCTGTTATAACCTAATATAGCGTTTCAGAGAACGCTATGTAACGACATGCTATCTTATACTGTCAACTTTGAATAGCAGTAAAAATACGCTATTATAGACGGCCTTTATATAGCGTTTTTATATGCTATCAAACGAAAACGCTATAAAATACTGTATGATTCTGACTTCTTATAGCGTTTGTGTGTGTTTCTATAGCGTTTACTGTGATATTAGTATAGCGTTTGTTCTTATAATAGTTAGCGTTTTTTATATGTTACTATAGCGTTTGTTTCATTATACTATAGAATTTCCACTATCTCTTTCTATAGCTTTTTTATTCAACAGCGTAACGCCGTTGCCTATTATGTTATATTACGAACTTCTCATCATTTCAGTTTTTCACGTATATACACACATTAAGCATTTCTTATCTACATATAAATATAATAAATTTTCGAAAACAAATATATAAATTATAACATAATATTCATGCATCTCATTCAAACAACTTAGCATTTCATACATACAGTTTTATCAACTTTTCCATGTCCACGCATAATATGTCATACACGTTAATATTAATTACAAATTACTTACAAAACATACACACTATAGATTAGTCTTGCTCTACTTCTGATATTTTCTTCTTAACATGACCATTAATGATCCTATTAATATCAAATAAACAATCAATATATTAGTAGTTGTTAAATCACCGTATAGACAAAGTAAATAAACCAAAAGGAAAAAACAAAAATAATCAAAACAAGAAAATATAATGCGCTTATATAAGGGAATTTTTTTTGAAGCAAAAGGTAGTGAATCTAATGATTCACGCCTAGAGATATCATAAATATAGAGTTCGGTACAGTACAAGAAATATAGTATATGGACATCATTTACAAGCCAGCCACAAAAAGAACATCATAACCTGACGCAGCAGGTACATAATAAACTTAAACATAATAAGCATAATACATAAACAGCACCAAGAAGCTAGCCGCGCTTGCATTTGCGATCCTGAACCCTTGCAGCGATGGTGTCGACAAACTTCTCCTTTTCCATCCCTGCCCACAATAGAACATATTTAAGAATGATGAAGATAGTTTTATCAGGTGATTTCATCTTGAATTTGAACTTTCTAGAGTTTCTCTCATGCCATAATATCCAAGTATAAGTGAAGTTAAGTAGAATAAAAAGACTCTTTTTATGTTTGTTGTCTAAATTTGGTAAAAAGGTTAACCAAAAATGTTGCTGGTCTTTGATTGAGTCCCTCCAGTCTAAGTTTAAATCAAGAAATACGATACACTTCGTCCATACATAAAACGCAAAATCACATCTCCAGAAAACATGTTTGTAGTCTTCATCAGCTTCATCACAGAAAGCACAACCAGTATTGACAACAAAACCCTTACACCTTAGTCTGCTACCGGTATTCAGTCGATCGTGAAGAACAATCCACATATGAATCTTAACTTTCAGCGGCACCTTCTTTGTCTTCCATAGTTGATCAAACTCCAGTCTTCTACAACCCGAAAAGGTAATCAGTTTATACACACTCCTAACCCGAAACACCTCCTTACTATCATCACCCATCCACACAAACTCATCTTTTCCTTCAGTTAAATGTACATTCTCCAACCACAAGTATAGCTGGCAAAGTTGTTGAAGAGCATCACCAGAGACAAGTCAGCAGAATGATAGTCTCCACTTAAAATCAGTAGCCTCAGAGTTATACATATCTCCAACAGACCAGTGTGTGTTACATGCAATTTCAAATAGCTCCTTCAATTCCTCTTTCAATGGTATAGACAAAATCCAAGCGTCATGCCAGAATGATATGTTAAACCCATTGCGAACCACCACTTTAGTGCCAATCTTGATCCACTGTAAGAAACTCATAACCCCTTTCCAGAAAACAGAGCAGCGTGACCAGTCCCTATTCCAGTCAAAAACACCCCCATAGTAAACATTTATAATCCATTCTTTCCAAAGGGCTTTCTTTTCGCCAAGCATCAACCACAACCATTTGCAAAGAAGTGCAGCATTCATGTCTTTCAAGTTAAGCACACCTAATCCACCTTGATCTTTAGCTTTACAAACTTGCCCCCAAGAAACGAGACATCTTAATTTCTTAGTCTCCTTCTCGCCCGTCCAGAAAAAATTCCTTCGCATCATATCAATCATGTCTATGACCCATCCCGGACACCTGAAAAAGGAGAGCCAGTACAGAGGCAAGGAGGAGAGAACCGAGTTAACCAGTACCAGTCTGCCTGCTCAAGAGAGGGATCGGCCTTTCCATCTAGCCAGCCTCACATCGACTTTCTCAATGAGATGGATCCAGTCCTTTTTGAAAAGCTTCTTTGGTCTAATGCACATACCCAGATAGTTTAAAGGGAAGTTATCCTCCTTGCAGTTGAGCGTCATCGCACAGTTCTTTGACAGCTCAGCATTGCAACCCAGAGTGTAGACGCCGCTCTTATGAAAGTTAATTTTCAAACCTGATAAACTCTCAAAAGCATACAACAAAAATTTGAGTGTAGCAATGTATTTACAATCAGGTTTGCTAAAAATGATAGTGTCATCTGCATAGTGTAAAGAATTGATACCGCCCACCACATGCTCATCCCCAAAGCTCTGTAGCATCCTACTAGCAGAACTAACCTTCAGAATATGAGAGAAACATCAGCCACCAGGTCAAATAGGAGGGGGGATAAAGGGTCCCCTTGCCTTAAACCCCTTTTCGAATAGATAGTACTACCAGCAATACCATTCACACAAATGTTGGATCTGCTCGAAGATAAGATCATAAGAATCCAGTGAATCCACCTCATAGGAAAGCCCCTTGCAGTAAGAATGTCAATTAAGAATCTCCAATCCACTGTGTCAAAAGCCTTAGCAAAGTCCAGTTTGATGATAGCACATGGAACATTATATCTGTCGCAATATGAGATTACCTCCTGAACCAGAACAGCACCATCCAAAATAAATCTGCCTCTAATAAAAGCCGTTTGAGAGTGGTCAATTAAGTCATCCAACTTCTTTTTCAACCTATTTGCCAACACCTTCGTGATTAGTTTAAAAGTGGTATTTAAGAGACTAATAGGTCGGAAATCTGCCGCCGTAACATTTCCTTCTTTCTTAGGTATCAAAACAACATTTGCGTAACTCAACATCTCAAGTCTAATAGAGCCATCATACAGTTCTTCAAATAGTCTTAAAATATCCTTTCTCACCATTTTCCAATATCTTTTGATAAAGAAGTTAGGAAACCCATCAGGTCCTGGCGCCTTGTCACTAGGCATCTCTTCAAGAGCAGACAAAATCTCTTCCTCTGTAAAAGCGTTTTCAAGATCATCAAGTTTAATATCAGAAGCATAAAGTTTGCTCCAATCCACCGTGCATCTTTTTTCAATCCTCTTCGCAAAAATGGTTTTATAAAACTCTGTGAAAACTTCGCTAAGTGTCTTCTGGTCCCCAATTTCTTCACCATCTTTCCAAATACTACTGATCATGTTTGTTCTGCGTCTTCCATTTGCTATTCTATGAAAGTAACTTGTATTGCTATCTCCTTCTTTGAGCCATTGACTTCTAGATCTTTGACGCCAATAAATCTCCTCTTGATCGATCACCTTCAATAGTTCCTTTTCTTTTTCCAAAAGCACAAACTTCTCTTCTTCATTCAAAAATCCTCTTTCTTCCAGAATGTTGAATTCCAGGATTTCTTTTTCAAGCGCTGCTTTTTTGATCTTGATATTGCCAAACACTTCTTTGCTCCATTTAATCAAAAATTTACGCAACATCTTCAATTTCCTACATAAGTTGCTGGCAGCATCTCCACGATCTCCAAAACCGTCCCATTTACCCACAAGCATTTCATCAAAATTGTTTTCCAAACACCACATCTTTTCAAATCTGAAAAAAAAATTGCATTGACTAAGTCTCCAGTATCCAGCAAAATAGGGCAATGATCCGAAATAATCGAGGATAAACCCTTCTACGAAGTAAGAGGATGTAAATCTTCAAAGGATGTATTGATGAAGAAACGATCTAACTTAACCAGGGTAGGTGGATTCCTCCGATCACTCCAGGTGTACCGTCTATTATTCAAGGGAAGATCGGTCAGGGCACAGTCATTGACAAACATCCTAAAGTCTTCCATATCTCCCAAGTGGTTTCCCCTATTGTTACTTCTCTCATAATCAAATCTAGTCACATTGAAATCACCACCAATTACCCAAGGTCCATAAGAAAAATTGTAAAACTCCATCCCTTCACTCCATAAGGTCTTTCTCTCAATTCTAGTATTAGGTCCATATACATTAGAAAAGAAGTATAACACTCTGCTTTTTCTACATTCCAACGCAACATGAAGACAGTGGGTCTGTTTAATCTCTTGTTTAAAAGACCAGAGATTACTATTCCATCCAGTAAATAAACCCCCAGCACTCCCCACAGCAGGAATGAAACACCAAGAGTCGAGAACACCCCAACCCAGACTTCTAAAAATATTATCACCAGGAGTTTCAAGTTTTGTCTCTTGCAAGAACACAATGTCTGGCTTATTAGATTTTAAGTAATTTTTGACTCTAAGACACTTATCAAAAGTTGTTGTATATAACGGTGTTGTATACACAATTATATGATTTTTGTTTGATGATAACAACCAAATATATTTTATAAATGTGTTTGTTACTGTACTGTTCTATATATACATCACAGACAAGAATGTAATATTTATATTTAAATAAAATACATCTGTACAGAAATTCAAATATTTACTGTATTTTATTTAAAATATAAATATTATATTCCTAACATTCAAACAGTACATCTATATTAACTCCACTATTTAATCACTTCATATTTTTGTACTTATAAATAAACAGAATAGAATAGACAAGTCTGTTTGACAACAATGAAATAATATTTTATTTCAAACAGATTTTGTTTATTACAAATAATCAGTACAATCACTTTTTCATATAAATTAGCTCCTCACTATATCACTCAACACTCGGTACTTTTTCACTTATACATTCACAGCCTCAATATACATATATTTTTTTACTGACACTGCTTCATTCACCGGCTTTCATCTTCAGTCTTCACTGCTCTCTGTCCAGTCCAGTCATCACAGTCAGTCCAGACATCCCTGCTTACCTGTCACATATGAAACACATACACTGCAATAGAAATGAAACAGAATATGTGCAAATATAAATTTTATTTTTAAAATGCTATTTGCCTCAGTTTTTTGGTGTGTTTCTCATCATTTTTCATGACTTGATCTGATATATAAATATAGCACGCGCACAATACATGTATACACATACATGTGTATGTATATACACATATTACAGTGCAGGGACAGGAAAACTCATCTGATGTCTGCATGTACACACGTGCATGAATATACACGTGTGCACTGCCTCACCAATCAGTGTTGCGACTAAGGAGTAGCCACGTGGACCATCTCGACTCAGTGCAACACTCAAACAGCAAAACAAATGTCACGAGCCACACACACACATATACACATACAAAATTATATATGTATATGCATGGAGTGGTAGAACCATGATCAAAACAGCTCAAACATGAAAACAACAAAGTCAAGATCAAGCAGCTAGGTTCAAAGCAACAAAATGGTTCAGCCAACAAGTTTGCTCATCAGTATGCAGCAAACTCAAAATGCAACGAGCTCATGTGCTTCAAACTTAGTTGAGCCATGTTCAAGATGGTGTGGAATTTAATTTTGGTCCAGAAAATAGTGTAGATGGCACATGTAGTATGTTCATGTCAAAGTGATGATGAACCAAGACAACATGACTTAAGCAGTAATACAACAGTGCACAATTTTGGAGTCAATGATCAAGCATGGATACACATCTCAAACAGGGTCAAGATAGCAATGGGTAAAGCAAATGATCAACTCAGCATGTATGTAGATGATCATGTTCAAGTATACACAGAAAATAGGCAGAGCAATTGTGCTCAAGTGTTGGAGCATATACAAACAGCAAGATGGCATGGTGGAGCCAGTATAGTAAAGTTGTCGAGCTCAAACAAACATTCACAGCATGTGTACAAGGATGGAGTTTTAGCACAAACAAGGTATACAAGGTGCAAGCATATATGAATGGTGAGCTAATCATCACAGCATCATGAAAATAACTACAGGATCAAGATTTGAATCATTCAAAAATTCATGTATGGCAACAAATCAGGAAGAAACCAGAAAATTTGTTTCATGATATGATTCAGCAAATCACAAAGAATTTTGGCATGTTATCAAACAAGAATCTTTCAAGCAGTGAAACAAATTTTACATTCAAATGAAAGGGACTTTCCAGCATGTATTTTCAATATCATGGAAATTAATTCAAATCAGGCAACAATGGATGTCAGGAAATCACATGTTTGACAATGCCATTTCAATTCATAAAAAAAAAGGGAAGGGGCAAAATTATCTTCCAGTTTTGGACTCAATCAAAGAGGGCAAATGGAAAGTATTCAGTTTTCAAATCTGACACATAAGGCACAAACAAATTCACAAAGTATTCTGAGGGACCAAAAGAGGAAACAGCATATTCTAGAGCATTCAAGGCAAATGCAGCAAATTCGTTTTCCAGTTGAAAGACAACAAATTTAAATTCCTTTTTCAACCGAGAGGTTTCACTTTCAAAAGGGAAAATCCACGCAAGTATAATTAAAGCCAAGAATCAAAAGAGGAAACCTCAATAATCAACCAAGTCATTCTTAATCGAAATCAGAGATTCAAAGGATTTTAAAATCCTATATAACACCATTTTCATCATCGGCGTTGAAAAAAATCCAACACAATCGAAATCCAATAAATACAATTCAAAGAATTCAAAAGAAAATTACTCACAATTTTCCAGATTTCGATCGCCTGAAAATTTCCCCAAATCAGTGACGGGCCAGAGATAAACATCAGAAATCGAAGAACCAGATAGCCGCAGGAACTTAAGCTTCAGAGATTAACGTTTTCGTAAAGCAACAAAACGATTTGGGGATTCAATATTGGAAACCCTAGGGCAGCCGCCATTTTTGATTTTCCAGAGAATAAAAAGGATCGGGCTAAACAAATGAAGGATGGTGCAACCAACAACCAAAGAGGCCGGCCATTTTACAAAGGGGGTTCAAGATTTTGAAAGGGGATGACCCTTTAATTATTTTAGCTCCTTTTGATATTTATTAACTAGGGTTTCATATTTTGTTTTGTAATTTTTGTTGTAATTTATTTTGTAAACCAATCTGAACAGTTTACTAGTCTGTCAAAATAGGGGTTACTGACTACGGGGTTGTAGGCAGGGAAAATCTGATCTTGGGGACAAAGATCAGTCAGGGTTTTTAGTATAGGGTTAGTACAGCAGCAGGTATTGCGAGTGTACAAAACTGTGTAGGCGGTTAGCGAGGGTCGCGAGTCTGTAAGTTTGTGTATGCGGGAGTCTGTATAATTCTATAATAGAAACCTTGGGGAATGCAGCAGTAGGCAGGGTTGCCGAAGCTGGGTATATCTGTGTGTTATTTATTTACAGCATTTATTTACTCTGATCATTATTTGTGTTGTGATATTTTTAATATTATATACTCAGTTAAAAACTGTGATAAACCCTATTCACCCCCCTCTAGGGTTAATCTAGATCTAACATCTGGTATCAGAGCTAGGTATTTGTGTTTAACTCTAGAGTAATGGTGAATCCTTGTTGTCAGTCTTCTGAGAGTCAGTCCAGTTCATCTCCAACTATTTTCGATGGAACAGATTTTTTAAACTGGAAATCCAAAATGGAATCCTATTTAAAATATGTTAATCTTAAATGTTGGGATGTTGTTATCAATGGTTTTGATTGTGTAGATAATACTTTCAATACTCATGCTATGAAAATTATATTTGATTATCTTAATACTGAACAGTTTAATCTTACCTGTCATTGTTTATCTGCACAGGAAATCTGGGATACTCTCAATACGAAGTATGGAAGATCTGACAACGGTAATGCAAAACCCGAGAAAGTGAACTCAGATTCAGAGTTCTGTTTAACCGGATTTACAAATGAAAATTCAGAAGGATCAGATGATGGAGAATCAACAAATGTTGAAACAGAAAATTTCTCATATGAAGATCTGGTTTACATGTGTCTTGATTTAACTAAGTCTGTTGATAAACTCAAATCTAAAAACAAATCTCTGAAATCTAAAAATCTTGGGTTGACCAGCAAAATTGATGATTTGGAATCACAACTTGAACATCTTAAAAATTCTTCAAATTCAGATTGCAAAAATTGTTTGAAATTGAAAACCAATCTTGTTCATTTTAGTAAAAATATTCAAATGTTTGAAAAGGAAATTCTGATCTTGAAAGAAAACAAGATTGACTTGTCAAGGTTGAACAATTTTCTACAAAAGGAATTTGAAATTTTCAAGACTGATATATATTCCAAATTTGAAATTGCTGAAAAGGAAAATTTGTTGAAATCTGACTTGATTTTGAAAGAACTGGAAAACGAGATTGAAAAATCCAAGAAATTTGGGTTTGAGAAACAAAAACTTTTTGAATCTGAGATTGTTGAGTCCCAAACCAAAATTAATTTGCTTAAAGATGAAAATTTGGTTTTGAAGTCTGACTTTGAAAAATATAAGATCACTGAAAATCGTTGTTCAGATTTATTAAAAGAAAACCGTGATCTCAAAACAAAACTTCAACAACTTGAAACAACCTTGGCAAAATTTTCAAACAGTGAAAAATCTTTAAATATGTTGTTGAAAAGTCAATTTTCATCAGGAAATAGAATTGGACTTGGTTTTGGGAAATCTGAGTTCTTTGAAAAGAGAAGTTCAAACGATTTTAAAAATCCTTCAATCTTCTTTGAAAAGTATCGTCTTGATAATATGAACTTTGTTAATTCAAAAGGATTTTTGAATCGAAAGCAAAATGCGAATTTGTTTTGTAATAATCCATCTAAGCAATCCTGGATCCCTAAAAGAGATAAAACAAACGTCATTAAATTCAAACAGATATGGGTTCCAAAGGGAACAAAGATAAATTCAGATGGATTGCTTTACAAACAGGTTTGGGTACCAAAACGAGCAAATACAACTGTGAGTGGTTTTACTGTTTTTGTTGGACCACTCAATCCTCTAAACAGTTAGGTACCAAAGGAGGCTGAGGAACAACTGTGCTAAAAACTGAATTCAAACTGCGTCATATCATCAGGTTATTCACAGTTCCTTAGCCAAATCAGTTGAGTTAGAGATTCGTTTGCTTACATGGATTTCAGGTATATCTCTACACTCATTCTTTTTTATATTCTTTGTTTTTAATTTTTTTTAATTTTTTTATTTTCCTCCTTCTATCTCTTCTGTCTATTTCCTTTGATTTGTCACAGCTGCAATTTTATTTTTTCTTGGGCTTTCTTAACTTCCAATTGCAGTTCTCATAATCTTGTGGAAATTTGCTTTATTTGAATCGAACTCTGATGTGTTAATTATTTCTAGATCTTGAAGTTAATCTTGTAAATATCTGCAATTGTTTTGAAGTTTATTTTCTGATTTATCAATTCATAACAGTGTTGATGTATTCTTGTCAAATCTTGAACACTGTTAATTAGAATTCTAAATTTTTAAAGATCTGAAAGTTTAATGGAAATTCACACATCGTTGTTGTTTTGAGATTCTTCTAATTCATTTTAGAAAAACTTGAAATATTACACTCATTACAGCACTCTATTATTTATCAGTAGTGATATTTCCATTATTTTTTAGATTGGCTTGGAAATTTTAAATTGTCTAGAATCTCAGTGATACATCTTGAAAATCATTGTTATTCATGGTCATCATGGTTAGAATTTGTTTGTTTGAAATCATCTGAAATTATTAATATTTTGAATAATCACACACCTCCTAAATTTGAAATTATCAACCTTGTGTGACTGATTCATTATATTTCAAAACTTGACATTGATTCAAGTGATTTCAAATAAATTATTTTGGATCATGAATATCTATCAAACCTGATGTAAATGATCTGATTTTTTTTCTATGGGTTTGTCAGAAATACCTGTGAAAATTTCTTTGAAAATATGGTCTTAAAATTCTCTATTATTTCATGGTTATTTGATTTTAATATATGTTTGTTTAAAATCATTTGAAATTATTGATTTATTGAATCGCACACATATCTTGAATCTGAAATATAATATTGTGTGATTGATTCATTAAATCCTGATATATTCACATTTCTTCAAATGATTTAAAATAAACTAAATTTTATAATCATGGATCGTGGAATATAATGTTTTTTGTGACCTTCAGAAACATCGTTTAACAAGTCTATTGTGATATTGATTTTTTTGTGCTGCTCTGATACTGTTTTTGAAAAATGTTTGTTTTTGGAATCATGTTTCTCTAATTATAAGAAATTGATTTGTAATTTTTTTTTTTTTTTTGAGGACTGCTTGATTTGGTATCAAAGGTTTATCGTGCTCAGATAAATGAAATCTGTGTGCTTGAGTTGCTTGCTTTGTAATTAAGTCTTTTCTATTGACTGAGATACCATTGTTTAGCCACCAGTGTCTTTTTAAAAAATCCTCATTAATAGAGACTACTAGTGGTATCAGATTAGGAAGTGCTGAATTTTTTTTCCTTATTCTCATAATGAATATATTTTTCTTATCCCTTTTGTGCTTTGTATAGCTCTTCATATTCCTCTTGTAATTGATTTTCAGTTTTAAGATTATTTATTGATTATTTATTCAAAATCAATATCCATATTGAACTGTATTTATAATTCATCAAAATAATTAATAGATTTTGAAATTGTGATGAATTGTGACTACGATATATTTCACAACAAGAGGAAATTTTATTTAGATTTTTCATGATGGTTAATATTTATTATAATATCTTTGAACTGGCAATTATTTTATGACCATCTTCATTATCTTTCATCTTTCTACCATCCATCGTGATAATTTTATATTAATATGGAGAGTTAATATGTTTTAATATTATCTTGAATAAACAGTGAAAATATTTGTGATGGAATTATGGTTATGTTATTATTCAGAATTAGTGAAATTGAGAATTTTCAATGATCCCGGTACAGTTAGTCGTATTTCATAATATAATTAATATAGAAATTTATTTCACAGTCCATTTCTGTACCTACCACACTTCTATCATTCATATTGGTTGTATATACCGAGGAGCTTTTCCTTTTAAAAATGAAATGATAAAAATAATTAATACATAAGTGTGTCTCTAACCTCATTTAAAAATCCAAGCTCTGGTCATGCATGGTTAAGAGACAACTTATAATTTAAGCTGCGACTGTCCTCATTTAAAAATCCAAGCTCTGGTTATGCGTGGTCAGGGTGCTCTTAAATAAAAGATAAAAGATAAGGAAATAATATGCTAAAATGAAATTAATTTCTCCTTGGTGTATAAAAACCAGCCTGTCAATCCATCTTTCTAATCTGTGAAATGTGTTGAAATCTTATGACGTATTATGATTTGTTGATTGATAGGTATTGGGATTTGAGATTGTACGATATTGTCACTTAAATTGAAATTATAATTATAGTCCAAATCCATCACTGTTTTTGTGTCTCATTTTTATAAATTTTTATTGGAAAATAATTGGAAATGATTTGTTTTAAAACTCTCTCCATTATGTATGAAATCCATCGTAAATCCGTCATTCTCTAAAATGTGAAATATGCCACCTGTTCTCAGAATATTATGATTTTTGTTTGGCCGATTGAGATTTATGATGATTATTCTTCCTCTTATGCTGAAATTATATTTTTTTAGTCATGTTTCATCTGTATTTTAAATTCTGTATCCTTTTGATGATAACAAAAGGGGGAGAATGGATTAGATTTTGATTTATGAGTGAATATTTTATAAATATTTTTAATTTTGAAAATTCATTATTCAGTTCATATTCACTCATGCACAGTTATAGGGGGAGTTTTCTGTTGTAGGGGGAGCTAATAAATAGGGGGAGTTCAATTTTCACTGTAAAACACATTTGTTGGATTCAAAATCTTTTATTTGTTTGTCATCATCAAAAGGAGGAGATTGTTGTATATAACGGTGTTGTATACACAATTATATGATTTTTGTTTGATGATAACAACCAAATATATTTTATAAATGTGTTTGTTACTGTATTGTTCTATATTTACATCACAGACATGAATGTAATATTTATATTTAAATAAAATACATCTGTACAGAAATTCAAATATTTAGTGTATTTTATTTAAAATATAAATATTATATTCCTAACATTCAAACAGTACATCTATATTAACTCCACTATTTAATCACTTCATATTTTTGTACTTATAAATAAACAGAATAGAATAGACAAGTCTGTTTGACAACAATGAAATAATATTTTATTTCAAATAGATTTTGTTTATTACAAATAACCAGTACAATCACTTTTTCATATAAATTAGCTCCTCACTATCTCACTCAACACTCGGTACTTTTTCACTTATACATTCACAGCCTCAATATACAGATTTATTTTACTGACACTGCTTCATTCACTAGCTTTCATCTTCAGTCTTCACTGCTCTCTGTCCAGTCCAGTCATCACAGTCAGTCCAGACATCCCTGCTTACCTGTCACATACGAAACACACACAGTACACTGCAATAGAAATGAAACAGAATATGTGCAAATATAAATTTTATATTTAAAATGCTATTTGCCTCAGTTTTCTGGTGTGTTTCTCATCATTTTTCATGACTTGATCTGATATATAAATATAGCACGCGCACAATACATGTATACACATACATGTGTATGTATATACACATATTACAGTGCAGGGACAGGAAAACTCATCTGATGTCTGCATGTACACACGTTCATGAATATACACGTGTGCACTGCCTCACCAATCAGTATTGTGACTGAGGAGTAGCCACGTGGACCATCTCGACTCAGTGCAACACTCAAACAGCAAAACAAATGTCACGAGCCACACACACACATATACACATACAAAATTGTATATGTATATGCATGGAGTGGTAGAACCATGATCAAAACAGCTCAAACATGAAAACAACAAAGTCAAGATCAAGCAGCTAAGTTCAAAGCAACAAAATGGTTCAGCCAACAAGTTTGCTCATCAGTGTAATATCAACTTTCTAGTACATGTATGCAGCAAACTCAAAATGCAACGAGCTCATGTGCTTTAAACTTAGTCGAGCCATGTTCAAGATGGTGTGGCATTTAATTTTGGTCCAGAAAATAGTGTAGATGGCACATGTAGTATGTTCATGTCAAAGTGATGATGAACCAAGACAGCACGACTTAAGCAGTAATACAACAGTGCACAACTTTGGAGTCAATGATCAAGCATGGATACACATCTCAAACAGGGTCAAGACAGCAATGGGTAGAGCAAATGATCAACTCAGCAAGTATGTAGATGATCATGTTCAAGTATACACAGAAAATAGGCAGAGCAATTGTGCTCAAGTGTTGGAGCATATACAAACAGCAAGATGGCATGGTGGAGCCAGTATAGTAAAGTGGTCGAGCTCAAACAAACATTCACAGCATGTGTACAAGGATGGAGTTTCAGCACAAACAGGGTATACAAGGTGCAAGCATATATGAATGGTGAGCTAATCATCACAGCATCATGACAACAACTACAGGATCAAGATTTAAATCATTCAAAAATTCATGTATGGCAACAAATCAGGAAGAAACCAGAAAATTTGTTTCATGATATGATTCAGCAAATCACAAAGAATTTTGGCATGTTCTCAAACAAGAATCTTTCAAGCAGTGAAACAAATTTTACATTATGAAAGGGACTTTCCAGCATGTATTTTCAATATCATGGAAATTAACTCAAATCAGGCAACAATGGATGTCAGGAAATCACATGTTTGACAAAGCCATTTCAATTCATAAAAAAAAAGGGAAGGGGCAAAATTATCTTCTAGTTTTGGACTCAATCAAAGAGGGCAAATGGAAAGTATTCAGTTTTCAAATCTGACACGTAAGGCACAAACAAATTCACAAAGTATTCTGAGGGACCAAAAGAGGAAACAACGTATTCTAGAGCATTCAAGGCAAATGCAGCAAATTCGTTTTCCAGTTGAAAGACAACAAATTTAAATTCCTTTTTCAACCGAGAGGTTTCACTTTCAAAAGGGAAAATCCACGCAAGTATAATTAAAGCCAAGAATCAAAAGAGGAAACCTCAATAATCAACCAAGTCATTCTTAATCGAAATCAGAGATTCAAAGGATTTTAAAATCCTATATAACACCATTTTCATCATCGGCGTTGAAAAAAATCCGACACAATTGAAATCCAATAAATACAATTCAAAGAATTCAAAAGAAAATTACTCACAATTTTCCAGATTTCGATCGCCTGAAAATTTCCCCAAATCAGTGACGAGCCAGAGATAAACATCACAAATCGAAGAACCAGATAGCCGCAGGAACTAGAGCTTCAGAGATTAACGTTTTCGTAAAGCAACAAAACAATTTGGGGATTCAATATTGAAAACCCTAGGGCAGCCGCCATTTTTGATTTTCCAGAGAATAAAAAGGATCGGGCTAAACAAATGAAGGATGGTGCAACCAACAACCAAAGAGGCCGGCCATTTTACAAAGGGGGTTCAAGATTTTGAAAGGGGATGACCCTTTAATTATTTAACTCCTTTTGATATTTATTAACTAGGGTTTCATATTTTGTTTTGTAATTTTTGTTGTAATTTCTTTTGTAAACCAATCTGAACAGTTTACTAGTCTGTCAAACTAGGGGTTACTGACTACGGGGTTGTAGGCATGGAAAATCTGATCTTGGGGACAAAGATCAGTCAGGGTTTTTAGTATAGGGTTAGTACAGCAGCAGGTATTGCGAGTGTACAAAACTGTGTAGGCGGTTAGCGAGGGTCGCGAGTCTGTAAGTTTGTGTATGCGGGAGTCTGTATAATTCTATAATAGAAACCTTGGGGAATGCAGCAGTAGGCAGGGTTGCCGAAGCTGGGTATATCTGTGTGTTATTTATTTACAGCATTTATTTACTCTGATCATTATTTGTGCTGTGATATTTTTAATATTATATACTCAGTTAAAAACTGTTATAAACCATATTCACCCCCCCTCTAGGGTTAATCTAGATCCAACAAAAGTTCCTAGACCTCTAACATTCCATGTTATAATAATCATGGTACAACATTTGCCCTCTCTAATTCTTTATTCTTAATGTCATTTATAACTTGGTCATTTAAAACGAGGCCTGAATTTCTATCCAACTCATGCATTTTATCATAAGATAAAGAATTAAACAAGGCAGGGACATAAGTGCTACCTTCAAGCGGATGTTCCAACCTTCTAGCACTTCTTCGCAGCATCACCACTCCTTCATCCAAAGCCTTTTTGCCTCTGGAAATGACTCTTCCTGTTGATGAGCATTCTCCTGAAATAGCAGCCTCCTTGCCTTTGCGTGTAGAGTAATCACCAGCTTCATTGAGATCCATTGACTCTTCAGCGTTACCACCATTTACTGAATTACTATCTTCCAGCCTTTCAGCATCATTCCTATTTCCCTGATTAAGCACCTTGGCCGCACCCACAATGTTTCTCGCAACATCAAATTCAACTTGTATACCACCCTCATAAATTACAATATGGTTCCCCACATCACCTTCTGCACCCACTCCTGCTCCATCACCAGAGGAAATAATGACTGGGTTGCCACTTCCACCGTCCAAAGTCCCATCATCGTAACCCTCGACATTATCAACAGCATTTCCATCAGCATTGCCATCACTAGAGTCATCAGCGTTACCACATTCCCCCTCATTACCTTCCTCATTTCCATAACCAGCAATATTAACACCCCCAACCTGTCTCGCAGTATATGAAAGAGCCCTTAACCTCCCTTCACTATCCGTCGAAAAAACACGATTTTTAAATCTCAACACTTCATTAGTAGGAAAAGGTTCGCCATCATCACTTTCCTCAATTAGAATTTTATGGAGAAATCCTTCAATGGGGACCCATTTTGTTATAGGAAGGGCAATTGGATCTTCCACTAACAATTCAGCCTTCAACCATGAAAAATCAGGTACATGCAGTGCTCTGTATTGCACCCTGTTAACCTTCCCTATCTCCGCCAGAGCCGCCTTCAACACGCTTAGTCTTCTACAAACCACTGGTGCATGTTTGATCAAAACCCACTGCTTCATCTTCTCCTTCTGAAGGCAGCCAAAATCGGGTGACCACCTTCGCAATTGCAAAGATCCTTCATTTAGTCCAATAGCGTACTTCCAATCATCAGTAGTCAACAAGAAAGGTGGAAACTTCACGATAAAGTTGTCTCCCATCTTCCTAATATTCCAATTCCAGAAAGGAGCCCTCACTCCAAATCTATTTTTGAGAATCCGCTCCATTTGTGTCAATGAGAAGGATCCACGCTCAATAGAAATCACAACCATCGAGCGCGCCCAATCGAATTCCCTTGGGAAATTCCTTGCAGAGATCAGCACAGGAGAATTCGCCATTTTTGGAGGAAAAGGAAACGATGCTTTACAATTAAATCCTTTATGACCCGTTTTTTGACATTTAAAACAAACCAGAGGATTACGACATGAACGCGCCCAGTGATCATTAGATCCGCATCGAAAACACCCCTTATTAGATTTGATGTTTCTGAGAAAGGAGTCATAATTATCTCGGTTTCTAGCTGACGATTCGAATTTAGTGCCTTGAGATTTAATTGGAAAAGTATTTATACTCTCAGATCTAATATTAAAAAAAAGGATAACGCTTTACAGGTGGACGTTGAAGAATGTCCTTGTACGTAGGGGGAGGATCTTTGTCTTGTCTGCCTTTGTCTGCATATGGATCTGAATTTTTCTTACCAAACGAAGATGCTAGGGAAGAGAAAGCATTTTTCAATTCGAGTTTTGAATTCTCTAAGACAGATCTGAAGGACACCATTACTCAAATAATTTTTTTTATATATATATAAGGGATTATTGTTATGATGCATTCAAACATGCAGTAATTTTCTAAATAAAATTAACCTATTAGTTTTGATTGCATCCTAACATTACGAAAAAGCATCAAACCCAAATTTTTTGTAATTCATTCTATTCAAGGTTTAAAGTTGTGCTAATAGTTTCACAAGACAATTCATCATTAAACTTAAAATGGTCATAAATCCTAATAAAACTCAAATAAAAAGAATAGTCTGACATTAAAGGTTCATATAAATATTAGTTTTCCCTATGGTCCGCCATTAAAAGCAAAACTTAGAATGGAAAAAAAAAAAAAAAAAAAAAAAAAAAAAAGTGTAGCTATTTAATGTGAAATAAAGCAAAACATTCAAGTTTACATATTATGACACTTATGCATGCACAATATGTATATACAATCATTCGGTTGTCCCACTTTTTTACTATATTCTTATCAGTTTACAGTATTCCAACAATATTGTATAATATATAACTTTATCAGGTAAAATATATAGATTCAAACATATGAAGGAACAAAGCCTACCTTTTCATGATGCTGCTTCCATATCCATTCCCTATTGATAAAAACATATGTCAGACCTAAGAAGATGATAACTATATGTCCATTTTCAAAGTTCACTTACAAAAAATGGTGCATCAAATACACTCCAGAAATTTCAGTTGAGGCTAAAAACCAAAATGGCTGGAGCTGAAGAGTGGAATGCACTGAAATACCGAAATAAGCCTTTTTTTGCTTTTTTCTTTTTTTGAGACACAAGCAAAATACACTGAAAACAATCTCTGAAAATAAAATCTGCAACATCACCATGTAGGTGAAGATCAATTAAATATTAACCGTACGAACACATAAACATTACTTCTACAGAAACAAAGTTACAATGCTTACAGTATAAAATAATGTAAAAAAAAACACCTCTCTCATGAGCGTTAATTTTCAATAAGCAATATAAAAATGAAATTATAACGTATTTGTCTTCAGAAAATAGAAAATGCAAAACATTTAAATAAGCAGAAGTAACAAAGCATAAAAGTGATTTAATGGTCATAATCACAATGTAAACATAACTATATAAAATTCAAAAGCATAGAAAACTCATTCCAAATTGTACACTAGCACATACAAAAGCAAGCTTATAAGAAAGATTGGGCAGATAATGAACCAAACATCCGACTTCTAACCACAAAAAACCACCTTAAACAAAACATCATATCTAAAAAGTAAAGCAGCACGTTAAAATCTGCATCAGTGATAGTTATAAACACATCATAAACCAAAATTTATCTTATAATTAAAGTCAAAATGGACACCAAAAAACCACCTCTTAAAGTTTGTGTTACTGGCATTGCAGGCTTCTTTGTATCATGGCTTGTCAAGTGCCTAGTTGAGCATAGGCACCAAGCACAGGCACAGCTAGAGATACAGGTTGATAAAGATTTTTGTACTACTTGAATACATGTCTAGACTGATGAATTTAATACTTTCTGATAATCAACTGCCTTATCATAATAGCAGATGTCATCCCAAAATTAGGCATTGTCCTCTTTACTCCATCGTCAATCACTTCTGTTTCATCTATCATCTCATAGCAACTTGCACATCACCTAGAACTATCTCGCACAATCACCAATCACAATCAAGCTACCTTAACTTACACTACAATCCACCCACACACCACCCTAAACGTGACCCTTCTCCACCAAATTGCACATATAACCTCAACATCTCAGATCCCCTATACAGGGAACAATATATAAAACATGTTTTGAAACTTATATAAAATAATGTATAAAGTCATTTACCTTCTCACGTTTGATTGTAATTAAAATCTCTTTTGCCTTCTCACGTAGGATTTTAACCTGCTCAGAAAAACAGCGGAAGCAAAAAAGAAACACTTTTTAACATTAGCACAATAATTAAAGTTGCTTTCTAAACTATGGCATATTTGGTATTTGAAATAAGGACCGTTTACATTATAATGAAATGCTTGGAACATGAAGTATTGTTTTTATACTTAAATTTGACAAAAAACTAGACCGTCGGACTTTATTTTCAAATGAAATATGTACTTCATTTATGCAAATTAGATGCACTGTTACAAATATAAAAACATGAACCCTTATATAAACACTCGCTAAAAAACTGTTAGATGCTAAATGCTTGAATTATATAAAGCACAACGGTGCATGGAAATTGGGTCTTTTCTAACAAAAAAAGACAATTAACACAGGAACACAGTTACTGTCAAAAACACACATATTCGCGCCGCACACGCGCACGCACACACGCGCGCAAAGGCAGATATATATATATATATATATATATATATATATATATATATATACACATGTGTGTGTGTGTGTCTCTCTCTCTCTCTCTCTATCTATATATATATATATATATATATATATATATATATATATATTGTTAGAAAAATAAAATAAAAATCGTATTATAAATTATAATCAAGGTAAGAGATAAAATAAAATAAAAATCCAAAAACCAAAGCAATTCAAGTAAGCTTAGGTATAACTTGCAAGTGAGACTTTAGCTTGCGGGCCACCCTGCTCATAGACAAAACTGAATTGTTCACCAGGTTTCACAAACTTTAACCAACTTGGAAGCACATATAAGCTTCTCTTTTGTGTCTTTACAACTCCCCATCTCTCTCCCGAAAGGTGCTCAATCCTAAGCTTAAGGCTTGTCAACGTCTTTCCAGTTTTATTCATAACTATAACTTTGTGCTTGTATGATTTCTTCATTTACCATCCATGTTCTGGGTATTGAGGGCAAGAACTTGACTGGTACCATTCCCGGTTCATGTGTTGGCTTTGAGTCTTCAGAAAGATAACCTGTTTTGTTAACTTCATTGTGGTTAATAAACTTTGGTTAATAATTGTAGTTTCAAACTATCTGGTCATAATCTAATTAGCAACTTATTCTGGCTGACAAAAAAATGCAGTTATGGT
This sequence comes from Allium sativum, assembly GCA_030737875.1. NCBI lineage: Eukaryota > Viridiplantae > Streptophyta > Magnoliopsida > Asparagales > Amaryllidaceae > Allium > Allium sativum. The sequence goes on along the minus strand of CM060913.1, from coordinate 83,891,858 downwards.
GTACCACTGCGTTTAACTTTTAATTAAAAGTTATTGTCGCTGAGTGACACTTGACGTAAAGTCTTCGGAACAATGATAGAGCCCATCTTGCCTTACTTTCCAGGTTATGATAATGTTCTTTTAATTAAAGCTTTAACCATATTTTTCTGTTAATTACGTACATGTTGGCCCATGAGTTGACATAATTAACGTAATGGTTGAATTGACACAAAAACTATTTATAGTCTAAAAAGGTGTTAATCGTGATTTGTACGTATTGCCTCAGTTGCGCAACTAACGTGGACGATGTGGACCATTGTTGGATGGCTCGATAACTACTGTTCCTTTGGTGGACCAAAAAAATATTTTCAGATTATAAGTTTTGAACTTCTACGGGTAAGATTGGATTTTCTCATATGCGCAATGTTGGATATCACTTATCGGACAAGATTTTATAAAATGATAAAAACTCAAAAACAAATATTAAGCAGACATTCCTAAACCTTATTTCAAAATGCACCTGCTAACTATAAAATACAAAAGGGGTCCTTAGAACTAATTTACTACAGCAAATTTGTTTTGCACTTTTCCCCTTTTGTTTAAAGAGAATTCATGAAATTGTAAATACTAAAGTGAGTCAACTGGAAAAAAGTAAGTGAAAAAATGTCAACAGTTATTAAGAACTATTGCAGACATATTGTTAGAGTTTATTAAACCCAAATTATCACAAAACCAATTGGCAATATAAAGGGTAAACTCTTAATGTTTATGCTGATTTTAGTTTATAAATTCTCCGGTGTGGGAATTGTCTCAACACACTCCCGCACGTGTGGCAATCTCACATGTGATCATTATGTGTGACGTGTGGCAAGTGTGGCATGTGCACACGAATTATTCTAGACTCTGATACCATGTTAGAGTTTATTAAACTCAAGTTACACAAAACCAATTGGCAATGTGAAGGGTGAACTCTTAATGTTTATACTGATTTATTTTTTATAAATTCCCTAGTGTGAGACTTGTCTCAACACGCCCTCGCACGTGTGGCAATCTCACACGTGATCATTAGATGTGGCATGTGTGGCTTGTGCACATGAATTATTCCAAGCTCTGATACCATGTTAAAGTTTATTCAACCCAAGTTACCACAAAACCAATTGACAATGTGAAGGGTGAACTCTTAATGTTTATATTGACTTATTTTATAAATTCCATAGTGTACAACATTTGTAAATCATGGTACTACAATATTCCTTGTGTTTTCTCTATTTATTTATGATGTTACCTTTGCCTCCCTGTGAGCATAGTCATTGATAGGAAAAGTTAGTCGCAATCCCGTGAAGTCAAACTCAGATTTATTAACATTCTAATTAAAAATTATAGTATTAATTGAAAGTTATGTTTATGTTGATAGGAAACGCAGTTATGCATGATGGTCAAATATGTTCGGATCCATAACCTGTTGAAATCAAACTCATATTGGAGCTTCCAAGACATGCATAGGTCAAATATAATACCTACATACAATGAGTAAGCCGTTTATAACATTCTAAGATAAGGCCTTTTTATACTCAAATAATTAATACCAGATTGTATTTTAGATATTGCCTACCATCACAACACACCACAGCATGATTCAAACTTTGTTATTAGGCCAAACGATTGCTTAAAACAAGATGTGATAACACTGTCTTAATGCTTTTCCACTCCAGTATCACATTACTTCAAAAGCGCACAAAAGACAACATTAAAACACAAACTAGACATATAAACAATCAATATGATTTTACCCGGTTCAATCAACCCAAGCTCGGACCCTTCTTCGACCTAAACCTCGAAACCCCCAACATATCCTTCGGCCTATCGACCCTAACCGGACTCGGACCCACATTAACAGAACTCTCGCACTTACAACTAAGCAATCCACCTTCCTTCATACTGGGTACATTACCCAGTTATTTCCTAACATATTGAACCTCTTCATAACCCGAAGCCGCACTCGAGATATGTCCCACACTCGGCCTATCGAACTCAGGTTAAGCTCTCGTCACGCTCCATCCAACACTTACTTGTTTTTATCGACTGATGTCATTATTTTCTCATATTTTTTTCCGTTAAGTGGCAGTACATCAAAAACCACGCCCTCGCTAAGCAAAACATATTTAACAAGAAAAATGAATTAATTTAGAAATGAATGCTATGTATAACTAAAGATTAAAGGATCATATTTAACAAGAAAAATGAATTAATTTAGAAATGAATGCTATGTATAACTAAAGACTAAAGGATTCATTATGCTTTCCCTAACAGCAAGCTTCAAACATTCCGTTGAGTGTCCCAAGTCAACCCATTTCCTCTGGTTAATTTTTGATTTTATTTTTTTAGTTTATTTGTCAAAATATTCATTTAATACTTCACCACTTTATATATATTTTACTTTCTTTTAATTTTATTCCACAAGCTTGATATTCACATGTTGGTTCAATGTTGGTTATTTACTGATCTACAAATTAAACTTGATTGTGAACTAGTATTTTATTTCTGTTTTTCCCTTCTCTTTGTTACTAAGTTGACTAAATTTATTGCATTGAATATGATATTTGAAAGATGTTAATGGGAAATTGAATAGGATAACAACAATGTAATGTATTAAACGGAAAATTCTAACAATAATGCATTGGTCATTGTTTAGTTAACAGTGATTATGTCTGAAATATCTATTAAACGAGGCTAAACAGAATAACCAAAGATTTTTAGAATATGTCCATTCAAATTTTCTTTTTATACACACATACACGAGCATGCATGTGCACACACATGCAATATATGTATACATAGACATACACATACAAAACATGTTTCCACACAAAGACACACACACATATATATAGTGTGTGTGTGTATGTAATATGCAGTATGTACATGTTAAGGAAAAATTATTGGATATTTTTTTAATCGTAAATATTAATCTTGATTAAACACTAGATGTTAACATGTTCAATACTGAATTCCATTTGTATACTGACTCCTATATGTACAGCTGGCTGGACATCGAAGACCACTTTTTGTTCAATTGTCGACCACTAAACTTTTAATTAAGATGTTTTTTATCACTGCCTTCCAAGTGTTTCTGAATTATAAAATATGGACATAAGTTCCCTACTTGTTTATTATATACGCGTATAATTAGGGAAATTTGATACCAATGTGTTTAAGTATATGGATTTTATGATAGAAACGACTAATTTTGATATATTAATACGTTAATCTCTTATATGGGGATTAGCCTATAAAATCATGAACTTTGACTACTGCTTTAATCAGAATAGAAATCCACATATGTATTTATGCCATAAAAATAATAACGAACTTAAATGGTAATATCAATACCAGAAAACTGCCTTTTTGGTACTTGACTACTACTAAAAAAGGATTAGTTTTGGTAAACAGTACGATAAAACTAGCTATGGAAAAGAAAGTGCAGTTTATTTATATCTTTCTACTTGATTATTCCAGCCTCATGTGTCCACTTTTAAACATAGCATGACATTCCAAGGAACCTTACTTCAACATTACACTTGGCAGAAAATCCTGATAGATTCACCCTGTCAATGTAAATGGACTCATGCTATTAGTTAGAAAATATGGACATACAAAACATTGAACATAGCTACCTACAACATACTTTTATATACGAACCTAAACAATAATTAAATAAGATTCTATGCAATCTGAATACAGCTAAACCATTTCTATATTCATAATTGCAGTGAAACACAACTGTAAATCGAATAGCTATGTTCTGCACAATTAATTTTCTTGTTTACTCCCTATCTTTTCATCTATTTTGTCAAATTTATAAATAGAAAAACCAATTATAAAGATGATGTCTTTTAGACTTTGACTTGAGACCATTAAAATCTTTTACGATAATATTAGTTGAATATTTTTTTGAAAGACTTTTGTCAAAGTTTTCATTCATGCCTAATCCATATCAAGTAGACCTTGTTGTTGTAAGAATTCTTAATTCATGAGTTGTAGGGAGGGGACTTATGTCACCACAAACAGAAACTAAAGCAAGTGTTGGATTTAAAGCTGGTGTTAAAGATTACAGATTGACTTATTAGAGTTTTTATGCCCAGTTGTCTAAAGCTAAAACAAGAGTTTGCCAAGCATGGGAGGCCCTCGTGCAAAGCCTTTTCTTTCCCGCATGGAAAAGGAAATATCAATCAAAATAAGTAGAAGAGTAGCTCGCACAATGGGTCGGGGTGAAGTACACAATTGATTTCGTTCTTTTTAAGAAATGTATTCCCTTTTAAGGGCGGTGTGGTCCACCTGTTATCTCTTTCTACGACATGTTGTTGCCGTCACCATATTCAATATGTCACTTAGTCATATCTGCTGCCTCGCTGCGAGTCAGCACCTCCGAAAGAAATGGAGGACTTCATTAAGTGACTCCGCGATCACCCTCTAAACGATCAAAATAAGGTAAAGCTTGAAGTTAAGTTTTGTACTCTATTAATTTCTCATTCCCTCTAGTCGGATGGGCGTCGGCCGGTCTTTCGGCCGGATACCCCTGAAAACCGTACGTGCGGGTCTCCCCGCATGCGGCTCACGCCATTCGAGGTGGCCCAACATTCATTCGAAAATCCTTTTTCAAATTGAGACTGCTCGACCTCGGAAGCGAATTCGCATGTAGGCAGCGTTGAGAGACCTTATTAATATTGCAAAAGCTAGCGTTGACATTTAGAATATAAAATAAAAGCTTAATATATCAGAATATAAAGGATATGTAGCTTGGATTAAGGAAAAAATAATGAGGATCTTCAGATTGTTATGTATGAGAAATTAATATATCATCAATCATCTTGCACTATGATGCACTTTCAAAGATATTTTACCTTGTGTTAGTGAGTAATATTGTGTGGATGGAGCAAAAAGATCTTGCTTATGTGTATGCATCAAGTACTTTCTTTAATATTCATATTGGCTTTGCAAACTTATATCAAAGGTAGCATTTTTTTTTTAAAGTAACCCGGTGGATTATCCATAGTGATATTGTCTTCTTACTCCCATTCAATAATCCACTATATACACCTCACAATGGAATACTGTAATAATATACATATTCACGTGTGATGATCTTTTTCACGTTTTGTCCACCGAGTTGGCAGTACTAATTAAGAATGGCTAATGTGCCTTTTAGCATGTATCTTAATATTAAACACAACTAAGCTACATTTTAATATGCAGTGAATTTGGAAATATTATAAAATTATCGCGTCTATCCATCAAAAGATGCAATAAAGAAGCCATAAATAACAGTGTTACTTTCTCCATCCGTAATCATTTCTTTATTTCGAAGATATCGCACTCTTAGACACAAAATAAGTAAAACAAAAAGAGCAAGTTAATGCCATCATTGAACCGCATGCTAATTATATTTGTAATTAAGAATGATACCGCTAACAAAAAATACAAGGGCTGCAACAGCTATAACTCCTACTTAATGTCTAGCTGCGCATATCTCTCCATGAGTGAACCAATGTCCATAACCTCTAATTTCTTCAACATAGAAATACCTGCTGAAAATATGCATAATGGACAAGGCATCCAAAATCACATATGCTATGTATCCATTCTTATATATAGGACCTACAGTACCATCCAGTAGAGGCAAAACCACAAACATTATCTCAGCACTCATATTATCTTAGTAATTAGGACCTCTGATGTGGGAAGCATTGGTTACATAACTACTACATTTTTGGTAAGTGATAACCATTATTATAGCCATATGGGATTCTTAGTACTTCTTAATGATAGTTTCTGCTCTTTTTGCAACATCAGTGAGCCACCAATATATCCTTTGTTAACTATTTGTCATTAAATACATAATTTCTTAATTTTAATAAAATACACAAACAGTTATAACGCAACCAAACAAATAAGCTTTAACGTTAAGGTATTAAACATCTTTCTACATAACATATTTATTTTTCTCAAATGCCAAAGAAAAAGAAGTTGCTTTACTTGCACCATTTCCATTTATACAGACATTTCTTACTTCACAAAATTGCAGTTTGCTTGAAAAATGCATCCTCAATAGTTCACAAACACTCAAATGCAAATGGTCTGCTTATAAAAACAAGCTACATATATAAAAACGACTGTCATATCGAAAAAATGAAATAATTAAAAATCCAGGTAAAATAGATAGAAAATAACATAAAAGTACCATAAAGGTTAATCCAGATGATATATGTGATTTTGTAGGATACTGCTCAAGCTCAGTTTGAGAATTTTAATCCATTATTAAACCAATCGTTGAATTATAACATTCAAGTCAAAAGAATATCATCAAAACAAATGGTAAGGAATAAGTTTCAAGAATATAACGGGTGAAAATAAGTAAAAGAATTACCGTTTGGATTGAATATTGCTTGAGCTCTGCTAAAATCTTCTAGTTGCTTCAGCTTTGCTTCATATTTTTTATACCCAATGCCTCAAAAATAAAAATAACATAATGTCCTCAACCAAATTTTTACCATCAGAGTCGAAGCTATTGTCTTCTAAAAGAATATTGAGAGGTAGATTCATGCAGAAGGGAAGGGGGAGTGAAAGAAAGAGGCAAAAATGAACGAAAAGCTTGCGGATAGTAAGGTGGTAAACAGGAAGAGGAGAGATTTATTTAGGGCTTGCATTGTTGATTTTTGGGCAAAAGGGAAAGGCAATTACGAGTGGGAATGAAATAATGAGATAAGGCGGCAAAAAATTATTTTATCCCGCCCTCTAATTTGTTCCTTATACAGCGTTTTATATTTCGTTTTATTCAATGTACGTTGTTTCCGTCGGAAATATTTTAGCCTTGAACGTTAAAATGCTAACTTTGATGTTTTTGAATGCTATAAATAATCACTTTTCTAGTAATGTTTCATGCCGATTCAAATTGTGTCATCCTCTTCCTAGACAAAATACAGTGATTCAGCATGTGATTAGGCGGCATGGAGGTTTATCGAAGAGTGAAAAGGTAAATTTTCCCCAATTTAATTTGTAAGATTAGTTGACAGAAATATGGTCGTTTCATGCTGTTTTCACAAAATTATTCCTTACATTGAGCATTTTTTTTCCAAAGTTCTATTCTTATTTGATCAGCAAATGAATTTTTTTGTTCTTCTAATATTCTTTTTCTTCGATTTTCTGATCTTATTCTTTAACTTTGACATGAACATTCAACTTTAGGTTGAATCAGTATTTTTTTAAGTAAATCATTATATTTAGTGTCTAATTGAACTTTCGTAAGATATGCTATAACCTTTGCAGGTATCTACTTTTTATTAATTGAATAGGGATGATTGTTTTGGGAGTATTAGTAAAGGGTTAACTGATTGAACATGTATGAAGAGATTAGCAATTATCATAGAGCGGTTGTTCAGATAAGATTGAATAACATGCATATGTTTATATTTCAATAGTCTGTGTAAGTCGCTTAAGAAAACTTTCATGCTATGGTTTTGTGCCAGATTACTCTAAAGCCATTATTAATTCCTCCGTGTTTCCCGATACTGTGTCATATACAAGAGAAATTGTTTTAACTCTGTTGTACATCCTGGCAATATTCAGGATGGGAAGTTGACTGAACTTGATTAATTGTTATTGCTACCTCTCTTGTTTCTGGTGAAAATTAAGCTGTACATTATTATTTCGGATAATAATTGGTTTATCCTTTTTAATTTGCAGTCGATCTCAATGCAAACAGAGTTGCAATTGGTATTCTATAGTAGACAACACATTTGGAGCCAATGACAATGACGTCGGATTAATGGTGGTATGTCTTCTCTGGAAAATACCAGTTAAAAACAAACGCTACTTCTCTACCGTGCTATTTATGAAAAATGTTATCCAGTCGTACCCAAGAGTGGCAACAATAGCACTGATATGAGTACAAAACATTGCAACCGGGTGATAAATGTGATGTGCCATGGATAACAAAGAATAATGAATGAGTGCTAGTAATGTTTGACAGTGTAAAAGAGCTGATTCTGCTTGATGGGTCAATGCAAAGGAAAATACATATAATTTGGATGATGTAATAATTTTATAATTCGGATTATAGATTGTATTTTGAATTTAGTCATAATTGTATCGATGATCAGACAATTAGTAGTAATCATTGTGTTTGTTCATAATAACTGTGTTTGTTATATATATGTATAAATATGTATATATGTATATATGTATATATATATATATGTATATATGTATATATATAACATGTGTTCCCATGAATATCATTAACCTGGAAATGTTAAAATTAATTTGCGACCTATAAGTATTTGTAGTTTTGACATTTAATTATTAGATTAGAGAAAAAATAGTTTGTCTTTAAGGTGTTTCTAAATTATTTAAGACCGCTTTAGGTTGTCTTTAGTTTTTTTGGGACCTGAAATTTAAGATAAAAATATTGGTGGCTACTGCGTCTTAAAACAAATATAGAGACAAAATATCTTAATTAGATACCAATATTGGATGTCTTAATTCATTTGTTTTCTAGTAGTGTTACATTCCTTTCCTCTTAAAAGAATTTCATCCCTGAAATTACTAAATTAGGAAAAATGCTACAAACCCATTAACTTGTCAAAAACTCACTTATGTTGAAACTCAATTTTTCATATTTCTACAAACTTCAGTTCCAACAAACCTTTGGTTTTAATTCATATTACCCATCATATATGTTTACATTCATTTAATTCTGAATGATCCAATATATTCTCATCTAATTAATATTTCATTCATATTCATTCAAATTGATTTTATTCAATTTATTCAATTCAATCCATTTAACTTGCTTAAGTTAATTTTAAACTCCAGAATTCAAATTCCCAGGTTTTGATTTCAAATCCGTTTGAAATAAGATAAATATATACATGTATTTATTTACATTTCAAATTCAAAACATTTGAAATTTCAAACCAACTTGTTTTCTTTCAAACAAATTTCCATCAAAAGCTTTTACTATGGTAGCAATCCATCACTTAGAAACTCGAAAAAATGAACACTGATGATGCTGCAGTCATCATCAGAATTATTTTCCAGCGACTGAAGTGAGTTCAGTGCTTAATCACATTCAAAAATGGTTTTCATTCAAAAATCCTTCCAAAACAAGGCTGTATAATTTTAATAAACTTTGGCTGGGGCTTAAATTCCAAATTTTGGTTTGAATACACTTTCAGTTCATCTCATATGTATATCTTATTCGTATACAATTTCTATTTGGTTATTATAACCATTCCAAATTTATATTCTCATTTGATTATAATAATAACCAACACATCCATATATTATAATAATTTCAGAAAATTGTCCCATTTATATCAAAATATAATTTTGGGCAAAATTATTTCATTTACCCACTTTAAAACAATATTATGTCAAATTGCTCTGCTCAAGTGTTTAGAAACACCTATCGATACATTTGTACTTTCTGTATTGACTAGAATCCATAAACCACTCGCGAAACCAATCAACACAATATAAAACAGTTTTTAAATCAACTAACAAATAAATGCTCTCGTATGTATATACTCAACTCATTCTAGGGTACTACTGACTCTATCTTTAATGAGTAATCCCCACCAAAGCCAAGGTATTCGCTCAACCTAAGATCTTATACCAACTGTAATGGCTGAATTTCCGTACTCTTTGAGTTGACTAAAAAACCACGTGTCCAACCCAAATTGCATAGAAATACGAATCATTAGGAATAAAGAAGAAAAATATAGAAGAAGAATAACAACAACATGGAATCTCACATCGCAGTGGAAAAAATATAATATAATATATATAACAACTTTTGGAATACAAAATTTGTACCATTTACATACATACCATCATCAAAGTACAATACATCACAGCAGAAAAAACAATTAATATGTAACGCTGAAGCCTCCTGCTCCAAGCTGCTCCAAGGGTATCTGTAAATACCCGAACTACATGACTTCCTATACAAATTTGGGCATCCAAGAGTTTAGTGTAAAACAAAACAAAAAAACTCTAGGTCAATCATGGGACAGGTGTGAGTAAACTCCAGCCACTTAGTTTAACTTTTAAAATCCTTTTAGAAGAAAGGATAATCGTAAGACCGATCAACACATAAATACGGATGGTTTTTACCTTACGATAAACCAAAACATTCTTTAAAAATCAATTCTATTCTGATATTATAATAATGTCTAAATCAAATAAATAACAAACTAGTAGAACGCTTGCATCTCACGCTCTACATACATATTATGCAATCAAACCGTGGGCGCTTATTGGGTAATGGATTTCCAACTATGACAAGGTATGGAACCACCTTCCAATAGTGTATCTCTAGAGAGGAATATACTGGGTTCAACAAGAACATCTTGCAACCCAGCCACACGTGACCGACCACTCATTTCACTTGAGTGTATCGAACGTATATCACTAACGGTTGGGATCAGCAACCGTCTCCTGGAAGGTACAACATCGACAGGCTAAAGAAGGAAATGAATTTTCTCTAGATAGGTGATAATGCACCTTAATTGGGAGCGACTCACTTAGCCATGTTGTTTGTCTGATTTTTCTCATTTCCATGTTGTGAGGCTAGAGGCCATATTTACCTTTTTGACATATCGCATCTTCATTCACTTTGAATGCCACATCGTCAAACCTACCGGACCATTTATCGATTTCCCCAAAAATATAAAGGGTATAAAGAGAAATGAATTCCTCCACCACCAAATGTAATATGTTTAAAGAGATCAATGTTTATGATTTGTTAGGCATACTCTGTCAGACATTTGTCTATGCAAGTTGTCCTGAGACTGGACAAACTGAAGACACTATCCCATCAATCCATATTAGGCAATTTCTACCAAGGATTTAACAAAATAGCTCTCGCATTTTACTCCGTCTTCAATTATCTTTCGCATATTTGGTTCGCAATGGTTATGCCCATATGGAGTGGTTTCAGATAATAAACCTGATCATGGTCTCTCCATATTTACAAGGTATTTATAAAATAGCCAAAAACGTTAGTAGTCGGTTATCTAACTATCAAAGAAAAATCACTAGTACAAAACAGACCAATTGCTTCGGTTGCTTACCCCCTTAAAATGCAATTGTAGATGATGCAGAAAATAATTTTCTATTGCATCAGTTGTAAAACCGATGCAAAATCAATTATTTGCATTGAATGTTTGAAATCTACTGATGCAACATATGACTTTTTTGCACCGGTTTTCAGTAACAGACGATGCAAAAATGGTTCTTATGCTTATTAAAGTCCACAACACCAGAAAAGGGTTTTTGTAACACTTATTATCATTACTTATTAACTTTGCAACAGTTATAACTGTTACTATAACATACGTGACAAACTATTGTCACGAATATTATAATGGTTATAACCGTTACAAAGTGTGTATATTATAACGTTTATTACTGTTACAAAATTATTGATCTGTAACACTTATAACCGTTGTTACTGAAAAATTTATAATACTTATTACCGTTATAAAATTTATTTTATAACACTAATTACTGTTACAAATATGAAATATGTAACAAACTATATCATACAATAATTTAATAACAGTAATAACTGTTACAAACGTGAATATTATACCAAGTCCACAATTGGTAATTCATTTAAACATGTAGCAATCATAATATGCGCTAACTAATTTCATAAAGCATACACCAATAAGAACATACAACATATATTATAGCAATATCTCAAAACAAATACAACATATCACAATTTATATCCAAAAGCAAATTCCATTTCGATCAACATCACAATTTAACATACAACCATTCGTCATCCATATCAAATAACATCTACGTATCATAATATAACATACAATCATTACACAAAACGCCAACGATAAATGGGTTAAATTACAAATCCACCATCGACAAGATCAGATAGTGTATGCATACCGTTTTGGGGTGCATCAAAAATTAACGCATCCGGATTAAGAATTTCCTCCACCCAGATGTCTTACTCTCCTTCTAGTCTTTGTCTCCAAAAACTTTAGCAATTGGATATATAGACCTAGAGTTTCTCTAATCGTTGTCTTGATTCCGCTGCTTCAACCAAAGCCTACGATGTTCTACAAATATAATAATATGAGTCAAGACATGAAAACAATTGCATATTACCTCTTATAACAAATATTTTTATAACTCAAATATTTCATAGTTAGAAACAAGCATAAAATAACATAATGCCAAATTATACGGGATGAGGACATCAATAGCAAATGAAATAACGCTCAGCTCAGTTTAAAACTGAGCCTACATAGCTCAGTTTAACTGAGCCGCTCGGATCTGGTAAGCTGAGCCTGTAGGCTCAGTTTTTACGGAGCCACAACTCAGTTTTTACTGAGCCATTAGGCTCTCAGTTAAAACTGAGCCTCGATGGCACAATTTTAACCGAGCCTTTTGGCTCAGTTAAGACGGATGTGCAAAATAATCATTTGTCAAAAATCATGCTATTAATTGTGTAGCATTGAATTTTTTTCTATAACCTCTACATCACAGAATGTTGAAAATATAAGTGCTTTGTCTTAATCATGAAACCAAGACAACAAGATATTTCATGCTAATTTGAACTCAGCTTATGGCATTGTACTAGCAGCTATACTATTTAAATCATGTTACAAGTTATGAACTTTGTTTCACTATCAATATGTACATGAGCATGTGGATATGATATAGTATAAATTCTATATGTTAAACTGATTCCATAGGAGTCCTGCTACTGCTTAGCATTAAATGTTATATTATTTAGAATATGCTACAATTTGAATAATTCATTTGGATATTCAGTATGTACGGGGAACCTTAATATAGGAAATAAGATCTTTATGTTGACATGTATATTTGTAACCTTTTAATTTTTAAAATGATAAGTAGATTAGAAAATGTAAGAAACACATTAAAAACTTACACGTGATACAAATTGTGTTCAGAAAATCATGTTAAAACTGAGCAATGATGTTAAACCGAGCCATTTGGCTCAGTTTTAGCTGAGCCATCATGGCTCAGTTTTAGCTGAGCCTCATGGCTCAGTTTTACTGAGTTGAGCCATCATGGCTCAGTTTTAGCTGAGCCTGTTAGGCTCAGTAAAACTGAGCTATTAGGCTCAGTTAAACTACACTTCAAATATGCAACGATAAAAAAGATTCTTTCAGTTAGAAATAATGTAATGTATATTTAACTTTTTTTGACCTACTGTATGTTCGTCAGAATTTCTGCAGCAATACTTTCCCAATGAATGCAGATCTTTTACACCTACTGCACGCACTCCCATCTACAAGAGGTCCTAATCTAATAAAAGATATACCAAGGGAGCATGATATGCAGAAATACTTTTTCGACATATATATAATTCAATACATTTGTCATCATGTTATTTTTCAGATCAAAACTTGCACACAGTGATAAATAATAGGAAATATAACATAGGAAGCAAAACCATTTGTTTGATATCAAAAGTCCAAAATGGCAGCAGACTTATTTATCATTTCAATTTGGAAAATAAAATGATAGCACTACCGTTCTATGTATGGCACATGGGCGAATAATTTAGAAAACAGTGTTCAGTTTATTTCAAAGAAAATAAAAGAGGAAGAATGCTTGTCTAACGAAACTAAAAATATTTATTTTCACTTATATATTGTCTATGCCTACACTGTTGTATAAAAATTTTAAGAAAGAAGTATGATTACAGTATAACATTATTTTATCGAGTGCTTATTATGTAAATTTATAAACAAATATATCCAAGAGAAATTTAATTCTTCCATTAACTTAAACAGAGGCAAATAAAAAACAATTAGAGGTCCAATACCTGGTAATTTCTTAGAGGCTTGCACAACGTTATGAACTTTGCACCACCAGTTAAAGTAATTGGAGGTTCAAAAATGAATTCTCTTGCTTCAACACCTATAATTCAAATAAAAAATGTTGTTAATTACTTGTAACAATGAAATATGTAAATAGATGCTTAAAGCAAAATGCAAATTATTTTCTGGTTTGATTACAAAAAATACTAGTGAACTGGTCCTAAAATATTTGCACTATATGATAAATTTATGCTATAAGAAAAAGAACAAAACATGTTAAGAAGCATAATTACAAGCTATGAAACAGTTTTAACATGAAATAAAACAACAAATACTACTTACATTTTTAATGTGACAAGTTATTCTAGATCAACTCCAAAAATAACTTCAATTCAGTTTTCCTTATTATTTCTCCAAACCCTGGATACTTACCAAACCCCTTTTCTACTTCCTGTCCATACAAATCAATGTTTCATCTACTTCTACTCATATGTTCGCAAAATAATTGCACTTTGTTACCTGCCAGTATTTGCTTTCCTTTCTTCTTCCATGCATCATTTTACAGAAATGGCTGGCATACATTTTCACTCTTTTCTTCCCCACTTCCAGATCTAAGTAGGAGATGCAGATACATCAATGGAGAGAACCCGTGCATGTCATCTTTATCACCTCACTATACGTTATGGTATAATTTAGTTTATTTCTTTCACGTGGATGAAGTAATGCTAGATGATACTAATAATTACCATTAACATATGCCTACAAATGCAAGCAATAAATCTCTTTTGGTTATATGTGCCACATAAATTTTATTTCTTGCATTTAGCTTTACTTTCTGTATATTGTTTAGTCTGTTATATCTATAAACCTTGATGTACACATTTTCTTTCCTCGCTACTACTCGACTAATGTTGTTTTTTGTAATATACTTGCTGTCATGAGTTTACCAAATTGCCAGAAATAATTGAATGCAATTACTATGCATAACAATTTCAAGTGTTTATATATATATATATATACACGGCATAGGATCAGGGAGCCCACTAAATTTCAGTCCCCCATTTGCATCCGAATTTCAGCCTCTCATTAAAGGAAGTGAGTGGAGAGTGAGAGAGTTAGTGGAAGGAGAGAGAATGGGAGTTAGTGGAAAATGAGTGGTGGAAAAGTGGGAGGCTAAAGGGGTGCTCACTATTTGGGGTGCCATTGAACCTGCCCCTATATATGTATATATATATATATATATGTGTGTGTGTGTGTGTATATATATATATATATATATATATGTGTGTGTGTGTGTGTATGTGTGTGTGTATATATATATATATATATGCATATTATTATGCATGTAGGCTGAGTCTGTACCTATATTTGGTTTCATAGGGAAGTGTTGGGAAGCTTAAAGCATACATTCTAGATTTCAATTTTTTTTTAACAATACTCCGTTTTGCAAGTATTTGAGGTGAGTTTGATATACAAAGCTTGTGCATATTAGTTTATGGGAAATATGCAAAAATTTATGAAAAAATGGTTTCAGCTTCGTCTACATACATAAAAGCTATTTACGTGTATGTATATTTCCGAAATGTGTAGATTTATAAAGCTTATGGATTTCAGTACATATCGAACACCAAGCCTCATACATTAACACATTGATTATACATGTTAGTTTCATGAACATATGTAGATTCCAAATACATATATTTGACTCTAGATACCTTTGATTTTAGATACGTAAACGGTTTAGGTTGTAGATAAGTACACTTTTCTTCGTATGTACCCAACTTTATATTCAACTGACTCTTTTAACATATGTTGTTAGGTTTATGGATATTTGGCTATAAACAAATAAAAATCCCCATGTACACATATGCTATAATTGTACGTACACACACACAAACACACATCTTAGTTTTAAGAAAAAATATGATTGTTTTTAGACTTACACGTTTCCAAATATACACTCCAGCTGTTAATCACTCTAAAGATAAATATAGCCGCAAATGTGAAAAAAAAAAATTTAACGATGTATATACGTATTTCAAATAAATGTGAAGCATAAATTTTTTAACATGCATGAGTTCAAACAAAAATAAAGTTTATTTTTTACGAGCTTGAAATATGTACATATTTATTTCATTCTAGATGTCACAATTGTTTTTAAGTTGAAAATTTTGGATATAGACAGATTCATATATGCATCATTTCTTTTAATATGCATAGAAGTTTTTGGGTATGGTTTGAATATGAATTTGGATTCAACCAAGTCATGTTTTGAAGGGTACAAAAAGGTGAGCGCACGGCACTACAAAAAAATTATATTTTCTTTCTGTAAGAGATATGCTCTCTAGCATGTATTTCCTTAAAAAAAAGTATTACAAGGTTTGATTTTATAAATGTTTTAGGTTTGGTTTCACAAACCACATGTTTTTGTGCATTGAATTTTTATTTTAACTTTACATATATACTAATTTCTAAGCAAATAGATGTGTTTGATTTCGAGCATAGCTGCATAGGTAAAGTTTTATATATAAATCTTTAAAAAAAATATTCTAATTTTAAGAATATGAGTAAATTATAACATGTCAACAAACTATTTCACTAACCTTTCCTTTTCCCCATTTTCAATCTCTAGGCACATGTATTAACAGATGAGTTTGAAGAAGAGAGAATATGCAAGACTTGATAACTAAAGATTCATAATTCAATATATAACAATAAGCAAATACGTATAGTATAGTGAGCCAACTGATGCACATGTATCCTATGCTAATCTTGCTAGTCATATCCATCCAGGTCGACAAAACAACATGTGAACCACCTTTTCTCTGTAACCAACTTCTGAATAAAACACATTATTAATATTCAAAAGTGTCACAGGTTGTTTGAGTACTACATTTCTGATGATCATTGATGTAATATCATTTCAACTTCTCCATGACTATAGTGGATATATGTGCATACTGCTAACCATATATTTACAGGGGTGTGCGTGTATGATTGTGAAACTTACTTTTTGTCACTCTATGGTCACCGTTGTAGCCATAGGTCAGCCTATTTATTTTTTTAGGTTGTGATTTATGTTGATTTGCATATATAGGATTTTACATTTAAGATGTACTGGCAGGTCTTCTACATCAAAAAATTTCGGTATAAACCTATGAAAAACAAGTAGGACTGTGAATAAATTATATAGGAGGCAAGGCAATTTGCCTATGTACAACGATTATTTAATGGAAACATTATAAGACACATAAAAATAGTTGAACCTTAGACAATATAAAATTTTGACCAGTCACTGTCGTTAGTTTTATAATCATCGGACAATGTATATACGTTTTATATGACCTACTTAAGCTTATGTTGTCCATAACATAAAAAAAATTCCCTGCAAACTGTGAAAATTAGATAGGATAGTGACTAAATCAATAATAGAACGCAAGATAATTTTCCTCTTTTCAAACGATTGACAAAACAAATTGCAGTGTCAAAACATGATAAGCTACATTGAAGGATTGAGGTGTAGAAAACAATGTGAAGTATGGTTACAATTTTAACTGACACAAGCCACAAAAATAAATAGTTGTTCTTGTATTTTTCCTCCGTTATGTTGCTTTCTACCAAATATTTATTATGCCCACTAATCAAAGCAATCATTTCTGCACGAATTTATTTTGTTTCCGTCATCATGCTTTACTGTCCTGTCTTACCATCTAGCTTTTTTGCAAATCGCAGGAGCCACACTGAATATTTATTTTACTGTAACGGCTACTACATCAGGTTACTGTTATGGTACTTCACCATTCAACTAATAACCATGAACGTTTTTGCCAGTTTACGGTATGCTACTAATAATTTTTTCCCCATCCTCCATTGATTGCATGAATTTATTTTGTTTCCGTCACCATGCTTTACTGTCCTGTCTTACCATCTACCTTTTTTGCAAATCGCAGGAGCCACACTGAATATTTATTTTACTGTAACGGCTCCTACATCCGGTTACTATTATGGTACTTCACCATTCAACTAGTAACCATGAACGTTTCTGCCGGGTTACAGTATGCTACTAACAATTTTTTCCCCATCCTCCATCGATTGCATGGTTTTTTTGCACTATCTGTATGGTTAATCAGTTTGTTTGCTACTTCAACGTTGCATAACTTAATTTACATATACCAATTATAGACGTTATCTGATGTCTTCGCAGATGTCAAGGAATGCACGAATGAAACACAGGCTTATAGTACGTCACAAACAACTTACATTTGTTAAGACTAAAGTTGTGAGGTTCAAAGGGATCCCTATTTTTTCTCTCTTAGCTGCATATTTCATAAATCTTCATTGGGCAATAAGTTCAATAACCATAATTTAATCTAATTGTAATAGAAAATGAACAAGTAAATATTTTTAGCAAAATATAGGTTCTATTTTATTCTAATAAGAACAATTGTATTGGTAAATTGGTTGCAAAAATTTTACACTACATGATCAATGTGACAGGAAAAACAATATGACACAAAATAACAAGTGTAACAAATGTTAGTCTACAAGATTAATTCGGAAAATTATTATGATTTAAAAAAATTGTCACAAATAATGGATTATGCAACTATTTCATAATAGATGTTAACACATTACTTTAACTTTATAAATGATTATATGAGGATATATATAAATAAGGTATCACCCTTAAAGTTTCCTCGATCAATGGAGATTAAAAAAACAAGGAACCTATCAGTATATATGGAAAAACTTAATTTTATACACATAACAATCTCAAAAGCATACAAGACTCAAACGGGTGTAGCTGATTATTGAAATGCTATTTGTAGACTTCTCTCTTGGAATGTTACATTGGATTCAAAAAATGTTCTTATGTAACCAATTAAAATCATTTAATATCTTGTGTGTGTAGCCAAAAAGTTATAAATTATATCAATATTAAGCTATTAAGTAAAAAAAAAAAATTTAAAGCTGTGAATGTAAGACCTTGAAGGAACAACCACAATTTGTCTTGTCAAAATTATTAAAGTTGGATTTGAAAAAAATTAAACACTTATAAAATATAAAAATGCCAAACTGAACACTTTCAAATATGGTCATCTGATAATTATATTAATATAACATGTCCATTCATGACTGTATTTAAGCACACTCAATCCTCTTACCATGATTGGTTGTATCCTAAGATTCGACTATCTGCAGGAACATCAGAGAATCTATTTGACAATATTAGAGATGGAGACTACAAATGGTTAGGGTAGTCACACTCACATATTTCATGTCAACTTAGTTATGATAAATTTTATGGTATATATATATATATATATATATATATATATATATATATATATATATATGTATAGAGAGAGAGAGAGAGAGAGAGAGAGAGAAACCACAAAATAAATAAGTAAATGGATGTATCAATTGGCCCAGCATTGAATGAAAGCAGTAGTATTATGAATTTCACTATAAAAGTTAAAAATAAAGGAAAGCACGCACATTCCAAGTAACTAGTTATTTCTTAAAAAAAAAAATCAACTTATGATTCAAGGGTATGCTCAAGAAAATAGGTAATCAAAACTAGAGTTTACCTCAAATAGGGAGAGCAAAATGATTGCAAAAAGCAGCTAACCATCGATCCGGGAGTTAGTCACAACATACTTGACAAACATGAATCTGGAATAGGTAAAACAATTAGCATTTAGAGAAACTAGAATTTGAAGAACGAGGTAAAAGCAGCGAACGAAATCAAAGATATCAAAATATTATGTTTAGAACGACAGTTGAGTGATGGCCAGGAGCAGGGACAAATTCAGAAACTAGATTGTTCATTCCATTAAAACGTAGACGGTTGCTTCATATTTGAAATGCAACTCGGTAATAACAAAATAGTATATATGATCTATTTATGTATCTGTGTCACTAAAACTGTAGATCGTTCATTCTTGAAAACTGCATCTTGTAATATAAATGTCCACACATTGTCACAAAATCTGTACGTATGATGGTGCCCCTTAATAGTATCCTTACTTTTCACTTGATTTTCCAAAGTTTCAGTCATAGACTTATCAAACTGAACTGGAACTTGAATAGCAAGTTCAAGACTAAGGACCCCGTTAGAAACCATCTTATCCAAGGTTTCTGTCAAGCACATGTCAATTGTAGATCTTCAATATAACTCAAATGTTGCCATCGCCTATAGTAAGTAGAGGATAAGTTTGCCATTCCCTCATCCCAGTATCCACTTTTTAATCAACATCTGTCAACTTGTTTTAACTATAACATGCACCATCAAAGAAATCATTTTGTTCTTCTCAAATGGCACCTCTCTTGTCTTGCTCAAACACCAGCCTAAACATTTTGAAGATTGACTATGGAATATCCATGTTCTTCTCTGTTGTAGAAACTTTAAAAGGCATACAAAATATGGCTCTAAAGGATTGTAAAAAGCCTAATCCCCAAATTCATCACATTCAATTAAAACCTTCATTGAGTTTCTTTAATAGTTGTTTTTACTCTCTTTTCCTTACAAGTGGAATAAAGAAATGCAAAAATTCACGGCATACAAAACCCCATATTGCACTTTTATAGAAGCAGAAGATAGTATACTGAAACACCTCTAAGCTTCCACAAAAACATGATAAATTAAAACACAAAAGCTTCGATTTTTTTAATCAATGTTTTTGATAGTAAGAAAAAAGAGCATAAAATATTGTAGCTTCAATGATATATGCATCTATAATTCCATACAGTTGATACTCAGTTAAGTAGAATATCATAGAAAAATCACTTGACTTTGAGGCGGAAGGTTGGAGGAGGTGGAAGTGCGGACGAGGAAAAGGAGGAGGAGCGTGACAATCTGATTGGAAACGAAGTGAGCTTGGAGGAGGTGGAAGTGTGGACGAGGCAAATGAGGAGGCGCGTGACAATCTGATTGGAAACGAAGCAGCAAACCCTAGAATTCTTTTCTGATTTACAAGAGAAAAATGAAAAAGAAGGGTTAGAAGCGTTAGTAAGTTAGAAACCACGAAAATACATTTTTGCCCATTATATTTTCCTGTATTTACAAAAGCCTAAGATGTTACAACGATAATAACTATTATATTACATTATAACAAATATAACTGTTACAAGTTTATCACAGTAATAATTGTTACAAGTTGAACCGAGAAAAGTGTTACAAAATGGCATGTTTGGTGTAGTGGTCTTAAATTTTGCATCAGTTATTTAAAAATTCAATGCACAAAAAAATATAATTTTGCATCGAATTTTATTTAGCCGGTGCTAAAAAAGTATTATTTTCAATATTTTATTTTTGCATTGCCTAATCTAACAACCGAAGCAAAATGTTCATCTTCTGCAGAAACCTCCTTCCTGCCTAAACCACCGAAATTGTCAAATAATATAGCTACACACACTTATATATATATATATATATATATATATATATATATATATATATATATATATATGTATATATATATATATATATAGTAGACAAGATGGTAATTGCATAATCATTCAAAATACAACTAAATGACATACAAATTGAACATATATAACAGTAAAACATATATATTTCAAGTATAATGTTTTCGTAATCCATACAAAATAGTATTATGATTCAGATCTTCAATACAATCATTAAGATGTAATATAGTTAACATTGTTAGCTACACCAATATAATTACATAGTACCCATTACTTAATAAATGTGTAATCCATAGATGTCATCCTTCTAAGCGACAACTTCAATCCAAAACAAGAACCTGAATGATGATGTGTTGCAGCAGCTACTGCTGCTTCCTCATAGAATGCTTGTTGTTATGCAAAACAAATTGGTATAAAATTGGATCATTTGCTTTTAACAGAAAACCCCAGAATGAAGTTTTAACCTTTTCAGTTGATTCTCTCTCAATGGTTGTCCTTCTATATGCATCCTTAACTGTATATTATGCATCTGCTCTCAAAAGTTCTTCAATTTTTGGTAGGTCGCCTTCTGATGTTGCTAACAGTAGCAAAATATCTACTGGATGAACGTTTCGATTCAGAAGCACTTCCATTTCGTCGTATGTGCCTTCAACTGCTAGCATTCCCATATAGTTGAAGTACTGCGTTATAATTAAGTTTATCAAATCATACACAAAATAACCAGAAATATGGGGTAAAATAGTAAGTAATGAAAAAACGGAACCTGCACAACGTCATCTCTGTCAAAGTCGCCCCTTTTTGGCTACCGTGAATTCCGGCACCTTCTGTATCGACTCCTCTGTTACCGAATTTGGTTGGCAATCTTTCCCCTTAACTGGTTCAACATTATATTGAATAGCTCAAAAACTTGCACTTATCTGCTTTCCCTTCCATCGTTGCGAATCTTATGTTTTGCATTATGTTGTGCTTCACCAGTGGACCTGCACACTCTATGATCATCATGCGACACCTCTTTGACTTATACTTTGCTGCCTTCTTCAGTTCACACTCAGATGCTTAGTTATTGTAACAGCAGTCAGTATCCCATACCATGTTGCTTCCAGCTCATTTGATTTCTTTTTAACAAGGTTTATAGCAACTTAATAATTGCCTAAGAAAAGAATCAACTCATTGTTCGTACTATGACAATGTAAAATGAAGTAAAATGCTAGAACCCTCAAATGCATGTATACAGAGATAAACGGTAAGCAGGCCTTATTAACAGCAGTTAACTAATATCAAGTGAGAAGCATCAAATTTGGCAACTGTTCCTGCTCCAATTTTTTTCCATGTTACCGAAAGGATACTCTCTAATTTAAGTACCTATTAACAGTAGTGCAACTTAACCCTTCATAACTTTGCTAATCCATCTCGTTCTCCTGGAATATATTAAAAAACAAAAAAAAGGGTCAAGGAATTAAAGATAACAAATAACAAATAACAAATACATATGTTCAAGAAGTAAGTTCACATCACAATATGAACATGAGGAACTGAATTAATAAGGTAAGCGCGGTAACCTTAGTAAATAACAAGTCCTGAAGATAACTTCTTTTTTTGTGTTCCCTTCTTGCAATTAACATGTCCTTAGTAAATAAAAACTCTTTTTGTAAACTTCCAGAACAATGCATTTTCTTTGGCAATGTTGTCATGTCCCCATGTTTGTTTTTGCCACCGCCAAGTGACTTAGTCATCTTGTTTGGATTACACATTGTACACCTCAGTTATCATAAATTATTTTTTCTTTGCAAAACTGCTCCACCCCCGGTTGCGTCCTGCCTCTGGAACATCAACCCGAGCTTTTGGAAACTCCATTCGAACTTCGTCTTGAACCTCTTCTTGGACGACATCGCACTGCTCATCAACGTTGCCTCATGGCTACTTCTCAATGGTTCACACCCTCCGGCTTTCAACCCTTCCTCGCTCGACGACCCCATTGTCACTCTGCTCCTGCTGTTGTCCCCCTCCTCCAAACGACATCATCGACGACGACCCCAGTACAGCATCGAACGGGCTAGGAAGGAATTGATTTTGCTGGTGATGGGAGTGGAGATGGTGGTGAACAGGATGAGGAGGTGGGAGGATGAAAGGGACGAAAACCGATCTCGCATTGACTTTTTAGTTTTGAGAACGAAAATTTCATTTTAAAGATGAAGTGGATTTGATTTTGAGCAATGGGTTTTGGTTAGAAAGACAGGATTAAGAAATAACAGGAAACGAAAAGTTAAGCGGCAAATGAAAAGTTATTTTGGAGGGAACATGAAAAGTTAAGTGAGCTTGCAACATTATTTAGTTTGGCAAATGCAATTGTGTACTGTTGTGCCTTATTTGTTAGGTAACGACAAAGATTTATATCCATTATTCGTACTGTTTTCCACATTTCTTTTAATTATTATGTTATAAAATAGTGTTTACTGTTTTTATTTTTATGTTAATAGTTTAAGTTGACCTTATGATTTCTTGACTAGATGTTTAAACATGCTCTTTAGCATTTTATTTTTGTCCATACTTTGCATTAGAAAGTGAGGTGTAAGATTATAATTTTGAAGTATGTTTTGCATTAATCTATTTTAAAAATGGTGAAAAATTACGTTAATTTTGAATTGGAGCATGGGCGGTAGTGGTCACGTGGGGCTTAAGTTTGGTCCAATAATGTCAGTACCTTGTGTACTTGCTCGTCTTCTATTTGCAAAGCAGAAAAGTTAATTCCGAGGGATATGTGAAAATGCAGACCAAATTATGTTTTGTTACAAACTCAACCAACCTAAACTTAGAACACCGCTGATTTAGCTTCGCAAGACTCCTTACATACGTGAAAAAGCATACAAGGATGAAAAACAAAATACCATAACTTGCATCCAATTGAACATTATAAAGGATAAGAGAGAAATTATCCACGAATACAATTATCTAAGAAACATCAACTTTAGCTTTTGGTTCTTGCGGAGTAGCATTCTACTACTACTACTACTACTACTACTTCTACTACTACAACAACTACAACTACAACAACTACAACTACAACAACTACTACTACTACTACTACTACTACTACTACTACTACTACTACTACTATTACAACTACTACTACTACTACTATTACTACTACTACCACTACTAGTATTATTATTATTATTGCAACATCAGAATTGTTAAAGTCTCCCTTAATGTTAATATGAATACATGACAGTGATCATTGATGCTTTCCTTATGACAACGAAAATGTAACATTGACGCTTTCTCTGATATTCCTTAAGTCATTATCATTAGAAAAGTAACAACTAAATACGAAATATCATTTTATACGTATAATTAAATATAATTTTTAATTATTATATAATTGTTAATAATTATTTATTTAATAAGAATGATTAATTTGTAATTACTAAAATCTAAATATTAAGTATTACTTCTTTATAATTAAATAGTACTTTAAATTATTGAATATTACTTATTAATTAAATATTACATGTTAAATAGATAATATTGAATATTGGTTATTGATTACTAATTACTAATTATTAATTTGTTAGTTAATTTTTCAATAAATTTTACATGTAATTTACTAATTACTAATAACTAATCATAAGAAATTATTAAATAGAAAATAATAATTATTGATTATGTATAATATTTAATAATTGTAAAATATTTATTGATAATCATTAATTATAATACACCATTATTCATTATTTATTACTTAGTTACTTTCAGTTTATCAATTATTAATTTTATCTATTAACTGTTAGTTAATCTTCTAATAGTCATTATTAATTAATAATATTTCAAATATAATTATTATACTAAATGTCACTTCATAAATATTGAACTTTATTATTAATTATTAAATAGTAGTCTTAATTATTAATATTTAAGTATTACTTAATTGTTATTTTTAGTTAATAAATATAAGTTAATAAATATTTGCTGGTATCGTATAGTTAAATTTGGATGTATTTCAGGTTTTTTACTATTATTTCATTTTAATTAAATGCAATTGTAAAAAATAAACAGTTATTAAATATATTTACTATTACTTATTTACAAATATATATATATATATATATATACTAGCTTGCTAGTTTGTAGTTTAGCAACTACGTTTTGCTAATTTACTTCTAGTTTTTTAAGTTATTATTCATTATTTGTTACTTACTTTCAATTTATTAAGTATTAATTATATTTATTAATTAGTAGTAATTAATTATTAATTAATAATCTTCAAATGGTCATTTTTAATATTTAATATTTTAAATTTAATTATTATACTAAATTTTACTTCATAAATATTAAACTTATTATTAATTATCAAATATTAGTCTTAATTAGTAAATAATTAATAAAAATTAAGTACTACTTAATGGTAATTGTTAGTTAATATATTAATGATTAATTATCATTATTCATTATTCTCTATAATTAATTTATTTATTAATCATTAAACTTAATTAATAAAATTAACTATAATTAATAATTATCAGTTAACTATAATTAAAGTTTAGCTATAATTAATAATTTAACGATTAATTATAATTAATTATAGTTAATAAAATTTAACTATAATTAATAAAATTTAACTATATTTAATAACTATAACTAATTATAATTCATAAAATTTAGCTATAATTAATAATTTAATAATTAATTATTTATTACTTATTATTAATTATTAATTTATTTATTAATTATTAAATCTAATTAATAAAATTTAATTAATAAATATTATTAAATTTACAATAATATTTATTACTAAGTTATAATTATTTAATATTAATTATCGATTTACTAATTAATTGTTAAGCGTAATTATTAAATTGTAATTATAATTTACTAATTATTTACATGTAATGATAATTATCGATTATTTATAACAATTAATTAGTGGATGTAAAGTATTTATTGATTATCACTAATTATAATAAATTAAAAATACTAACATATGTAAGCTATTGTTTATAATTATTAATATGTGCATTTTTATTGATTTATAGTTGCTTTGATGCAGTTGCTTCGGCTCCTAAGAAATAGATGCAAATAAGAATATTTGCTTCCCCGCAGTTGCTTTGGTTCTTATGAAGCCGATGCAATTAACACTATTTTCTTCGATTGTAAGAACAACCGAAGCTAATTTGCATAAATTGCTTTGCCCTATTTGTAATGGTTGTTAATACAACCGAAGCAATTGACACTATATGCTTCGGTTGTGAATACAATCGAAGCAAATGCAGTGAAGCAACTGGAAGTCGCATCATTTGCTTTGCTTCACTGCATTTGCCTCGGTTGTATTAACAAATGAAGCATATAGTGTCAATTGCTTCGGTTGTATGAACAATCGATACAAATGAGGCGAAGCAACAAGCCCGTTTTGTCCTAGTGAACATTCATACAACCAACGATACTATTTCGAAATGGAAATTCTATTGATCAAACATCAAGCAACACTGAGCCATTTTAATTTAATTTCTTATCAATTTATCGTTACCCAACTTCTCGTTTCTCGCTTTCCATATATATATTTCACTCATCACTATTCTTCCACAATCATCAGTCCCTAACTGTAAACTATTAAGAGAACAATTCCCTAAGTATCAACCCCAAAGGCCGAAACCAACATCAGATCAACACTCAGGATGCCATTCAACTCGACTAATTTCAAGTCAGATTCTATTTTCCTTAACTCCGTTTCTTAACTTCTTATCAACAAAACGATTCCATTTTCTATGCTTAGGAAATATTCGTTATTATATTTCTAAAATCACATGTACGTGGGTTAAAATGGATGTTTATAAAATATTGTTACAACAACCCAAATTACTACCAATTATTCATTTTTAAACGTGTATACGTTTCTTCTTCCAACCTCTCAAGATTTAATTTTATAAATTCCCTTTTTACTTGTAAAATTCCATTATACGTTTGTTCTCTTATTAAATTCTCTGTATAATTGATAAGTCGATTTCTAGTTATCAAATTTTCTTAAATTTTTCTATCTCGTTAAGTTTCTAGAAAATTACATCAGTGTCTCCTTTGTACGACTCAATCGGTACAACTACAAATCATCTCTCTAGGCCCTTTTCCATTCGAGAAAGAAAATCAAAATGCCAAGCAGCTTGCCAAATCAGCTCATAAAATCTCATATTAAATTAAATGCGTACCTCTTTTGTCTGGCATTCAATTTATATCTCTTCATACACTTCATTCCAAACCTGATTAACATATATCTAACCATTCCCAATTTAATCCAACTCAACCCAGTCGTTTTTAACTCAATTTTCTAAGTAATTATATAATTAGCTCTTTTGCTTATTTTACTTTTTATTTGAACATATCACGTGCATACATATTTTTAATATGTTTATAAATCAACCGAATGCCATTTCCAACTCAAGTTTCACATTCGATTTCGAATATAAATTCAGAAATACAAAGTCCAATTTCGATCCAAAACTCCATTGAATGATTATTCTTCTAATTAGTTAACTCTATTCAATAATTAAAAATATAACTTTTTTTTTTGAAAAATCAGTTCACTTACTCCACTTGACTTCATATTTATTTTATAACTCAAGTCTCGGTTTTTCTAACGGAAATCCAAGTTTTATTTGCTTAAAATACTTTTATTAATTTAAATAAACCATTATGGTTTAACAACGGTTATAGCGTTGTTTTCCTAGAAATTTGATTTTCACATAACTCAAAATCTAAAAGACGAATTCCATAGTTTTTTCTTCCATTTGAAAATCATTATTCAATCGGTCTTGAGGATTCTTATTTTAAAGAATACTGACTTAAATTGAGTTCTAGATACTCAATTGATGTTTGAAATGTCAAATTACGAATTACCACGTTGCGGCGAGATTGTTTTAATTATATTTAAATATAACTGCTTGAACTTCATTTATTGATAAATTTCAATTTCATTCTTCCATATTTTAAATACAATTTAAATCAGTTTTCCAAATCAAACTTAAACATTCGGATTATCCTAAATCGTCGATTATTTAATAACTAAGTTATAAATATATTTATAACTTAATCTTCTATATTAAATTCCAATTTCTTTAGAAATAAATTATTTTACAAAATTTGATATAATCGAATTTCAATTATAAATTTCTTTAATTTATCTCAATTCAGTTTATATTCCGAATTCCAAAATAAAATATATCGTTCCCTTTTCAAAATGATTTCCAATTCACTTTTAATTTCATAATTGAATTTAAACTTCCAAATTATCTAATGATAATTTCTTCCCCACATTTATAAATATCGTTTATAATTTTAACATCCTTGTTTCATATATTAAAGCAAGCTTCCTTTTCAAAATCGATTTGAAACCAAATTCCTATCATGGAATATTTTATTATTATAACTTATATATTATATATATATATATATATATAAATGCAGAATCTATTTTCATATTTACATTTTACATTTTAATTTCTATATAATAAAATTCTAATATCTTTACTATAAATAATTTATTTTTATAAATTCGACATTGTCGTATTCAAATCATAAATCTATATGGACTTATTCTAATTAAATTTACATTCTGAATGTCCGAATAAATTTCATCGTTCCCAATTTAAAATGATTCACAATTCCCATTTTAAATTCATATTTGAATTTAAATCCCCAAATTTATCCAATGATAATTTATCCCATTTTGTTTATAAACATCATTTATAAATGCACTACTTGTTTTTATCATCAAACGAGTTAATATTTCCTAGCCAGTTTGAAGTTCAAATTCAATTTTGGATAAATAAATTTTCATTTTTAAACTCAATTTCTTTTCCTTTTTATTCGGATATATTTTTGCGGTATTTTAAGTACCAATATCTAGAGTCAATGCTATTCAAACATCCAAAACACACAATCATCTGTAACGACCTGCATTCTACGCATCGGAAAATCGTAGAATATTTATTTCTTTTTCTTAGTAAGTCGTATGGTCGTGTACTTTTGGGAAACGACTAGTAGGGTCATTTCCCATGTTCATGATTTTTGTCGATTTTTAAATGACCGTTTTGCCCCTAGTTGAACTTGTTTTGACCATAACTTTTGACTGGAAAGGAATTTTGACCTGAAACCAAACGGACTCACCGTTTGGAAGATATTAGCCAAACGGACTCACCGTTTGGAAGATATGGCTGAAACAAGTTTCAGATGGTGAAAAACAGCTTAATTGGGCTTAACCGGGTGATTAACAGCTAGACCCAAAGGGGAATTTCGGGATTAGGAGTTTAAAAGGGCTGTTAGGGTTTGGAGAATACTTTTTTCTCATTTTTCAGCCGTCACTATTCATTCCTCTTAACCTAGCCATGGCCTCCACCCTCTAAATCTCTTCAAAACACCTCTTAATCACTTTCTAATTGAAGATTAGGCTTAGCAAACATCAAATCAAGGAGTATTAGCACGAGAACCGAGGTAGAGCTGCTGTGTAAGATTGGGAACATCGCCAAATCAGAGAATATTTCAGTTTTGGGGTTTTAGTGGTGGCAAAGGTGAGTGATTAGCTTGCTTTTACACTAATTACGGTTAATTATGGGTAATTAGTGAAGATTAGCGAATTTATACATTAATAAATTCTGGAAAAATTCCTAACATTCTATAATGATGTTTTATGGCTCTGATAAAAATTTGGGCTAATTTGGATAAGTTTTGCTAATTGTATGCATAATCACGGTTAAGAAGGATTAAGGGGAAAACATGGGTTTCTGGGTATGTTTGATCTAAAGTATTTCATGTAAATGATGTTTTAATGTTTGTGATTGATTCTATATGTTGTTACTGCTGTTTGGAATGTTTTGTAATGTCATAGGAAGTTTAGAATGGTTGAAAACGCCGTCGTTCGGCGAAAATAGCTTGCTGGAAAAAGTTGCAGATTTTCAGAACGGGTTAGGAAGAACACCCGATCCGAACCGGATATGAGGAGGAGATCCGATCTGAACCGGATAGGAGGAGGAGATCGGATCCGAACCGGATAGGAGGAGTAGATCCGATCCAAACCGAATAGAAGGAGGAGATCTGAACCGAACCGGGTAGGAGGAGACACCCAAACCGAACCGGATAGGAGGAGACACCCGAACCGAACCGGATAGAAGGAGGAGATCCGAACCGAACCGGATAGGAGGAGACACCCGAACCGAACCGGATAGGAGGAGACACCCGAACCGAACCGGATAGGAGGAGGAGATCCGACCCGAACCGGATAGAGGAGGAGACCCGAACCGGATAGGAGGAGGATGCCCGAACCGAACCGAATAGGAGGAAGAGACCCGAACCGAACCGAAGAAGACCATAACCCGAGATGCAAAGGTAGTCCAAATGGGAAGTTTGAACCAAGGATTCAGATGGGAATCAACGAGTTAACTTCATGATTGGGCTTTGCTGCGGGACGTGTGCTAAGGGGCTGTCGATGTCTGTAACTTTGGATCACTATGTATAGGGGGTACGTGAACGGATTCAGGGCCACAGTGGTCTAGGTACGACTAAAAGAGCTATAGACCAATGAAGTGGGGTCATTTGTAAAGGTTTAGTCATGACTCCATGGGGTAAGCTTGGTGGTAGCAGTAGTTGTACAAGCCGAACTCCGTCACTACTTCGATGGGTCTAGTGGTTGAAAGCGGTATACATCGTATGCTTTATGCACTGAGTGAGGGATGTGAGGATGGTTGCCATGATTGAATTGTTTGCTATCCTTATGACATGCACACCCCCACCCCCGTATTTCTTTACACCATATGTTGATGGCACCTTAGAGTATTGTACAGTATGTAGTGCTAACTCTTTGGTTGCAGGTCCAGGTTCAGGTATGGTTTAGTATACCTGTTATTGTTCTGTTTAGCTGCTTATCGCTCATACCAGACTTTTTGTCTGACCCAGAGTTTTATGTCTCTTCTTATTACTCTGGGTGCTCACACGAGCAGACTAGAGACAGGTTAGCTGGTGATGCACGGGTAGATGATCCGGAGACGAGCAGGAGGCTTCCACGTAATATATATATATAGTATTCTCCCTGTGTTGTCGAAGATCACTGCTTGGGCATTGGTGGTGCATCTTCCACTTTAGCTTTCTTTTGTTTAGAGACAGTAGATTTTGAAAAGTTGTAATAAGCTGTATTTGGATTTCCGCTGCTCTGATGTTGACATTTATTATTAGTTATCAGTTTATTCACTGTCTCACCTGTTTTATGTCAAGTATGTTATTATTATATTTTATTCCATGCGCTGTGAGACATTCTACAGGTTCCTTGATTAGTTCATTCTCTTCTTTCTTTTCTTATGACGACCGTTCCGTGCCAGTTGGACATGTGTACAGCGCACACTTGGAGGAAGTGTCGGTTGGTGCGGGGCGGGCCGTCACACTTGGTATCAGAGCTCTAGGTTGCATAGTTAACCTAGGGAAGTTATCAGGGAGAGATAATATACGTATACGAGAGAGCGTATTTGTGGTTATTTTGGTTTTCAAAAGCTATATATATACTATTAGTAGTATAAGAATGAAGTCGTACTGCACTAGCACCACTATGGAATCGTTAATCGTTTCCTTTTTCAGATTGACGATGAGCCGAGATACTAGAGGTGCTGGTAGGGGAGCCAATAATGGGAATGCTGCTGACATGAGGACGATGTTTACTGACCTCATGAGAGAGATGCTTAGAGATGTACGGAGGGCAGCTCCTAATGGTGGAAATGGTGGTGGTCCAATAGTGCAGGCGCCAAGAGTCGACTTCGCCAAGCTGAATAAGGATTATACTAGCCTTGGTGGGAAGCCGTTCCACGGAACGGAGTCGGCCACAGATGTTCAGGATTGGTTGGATAGTTGCGAACGTATCTTCGAGGATTTGGGTATCGAGGATGCGATGAAGAGAAAGCTAGCGTCCCGTCAGCTGCAAGGGCAGGCAATGAATTGGTGGAATGCTATAAAGGCAGCTACTCCCGAAGATCAGATTACTTGGGAGCAGTTTAAAGCTCGCTTTAGCGAAAAGTTCATTCCAGCTGCTCAGAAGTCAGTGCTGTTTAAGAAATTCTTGGAGCTCAAGCAGAATGGCAGAGCTGTCTCGGAGTACATTGCTGAATTCGACACTTTGTCAAAGTATGGGTTATCTCTTATTGATACTGCCGAGAAGAAGAATGAGAAATTCATAACTGGGTTGGATCAGTACTTAGGGGAAAGGCTTATTAACCACATCGATGAGACGTTTGAGTCGATTGTGGGGAAAGCATTAAGATCAGAGAGTCTCTACCCTAAGCCGAAGACTGAGGTTGCATCCGCAGATGAACCAAAGCCACAAGCAAGTGGTGGAGGCAAGGGTGGTTCCCAGAATAAAAGAAAGCAGAGTCAGACTAAGAATGGCCAGAAGAAAAAGAATAAACAAGATGTTGAGTGCTTCAGCTGTGGTAAGAAGGGCCATTATGCTAGTAATTGCCGGGCCAAGCCAGCGGATAGGAAGTGCTTCAACTGTGGCCAAATGGGACATCACAAGGACAAGTGTCCGCAACCCCCTAAAGAAAAGCAAATGTTGAAAGCATACGCCCTTAATGCTATTCCTTCTTCGTCGAATGCCCCAACTGCGGCGGAGAAGGGAAAGAATGTCGTCATTCAAGGTATGCTTTCTGTTTATGATGTCCTGTTAGAGTTTTGTTTGATACCGGAGCTTCCAGTTCTTTCATATCTAGTGACCTGGTAGATAGGTTGGGATTGGAGCCCGAGATTGTCGATAGACCTTTAGTAGTGACGAACCCGATTGGTGGTTCTACTAGCCTTAGCATGATTTGTCGTAATGTGGTCTTATCGAGTCATGGATGCATGTTTGTTTGTGATTGCTTTGTTTTGGGCTTTACTGGGTTTGGCATTATTTTGGGAGTAGATTGGCTCCGAAGATACGGGGTGGTGGTAGACTGTGAGGGCTTTTTGGTGACAGCTAGAGCGGATGATGGGCGGAGGATAGTGTTTGGTGGTCTACCCAGTGAGGGGGTATTGGCTAGTTTTCTAAACTCCCTCGACATTCCGCATAGTGAGTTGTCAGGTTTGCCCGTGGTTGGCCAGTATCCGGATGTTTTCGAAGAAGTGACTGGACTTCCACCACACCGAGAGATTGAGTTCCGTATTGATTTGGTAAAAGATGCCAGACCTATAGTGATGCCACTTCGTCGTATGGCACCAAGGGAGCAGCGAGAGCTCGAGGTGCAAGTCAGCGATCTTTTGAAGAAGGGATTTATCAGAAGGAGTGTCTCTGAATGAGGAGCACCAGTTGTGTTTGCTACCAAGGCGGATGGTTCCCTTCGTTTGTGCGTAGACTACCGCGAGTTGAACAAGGTGACGAGGAAGAATAAGTATCCTCTCCCGCGGATAGATGATTTGTTCGATCAGTTGAGTGGCGCGAGAGTGTTCTCCCAGCTGGATCTCGCGACAGGTTTTCATCATCTTAGAGTGGAAGCTGAGAGTATAGCTAAAACGACATTTCGAACGCCGTCTGGATTTTATGAATGGTTGGTTATGCCATTTGGGCTGACTAATGCCCCGGCATATTTTGTGGATCTTATGAATAAGGTATTCAGAGATCAGTTGAATAAGTCTGTTCTTGTGTTCGTGGATGATATTTTGGTTTACTCAAGGAACGAGGAAGAACACAAGGAACATTTGAGGACAGTGATGGAGGTGTTGAGGAAACACCAATTGAAAGCAAAGTTTTCTAAGTGTCACTTCTGGAGGAAGGAAGTGAGATTCTTGGGCCATGTTGTTTCAGAAAAGGGTATCACCGTGGATCCTGCTAAGGTGGCTACGGTGCAAGATTGGTCTACGCCCAAGAATGCAACAGACGTAAGAAGTTTCTTGGGATTAGCGGGATATTATCGTAAGTTTATCCAAGGCTTCTCCAAGATAGCAGCACCGTTGACTCAGTTGACAAAGAAGAATCAAGCTTTTGTTTGGAACGAAAGGTGCGAGGATGCATTCAAGAGTCTAAAAGAAAAGTTGACAAGTGCACCAGTGTTAGTCATTCCCAAGGGGAGTGAAGAGATGACGGTATATACAGATGCTTGTGGTACCGGACTAGGTGTTGTGTTGATGCAGGGTGGTAGGGTTGTAGCTTATGCAAGCAGGCAACTGAAACCGCATGAGAAGAGGTATCCTATCCATGATTTGGAATTGGCAGCGATCGTATTCGCATTGAAGATGTGGAGACATTATCTCTTGGGAGAAAGATTCGAGCTGTTTACTGATCATAAGTCGCTGAAGTATCTTTTCTCTCAAAAGGATTTGAATCTTCGTCAGCAGAGGTGGTTAGAGTTCTTAGCTTCATATGATTTCGACATCGCATATACACCGGGAAAGGGCAATGCCGTAGCCGATGCGTTGAGTCGAAGACATGCCAGTTTAGGGGCTATGTTCCTTGAATGGAAGCAACTGGAGTATATCGCGGGGTTTGATTTCAGACCAAAGTGCGAATTGGACCCAGAAATGTTAGCAAGTTTGACGATCAGACCCACTTTAATTGAGCGGATCGGCTCTAGTCAGAGGGACGATCCTAACCTATTGGAAATCATCTCCAAGTTAGAGATGGATATCGATGAGGAGATGAGCAAGTATGGGCTTGATCAAGATGGATGGCTTAGAAAGAATGGAAAGCTCGTTGTACCCAATGTCAATGGATTGAGAGATGAAGTGCTTAGAGAATGTCATCACTCAAAACTGACTATACACCCCGGTGGTAATAAGATGTATCGAGACATGAGACAGACTTACTACTGGGAAGGGTTGAAAAGAGACGTTGGGGAGTTTATATCCAAATGCATGAATTGCCAGCTAGCTAAAGCCGAGCAAAGGAAGCCTAGTGGGTTGTTACAGCCATTAGAAATTCCCGAATGGAAATGGGAGCAAGTCTCGATGGATTTCATTGATGGTTTACCAAGAACTAGATCGGGACATGATAGCATTTGGGTGATTGTGGACCGATTAACCAAAAGTGCAAGATTTATACCAGTCAGATCGACCAGAACGTCAGCTAAGTTAGCAGAATTGTATATGAAGTGGGTAGTAAGATTCCATGGAGTACCTAAAAGCATTGTGAGTGACCGAGACCCGTTGTTCACTAGTGGGTTTTGGAAGAGCTTACAAGAAGCTCTAGGGTCAGAGTTACATCTCAGTACCGCATATCATCCTCAGACTGACGGTCAGACGGAGAGAGTGAATCGTATTTTGGAAGATCTCTTGAGAGCATGTATATTGGATTTTGGTGGATCATGGGATGACCATTTGCATCTAGTAGAGTTTGCATATAATAATAGCTACTAATCCAGTATCGGTATGGCTCTGTTTGAAGCTTTGTACGGAAGACCATGCAACTCACCATCATGTTGGATAGAGACTGGCGAGAAGTTTATGCTTGGAGCAGATGTGGTGAGGGAAACTTCAGATAAAATCAAGACCATTCAACAACGAATGAAGGCTGCCCAAGATAGGCAGAAGAGTTATGCCGATAAGAGGAGAAGAGACTTAAAATTCTCCGTTGGCGACTTGGTGTTTGTCAAGATTTCTCCGTTGAAGAGCGTAATACGATTTGGCAGGAGAGGAAAGTTGGCACCAAGATTCGTTGGCCCATTCCCTGTTCTTGAACTAGTCGGGAATTCGGCATATAGAATTGACTTACCAGACAAGATGGCGGGAGTTCACAACGTATTTCATGTTTCCCAGTTAAGGAAGTTTGTGCACGACCCTAATGTGGTTATTTCACCTGATCAGTTGGACGATATCGAGGTTGAACCTGAGGCGGTTGGGAACCGTAGGCCTATGCGTATCGTTGGGAACGATACGAAGCAACTTCGAAGGAAGGCGGTGAAATTAGTCAAAGTCCAGTGGGGTGAGGATGAGAAAGACTGTACTTGGGAAACAGAGGAGGACATAAGGAAGAAGTATCCAGAACTCTTTGCCTGGTAAGATTTAATTAGCGATTTAGTTTTCCGCATGCTAGGTTATGTTTGTTTTGCTTGTTTTGCATGTTTGGTTGCTGTGAATGATTGTTAGGCATGCGGGATTCATTGTTTGTTTCTTTGTTAAGGAATTTCGGGGGCGAAATTTCTTAAGGGGGGGAGAATGTAACGACCTGCATTCTACGCATCGGAAGATCGTAGAATATTTATTTCTTTTTCTTAGTAAGTCGTATGGTCGTGTACTTTTGGGAAACGACTAGTAGGGACATTTCCCATGTTCATGATTTTTGTCGATTTTTAAATGACCGTTTTGCCCCTAGTTGAACTTGTTTTGACCATAACTTTTGACTGGAAAGGAATTTTGACCTGAAACCGCTTTCATTGGATCCATATGATGGTTTACAATTCCGTAGAGTGGTCATATTAGCCAAACGGACTCACCGTTTGGGAGATATGGCTGAAACAAGTTTCAGATGGTGAAAAACAGCTTAATTGGGCTTAACCGGGTGATTAACAGCTAGGCCCAAAGGGGAATTTCGGGATTAGGAGTTTAAAAGGGCTGTTAGGGTTTGGAGAATACCTTTTTCTCATTTTTCAGCCGTCACTATTCATTCCTCTTAACCTAGCCATGGCCTCCACCCTCTAAATCTCTTCAAAACACCTCTTAATCACTTTCTAATTGAAGATTAGGCTTAGCAAACATCAAATCAAGGAGTATTAGCACGAGAACCGAGGTAGAGCTGCTGTGTAAGATTGGGAACAGCGCCAAATCAGAGAATATTTCAGTTTTGGGGTTTTAGTGGTGGCAAAGGTGAGTGATTAGCTTGCTTTTACACTAATTACGGTTAATTATGGGTAATTAGTGAAGATTAGCGAATTTATACATTAATAAATTCTGGAAAAATTCCTAAAATTCTATAATGATGTTTTATGGCTCTGATAAAAATTTGGGCTAATTTGGATAAGTTTTGCTAATTGTATGCATAATCACGGTTAAGAAGGATTAAGGGGATAACATGGGTTTCTGGGTATGTTTGATCTAAAGTATTTCATGTAAATGATGTTTTAATGTTTGTGATTGATTCTATATGTTGTTACTGCTGTTTGGAATGTTTTGTAATGTCATAGGAAGTTTAGAATGGTTGAAAACGCCGTAGTTCGGCGAAAATAGCTTACTGGAAAAAGTTGCAGATTTTCAGAGCCGGTTAGGAAGAACACCCGATCCGAACCGGATAGGAGGAGGAGATCCGATCCGAACCGGATAGGAGGAGGAGATCCGATCCGAACCGGATAGGAGGAGTAGATCCGATCCGAACCGAATAGAAGGAGGAGATCCGAACCGAACCGGATAGGAGGAGACACCCGAACCGAACCGGATAGGAGTAGACACCCGAACCGAACCGGATAGGAGGAGGAGATCCGATCCGAACCGAATAGAAGGAGGAGATCCGAACCGAACCGGATAGGAGGAGACACCCGAACCGAACCGGATAGGAGGAGGAGATCCGACCCGAACCGGATAGAGGAGGAGACCCGAACCGAACCGGATAGGAGGAGGATGCCCGAACCGAACCGAATAGGAGGAAGAGACCCGAACCGAACCGAAGAAGACCATAACCCGAGATGCAAAGGTAGTCCAAATGGGAAGTTTGAACCAAGGATTCAGATGGGAATCAACGAGTTAACTTCATGATTGGGCTTTGCTGCGGGACGTGTGCTAAGGGGCTGTCGATGTCTGTAACTTTGGATCACTATGTATAGGGGGTACGTGAACGGATTCAGGGCCACAGTGGTCTAGGTACGACTAAAAGAGCTATAGACCAATGAAGTGGGGTCATTTGTAAAGGTTTAGTCATGACTCCATGGGGTAAGCTTGGTGGTAGCAGTAGTTGTACAAGCCGAACTCCGTCACTACTTCGATGGGTCTAGTGGTTGAAAGCGGTATACATCGTATGCTTTATCCACTGAGTGAGAGATGTGAGGATGGTTGCCATGATTGAATTGTTTGCTATCCCTATGACATGCACACCCCCACCCCCGTATTTCTTTACACCATATGTTGATGGCACCTTAAAGTATTGTACAGTATGTAGTGCTAACTCTTTGGTTGCAGGTCCAGGTTCACGTATGGTTTAGTATACCTGTTATTGTTCTGTTTAGCTGCTTATTGCTTATACCAGACTTTTTGTCTGACCCAGAGTTTTATGTCTCTTCTTATTACTCTGGGTGCTCACACGAGCAGATTAGAGACAGGTTAGCTGGTGATGCACGGGTAGATGATCCGGAGACGAGCAGGAGGCTTCCACGTAATATATATATATATAGTATTCTCCCTGTGTTGTCGAAGATCACTGCTTGGGCATTGGTGGTGCATCTTCCACTTTAGCTTTCTTTTGTTTAGAGACAGTAGATTTTGAAAAGTTGTAATAAGCTGTATTTGGATTTCCGCTGCTCTGATGTTGACATTTATTATTAGTTATCAGTTTATTCACTGTCTCACCTGTTTTATGTCAAGTATGTTATTATTATATTTTATTCCATGCGCTGTGAGACATTCTACAGGTTTCTTGATTAGTTCATTCTCTTCTTTCTTTTCTTATGACGACCGTTCCGTGCCAGTTGGACATGTGTACAGCGCACACTTGGAGGAAGTGTCGGTTGGTGCGGGGCGGGCCGTCACATCATCAATCATAGATTTTCTAACACATCATATATTATAATATATATGAAAACAATGATAAATGAATTTGAGGAATCCAGTTGGATCCCTCTAACCTATGTTTTCAGCATCCACAGATGTTAGACAACATAAATACGACTTGGTACCACCATCGTACTTACCATCCAACACTCTACTTGATCATCACAACAACTTCTACTCCACCTCCCAAGTTGCCTTTCCGCCATCGTATGTTCGCCAAACTCAAACAATCCAACTCCTCTGATTTCCCACATTGAACAACCTTCAGGCTCATCACCATAGTTTCCTACTCGAATACCTCCTAACTATCGTGACTTCTGCAAGCTATGCTAAACCATTGTCGTGATCTTCATTAATCATCCCTCCATGCATTGCACCCAGACGTAATCACCAAAAAAGGATCGACTCCCTCGTACAACTTGCGACTTCAACTTCTAAGCTACAGGCATGCGATAGAAATGTGTGCCAATCTTCACTAATCTCTGTTAGCTAGGGCGCCTCAACCCCACGAACACCACCTTACTCTCGAAACTTGCAATGATGCCTATTTTTTCCCCCAAATTGAACGCCCTAACTGTCGACCTAAGTTTATTGATAACATCATGCCCTATGACGAGCTCACGAAAATGAAAAGCAAGCCTAAACAATTCCAAAGATTTCAAGTTTGGATTTATTTTTGTAAGAATTAAAGGAAGAGGAATTCAACTTTGTTCTTTGTTCTTTGTGAGATTATTGTTTCTGAAGAGAAAAGAGAAATAAGGGGAAGGGGTCGCATTATATAGAGGTAAGTAGGGGAACCAACGTACGGATCAAGTAAATGTTTAGCACTAGAAGTACAAACATTTTTAGTTTTGATTTGATTTTTCAATTAATGAGATTTGATTTTGAGCTTATCCGATAAATTTTATTATTATAATATTCTTACAAACTTACACTTGAAGTTTCATGTTTAAATGACCACCTATGAGCTCCAATTGCGATGAAACTTGACACACTGCTATAGTTTGACGTTCCAGATCCAATAAAATTGGTTTCATCGAAAACCGAGGTCATTTGAAAAATTATTTTTCTTAAGTACCATATTTAAATTGATATAATATAATTTAAATTCAAAAACAATCAATTTCTCGATAATAAATTATTATTATCATCATTTCTACTCAAATAAAATTTAAACTCGTTATCTGAATCGTTTCGATTCAGTTTTAACTTCGAGTACAATTATTTGTCGTTTTCGTATTATGATAATTCTATACATTCGAAATTAAATCGTATTTTGATTATCAAATCGATAAATTCCATATAAAAATCCAT
The DNA here is from genome assembly GCA_030737875.1 of Allium sativum. Taxonomy (NCBI): domain Eukaryota; kingdom Viridiplantae; phylum Streptophyta; class Magnoliopsida; order Asparagales; family Amaryllidaceae; genus Allium; species Allium sativum. The sequence goes on along the minus strand of CM060913.1, from coordinate 83,851,572 downwards.
TAATATTATCAACTCAATATTTAAAACAATATTAAATGTTTAAAATGAATCGACCAAAAATTCGGGTCGTTGTAGGTCGTAGTTTGATTCTTATTTGACAAAGAATATTGTTTCCATTAAATCCTAAAATTTGAATGTCTAATATAGAAGGAAATATTTGAACTATTCCACCTTACTTCCTAACTAAATTTATTGAAATATAATTATTTCACCATTTTACCTGATTTACTTTAAATTGCTTTTAAGTTTACTTTATATTAATTTCCTTACCTAACAAATTGATATGCTACTGTGTGTGTAGCCCACATTATCCAACATTTCTGAGATATTTATTAGCAAATTGATTTCTATTTCTATTCTTCACGTAGGTGATTTTCTTTTTTTGTTGCAAACTTTGTCTTCACAAATGCTACAAGTAGTTTTCGAACTCAAGTATGTTCATGAAATGATTAGAGTTCTAGTTTGCAGTACATAACAAATCCATGCAATAAATGAAATTTATATTTCCAAGAAATCCGCTTTAACATGTTATTTTAATATTGCATAAAGAGGTTACATAGATGTTTGGGTATCCCCAAACATGGCGGAAGCGTCGTAGAATCAACTATAGGGTGGTAAAAGGTTAGTTATAAGACAACGGATTTGAACAAGCTCGGTTCATAAATAAACAAAACAACATTATGAAGTAAATGATTAGGGTTCCATAATACACTTAACAACGTCCATTTTAGGAGGAAAAGGTGTTTTATTACTGGTTTCACAGAGAATTACAAGACATTAACAAGTGAATATTAGGTTTAGATCCTTAAAATTAAACTCAATACTCGAAAACTCCTTTATTTTTTTTATAAAATAGGTCTTTAAATTTTAATTACTGAATATGTACACATAATTATGCGACCATTCGGTGAATAATTACATGTATTTCCATAATTTTTTTGTTAATAATTATGGAAATTTTCGTAATTTTTCTAAAAGTTGCATAAATTTCTGTAATTTTTTAAATATAATTGCGGAAATTTATGCAGTTTTTATTGAATAATTGCGAAAATGTCTGCAACTTCTAGATAAAACTGAATATATGTCTGCAAATATTTAATGATTTAATTTTTCTGACATAATTTATATTTTTTTCTAAAAATGATATTTGGTATACTTTGAAATTTAAAATGGACTGTAGTAAAGTGTTTCTTCTAATGATATTTATTTTAACTGACATAAACAACGAAGGGAAAACAAGGGGCTAATATGTAAAAGATGCTAACATTTGAGATGCCTATATAATATCTACAACATGTCCGGACTTTTTTTAGGAAGGCCCCTGGTAGGGTGAGAATTCAATGGTTCGGTTGGTTTAGAGGTAAAACAAATCAAACCGAATTAGAATCAAAAAAATTCCAAACTGAACCAAATCGAATTAATTTCGGTTAATTCGATCGGTAACCGATTTAACTGAACTTGAAGGATGTATTATTATTCGAATGATGGATTCACTCAATGTAAAACATAAATTCATGTTTAGAGAAATTTTATGTTGATGATAAGATTTGATCTATTTGCAACTAATGTCTTTGTATTATATAACTAAACTAATTATTTAATGTACTACAAGACCAAAAAAATGGATAATAAATTAAAAGTTTGGTTAATTCGGTTAACCAAAAAAAATTATTCTACAAACCAAATTCAAAACCGATTTGTTTTTAGAACCGAACCGATGGAAATGAATTGGTTCGGTCCGTTAATTCTGTTCGAACCGAATATTGCTCACTCCTAGGCCCAGGAGTTCAAATCAAGGTCATGAGCCAATATCCAGAACTACCCCACAAATCAAACAAAAAATATGCTCAAAGTTGAGTGGATTCATCGATGGTAATCTACCTGCTATTGGGAGGTAGTCTACTTTAAAAGTGCGTTTGCGGTAAATGGTAACAGGCCATTTTATAGGGCCATTTAAACGAAGCTGAAAGTTAAACAGAAATGTGTTTGGAGTTTCAAACAGGCATTTAAACGGAGCATTTAAGTGGTGATTTTTGATTTAGTGTTTTTACTTTTATTTGGTTTATTGTGTAATATGCATTTAACTGAAATGAAACAATAGTACGGAAACTGAAATACATGGATATAATTATACAATAATGGGAAATACAAATTAAATATTACAATCAATCAGTGCAGCCTTACTGCAATTATTTCATTTCTTACGTTATCTTTGACTGTTGTCATTTTGATGTACTTATGTCGTTGAACTCTTTTACGTGTTATGTTCACTTTAGTTGGGTATTTTAATATTCCTCTGTGTGCTCATCTGGAATAAGATCGAGATCATACTCATACGCCACAAAATATGGAACATTCATGTTTTCTTTTCGTATGTAATTGTACATAGTCATTGTAACTACGCCCTGCCATAACTTTTACCTGAGTTTCGAAGGAATATGTTGGCATATTCTTCAAAATGACGAACTTTTTCTTTCATATTCCGAATGTCCTCTTAAATGTCATTCTTAAACTCAAATGGTAGAAATTAAAACTTTCATTAACCAATTTTGATTGATTTGCATTTTCCAAAAAATGAGGAATATTATACCTAATATTACGATACGATGATAAATTCCCTTTTTGAAGCGAAAATCCAAAGTCAACTACATTATATTGTTCGACTAGAGGATGAGAAAAATTTAAGCTTTTTTTCATATACTACCAAACTAAAAGTTCTATTATCATGCGACATACCTTCTCAACTCATCGGAGCATAGAACAAGAGAATATTTCATTACTATTACAACAATTTTACATCAGAGTACAAGAAATGTCATAGTACAAATAATTGATACACAACGGAAAAATAACAGAAAATAATAATTTACAACACAACGGAAAATATAAATATACACAACAGAAAACTTCCAAATAAACCATAGTATAGCTCCATCCATAATTCAGGATCCTGTTAAAAATATCGGTAAAACAAAAACTATTGGCTGCCTATGTGGAAAATATGGACACCTGGAGTTTATGTGGGAAACAATAAACTCTAGGTCAGTCATGGGAATACTGTGAGAACTAAAATAGTTATAAAACTTTATTTTAAAGTTGGGTAAATCACAGAACCACGCCGTATGACGTGGAACGGGTTTCCTCCACATGAATACCAGTCATAAACCAATCGCAATGCTTTTTAGAAAAAAACGAAACCATTATAAGACTCAAGTCCCATCACACAATGTAATGTAAATCGGAGGATAGAGTTTTTACTTATAATGGGTAACATGCTTGATACAAGAAAATCTAAATCATTTGATATTATTATTAGTGTCTAAGTATTGAAAATAATTTCGAAAATAAATGTATCAATCTTAGACGACATAATGCCTCGTTATTATTTCGCCATAAAGTTTTACAACTGAAAACACAGGGTTCATATTGGAAGTTGGATTTCCATCAATGACCAAGGCAAAGGACCTTCCTTATCGGGTTCAGACTATCTCTAGCAAGATGTCTAGGACTATACGCATGCGACACTACATGCATGGGACCCTTGGAGCGACAGAGTTGGTCCACCTATTCCCGATGGATTAGTCACTTACTTGAACATAACGTTCCCCGGTCCTATCGTACCTTCATACTGGTCGGTTGTTTGACCATCATCCAAGGCGCCTTGATTTCAACATCCACATAAGTAAATATGTCTTGTCTTTATAAGATGGCATCACTTTTAGCTAGAAGGAAATATATATGTTGTATATAACGTTGTTGTATACACAATTATATGATTTTTTGTTTGATGATAACAACCAAATATTTATCATTATAAATGTGTTTGTTATTGTACTATTTCATATATACATCATATACTGAAATATAATATTTATATTAAAATAGAATACGACTATACAGAAATTCAAATATTCACACAACATTTATTTAAATAGAATATTTTATTTCAAACATTTAAAATAGTACGACTTTTATAACTCCTCTATTTGTACAATTCACTAATATACATATTCATATGCATATACAATTTCATATACACAGCTCCTCACTACAACTCACTCATCCACTCACATATACAGTTTCATTTACACATACATATTGACACTCTCTCTTTCATTGCTTCACCTTCTATCTTTTGACTTCACAGCTCATAGTCAGTCCAGTCATCATCAGTTTACCTGTCACATGAAACACACACACAGTACACTGCAATAGGAATAAAACTAAATACATGCAGATATAATTTTATTTTGAATTTTTTTACCTCAGAATTTCGGTGTTTTTCTCATCATTTTTCATGACTTGAACTGATTTTTATATCCATCCATCCGTGTCTAGACAGCTTGTGATATTCATAGTGATACACTGTAAATACCACAAAGCAGACAATATGTATATACACATATTATAGTGCTAGGGCATGAAAACTATTCTGAATGGCTACATGTACACACATGTATAAATATACACGTGTGCACTGCCTCGCCAATCAAAGTGCAACTGAGGAGCAGCCACGTGGACCAACTCGACTCAGTGCGCGCGCGCGCACGCACACACACACACACACATATATACACATTCAACATGCAAGTAGTCAACATGGTCGAGATAGCTCAATATGGTCGAAATAGCTCAACAAGCACAAGGCTACAAGCAACAGAACAGGGATGCACATGTCAAGCAATTTCATATACAACTGCTACAAGCAAGGGAATAAACAATGCAAAGCTTATGTGATCGGATAGGGTGCAGCATGGTCGAGCTCAACAAGAATTGTCAAGCAACAATGGTGTATAGCAACTTTACAGAGGTGGAGTAACTGAAACAAAGCACTCATGTCCAGATCAAGTTCAAAGCAGCTTAAATTCAAGTACTGAAATAATACAGCAAAATCATTTCAAGGCAGTAGTGCAATATACATGGTGCAGTCAATACCAGTTTTGCATGTTAATGTATTTCAAGACAAAAAGTCCAATTCAAGTAAACAAGAAAGTTCAAAAAGCATATCACAGTTTTCGTAGTACCGCATGGTTCAGGTCAAACTACAATGGAAGATAGTTGCATGGTACAATAGTGAGTGGAGCAATGGACACAACAAAAATAAATACAAGTGCAATGGTAGCAGTAAATGTTGAGCACACATAACAGAATTGCAACAAACAAGGAATGATTTATTCCTTTCTTTTTGGCAAGTAAATCACAGAAATACACATGAGAGAATTCAGGTGTGCAAAAACAATAGGTTAATGCTTTCCCGAAAAATCAAGTTGATATGGGCATGAAATAATTTCAGATATGTTATGACAAATACATGGTCTCCAAAAATCACTAAGTGATTACAAGCATACAATTTTCAACGTGATTAAGGAGTCAAATTAGGCAAGTATTTTGGTTCCAGAAAATCGGCAAGCATGGTGAACAGGTTAATTGAAGTAGCAACTTTCAAGTGCAAGTGCAAATCAGTGAACAAAATTCATGTGGCAAGTGCACATCGTTTGTGTCAAAATATAGGCAACATATATTTTCAAATTCACCATGGTTCCAGAAATTAAAGTGATGGTTTTTGGAAAGAAATAACATTTGTTTTAAAAGGCAAAATCACTTTATTTGTTTCTAGAAATTGGAACAATCACCATGAATAATTTTGGCAAGTTTTATAATCAAAAATGGAAAGAAGGAATCATTCATATCGAATACTATTCAAGGCAGATTTATTTCAAAGAAATTTCTTTTGGCAGCAATTCAAATAGGCATCATTCTTATCAAGTATTCATGGCAAGGATAATTACGCTTGTTTCCAGGATTGAACCAATCTAGTTTGGCAAGTTTTAAAAAAATTCTAGAAATGCTAGTGCCATTTACAAAGACCAGGAAATCAAATCATTTATTTCCAGGATTTCACGCATGTTTTCTAAAGCCAAGGAATTCAAGTACATACAAGAGACAATTCTCATTCAAGTCGTGGAAACCAAAAATAGGAAATCGAGCCAATCAATCAGCAATTCATTTAATTTGAAATCATGGCATTTTTATGGATTTCTAAACCCTATATGTTATCACCATATCATCATCGGCAAAATATAGAGAAGGGGTCAAAACACAAGCCAAGCAGTCAAGAACAAAATCGAATAATCAATTCAGAGAAACTCACTAAATTTATCTATTGTTTTTCGATCAACAATATCCCAAATCGAAGCATCAGAAGCCACACAGATTTGAGCATCAAAGAGAAACTTCCAGATTAACATCACGATCGAGATTTGGGATTAGAGAAAACCCTAGTTTGAGAAGCCGCCGCCATTTTCAATTCTTAGAAGAAAAGAGAACGGGTTGAACCAAAATTTAAAGGGGCTGGCCATCTTTTAATTGAAAAGGGGATAACCTTTATTTTTAACTCCTAGGGTTTGAGTTTGTTTCATTTTGTATTGTTTTTTAATTCTGTGTTCTGTGTAAACCATTCGAACAGTTTCTAGAGTCTGTAAACTTCTAGGTTATCTAGTTTGGGTTTTAGCTGGCAGTTTACTAGAGTCTGTAAAAACTAGGGATACGGGTTACGGGTTTGTAATTCGGGGAAATCTGATCTAGGGGATATAGATCAGTCTAGGATTTTAAGCGTAGGAATGGAATAAGAGCGAGGAGTTCGCGAGTTTACATGGTCTTGTAAGCGGGATTTGTTCTATTACCTAGTAGAAACCTTAGGATTGCAGCAGTAGGCAGGATTTTTCCAAAGCTGGGTATATCTTGTGTCATTTACCTTTCTGCATTTATTTTCTACTACATTCTGTGATCTAATTAATTTTATAATATCTCGATAAAATCAATAAACCCTATTCATCCTCCCTCTAAGGTTGATCTAGATCCAACAAGTGGTATCAGAGCCTGGTAATTTCATTAACCCTAGAATCATGGATCCCAGTTGTCAGTCCTCTAAGAGTCAATTCAGTGATATTCCAATTATTTTCAATGGGACAAATTTTTTAATTTGGAAATCGAAAATTGAATTCTATCTAAAATCTATTAATTTTGAATATTGGAATATAATTACAAAAATGGGTGATATGCTAGATAATAAAAATAAAGTTATAAATGCTTGTGTCATGCATATTTTCTATTCTTATCTAAGTAATAATCAGCTTGATCTTATCTCCTATTGTTTGACTGCGTAGGAAATCTAGAATACTCTCAATACGAAGTATGGAAAATTTGACAACAACAGCTCAAAACCCCGAAATGCCAACTTAGATTCAGATGTGTGCTTAACTGGAGCTATTAATGATGATACGGACGATGGAGATTTTTCATATGAAGAATTGGTTTCTCTTTGTAATAATTTAACCAAAACTGTCTATTGTCTCCAGTGGGAAAATAAAATTTTGAAATCTAAAAACTCTGAGTTGCAATGCAAAAATAATGTTTTGAAATTAAAATCTGAAAACTCTGATTGCAAGAATTGTTTTAATTTGAAAAACGATTTAGCTCATCTCAACGTGAATCTTCAGAAATTTGAAAAAGAAATTATCATTTTAAAACAAAATGAGGATGAGCTGATTTGTAAAAACGATTCTTTACAAAAGGAATTGGATAATATTAATTCCAAACATAAATTTTTTGAAAAAGAAAGTTTGATGAAAACTGAGTCAATTTTGAAAGATTTTGAAAAGGAAATTGACAAATTCAAATATTTCCAAAAATCTAAATTTGAAAAGCAAACTAAATTTGAATCCGAGATTGCTGAGTCCTAAGCCAAAATCAAATTGCTTGAATCTGAAAATTTGGTTTTGAAACAACATGATGCCTGTAGACAGTTCACTAACAATCGTAGTTCAGATTTAATGAAAGATAATAGTGATCTTAAATCCAAAATTCAATGATTAGAATCAACCTTGGATAAATTCCTAATGGGAAAATCGTTGAATATGTTGTTTCAAAGCCGAGTTTCTGCTGGAAATAAATATGGCATTGGTTTTTGGGAAAAATAAGTGTCTTGAAAAAACGGAATTCAAACGATTTTAAAAATCCTTCAACCTTTTTTGAAAAGAATCGTCCTGATAATCTGAACTGTGATAATTTCAAAGTATTTTTAAATCGAAATCAAAATGTATACTTGTTTAGAAACAACCCTGTTTGGACCTCAAAAAGAAACAAAATGAATTCGTCTAAATTCAAACAGATCTTGGTTCCTAAAGGCACCATGGTAAATTATGATGGGTTGTTGTTCAAACAAGTTTGGGTACCAAAAGTCCGACACACAACTGTGAGTGGTTTCACTAATTTTGTTAGACCACTCAATCCCCTAAACACTTAGGTACCGGAGGAGGCTGAGGAACTGATATTCAAAAGAGATTCGAATTCAAACTGTTTTATGGTTCCGTATCATACGGGGTTCCTTAGCGAAGGTTGTTGAGTCAGAGATTCTTGTTTACATTGATTTCAGGTATGATCTCTAAACTCCTCTTTGTATATATTCCTTGTTTTTATTTTCTTTGTTTATTTCTTCTTCTACTCCTTCTATTTTTTTTATTTCTGATTTGATTTGTCACTGCTATATTTTTTTCCTTTATTCTGGGCTTTCTTAACTTCCAATTGCAGAATTCTTGAGTTTCTAGAAATTCACTTCATTTGAATAAAACTCTGATGTTTTTAACCATTTCCAAATTGTGAATTTAAACTTGTTCATTTCTGCAATTGTTTTGAAGTTTGTTTTTTTGATTTTTGAATTCATAACAGTGCTGAAGCATTCATATCATATCTTGAACACTGTTAATTTGAATTCTAAATTTTTTGAATATCTAGAAATTTAATGGAATTTCACACATCTCTGTTGTTTTGAATTTCCTTCTAATTCATTTTGGAAAAGCTTGAAATATTGTACTCATTATAGCACACTGCTTGTTTTTCAGTTGTGATAATTTCATTGATTCTTAGATTGGCTTGGATATTCTGTTTTATCTTGAATCATTGCTTACATCTTGATTTTCACTGTTATTCATGATTATCTAGTTTAGAATTTTTGTTTGTCTGAGATCATTTGAAATTTCTAATATTTTGAATCACACACACCTCTCAGATCTAAAACTATTAATCATGTGTGATTGATTCATTGTATCTCATGATTTACATTTGATCAAGTGATTTCGAATAAGCCATTATTTTTGGATCATGAATTATTACTCAATCTTGATGTAAATGATCTGAATTTTCCCTTGGGCTTGTGAAAAATAATTTGGAAAATTTCTTTGAAAATCCAGTCTTGAAATTTGCTGTTATTTCATTTATATGTTTGTATGTTTAAAATCATTTGAAATTATTGATTTATTGAATCTCACACATTTCTTGGATCTAAAATTTATAATCTGGTGTGATTGATTCATTGAATTCTAAGCTTTTTATATCCCTTCAAATGATTTCAAATAAACGGTATTTTTTTCCTTGGATCATGAATTATTATTTTTGTGACCGTCAGAAATATCTTTGAAATATCTTCTTGACTAGTTTTGCTTTGAAACTGATTCCTTGTACTGCTCTGATCTTGATTTGAAAATAATTTTGATGACTGCTTGATTTGGTATCAAAAGTTTACCATGCTCTAATAAATGGAATATGTGTGCTTGAGTTGCTTGCTTTGTGATTAAAATTCTGTTGTTTGAGATATCCTTGTTTGTCTCCAGTGTCATGTTAAAATCCTCATTAATAGAGAAATCAAGTGATATCAGTTTAGAAGTGTTGAATTTGTTTTTGTTGTATATATTTTTAATCTCTCTTGTCCTGTATAGATCTCCCAATTCCCTCTTGTAATTAATTTTCAATTTTTAAAATTATTTATTGATTATTCATTTAGAAATTGAAATCAATAACCAAACTGAACTGTATTTATAATTCATCAAAATTATTATCAGATTTTGAAATTGTGATGAATTGTGACTACAATATATTTCACAGTAAGAGGAGATTTTATTTAAATTTTCATAATGGTTGAACAGTTATTATAATATCTTTGAATTGGCAATTATTTCACAAACATCTTCTTTATCTACCATTATTCTTCCATCCATCATGATTTTATATTAATGTGGAGAGTTTATTTTTTAAAAATCATCTTGAATAAACAGTGGAAATATTTGTGATAGAAATGAGACTTTGTTATTATTCAGAATTAGTGATAATTGAATATTTTCAATGATCCCGGTACAGTTGAACATATTTCATAATATGATTAATTTAGAAATTTATTTCACAAACCATTTCTATGTCTACCACATTTCTATCATCCATATTGGTTTTATATACTGAGGAGTTTTTCCTTTTGGAGCTAAAAATGATAAATATAATTAATACATAAGTGTTTCTCTAACCTCATTTAAAAATCCAAGCTTTGGTCATGCATGGTTAACAGATTACTTATATTTAAGCTGCAACTGATCTCATTTAAAAATCCAAGATCTAGTTATGTGTGGTCAGTGTGCTCTTAAATAAAAAGAAAATTAAAATGAAATTTAATAAATAAATTTTTATATGAATTTCTCCTTGGTTGTAAAAACCAGTCTATTAATCCATTTTCAAATTTGTGAAATGTGTTGAAATCTTATGAAATATTATGATTTGTTGATTGATAGTTATTGGGATTTGAGATTATATGATTGCGTCAATTAAGTTGAGTTTATAATTATAGTCCAAATGCATCACTGTTTTTGTGCTTCAATTTATAAAATTCTTTTGAAAATAATTGAAAATCATGTTTTTTGAACTCTCTCCATTATATATAAATTTCATCGTAAATCTATCATTCTACAATGTGAAATGTGTCATTAGTTCTTAGAACATTATGATTTTTGGTTGACTAATTGAGATTTATGATGACCATTTTTCCTCTTAAGCTGATATTATATTTTTAGTCAGTTTTCATCTATATTTTAATTATTGTATCCTTTTGATGATAACAAAAGGGGGAGAATGGGTTGAGATTTTGATTTATGAGTGAATATTTATAAATTTTTTACTAATAAAAAATTTTATTCTCATTTTTTTCTCATGTTTTTTCACTCATGCATACTTATAGGGGGAGTTTTTGTTGTAGGAGGAGCAAACAAGTAGGGGGAGTTCAATACTTCACTGTCAAACACATTTATTATATTCAAAATCTTAATATTTGTTTGTCATCACCAAAAGAGGGAGATTGTTGTATATAACATTATTGTATACACAATTATATTGTTTTTTGTTTGTTGATAACAACCAAATATATATTACTATAAATGTATTTGTTATTGTACTGTTTCACATATACGTCATAGACTGGAATATAATATTTATATTTAAATAGAATACGACTATACAGAAATTCAAATATTCACACAATATATTATTTAAATAAAATATTTTATTTCAAACATTTAAAACAGTACAACTTTTATAACTCCTCTATTTGTACAATTCACTGATATACAAATTTATATACATATGCAATTTCATATACATAGCTCCTCACTACAGTTCACTCAGCCACTCACATATACAGTTTCATTTACACATACATACAGACACTCTCTCTTTTACTGCTTTACCTTCTGTCTTCTGACTTCACAGCTCACAGTCAGTCCAGTGAACATTTGTTTACCTGTTACATGAAACACACACAAAGTACACTGCAACAGGAATAAAACTGAATACATGTAAATATAAATTTATTTTGAAATTTTATTTGCCTCAGAATTTCGGTGTGTTTCTCATCATTTTTCATGACTTGAACTGATTTATATATCCATCTATATCTAGACAACTTGTGATATTCACAGAGACACGCTCTAAATACCACAAGACAGACAATATCTATATATACATATTACAGTGCAGGGGCAGGAAAACTATTCTGAATGTCTACATGTACACACGTGTATAAATATACATGCGTGCACTGCCTCACCAATCAACGTGCAACTGAGAGGCAGCCACGTGGACCAACTAGACTCAGTGCACACACACACACACACACACACATATATATATATATATATTCAACATGCAAGTAGTCAACATGGTCGAGACAGCTCAATATGGTCGAGATAGCTCAACAAGCACAAGGCTATAAGCAACAGAACAAGGATGCACATGTCAAGCTATTTCATACATAAGTGCTACAAGCAAGGGAATAAACAATGCAGAGCTCATGTGATCGAATAGGGTGCAACAAGGTCGAGCTCAACAAGAATTGTCAAGCAACAATGGTGTATAACAACTTTAGAGAGATGGAACAACTCAAACAAAGCACTCATGTCAAGAGCAAGTTCAAGGCAGCTTAAATTCAAGTGCTGAAATGATATAGCAAATCATTTCAAGGCAGTAGTGCACTATACATGGTGCAACCAATGCCATTTTGCATGTTCATGTATTTCAAGACAAAAAGTCCAAAGCAGTTTCAAGTAAACAAGAAAGTTCAAATGGCATATAACAGTTATCATAGTACAACATGGTTCAGGTCGAACTATAATGGAAGACAGGAGCATGTACAATAGTGAGTGGAGCAATGGACACAACAAAAATAAATACATGTGCAATGGTAATAGCAAATGTTGAGCACACATAACAGAATTGCAGAAAACAAGGAATGATTTGTTCCTTTCTTTTTGGCAAGTGAATCACAGAAATACACATGAGAGAATTCAGTTGTGCAAAAACAATAGGTTAATGCTTTCTCGAAAAATCAAATTGATATGGGCATGAAATCATTTCACATATAGTATGACAAATACATGGTCTCCATAAATCACTGAGTGATTACAAGCATAAAATTTTTAACGTGATTAAGGATTCAAATTAGGCAAGTATTTTGGTTCCAGAAAATCAGCAAGCATGGTGAACAAGTTAATTAAAGTAGCAACTTTCAAGTGCAGGTGCAAATCAGTAAACAAAATTCAGGTGGCAAGTGCACATCGTTTGTGTCAAAATATAGGCAACATATATTTTCAAATTCACCATGGTTTCATAAATTAAAGTAATGATTTTTGGTAAGAAATAACATTTTTTTAAAAAGGCAAAAATCACTTTATTTGTTTCCAGAAATTGGAACAATCACCGTGAATAATTTTGGCAAGTTTTATAATCAGAAATGGAAAGAAGGAATATTTCAATTCGAATACTATTCAAGGCGGATTTATTTCAATGCAATTTCTTTTGGCAGCGATTCAAATAGGTAGCATTCTTATCAAGTATTCATGGTAAGGATAGTTACATTTGTTTCCAGGATAGAACCAATCTAGTTTGGCAAGGTTTAAAAAATTCCAGAAATGCTAGTGCCACTTACAAAGACCAGGAAATCAAATCATCTATTTCCAGGATTTCACGCATGTTTTCTAAAGTCAAGGAATTCAAATACATACAAGAGACAATTCTCATTCAAGTCATGGAAACCAAAAAGAGGAAATCAAGCCAATCAATCAGCAAGTCATTTAATTCGAAATCAGAGCATTCTTAGGGATTTCTAAACCCTATATTTTATCAGCAAATCATAATTGGTAAAATATAGAGAAGGGATAAAAAAACACAAGCTAAACAGTCAAGAACAAAATCGAATAATCAATTCAGAGAAACTCATTAAATTTATCCATCGTTTTTCGATCACCAGTATCCTAAATCAAAGCATCAGAGAGCCACATAGATTAGAGCATCAAAGAGGAACTTCCAGATTAACATCACATTCGAGATTTGGGATTGGAGAAATCCTAGTTTGAGAAGCCGCCTCCATTATCAATTCTCAGAAGAAAAGAGAATCGATTGAACCAAAATGCAAAGAGGCCAGCCATCTTTTAATTGAAAAGGGGAAAAGCTTTATTTTTAACTCCAAGGGTTTTAGTTTGTTTTATTTATTTTGTTTTTTAATTCTGCGTTCTTTGTAAACCATTCAAACAATTTCTAGAGTTTGTAAAATTCTAGGGAATCCAGTTAAGGTTTTAGCTGGCAGTTTAATAGAGTCTGTAAAAACTTGGGATACAGGTATGTAATCCGAGGAAATCTGATCTGGGGGATATAGATCAGTCTATGGTTTTGAGCGTAGGATTAGAATAGGAGCGAGGGACTCGCGAGTTTACATGGTCTTGTAAGCGGGATTTGTTCTATTACCTAGTAGAAACCTTAGGAATGCAGTAGTAGGCAGGATTTTGCCGAAGCTGGGTATATCTTGTGTCATTTACCGTTCTACATTTATTTTCTGCTGCATTTTGTCATCCGATTAATTTTATAATATCTCGATAAATCCAATAAACCCTATTCACCCCCCGTCTAGGGTTAATCTAGATCCAACAATATATCCTTTCTCTGCGGTCTTTCATTATGTTTTCCGCCATGCACAAGATGTGAGGCTTGTCGAAGTCACGTCTTGACACAAAGCTATGCTATATCAGCCATGCTTTGGTTATCATCAACAAAGCTCTGCTTTTCAACAAAATCTTTGATTAATCAACATCTTAGCATGGCACTTTGTCAATCCATACCGTACAACTGATGTTTATTAATATATAATATCTAAGCTCATCCGTCTCAGAGAAGGGTATTAAGGTAAGAGAATAAATTCTCCGCCACCAAATAGTTATATATTTAGTAGAGATCAATTAATACAACAAAAAATACATGTCAAACATACATCCGTATAAGTCCATTCAAGCTCTGAACGAAACCGAAGGCACCTTATTCATGTCCCCTAAGGGAGAGATTCCCTTGCATATCCGATCAATCTCCAAGTATGTCTGGACGACCGTACTTATAACCTCGTCTTTGGACTGCCCAATCGAGACATCAGCAATAATCCAAACAATGTGAAGATTTCCGGTCTTCAACCACCATCTTTACTATTTTCGACTTTTAATCGTCGTACTATTTATTCAGAATAGGTTGAAACCCGGTCTTTCCGAATAACTATCGCATCTTTACAATTAAGTGATATATAAACATATCATAAGGCTCATTCCAATTCAAATTATTCTTTTATCCAAATATTCTTTACATTGGTAATTTTTCCTATAAATCTTATCAAAGATTTACATCATTTAAACTTCTTGTTTAAATCTTTCCTTGGAAATCATTTCAAAAGATTATATAATCTTCGTTCACAAAATTAACTCAAATTAAGGTTTATAAGCCCTATCGGGATTATCGAATATTAGACGAAAGATAATATTTCATATTGCCTATTCCCAACTTATCCATCCCATGGAGCAAAACTAGTGGTACTCCATAACTAACACCTCTCGGGTTTCGGTAAGTTTAATTACCTCTTTTCATTCCAAACCTAATTAAAGATCTATTAAAACGCTAACTTGAGTTTAATCTTCATTTCGTTCATTCAAATATTTATTGAAAGATTTATTAAAAACTCTAATTTGAGAGATCATCTTTCTTTTAACTAGGTCAAAGAACAATTGTTATTTAAAACATCGTTCACAATAAACCCAAAATCAACTTCCATTAGAGATGGAATCTTCACGGAAATCATATCAGTTCACCATCGATATAAACTTATGTATCAGACTAATACTATAAGCAGAACAACGAAAAAGCCTCTTAAATTCCTTAAATAGTAAAGGTCTTCATCCATGGAGGTTCATTTCGATTATCACTAAATCGATTTCCATTCAATTCCAATTTAATTCGTTAATTGGAAACTTAACTTTGGAAATTTTCATTAAATCTTAATTAAAATATTTATTCCATAAATTCCATTTTAGCTGGGTTTAAGAAAATGTTGTTGAAGACACCATTCACGACAAACCCAAAATCCTATTTGATATCAAATATAAGGCTTCAAATAGAAATCATATCGACTTATATTTAATACCAAATTCTGAAAACAACAGTTACCTTATAAGGAATAATGATATCACTATCTTCCAAACTCCTTACAAGGGTATCAGTATAATTACATAATCCAGTACCGAAATATCCGAAGATTATTTCCAATCAAATCCAATGGAATTCGTACATTTGAAAACTTTTGTTATTTTAAAACCCTTTTCATTCCAATATTTTTTTAAAAACATTGTATCATCTATTTTAGAATACCTCGTCTATTCTTAGTCCAATATCTGATGTCCTTCGGTTCTTTCAACCCCTCGCCCAACGGAAAAGTTTCCAGTTAGATCTCACAGGTAGTACTAGACTGTACAGGTAGGAGTCATCACATATTCCTTTTGGTTCTTTACTTTAGTTATTAAACAAGTTATTCAGATAAAATAACTTTTATCTTTCCAAAACTTGAAATATTCAAACACAAAACCCTTTCAAACCATTTATTATGATTTATCATAATTCATTTCTATTTTTAATAATTTAAAAATAGGACATTTAAATCAGGTCCCATATCAGGTTCTAAACTGCATTGGCGCTTCTTTGATTCAAATTTGAATTGAACTTCATTTAAAATCTAACAGTTTGATTTTAAAATCTTTATTGTTTGAAAACTCTTTTCATTTCAGACCCAAAAGTTTTCGTTTCAGGAGAATCCGATGGTCGGATCTCTCGGTACATCAGTTTGAAATTAAAGGTCGACATTCGCGAATTGTCATTGCGCAACGAGTTCTATTCAAACCAAACTTTGATTTATATTATTTAAAAATCGAATCAAATCCATCTAAAAATAGTTTATTAACTATTCAATAACTACCAGAAATATTCATTGATATTTTACAAGCTATGTGTACATCCAAAATCAGACATCGAAATCAAACTGTGATTTTTCATAGAATATTTTATGATTAAGATATGTGATTTTATTATGAATTGAAATGAGATTCAACCAATTACCATATAATTTAATTTATATGGATTTCATACATCATTAACATTCATTTCAACTACCATCCATCAAACAACATCCAATTTGCATATAAAGTTTTTAAGAACTTTCTAATTTCTCGAAATTTAGCTAACGCCTTTTATTTTTCAATTTTTTTTGCATTAACCTCCTTTGTATGGGTTGATCGGTACAACTCTAACTTTCCTTTCTGGGACCAAATCAATCAATAGATCAACGACAAATCAATCAAACAATTGGAAGACATGTAGATTTATTATCATCCCAATACCCAAATGGGGTTTACTACAAACTAAACACTTGGGAGATGTGTAAATAAATTATCATCCCAATAGCCGTGTGGGGGTTTACATCACAATCCATTTAGGGTTTCTTACCAACTAAACACTTGGGAGATGTGCAAATAAATCATCATCCCAATACCCGTGTGGGGTTTACATCACAATCCATGTGAGGTTTCTTACCAACTAAACACTTAGGAGAAGTCAGATGTGTAAATAAATTGTCATCCCAATACCCATGTCGGGTTTACATCAAAATCCATGTGGGGTTAACATCCCAAATCTAACAACAGTAATTTACGAATTACTTTCCCAAAATCAATTAACGTTCAAAACATTTCCAATCAACACTGTTTGTGTTTAAAGCGTCATATACTTAACCAAATGCACATATGTCAAGTAATGATGATATTTTTATCATACTACGCAACATCTAACATCATATTATCATGATAATTAACATGATAAAGCTCTGGAAACAACATCAAATTGTCAAACCTTATTATAATTAACTTTTTAAATCAATTATAAAAGTTTGCTAACCTTATCTTGACTATTTAATAAGTAGTATACATATACTTATCTTAAAATCTCAAAATTTTTGGTGAATAGTGTTTTTTAACCAAATTTTTTTGAACTAATAGGTTGATAAAACTGATTTAAACAACTTATCTGGCCATTATACTTTTTGAAATCGTATTTAAAAACGAGTGTATGTATCTAGAACCATGCCCGATTATTTTAAATTCTTAAAAAATCATATCTTCAAAATTTTATATTGGTTCCAAAATTTCAGGTCGTTACAGAGCATGTATAATTTTAGTTGTAATCCAACTATGTTGAAACATGAGATGCAAATATTTTAGCTATATTTACATTTTGTTTCTAGATCATAGACATTATTATAGTATCATTGGATTTATAATGAAGATGTCTTTGTTATTATAAGGAGAAAACCCTTTCTCGTTTATGTGCAGCGTGGTTTTATGAGATACCTTTTATTTTAAAAGGTTTTTATAAGCTAACAAGAAATAAATCTTCTATGATATTAGTTTCTTACGTTGGTTTACTAGCCTGATCTGGATGTTATGTTACCCTAATCTTTGGGTCAAACCGAGCAAGTTTTATGGATTCTTTTGGATAGATGGAGCTTTAGGAGAGGAGAAGGAGGTAAATATGTATTCTTGTAGTAGTTATTCCTTCGTTGTTGTGTGAGTGTTATGTTAATCTAGTAGCGTTTGTGTTTTGTGAATAGTTTTAGTATTTGTTAGCATAGGATGTAATAACTGTCCATGCTAATCTATGTTAGTTTCTGTGACAAATATTCATATTTGTGTAAAGTTATATTTCACTATCATATGATTATTATGTTGCATGTGAGATTCTGTCCTTTCTTTCTTTTTCTTTCTCCCCACACATCTGACTCTCCAGTACTTAGTTTTTCCCGGCATTTGAATACAACAAATGAATGTCGACTACTGAGGAGTGAAAAGTAGGTCATTACAAGTTGGTATCAAATCATAGATTAAGCGAACACCTAGCACTTGGTGAGGATTTACTCATTTGAATAGTATAAGTGAGACCCTTGGATAAGTATGAGTCACTACACCATGAATTTAATTTAGCAACGCTAAAAACTATTTCCAACGAATTTTAATACGACATTTATCCATAGCCAAAAATGGTGTCTTTAATGATTAGATACAACTTTAATCTATGCTTAATTTTGTCAACAGATACAACATATTGCCGTATCTAACTGAACCGTTATATACAGTTTAGAGCCGTAACTAATTGCTCTGCTGCTCGTACATGTATAATCATTCTAAGACATATCAAACGAAAATACTTTAATACATGATCAAGAGCAATAAAACTTCTTATTTAACACATCATCAAGGGCAATAGAACATCTTTTTTAAAACATGATCAAGAACAATAATACATCTTATTTAGGCACATATTATAAGAAGGAAAATGGTTTGCCCACAATACTTAATAGCTTCATATACTGTGACGGCCCGCCCCGCACCAGCCGACATTTCCGTGAAATGCGCTGTACAGATGTCCAACCAGCACGGGATGGTTGCCAAAGACAGGAAAGGAAAGGAACTTAAACTAACAAGGAACCTATAGAATGTCTCACATCGCATGGAATAAAATATAATAATTACATACTTGACATAAAACAGGTGAGACAGTGCATAAGATGAAAACTAAACCATAATCATCATAGCAGCGGAAATTCAAAATACAGCTTATTACAACTCCAACATACTGTCTCTAAAGCAAAGAAAAAGGTGCACTACTAATGCCCAAAGCAGTGACCAGCAACAACAAAGGGAGAATATATATATATATATATATATATATCATACGTGGAAGCCTCCAGCTTGTCTCCGGTACAGCTACTCATGCATACCACCTAACCTGTATCTAGTCTGCCCATTTAAGAGCACCCAGAGTAATAAGAAGAGACATAAAACTCTGGGTCAGACAAAAGTCTGGTATGAGCGATAAGTAACAAAACAGAATAATAACAGGTATACATAACCATACCTAAACCTAGACCTGCAACCAAAGAGTTAGCACAACAAGATGTAAAATCCTCTAAGGTGACACTAACATATGGTGTAAAGATACAGGGGAGGGGTGTGCATGTCATAGTGATATCTAACAATCAAGCATAGCAACCATCCTCACATCTCTCACTCAGTTCGTAAAGCATACGATATCCACCGCTTTGATCACCCAAATCCTTGCTATAATCGCTCTGCCCCATGGAGTTATGGCAACTCCACTACACTGATCCATAGCCACTAGTCCTTGCTATGTCCACTCTGCCCCATGGAGTCATGATGACTTCACTGCACTGGCTCATAGCCATGCTACGATCACTCTGCCCATGGAGTAATAACTACCCCACTGCACTGATCTGTAGCCTAACATTCGTCTTGGTGGTGAATCAAAGTTATGGACGTCGATAACCCCTTAGCACACGTCCCGCAACGAAGCCCAATTCATGAAGTTAACTAGTTGGTTTCCAACCGGACCCCGAGTTCTACTTCCTATTTGGATTACCTTCACATCTCGGGTTTTTGGTCAATATCCCGTTCGCACTTTAGTTTCCATTCAGTTCATTCGCTGTCTAGACTTGGAGATTGGTTTTTGATTCATCCTTGTCATTGGTTCGTGGCTCTCCTATGGCATCAGATCGTGGTTCCAACTCCAGGTCGTGATCCTCCTTCCCTGCATTGGCTCGTGGTCCTGTCCTCTCCAGCTCGAGACCGGCTCGTGGACTCCATCTGGGTCGTGATATAGTTGCTCGATTCGTGGGGGACATGGCGGCTCGTGAAAGGTGGTTCGTGGCTCCAAGCTCCAGGTCAACTCGTGATTCTCGAAGTGGATCAGTTCGTGATGATACAGGCGGCTCGTGGTGAGGGGTGTCACGATCGGGTTGGGTCGCATAGGTGCTTCACGAACAGAGGTCCTGACCAAAATTTGCAACTTTTCCAGCAAGCAATTTACGCCATACGACGGCGTTTTCGACCAATCTAACTTTTCTACGCAATCACAAATCATTACAAACAGTCATAGCAATATGTAGAAACGGCCAGAAACACCAAAACAACAATTTAACATGTCAATACAGATCAAACATATCCAAAACCCATATTTTCCCCTTAATCATGCTTAACCCTAACTAATGATAGGATTAGCAAAACATATCCAAATTAACCCAAATTTCTAAAAGAGGCTTAAAATAATATTTAAGAATTTCTAAACATTTTTCCAGAATTTAATCATTTATAAATTTGTTAATTAACACTAATCACCCCTAATTAGCCGTAATTAGTGAAAAACAATGAAAATCACTCATCTTGGCCACAAATTAATCTTAGATCTGAACTTTGCTAGTATTATGGGTCGAATTCCAATGCTTAGCAGCAGCCCCAACTCTGATTTGCCACTAGACTTCCTTGATTTGGTGTAGATTAAGCTAATACGTGATTAAACGGTGATTTGGAATGAATTTAGAAAGTGAAGGCCATTGTTAGGGTTGAAGAGAGGTAAGTGGCAGCTGAAAAATGAAAAAGAAAAGGTTTCTCTAACTCTAATCAGCCTCATATAGCTCTAATCCCGAAATCCCCCAATGGGCCTAGCTGCTAATCACTCGATTAAGCCCAATTAAGCTGTTTTTCACGTTCTAAACCTTAATTCAGCAATATCTCCCAAACGGTAAGTCCGTTTGGCTAATGTGACCACTCTACGGAAATGTAAACCATAAACCAAATCCAATGGAGGTGGTTTTAGATTAAAACTCCTTACCAATCAAAAGTTATGGCCGAAACAATAACAGCTAGGGGCAAAACGGTCATTTAAAAATCAGCAAAAATCGTGAACATGGGAAATGGCCCCAATAGCCGTTCCCCAAAGTTACACGACTATACGACCTCTTATGAAAAAGAAATGAATATTCTACGATCCTTCGATACGTAGAATGCGGGTCGTTACACTCTCCCCCCCTTACGAAATTTCGCCCCAGAAATTCCTCAACTAAGAAACAAACAATGGGTCCCGCATGTCTACTAGCCATGTCATGCAATCAAACATACAAAACAAAGATATCCTAGCATGCAGAAAGACTAAATCGAAATGAAAATCTTACCAGGCAAAGAGTTCTGGATACGTCTCCTTAATGCTCTCCTCTGTCTCCCAAGTACAGTCATTCTCATCCCCGCCCTACTGAACCTTGACTAGATTCACCGCTTTACTTCGAAGTTTCTTCGTATCGTGCTCGACAATACGAATTGGCTTGAGGTTCCCAACCGCCTCGGGTTCTACTTCGATATCATCCAACTGATCAGGTGAAATAGCCACATCGGGGTTGTGCACGAATTTCCTTAACTGGAAAACATGAAATACGTTATGAACTCCCGCCATCTTGTCCGGCAACTCAACTTTCCCAACTTGCTCGAGAACTGGGAATGGACCGACAAATCTTGGTGCTACCTTGCCTTTCCTACCAAATCGAATCACGCTCTTTAATGGAGAAATCTTGATAAACACTAAGTCGCCAATGGAGAATTTTAAATCCCTTCTCCTCATATCAGCATAACTCTTCTGCCTATCCTGAGCAGCCTTCATTCGCTGTTGGATAACCTTAATCTTGTCTGAAGTTTCTCTTATCAGATTTGGCCCAAGCACAAACTTCTCACCGTTTTCTAACCAACATGATGGTGAGTTGCACGATCTTCCATACAAAGCTACAAATGGGGCCATACCAATACTAGATTGGTAAATGTTATTATATGCAAACTCTACTAGATGCAAATGGTCATCCCATGATCCACCAAAATCCAATATACAAACTCTTAAGAGATCTTCTAATATACGATTCACCCTCTCCGTCTGACCGTCGGTTTGAGGATGATACGTGGTACTGAGATGTTATTCTGATCCTAAAGCTTGTTTTAAGCTCTTTCAAAATCCACTAGTAAAAAACGGATCTCGGTCACTTACAATGCCTTTGGGTACTCCATGAAATCTCACTACCCACTTCATATACAGTTCCGCTAACTTAGCTGCAGTTCTATTCGACTTGACGGGTATAAACTTCGCACTCTTGGTCAATCGTTCCACAATCACCCAAATGCTATCATGACTCGATCTAGTTCTTGGTAACCCATCAATGAAATCCCTTGAGACTTGTTTCCATTTCCATTCAGAGATTTCTAATGGTTGCAACAAACCACTAGGCTTCTTTTGCTCAGCTTTAACTAGTCGACAATTTATGCATTTGGATATAAACTTCCCAACGTCTTTTTTCATTCCTTCCCAGTAGTAGGTCTGCTTTATGTCTCGATACATTCTGTTACCACTAGGATATATAGTTAGTTTTGAGTGATGACATTCTCTAAGCACTTCATCTCTCAATTCATTGACATTGGGTACAACCAGTCTCCCATTCTTTCTGAGCCATCCATCTCGATCAAGCCCATACTTGTTCATCAACTCGTCGATACCCATCTCTAACTTGGAGATGATTTCCAATAGGTTAGGATCGTCCCACTGACTGGAACCAATCCGCTCAATCAAAGTGGGTCTGATCGTCAAACTTGCTAGCATCTCTGGATCCAATTCGCACTTTGGTCTGAAATCGTACCCTGCAACATACTCTAGTTGCTTCCATTCAAGAAACATAGCCCCTAAACTGACATGTCTTCTACTCAATGCATCAACTACCGCACTGTCCTTTCCTGGTGTATATGCGATATCGAAATCATAGGAAGCCAAGAATTCTAACCATCTTTACTGTCGGAGATTTAGATCCTTCTGAGAGAAGAGATACTTTAACGATTTATGATCAGTAAATAAATCGAATCTTTCTCCCAAGAGATAATGTCTCCACATCTTCAACGCGAACACGATCGCTGCTAATTCCAAATCATGGGTAGGGTATCTTTTCTCATGCGGTTTCAGTTACCGACTTGCATAAGCTACAACCATACCTTCTTGCATCAATAAAACACCTAGTCCGGTACCACATGCATCTGTGTATACTGTCATCTCTTTATTCCCTTTAGTAATGACTAACACTGGTGCGTGCGTCAACTTTTCCTTTAGACTCTTAAATGCAACCTCACACTTTTCGTCCCAAACAAAAGTTTGATTCTTCTTGGTTAACTGAGTCAACGGTGTCACTATCTTCGAGAAGTCCTGGATAAACTTAAGGTAATATCCAGCTAATCCCAAGAAACTTCTTACGTCTGTTGCATGCTTGGGCGTAGACCAATCTTGTACCGTAGCCACCTTCGCAGGGTCCACGGCAATACATTCTCTGAAACAATATGGCCCAAGAATCTCACTTCTCTCCTCCAGAAGTGACACTTAGAAAACTTCACTTTCAATTGGTGTTTTCTTAACACCTCTATCACTACTATCAAATGTTCCTTGTGTTCTTCCTCTGTCCTCGAATAAACCAAGATATCGTCTACGAACACAAGAACAAACTTATTCAATTGATCTCGAAATACTCTATTCATAAGATCCACAAAATATGCTGGTGCATTGGTCAACCCGAATGGCATGACCAACCACTCATAGAATCCAGACGGCGTCTGAAATGCCGTTTTAGTTATACTCTCAGCTTCCACCCTAAGCTGATGAAAACTTGTCGCGAGATCCAACTGGGAGAACACTCTCGCGCCACTCAATTGATCAAACAAATCATCTATCCGCGGTAGAGGATACTTATTCTTCCTCGTCACCTTATTCAACTCGCGGTAGTCCACACACAATCGAAGGGAACCATATGCCTTGGTAGCAAACACAACTGGTGCTC
Organism: Allium sativum; assembly: GCA_030737875.1. Lineage (NCBI taxonomy): Eukaryota > Viridiplantae > Streptophyta > Magnoliopsida > Asparagales > Amaryllidaceae > Allium > Allium sativum. The sequence goes on along the minus strand of CM060913.1, from coordinate 83,827,148 downwards.
CCTACTCAGAAACACTTCTTCTGATAAACCCCTTCTTCAAAAGATTTCTCACTTGCACCTGAGCTCTTGCTGCTCCCTTGGTGCCATACGATGAGGTGGCATCACTATAGGTCTGGCATCTTTCACTAAATCAATACGAAACTCAATCTCCCGGTGTGGTGTAAGTCCGGTCACTTCCTCGAAGACGTCCGGATATTGGCCAGCCACGAGCACATCTAGCAACTCATCATGCAGGATGTTGAGGGAATTTAGAAAACTAGCCATTACCCCATCACTAGGTAGACCACCAAACACTACCCTCCGCATATCATCCGCTCTAACTGTCACCAAAATTCCCTCACGGTCTACCATCACCCCATATCTTTGGATCCAATCGACTCCCAAAATAATGCCAAACTCAGTAAAGCCCAAAACAAAGCAATCACAAGCAAACATACATCTATGACTCGATAAGTCACATTACGACAAATCATACTAAGGCTAGTCGAACCACCAATCGGGTTCGTCACCGCTAAAGGTCTATCGACTATCTCGGGTTCCAATCCTAACCTATCTACCAGGTCACTAGATATGAAGGAACGGGAAGCCCCAGTATCAAACAATACTCGAATAGGAACATCATAAACAGAAAGCATACCTTGAATGACGACATTCTTTCCTTTCTCCACCGCGGTTGGGGCATTCGACGAAGAAGGAACAACATTAATAGCATATGCTTTCACAAGCTGCTTCTCTTTAGGGGGTTGCGGACATTTATCCTTGTGACGTCCCATTTGGCTACAGTTGAAGCACTTCCTGTCCACTGGTTTTGCTCAACATTCTTTGGCATAGTGGACCTTCTTGCCACAGCTAAAGCACTCAACATCTTTCTTGTCTTTCTTTCTCTGACCATCCTTATCTTGGTTCTGCTTCCTTTTATTCTGAGAATTATTCTTGCCTCCATCGCCTGCTTGCGGTTTTGGCCCTCCTGTGGATACAATAGCAACTTTGATCTTCGACTTAGGGTAAAGACTCTTTGATCTCAGTGCTTTTCCCACAATGGATTCAAACGTCTCATCGATGTGGTTTATTAGTCTTTCCCCCAAGTACTCATTCAAGCTAGTTATGAACTTCTCGTTCTTCTTCTCGGCAGTGTCGATAAGGGAAAATCCATACTTTGATAAAGTATCGAACTCCGCAATGTACTCCGAGACTGCTCTACCATTCTGTTTAAACTCCAAGAACTTCCTAAGCAATTCTGATTTCTAAGCAGTTGGGATGAAATTATCACTAAATCGGGCCTTAAACTGATGCTAAGTAACTTGATCCTCAGGGGTAGCAGCCTTAATAGCATTCCACCAATTCATAGCCTGTCCGTGCAGCTGACGGGATGCTAGCTTCCTCTTCATCGCATCATCGATCCCTAGGTCCTCGAAGGTGCGTTCACAACTATCGAGTCAATCCTGAACTTCTGTAGCCGATTCCGTTCCATGGAATGGTTTCCCACCAAGGCTAGAGTAGTCCTTACAGAACTTGGCGAAATCGGACCTAGGCGCCTGCACCGCTGCACCACCACCATTTGCAGCATTAGGAGCTGCCCTCTGAACATCCCTAAGCATCTCTCTCATGAAATCAGTGAACATCGTCCTCATATCAGGAGCATTCCCATTATTAACTCCTCTACCAGTGCCCCTAGTATATCGGCTCATCGTTCAATCTGTAAGGAGAAAATGATTAACCATCTCTTCAGTGGTGCTAGTGCAGTGCAACTCCATCCTTAAATATACTAATAATATATGTATATATAGCTTTTGAAAACCAAAATATCACAAATATGTGCTCTCATATATGTATACTATCTCTCTCTGGTGTCTTCCCCTAGGTTAACTACGCAACCTAGAGCTCTGATACCAAGTGTGATGGCCCGCCGCGCACCAGCCGACATTTCCCTGAAATGCACTGTACAGATGTCCAACCAGCACGGGAAAGAAAGGAAAAGAAAGGAATTTGAACTAATAAGGAACCTGTAGAATGTCTCACAGCACATGGAATAAAATATAATAATTACATACTTGGCATAAAACAAGTGAGACAGTGCATAAGCTAAAAAATAAACCATAATCATCATAGCAGCGGAAATTCAAAATACAGCTTATTACAACTCCAACATACTGTCTCTAAAGCAAAGAAAAAGATGCACTACTAATGCCCAAAGCAGTGACCAGCAACAACAAAGGGAGAATATCTATATATATCATATGTGGAAGCCTCCAACTTGTCTCCGGTACAGCTACTCATGCATACCACCTAACATGTATCTAGTCTGCCCATTTAAGAGCACCCAAAGTAACAAGAAGAGACATAAAACTCTGGGTCAGACAAAAGTCTGGTATGAGCGATAAGCAACAAATCAGAATAATAACAGGTATACATAACCATACCTGAACCTGGACCTGCAACCAAAGAGTTAGCACAACAAGATGCACAATACTCTAAGGTGACACTAACATATGGTGTAAAGATACGGGGGAGGGGGTGTGCATGTCATAGTGATAACAAAAAATAAAGCATAGAAACCATCCTTCCATCTCTCACTCAGTGCGTAATGCATAAAAATATCCACCACTTCGATCATCTGAATCCTTGCTATGATCACTCTATCCCATGGAGTCATGGCGACTCTACTGCACTGATCCATAGCCACTAGTCCTTGCTATGTCCACTCTTCCCCATGAAGTCATGATGACTTCACTGCACCGGCTCATAGCCATGCTACGATTACTCTGCTTCATGGAGTAATAACTACCCACTGCACTGATATGTAGCCTAACATTCATCTTGGTAGTGAATCAAAGTTATGGACGTCGATAACCCCTTAGCACACGTCCCACAGCAAAGCCCAATTCATGAATTTAACTCGTTGGTTCCCAACTGGATCCCGAGTTCTACTTCCTATTTGGACTACCTTCGCATCTCGGGTTTTTGGTCATTATCCCGTTTGCACTTCAGCTGTCTAGACATGGAGATCGGTTCGTGATTCACCCTGGTCATTGGTTCGTGGCTCTCCCCCGGCATCGGATCATGGTTCCAACTCCAGGTCGCGATCCTCCTTCCCTGCATTGGCTCGTGGTCCTGTCCTCTCCATCTCGTGACCGGCTCGTGGACTCCATCTGGGTCATGATATAGTGGCTCGATTCGTGGAGGACATAGCGGCTCAAGAAAGGTGGTTCATGGCTCCAAGCTCCAGGTCAACTCGTGATTCTCGAAGTGGATCGGTTCGTGATGATACAGGCGGCTCATGGTGAGGGGTGTCACAATCGGGTCGGGTCGCATAGGTGCTTCACGAACAGGGGTCCTAACCAAATTGTGCAACTTTTCCAGCAAGCAATTTACGCCATACGATGGCGTTTTCGACCAATCTAACTTTTCTATGCAATCAAAAATCATTCCAAACAGTCATAGCAACATGTAGAAACGATCATAAACACCAAAACGAGAATTTAACATGTCAGTACGGATCAAACATACCCAAAACCCATATTTTTCCCTTAATCATGCTTAACCCAAACTAGTGATAGGATTAGCAAAACATATCCAAATTAACCCAAATTTCTAACAGAGGCTTAAACTAATATTTAAGAACTTCTAAACATTTTTCCAGAATTTAATCATATATAAATTTGTTAATTAACACTAATCACACCTAATAAGCCGTAGTTAGTGAAAAACAATGCAAATCACTCACCTTGGACACAAATTAATCTTAGATATGAACTTTCCTATTATTATAGGTCGAATTCCAATTCTTAGCAGCAGCCCCAACTCTGATTTCCCACTAGACTTCCTTGATTTGGTGTAGATTAAGCTAATACTCGATTAAACGGTGATTTGGGATGAATTTAGAAAGTGGAGGCCATTGTTAGAGTTGAAGAGAGATGAGTGGCGGCTGAAAAATGACAAAGAAAAGGTTTCTCTAACCCTAATCAGCCCTCATATAGCTCTAATCCCGAAATCCCCAAATGGGCCTAGCTGCTAATCACCCGGTTAAGCCCAATTAAGCTGTTTTTCATTTTCTAAACCTTAATTCAGCCATATCTTCCAAACGGTAAGTCCATTTAGCTAATGTGACCACTCTATGGAAATGTAAACCATCATCCGAATCCAACGGAAGTGGCTTCAGGTCAAAACTCCTTACCAATCAAAAGTTATGGCCAATGCAAGATCAGCTAGGGACAAAATGGTCATTTAAAAATCAGCAAAAATCATGAGCATGGGAAATGACCCCAATAGTTGTTCCCCAAAGTTACACGACTATACGACCTCATATGAAATAGAAATAAATATTCTACGATCCTTCGATACGTAGAATGCAGGTCGCTACATATACCCACAATAATACATGTATTTAAATTAACACCTTTTAATAACCCTCGAGTTCCAACAACAAGAAGACTAGCTTGTTTTGTTCTGCTGCTTCATAAATAACCTCCTTTGGATCGCCATCTGTTGTCAAAGTGTCTGCTTGCACCGGCTAGTATCAACCAAAACATCAATATACCATCAATTTCATATACTACTCATGATATTTGGGTTACAAATTCATATACATAAGCTACAAGTCCAAAAATGCAGCAGTATAAGTCAATGAACAAGGCTAGGAAAATCAGTGCACACAAACATGCAAGGTTCAACCAGTCTGCACATTATTCATGGCATGGCAAAGCAGACAGTCCAAGTCCAAGTTGAAAACAAAATGAACAACAAGACAAAACAAAGGACACAGGAAAAAATGTATACACAACATCATATAAATGGAATTTTGTTCAAAATTGTTAAGTCTAAGTCTGGGTTCGTGGTTATCATTCAACATAACATGTGACAAGCTAAACACGTGTATCATTATATATTCAAGTTCGGGTTCATGATTATCACAGTTATTAAGTGTATCATATTCATCATAGTGTATCGAGTATTGGTTCATGATAAGTATAGTGTATAAGCATAGTGTACTAAGTACCAAGTACACCATATAAGTACCAATTGATACCAAGTGTATCATAGTCTAGGTTCATGATTATCATAGTCTGGGTTCATAGTGTAAACAAGGTGACTAGCAGCTATCAAACGTAATGTAAAGCAGAAATTAATGTATAAAGTGTCTAACATATCTGCAGTAGTTGTGCTTCTATGATCAAACAAGTTGTACCTGTGTGGTACATAACAACTCTACATTCATCACCAGATTGAACAAAGACTTGCTCAGTCCATCCTGATATGGGCTCAATTAAGGGCTCGGTTATGAGCTCGATGCAGACAGATTTCATTGATAAAACAGTATTGAAACAAAACAGTCACATAATGACATTTGCCTTTAGCTCACAAGACAACACATGCGACTAAACACTCACCATAAACCCAACAACACAATTCAACACAAGTCAAAACTCACAGACTCAGTTATGACCAAAACAGGAGAAAACATAAAATGTAATAATTAATCAACCATAACATCGAAAAGCAAACTCAACCCTAGCTTCACACCATCTCGTTGCTGAAGAAATCCTCACTCGAGGGTTAACCATACGATATTATCTAGCTCTAAGAGTGCCTGAGAAGGGATTGCGATAATTACTTTTAAAATCTCACATGGTGCTCTGGTGACAACGACAAGGTAGTGACGAGGTGCTGGAGGTTGATACTGGAGGTTGGCGATGATGTTCTAAAGGTTGCCGACGAGGTGCTGAACATTATCCATGTTGGTGATGCCGTTGTCGTCGGGGGTTGATACTGGAGGTTACCGCCCAGGGTCGGTGCTGGAGGTTGCCACCATTTTCTATTTCTTGGCATCAGTTTGTTTTCCTTACAAAATGATTTAGGGAATAAGGATAGATGGGGGAAAAGAAGAGGGATATGATGGTTTGTATGCACCAAAATTAGGCATTAGATTGGATTCGGCTATTAGTCGTGTCCAATTTGATACGGCCATGATCCACACCTAAATGAGAGGAAAAGTGGATTATTTAGCAGGAAAAGTTGTGCATAGTCGTATTGACACACATAAATATGGGTTATAGCCGTATTTTATTTGATACGGCTAACAGCCGTATCAAATGTGGAATAGCTAAAACTGCTTTTTGGTGTAGTGAGTGTATCATATATGAGACTGCATATTTGTTGTTTTATAAAATAAAAAATATTATAAGTTATTATTCAAAAAAACATTTAGATATATAATAAATTTCTATGTAGGGTACTAACTGGTTATTGATATAATTGTTAGAACTAGTATAGGCAACAGTTAACCTTGCAAGCGTTAATATTTGATTAAAATAAGATAAGACTAAATTTTCAGTAGGTAATTTAATGTGTTCATGAATGCCTTTTGAATTAAATTTCATGATTTCACTATAGAGGTTCGTTAGACTGCTAATAATTAATAATATGATTTCATTAGAGAAATTGTAAGTTTCAATTCCCTATGTTTGGTATAGGATGCTCTTATTTATATACCTAGAAATTAGTGCTATTAGGTATTAAGGGCGTTGTCCTTGTTTTTTCTAGAGGACACGTAGTATGGTGAGAGAAGGTCATCTAAGATTGTGATCGAGACTCAGATAGTTCATGTTGAGACATGTCTTGTCGGATATTTGTGCTCAAATTTCACTTGCGGAGAAAATCGAGGAGCCAGTAGTATAGCTAATAACATTGCTAGTTGGGGAACCTGTAACATTTCTAGTGGAGTAGCCAGTTGCGTTGTCAGCAGCAGAGCCAACTGCATGGCCAACAGTAGAGCAAGTGATGGAGGCTGAGGAGCCTCACCTTGAGTTTGAGCCTAGGGAGGATGTCTACCTGGATGATGATTATGATAAGGAGACAAGAGGATATGTTTGTAGAACTTGGGTCCTATGGTATAGTTACAATGAAGAATCGAAGTCCGGAAAGAAGGAAACCATGGATATGTTTGGTCCATCTATCGAGAATTCGAATGTGGAGAGTTTTGTAGGTAGTAATGATACTGCCTAGTTCTCTTGTAGTCCCTTATCTCGTGTATCTTTTTGTAGCAGTGATGGTTGTGTAGTGTTTTACCTAGATTTTAGGTTTATTTAGTTTATTAACTTATCCTTCTATGTAATACTAATGTTTGATCTATGATATATACACACACTGAGAGTAACACCCATCTAGGGAAGTACTATTATCCAAATGTTGATCTTGTATTCTATCTCTCTGTTATCTTTATTTTGTGGATATAATTTGAGACGAATTTCAAAGATGAAATTCCTTTAACGGTGCAAGAATGTAACAACCTAGAATTTTATCAATTTAAATTATGAATATTTAATTCTTCTTAAATATTCTACTTGAGGCTTGATCATTTAAAATTTCTCCTAAGTTTAATTTTATTATACAAAATATTATTTTTATTATTTAATTAATGATTATTATGATTTAATGTTAATTTTTGAAATAATAACCTTAGCTTTATTTATTTATAAATAAATGTGGGTATATGTATATTTTAAATAAAATTCTCCTAGAAATACATGTTTACTTTATGTATATTGTTACAAGTACAGATTTAAATACAATGATATGATTTGAAAATTTTATATTTTGAATTATAAATTGCATGTGTGATGTTTACTAATAAAATAATTTAAAAGTATACTTTAATTTAGTAAAAGATCTTGATTTGACATTTGACTAAAGTAATATTAAAAAAACTATATATATACTATAAAGAAACATGATTCATTATTAAGAAATATAAAAGTTACTTAAGCTAGCTTATGTTATACATTGTTAACGAAAGGTACATTAAGCTTCTATAAAACTTAACTTCCACATAAATGCCTAGTACTTAACTTGACTTGGTCGAAACTTGAAATGATTTTAAGGAATAAAATAATTTTTATATCAATATTTTATCAAACACTTTTATTTTTACCACCATGTTATATATGTGGAATATTACCTTTTCATTCCTTTTTTTTGCTTTCTATCTTTTTCTTTCCTTACCTTAACATAGTATTAATAGGAATAAAATGTAAGAGATAAAAAAAAGAAAAAGAAAATCGAAGTAGTAGCAATAGGAAATCAAAAGTAGAAGCCTGGAAAAGTCAATTTTTACAAGAGAAAAGTCAAATTTTATCATTACGTTCAAGGTGCGTAAAACTAAGAATGTGAAACCACCTGCCTTTTTGATCGCTTCAAGTCTGTAATTAAATCAACTCAAAATGTTCAAAACAACAGATAGTTAATTAGCTTCAGGGTTTATATAGAATATCACACAAAATCACAGACGCAGAAAAGATAACAATAGCTCACAGCGGAATTTATTATACAAAAATATTAGATTTAATACAAAAAATTTATTATACAGCGGAAGAAATAAATATATACAACACACAGATTTTAAAAATAAATAAAACGGAAGAACAAACCAAAGTGAGCGCATCTTCACAAATCTTCACGAATCCTTATCGTCGTCAGCTTCAAATTTAAGTTGTAATTACTCAGGTCTGACCCCGACCCGAGCAAAACAATAACTCGGGTCAGGTTGTACTCAAGTAAAACAACATCAGTAAATTACTAAAATAAATAGTAAATCCTATCACTTATTAAATATTCAAGAGTATTAAATACCCAAATTTTACTTCTAATATATGTGACACCATCAAGCACTTTGGACTATAAAGCAGGGCAACATACAATATACACGGTGATCGCGGTACGTAAGCATAGCATGTGCTCAAATTTCATAGAAGCATGCATAAAAAAACTTATGGCATGCGAAATATGACAAGACAAAAACTTACACAGTTTATTTATTTATTTTATTTTTAAGTGAAAACAGGGTTTCAGATAACCCAAAATCAAGATCTCACCTATTCCATTTTTTTCCGAAGTAGGACCTATGCATTTCAGGGGGTGTGACATTCACAGAACGAAATAAGACTTAAAAATATTAACCAATATGTGACCCAAAATGTGTTCATCTTTCAAAACAAGATCGATGTATACCAATACGTATATTTAATTTTACAAACAGGGCACTCACTTCCATGGTAGCATGAATACTACAGGTTTTAACATGCCAAAATGAAACGTGAAAGTTCTTCAGGTACAAATCAAAGGCATGTATTTTAAGTTTACAAGGTAAGGCGACCAGGGTAAATATATGGACTCAGTGTGCTTTTCACAGCATGTTTCAGCTACAGATAATCTAAACGAAGTAACCCCAGTCCCGCAACTCCTTGCATATAATTACACATATAAGTGTGTAAATACACATATATGATAAAGGTGTGAAGCACAACAATCAGTGCCGATGTAAGAATCAGTGCAAATCTAAAGGGTTATTCAACAAAACCTCAAGTGCTACCTATGGCACGACAAAGAACACGATAGTGTGTGATGGCATATTGACATAACAGTGCGAAATTCATGGCACGGGAGAAAATGAAAGGGGTGCCAGGTATCATGGCATCAACACACGGTACAATCCAAGTTTTAGTAAAACATGCATATATCTATTTCAGGACAGCGACATAAAGCAACCAAAATCATGGCATCAACAATCACAAAGTATCAACCATTATGTTTTAATTTGCATTGACGTTGAAGAACTTGTATAAAGAAATCATGAGTGAGATTCACCTTAGAACAGCAGAGAAAACACGGGCAAAGCTATGGCAGTGCAGTGATGTTAGCTTCGAATGATGGTGCACGCGTGTGTTCCAGGTATGTCGTTCAAATCGGGAAGCCAGCACATGTGGTGGCACTGTGGAGGCCTCGAAGCGACTGCTGCTTGAAACGGGAAGGGGTGCTAGGCATGAACAACACGATGGTGGCCCGACTATATGCGGCTCAGGTACTAACGAACGGGGAGGAGGGAGTTGCACCAGCGAGCGGAGATGGAGCGAAGAGGAATCGGTCGGTGGCCAATATTTTTGTTTGGGGAAGAAACAAATTGATTTGGGGAAAAGTGGGATTTGCTTTTGGCTGAAAACGAAGGGGATAGAGGAAATAAAACAACAGACAAAGAACACATGCAAGGAAATGAACAAGGACACGTTTTGAAATCTCATGTAACAAACCGGATTTTCAACCATTCAATTCTTAATATTTAAATTGGTTTAAATATTTTATTTGAATTATATATAAGAATTTATAACGAATTTATTTAAAGGAAGTTTTAAACGTGTAATTTATAATATAATTAAAACAAGTTCAAAATGACGCGGTAGTTTGAATATTCGATTTCAAATTTCAAATGAATGTACAGGATTCAAAATAAATCGGATTTTAGCGAAACAAGAAATATTTGAATCTGTTTGAAAATATCTTTCCAACGAATGTGAAAAATACAGATTTCATAGCGGGAATAAAAAGTTATGTCCAAATCAAATTTTCAAAAAGTCGTTGTAGAATCGTATATAGATCATAACGGTTTATTTAATATATTTAAATATTGGTTACAAATTTAAACAAGGTTCTTTTGAGGCGTAGTGATAGTTTAATTTTTAGAATTTTACTGTAATTTTTAATTAATTAAATATGCAACATTTTATTTGGAGTATTCTACACCCTGTATAAATATTTTGGGGTTTCATGATATAAGTTAAACTACCGATATTATTATATTTTTGGGACCGTGGCACCTCGCTGGACACGACCGTACTTTCATTTTTGTCTGTGGCAGTCATTAAATAAATGGAAGCTTGTAGAACATATACGGTATGGACTTTAAATATCAATACATACCGTACACACAACAATATACGTTCACCCCTCTAAGTACTTATTAATATTTCTTAATCCGACCTGTACTCCTATTAGTTTTTAAGTCATCGTTCAGAATTTAATGAAACTAACGGATCAGCAAGAAAACACGTGCTATCCAAACTATGGAAGTGTGCCTGCCAAGTTGTTTTAAGAACCGTGGGCGCCAAGTCTTTCGAAACCCTGGGTACCAAGGCAACAACTAAGTGCAATCCAAGTAATTTCATATCCGTGACCACCAAGGCACTCAAATCCTTATAAATAAATACAAGATGACCATCTTCTTCTTCTTTCCTTCAACAAATCCTCCCTAAAAAAAAATCATTGAAATTCTACTATCTCCATTTATAAATTTCAGTCAAACTTAAAACCCAATTCCCAAATTCCTTTTTGCGTTTTCCATTTCATCTGCAGACGGTTTCTTCAAAGTTCCTCCATTCCTATAATCCTTGGGTTCATCTGCGATGCATTTTTCCAGTGTTCAAAAAAAACAATAGCCCTACGGCTCGTCTTTTCCCAAAATCGGAAGGAATTTGGTCACTTTGCAGTTTGTTTTAGGGTTAGTGGGAACGATTGGATTGAGTTGTGAATAATTGGTGACATTTGATGGAAATTTTGGTCGTGATTTTCTACTGTAGCATGGCAACGAAGCCTGAACGATGGAACTCGCAGGACAACTGCGAGTGGACGGTGAAGGTGGCAAGCCGATCGATGTATGGTGGCCTTGAAAACCTGGAAGTCGAGGATAGGAATTGCGGTTTATTACAAACGTGGTTTGTGATATCAGTTTCAAAACCGAATGGAAAAAAAGAAAAAAAAAATGGTCTGTACTGTGTTACGCCTGGGTACAGGAACGTGGGGTTTGGTGGATAAAGTGGGCTATCATGGCTTTGTGCAGAACCAAGAATTTGAAGTAGAAGTCATGAACAATTGTGATGACAAAGGGTACAATGTTAACAGTTGAAGGGAGAAGAGGTGGGTCTTAAGTTGTTAAGGGGAAGCTTTTGTGCATGATGGTTATTTGGTGATGCAGGTGGTCTCGTTTGTGAATTTCATGGGAGTGGAAGGGCACTTGCAAGGATAGACAACACGGTTGGTTATTGTTGCTGTGCAGGTTCGAAATCATTCACTAGAAGGAGGAGGACGGTTCGTGAAGGCAGTCCCGATAACGAGAAGGAAGAAATCAGTTTTGTTATGTGCTTCACATCAGTAGTGGGTTCATGATAGTGGAACAAGTGGGTAGCATCAGCTAGATCAGTTTAAATCAAAGCGTTACCAAGTGGTAATCAGTTTATTAAATTATCGATGAGTAAAAGAATAATTATTCTAATATATATTGTGTGCACAGACTAATTATATTGTATAGGGTGGAAATTGTTTTAAATGGATGAGGAAAAGCAGATGCCGAGGGAGGAGATGTTAAACGTAAGGAGATGTTAAAGGCGTGGTTACAAAGAAAAATAAAATAAATAGAAAAGGTAATCAAATGTGTTAATTTTTAATTATGTATATTAAATTCAAGATATATATAATCATAACGTTCATAACTTGGCCATATGCTAACAGAATTTCACGAAATCGATCATCTTAGAACTGTAACGATGAGATCTACATTGTCGAATTGACATGGCTGAGAACAAAGCTATTGGAATTTCATGATAGAATCAAACGTTGTTTGATTTTAAATGAAATAAAAGAAGAATCGTCAACTGCGAACCAAGGTGAGTAAACTCACCAACTCGGACTCGTTTATATTTTTATATAACCGAGTTTCTACATTTATTTTATACTTGTGATGGTTGCTTGGTTGAATAGTTGATAAAATTGGTGGATATGATTACGTCGTTGATCGATTATTAGTTCTGATATTTCATATTGATATGAAATAATATTATTGATGTGGACTAACATCTGTGGATGCAGGGAAACGGGTTGGAGGGACCCAACTGGGTTCCTTAATATTTATATTACTGTTTTTCCTTGATTCTGATGTGTGGTGTGATATATTGTCAGTGATTGACCTTGTTGTGTTTGAGCTACCCTGGCCCAAGAATTTTAGTATTTAAATACCGTAAGATATTTTCGAATATGGGAAAAGGAGTTTGGGATTTAAAAGGAAAATTTATTTTCAAAAATAATAATAATAGAAATTTAGTTTCAAATAAATTTGAAAGTAGAAATCTGTTTAAATGAATGAACATGAAGTTATTTCTAAATGAGGTTGTAACTTAAGTGAACTATTTATCTTTGGATAAACTAAAATTTCAAATTTCAAATTTGAATTTGCATAAGGAAGGAAATCGGTTTTTAGACCAATATTTGAAATGAGATTTGAACTTTGCAAATCATAAAGGAAATTATAAACGAAATTATAAATGTTTGAAATTAATAATGAGATTTTCTATAAACAATTGGAAATAGAAATTATATATGAAATTTAGATTTGATATGGTAAAATCAAATGGATTTGATTATGTAAAAAGAAATATTATTCACGATTAAAGTGAATAATCATTTAGAGTAGATATTATGTAAATGAAAGCAGCTATAAAAGAGATCAGGGTTGGGAATGTGAATTCAAATAGAAATTTGAATGATAAGGGAAATGGAAATTCATTTCGAAAGGAAACGTTGAATTATATTCCAAAGTTCGGAATATAAAACAAATTGAAATAAATTCAAGGGATTTATAATTATACTTTGACTAGGTCGAAGTTCGTTATAATGGTTTAGTTCAGGAAGGATATTTGAATTCTATTTAGTACAAATCTAAACAGCAATTATAACGCTGTTGTTATAATAAAGGTTTTGTAAATCTAAACAACGATTTTTAACGCTGCCGTTATAATAAATGTTGTAATTCCAAACAGCGATCTTAATGCTATTGTTATCATAAATGTTCTATAATACTACATAGCGATTGTAACGCTGTTGTTAAAAGCAATGTTTTATAAATCAAATATTTGGAAACAACGATTATAACGCTACCGTTATAATCAAAAAATTTCCGTGAAAGAAGTGTGTTCTTAGATTGAATCCGAGAGTCGCATAAGCGATGGTTTGTTTGAAATGGTGATCTTTGCCTATTTCAAAGATGAGAGTGTTGTTCAATTAAGGTCTGAGAGGTAAATATACCCCAACTTGATTGACTTCATGATTTATGGAGAATTGGGTAAGGTTCAATAGTGAAAATTTATTGACATCCTGGTTAGTTAATAATTGGTTAATGTTTTAAATTATAATAACAATGTTTATAACATCGCGTTAATTAAAAGAATTTGAAATGTTTTTCCCAATAAAACGAGATATATTTTCTACGTATAGAAAATGAAATGAATTGGTCAATGAGGGGATTAAGGAAGAGAATTTGGAAATATTTTCCAATATTAATACAGCATATTTTCTGAATATAGGAAATAAGGATTCGCTAATATATATACATATATATATATATAGAAATGTTTTTTAAATGGGGAAAAGAGATATTTTCTCGAATAAAGAAATTTCCTGTTGGAAATGTTTTCAATGAATCGAAAGGAAATCGAGCTTCAAAAGGATACGGAAGATAGGGAAACAGGAATTTGAAATAATAATATAATTAGGAATTGATTTAAAGGGGCCCAGTGTTGTTTGATGCTTGATCGGTAGAATTTCCAATTGGAAATAGGACCGTTGATTATATGGATGTTTCTTTGATAGTTAAATCACCGACTATCAAAGTCTTGATTTATTTTATACCTCCATTGTCAATATGGAGAGACCAGGATCAGATTTAATATCAGAAATCCACTCCATTTGGCATAAGTGTTATGAATTAACTTCTGTTGAAGAGAATATGAAGACGGAGAAAAGGCAAGAGCTGTTCTGTTAATTCAAAGCTCGAGCTTCACAACAGGATATTGACAAAAATCGGGCAGGCAGCATAGCTATGTGGGTTGCTCCCATTAGGATGTATAATCACCTATCTAGAGAAAATTCCAATTGCTTTTTTGATCTATTGTTGCCGTCCTTTTCGGGAAACGGTGGGTAGCGCCCAACCGTTGATGGTATACATTCGATACACTCAAGCGAAATGAGTGGTCGGTCATGTGTGGGCCGGGTTGCAAGACGTTCTTGTGAACCCAATGTATTCGCCTCTAGAGATACACTCGAGGAAGGTGGTCCCATACATTGTCATGTTGGGAATCCAATCTTCAATGAGCGCCATGCGGTTTTTGATTTAATATTATATATGGAGCGTGAGATGCAAGCGTTCCACTAGATTCTATTTATTTGATGTAGACACTATTATAATATCACCAGATTTTGATATTAAAATGTTTTGGGTTATCGTAAGTTAAAAACCATCCGTGTTTATGTGTGGATCGGTGTTACGATTATCATTTCTTTCGAAAGGATTTTTAAAGTTAAACAAATGGTTGGAGTCTACTCACACCAGTCCCATGACTGACCCAGAGTTTATTTTGTTTGTTTTCCCTAAACCCTTGGGTGCCCAAATTTGTACGGGCAGTCAAGTAGTCGGGATTTTACAGATTCACTTGGAGGAGTTTGAAGCAGGAGACTTCACCAGTTAGCTATAGACTATCATATATTCTGCTGTGTACCATGTTGTACCTGGAAACAGGTGTTTATAACCGTTCCAAAGTTAGCTGTTGTGCTCTGATAATGGTATGTATATATACAGTTACAGATTTGTATTTCAAAGTTTATGTTATCTAATATATTTTATCCGTTCCACTGTGAGTTGGTGATCTTCGTTTTCTTCTATTCTAATATTTCTTTCTTTCTATTTCTCATCCTCCAACTTCTTTCTAATAATGATTCGTATTTCTGTGCAATTTGGGTTGGGCGTGTGGTGTTATTCGTCAACTCAAAGGGTACGGAAGTTCGGGTTGTTTCATTTGATATCAGAGCTGAAGGTTAAGTGATAACCTTGGCTCTGTGGCGTAACTCAACAGAGATGGGGTTAGTAATACCCCAGATTGAGTCTGAGTGTATATATATATATATGATCGCGTATTTGTAAATTTGATACAAAATTGTTTTATATTGTGTTGACTGGTTTGTTGAGAGGTTTATAAATTCTGGTCGATACAGGATGTACAACTGTATCGATAGGTGTTTCTAAACTCTCGAACAAAGCAATTCGATACAGTATTGTTTCAAAATGGGTAAATGATATAATTTTACCCAAAGATTATTTTTTTATAAAAGGATTAATTTCTGAATATTGAAATGGTTATATAATTGGTATACAGATAATGTATACAAAAGAGATAAGCCAAGATTTAGTTCAAACCAGAATGGGAATTCGAATTCCAGGTGATTAGAAGTATTTTCTGAAGTAATTTTTTTTTAAAGTAATATAACATTACTTTGAAGGACTTTTCAATAGAAATTGTTTTAAATAGATTTTGAAAACGATTAACATTGAAATCACTTTTGTGGCGAGAAAATAATTCGGATAATGGGTCGCGACATTATCAGTATTCATTTTCAAGTTTCTGAGTGGTGGATTGCTACCATGAAAATTCTTTGATTGGAAATTGGTTTGAAAAGGACAAGTTATTTCTATAAAATCCAAGTGTTTTGAATTTGCAAAAAGATTTTAAATATATGTATATAGTTATATGATTTCAAACTAATTTGAAACAAACCTTGGGAATTCGAATTCTGAATTTAATATAAGTTAAATAGATTAAAAAGGTGGAAGTAAAATAGAATGGATTAAATTTAACTAAAGTTTAGTTAAATGGAGCGGGACGACCCTAAAGAAAACAAAATTTGTTCGAAATCCATTGAAATGGAATCTGTTTGAAATTAGATGGAAAACTTGGCCCGATAAAAGGTTTATAAGAAAATGATATGAACTGGGTTATCAATGGACATATATTGAAGCATACAAAATTGTGTGAACCCTTTGAAGTAAATAGACTAGTTTAAACCCAATATGCAAGAAATTTGGGATTGAATGCAAAATTGTATTGGATTGGAATTTAATCTAAGTTAAATGGAAATTAGATTGGATAGAGATAATTCCGAATGAAATTAAATGAGAAGAAATGTGAGATTCGAATTATGAATATAAATTCGACCTATGTATCAACAAGTTGAATATATAATTTGGATGTGGTAAATTGGAATCAAGTTGTGATAAATTTGAACCCAAGTGGGATAAGTAGATTGGTTCTGAAATACAAATCAAGTTTGAGCTATAGAATGAAAGTGAACTAGTCAGGAGATTGATTAGTGAACTGGAAACCGAAAGTTGAATTGATTTGGAATCGATTGAAGTAGATGTTGAGTTGGCATTGAATGGAAGCAAATGCAAGAGATAGAATTATGCCGACAAAAAAGGTACGTGTTTACAATATCGTTTGGGTTTGATGATTTTATGAGCCTATGGAGGCAAGCCGCTTGGCTTTTTGATTTTCTTTTGGATTGGAGAAGACCTAGAAGGGCGAATTTTGGTGGTACCGATTGAGCCGTGTAGAGGAGATGCTGCCGAAATTTTTCAGAATTTAAAGTGTTAGAAAATTTTCAGAATTTTTGAAAATTTTCGTTAGTAAGAGTAAATTAATATTTTAACTGAAATAAATTGGCCCAGTTAAACTGAAGTTAAGAAGTGAACAAAAAAATGATTTTTTGAAATTGTTAATAGGGTATGTAACATCTTCTCCTACTTTAGCAATTTCGAGGAAGAAATTATTTTAAGGGGGAAGGAATGTAACGACTCGGATTTTCAGCCGTTGAATTATGAATATTTAAATTGGTTTAAATATTTTATTTGAATTATATATAGGAATTTATAACAAATTTATTTAAAGGAAGTTTTAAACGTGTAATTTATAATATAATTAAAACAAGTTCAAAATGGCGCGGTAGTTTGAGTATTCGATTTCAAATTTCAAATGAATGTACAGGATTCAAAATAAATCGGATTTTAGCGAAACAAGAAATATTTGAATCTGTTTGAAAATATCTTTCCAACGAATGTGAAAAATCCAGATTTCATAGCGGGAATAAAAAGTTATGTCCAAATCAAATTTTCAGAAGGTCGCTGTAGAATCGTATATAGACCATAACGGTTTATTTAATATATTTAAATATTGGTTACGAATTTGGACAAGGTTCTTTTGAGGCGTAGTTATAGTTTAGTTTTTAGAATTTTACTGTAATATTTAATTAATTAAATATGCAACTTTTTATTTGGAGTATTCTGCACCCTGTATAAATATTTTGGGGTTTCATAATATAAGTTAAACTACCGATATTATTATATTTTTGGGACCGTGGCACCTCGCTGGACACAACCGTACTTTTATTTTTGTCTGTGGCAGTCCTTAAATAAATGGAAGCTTGTAGAACATATACGGTATGGACTTTAAAGATTAATACATACCGTGCACACAACAATATACGTTCACCCCTCTAAGTACTTATTAATATTTCTTAATCTAACCTGTACTCCTTTTAGTTTTTAAGTCATCGTTCAGAATTTAATGAAACTAACGTATCAGCAAGAAAACATGTGCTAGCCAAACTACGGAAGTGTGCCTGCCAAGTTGTTTTAAGAACCGTAGGTGCCAAGTCTTTCGAAAGCATGGGTGCCAAGGCAACAACTACGTGCAATCCAAATAATTTCATATCCGTGACCACCAAGGCACTCAAATCATTATAAATAAATACAAGCTGACCATCTTCTTCTTCTTTCCTTCAACAAATCCTCCCTCAAAAAAAATCATTGAAATTCTACAATCTCCATTTATAAATTTCAGTCAAACTTAAAACCCAATTCCCAAATTCCTTTTTGCGTTTTCCATTTCATCTGCAGACGGTTTCTTCAAAGTTCCTCCATTCCTATAATCCTTGGGTTCATCTGTGATGCATTTTTCCAGTGTTCGAAAATTACAATAGCCCTACGGCTCGTCTTTTCCCAAAATCAGAGGGGATTTGGTGACTTTGCAGTTTGTTTTAGGGTTAGTGGGAACGATTGGATTGAGTTGTGAATAATTGGTGAGATTTGATGGAAATTTTGATCATGATTTTCTACTGTAGCATGGCAACGAAGCCTGAACGATGAAACTCGCAGGACAACTGCGAGTGGACGGTGAAGGTGGCAAGCCGATCGATGTATGGTGGCCTTGAAAACCTGGAAGTCAAGGATAGTAATTGCGGTTTATTACAAATGTGGTTTGTGATATCAGTTTCAAAACTGAATGGAAAAAAAAAAGAAAAAAAAATTGGTTTGTACTGTGTTACGCCTGGGTACAGGAACGTGGGGTTTGGTGGATAAAGTGGACTGTCATGGCTTTGTGCAGAACAAAGAATTTGAAGTAGAAGTTATGAACAATTGTGATGACAAAGGGTGCAGTGTTAACAGTTGAAGGGAGAAGAGGTGGGTCTTAAGTTGTTAAGGGGAAGCTTTTGTGCGTGATGGTTATTTGGTGATGTAGGTGGTCTCGTTTGTGAATTTCATGGGAGTGGAAGGGCATTTGCAAGGATAGACAACACGGTTGGTAATTGTTGCTGTGTAGGTTCGAAATCATTCACTAGAAGGAGGAGGATGGTTCGTGAAGGCAGTCCCGATAACGAGAAAGAAGAAATCAGTTTTGTTATGTGCTTCATAGCAGTAGTGGGTTCATGATAGTGGAACAAGTGGGTAGTAACAGCCAGATCAGTTTAAATCAAAGCGTTATCAAGTGGTAATCAGTTTATTAAATTATCGATGAGTAAAAGAATAATTAGTTTAATATATATTGTGTGCACAGACTAATTATATTGTATAGGGTGGAAATTATTTTAAATGGATGAGGAAAAGCATATGCCGAGGAAGGAGATGTTAAACGCAAGGAGATGTTAAAGGCGTGGTTACAAAGAAAAATTAAATAAATAGAAAAGGTAATCAAACGTGTTAATTTTTAATTGTGCATGTTAAATTCGAGATATATAAAAACATAACATTCATAACTTGGCCATATGCTAATAGAATTTCACAAAATCGATCATCTTGGAACTGTAACGATGAGATCTACATTGTCGAATTGACATGGCTGAGAACAAAGCTATTGGAATTTCATGATAGAATCAAACGCCGTTTGATTTTAAATGAAATAAAAGCAGAATCGTCAACTGCGAACCAAGGTGAGTAAACTCACCAACTCGGACTCGTTTATATTTTTATATGACCGAGTTTCTACATTTATTTTATACTGTGTGATGGTTGCTTGGTTGAATAGTTGATAAAATTGGTGGATACGATTACATCGTTGATCGATTATTCGTTCTGATATTTCATATTGATATGAAATAATATTATTGATGTACACTAATATCTGTGGATGCAGGGAAACAGGTTGAAGGGACCCAACTGGGTTCCTCAATATTTATATTACTGTTTTTCCTTGATTCTGATGTGTGGTGTGATATATTGTCAGTGATTGACCTTGTTGTGTTTGAGTTACCCTGGCCCTAGAATTTTAGTATTTAAATACCATAAGATATTTTCGAATATGGGAAAAGGAGTTTGGGATTTAAAAGGAAAATTTATTTTCAAAAAAAAATAGAAATTTAGTTTCAAATAAATTTGAAAGTAGAAATCTGTTTAAATGAATGAACATGAAGTTATTTCTAAATGAGGTTGTAACTTAAGTGAACTATTTATCTTTGGATAAACTGAAATTTAAAATTTCAAATTTGAATTTGCATAAGGGTGGAAATCGGTTTTTAAACAAATATTTGAAATGAGATTTGAACTTTGCAAATTATAAACAAAATTATAAATGTTTGAAATTAATAATGATATTTTCTATAAACAATTAGAAATAGAAGTTATATATGGAATTTGGATTTGATATGGTAAAATCAAATGGATTTGATTATGTAAAAAGAAATATTATTCATGATTAAAGTGAATAATCATTTAGAGTAGATATTCTATAAATGAAAGCAGCTATAAAAGAGATCAGGGTTGGGAATGTGAATTCAAATAGAAATTTGAATGATAAGGGAAAAGGAAATTAATTTCGAAAAGAAACGTTGAATTATATTCCAAAGTTCGGAATATAAAACAAATTGAAATAAATTCAAGGGATTTATATTATAACTTTGACTAGGTCGAAGTTCGTTATAATGGTTTAGCTCAGGAAGGATATTTGAATTCTATTTAGTACAAATCTAAAGAGCAATTATAACGTTGTTGTTATAATAAAGGTTTTGTAAATCTAAAAAGCGATTTTTAACGCTGCCGTTATAATAATTGTTGTAATTCTAAACAGCAATCTTTAGGCTATTGTTATAATAAATGTTCTATAATACTACACAGCAATTGTAACGTTGTTGTTAAAAGCAATGTTTTATAAATCAAATATTTGGAAACAGCGATTATAACGCTACCGTTATAATCAAAAAATTTCCGTGAAAGAAGTGCGTTCTTAGATTGAATCCGAGAGTCGCATAAGAGATGGTTTGTTTGAAATGGTGAGCTTTGACTATTTCAAAGATGAGAGTGTTGTTCAATTAAGGTCTGAGAGGTAATATACCCCAACTTGATTGACTTCATGATTTATGGAGAATTGGGTAAGGTTCGATAGTGAAAATTTGTTAACATCCTGGTTAGTTAATAATTGGTTAATATTTTAAATTATAATAACAATGTTTATAACATCACGTCAATTAAAAGAATTTGGAATGTTTTTCCCAATAAAAAGAGATATATTTTCTATGTATAGAAAATGAAATGAATTGGTCAATGAGGGGATTAAGGAAGAGAATTTGGAAATATTTTCCAATATTAGTACGGCATATTTTCTGAATATAGGAAATAAGGATTCGCTAATATACACACACACACACACACATATATATATATATAGAAATGTTTTCTAAATGGGGAAAAGAGATATTTTCTCGAATAAAGAAATTTCCTCTTGGAAAAGTTTTCAATGAATCGAAAGGAAATCGAGCTTCAAAAGGATACGGAAGATAGGGAAACAGGAATTTGAAATAATAATACAATCAGGAATTGATTTAAAGGGGCCCAGTGTTGTTTGATGCTTGATCGGTAGAATTTCCAATTGGAAATAGGACCGTTGATTGTATGGATGTTTCTTTGATAGTTAAATCACCGACTATCAAAGTCTTGATTTATTTTATACCTCCGTTGTCAATATGGAGAGTCCGGGATCAGATTTAATATCTGAAATCCACTCCATTTGGCATAAGTGTTACGATTTAACTTCTGTTGAAGAGATTATGAAGACGGGGAAAAAGGCAAGAGCTGTTCTGTTAATTCAAACCTCAAGCCTCACAACCGGGGATTGACAAAAATCGGGCAGGCAGCATTGCTATGTGGGTCGCTCCCATTAGGATGTATAATCACATATCTAGAGAAAATTCCAATTGCTCCTTTGATCTATCGTTGCTGTCCTTTTCGGGAAACGGTGGGTAGCGCCCAACCGTTGGTGATATACATTCGATACACTCAAGCGAAATGAGTGGTCGGTCATGTGTGGGCCGGGTTGCAAGACGTTCTTGAGAACCCAGTGTGTTTGCCTCTAGAGATACACTCGCAGAAGGTGGTTCCATACCATGTCATATTGGGAATCCAATCTCCAATAAGCGCCCTGCGGTTTTTGATTTAATATTATATATGGAGCGTGAGATGCAAGCGTTCCACTAGATTCTATTTATTTGATGTAGACACTATTATAATATCACCAAATTTTGATATCAAAATGTTTTGGGTTATCGTAAGGTAAAAATCATCCGTTTTTATGTGTGGATCAGTCTTACGATTATCATTTCTTTCGAAAGGATTTTTAATGTTAAACAAATGGTTGGAGTCTACTCGCACTAGTCCCTTGACCGACCCAGAGTTTATTTTGTTTGCTTTCCCTAAACTCTTGGGTGCCCAAATTTGTACGGGCAGTGAAGTAGTCGAGATTTTACAGATTCACTTGGAGGAGTTTGAAGCAGGAGACTTCACCGGTTAGCTATAGACTATCATATATTCCGCTGTGTACCTTGTTGTATCTGGAAACAGTTGTTTATAACTGTTTCAGAGTTAGCTGTTGTGCTCTGATAATGGTATGTATATATACAGTTACATATTTGTATTTCAAAGTTTATGTTATCTAATATATTTTATTCGTTCCACTATGAGTTGGTGATCTTCGTTTTCTTCTATTCTAATATTTCTTTCTTTCTATTTCTCATCCTCTAACTTCTTTCTAATAATGATTCGTATTTCTGTGCAATTTGGGTTGGGCGTGTGGTGTTATTAGTTAACTCAAAGGGTACGGAAGTTCGGGTCGTTTCATCTTAGAACAAATTTGAACAAGTGGCACAAAATTTCAGCTAGTTCCAACAAGTGTCAAAGTCTATATTCAATAATAAATTTAAAAGAGTATATATATAATTTAGAATACTATGTATACAACTAATATATATACCCTATTTATTATACTAAATATATACAACCAAACTACTAGCATATTATATATCTTTCTAAATACAAATCTTAAATAAATTATAAATAAAATCAAATGTATAGTTTCTCACACAATCCATATTTCAATTAGTTTTTAAAATATTAGTATTGTTAAGTTTAACGTAATTATTATTAATTCAAACAATAAAATTTAAATTCATACTTATAAACTTAATTCAAAACCAACTTAAAATAGGCTAAATTCAAAATTTTAAACACATATCATTTTTTAAATACCATTTCATATTACTTTCATATTTTAGAAAAAAGTTGAAAATCTTGGATCGTTACCGAATGTTACTTGCATTTATTGAATATATTTACCTCCATAAAATGTTAGATATTAACTGCAAATATTATTTTCATTGGTCTTGTTAAACTATCTATATACAATTTTAAAAATTTGCTCCTTAAATCTGTAAAGACTATATCTTGTATTTGCTACAAATTGTGAATATTGAGTAGCATTTTGTTGCTTATTTTTATGTTAACCATGTATAAGTAAGTGAAGATTAAATGTATATTCTTGTATATAAAAAGAAGAAGCCTACAATTGGAAACACGAAAACAGGCAAGTCCCATTTCTCTATTTCCATTTTGTAAAAATAAATCTCCTCCTGTGTTGGCTAGCTTTTTGGACCAAGCCACCAAGGTTCACACACAAGAAGAGAGTATGAAGCTTTGTTCCTCTAGTTCATGAAAGGCCAGATCGCACCAGCGGATCGCACACACAGATCGCACCCCTAGGATTGCCAGCACAGAATGCGACCCGATCTGCACCTATGCCACCACCACACTCCGATCCGATCCCCTGCTACGTGGCGAAGCTCCTGACTTGTTCAACCACGAACTGGTCTTCAGCGATCCGCAATCCATGGATCCAGCGACACGTGTCCACAACTGTCACATTGACCATTTCTTCCTCGTTGCTCGATCCGATCCGATATTCTCGGGATTTGCGCCACGTGTGACCACGATCCGCCTAACAGAATCAGCTATAAATAGCCCAGAGACTGGCATTTTTCAGGATCTTTTTGGCAGTTCTAAGTATCGATTCCACCATTACTGTCATACCACTATTTCTTATCAGTATTACTTCAAGATTACTGAGAAAAATCATAATTGTAAGAGTGAGTTTGAGAGAAATCATTGATTGTACTAGCATTCAAAGATTAATCAATAACATATAAAGTGGACGTAGGCTCGTTAACGCCGAACCACTATAAATCTTGTGTGTTCTCTGCTTTTTCTTCATTAATCAGTTATAATTCTCTACGAATCAGAACATTTTGGGTGTTAGGTCCAAATTTTGATCTAACATTTTGGTGCTTCCACTGAGAATTCAATTCTCAGCCTACCGGATTGCTATTCTACTATTTGGATTTGAAAGTCCGAAGAAAACAGTCCCAAAACTTCACTGTTCAGATTTCTGAAGATTCCAGCGACATCTGATATCATAGCTGGAAAGAAGTCTAAGGAAGTACGAGCTTCGCAAGAGAATGAGGCAGTTGAAGAAAGTGTTCACGAGCGGGTCGAGGTGGGTCTCGCAGATCGCGGGGACCAAGGCACGATCTGAACCGACTGTGGCGTGACGATCCGAGCAGATGAGGGCGCCACGATCCAAGCTGATGAGGGCGGAGCGAACCGGACTGCTGAAGGGGTTGTCACACGATCCCATGACAACGCACCGAACCCTCTACCCAGCGTCACCATGAACCGAACCAAGGAGGGCGCAACGAGCCACCGACATCGATCCGCAGTGATCCGAAATGATGACCAGACTACAACTCGACCTGGAAAGGAGGTTATGGCTCACACTTCCCGTCCCGGTACCTCTGCTCGACCTGGTTCAAGTTCTCTGCGCATAAGAGAAAATGTTGATGATCAATATGACCCTTCTTCTCCCGTTACTGAGGGAGATCTTTCTCGCTTTTCTGAAATGTGGGAGAGGCTGTTTGATGAATTGGCTGCTCAAAGGCAGGAGAGCTCCGTGTTGCGACAGAACTTGACTGCTATGGATAGAAGGCTCAATGATCTTGCGAGGCAAAGGACGCCCCCAATTCGTCCGCTCACCCCAGAGTACTCTTCTTCGTTAGAGGAATCGCCAAGACCTCCGCGGCAACCGTATGAGAGGCCTGAAAACATAGAGCATATCCGATTTGGAACCCTGCCATCACGGGAAGAAGAGGTACTGGGTGCAGGACCCTCAAACCGCAATGTGAATAATCGTGCCGCAACTCCCAGAGCTCGAGGTGTGGACAACCCTGTTGAGAATAGACTACCTCAGCCCCTTCGCCGTACAAATGCTCATGGCAACAGGGGGCAGCGAAGCCCAATCCGAGCCCCAGATTTCGTGGCTGCCCCTGGAAGGGAGATCAGAGAGTTCCACCGGGCAAGAAGCGCTGATCTCGAGCCTCCACTGACCAGTGCAAATGTTGCAGCTATGATCCATCAAATTCTGGCAGGTAGCCGTGGACAACGGAATGAAGATTGGGGAATTGACCGCAGTCACACCCCTTTCACTGATGACATTTTAGATGCGACGTTCCCGAGGCGCTTCAACATGCCGCAGATGAACCGTTACGCGCGCAGATCTGATCCCATCCAACATCTGATGAGATATTCTTGGTCAATGACCGCTGCCGCAGCTTCTGACGCTGTCAGGTGCAAAGCATTTCCTATATTCCTGGAGGATGTAGCGTTATTATGGTTTACTCGCTTACCAGGAAGATCAATTTCCAGCTTCAGGGAGTTGAGTGAAAGGTTTGTGGAACAGTTTTGCATCTATGCACAAAGGACGAAGAGTGTGATTGACTTGTTCCTTGTCAAGCAACGACCAGGCGAGAGTTTGAGGGTGTATCTAGACCGTTTCAACCTAGCCGCTACTGAAGTCAAAGATCCTCATGAGCCAACTGTTATGGCAGCCCTGATTGATGGGGTAGATAAAGACACCAAATTTGGGAGATACCTGGCCGACAAGCCACCTCATACTAGAGAGTTATTCTACGAAAAAGCTAACGTGCACTTACGTCGGGAGGAGGTATATGCTAACCGGAAGGCAAAAATGGTAGATAAGGAGGAAATCCAGAGCAATGTCGCCATTAAGCAGACAGAAGACAGCTCGGGGAAGGTCAAAGTTGATGTCGGAAACCGGAACCAGGGTGGTCGCCAGTCAGGAAACAATGGTAATAAAAGTAATGGCAATAACCAAAAAAGGAATCGAGGGATCGACTCCCAGAGAAGGACTCATCCCAGGTCTTTTGAAAGTTATACGCCAATAAACGATATTTTGGAGAATATCTTCATGGATTCGTACAAAGTCCTCCAAAATAAAAGGCCTCCTCCCAGAGAGTCGACGGAGAAATAACGTGAGATGGGGAAGTTCTGTCTCTTCCATCAGATTCACGGCCACTCAACAAAAGAATGCCGTCACCTAAGAGATGTGGTCGAGAAGCTTCTCCGAGAAGGAAAATTGGATGAATACAGAGTGACACCCAGAGACAGGGGGCAAGCCGTACAGGCCCCAAATCAGAACCAGAATCAACCTGCTATCAGGCCAACTGCCCAGCAAAAGGGAAAGGACCTAGTTATCAATACCGTAATCGGAGGGCTTTATCTTGCCGGGCATGGTTCCAAGGCATTGGATCAGTATGTCAATGCGGCTAAGCAGCACCTCGAGGTAGGAGAGTGTAGCAACCCTGAGGACAATGTCCCGGTAAAGCAACAAAATATGATGTCCGACGACGTCATTTTCCGCGAACGAGAAAGCATTGGAGTCCATGCTCCGACCGAAGATCCATTTGTAATCACAGTTCCTATTGGCCCGGCCACTGTTCATAAAGTCTTGGTGGATAACGGGAGTTCCGTTAACATTCTTTTCAAAAAGACATTCGACCAGATGAATCTCGAGATAAAAGACTTGAAGCCCTGTGAGGGAATCCACGGATCCAATGGGATATGTAGAGCTACCAGTTACACTTGGGGAAGGAGAACGCCAGAGAGTGAGAATTCTTCCCTTCGTGGTTTTGGGTATTGAATCGCCCTATAATGCCTTCTTGGGCCGACCGGCCCTAGCAAAGTTCAGAGCCTGTATAGCCCCCTGGTGCTTGTTATTGAAGTTTCCTACTGAAGCTGGTGTTGGTATTGTCAGAGGAGATCAGGTTGCCGCACGAGCATGTTATATTGCAGAGCTAAAGCTACCCCGCAACGGAGGAGACATAGAAACCAAGGGCGCTTCTCCCCCCGCAAGGGCGGAGACCTCATAGCAATTAAAGAGGATAACCGTAGGTGAGTCGCCCAGAGAGTTGCCCGAGGATATAGATCCCAGAGAGGACAAAGAACCTGGGGGCAGAATGGCGACTCCCAACGAGACAACTGTGGATGTACCGATCGATGATAGTGACCCAGAGAAGGTCCTTAAGATTGGATGCCAGTTGAATACGAATTTAGCTAAAGAACTGACGGATTTCTTGAAAGATAACTTAGATGTATTTGCTTGGACCCACGCAGACATGTGTGGGATATCTCCATCAATCATGAGCCATTCATTAAGCATTAACCCTAAGCATCCTCCGGTAAAACAAAAAAGGCGAATGCTGGGCCCAGAGAGGTCCGCTGCCTTGAAAGAAGAAGTTGGAAAGATAAAGAGTAATGGATTTATCAGAGACTCAACCTATCTAGACTAGATTTCAAATCCAGTTCTGGTAAAGAAGGCCAACGGGAAGTGGCGAACATGTATCAATTTCTCGAATTTGAATAAAGCCTGCCCAAAAGACAGTTTTCCGTTACCCAGGATCGATCAGTTGGTGGACTCAATGGTGGGTCATGAACTTCTCTCCTTTATGGATGCTTATTCAGGATATAATCAGATTCCAATGCATGTTCCAGATCAAGAACACACTAGCTTCATTACGGATCTGGGATTATACTGCTACGTGGTAATGCCCTTTGGCTTGAAGAACGCAGGCGCTACATATCAACGGTTAGTGAACAAAATGTTCTATAACCAGATTGGGAAAACAATGGAAGTATACGTCGACGACATGTTGGTTAAGTCCAGGCAATCCTCCAATCACACTACAGACTTGGCAGAGATGTTTGGCATTCTTCGAAAGTACGGGATGAAACTCAACCCAACGAAATGTTCATTCGGGGTCGCCTCCGGAAAATTCTTGGGATTTATCGTCAGTTCTCGCGGGATTGAAATTAATCCAGACCAGATCGCAGCAATCAGAGGCATTCAGGAGCCTAGGCAAATTAAAGATGTGCAAAGCCTTGCAGGGAAAGTAGCAGCACTAAGCAGATTCATCTCCAGGGCTACAGACAAATGCATTCCATTCTTTGAATTGATAAAGCGAGGAAAACGCAATTTTAAATGGACTCCTGATTGTATAGAAGCATTTCAGAACCTGTTGAATCATCTGGAAAGGCCGCCGATATTGTCTAAGCCAGTGGACCACGAGGATTTATTCGTATACTTAGCGGTGTCATCCCACGCGATCAGTTCAGCGTTAGTGAGAGAAGAAGACAAGATTCAAAGGCCAATGTACTACGTGAGTAAAAAATTGGCGGCAGTTGAACGCAATTATCCGAGGATCGAAAAGCTAGCGTACAGTTTATTGATTGCATTTAGGAAACTCCGACATTATTTCCAAGCTCATCCTATTACCGTGTACACAGATCATCCACTCAAGCAAGTTCTACAAAGACCAGAAGCGTCTGGAAGACTACTCAAATGGAACATTGAGTTGAGTCAATTTGATCTGAACTTTCAGCCCCGGCGGTCAATATGGGGGCAAGTGATAGCCGATTTCATAGCAGAGTTTACTGTCCCGGAGGAAGATATAGCGAACGAAGAAGCTGACCCACCAAAGTTACTTCTCGATCCCAGTGCCTGGAGATTGTATACTGATAGCGCTAGGAATGACAAGAGATCCGGTGTTAGAGTAGTGCTTGAAACTCCTGAGAAACGGCTGATATCCTATGCTATCCGGATGGAGTTTCACGCCACTAACAACGACTCCGAATATGAAGCCCTGATAGCCGGGCTAAGGATCGCAAAGGAGTTGGAAATCAAAAAACTGGACATATTTTGCGACTCCAAGTTAGTTATAAACCATGTCACTGGAAAATTCCAAGCTAAAAGCCCAAGATTGATTTTATACTTGGAGAAAGTGAAGGAGTTGCTGAACGGCTTCGATCACTACAGCATATCTCATATTCCGCGGTCAGAGAACCAACAGGCGGATAAGTAGGCGAAGATGGCTAGTTCCGAGGATCCTGAAGAGACCGGGCTAGCCCCAGTTGAAGTACTTCGGTCTCCTAGTATAGATCAGATGGAAATTGATCCGGTACTAGAGACGGAACCAGAAAGGGAGTCATGGATGACCCCTCTAAAGAATTTCTTGATGGATGGAACGCTTCCGACCAAGAAGACCGAGAGGCGTAAAGTAATTCGTAAAGCTTCCCGATACGTTCTGCAAGGCGGAGTCCTTTACAGAGAGGGATTTTCGATGCCCCTTCTCCGGTGTATAGCTCATGACGACATCAAGTGTGTACTGCAGGAGGTACATGAGGGTGAATGAGGCGATCACACTGGAGGGCAAACATTGGCAAAAAAGGTGTTGCGGCATGGTTATTTCTGGCCTACCATAAACAAAGATGCGGCGAAATACGCACGACGGTGCAATGCATGCCAGAGATTTTCAAAGATACCTAGGGCACCTCTTAGTCAGTTAAAAACAATGACAAGCCCATGGCCTTTCGCTATGTGGGGAATTGATATCATCGGAAGTCTCCCCATAGCTAAGGGCGGAACGAAGTTCGCTATTGTAGCTGTAGACTACTTCACTAAGTGGGTCGAGGCTGAGCCACTGACTACAATCACAACCAAACGAGTGATCAACTTCGTCGTTAGGAACATCATCTGTCGATTTGGGATTCCAAAGATCGTTATTACTGACAATGGAACTCAGTTCGATAGCACTGAATTCAGGTACTTCTGCCAGAAATACCACATCGAGAAACGGTATACCTCTGTGGTGCATCCGCAGTCGAACGGACAGGTCAAAGCGGCGAATAAAGTGATTAAGTCCATTCTAAAAAGAAGACTGAAGCGGGCCAGATCCATATGGGTTGATGAATTACCCTTAGCACTATGGGCCTACAGGACAATGTATTAATCGGCAACAGGCCATACCCCCTTCTCTCTTGCTTTTGGAGCAGAAGCAGTCATCCCGGTTGAAATGAAAGTACCTTCTCACCAAGTGACTTATTACGATCCGATGACTAATAACGAACTGCTCCTTGAATCCCTGGATATGATTGAAGAGAAGAGGGACGAAGCAGACCTGCGTGCCTTGAGATGCAAGCAACAGGTCGCCCGATACTACATCAAAAAGGTTCGAGCCCGAACCTTTGAACCCGGAGACTTGGTTCTGAAGCGTGTCTTTCCACCCCCAACTCATATGGGTGCGAAGTGGGAAGGACCGTACTCCATTCTGTGCAAGCTTGATAATGAAACCTTCAAGCTAGCAACCGTAGATGGAAAGGAAATCCCCAGAGTGTGGAATGCCCAACATTTACGGCCGTATCTAACGTAAAGATGTCAGATCTGTTCTTTTGCTTTATTAAGGACCATGTACAAGGCACGACTTGCCTAGAATAGTCCGATTTCTTAAGCAAAAGATTATAAAGTGGACGTAGGTCATGATTCGATCGAACCACTATAAAAATATTGTGTGTCGTTTACCTTTATTGCACTATTATTTATCTGCCTTTCTACTTTTATGGAAATTGTTGTGAACCATACAACGATCACTGGAACATATAATTATAGGTGCCTTCCATCAGAATGGAGTGCAATCAACATTCAAAACTCTGAGGGTGCGATAAAGTAAATCATATCATTGATAGCGCTCTAGCTCTCCAGAGCCGAGAGAGAGCATAACGGACATGAAGGCGATGTCCATAAGTCACGACGGTGTACCATGATCGGAACCGCCTTGACGAAACTCTAATCTCGGCGACTGTCAGGAGAGTATAAAAGCGTCTCCGACTGAGCGCTGAGAAAGAGCTCTTACCCCGCTGAAGGATCAGGGAGCGACAGAACAGCTGAGCTCGAACTCTAACCTTAGCGACTGCCAGGAGAGTATAAAAGCGTCTCTGACTGAGCACTGAGAAAGAGCTCTTACCCCGCTGAAGGATCGGGGAGCGACAGAACAGCTGAGCTCGAACTCTAACCTTGGCGACCACCAGGAGAGTATAAAAGCGTCTCCGACTGAGCGCCGAGAAAGAGCTCTTACCCCGCTGAAGGATCGGGGAGCGACAGAACAGCTGAGCTCGCACTCTAACCTTGGCGACCGCCAGGAGAGTATAAAAGCGTCTCCGATTGAGCGTTGAGAAAGAATTTCTACCCCGTTGAAGGATCGGGGAGCGACTGAACTGCTGAGCTCGAACTCTAACCTCGGCGACTGCCAGGAGAGTATAAAAGCGTCTGTGATTAAGCGCTGATAAAGGTGCTGGAGACTCAGCACCAACAGAATTTCTGCCCCGCTGAAGGATCGGTGAGCAGATCATGATACGAGTTCGAACTTTGGCCCGCAGATGGATCGGGAGAGTATCGAAGTGCCGAAGATTCGGCGCCTCAAGGACTATAATTCTACTAAAAAAAATTTAAGTCCCCCGTACTCGAATTTAGGGGGCAACATGCATAGAAATTGTTAAATTCTTTCTGTTGCTTGAATGATTTATGATATAATTTTAGTTTGGTTGTAGCCAAGTGACTAGTGACTAAATATGAAGAGTTTATTGACTGTAGGTACACGGTGATGCAAAAGAAATAAACTTTCATTCATAAGCTGCAAACCTACAAGATAAAGAGGAACCTAAACAAAAGTGAGGGCCATTCTCACATTTACATTTCATGGCCAGTGGAAAGCCTAAAAAAATCCTAAAGACAAAATATGAACTGACATCTGCCGCCTACTTATGCTGGGGGGAGGGGACTATGTAGACTTCTTGCTCTTTTTCTGCTTCCCCGATGCCTCCTTGTCAACATCCGAATGACCACCTTTTTTCCTCTTCCTCTTATCAACGAGAGGCTCCGGTGAAGAACTAGAGGACTGATAGGCTAGTTGCGAAGTTATCGATCGGGAGGAAAATCTTACGACCAACCCAGTTTTGGGGTCGATTTCAGAGATAGGGGGCACATATACTGGATCCTGTCTCCCTTTCATAAGGAGCAACTGCTCCTCCCCTTCGTCCTGTTGTTCAGCTTTCCTCATCACCGCCTCCGCTCTCTTTGGTAATGGTGACTTCCTCTTCATCACCGTCGTGGCGCCCATCCATGTCGCTCAAAGCCTCGATAGTTTCAGCATCTGGGGGGACATCAGCACCAACGCCTGGCAGGATGTCAATCTTCTCCGCCCATGCCTTCTTTTCGGCATCCTTGTCAATCGGCCCGCTACCTGTATCATGAGAAACAAATGTTATTTTGGGAGAGAATGCGGTTTGCTCAGTTGATTGTCCGACAAAGCGACGATAAGTGACAATTGCTTTGGCAAGTTGCGGAGAAAATATAGAGATACCTTTCGCCGATCCTCCATCCAAGCTAGCAGCAGAACCCCCGACAACTGGAGGAGTTGGACCCAGAGGAATCAATGGATAATCTGGAATGTATTCCTCAATTTCGGAAGCCTTGGGCTCTGCAGCTGAGCTTGGGCCTTCTTCCATTTTCTCTTTGCCCTTCGCCTGAGTTTTCTCTTTTTCAATTTCTTCTTGGAGCAGACGTCTGCCTTTCTCTAAATCCTCAGGCTCATTATCCCTCAGAATGGTCCGCATCAACTCATTCTCGTCAATTTCGTCAACTCCTAATCGATGTTTCTCGCTCTCAACGATTGCATCCCATATGTTGGATAGAGTGACATGATAATCTGGGATCCAGGAGATGTTACGGGTCTTGATGACCTGACCAAGGAAGTCGAATAACATTTCTTCAAATCCTTTGATCTCCTTCTCTCTCTCAAGGAGCTTTTCATTAGAAACAGTGGCCATTTCAATGACACTCTCCACATTATTTTCAGCAAGAATAGCGTGCTTCTCTGCACGCGCGAGATGATCATTCAGGATCACCTTCTCCTTTTTGGCCAGAGCTAAGCTATCTTTCAAACTTGCCTTTTCTTTCTCCCAAGCAGCTCTTTCGGCCTCGAAGTGATCCTGTGCTGTTTTCAGTTCGGAGTTGGCCATCCTGAGATCTTCCACCTCTTGCTTCAATAACGCTCGCTCTTTGCTATTAGAATCAAGTTCATTATGGAAACGTTGCCTGGCCTCCTCCAGCTCTGTTTTGTAAGCTTTAGCGTCTCATTGAGCCAATGCAAGAAGAGATTGTGCATCCTCTAAGTCCTTCTCCATTTTTTCCGTGGCCCTTTCATTGTTATCTATCTTCACTTTGGATCTATGTGCTTCCATCTCAAGTGTTCGGATGACCTCTGAAAGATTAACAGCATGTTTCTTCATCGCTTCATACTGCCTGGCTACATGGCGAATGTGCCCAATGACTTCAGTATCCCAGTTCCTAGGGACTGGTTCCAAGGCTGGAACAAACATCATCCTTTCGAAGAAGATGTTCGGGAATTGTTCTCGCAACTTTTCCATCTTAGCCTGAGTCTCAGGACCATGGATGTAATCTCATGACCCGGGGGCAACCAAACCTTGTTGGCTGGAAGGGGCAATGTCCTTCTCAGAATCCTTGATTGGATCCTTGCTTTTATCCTTGGACTCGTAGTGTCTTTTTGATGACCTACTGTGAGATGGTGCCCTCTTCGGAGGGGTTAAGTCTTTGGGAAGTTGTTTTCCCCTCGTAGGTTGCACCGAATGACTGGGAAGCTTGCTAGAGGTTGGTTTTGATGGAGACCTGGATTGTGAAGAAGTAGGCTTGTGAGAAAGGCCGCGAGCACGCTCAGGATTTGGATGAAGGCTAGGTTTGCCTTCACGGAGAGAGCGATAGGAATAAAATCGCCTGCGAGACATCTTTCCTGCAGAAGAAACAAGAGCATATTAAAACCTTGAATTCTGTTGATATAAAAGTGTGGGGTCAGGCAGTGCGTGTGTTTTGTGCATCCCATATAATTCCCCCTAACAGACCAGGGCCCGAAGTCAGGCTCATCTGAGTAGTTTCTCGTTCTCCAACTGGAGCAGTTGTTTCCTCAGAAACAGGGAAAAATGGCTCCCCTTCGAAGTCTCTCAGTGTATATACATCATCAGGCAAATGAATTTTTCTCAGCTCTTTAAATAGCTACTCTTCTGTTAAATCATCGGGAGCAGCAGGTTCAACTGGAAGAGAGGCCCTTGAGGGGAAACCCCCCGGAGAAACTGGGATTTCCTTAGACTTATCACTACGGGCCTCATCTCCTCTATATATGTTTAGGTCTTCGTCGTCCTGAATGACTATCGGCGAAGGACTCTTATGAAATTTAATTGTTTCTGCTGCCCGTGACATTCCTTCTCCCTCTTTTGGGGGCATGTATTTGTAGGGTTTGCCGCCTGCACTAAGTCCAAACCTTATATCCAGAAGGTGGTGCTTGATAAGGTTCTCGTCAGTAATGCACTTCTTGATCTTTAGAAAATCGAATTTGCTTTGTAGAAGAAGGGACAGTCGATTATTGTATACCAAGCCTTCCGTCTTGGGAAAGGCGTGATATGCTTAGAGAAAAAAAGGCATGTTAATGCTTCGATTTCTTAAACAAGTTATTCAGTCAAAAGTTTAAAGTTTACTTGATTTAAGCCATCTTCTTGAACACCTAGCCTGTCTCTTTATATAGAACCAATCCGCCTTGGGATCCCCTATGTTGCTGTATCCGTCAGACAGAACCTTCCTATTTGCTGCCGATTCGAAGAAAGATAAATTTGGGGTTGCCGAGGAGCGATGCTTGAAAAGATAAAAGAATTTTAAATCTTTAAACGTGAGCTCGGTTTGCAGGATTTTCGCATATGCGATATATAGAGTGTATAAAGCTGCGTAGGCATTGGGATGAAGCTGCATTGGAGCAATACCCAATCGTTTTAGGGTCTCAATGACGATTGGAGGAAATGGAGGAACAGCTCCTACCCAACACATGAGTTAGCTGACTGTCCTATACCCCTCCGGAGCCAAATGAGGTCTTTCTTCGCTGTCGGGTGTCCTCACATCATCCCAGGGGAT
Organism: Allium sativum; assembly: GCA_030737875.1. Lineage (NCBI taxonomy): Eukaryota > Viridiplantae > Streptophyta > Magnoliopsida > Asparagales > Amaryllidaceae > Allium > Allium sativum. The sequence goes on along the minus strand of CM060913.1, from coordinate 83,791,695 downwards.
CCCATGTCTCAAGCAAATTCTCTTAAGCTTTATGTCATCAAGTTTGGAAGCTAGAGAGTCTGTGAATTTCTCTATTTCTATTGCACCAGGGACTTCGTCGGGAGCTCGGCCATCTACCTCTGACTCTTCATCAAGCGAGGTACTCTCAGACGGGTTCGATTCTGTTTCTGCCTCATATTCGGATCCAGGATCCTCACCCTCTGGATTAGTTGGAAGAACCTCGGGGTTGAGATGCTCATACACCTCGGGATCCGTCTCTGTGTCAGATCTTGAAGGGGAACGATTATCCGACATTATTGTTTAGGCGAGAAAGCATGAGAAATAAGAATATAATTACCCGTCCCCCTTGTATGTGTGAGTGCAAGTGTGTGCCTGTGCATGTCTTAAAGAAAAAGCATAAAGGTTATCAAAATCATCGAAGTATTAGTCGTCATATGCGGTCAAGTTATGCTTCTATCCAGTCCAGAAAGTTCATCTCAAAGGCTCTAACCTAACTGTCCATTGGCATGTTAGAATTAAGTTGCATTGAGTGTTCAACAAGTTCATTGGATCGCTCATCCATCCGGATCGTGGATTAGGGTTCGAATCGCAGAGAATGGATCGCAGGGCAAGGAACCGGATCGCAGAGAATGGATCGCAGGGTAAGGAACCGGATCACGGAGAGTGGATCGTGGGGCATGGTTCGGTTCGTGGAATGATTATCGCGACCCACATCTTTCCATCCTCACTTAAGCTGATGCCCCGTTCAAGACTGCGACCCGATCCGCCACCTCACCATTTCCCCGATCCGATCCGCTCCCTTGCCATCTCCCCGATCCGATCCGCTCCCTTGCCATTTCCACGATCCACTGCCTCGCTTGTACCCAAGCCTCGCTCACGAAACGAACCGACCTGCTCTTCCCTTTCCTTCTTCTTTCTCCTCCTCCTCTCCAGCGATTGGAACCCGTCGGCCATAGCGTCTCCACGGCCTCCAACGCCTCAAAAACCACCGAATTCCACTCATTTCCCCCTCAAGTCAGTGAAAAACTCAGAAATCACGAGAGAGAGAGCTTTTAATGGAATTACCTTTCTGAAATTCGGGAAAGCAAGGAAGATTTTTGAGATTTGACGAAGTAATAGAGTTTTTTCTATCGGAGGAGGCGTCGACGCGTGGTAAACGAAGAAGAAAGGGAAAAGAGTGGAGAGGGTTCGGGCTTATATAGAGGAAATCACGACCGTTAGTCTCCTACTTTTTGTTTTATTCGAACCAAGCGGGCCACGGGCCGAAGCCCACCTCGATCCACGACGAAGCCCGCCGGGCCACTAGATCACGATCCGTGGTCATGGATCGCGAAACAAAGGTGCGATCCGGACCATTTTTTTAAAAAAAAAGAGAAAAAAAGAAAAAAAATTCAGGAATTTACCTGGTGAACTCGACGATGAAGTCTCCAACAAATTCCAAAAAAGAATTGTTCAACGAACGAGAAATGATCAAAGACTATACTAATATTTATACCTATCAAAAGATACGACTTTTCCGAAGTAGCAAGACTTCTCAGACAGACACGACCTTTGAATTGCGTCGCTTTGCGAAAGGACGTCTCTGCATTTTCGAAGCATGTTCCATCCTCGATAAAACATACTGCGAGGGGGCAAAATGTTGGCTAGCTTTATGGACCAAGCCACCAAGGTTCACACACAAGAAGAGAGTACGAAGATTTGTTCCTCTAGTTCATGAAAGGCCATATCGCACCAGCGGATCGCACACACAGATCGCACCCCTCGGATCGCTAGCACAGAACGCGACCCGATCCGCACCTATGCCACCACCACACTCCGACCCGATCCCCTGCTACGTGGCGAAGCTCCTGAATTTTTTAACCACGAACTGGTCTTCAGCGATCCGCAATCCATGGATCCAGCGACACGTGTCCACAACCGTCACATTGACCATTTCTTCCTCGTTGCTCGATCTGATCCGATATTCTCGGGATTTGCGCCACGTGTGACCGCGATCCGCCTAACAGAATCAACTATAAATAGCCCAAAGACTGGCATTTTTCAGGATCTTTTTGGCAGTTCTGAGTATCGATTCCACCATTACTGTCATACCACTATTTATTATCAGTATTACTTCGAGATTACTGAGAAAAATCATAATTGTAAGAGTGAGTTTGAGAGAAATCATTGATTGTACTAGCATTCAAAGTATAATCGATAACATATAAAGTGGACGTAGGCTCGTTAATGCCGAACCACTACAAATCTTATGTGTTCTCTGCTTTTTCTTCATTAATCAGTTATAATTCTCTACGAATCAGAACAATTTGGGTGTTAGGTCCAAATTTTGATCTAACATCCTGTTTCAAAAATCAAATTCTACCAATCCGCCTGTTTTTATAAAATTATTCCAAATACAAAGTTGTTATAAATCTCTTATAGTTTACTTTAGAAATGGTTCGTTAAGTATATAAGTTGAAAATTGGATTTTACAATAAAAGGTCACATTTTTATCAAATCAACTATCACAATTTAAAGTTTTATTTATACAGTCTTAATCATTAACCTAAAACATGAATTTTAAGATAATTCTCAAGATTTTTAGTAGGTTACATTGTGCGTTTGAATCAAAATTTCATTTTTGGATTTAAAATTTAATTCACTCGATTGTGTTAAGAATTAGAGAATCTATTATTATGTGGCCTTCGTAAGAGATAAGGGAAGGGCCTAGTGAAATACGAAAGCTATGGTGGTCAGAGGTAGCTAGACGAGGTCATAACCATTTTTGTAATTTTTGTGTTTGTAGGTTTGAATCGATTTATATGTGCGATGTGGTAGATCGAATGTTGTGAATGTTTGTGGGAAGGAGAGTATGGAGGTGGAAGATTTGTCGGTGTGAGAAATTGGTTGGAGTTGATGGTGGCGGGGCGAGTTTTCATGACTTCATGCACTACGCCATAAACGGCTTAATGCAACGAATTTGCAAGGTGTTGCCATCCAAAACGTCACGATAGCTACACTATTTTAGTCCTACTGCTACATTTTATATTTAGTGTTACCTTAGCTATAAAAATGTGTTTCTCTAGATAAACAAGCGTAACACGATGCAACAGTTTGTACAGTGTTGCTATAGCAGATCTATCCATGTCCTACGTGGCGATCCACACCATTAGTTAAAACAGTATCTCACCCATCCATCCACGCCATCAATCTACATATCAATCATTTTAATTTCCCGGTTTTATTTTCATTCACTCATTTTTGTTCTAACGCCCAAAATTTTGACATCTTCAATCCCTAATTTTCATTTTGTTAACCCCCAAAATTTCAAAATCTTCAATCCCTAAGTTTTAGTTAACCCCCAAAATTTCAAAATCTTCAATCCCTAATCTTCGATCTGGGGGGCATACATCTCTAATCGGTCCTTAGAAAAATCCGATATGGATTTCTAGTGATTCAATCATTGTTTCAAAAATAAAATTGGGGTCAAGGCATTAGAGAAATTGTGTTATTTAGCGTATTCAACTTTCAAATTCCTGGTGGATTTGTTATTACCGCAGTTTTTGATCATTCTGCATAGGGTAAGAATTTTATTGTTGGATTTAAATAGTTATATTTGGGGCTTTAATTTTGTTTGTGGGTTTGCTGGTACTAATAGTGACAGTCCTTAAAATGTTGTTGTGAGGATTGGTATCAGTTCGATGTTGTTGTAAGGATTTGCGCCTTCAGTTTCGTTTGTTATAATGCACATTTATGTTCACTATTGTCTTCATGTGCTAAGTCTTCTTTGAGTAAACCTGTAATGAGCATAACATCGACAAGCATCTCCTTTGGTTCATTTCAAACTTCACCATTTTGCTTTTCAACATCTCCTATACTTTGTGTGTTTTCATCTTGGTTGACATTGTGACTTCCATGTCATGCAATATGAAGTTTTTCTTTAGTAATGCATCAGATGGTTCAGGTAATATCATTTCCCTTTCATTCATGACTTTGTGCTCAATTTTATCTTCTATTGTTTGGCAACCAGTCAATTCAATCATTGTTTGCACATTTCCCATAGTCTCAGCAGCAATAGTTTCAAATGATCCATTCTCTCTAACTACAATACATTCATCTGACTTTGTTGGATTATCAATATCACTCCTATTAATCTTTTTATCACTCAACACTTTCCCATTGTTATTTTCTTCAACAACTAAGTTCTTCATCTTTGCAAGACCATCAACTTCAAGCTATGACAAAGGAATGTCTAACCTATCTATTATGCCAATCTGAACTGTTTCAACTTTAATTTCAATTGCTCGTTTGTGGGTTTGTAAGAATATGTTAAAATATGAAAATGGGTCTGGTAGACCGTACCTGTTAGCAATGGGCCATCCAAAATCACCCAGTTAATACTGATAAATACAATATGTTATTTGTCCATTACCCTGTTTGTTGTTTGAGAGCTTGTATAATTGATCTATCCATCTTCTTGAACATGTGTAGTTGTTAAAAAATTAATTCACACACACAAGTATACATGCATATATTCATATTCACATGTTTGCGTATATATATGTAGTTGATCTGTCCATCTTCGAGTTCAATGACCACTAAATCAATTTCTACTTCAACTTCAATAATAGCGGCGAGAAGTAAGCATTGCCACCACAAAACCCTAGTGAAGATGAAGATTTGAAGGTAGGATTGAATGTAGGGAAGAAGTTTTTTGGTTGGTCCATGTGGCCTGTAAGTATAAATTAGGTATTTTTGGTTGTTTTGTCGATTATCGTATTTTTCAGTGATGTTTTAGTCGAGAATTTAACATATATGCAGAGTGGCGATTGTGGGTATTTTATGTGGCATGACGAAGTGTATGAAATCAATAGCAATGATGAAATGGAAGATACTACTGTTAAATTGATGGAAAAAGAAAATATTATATTGCAAATGCTCATGGAAAGGAAGACACTTGAAGACAAGCTACTGAAGCAAAAGCAAAAGAGGGCAAAAGACGATGGATTTGTGGCTGATATGAAGGTAGAGTTGGCCTTAATGCGCGTTAAATGTGGAATGCATAAGAAAGGTGAAAAACTCTTTGCAAAAGCTTTAGCTATATCTTGGATCATGATTGGGATTGTTTTGTGTATACTTATGACAATACAGTGCAGTGAAGTACCATCCAAGTGAAATGACAGATCTTCATAATTTTTTTTTATGTTTCGTCTTTTTGGAGTTGTTGATAATGAATTGTAATGTGTTGTATATTTTGAAATGAATCTACGAATTGTGTTTTATGCAAGTGGAGTATGTGATATTATGCAAGTAGCTATCACACTATTGTTTGTGATATTATGCAAGTAGCACACCCAAACAAATTCAGAAATTTAATATCTATAGCAACATTTTTGGATGCTGCTACAGACACCTAAGAATGTTGCTAGAGACCTAAATAAGGTTCTACTGTAACAATATTTGTTGTGTTGCCATAGATAGTCAAAATGTTACCTTTGAGGTTTGTGCAATGGTGAAAATTGCATCACCCTAAAAATGTTGCCAAAGACTTATGCCAACATTTTTTGGGCCTGTTCAGCATTTTTGTGTGTGTTGCGTTAGGCCATTTATGGCATAATGATGAGGTTTCAACTTTCGGTTTTATGGAGTCGAGATGATCATATTAAGGAGGAGTTGTTCTGGCGTATGTGGGATCGGTTGAGGGTGGTCACGGTGGGTGGTGCGACTTACGGCCGGCGACCGATGATGCTCTAATTCACAGAGAGGCGTGCATGTGCACGGTGCATGAGTAAACTGGTGTCAGTTTTTCTTTTTTGTTTGGTTGTTGTGTTGTGTTTGCTTGTATTTTGAAATAGGAAGTGGATAGGATAATGTTTTTGGAGTGCGTCGATTTAGTTTGGGCATGCCTAGTTATAGAAAAAGAGTATAAAAGATTGAAACACGCATTCATATATACGCACATATACATATGCAAACATATATAAGTTAGGCAAGTATGGTTAAAAGTGAAGTAGCCAAGCATTTTGATCTTGTAGAATGCGAATCATAGATATTTTCCGGCATATACCACTTTAAATTTAAATTAATTTATTCAAATTTTGATTTAAATAGTCCTAATGCATCCAATCGAAATTCATTTAATGCGCGATTTATGACATTGGACCCGTAATGACCTATAAAATCTATCTATAAAATCAGTAGATACTTAAATGATTGTTCATTTTATCGATAAATAGATATGATTGTGTTTAATTACATTAATCGTAATTATAAATTATAATTGACATATGTTAGTGGAATCTTTTCCACTATAAATTGCATTGGACATTCTGTTAGCAGAAATAAACACCGTTCTGCTCTTGTGTTAGTTTTGATATACATTCATTTATCAGTAGAATTTTCATCATATTATACTATTGACTACATATTTATGAAAATGTGTGCATGACTTGAATGTCGTTTAAATTTGATATTATCGAATGATAGTATAGATTTAATTACATATCTGTGTTTATAACTATCCAGGTTGATCTAAGCTGTTACTCTGATAAATATTCAAATTCATATTTGTGTAAAGCAATATTTCACTATTGTATGACTATTCAGTTGTGTGTGAGATTTTATTTATTTTTTTCTTTTTCCCTAGCATCTAGCTCTATATAGGCTTTTTTGGATATTCAAATATAGTAAGTGATATTGATGTCGACTACTGGAACCGAAAAGTTAGGTTCTACATAAATTCTATATTATAGTATTTAGCTATAGAAGGAGAATATAGGTCCCTAATAAAGGAACTTGATCAGAGCGCTCCCTGTAACACCCCACATCCGTTAGTGTCACTCACAAAGGGAATACACCAAGTTCTGTGGAGCATTTTAAGGTAAAAGATACAGATGAATTACAAGACAGACAAAAATAAAAACAACGGAAAATAAAACTTTGCTTTATTGACAAAATAGTTTGTACAACGATTTCTTTACAATATCAGAGTATCATCTGTCCTACAAAATAAAGAAGCATAAAACAACAATTATATTCCCCAATGTAGCAAGAGCCAGCCATAGAATCTGAAAAGAGAATCCAAGCAAAACTTCGACAAATCTTCAAGCTGGGAAAGAGTGACAGTCCAGCTTAACATGAGCTATACTATTACCTCCTTTACTACCTTGGGGGGGGGGGAAGGGAGAAAAGAAGACGAAAGAAAAACAGAGTCAGACATAAAGCCTGAGTAAGTTCAGTTACTTCTAGCATGTGAAAATGGAAAAACAAAACGACATGAATTAACTGAATACAAGATAACACCATGATGATAGGGTCAGCAAGATTAGATAAGATTAACACAAGATATGCTAAGATAAGATAAACTGGATATGCTCTAATACTTTCGCCGCTTCGCTATTTCCTTGTTATACTGGTTTCTATATCTCTGCACCACCTAACAAGTGTCCCAACTAGTAATGATAACGTGATCCCAATCTTAGTAATTTTGGTTGCCTTCAGGCATACATTTATTATTTATTACCTAGATCTAATCTAGGGTTTTCTATCAAGTGCTTCCTAGATTCAACCAGGGTTTATGCTATCTACTAAACGTTTCTCGAATTCAGGGTTTATGCCACCTAGGTCCAACTAGGGATTATGCTACCTGTCGAACGATGCCCTCTAGTTTAGGACACACTACCTAGAGTGGTATATGTTCCTAGACTTTTCGCACGTATGTATCGCGAATCGTTATCGCATGTCTAGATGCACGTGTCCTGTAATGTGCGACCCGAGTCCCGTGGCAGGGCTACTCTAGAAACACGGAACTCGGTCGGGAGCTTTTCAGATATCTGCCGATGCAGATGCTAAGGTATGTTTTTCTACCAGTGGTTATGGTCCCACGTGACCCCTCCCTCAACTAATGAAAGGCAATCCAAGAAAATCAAGCGCGAGAACTGTACTTTTGCCGCCCTATGCCCTACTTTCCTATTGGCCAGCCTCACCTATAACTAGATAGCAAGTATATGGTCTGTTGGGAGTTCTCTGCCTTTCTGCATACGTACAACGATTGACTAAAGATGGTAGGTAGACGATGAGTTGCTATCACAGGGCAAAAACTAGTCTCGCTGAATCACGCTGATCCACCCTAGTCTTTAGGTTGCCATATATTGCAACCAAGGTATACCCTTGGTTCTTCTAACGCAGACCTTAACCTCTGTGAGCCTAGGAGGATCATCTGCCACCTCACAGAGGGATACCAAGAGTACCCTCACGTCCCCTCGAAGCCTCGGGCTTCGTAACCCAATTCGTTGGAGGCCTCTTTAAGATCAGATGGACGTTCGCTCCTACTTGTGATATACTAAGGATTACTACTTAGTTTTCTAACTAAGGTTTACCACTTAGATTGTTGAATCATCATTTTCTTAACTAAGGTTTACGACTTAGTTCATATTAACTAAGGTTTACTACTTAGTTCTTGTTCTTGTCAAGTTGGGTTGGTTAAGTGTCATTAGTTAATTCGAGTCAACTTAACCCTTTCGTTTGCCATATAAAACTGGTTAAGTGTTATCAGTAGTTCATATTGACTTAACTCCTACCACAAATCGAGTTATATTGGTTAAGTATTTTCTTGTTACTTAACCCTACCCATTCATCTTGTATTGGTTAAACGTTCCCTTTAACCTAACCTTGCCCATCTGTTTTAACTGACAAGTTATTGCGGTTAAATGTTCCCTTAGCTAACTTAACCCTAACATCTGTTTAAGTAACATGTTCTAATGGTTCAGTATTGTCCTTTCATGTTTTTAACTTAACCCTGTTCATTTATCCAGCTATGATGACTAAGTGTTCCAAGTTTACTTAACCTCACCTTCTAGTCTTAGTTAACATGTTAAATTGGCTAAGTGTATTAAACTTACTTAACCCCACTTTCTAGTCTAGTTAACATGTTAAACTTGCTAAGTGTATTAAATTTACTTAACCCCTACAAGTCTTGTCTTGTGAACATGTTAAGTGGTTAAGTGTCCAGATTAGCCTAACCTCACTCATCGGATTTAGTTAACATGTTGAGTTGGTTAAGTGTTTTAGTTAACTTAACCCTACCATTCTTGTTCTAGCTTTAATTAATAAATTAAAGCCGCGACCACTCACATTAGACAGATATTGTTGCGATTACTAGATGTGCTGGTTGGTTCCGGGAAGGTTTATATCGCAACTCAGTCTAACCTCGGGTTAGGCATATTCGTGTTTTCTAAGTTCAAAGGGTTTTGATTAATTTTCAAATAGGTTTTGAAAGTAACCATCCCGTCCGTCGGATCAGTTAGGGATAGCCAGGGAGAGCAGGAAACTTGTATTTTCCAAACCCAAGCCTAGACTATCCTCTCTGTCACCCTAGAACTTTCTGGTGTATGTATTATTAAAAGAGATGTCATTAATAAACCTTTCTTTTGTATATACATAAATTGTTAACAATTTATCCTCAAAGTTTAACCATTTATCCTCAAAGTCCATTTTCCCTTTTTAAATAAATTTGGCCTATACCATATATATTTGCCATGCCCACTAATGGACTTATATTCTAGGCCCCAAATCTTGATTTGCCTATCTTATAGTTTATAGCAATTTAGATCCAACATCCTCATTTACAGTTCATGCCAAAAACTAGATTTTTATATTCTAGTTTACAGTTTATGCCAAACTAGATTTCATATTCTAGTCCACCGTTTATGCCCAAAACTTAATTTGCATACCAACTACCTACTTTGTGGCCCATTTAACCATTTACCATTTATGCCCAATGTATGTAAATTACTCACAATTATGCTATTATACTTATCATGCTTAATTTAGCCACCCAATTCTGATTTAATATTCTAATTTCAGTTCATGTCAAAACTAGACTTGTTATTCTAATTTTCATCTTAATAGTCATGCTATAATGCATGCTCCCAAATTATGCCAATTTCCAAGTTTAGTCAATTTCATGTTTTTCTCAAAACGTATTCCCATTGTTCGTAAAATCGTGATTCAACCTAGATTATAAATAAATCTAGATTCGTGGAAAAAAGGGAATGAACCAAAATGCCATGAAAGAATAGACATAATAACTGGCATAAGATGATAATTCACAGGCATATAGATCTGGTAATATTACGACATGAAAAGGGTTGAATAGTATAGGTTCAAGAACATGGGTAGACCTAACTTAATAGGTAAATTCCCAAGATCAAGATCCAAGGATAACTAGAAATAGAAAGTCAAACCTAGATCCAATATAATGCTAGTTTGGGGTACAACATAGTTTTGTAACTATAGTGTCATGGGCATAAATAATAACCTTATATCCATAGTCATAGGCAATAAATCCTCACAGTTAATGAATCACAGTCATAGGCGATGTTCATAGTCAAAGGAAAATAATTCTCACAGTCATGAGTCACAGTCATAGGCAATGTTCATAGTCAAAGAGGCATATGGTTTTAAGGTCCATAGTTTCATAGTCATAGTCTTATTGGTCATTGAATCATAACAGTTCTTAATTAGGTCGAAGGATATAAGCACTGATTCGAATAGAAAGATTTGGCATATTCTTTTATTCCTTTAATTTCATGTCACGAATAGAGAAAACGTTCAAATCTAAAAAGTAACCGACTTACAGAGATTATATTATATTCGTAGAAAAACAGTCGTTGAAGTCGTTTGAATCTTCACTTGAATCCTAACTTGTTTTGAATCTCCTCTTGAAAGTCTTGAGCAACATTTCCTCGTCTTGATTTATTTTACATATTATTTTATTTATTATTTAATTTAGAGGAGGAGAAGAAGCCATGTCCACCAAGAATCTTTGCAGCATAAGGTTAGAAAAGAATTGTGAATAGTGAAGGAGTCTAGGGGCTGTTTATATAGGATTAGGCGGATGAATCTAGGCAGAAAACGAGACCAGGTACATCGGAATGCACTCAGGCCCAAAAGTGGGTTCTGCACCTAGGTTGACACCCAGGTCGACTGGGCAGTCGACCTGGTCAGGGGGGTCGACTACCCAGTCGACTCCCCAGTCGACCTAGGTCCTGGGAGGAAATTTTCCCGCCCAGCCCGCTTCTGGGTTTGAATTCGAATTTCGAGCTGTTTTCTGTTCTGAAAATTCCTGAAACTTCGGAGGGTCATATCTCCCTCATACGGACTCCGATTCTCGCAAACTCGGACTCGTTTCCAAGCAGAATTCTGAGATGAATGTAATGGCGTAGCCCGTTTCCCTTAATTCTTCCATTTTGAATTAATTATACCTTGATTTGTGAATCTTAGTGTTACAGAATTACGGGGTGTTACATTCTCCCCCAGTTAAAAGGATTTCGTCCCCGAAATCTTCAAGTTAGGAAGAATGTGTCCTACCATCCAATCACCCATCTACTCTACCATTCAATCACAGGTATTCATTTTCCTTAAAAGATTTCTAATGTTTTCATGTTCATATGCATAGTGTGTGTATATGTCTTTATCTAATGCAAAATCAGGCGGTTTACTGATTCAGTTGACCTCCTTAATGCGAATCATGTCAGTGCCATGCGTCCAATCATGTATGCAAGCACCCCTAGTTATGTAAATACTACATGTGTGCATAGCCATTCATCCATATGCAACATCCATATGATAACATATTAAGTTCAACTTACAAACAAATACATATCTGTAAATGCAATATGAAAGCGTCCGAACTGACCTAGTGCCTAATACGTATGTATATGCATTCACGAGCAACCATTAGCAACCACTCGCAACTATCAACCATAACATGTTTCAAATACATGTTTACATCCAAAAGAGTTTCTACCTAAGGATCGAAGATACGACCTAGAGGATATACTTTGGAAAGAGAGAAACAATTATGCGTAAAGCTTCTACAAAAAAAAGAAATCAAGGATGCACCCTTAAGGAAAAGGGTATGATGCTAGTATCTAGCCTTCTTGAGCTTTACTCCACTGTATCTTAACTAATTTAACTTCACGATTGTGAAGTTTCTGACCTCCATTTTCAAAATAAACAGATGTCAATCACGGTACCAAGTGTATGTACTAAGATGATTAGAGGTCTCCCTCTTATCCACCATGCCACAACCATAAGGGTCAAAAGGTCACTACGTGCTTTTTAGAGTGCCTGCCACAACTATTCATCTCTCATGCAAACCATCCTAGTCGAACTCGACATTCCTCAAATACAAGCCCCAAAGGCCTAAACCAGTATCAGACAAGCTCCCAAGGAATATCTCTTCCGAATTTAGACGATCTACGTGAGATGATATAAGCAAACTCGATAGCTATTCTCAAATCCCTACTAACCAAAAATAAACTGGTTGGACCACCAATTGGATTTGAGACTCTAGTGGGATCTTTCTATTATACAAGTACTATGGTGCAGAGACTCAACTATGGAAGTGGAAATGAACAAATGCGAAGCGCTAAAACCAAAGGAAAGAGTACGAAAAGCAAAACTAGATTCTTCCAACAGAACTTTACTACCTTTCTCCTATGTACGCTTGGTGGTGAAAGTATGTACTTGCCCTTCTGAAAATCTTGTTCCTCGTTCTTGCCCTTGTCCTTAATTATATGCCTTATTATACCCTAGTAAAGATACTTCCTCTTGTCTTAGGTTTTATAATTCCTTCCTCCTTCATGAGCTAAATCTACATCCATGAATTCCTCATCCTTAGGTTGTGCTCCATAGCCAAACTCCTCATCCCCTTCCGTGTGTAACCATGTTGACAAATCTCTCGAAAGCGGCCTCCATCGTACGGAAAACCCTATAAGTTTTGAAAGAAAACTGGCCGTAAGTGAAACAACTACAGCTATAGATGGAAGTCGGGAACTACTACCCCCTTCGATGATGTTACATCCATGAAAGCCAGGAGCCCCAGAGACTCAAGAAAGAAGGAAACAAGGACTCAACAGAGAATCAAAAGATGGTGCATATGGCTTTGGGGAATATGCCTTTAAAACAAATCTTTTCTCTTGAAAATGCTTCTTTTAAACCCGGTTTGAAAATAATTTTTCAAATCCTTTATCTGATCTGGTAACCTTCAGATCTGGTACCACGTGTAACACCCGACATCCGTTAGTGTCACTCATAAAGGGAATGAACTAAGTTCTGTGGAGCATTTTAAGGTAAAAGATGCAGATGAATTACAAGACAGACAAAAAATAAAACAGCAGAAAATAAAACTTTGCTTTATTGATAAAATAGTTTGTACAATGATGTCTTTACAATATCAGAGTATCAACTGTCCTACAAAATAAAGAAGCATAAAACAAAATTTATATTCCCCAATGTAGCAAGAGCCAGCCATAACATCTGAAAAGAGAATCCAAGCAAAACTTCGACAAATCTTCAAGCTGGGAAAGAGTGACAGTCCAACTTAACCTGAGCTATACTATTCCCTCCTTTACTACCTGGAGGGGGGGGGGGACGGAAGAAAAGAAGACAAAAGAAAAACAGAGTCAGACATAAAGCCGGAGTAAGTTCAGTTACTTCTAGCATGTGAACATGGAAAAACAAAACGATATGAATTAACTGAATACAAGATAACACCATGATGATAGGGTCAACAAGATTAGATAAGATTAACACAAGATATGCTAAGATAAGATAAACTGGATATGCTCTAATACTTTTGCCGCTTCGCTATTTCCTTGTTATACTGGTTTCTATATCTCTGCACTACCTAACTAGTGTCCCAACTAGTAATGATAACGTGATCCCAATCCCGGTAATTTCGGTTACCTTCAGGCATACATTTATTATTTATTACCTAGATCTAATCTAGGGTTTTCTATCAAGTGCTTCCTAGATTCAACCAGGGTTTATGCTATCTACTAAACGTTTCTCGAATTCAGGGTTTATGCCACCTAGGTCCAACTAGGGATTATGCTACCTGTCGAACGATGCCCTCTAGTTTAGGACACACTACCTAGAGTGGTATATGTTCCTAGACTTTCCCCACGTATGTATCGCGAATCGTTATTGCTTGTCTATATGCATGTGTCTTGTAATGTGTGACCCGAGTCCCGTGGCACGGCTACTCTAGAAACACGGAACTCGGTCCGGAGCATTTCAGATATCTACCGGTACAGATGCTAAGGTCTGTTTTTCTACCAGTGGTTATGGTCCCACGTGACCCCTCCCTCAACTAATGAAAGGCAATCCAAGAAAATCAAGCGCGAGAACTGTACTTTTGCCGCCCTATGCCCTACTTTCCTATTGGCCAGCCTCACCCATAACTAGATAGCAAGTATATGGTCTGCTGGGAGTTCTCTGCCTTTCCGCATACGTACAACGATTGAGCAAAGATGGTAGGTAGACGATGAGTTGCTATCACAGGGCAAAAACTAGTCTCGCCAAATCAAGCTGATCCACCCTAGTGTTTAGGTTGCCATATATTGCAACCAAGGTATACCCTTGGTTCTTCTAACGCAGACCTTAACCTCTGTGAGCCCAGGAGGATCATCTGCCACCTCACAGAGGGATACCAAGAGTACCCTCACGTCCCCTCGAAGCCTCGGGCTTCGTAACCCAATTCGTTGGAGGCCTCTTTAAGATCAGGTGGACGTTCGCTCCTACTTGTGATATACTAAGGATTACTACTTAGTTTTCTAACTAAGGTTTACCACTTTGTTTGTTGAATCATCGTTTTCTTAACTATGGTTCACGACTTAGTTCATATTAACTAAGGTTTACTACTTAGTTCTTGTTCTTGTCAAGTTGGGTTGGTTAAGTGTCATTAGTTAATCCGAGTCAACTTAACCCTTTCGTTTGCGATATAAAACTGGTTAAGTGTTATCAGTAGTTCATGTTGACTTAACCCCTACCACAAACCGAGTTATATTGGTTAAGTATTTTCTTGTTACTTAAACCTACCCATTCATCTTGTATTGGTTAAACGTTCCCTTTAACCTAACCTTTCCCATCTGTTTTAACTGACATGTTATAGCGGTTAAGTGTTCCCTTAGCTAACTTAACCCTAACATCTGTTTAAGTAACATGTTCTAATGGTTAAGTATTGTCCTTTCATGTTTTTAACTTAACCCTGTTCATTTATCCAACTATGATGACTAAGCGTTCCAAGTTTACTTAACCCCACCTTCTAGTCTTAATTAACATGTTAAATTGGCTAAGTGTATTAAACTTACTTAACCCCACTTTCTAGTTTAGTTAACATGATAAACTTGCTAAGTGTATTAAATTTACTTAACCCCTACAAATCTTGTCTTGTGAACATGTTAAGTGGTTAAGTGTCCAGATTAGCCTAACCCCACTCATCGGATTTAGTTAACATGTTGAGTTGGTTAAGTGTTTTAGTTAACTTAACCCTACCATTCTTGTTCTAGCTTTAATTAATAAATTAAAGCCGCGACCACTCACATTAGACAGATATTGTTGTGATTACTGGATGTGCCGGTTGGTTCCGGGCAGGTTTATATCGCAACTCAGTCTAACCTCGGGTTAGGCATATTCGTGTTTTCTAAGTTCAAAGGGTTTTGATTAATTTTCAAATCAGGTTTTGAAAGTAACCATCCCGTCCGTCGGATCAGTTAGGGATAGCCAGGGAGAGCAAGAAACTTGTATTTTCCAAACCCAAGCCTAGACACTATCCTCTCTGTCACCCTAGAACTTTCTGGTGTATGTATTATTAAAAAAGATGTCATTAATAAACCTTTCTTTTGTATATATATAAATTGTTAACAATTTATCCTCAAAGTTTAACCACTTATCATCAAAGTCCATTTTCCCTTTTTAAATAAATTTGGCCTATACCATATACATTTTCCATGCCCACTAATGGACTTATATTCTAGGCCCCAAATCTTGATTTGCCTATCTTATAGTTTATAGAAATTTAGATCCAACATCCTCATTTACAGTTCATGCCAAAAACTAGATTTTTATATTCTAGTTTATAGTTTATGCCAAACTATATTTCATATTCTTGTCCACCGTTTATGCCCAAAATTTGCATACCAACTACCTACTTTGTGGCCCATTTAACCATTTACCATTTATGCCCAATGTATGTAAATTACTCACAATTATGCTATTATACTTATCATGCTTAATTTAGCCACCCAATTCTGATTTAATATTCTAATTTCAGTTCATGTCAAAACTAGACTTGTTATTCTAATTTTCATCTTAATAGTCATGCTATAATGCATGTTCCCAAATTATGCCAATTTCCAAGTTTAGTCAATTTCATGTTTTTCCCAAAATGTATTCCCATCGTTCGTAAAATCGTGATTCAACCGAGATTATAAATAAATCTAGATTCTTGAAAAAAGGGAATAACCAAAATGCCATGAAAGAATAGACATAATAACTGGTATAAGATGATAATTCACAGGCATATAGATCTGGTAATATTACGACATGAAAAGGGTTGAATAGTATAGGTTCAAGAACATGGGTAGACCTAACTTAATAGGTAAATTCCCAAGATCAAGATCCAAGGATAACTAGAAATAGAAAGTCAAGCCTAGATCCAATATAATGCCAGTTTGGGGTAAAACATAGTTTTGTAACTACAGTGTCATGGGCATAAATAATAACCTTATATCCATAGTCATAGGCAATAAATCCTCACAGTTAATGAATCACAGTTATAGGCGATGTTCATAGTCAAAGGAAAATAATTCTCGCAGTCATAGGCAATGTACATAAGCAATGTTCATAGTCAAAGAGGCATATGGTTTTAAGGTCCATAGTTTCATAGTCACAGTCTTATTGGTCATCGAATCATAACAGTTCTTAATTAGGTCCAAGGATATAAGCACTGATTCGAATAGAAAGATTTGGCATATTCTTTTATTCCTTTAATTTCATGTCACGAATAGAGAAAATGTTCAAATCTAAAAAGTAACCGACTTACAGAGATTATATTAGATTCGTAGAAAAACAGTCGTTGAAGTCGTTTGAATCTTCACTTGAATCCTAACTTGTTTTGAATCTCCTCTTGAAAGTCTTGAGCAGCATTTCCTCGTCTTGATTTATTTTACATATTATTTTATTTATTATTTAATTTAGAGGAGGAGAAGAAGCCATGTCCACCAAGAATCTTTGCAGCATAATGTTAGAGAAGAATTGTGAATAATGAAGGAGACTAAGGGCTGTTTATATAGGATTAGGAGGACGATTCTAGGCAGAAAACGAGACCTGGTACATCAGAATGCACCCAGGCCCAAAAGTGGGTTCTGCACCCAGGTCGACACCCAGGTCGACTGGGCAGTCGACCTGGTCAGGGGGGGTCGACTACCCAGTCGACTCCCCAGTCGACCTGGGTCCTGGGCAGGAATTTTCCCGCCTAGCCCGCTTCTGGGTTTGAATTCGAATTTTGAATTCGAATTTCGAGCTGTTTTCTATTCTGAAAATTCCTGAAACTTCGGAGGGTCATATCTCCCTCATACGGACTCTGATTCTCGCAAACTCAGACTCGTTTCCAAGTAGAATTCCGAGACGAACGCAATGGTGCAGCCCGTTTGCCTTAATTCTTCCATTTTGAATTAATTATACCTTGATTTGTGAATCTTAGTGTTACAGAATTACGGGGTGTTACACTCCCTAGAGATGCCGGGTAAGCAGTACTAGTCGAAAGGTTATGTATTCGAATAATGGACGGATCAGATATTGCGTGTAGATGACCTGCGTTCATTACATGGACTTAAGAGGTTATGAAGTAATCTTAGGATTTTTTTCTAGGATGGTATGGGGATGAAATATCAATGATGAAATTCTTTTTAGAGTGGAAGTTGTAGCAGTCTGGAATTTTTATTAGTTTAATTTGTGAATATTTAATTTATGTAGATATTCAATTTGTGTTTTTAATCATTAAAGTGAACTTAAAATGTTAGTTCATGACAATGGATTTATTTTAATCGTTAAATTATGGTTATATAGCCATTTCAAAATTTATATATTTTAAGATGGAAAACATGGTTTTTATTTTTGTTACGAATATAGATAAGTATTTTATAGCAAAAATTTATTCTAGAAAGGTATTTAAATATGTTGATAACGGAATAAGATTTTAAGGTTATAAGCTATATTTTATAACTTAAAATAATGTTATCTGATAAAAAATAATAAGATTTAAATATTTGTATTTTTATGTGATTTAATGTTTAACACTTATTTACATAACGAAGATAGTTTATATTTTATTTTATATTATATAAAAATGCAATTTTTTGTTTACTTATAATATGAGTTAAAGTATGTATAAAATTAATAATTTTTATAAAACCATAATTTGAAGTTTACTTATAAAATAATTAAGAGTATATTTTAATTTATAATTTTATATTTAAAAGTGCCATGATTTGACATGTTACAAAATAAATAAGATTTAAAATTAATTTATTATGTAAAATGTTAAAATATAACCTCAGTCCATTAAGTACACACAAAATGTAAATTACAGCACCAGCGTTTAATGCTTGTATTTTGATGAGTTGTAAAGAAAATTGAAACGAGGTTAAAGGGCATTTAGGTCTTTTTTATCATCTAATTTAATTTTTAAATTTTAAATTCTATTCCTACCTTACACATAAATTTGCTCTTCCACTTCTTGTTATATTTCACTTATTCCTCTTATTCTATGCTTTCTTCTTCTCTAGATATCTCTATGGCAGCTTCTTAAAATAAAATTAAAAAGAGGATCGAATGCAATTGAAACAAGTCAAAAAATATATTAGTAAGCCTTAATAGATTCAAAAATAAATTTCAATGGAATTTATTGCTGTAAAATGCTAAAACACACTTGGGTGAGTTTTTGATACCATAGTCTTTCTTCTGGCACATTTTCGTGGAAACCAGCTTTGTTTTGGGTAATGTGGAAGCAAGACAATAGTCACGGCAGTTGTGTTTGAACGCTAGGGCTCAAGTTTTGAAATTAGAAGCAGCGAGAAAGAAATTGGAGCATGGGGACGTTGATCAGCGCGGAAAAGCAAAGCTCGTGGTAGCTTTTGGTGAATTTCTATATCAAGAAGTGTCATGCGTACTATAAGAAAAGCTAAAAACTACGGCAGAAAACAATGATGAAACTTTCCGCTGTTATATTTGTTATAGATTTGCATGTGATCTACAAGGGCCAATTTTAAGTTTTTTTTTATTTTAAATTTTAATATATTATGACCAACAATTTTTATATTCACCACTGAACCGTTGCAAATTATGCCAATTTATTATGAATAAATTTTGACACTAAATACCATCACAAATTTAGGCAGATTACGTTGGAAACATTTTGAAGCTACTTTTAGATGGATTTTCCAAGGAATTTGCGTGGGATGCTAGAATTTTCTAAGGACGTTCGCAAGGAAAATTTGTTATAAATAAGTTAAAATTTGGGAAGATTAATCCAATTTAGCCGTGATGAATTTTGTAATATGCATATTTAATAATCAATATATAATGATTAATAATTTTAAAAAATAATAGTATTTAAGTTTTATTGATTAGATCACTAAGAATTGATTTTTTGAGCAAAACGGATATGTAGCGCGAGACTACATAGCCGATTAATTAGTAGCTAGTAATAGTTTTCCAACTGACATACCCAGTTGGTGGTCCAAAATACAACCATCACTCCAAGATTAAGACATATCATGCAACATAGAGTACATAATACATATGCGACTACAGTAGCATGCAGAACAGAGTACCATCAGACATAATTATACAAATATAGCATAGAAAACCAAAGACGCATTAGCATAAATCATGTAAGCTCCATACTGGATGCCGAGCCATTGCTGTCAACAGAGGAAGCGGGAGAAGAGGCCACCGGTAAAGCAAACCTGAACACCGCAGCATGATTGTCTCCAGAACCTGACGATGACATGAAAATATGAAAGATGCGATGACAAATAAGCATGGTCGAACTAGTTTTGTTTTTGAAAATCCTTGCATTTCTTTCATTCCACACACACCAACTATAAACAGCCAGGAAGGTATCAAGCAGTGTACAAGATTCGGATTCCCAGTGATCGAAGAAAGAAGAAATGGTGGGGATGTAGCCAAGTAAGCGGGCACTCGTTGCAGCCCAGATTGGGTAAGTAAAGTCACAAGAAAAGAATAGGTGGTGAATGGTTTCATCGTGAGAATTGCAGAGTGGACAGTTAGGGTTAGATACAACATTGCATTTGAACAGTTTGACTCTAGTATTGATCTTCTCGTGAATCAAACACCATTGGAGAAAAAGGATTCTTGGAGCCAGTTTGCATTTCCAAAGCCTTGAGAATTTAAACAATTTACCCGAGAAGTTCAAATAGCTATAACATGAAGATACAGAAAAGCCTCGAGATGGAGCGAGAACCCAAACAAAATGATCATCCAAGCTATTTAGTTGGGTGCAGCGAATGAGAGCAAAGATGCTCAGTAGCTGCGAGAGAGTGCGCCAATCAAAAAGTGAACCTGGAACTAAACTAATATGGCCATTGTTAAAAGCATCAACAACAGAAAGCATAGAATTAGATTGAAGAGAGAAGAGTGCAGAAAAAGTGAGAGAAAGAGGTAACTGACCGTGCCAAATATCATGCCAAAATAAACAAGACGTGCCACCCCCCAAAGAGACATGAAACAGAAATTTAATACGAGAAAGACAAGAAAGAATCCCTTGCAAGAAGGGAGAGGGTCTAGAGGAGGGATGATGGTGCAGAACAAGGTGGGGGTTAGAAGAGAAGTAGCGGGCCAGAATCCAATCTCTCCAAATGGAATTTCCAGGGGTGAGGAGTCTCCAGACCCACTTGGCCAACAAAGCCATATTGAAGTGGTTAAGATCAAGAACACCGAGCCCCCCCTGATCAAAATTCAGGCATACTGTTCTCCAATTAATTAATTTCTTGATGCTATGACCATTCCAAAGAAATGAACTTCTAATTGAATCAATCTTACAGATTACCCATTTAGGGAGTTTATGAAAGGACATCCAGTATGAAGGAATAGCGGAGAGCACAGATTTAACTAAAGTTACACGGCCCATAGAAGATAATGCATTTGCTTTCCAAGCCGCTAACCTGGTTTCAATCTTGTTAATAAGGGGGAGCCAGTCATTTTTGTGAAGTTTAGAGGGTCTGAGTGGCAAACCAAGGTATGTCATTGGGAATTTCGCAACATTGCAATTGAGGGTGGAAGAAATCAAGTCTCCTAGATGGTCTGACCTACCAAGCATGTAGATGACACTTTTATTAAAGTTGATGGAAAGCCCCGATATCAATTCGAAGACGTATAGAAGGATTTTGAGGCAAAGGATGTGGGAAGGCTCCGGGGAAGAGAAAATAATGGTATCATCAGCAAATTGAAGATTATTGATGCATAAGGTAGAATTTGGAAGAGAAATACCAGCCAGGTAACCATGAGAAGAAGCTTTTTTAACCATTTGATTAAACACATCAGCAACAAGCACAAAAATCAGAGGAGAGAGGGGGTCCCCTTGTCTAAGCCCACATTTAGATTTGAAAAGGTTACCAGAAACACCATTCACAGAGACGGATGAGCTACTCGAATTAAGAATATTTTCAATCCATGAACACCATCTATCGGAGAAACCCCTGTGCTTAAAAATGTCCATGATAAAAGGCCAGCTTACCGAATCAAAAGCTTTGGAAAAATCTAGCTTAAGAAGAACACCAGGGGTGGACGTGTAATGACAGAAGGAAATCACCTCTTGTGTTGCAGCAATGCAGTCTTGAATATTTCTTCCCAAAATGAAAGCAGATTGTTCAGGACCAACAAGCATGGCTATAACAGATTGGAGACGATTAGCCAACACCTTGGTGATGATTTTGAAAGTAGTGTTTAGAAGGCTAATAGGGCGGAAGGAAGACAAAGTGTTGGCTCCTGAATGTTTGGGAATGAGGATAATATTAGCGTGGTTAAGTCTGGCAATTGAGGAAGGATCATTATAGAATTCATTACACATCTCGATTATATCGATTTTGACCAAGGCCCAGAAATGCTTAAAGAAAACTGGGCCAAAACCATCAGGCCCAGGGGCTTTGTCGTCTGACATGTCTTTCAATGCAGCCCAAATTTCTGATTCCGAGAAAGGATAATCAATATGGATAGACGCAGGATTAGGGTAGAGAATATCCCACTCAACTACAGGAGAGCCTGAGTGTGAGCGACCCAGCTGCGATCTAAAGTAATCAGAAAAGAGAGAGAGGATATCATTCTGATCAGAAAATGAGTGACCATCTTTAATGATTTCGAAAATGAATGTTGATCTACGTCTCCCATTGGCCAACCTGTGGAAATATGAAGTATTTTTATCACCCTCCTCCAGCCATTTGGCTTTGGATCTATGCTTCCATCCAATTTCTTCTTGCTTCATCAGCCTATCCAACTCTACTTCTAAAGCTCGAAGATTGTTGTGCTCAGACTCTAGAAGTGGGCGACGCTCTTCCAGTATATTGAGATCAATGATTTCATTTTGAATATCAGAGATGCGAGAGCGAATAGAACCCCATATGTTTTTCGCCCATGGTTTAATGATTTTTCTAAGGGCCCTCAATTTAAGAACAATTTTGTGGGATGCTGATACGGCGCCGAAGGATTGAGACCAAATTGAGTGAATAAAATTATCAAACGAAGGTTCAAGAAGCCATAATCTTTCAAATCTAAAGGGACGCTTGGTGCATATAGAAATGTCAGAATTCAGCAATATGGGGCAGTGGTCTGATATAACTGAAGCCAGTCCATATACAACAGTCATAGGGAAAAGCTTGATAACTGAAAATAAATATTAAATAAATTCTTATAATAATTAATTAATTAATAATCCGGGTTCGGTTCGATTCGGTTGAGCGTCTTTTAATGGCGACAAGGGTCTTCCCTTGTTTTGCTTCTTCGCAATCTCCCCCTCTTCCAACTCTGTCTCCACTTCTCTCTTCTCTCAAGATTTCTTCCCCTCTTCTTCAAGCGCCTTACTTTCGCCTGCGACTCACTATTTCAAATCTCACAAATATCATCTGTGATCTCCTCCGAGATCTCGTTTTGGGCTCTTTCCAAAATGAAACAACAAATATCACTCTAAATCTCCTTTTGAATATATCGCCCAAAATATTGCAATATCGAACGATATATCGACCGAGACGAAATACTGGAAAATCATCCGAGATCTTAGTTTTTTGGTTAAAATTTAAATCTGTGCCTGAACCAGAACAATAGTTGAAAAATTCAAATCTAACAATGATAATCTTTTATTATTTTATATTTTTCATGTTAAATGGCCATATTGTATGTTTGTATATGTTCTACAATGCTTATGATTTTTATATTTCTCCTTTTTACATACATGTTACTTATGAAATTATGTATTTTATGGCATATTTATGCTAAATATTTTAATATTTTGGACCCTTTTAATGTTTTATGTCTAACAATATTTCTTTTTTAAGCATATTACGATTTAGAGTATGAGTGATCTTTCGCAAAATAAAGAATAATAAAGTTATTTTGCAATTCAAGGTTAAGTTACTATGTTTTCAATAGCATTCATAAAAATCATATTGTAAAAATATCTTTTTTTAACATATCGTGTACCCCGAGATTGTTCCGATATGAACTTTCAGACCCGAGATGGAAATCCGAGACTAACTTATGAATTAGACTCATTTCTTCTGAGATCCCCTCCGATACGAGATCAAATCTATAAAGTCTCCGAGACGAAACCCGACTGATATCCGAGATTTAGAACCTGCATAGATGCAACACCGAACCACAGTTTTCACTATTTAGATCTAACCTACTTCTCCTACTTACCCTTTTATAATCAAATCCTCTCAACTTTTGATAAATATTCCTCTACTCACCAATGTCTTCCCTCCCTTTCTGAGACATGGTGGCCCTTCCGGAAATTATCAGGCTTACTGTTGTTGCCTTCACAGGTAGATTTTGTGAATACCTTGTTGTTTGACATCCTATTATGTGCAACACGAGGGTTCCTAGCGAGTTCGATCAATACTTTACTAGATGAATTTTTGTCCTATGTTTGTCTGGCCTGTTCCAAGAGGATTGGTGATGGCATTGGTGTTTGTCGGATCTTCTGTTCATACTTCGTCAGTAGGTTCTGGTTTTCTTCTGGTCGTGGTTTCAACTTGCTTGGTCCTTGGAGTCTTGGTTCCATCGTGGAGCTTCTTTCGTATGCAGCAACTTCTCTCTCCTTGATTTGTTTTCGCAACTCACCAACTATCGAGCCTTGTATGTTAAGTCCTCTTTCTTTATTTACCAAGTTTGCTTTGGGGAAGCGGTGCTTATTCTCTACTTGGTGAGCTTTTGTAGAAATGCTTGGCATCTCTGGTTTGATGTGTTGGTTGTGTTGGGACAGATTGAGGAGTTAGATATTCAATGTATCTGAGGTTGTCATCTTGTTGGTTTTGATATGTTAGCAGGGTATGCAGCTTTGGGTTGTAGATATTATGTTGTGTGAGTTTTGGGTCTTATCTTTTGGGTGTCAGGATGTGTGTTGTTTACGAGCACTCTAGTGAGTTATGTTTGGTTAATGTCATTGGGCTTTGTTTTGGTTGGTTTTGAGTTTTGGCGTGATGGTATAATACTCCACCATCTCCTTTTGGCAATCAAGGTGAAACTTTGGCTCTCGATTTTGCTGAATGGACGGGTGTCATCACTGCCTTCCATATTCGACCTCTGATGTTGGCCTTTCTGGTGATAACCCTGATATTTTCCCTGGCTACTACTCATTTCCTATGTCATACTTAGTAGTAATTTGGTTGGGACAAACTATCCTTTTCTGGCTCTGATGGAATCTTGTGATGGAGGTTCTGCGATCCATGTCCTTTTACAGTGGACATGGCTTGGTGTGGTGCTCAGGACTAGGACACTGACTTTTGTTGTGTGGTCCAATTAACTTGAAGTTGTCATGTACAACTCTTACCCTGGCCTTTGTACTTTGGATATGTCGTTGCCTGTAATCTTGTATGCAGTCCTTAGTGTCTTATGATAAGTTTCTTTTTATTTGACAGTGTATGTAATTTTCTCCCTGTGTGTAGTTGTAACTGTTGAGTCAAGGAATTCAAGGTGTTTTGATCAATGGCATGGAGAAATTCAAGATCGACAAAAAGAAGATATTCGATGGTATAAGTTGATTATTTAGAGTATGAGTGTAGTTAAATATGTTAAAATCTATCCTCAAATAATCATATTCCTATATGGTTTGAATATATATATGTTTATACATGTATGCACATTCATTGTGCATACTAACAGAAACCGGTCGACCGGTTCATATATCGGCGGTCGACCGTTTCTGTGCAGAATGCACAATGAACGTGCACACATATATATAACGTACATATATTCAAACACCAGTCTACTGGTTATTTTTTACCAGTCGACTAGTCTACGAACTGAAGCCATCTTTTCGAATAGACACCCTATTTCATCAATGGTTATGATCCTTTCTCTTGGCCAAAAATCATCTCTTTTCATGGTTTTCCTTCACCAATGATTACATCTCTCCATCCTCTATAAAAGCACCATGAAATCATCATTTTTAAAATAACAATTCTTTATATTCTTGCTATCTAAGTGTTGATTTCATTCTTACTGTAAAAACCCGTAACTTCCCCGTAAAGGAAAGAGCGGATAGTTCGAGAACAAGCCACAAATAGAACGCATACAAAAGAACATTTCACTGTATATCACAACAATGCATCAGATTACAAGAATATACAGAGTATAAATGAATAAATATTACACAGAAATATCAGAGATTTAAATTACATTTAAATAAATAGCAGCGGAAAATAATACAATACACAACTAGAAGAGATATACGGATACAAAGCTTTCCGGATATCATTCCAGCTGTAAACCAGGATCCTGTGAATATAAATCTGCAAAACCAAAACTACTAGCTGCCCGTGTCAAAATAAGGGCACCCAGAGTTTAGGTTAAAACAATAAACTCCAGGTCAGTCATGGGACTGGTGTGAGAACTAAAACAGTTATTAATCTTTATTTTAAAGTTAGGTAAATCAAGGGACCACGCCGTATAACACGGAACGGGTTTCCTCCCAAGAATACCAGTGCATAAAACAAACAGCGCAATGCTAAATAAAGAAAAATGAAGCTATTATAAGACCCAGGTCCTATCACACAATGCAACGCAAGCCGGGGGATAGGGTTTTTACCTTATAATAGCCAAGAATGCTTGATACGTTTAAAAGAAATCATTTGATACTATTATAAGTGCATAGTGTATAAAACAACTTCAAATCATAAGTATCAATCATAGACGGCATAAGCGCCCCATCCCACTATGTCGCCATACTAGGCTCTACAAATAAAACCGCAAATGTCACGTATTTGGAAATTGGATTTCCGTCTATGAACCGAGGCAAAAGATAGTCCTCAACCGATTCGAGACAATCTAGCCCATGTCTTAGGATCAGAGCTCGAGTGACCCTTGGAGCGACAGGGCCGGTCCACCGATGTGGATTAAAATGTCTGAACACTACGTTTCTCCGCCCTTTGGGGCGTAAATGAGACAAAGAATGACTCCATCGGACCCGGATCGTCCGATCAAACCGAGGCGCCTCGCAACAGCAACAACCACATAAGTCAAACTCGTCAGGGCGTGTAAAACCACTGACGCCACTTTTTAGCTAGAAGGAAACGCATGCCCTCCCTGAGGTCCGTCTCCCGTTTTTGGTTCATACCGGGTGTGATACTCGCGAAGTAAACGTTACACAAAGCTACGCCACAAAGGCCGTGCTTTGATCATCAAGCACAAGACTTTGCTTTTCAACAGAAGCCTTGATCATTTGCCACTTAGGCATGCCACACAGGCAATTCACTCCATGCGTTTGATATCCATCAATATATAACCCCTGAGCTCGTACGTCTCAGAGAAGGGCGTTAAGCAAGTGAATAAATTCTCCGCCACCAAAAAGATATATATTTAATAGGGATCAATCACACGGACTAAAATCCAATGTCAGACACACAGTCCATTTACAAGTCCGTTCTGGGTCTGAACGAAACCGGAGGCACCTAGTACCCCGCATATCCATCGATCTCCAAGTACGTCTGGACGATCACCAACTGTTTCCATCTTCTTCGGTGTACAGCCCAATCAAGATCATCAGTAATCACCCAAACGATGTGAAGACTTCCGGTCTTCGACCACCGTCTTCGTCTTATCGTCGTATCAGTTATTCAGAATGGGATAAACCCGGTCTTTCCGAATAACTCGCGTACATTTTAAATAAGTGTTACACAAACACAACATACGCCTCATTCCAATTCATCAGTCACAAACCGTAAATTAATCAAGAGAATAATTCCCCAAATATTGACCCCGAAGGCCGAAACCAACATCAGATTAATATCCAGAAAACCATTCTACTTGGCTAACCGACAGTTAGTTTCTAAATTTCACATTCATAGGGAAAGGTTCCCATTAATTTTATCCAAGATAAATTCCTTGAATTTATTCTTTAATCATCTTTTGAATATCAATTCAAACTAGTCGGGATTAGCGAACCTTACCGAAGTAATCATTTGTTTTAATTTCCCAATCCCAACCTATTCATCCCCTGAAGTAAAACTGGTTATACTTCATATCTAACACCACGGTGTTATCGGTAAATTCAATTACCATTTCACGTTCAAATCTAATTAAAGATTTAACTATCGCCTGGAGTAAAACTGGTGATACTCCATTCTCGATCTTTTCAATCTAATTAAAGATTCATTAAAACTCCACTTAGTTTTAATCGTTAACTGGGTTAAAGAATCAGTGTCATTTAAAACACGGTTCACGATAAACCCAAAATCACATTCCATTAATTATCGGGTTAAAGAACGAATGTTATTTAAAACACTGTCCACGATAAACCCAAAAATCAATATCAATTCCATTCCAATTAAATATTATTTAATTGGTACACTTCATTAAATCTAAATAAAAAGATTTAATCTTTTCTCAACTGGGTTCAAGAACAGTGTTAATGAAGACACCATTCACGACAAACCCAAATCACATTTGATATTAAACACAAGGCTCTGAATAGAAAATATATCGGCTTATATTCAATATCAGATTCTACGATTAACAAATGTCGTGCTGGAAATAACGATATAGATATATATCTTTCAAATTTCCATAACAACATCTGTATAATCACGAATTCCAACATCGAAATATTCCGAAGACAATTTCGATTCAAATCCACTCCAATGGAACCATTGGAAATTCTGGTTATTTTTAAAACCCTTTTCAAATTCAATTTATTTATTTAAAAATAAATAGAATTATAATTCTAGTTCAAAACTAGTTCATTTCGATAAAAATCTATTTTTATCTCTTCAAATATGGAGTTTTTCATCCCAATCCTTTCTAAATCATTTCTTATGATTTTACACAAATTATTACTATTTTTAATAATTTTATCAAGGCCTGTACAGTCGATTTCCATCAACGGCCATCGAACTGCACTTACAGCGACCTTTTTCAAATTTGATTTGGACATAATTCCAAATCTAACCGTTAGATTTCAAATTTCTAATATTCGTTAGAAAGCTCTTTTCGATACGAACCCAACGGTTCCGGTTTTAGGAGAATCCGACGGTCGGATCTCCCGTAATGTCCGTTTGAAATAAGTGGTCGAAATTTACGAACTGTCGCGGCGCGTTCTATTCAGGCCATTATATTATATATATAATATATATAATATATATTTCGTCGATTTCTATTTAAAACGAATTATATAAATAGTTTTAAATTCGTTTCAAAAGCAATTTCAACTTCCATTTCAATTCAAATTAAAATTGAATTCTTCTTTATAAATTCGTTTTAAAATTCATTTCTATTCAATTCAAATTTCAATTCAATTTGAATTCATTTCAATTTGTTTCCAATTCAATTCGAATTCGTTTTCAATTCAATTCGAATTCGTTTTCAATTCAATTCGAATTCGTTTTATATTCAATTCAATTCAAATTCGTTTCGTTTGCTATTCAATTGAAATCAAATTCGTTTTCCATTCAATTCGAATTCATCATATATTCGATTCATTTCGAAATCGTTTTATATTCAATTCATTTCAAAATCGTTTTATATAAATATCGTTCACGTCAAAATGGCGTCAATATAACCAACACGGCTTCATATATTTCTATTTTCAAATATTCTTTTCAACAAATGAATATTTATTTTTGTCAACACACGACTAATCTCAACGAATGAGTACTGTCCACGTGTGACAATTTTTGTTAAATTATTTCGTTCAACACATGACTAATCTCAACGGATGAGTACAGTCAACACATGAACCTTTATTTTATATTGATAAAGATGCAAATTTTATTATTAAAATATTTCGTTCAACACATGACTAATCTCAACGAATGAGTACAGTCAATACATGAACTTTTATTTTATAATATTCTTTATTTTCTAAATTGGAATGAGGCCCAATCAATCACCATATAAAATTAATTATATGGATTTTCACACATCACACGTATATAATAGCATTGCAAAATAATCAACCATCAACCAAAGTGCACTACACTGTATAAGCATCAAATATAGATATCTAACGCTTATAACAGCCTGTCAATCAATCGATCGACATATTTAATCAATCAGGATGAGTGAACTTCAAATTTCATCCCAACACCCGTGTAGGGTTTCAAACAATCAAACACAGATTTTAGTTGTGCAGTTGGGCGATGTGTAAAATCTATCGACCCAATCAATGTCCTTCAAATAGGTGTACATAAACAAACCGTCCGGTTTGTAAATGAATATTTTATTTTATTCACTTCCACGTTAAAACTATATTTTTAACGATAAAATATTTAACTTATGAATGCTCTATTCAGTTCATTTATTCCATAAAATGATATTTTTATTTTTCTAACATATTTTAGAAAATTTCGGCGGCATAACGGCACGATACTAGAAACGGGACAAGGCCTAGCCTTATCCCCGGTCTAGTGAAGGCCCACGCCATTCACACATCAATCAAATTCACCAAACAACCAAATTCAAATCAAATCATCTAACTAATTTATGCAACCAAACAAACAAGTCCATGGTCTGTGGACGGTTGTGTCGGGTGCTACTAAGCACCGTCTGCATCCTAGTATATATATATCAAAAATGAAATTGAAAGGTGAGAAATTCTCACAGATAGCTATCCAACTCCACGGCACTTCTAATGCAGGAAATCTTCACTGTTCTCACCTCTTATCAGCTTCTTCGCCCGTATTCTCTACATATGTAAAAATCACATTTTTACTTTGTTATTCAATATATAAAAATCGAATTTTTACTTCGCTATTCAATTTATAAAAATCGAATTTTTACTTCGCTATTCAATTTATAAAAATCGAATTTTTACTTTACTATTCAATTTATAAAAATCGAATTTTTACTCTTTGTTACACATATAGAGATGGTATTTTTAATATTCCTATCATGTAAAAATTATATTTTTAATTCTCTACATAAACAAAAATCATATTTTTACATCTTCTATATAGTAAAGATTATATTTTTAATACTTTAAAAATATAAAAATCATATTTTTACTTCGATGTTCAATATATATAAAAATCATATTTTTACTTCGATGTTCAATATATATAAAAATCATATTTTTACTTCGATGTTCAATATATATAAAAATCATATTTTTACTTCGATGTTCAATATATAAAAATCATATTTTTACTTCGATGTTCAATATATATAAAAATCATATTTTTACTTCGATGATCAATATATAAAAATCATATTTTTACTTCGATGTTCAATATATAAAAATCATATTTTTACTTCGATGTTCAATATATAAAAATCATATTTTTACTTCGATGTTCAATATATAAAAATCTGATTCTTGTCAATTCGACTTCATATTAAAAGTATAATCTTCCATGAATAAAAATATCCAACCTTTCATGATAAAAATATTCAACCTTTCATGATAAAAATATTCAACCTTTCATGATAAAAATCCTATCATTAAACATATATAACTTGTACTCAAATCTGAATTTTATAACATGCTTTTTTAATTCAGCAAATTGAAATCAAAACAACGTAAATAAATAAATGAAAAAGCTCACTGGGCTATCGGTTGGAGGGGGGTGTTTGCTCGCGGTGGGGGCTCGTCGGAGCTGGAGGAGTGCGGCAGAGGCACGGCGGCGGCCACCTGAAGGTGCGGCGGAGTTGTAGGGTTCGGGAAGTGGCGGGTCTGTGGGTTTTGGGGTGCTGGGGTTTGACTGGAATGGAGAAGAGAGGAGCGGGAGGGAGAGAGAGGCCACCAGCGATGACGTGGAGGAGGGTGGTTGTGCGGTGGGCGGCCAAGGTGGCGGTGGAGCGATTACGCCCTTTTCGATTTCGTTTTTTTTTTACTTAGTCAACGGTTTGAGAAGAGGAAAGGGGAAATTAAAGGGTTTTATAATAATTATTATATTATATTTAATCCCATAAAGCAACTTTTAAATTCGACCTCTAAACGAGGCCCACTGCCTGTCGTCCATAGCGTTTCACCCCCATTCTGAACACAATGGGATATGTATCTTAGGATGATTTGATCATTTCGATCGGTTTTCGTCAAAAACAACATATAACTATATATATTGAATTTGAACGCGCATTTCAATTTACCGGGGTCACGTACTAACTCGAAAAATTCCCGAAAAATATTTTCTAGCTTCGTATTAACGATACGGTCCTAACAAAACTAGTTTCATCGAATTCTGAGACCGTTTGAAAAATGGCCAATTTCCAGTCGATTAAAATCAACTAAAACCGGTCAAACGCGTTTTCCTTTGCCACGCTCACATATTGATTCGAAAAATTACGAAATTTGAAACTTAGCAATAACTTGACATCCCGGATCCAACAAAAGTGGTTTCGTTGAAATCCGAGGTCGTTTGCAAAATTTCCATTTTTAAGGGCCTGAATTTCATAGTGACTATTCAGAATTTTCAACTGGACATATCTTTTGATTCCCGCTATGAAATTTTGATTTTTCAGATTCGTTGGAAAGATATCCTCAATTAGATCCTAAGTTTTTGGTTTCACTAAAATCCGGTTTATTTTGCACCCGGTACATTCATTTGAAGTTTGAAATCGAATTATCGAACTACCGTGCCATTTTCAATTCCATTTATAACTATATATAAATATTTATATTCTAACGACGACGTATATAATATATACATTCGAATTCCATTCAAAATAAATTTCTCGTCGATATTATTTAAAATAATTCATTTTAAATAATCAAAATTCGCTAAAATTGCCAAAATAAAAATTTTAAACTGGCCCAGATTTTCGGATTGTTACAATCTCCCCCACTTAAAACTTTTCGTCCCCGAAAAGGAACAAAGTCGAAAGTGGTTTGATTAATCAACTCCACGTTCGATCTGGCTTCCATTCTCCAACTTTTCAGTTTCTGAGAATTTTCAAAATTTCAAAAATTTGGCTAACACCCTAAATTTTCGAAAAATTTCGCCATAACCTCCCCTGCAATGGGAGCATCGGGAAATCTCAAATAGCTTCCCCGGTCCTTCAGATCTCAAAAAGAAAAAGAAAAAGCCAAGCGGCTAGCCAATAGGCTCATAAAATCATCATCACCCAAACAAAACAGTAAATTATGTAGTAAACATGTACCTATTTGTCGGGCAAACAAATTTTATTCTCTGCTCTAGCCTCCTTGCTATGACCTGTTCAATTGAAGCACATGTATATGCAAGCAAATGCGACCAATTTTAAATATAGTTCAATATTTGATTCAATTAGGCATAAACGGTTAAAATTACCTAACAAATAAACAAACAACACAAACATCAATCAATTAGTGAATTAACGTTTCAAATTCATAATTTTGATTCATATACAAAAAATCATGTTTTTGATGCCAATTCACAACAATGTGTTCTAACTATATATGTTTTGGTTCTCACACCAGTCTAGTGGAAATATATAGATATCACACCTTCGAAACACGAAAATAATTACTGATGATGACGCGTCAATCATCAGAATCAGGCCCGTGCGACTAGAGTGTGATTCTATATCTATCTAATATATTAAAACTTTGAATATACGTTTGCAAGGCGTATATGCAAATTCTTTATATACTGGACTGTCCAAATCAATATGAAATAAATAATCAAATACGAATAATTGATTTAGATTTTCAAAACAAAATTTGTTTTCACTTTAAAAATATACTCTTCACGCTCGTTCTAGGATACTACTGAACCCATCTCTAACGAGTCATTCTCATTGGATATTGTTAATCCAATATCTGATGAATTCTTTCGTATGGTTCTAATGTGCCTTGTTCTCTGCTTTGTAAACCAAAGCTCCGATACCAACTGTAAAAACCCGTAACTTCCCCGTAAAGAAAAGAGCGGATAGTTCGAGAACAAGCCACAAATAGAACGCTTACAAAAGAACATTTCACTGTATATCACAACAATGCATCAGATTACAAGAATATACAGAGTATAAATGAATAAATATTACACAGAAATATCAGAGATTTAAATTACATTTAAATAAATAGCAGCGGAAAATAATACAATACACAACTAGAAGAGATATACGGATACAAAGCTTTCCGGATATCATTCCAGCTGTAAACCAGGATCCTGTGAATATAAATCTGCAAAACCAAAACTACTAGTTGCCCGTGTCAAAATAAGGGCACCCAGAGTTTAGGTTAAAACAATAAACTCCAGGTCAGTCATGGGACTGGTGTGAGAACTAAAACAGTTATTAATCTTTATTTTAAAGTTAGGTAAATCAAGGGACCACGCCGTATAACACGGAACAGGTTTCCTCCCAAGAATACCAGTGCATAAAACAAACAGCGCAATGCTAAATAAAGAAAAATGAAGCTATTATAAGACCCAGGTCCTATCACACAATGCAACGCAAGCCGGGGGATAGGGTTTTTACCTTATAATAGCCAAGAATGCTTGATACGTTTAAAAGAAATCATTTGATACTATTATAAGTGCATAGTGTATAAAACAACTTCAAATCATAAGTATCAATCATAGACGGCATAAGCGCCCCATCCCACTATGTCGCCATACTAGGCTCTACAAATAAAACCGCAAATGTCACGTATTTGGAAATTGGATTTCCGTCTATGAACTGAGGCAAAAGATAGTCCTCAACCGATTCGAGACAATCTAGCTCATGTCTCAGGATCAGAGCTCGAGTGACCCTTGGAGCGACA
Organism: Allium sativum; assembly: GCA_030737875.1. Classification (NCBI taxonomy): domain Eukaryota; kingdom Viridiplantae; phylum Streptophyta; class Magnoliopsida; order Asparagales; family Amaryllidaceae; genus Allium; species Allium sativum. Next base: position 83,757,458 of record CM060913.1, on the reverse strand, counting down.
GGGCCAGTCCACCGATGTGGATTAAAATACCTGAACACTACGTTTCCCCGCCCTTTGGGGCGTAAATGAGCCAAAGAATGACTTCATCGAACCCGGATCGTCCGATCAAACCGAGGCGCCTCGCAACAGCAACAACCACATAAGTCAAACTCGCCAGGGCGTGTAAAACCACTAACGCCACTTTTTAGCTAGAAGGAAACGCATGCCCTCCCTGAGGTCCGTCTCCCGTTTTTGGTTCATACCGGGTGTGATACTCACGAAGTAAACGTTACACAAAGCTACGCCACAAAGGCCGTGCTTTGATCATCAACCACAAGACTTTGCTTTTCAACAGAAGCCTTGATCATTTGCCACTTAGGCATGCCACACAGGCAATTCACTCCATGCGTTTGATATCCATCAATATATAACCCCTGAGCTCGTACGTCTCAGAGAAGGGCGTTAAGCAAGAGAATAAATTCTCCGCCGCCAAACAGATATATATTTAATAGAGATCAATCACACGGACTAAAATCCAATGTCAGACACACAGTCCATTTACAAGTCCGTTCTGGGTCTGAACGAAACCGGAGGCACCTAGTACCCCGCATATCCATCGATCTCCAAGTACGTCTGGACGATCACCAACTGTTTCCATCTTCTTGGGTGTACAGCCCAATCAAGATCATCAGTAATCACCCAAACGATGTGAAGACTTCCGGTCTTCGACCACCGTCTTCGTCTCCGACTTATCGTCGTATCAGTTATTCAGAATGGGATAAACCCGGTCTTTCCGAATAACTCGCGTACATTTTAAATAAGTGTTACACAAACACAACATACGCCTCATTCCAATTCATCAGTCACTAACCGTAAATTAATCAAGAGAATAATTCCCCAAATATTGACCCCGAAGGCCGAAACCAACATCAGATTAATATCCAGAAAACCATTCTACTTGGCTAACCGACAGTTAGTTTCTAAATTTCACATTCATAGGGAAAGGTTCCCATTAATTTTATCCAAGATAAATTCCATGAATTTATTCTTTAATCATCTTTTGAATATCAATTCAAACTAGTCGGGATTAGCGAACCTTACCGAAGTAATCATTTGTTTTAATTTCCCAATCCCAACCTATTCATCCCCTGAAGTAAAACTGGTTATACTTCATATCTAACACCACGGTGTTATCGGTAAATTCAATTACCATTTCACGTTCAAATCTAATTAAAGATTTAACTATCGCCTGGAGTAAAACTGGTGATACTCCATTCTCGATCTTTTCAATCTAATTAAAGATTCATTAAAACTCCACTTAGTTTTAATCGTTAACTGGGTTAAAGAATCAGTGTCATTTAAAACACGGTTCACGATAAACCCAAAATCACATTCCATTAATTATCGGGTTAAAGAACGAGTGTTATTTAAAACACTGTCCACGATAAACCCAAAAATCAATATCAATTCCATTCCAATTAAATATTATATAATTGGTACACTTCATTAAATCTAAATAAAAAGATTTAATCTTTTCTCAACTGGGTTCAAGAACAGTGTTAATGAAGACACCATTCACGACAAACCCAAATCACATTTGATATTAAACACAAGGCTCTGAATAGAAAATATATCGGCTTATATTCAATATCAGATTCTACGATTAACAAATGTCGTGCTGGAAATAACGATATAGATATATATCTTTCAAATTTCCATAACAACATCTGTATAATCACGAATTCCAACATCGAAATATTCCGAAGACAATTTCGATTCAAATCCACTCCAATGGAACCATTGGAAATTCTGGTTATTTTTAAAACCCTTTTCAAATTCAATTTATTTATTTAAAAATAAATAGAATTATAATTCTAGTTCAAAACTAGTTCATTTCGATAAAAATCTATTTTTATCTCTTCAAATATGGAGTTTTTCATCCCAATCCTTTCTAAATCATTTCTTATGATTTTACACAAATTATTACTATTTTTAATAATTTTATCAAGGCCTGTACAGTCGATTTCCATCAACGGCCATCGAACTGCACTTACAGCGACCTTTTTCAAATTTGATTTGGACATAATTCCAAATCTAACCGTTAGATTTCAAATTTCTAATATTCGTTAGAAAGCTCTTTTCGATACGAACCCAACGGTTCCGGTTTTAGGAGAATCCGACGGTCGGATCTCCCGTAATGTCCGTTTGAAATAAGTGGTCGAAATTTACGAACTGTCGCGGCGCGTTCTATTCAGGCCATTATATTATATATATAATATATATAATATATATTTCGTCGATTTCTATTTAAAACGAATTATATAAATAGTTTTAAATTCGTTTCAAAAGCAATTTCAACTTCCATTTCAATTCAAATTAAAATTGAATTCTTCTTTATAAATTCGTTTTAAAATTCATTTCTATTCAATTCAAATTTCAATTCAATTTGAATTCATTTCAATTTGTTTCCAATTCAATTCGAATTAGTTTTCAATTCAATTCGAATTCGTTTTCAATTCAATTCGAATTCGTTTTATATTCAATTCAATTCAAATTCGTTTCGTTTGCTATTCAATTGAAATCAAATTCGTTTTCCATTCAATTCGAATTCATCATATATTCGATTCATTTCGAAATCGTTTTATATTCAATTCATTTCGAAATCGTTTTATATTCAATTCATTTCGAAATCGTTTCAAAATATGCGTTTTCGAAATCACTTTTCAATTTGCATTTTTAAATGAATAAAATCGATATAAATATCGTTCACGTCAAAATGGCGTCAATATAACCAACACGGCTTCATATATTTCTATTTTCAAATATTCTTTTCAACAAATGAATATTTATTTTTGTCAACACACGACTAATCTCAACGAATGAGTACTGTCCACGTGTGACAATTTTTGTTAAATTATTTCGTTCAACACATGACTAATCTCAACGGATGAGTACAGTCAACACATGAACCTTTATTTTATATTGATAAAGATGCAAATTTTATTATTAAAATATTTCGTTCAACACATGACTAATCTCAACGAATGAGTACAGTCAATACATGAACTTTTATTTTATAATATTCTTTATTTTCTAAATTGGAATGAGGCCCAATCAATCACCATATAAAATTAATTATATGGATTTTCACACATCACACATATATAATAGCATTGCAAAATAATCAACCATCAACCAAAGTGCACTACACTGTATAAGCATCAAATATAGATATCTAACGCTTATAACAGCCTGTCAATCAATCGATCGACATATTTAATCAATCAGGATGAGTGAACTTCAAATTTCATCCCAACACCCGTGTGGGGTTTCAAACAATCAAACACAGATTTTAGTTGTGCAGTTGGGCGATGTGTAAAATCTATCGACCCAATCAATGTCCTTCAAATAGGTGTACATAAACAAACCGTCCGGTTTGTAAATGAATATTTTATTTTATTCACTTCCACGTTAAAACTATATTTTTAACGATAAAATATTTAACTTATGAATGCTCTACTCAGTTCATTTATTCAATAAAATAATATTTTTATTTTTCTAACATATTTTAGAAAATTTCAGCGGCATGACGGCACGATACTAGAAACGGGACAAGGCCTAGCCTTATCCCCGGTCTAGTGAAGGCCCACGCCATTCACACATCAATCAAATTCACCAAACAACCAAATTCAAATCAAATCATCTAACTAATTTATGCAACCAAACAAACAAGTCCATGGTCTGTGGACGGTTGTGTCGGGTGCTACTAAGCACCGTCTGCATCCTAGTATATATATATATATCAAAAATGAAATTGAAAGGTGAGAAATTCTCACAGATAGCTATCCAACTCCACGGCACTTCTAATGCAGGAAATCTTCACTGTTCTCGCCTCTTATCACTTTCTTCGCCCGTATTCTCTACATATGTAAAAATCACATTTTTACTATGTTATTCAATATATAAAAATCGAATTTTTATTTCGCTATTCAATTTATAAAAATCGAATTTTTACTTCGCTATTCAATTTATAAAAATCGAATTTTTACTTTACTATTCAATTTATAAAAATCGAATTTTTACTCTTTGTTACACATATAGAGATGGTATTTTTAATATTCCTATCATGTAAAAATTATATTTTTAATTCTGTACATAAACAAAAATCATATTTTTACATCTTCTATATAGTAAAGATTATATTTTTAATACTTTAAAAATATAAAAATCATATTTTTACTTCGATGTTCAATATATATAAAAATCATATTTTTACTTCGATGTTCAATATATATAAAAATCATATTTTTACTTCGATGTTCAATATATATAAAAATCATATTTTTACTTCGATGTTCAATATATGAAAATCATATTTTTACTTCGATGTTCAATATATATAAAAATCATATTTTTACTTCGATGTTCAATATATAAAAATCATATTTTTACTTCGATGTTCAATATATAAAAATCATATTTTTACTTCGATGTTCAATATATAAAAATCTGATTCTTGTCAATTCGACTTCATATTAAAAATATAATCTTCCATGAATAAAAATATCCAACCTTTCATAATAAAAATATTCAACCTTTCATGATAAAAATATTCAACCTTTCATGATAAAAATCCTATCATTAAACATATATAACTTGTACTCAAATCTGAATTTTATAACATGCTATTTTAATTCAGCAAATTGAAACCAAAACAACGTAAATAAATAAATGAAAAAGCTCACTGGGCTATCGGTTGGAGGGAGGTGTTTGCTCGCGGTGGGGGCTCGTCGGAGCTGGAGGAGTGCGGCAGAGGCACGGCGGCGGCCACCTGAAGGTGCGGTGGAGTTGTAGGGTTCGGGAAGTGGCGGGTCTGTGGGTTTTGGGGTGCTGGGGTTTGACTGGAACGGAGAAGAGAGGAGCGGGAGGGAGAGAGAGGCCACCAGCGACGACGTGGAGGAGGGTGGTTGTGCGGTGGGCGGCCAAGGCGGCAGTGGAGCGATTCCGCCCTTTTCGATTTCGTTTTTTTTACCGAGTCAACGGTTTGAGAAGAGGAAAGGGGAAATTAAAGGGTTTTATAATAATTATTATATTATATTTAATCCCATAAAGCAACTTTTAAATTCGACCTCTAAACGAGGCCCACCGCCTGTCGTCCATAGCGTTTCACCCCCATTCCGAACACAATGGGATATGTATCTTAGGCTGATTTGATCATTTCGATCGGTTTTCGTCAAAAACAACATATAACTATATATATTGAATTTGAACGTGCATTTCAATTTACCGGGGTCACGTACTAACTCGAAAAATTCCCGAAAAATATTTTCTAGCTTCGTATTGACGATACGGTCCTAACAAAACTAGTTTTGTCGAATTCTGAGACCGTTTGAAAAATGGCCAATTTCCAGTCGATTAAAATCAAAATAAACTGGTCAAACGCGTTTTCCTTTGCCACGCTCACATATTGATTCGAAAAATTACGAAATTTGAAACTTAGCAATAACTTGACATCCCGGATCCAACAAAAGTGGTTTCGTCGAAATCCGAGGTCGTTTGCAAAATTTCCATTTTTAAGGGCCTGAATTTCATAGCGACTATTCAGAATTTTCAACTGGACATATCTTTTGATTCCCGCTATGAAATTTTGATTTTTCAGATTCGTTGGAAAGATATCCTCAATTAGATCCTAAGTTTTTGGTTTCACTAAAATCCGGTTTATTTTGCACCCGGTACATTCATTTGAAGTTTGAAATCGAATTATCGAACTACCGTGCCATTTTCAATTCCATTTATAACTATATATAAATATTTATATTCTAACGACGACGTATATAATATATACATTCGAATTCCATTCAAAATAAATTTCTCGTCGATATTATTTAAAATAATTCATTTTAAATAATCAAAATTCGCTAAAATTGCCAAAATAAAATTTTTAAACTGGCCCAGATTTTCGGGTTGTTACACTTACTCTTTAAAAGCATTCAAAAGCTCACTATTCTCATATATCGTTATTTTGAATCCTTGAATCTATATATTATTCTTTAGATTCAAACAACGATATCATCGTCCAAATCTTCATAATATCAAAATCATATTTGAGGATCAGATTATAGGAAGGTTGTACAAGAGTTGACAAATCCGTGTTGTTAAGAACACACATTGTCACACTACAAATTTATATCTTGTTTGAAGTCCTCGGTGTTGTAAGAGCCGAGTTGTGAAGTCCTCATGTTGATAGAGGTGTGAAATCCCGTTCGGCTGCTCGGGTGTTGTGAACCTGTTTTCCTCAGGGTTAAGTGAGGATAGTGTTTAGTGAAATTCCAGATAGGAGATCTGGGACTGGACGTAGGACGGTGCTCCGAACCAGTATAAAAATCCCTGGTGTGATTTTTCTATTACTGCATTTACTTATCTGTGATATTGCTACTGTGAGATCTTTCTTTATATATATCATATATTTCGCATATCCATATTACTGATCCTGCCTAAAGTCATTTATCGACACTATCAGTAACTTGTAGTCTAGAATTTGTGTCTAGCTCCGGTGTTGTAACCTAGATAGGATGACGGTGGACGGTCCACCTTAAAAGTCGTTTTTGTACAAGATTGATTTCCGATCAGCCTTATTTATTACATGTAATTATTATTTGTAATAATAGTAAGTGTTTGCGATCACTTTAAAAACTGGTCGGCTCCGCCAAAAAAAATTAATAACAAAATTTATGGTGTTTAATATTTAATAATTAAAATTTATAGTTTTACTAGTTAATATTTAAAAATATTACTTTTTAAAATAAACAAACAATAATTAACTTTTGTGAAAAGGTTTTGAAATTCTCAATAGTATTATTCAAAAACGATAAAATTTCAATTTTGAAGAAATAGTGGAAAATTTCCAGCTTGTATACGGTAGATTGTAGTACAATTATGTATGATGTAAAATATATTTTTCAAATGCATTTATAGAAATTCTCATGCAACATTTTTCTTTCGTTTATAGAAGGTTTTATTCTAAGGAGTTTTACTTTACTCATAGGTTTACGTCAAAATTTCCAGATATGTTCAATATTGCTTAAAATATTACAATGATTTACAATCAATATTAAACATTGAAAACTTATTAAGATAACTTATAAACAATAATCTATAATTAATAATTTGTAAATGAAAACTAATATGGGTTTATTCTTATATAGTACTCGTGTGGTTTGGTTTTGATTTCCTATCGCAGTCATCACCTTGGAAGCTCCGACGTTTTGGTCTCATGGTTTCTTGGTTTGCCGGAATAGGCCGTTTTCATTCTTAGAGGTAATGTTGTGTTAGATGCAAGATTCTTGTACATGTAATTTTGCTGTGTGCAAATTTAGGTTTGTGCATCGCCCTATGTGGTGATTAGGTGCTACTCTTGTTTGAAGTTAGTTTGTCTTCCTACTGTGTGACATTGTTTGTTGCTTTTGAGCAACTTATGAATCTCTTTATGTATCATTAACTTACATTGGTTGTGTGAGTAGGGGACTGTCTAGGCATCCTTATATGGAATTCTAGTGAAGTGCATTGTATTGTCAATATTGTAAAGGTTATATGCCCCGTTAGCTATCATTATCCTAATTCATAATAGCACCCTACGTGGTGTAATATGTCTATCTCGTCTTTCTATTATGATTAAGTGTGGCTTCAATTTTGTAATATGTTTGTAGCAGAAGTCAATGTAAAAGTCTGTAAGAAAGCAAGAATCGCTTTGCTTTATAGTTATTTCAACTACTGAATTAGTTTTGCAACTTTCACAGTATTGGGTTGGTATTGGAAAATTTTAAGTGTTTGAATTGTTTTATTACAACTATTTTAGGTTTAGAGTTTGTTTATGAACATTTAGTATACAACAAATAAAAAGTAGAGATGGGTTGTAGGTTTTTAATCAGTATTAGATGAATAATTAACTGTATATATATTTGGATGGCGAATCTTAAATTTTCATATGATTGTTATGGACCAAAATAATTGTTCTTTGCTAGTTTAACAGGTTTTTTTTATAGTGGAACCTTTTCAGAACCTAGGCTTTTAAATATAATGTATCATATTCAAATGAAAATTATCTTCCCAAATGATTAAATTGCAGTTAAAGGAAGTGAATAATTCATTCATTCATAATTTAAACATCTTGTAACATCAAGTTCCGTACGCATGTAGAAGAAACATGGTGGAGTGACGAAAGGCAACTAGGAAAGGCATTTCTTGGAAATGGGCCTGGGGAGGAAGATCTTGGATTTTTGATCAATTTGGTTCGTTAAATAATAATAAGTGCCATAGAAAATTTCGATATTACATATAATGCTTCACTGATGAAATTATCAAAGTACTTAAGCTTTGTTAAGAACAGTAGATATTAGTTCATTATTTTAAGTTCCCTGTTTAATTCAAATCGGTTGTTTATTATTACTTTTGCATTAATTTTTTTATGACACAACACATTCTTTTCGTAAAACTTTGTTCTATTTGACATAGAAATATGAGACTGTGCTATTGAAAGCCTTGATTTTTTGACCACTCAAAATAAATGCTCTCTTTATATTATAGTGCACATATTAGTTTGAAAAGTGTGCATACTTGGTATGCATCTTTTCGTTTAACTTCTACCAGCAGATCTTTTCGCTATTTGCAATGAACTGTGATCTACAGTTTTATGAATTATTTTAAAGTATTAATACTTAATTCATTTTGTAATTTGGGTGCTAAATTGTTTAAGATGACACTCAAAGTGCTCTAATTCAACACACTGATAATTATTACTTGACTTGGGTGTTGATCGAAAACATCAAGTTGTTTGACAACAAAGTATACTTCAAAGCCATATATATTCAACTCTCAAAGAAAATCCACTAGAGTCCATCATGAAGCATGTCTAGTTGCCCAATTGCTTGGAACCAGTCTTAACAACTCCTATAATTAGCTGATCAAAGACCTGAGGTTAACTTTGATGTCAACTATGTAAGGAATAATGCAAGGAAGATATATGTTCACTACAACAACACCATAACATGTGTATTGCATCGTATTATATTATTTTGTGGTAATAGTTACAAATATGTCTGATGTATTACTAGTTGAATAGTTTTGTTGTTCTAAATACATTTTTTGTTTATACCATTATGGAGAATACAGTTCTCTCATATCCCGTTCACTCTTTGTATTATACAGTTGGGTCAAAGCCCACTAAGTTAGTTTTACTCAAAAAGCCCAAGTTGGCTATGTAACATTATAAATATGTTCATTTTCTCTTTCCGTTCATTATTGAAAACTGAATACAAAAGACTTTTACATTTTTCAGTCCTGTTTCTTATATGGTATCAGAGCAACATTGCTAACTGCATAAAGATCCATTTCGCTATGCCTCTACGAATCTATCTAAAGATAAATTACCCATCAGAGTATTATCATCACTTGGGTACCCCTCATCTGAGATTTTTTTCATCTCATCACTTGAGGGTTGAGGCTGTGAATCTGAAATCAGTGCCGTGCTAGTGTTACGTGGCTGCAATAGTATTCAGTCTCACTAGCTTGGTGGTAAAGCTTTTCAAAAACTCAAATCTGATCAAAAAGACTGGTGAAATCATTAAATTGAAACCAAAAGCCGTATAAGAAAGTCAATCAGAAATTTACATCAAAAACATTCTTGAAATCATCATTTTGATGCTTCTGGTTGCATTTTGGAGTCAATCAAAGAAATCATCCAGAAATTCCAATTCAAGAATCAGAGTTTTTTGAAAAACTTACCTTCTTTCTCGCTGGCTATCATCACTTCTTGATTTTTCTGCGAATCATGACTGAAACAAATCCACCAAACCCAAATTCCCCAAGATCATCAGCCAGATCAAAGCAGACCAGTGCTGAAAGCACTGAAGATCTCATTAAATCCATCATCAAGCCACAAAGTAACATAATCTCAGTTCAATTGGATGAATCAAATTATCTTCTATGGAAACTGCAAGTGGAAACATCAACAAAGGGTTATGGATTTGAAGTTTATCTCTATGGAACACAAACTGTTCCCGCAAAATACATCAGAGGTGCTGACAACATCTTAATTCTTAATCAAGAACATACATCATATCAAAGACAAGACAATCTTGTGAGTGCATCGCTAATGTCTATTGTATTCATCAGTAATGCCACAACTAATTGGTGTTAAGTCATCCCATGATATATGGACAGCTCTAGAGAGATCATTTACTAGTCAGTCATCAGCAAGGGTGTTAAACTACAAGAAGCAACTTCAAAGCATAAAGAAAGAGAATTCTAACGTGAATGAATACCTAATGAAGGTAAAGAATCTATGTGATCAATTAGTATGCACTGGCAACAAGATTGAAGAAAAAGAACAAGTGTTATACATAGTTGGAGGGCTGGAGGATGAACACGAAGCAGTTGTAGTATTCCTAACATCCATAGAACCCACACCCTCACTACAAAGTGTACATTCTATGCTTTTAGCTCATGAAGACAAATTATTGCAAAGAAAAGATCAAGTTTCCGATCCCTCAGTTAACTATATCAGTACTGGAAAAACAAGAATCAACAAAACAATTCTAGAAATCAAAACACTTACCAAAGAGGAGGCCAGTCAAACCGTGGAAGAGGAAGAGCTGGGAGATGGAATCCCAACAACAGGCCAAAGTGCCAGATTTGTGAAAAAATAGGTCACACAGCCAACAGATGTTATTTCAGGTTTGACAACAGCTACAATGTCAATCAACAAGGCAATAGCAATAACAGAAATAACAATCCAAATGCCAACATGGTCAGCAATGAATCAGATGCTAAAACTAATCAAGAAACTTCCTCAAACCCTGCTACTACAGATGATATTCAAGATGAGTCATGGTATCCAGATTCAAGATCAACTCATCATGTCACAAACAATTTAAATAACCTGAATCTTGGCAATCGTGAATACAAAGGTAAGTAATATCTAATTATGGGTAATGGTAATTCTATAATCATTTCTCATACTGGACATGCTAGTATTAATGGTGCTAAACTAATATATCTAAATAATTTCTATGTGCACCACATATAAGGTAAAACTTAATCAGCATGTCACAATGCACTAAAGACAACCGAGTATCATTTGAATTTTACCCAAATCACTGTGTAGTTAGGGACATGCTGACTAGGAACATTTTATTGTAGGGTAGGGAACAAAATGGCTTATACAAGTTCAATTCTGGAAACTGCAGGAAAACTGAGTCCAAAAATAAGTACTGTAATGTAACTGAATTAGACTCAAGTAATGCTGCATGATATTTGACTTGTGGCATTGTAAGCTTGGGCATCCAAATTCAAAAATTATGAAAGAAATTTTAGTTAACAATGATATTTCTGTTGATATTCCAAGTCATTATGTGTGCACATATTGTCAAATGAGAAAGAGCCATAAATTGCCATTCCCAAATTCTGAAACTGAATATCTGAACCTATTAGAATTAATTGTTGTTGATATATGAGGTCTAGCACCAATTAACACTGACTATAGGTATAAGTATTATATTTCATTTATTGATGCTCATTTAAGATATGTTTGAATATATTTTTTTAAAATCAAAATCTGACACTGGTAATGTATTTATGCAGTTCATAGCTAATGTTGAAAATCAATTAAGCCATAAAGTTAAAACTATTCAAAGTGATGGTGGTAAGGAGTTTTTATCCTTAAAAGATTATTTTCATAAAAATGGTGTCACACATAGACTAACATGTCCACACACATTTGAACAGAATGGACTAATTGAGAGAAAACATAGACATATTGTGGAGACAGGATTGATACTGCTAGCACATGCATCATTGCCTCTAAAATTCTGGCCTGATGCATTTGCTATAGCTGTTCATCTAATAAACAAGTTACCTACAAAGGTACTTGACATGAAGTGTCCCAGAGAAATTTTAAATCACACCAAGTGAACTAAAATATTTGGATGCTTATGTTTTCCTCATATTAGACCATTTTATAAACATAAGCTTGATTTCAGATCTACTCCATGTACTTTTTTGGGTTATGCTAAAAACTTTAAAGGCTATAAGTGTTTGGACAACAATGGAAAAATCTATATACCTAGGCATGTGATCTTTAATGAGAAAGTGTTTCGATTCAGAAGTGACACTTGCAAAACCACAAAGAAAAATTATAATCCAAGAATTATAGTTCCACAATTTCCTGAATAAGTGGATGAAGTTATGGATGTGCCACTGTCTGATAATAGCACTAAACAAACACAAAGCACACAAACCACTAGCACTTCACAACACTATACTTATGGAGAAGCATCAGATCATGAAAGTGCAGCAGTGGTGACAACGACAACGTGCAACATGATAATGTGAACAATGAAGAAAACAACAATCCTGAAAGCACTCAAGTAGACAGAAATAGGGAAGTACCTTAGCCTCAAAATAGACACTATATGATGACAAGAGCAAAAAGTGGTATATTCAAACCAAAAACTTTTTGTACTGAATTCAATGGTACTGAACCATCCACTTATCAACAAGCCAAGTTGAATGATAAGTGGAGATCAGCTATGCAAGAAGAATTAGATGCTCTAATTAATAAAAAAACTTGGTGTCTTGTTCTACCACCCAAAAACAAAAATATCATTAGGTGTAGATGGACATATAGAATAAAAAGAAATGCTGATAATACAATTTCTAAATACAAGGCTAGGTTAGTGGCTAAAGGTTATTCACAACAGTGAGGAATTGATTTTAGTGAAACATTCTCACCTGTTGTGAAACCAACAACAATCAGAATTATTTTAACAATAGCCTTGTATAAAAATTGGACCATCAAGCAACTTGATGTTAATAATGCCTTTTTAAATGGTGATTTACAGGAAGAAGTATATATGGAACTACCACAAGGACTAAAGGAAAAATCAAATAACAACATGGTGTGCAAGTTGAACAAGGCTATTTATGGACTAAAGCAGGCACCCAGAGTCTGGTTTAACAAGCTAAAGGCAACACTATCAAAATTTGGATACACCTCAGCAAAATCTGATAACTCACCGTTCACAAAGTTTACAGCTAATACAGTGACCTATGTTCTGATTTATGTGGATGATTTCATTATTATAGGCAATTGCAATAATGAAATCAGAAACATCACTGATCAACTAAACAGTGAGTTCTCAGTTAAAGACCTGGGTGAACTGTCATATTTCCTAGGCATTGAAGTCAGCAGAAACAAGAATAATGAACTTCAATTGAGTCAAAGAAAGTATACTACTGAAATTCTAGCCAGGTCTGACATGAACAAAGCTAATTCCTTGCCTACACCAATGGTTACTAACCTACACTTGAGCAAGGAAAAAAGGTGAACCCAAATGTAATGAAAGGTTATACAGAAGTATCATTGGAGCCTTGCAATATGTTACTATAACCTGACCAGACATAGCATACAGTGTGAATAAGGCAAGTCAGTTTATGCAAAAGCCATTAAGTGATACTTGAAGACAGTTAAGAGAATCTTAAGATACTTAAGAGGCACAATCAATTAGGGACTAATACTGAAGACAAGCAATAATCTAAACATAAATGCCTATGCAGATGCAGACTGGGCAAATGATCATGATGACAGAAAATTCACTAGTGGTTATTGAATATACTTAGGCAAAAATCCAATATCATGTTGTGCTAAGAAACAAAGTACTGTGTCTAGATCTAGTACAGAAGTATAATACTGCAGCATTGCAGGCACAACAGCAGAAATAATGTGGATTCAATCACTATTGAGTGAGCTAAAAGTCAATTCAAATGCAAAGGCAACAGTGTGGTGTGACAACATGAGTGCTATAGCCCTAACTGCAAATCCATTATTGCACTCTAGAACTAAAGAACTAGACATATACTTCGTAAGAGAATTAGTTCAAAGAGATAAGCTTCAAGTTAATCACGTACCATCAACTCACCAAATAGCGGATATTCTGACAAAACCATTGTCCAGAAACAGATTTGAGGCTCTGAGAGACAAGCTGTGTGTAGCAGAACTAGAAAGCCCTCAATTCCATCGCAGCAGAAGTAAGGATCGAACTCCAGAAGACAAATACAATAGATCTGCAACTTCAAGACACGAATCTGCAGTAAAATATCAACCTTTGCATGGATCCACTGAAGGCACTACGAATTTCATCAACACAAACAGATCCAACACAAAAGTCTACAAATCCGCAGTTACCTGGAATAAAAACAAAGTACAAGCTCAAGGTGAGACTATGTGATGGAAACAAAAAAGTAAAGAAGACAAAGATACTACCAGAGTGGAAGAGAAATAAGGTGAAAGTGAAAGTTTGAAGATTTGAGCCAGCTGCCATTTCTATTTTCCAGAGTTCACACCCTAGTCACGATAATAGGGTTTGCAGGGGGGAGGGGGGGTATGGAGAATACAGTTCTCTCATATCTCGTTCACTCTTTGTATTATACAGTTGGGTCAAAGCTGTAACGACCCGTGTTTTTCGACCATTTGAATCTGAATATTTAAATTAGTTTTAAATATTTTATTTGGAATATCGGTGGAATTTAATATTTAATTCGTTATTTAAACGAAGTTCGAACGTTATATATTTATATAATTATAAATCGAGCTTGAAAATGGCGTGCAGTTCGTAAATTCGAGTTTTGAACTTCAAATGGATATACAGGATTCGATATAAGTCGGATTTCTGTGAAATCAGAAATCGTTGGAACCGTATTGACAATAATTTACATATGAAAGAGAAAAATCCAGATTTCGTTTTATAATTTGTAAGTTATGGCTAAATCAAATTTTGAAATAATCGCTATGGAAATCGTTATTTAAAATATAGGCATTAAAATAGCCGTTTTGCAAACGGACTCTTTTTTCGACGAAACCAGTTTCATTAGAATCGTATCGTTAAATTATTGTACGGTGGTGAGTGGCGTGGAAAACCGATGTCGTATGTGACCACGGTAGCCGTAAACGCTCGTTCAGTGCAGTTAAATTAATTCAACTGAATAAAGAGATATTTGAGTGTAACTTGAGCAGACTATTGAATTAAGCCACGAAACCAGTTCCGTTGAGTTTGTATCGTCGATTAGGGTCAGGATAGGTATATAGTTTGCTATTTTTAGAGATCGGATAATTTGGCGTCAAAAAGGGTATTGCGGTACACGGTAGAAAGGGCCTACCGGGGCAACAGTCTCAGAATGCGACGAAATTAGTGTCGTTGGGTTCGTATCGAAAAATTATTGTCAGTGTTCGCAGTTTCAAGTTGATTTGATTTGTCTGGTGATCGTGGTAAATTGAAATGTGTGTTTATTTCTGGTTTTGTAAGGGAATTTTTTTTCAAACGACCTCGGATTGCGACGAAACCTGTCCCATTGGGTCCGGAACATCGTTTTACATTAAGATTAGCCTTTTTATCAGTAGACAGAAATCGTTTGTGCTGGTTTTTATCAATTACTTTAAGGTGAAGTTTCAAAAACAATATTATATTAATTGGGATGCCTATAAATACCAACTCTTCCATTGTTTAACCCTAATCAGAACGTATTCTCGTGGTCAACGAGTAAATAGAGCCGCCACTCCACTGAAATCAACGAATAAAAACACCGGTCCTTTCTCCTTCTTAATCTCATGTTTCCCTTCATTAAGTCGCATAGTTTCAACATCAAAGTTCGGAAGCTTGACGAGGCCGATGATCTGAACGGCTATGATCTGATTCCTCGAGCTATGGTAGCCTGGATTTCATTCGATGGGAGGTGCGGTTCGGAGCTGTTTACCGGTGTTTGGGGAAAACAGGTGGAGTGAGGTTGAGGGAGAAGGTAGGGGAGGACGAGGCGCGCAGGCGGGCACGGTCTGATCAGACTCCGATCTGTGGTGGAGGACGGTGCGGCGTTGGGAAGTTAAGAAAAGGAGGGACGATGCAGTATAGTGGGGAACCAAAAGCATATTACTTGTACAGTATGTTTAACATGATATAGGGTATGATATTGAAATTTAGGGATTTCATTAGCAATTTAATCTATATTAAAACAAACGTGAATTGATGCAGGAGAGGTATAGCTGAACAACCGTGAGTAACAATTCATGAGGACGAGAAGCAGTGGTGAGGAGAAACGAAGTAAGCAGACAACGAAGGGGTGATAACTAATATAAGTGTTTAGGTTTTTAGTTAACTAAATTGTGATAACTTGCTTAAACTTTGAACTAATCTCAGAAATTTGTAAATGCAGAAGGGCACGCGAGAAGAAGCCTGGAAGAAGTTGCAAAGAAGGATCGGCCTGACCGAATACAAATGAAGTAATTGAATTAATTAGACTTTAATTAAGGAAGTAAAATATATTGTTAATTAAACCATGGATATTTTTCTTGGCAGCGTTCATTTGCCGGAGGGACCGAAAGATAAACTAGTTAACTAGAGAAGAGGGTCGACCCTGTTAGACGATAAACCAAGTAATCAGTCTGGCACAGATTGATGAACGCAGAGACATAAGGGATCAACGAAGAAATGGTGATTTAATTTGATTAAATCAGTGGTTTAAGAATCAATCTAATTAATTCATATATTAATTGAATTATGGTTCATACAGGGAACCAGAACCTTGGACCGTCGAACACAGAAACAATCGGTTTGACTCTTATCCTTTAAGAATAATGAACATTGTAAAGTCTATACAAGGGTTAATTTATTAAATTATATTAACACTAATTCTATATAACTCAGTCGTTTGTTACAGAATGGAAACAAAGCACAGCAGTTCAAAGGAGAAGGAATCAGACCGTGGACTTCTAATTTTTACTAAACGTAATTTTTTATACAAACCCTAATTAGATAATTAATAATTTAATTATGCAAACTTTAAATATAGATAACTCGTTTATGTATTATCGGAATGTGACCCAAACAAAAGGCATTAGCTGAAATGTTGAACGCTCCATTTTGGAATTGATAAGGACAGAATTGGACAAGTCTGGAAGTAATTGGATTTTTAATCAAATTAAACACTTGTTTAATTTGATTAAACTCAACCGTCTGAACAGTGAATCAAATCGAGGTCAGTTAAACTCACTCAGTTCCCATTTATATTTTATATAAATGGGGTATTTTTATTTTGTGTGCTTTGTCTGCTATGATTGACTGTTTTGCTAGTATAGATTTATCTGTTGATTTAACTGGTGAAATTAAACCGTTGTTTAATTTCAGTGAAATTTCAAATCGTTATTTTAACGATTGGATCCAACGGAGGTAATTTACCTCGTTGGTCACGTTTATAAAATAAACGTGTTTTTGTTTGAATTGTTTAATCTGTTTGAATTATTCGATCTGTTTGAATTGTTTGAACTGTTGGAGATAACCAGTTTGATACAGGGAAGAACAGGTTGGAGGGATCCAACCGGATTCCTCAAATATGTTATTTATTTCATATTATCATATATGAACTGTCCTATTTGGGTGTGATTGATTTGATTGTTGATGTTTGACTGAAATTTCAACATCCGTTTAGTTTTAACCAATGGGCGATATTGGTTGGGTAATCGGCAGTGAATGGCCTAAAGATAAATTGTTGTGATTTACCGTCAGGTAGAGCGGTAGAACCAAAGTTATCAAACTTATTTTATAACTGGAGTTAGATTTTTGAAATAGATTATTTTGGATAAAAGGTCTGTTTAATAGAAAATAAATATTTATCATTCGTTATTTAAAATTTATAATTAATTATAAATTAGATTTATATGGAAATCTCTGATTTGGAAATAAGTGAATAGAATTTAATCTGAAAGATTAAATTTGGATAATTGTTTGTTAAGAGACAATTAAATTGAATTATTTAAATTAATTATATTAGTATTAAATTTAAAGGAAAAATGAATTAGAATCAGCTCATAGAATAACCGTGTGATTTGAAATCGATTAGTTTGTTTGAGTTAATCTAAGAGAAGAATTAAAGAGTATATGTTTTATATTAAATAAAGTTTAAAAAGGAATCTACTATCTATTTTAGTTAATAAAGGAATTTACTACTTATAGTAGTTAACGATTGATATAAAATATTTTCCTGATGGAAAATAATTCAGGATATTTCTTTTTAATAGAAATTCATCGGGATTGAAAGGAAATCAAGTTGGAAGGTGAAAGGAGTTATGATTGAGGTTTATATTTGAAAACCCGAATCTTTATAACGAAGTTTTAAAAAGGGAATTTCAAGCAAATAAAATAGCGTGGAAATCAATGTTACTTAATGAATTGAATTGAGTCAAAGGAAATCAAGACATAAGGGTTTACATTAAACCAGGATTATATGAATGGGACTTAAAGTGTTACAGCGTTAAATTTTCATTAACGGTACCTGGAAATGAAATCAAGAAAAGGGAAAAGTGAAAAAGTGAAATTCCCAAAGCATGAAATGGTCAAATGTTTTGAAAGGAGATTGGAAATAAGTCGGTCTGGTTAAAGAAGCGGGGTACAGGGTTGTATAACCAACTCCGAGTTATAATGGAATTTGTTAAAGATTTGGAATGGAAATTTTGGTTTTTGATATCAACTTTTATTTATCTGAGGGTATGAACGTTGTTGATCAAGGTCTGAGAGGTAACTGAAATACCCCAACTTGAACAACATCAGGATTATCTGAAGATGGTATTAGTTGGTAATCGTAAAAGAGGTTAGTGATGGTTCGTTATTTCCATTAGTGAAATAATGCAACGGTTGGTGGAAATTTGAGAATACATATATATATATATATATATATATATATATTGAGAGATTCGAAGTTAGTTTTATTTTATACTAGTCAATATTGGATATAGTTATTCGAGTTAGAGTTAGTCAAACAAAGTTATTCAGGATGAGTTACCATTTCGTACGACTGCTAGCGTAATTTGCAGGGCTGCAAATAGCCTACGGCGGTCGGATGTTTCCTGAGGGAATCAGGCGTAACCATTGTGATCGCTGCGATCTAGAGTCAGGCGAATGGAGTTAGGTTGAATATTAGTTAATCAATAAGAGTTAAATAAGGCGAGTTAGTCGGTTAGAGTTAAATCGAATTAGAGTTATTCAAATATCGTATTTTCGAATATTAAAAGAGTTAGAAGTTTTAATTAACAAAAGTAAACTAGTTGTTAAAGGCCAAGCATTGCTGAATACTGAACCAGTGAACTCATTTGTTTGTCATGATTGAAACACTGAATATTTTGATAGTTAAATCACCGACTATCAAATCTGTCCAATACGATTGTTGGTGTGGAAAGACCGGGATCGAATTTATAATCGAAAACCATTCCGACCAACAAATACGTGAAGACATCAGAAGATGATCGTGGTGGAGCATGGAAGACCGTGGATTTTCCTAAGCGGAAGAATCACTAATATTTCTGCCTGGCAAGCAGAGATAAACTGTTATTCTGTCGTGGTTGGAATCTACGGGTTGCAAGGACTTCTCGCTACTGATCAATGGGGTGATTCCTATATTGGATGCGGTAGGAGAGTGCCTTCGGTTCATCCTGTTCCTGGATGACCTGTATGGACGGATGTCTGACAGAGTATTTCCAAAAGGATCACGTACGTTGATTTCTTCTAACGTACTATAGTTGTTGGCGGAGAATTGCCAATCTCTTAGCTGCTGCTAGAGTATTTTTGTGGACGTCAATTAGTGATGTCTGGCGGATCTGACGATGTGACATTCAAAGTATATGATGACCATATGTGTTCTGACCTCAAGCCTCATCAACCAGGGAATGACAAAAATCGGGCAGGCAGCATGGCTATGTGGGTCGCTCCCATTAGGGTGTATAACCACCTATCTAGAGAAAATCCTATTTGCTTCTTTAATCTATGTTTCAATGCTGTCCCTTTTCGGGAGGCGGTTGCTGATCCCAACCGTCGGTGGTATACATTCGATACACTCAAGCGAAATGTGTGGTCGGTCATGTGTGGGCCGGGTTGCAAGAAGTTCTTGTCAAACCCAGTGTATTCGTCTCTAGAGATACACTATCGGCAGGTGGTCCCATACCTTGTCATAGTCGGAATCCAAACTCCAATAAGAGCCCGCGGTTTTTGATTGTATATTATATATAGGGAGCGTGAGATGCAAGCGTTCCTCTAGATTGATATTTACTTGTATTTAGGCATTATCATAATATCAGACAAGATATTGTTTTCAAAAATGGTTTTGGTTATCGTAAGGTAAAAACCGTCCGTATTTATGTGTGGATTTGGTCTTACGATTATCCTTTTCATTCGAAAAGATTTTGAACTTAAAAATCAAGTTGGATGCTCACCCTAAATACTGTGCGAGTTTATCTCACTCTGGTTCACCAGACTGACCCGGTGTTTTGTAAATGCTCGGGTTAGACCGGGTTGTACAGGTTCAGGTTATCGACTGTTGTGAAGAGACGAGCTGGAAGAGTCCAGACGTATGATATTACTAGTATTCCGCTGTGTGTTGTATGAGGACAGATTATCACTGTCCAGATGTGTACTATGATATTGTAAGTATTTTAAAAGCTTTCAGTAAAGATTTATTTCTGTATTATATTTGTTCCGCTGCGATGTGAGACTCTGTGTTGTGGTGTTCTTCTTCTTCTTCTATTCTAATATTTCTTTCTTTCTTACCTCATCCTCTAACTTCTTTCTACTGGCATCTGGGTTTCTAGTATCATTTGGGTTGGATTGGCGTTATTTAATCAGCTCAAAAGGTACCGGAAATTTGGGTCGCTACAGTGGTATCAGAGCTGAAGGTTAAGTGATTACCTTGGCTCTGTGGCGTGACTCAGTAGAAATGGGGTTAGCAATACCCTAGATTGAGTTTGAGTGTATATACGAGTGAACGTATTTGTAGATTTTATAAAAATTGTTTTATATTGTGGAGATTTATTGGATGAGTTGTTTATGAATTTTGGTCGATCAGTTTGATCCACTGTATCGATAGGGGTTTCTAAACACTCAAATACGATAAATCGACACAGTATGTTTTGAAAGAGGGTAAATGAAATAATTTTACCCAAATTATGTTTTGATATAAAGGAGTGATTAATATTTGAATTATTATAGTATGTTGGATGTGTTGGTTGTTATTATAATCGAATAAAATTATAAAATGTGAAAGAGTTATGTAAATAACCAATCAGAATTCATATAAGTGAAATATATGAAATCAGATGAATTAAATCTGAATTTAAATCAGAAATGAAATCAAAATGGTGGAAATGTGAAAAGTGTGTGTAAATGAATCTGGATTAAATATATGTGAAAATTAAAATCCTGGGAGATTTTAATTTGTTTTACGGGCATTGTGTTTGGTATTTTGAAATAGATTTCAAAATGAAAGTATTTAAAATTTGAGTTTTGAAAGTGACATAGTATTGAACTCACTTTGATAGCAGGAAAATATATTCCGATGATGATCCGGACATCATCGGTGTTCATTTTCGAGTTGTAAGTGACGGATTACTACCAAAATTTTTGTATTTAAATTGCTTTGAGAAAAACCAGTGTTTTGAATCCTAAAAAAAAAAAGAATATTTGATTTTTGAAAAAAGCTGGACTGTTTAAAAAAAATCCCAGGGAAATTGTTTGAGCAAAGGTAAAATTAAATAGAAATTGTATATGAATTGAGTTGAAATCAATTAACTAGAAATTGAATCGAGATATATTATGTCAAAAAGAATCAGGTTTTGAATTGTGAGACAGGAATCTGAAAGGGTGCTGGACTGGTAAGTTGAGAGTTGAAATTGATAATGGATGGAAATTGAGTGAGAATGGGATTTGGCTTGGACGTGTGAAGGATTTGGATTTGAGGATAAAATTGGAATTTTGTTGGAAATGCATTTGTATACGCTGACAGTGTAGCAGATGAAAAGGATATGATGATATGCCCGACAAAAAGGTACACGTTTATTTTTATCTAGGTTTGATGATTTATGAGCCTATTTGGCAAGCCGCTTGGCTGTTTTATTTTCTTTTGGATTGGAGAAGGCCCAGAAAGGCGAGTTGTAGCTGTACTGATTGAGCCGTACAGAGGAGGCGCTGGCGAAATTTTTCGGAAATTTAAGGTGTTAGAAAATTTTCAATATTTTTGAAAATATTTATTTACAGCATCGAATTGATTTTTGATTTAAAATGAATTGGATTTGGAAGTTAACGGGTTAGTAATGTTCTTTCTTACCTTAGCAATTTCGAGGACGAAATTATTTTAAGGGGGGAAGAATGTAACGACCCGTGTTTTTCGACCATTTGAATCTGAATATTTAAATTAGTTTTAAATATTTTATTTGGAATATCGGTGGAATTTAATATTTAATTCGTTATTTAAACGAAGTTCGAACGTTATATATTTATATAATTATAAATCGAGCTTGAAAATGGCGTGCAGTTCGTAAATTCGAGTTTTGAACTTTAAATGGATATACAGGATTCGATATAAGTCGGATTTCTGTGAAATCAGAAATCGTTGGAACCGTATTGATAATAATTTTCATATGAAAGAGAAAAATCCAGATTTCGTTTTATAATTTGTAAGTTATGGCTAAATCAAATTTTGAAATAATCGCTATGGAAATCGTTATTTAAAATATACGCATTAAAATAGCCGTTTTGCAAACGGACTCTGTTTTCGACGAAACCAGTTTCATTAGAACCGTATCGTTAAATTATTGTACGGTGGTGAGTGGCGTGGAAAACCAATGTCGTATTTGACCACGGTAGCCGTAAACGCTCGTTCAGTGCAGTTAAATTAATTCAACTGAATAAAGAGATATTTGAGTGTTACTTGAGCAGACTATCGAATTAAGCCACGAAACCAGTTCCGTTGAGTTTGTATCGTCGATTAGGGTCAGGATAGGTATATAGTTTGCTATTTTTAGAGATCGGATAATTTGGCGTCAAAAAGGGTATTGCGGTACACGGTAGAAAGGGCCTACCGGGGCAGCAGTCTCAGAATGCGACGAAATTAGTGCCGTTGGGTTCGTATCGAAAAATTATTGTCAGTGTTCGCAGTTTCAAGTTGATTTGATTTATTTGGTGATCGTGGTAAATTGAAATGTGTGTTTATTTCTGGTTTTGTAAGGGAATTTTTTTTCAAACGACCTCGGATTGCAACGAAACCTGTCCCACTGGGTCCGGAACATCGTTTTACATTAAGATTAGCCTTTTTATCAGTGGACAGAAATCGTTTGTGCTGGTTTTTATCAATTACTTTACGGCGAAGTTTCAAAAACAATATTATATTAATTGGGATGCCTATAAATACCAACTCTTCCATTGTTTAACCCTAGTCAGAACGTATTCTCGTGGTCAACGAGTAAATAGAGTCGCCACTCCACTGAAATCAACGAATAAAAACACCGGTCCTTTCTCCTTCTTAATCTCATGTTTCCCTTCATTAAGCCGCATAGTTTCAACATCAAAGTTCGGAAGCATGATGAGGCCGATGATCTGAACGGCTATGATCTGATTCCTCGAGCTATGGTAGCCTGGATTTCATTCGATGGGAGGTGCGGTTCGGAGCTGTTTACCGGTGTTTGGGGGAAACAGGTGGAGTGAGGTTGAGGGCGAAGGTAGGGGAGGACGAGGCGCGCAGGCGGGCACGGTCTGATCAGACTCTGATCTGTGGTGGAGGACGGTGCGGCGTTGGGAAGTTAAGCAAAGGAGGGACGATGCAGTATAGTGGGGAACCAAAAGCATATTACTTGTACAGTATGTTTAACGTGATATAGGGTATGATATTGAAATTTAGGGATTTCATTAGCAATTTAATCTATATTAAAACAAACGTGAATTGATGCAGGAGAGGTATAGCTGAACAACCGTGAGTAACAATTCATGAGGACGAGAAGCAGTGGTAAGGAGAAACGAAGTAAGCAGACAACGAAGGGGTGATAACTAATATAAGTGTTTAGGTTTTTAGTTAACTAAATTGAGATAACTTGCTTAAACTTTGAACTAATCTCAGAAATTTGTAAATGCAGAAGGGCACGCGAGAAGAAGCCTGGAAGAAGTTGCAAAGAAGGATCGGCCTGACCGAATACAAATGAAGTAACTGAATTAATTAGACTTTAATTAAGGAAGGAAAATATATTGTTAATTAAACCATGGATATTTTTCTTGGCAGCGTTCATTTGCGGGAGGGACCGAAAGATAAACTAGTTAACTAGAGAAGAGGGTCGACCCTGTTAGACGATAAACCAAGTAATCAGTCTGGCACAGATTGATGAACGCAGAGACATAAGGGATCAACGAAGAAATGGTGATTTAATTTGATTAAATCAATGGTTTAAGAATCAATCTAATTAATTCATATATTAATTGAATTATGGTTCATACAGGGAACCAGAACCTTGGACCGTCGAACACAGAAACAATCGGTCTGACTCTTATCCTTTAAGAATAATGAACATTGTAAAGTCTATACAAGGGTTAATTTATCAAATTATATTAACACTAAATCTATATAACTCAGTCGCTTGTTACAGAATGGAAACAAAGCACAACAGTTCAAAGAAGAAGGAATCAGACTGTGGACTTCTAATTTTTACTAAACGTAATTTTTTATACAAACCCTAATTAGATAATTAATAATTTAATTATGCAAACTTTAAATATAGATAACTCGTTTATGTATTATCAGAATGTGACCCAAACAAAAGGCATTAGCTG
This sequence comes from Allium sativum, assembly GCA_030737875.1. Taxonomy (NCBI): domain Eukaryota; kingdom Viridiplantae; phylum Streptophyta; class Magnoliopsida; order Asparagales; family Amaryllidaceae; genus Allium; species Allium sativum. Next base: position 83,732,802 of record CM060913.1, on the reverse strand, counting down.
AAATGTTGAACGCTCCATTTTGGAATTGATAAGGACAGAATTGGACAAGTCTGGAAGCAATTGGATTTTTAATCAAATTAAACACTCGTTTAATTTGATTAAACTCAACCGTCTGAACAGTGAATCAAATCGAGGTGAGTTAAACTCACTCAGTTCCCATTTATATTTTATATAAATGGGGAATTTTTATTTTGTGTGCTTTGTCTGCTATGATTGACTGTTTTGCTAGTATAGATTTATCTGTTGATTTAACTGGTGAAATTAAACCATTGTTTAATTTCAGTGAAATTTCAAATCGTTATTTTAACGATTGGATCCAACGGAGGTAATTTACCTCGTTGGTCACGTTTATAAAATAAACGTGTTTTTGTTTGAATTGTTTAATCTGTTTGAATTATTCGATCTGTTTGAATTGTTTGAACTGTTGGAGATAACCAGTTTGATACAGGGAAGAACAGGTTGGAGGGATCCAACCGGATTCCTCAAATATGTTATTTATTTCATATTATCATATACGAACTGTCCTATTTGGGTGTGATTGATTTGATTGTTGATGTTTGACTGAAATTTCAACATCCGTTTAGTTTTAACCAATGGGCGATATTGGTTGGGTAATCGGCAGTGAATGGCCTAAAGATAAATTGTTGTGATTTACCGTCAGGTAGAGCGGTAGAACCAAAGTTATCAAACTTATTTTATAACTGGAGTTAGATTTTTGAAATAGATTATTTTGGATAAAAGGTCTGTTTAATAGAAAATAAATATTTCTCATTCGTTATTTAAAATTTATAATTAATTATAAATTAGATTTATATGGAAATCTATGATTTGGAAATAAGTGAATAGAATTTAATATGAAAGATTAAATTTGGATAATTGTTTGTTAAGAGACAATTAAATTGAATTATTTAAATTAATTATATTAGTATTAAATTTAAAGGAAAAATGAATTAGAATCAGCTCATAGAATAACCGTGTGATTTGAAATCGATTAGTTTGTTTGAGTTAATCTAAGAGAAGAATTAAAGAGTATATGTTTTATATTAAATAAAGTTTAAAAAGGAATCTACTATCTATTTTAGTTAATAAAGGAATTAACTACTTATAGTAGTTAATGACTGAAATAAAATATTTTCCTAATGGAAAATAATTCAGGATATTTCTTTTTAATAGAAATTCATCGGGATTGAAAGGAAATCAAGTTGGAAGGTGAAAGGAGTTATGACTGAGGTTTATATTTGAAAACCCGAATCTTTATAACGAAGTTTTAAAAAGGGAATTTCAAGCAAATAAAATAGCGTGGAAATCAATGTTACTTAATGAATTGAATTGAGTCAAAGGAAATCAAGACATAAGGGTTTACATTAAACTAGGATTATATGAATGGGATTTAAAGTGTTACAGCGTTAAATTTTCATTAACGGTACCTGGAAATGAAATCAAGAAAAGGGAAAAGTGAAAAAGTGAAATTCCCAAAGCATGAAATGGTCAAATGTTTTGAAAGGAGATTGGAAATAAGTCGGTCTGGTTAAAGAAGCGGGGTACAGGGTTGTATAACCAACTCCGAGTTATAATGGAATTTGTTAAAGATTTGGAATGGAAATTTTGGTTTTTGATATCAACTTTTATTTATCTGAGGGTATGAACGTTGTTGATCAAGGTCTGAGAGGTAACTGAAATACCCCAACTTGAACAACATCAGGATTATCTGAAGATGGTATTAGTTGGTAATCGTAAAAGAGGTTAGTGATGGTTCGTTATTTCCATTAGTGAAATAATGCAACGGTTGGTGGAAATTTGAGAATACATATATACATATATATATATATATATCGAGAGATTCGAAGTTAGTTTTATTTTATACTAGTCAATATTGGATATAGTTATTCGAGTTAGAGTTAGTCAAACAAAGTTATTCAGGATGAGTTACCATTTCGTACGACTGCTAGCGTAATTTGCAGGGCTGCAGATAGCCTACGGCGGTCGGATGTTTCCTGAGGGAATCAGGCGTAACCATTGTGATCGCTGCGATCTAGAGTCAGGCGAATGGAGTTAGGTTGAATATTAGTTAATCAATAAGAGTTAAATAAGGCGAGTTAGTCGGTTAGAGTTAAATCGAATTAGAGTTATTCAAATATCGTATTTTCGAATATTAAAAGAGTTAGAAGTTTTAATTGACAAAAGTAAACTAGTTGTTAAAGGCCAAGCATTGCTGAATACTGAACCAGTGAACTCATTTGTTTGTCATGATTGAAACACTGAATATTTTGATAGTTAAATCACCGACTATCAAATCTGTCCAATACGATTGTTGGTGTGGAAAGACCGGGATCGAATTTATAATCGAAAACCATTCCGATCAACAAATACGTGAAGACATCAGAAGATGATCGTGGTGGAGCATGGAAGACCGTGGATTTTCCTAAGAGGAAGAACCACTAATATTTCTGCCTGGCAAGCAGAGATAAACTGTGATTCTGTCGTGGTTGGAATCTACGGGTTGCAAGGACTTCTCGCTACTGATCAATGGGGGTGATTCCTATATTGGATGCGGTAGGAGAGTGCCTTCGGTTCATCGTGTTCCTGGATGACCTGTATGGACGGATGTCTGACAGAGTATTTCCAAAAGGATCACGTACGTTGATTTCTTCAAACGTACTATAGTTGTTGGCGGAGAATTGACATTCTCTTAGCTGCTGCTAGAGTATTTTTGTGGACGTCAATTAGTGATGTCTGGCGGATCTGACGATGTGACATTCAAAGTATATGATGACCATATGTGTTCTGACCTCAAGCCTCATCAACCGGGGAATGACAAAAATCGGGCAGGCAGCATGGCTATGTGGGTCGCTCCCATTAGGGTGTATAACCACCTATCTAGAGAAAATCCTATTTGCTTCTTTAATCTATGTTTCAATGCTATCCCTTTTCGGGAGGCAGTTGCTGATCCCAACCGTCGGTGGTATACATTCGATACACTCAAGCGAAATGAGTGGTCGGTTATGTGTGGGCCGGGTTGCAAGAAGTTCTTGTCAATCCCAGTGTATTCGTCTCTAGAGATACACTATCGGCAGGTGGTCCCATACCTTGTCATAGTCGGAATCCAAACTCCAATAAAAGCCCGCGGTTTTTGATTGTATATTATATATGGGGAGCGTGAGATGCAAGCGTTCCTCTAGATTGATATTTACTTGTATTTAGGCATTATTATAATATCAGACAAGATATTGTTTTCAAAAATGGTTTTGGTTATCGTAAGGTAAAAACCGTCCGTATTTATGTGTGGATTTGGTCTTACGATTATCCTTTTCATTCGAAAAGATTTTGAACTTAAAAATCAAGTTGGATGCTCACCCTAAATACTGTGCGAGTTTATCTCACTCTGGTTCACCAGACTGACCCGGTGTTTTGTAAATGCTCGGGTTAGACCGGGTTGTACAGGTTCAGGTTATCGACTGCTGTGAAGAGACGAGTTGGAAGAGTCCAGACGTATGATATTACTAGTATTCCGCTGTGTGTTGTATGAGGACAGATTATCACTGTCCAGATGTGTACTATGATATTGTAAGTATTTTAAAAGCTTTCAGTAAAGATTTATTTCTGTATTATATTTGTTCCGCTGCGATGTGAGACTCTGTGTTGTGGTGTTCTTCTTCTTCTTCTATTCTAATATTTCTTTCTTTCTTACCTCATCCTCTAACTTCTTTCTATTGGCATCTGGGTTTCAAGTATCATTTGGGTTGGATTGGCGTTATTTAATCAGCTCAAAAGGTACCGGAAATTTGGGTCGCTACAAAAGCCCGCTAAGTTAATTTTACTCAAAAAGCCCAAGTCGGTTGTGTAACATTATAAATATGTACATTTGCTCTTTCCGTTCATTATTGAAAACTGAATATAAAAGACTTTTACATTTTTCAGTCATGTTTCTTATAACCATGAATTTTGTTTGTGAATGGTGTATTATATTATAAATACATTTTTTGTTTATGAATTTTGTGTAAATGTGTATTTATTTATGTCAAGAGACAATTTTATTATTGATCATTATTGCTTTCGATAAAATTTTATTCATACATAATAGGAAAATTGATAACTACAATCTTTTTTTGTTATGTTATTTATTTTATTGTTGACAATTGAACGATAGCAATTGGTAAAACTATAAGCAGAAAATTGAGAAGAATGTTTACTGGTAGAACAGAAAGGGAATAGTGACAGATTAATGGAAAATGTAGAATTCTAAAACACAAACCTGAATAGGATTTGTCATTAATCCCTTAAGAATTCACAAGAGTTTATCGATAGATAATCTGCATAGATTGTTTGACCTGAAATGTATTTTGTCACTTATCCCTTGCTACTCAGCAAGGGTTAATTGATGTCATAGCATAAATAATAAATTTTTGTAAAAATATATCCATTGGTAAAATGTCGGTAAAATAACTTAGAACTTACAGTTTATATTTAGTTTAATGATGGAAAAAAGTCGGAGAACTCACGCTAATTTTCATCGCAAAAGGGACACTAGGTTACCGACTTGAAATCTACCGTTGCATGTATCCATTGGAAATCCATTGCAAAATTAGTATTGGCGGCGTATCATCGATGGATTTCGCTGCAGCAAAATCCACAATTTCTTGTAATGGAGGAATTAGGTGGGGCTACAGGATTTTGATGGTTGGATTTCTTTTCATGGGTCCGGTAAATGTGAGCAGGGGTATAGATGGAAGCATGAGTAAAGATAGATATGTTAGTGTTGGTTGGGGGATCTTAGGTGGTCGAAGGTGAGATTTGAGGTGCAAGGCATGCATGTTTCAAATGTCATGTAGCGGTACAAATTGAGGTAGAAAAGATAAAAGAAGAATAAAAAGAAGGACCCGACCTTGGATGTGCAATTTTTTCTGGTCTTGGCTTGTTTGGGTTTGGTGAGTTAACTTATACTATTAGATTAACTCACAAATAAATGTATGTTAAGTTCACGGATTCATCTCTCACTCGTCGATAATCCATTTATCAAACAAATTTTTACATTTGGTTCGTATTAACAAGCTCGACATTGTACTGTAGTTTGTGAATAGATTTGGTTAAGTATAAATTTATGATATTTTAAAACGGACAAGTTTTAAGTAGCATTATTTTAAATAATAACGTCATATGAATCACACATCTAAATTCCATGTTGTTTATTTGACTAAATAAAATATTATCAATTTAATTTCAATTGTGTAGATTATTATGGATATCTACTGAGCAGAATAAAACCTCATTCTATGCTTGCTAAGTGATGGTTATAATTGTGCGATTAATTTCTTTCAATATTGACTAACATGGTCAGAATAGTTAACTAACTATTGGTTGTGAACTATTGTACCTTTGTAAACTGCCTATGTATTTATGACATTGACATGCGAACTCCTTTGGATGTGGAAATTTGTGTTAACTTATTTAAGTATTGTTGCGATCGTAGAGCCTCAAATTTGAAAATTGTTTTTAGTTGTTCAAATTCCTAAGTGGAATTGGTTTAATAACTAAATATTCCATCTAAGAATGTTTAAAAGGTACTTATCATAAACTTAAGAATTAATCAAGTATTCTTATAATTAGTTTAAGTTAATTTAATTAATTAAAATTACCAATTAACTGTTTAATTCATTTATTTGATTATTAATGATGGTTTAAAGCTTCAGAACTTGTTTCCTAATGATATTTTGATATACTAATTATTTAGTAAAGATGTTTTAAATACTTAAGTTTTAATTAAGAAGTTAATTATAATTGTTATAATAAATGAAAGTTTCATTATTGTTTAATGAATTATTAAAAAGATAAAGTACAATTTGAATAATTTGATTAAGATTAAAAGATAATTATGAATTTAAAAATGGTTTTAAATACTCATTCAACCATTAAAAAGGGTTTTAAATACTCATTTAACCATTAAAAAGGGTTTACCTAATTAAATAAACTACCAGTTAAAGATTGTTTGAATTTCTAATTATTTATTTGAGGATTAATTATTATTTAATTATTTATTTAAAAAATGGATAAGTATTTAATTATTTATGTTAAAGACTAATAATTGTTTAATTCTCATTTAATTAACAATTGTATAGGCTTATTGTTATCTTATTTTAAAGGCGATTAAGTTGATTTCATTCTTATAAACGATTATTTTAAGTTAGTTAATTAATGATGCTTTAAGCTGATTAATTATTATAAATAAGGAATTTGAATTAATTAATTGTTTTAAGAACAAAGATTAGATCTATTAACCACTTATTAAATGTGACCTAAAAAGTTAACCAAATTACTCAATAATGTGGTTTGGATTTGATCGAACCATTTTATGAATCGTATTCAAGATAAGTAGTTTGTTATAGTAAATTTATTCATTAGCTATCAATGTTCAAGTTAATTCAATTAACTTAAGAATAACCTTTAAATTAACGTTCAATTTGAAATGGATTTAAGCTAATGAATTGATAATGATAAGAAGTTCACTTATAAGGTAAATATGTTATGAATTTGAAAGAGAATCTAAAGGAAAGCTGAATTTATGGAAGTTGATTTGGAAGGAATTTCATATGGAACTTTGTAAAACTTAAGTAGACATCTAAACGTGAGATAACAAACTTCAATTTTTTTTAAAGGTGAGAGTGTTGTTGAGTCAAGGTCTAAGAGGCGAATAAGTACCCTAACTTGAATAGTTTCATGGCTATCTAGGGAATAATATTATTTTGAGATTAAGAATTAATTTTTGAATTTAAATCATTATTTCCATAAATGATTGTTACTTAAAAAAACAAATACATAAAAGTGAAATAAAGGGATTTGGGTTCTAGTTACCCAATAACAACGAATTAGAAATGAGAAATCATCTTAACTAGTATTGAAACACATATTTATATCAGAGGGATAAGCATGTGGATGTTTTGGGTAATAAAAAATTAATCAAAGGAGGCTTAGTGAGTTGCTATAGGAAATCAATACCCTAAATAATTGTGTTGCATGTTATCTAATATTTAAATAACTGATAATCAAATATGGACTAAACTCTTACCACAGAAATATATAGGGGAAACACGTGGGTTATATGGTATGGCCATCCTCGTTAATGATCCATTGTGCATATAAACCTTGTTTTTTTTCCTCCTAGGATAAGTGATAAGGAGATCCATCTACCAACGGTTAGGAGTGAACTCCGCTCTTATCCTCTACTTGGTTATTTTCTAAAGAACTAGGGTTGAGTTTATAGAAAACTATCGATTGTCACTTCGAAGAAACCGAGATCGGATAAATTAATCTGAAATCCCATTCGATCTGGCTAAGTGACGAATGTGATATATATTAAAAATGAATAAATAAAGATAGAGTTAGAGTGTAGGGGTTACTTGCTACTAACTTATAGATGTATTAGAAGTATTGCTTTCAATTCATTTTATTCTTGAACAACTTGTATGGATGAATGTTATCAGTACATTGTTGGAGGGTGATGGAAAATCAAAGTGAAATCTGCTAGAGTAAGGTAAAAATGTAGGCTAAGTCCACATCAACATGTAATGACTAAACAGAGGATATGCAGCGGGGCAATGTGGGTCGCACCAATTAGGATGTGTTTATCACCAATATAAAAAGGTTGATTCGTTTATTATTTATGCATCGACATGGTTGTTGATCACAACTATGGTATAACATACTAGGTGCAATCTGGTTGAGTGATAGTCCTATCATATGTTAACAAGGGTGTTAGAATTCTTGCGACCTTGATATGCGTAATTAAGGAGGGAATGTGATAGTACCTCAATAGCCAAGTATAATTTTTGTTGTTTTTGAAGAAAAAAATTAAAAAATATATATAAAACCTTAAATATTCTTAATTTTACATTTTTCTTATTTTTTTCAGATATTTAAAAAAATTGAAAAAGTCATAAATTGTTGCTAAAATGCTTTGTCCAAATAGCTCGATATAAAGTAATTTTTTAGTTATTAATTTTTTAACTATTGTATGGAATCCAAACTCCAATACGATCCTTTTGCGATTTTAATTATATACTTTTAGCTGGCATTTAATTAATGTAACCATGTTGACTAAGATTCATAAGTATTTGTATCTAGACATTATTATAATATCATGACATTTTCTATGAAGTATTTTGGTTGTCGTATGCTAAAAACTCATCCGTGTTTATATGTGGCATGGTCTTACGAGTGGCCATTTATTTCAAAAGGTTTTGTAAGCTAACAAGAAATAAGGTTTCCGATTACTTGATTTTTCTCACGCTGGTTTTCCAAACTGGCCTCGGCATCATTTCGCAATAATGCTCAGGCTAGATCGAGCATATTTGATAGGTTAATTTAGATGCTTAGAGCTTAGAAGAGGAGCTAGGTCTCAGGATGTACTTTCGTAGATTCTAATTTTCCGCTATGCTAGTATTCTTTGTTGTTACCTGAGTTAAATTAGACAGGTATTATAACTGTTCATTGTTAGTTAGTTGGTTACTCTAGTGTTGTTGTGTATATTAAATGAATTTAGTTTCTTTTGTAAATACTTGTTATATGTATTATGTGTTATCTGTTGCCATTGTCAGACTATGTTCTATCTTCTTTTTATTTAACCACTAATAGTTTGGTTTTTGGGTGCTTGGATGTTCGATACAAGAATACCATGGATATATTATTGTCGACTATGAGAGTAAAAAAATCAAGTCGTTATAGCCATGAATGATTTGACTATAATCAAAGTGGAACATTGATATTGAAGATTGACAACATTCTCAATTCAAAAGAACTATATAAATTAGTTACATCATTACTTTTTGTTTTACCTTCGTTTTATTGACTAATAAAAAATATAACAAAATGGACATTCCATAGTTATCCAATAACCATCAGTACATTTTCTATTAATGCTCCAACAATCATGATTGATACATTGTTCAACATTTGGAGAGTGCTACGTACACTAGTTTTAACAGGTACATCAATATCCAATCATGATGCATCTTGGCTAGAAACATTTAAAATCATATGTTTACATTTATAATGTTAAATTACTCATGGTTTTCAATGCTGTGTAACTATTATCACAAAATATACCATTTATGGATTTACCATTAAATATACTTATAATTTTCTTTCTGTATGCTTTCAATAAATTGATTAATTAATATAACACACTATGTTGAGTATATTATAGAAAAAAATACTTTTTATTTTGAATAAATTTGCATAATGTGTTAGAAATATGTAACAAATTACGTAACTTCCCCAATGATTTTAACTAACTCTATCATCAGCATATACTAAAATTCTATTTTTTTTCTAAGTAATTGAAAATAATAAACATACGAAATGGACTGGAGGGAATATCGAAAAATATAATTATAAATTTGATTTAGTTACCTGGTTTGTATGTATTAAAATTTGTAGACTAGGCTCCAAAACCTTCTTTTCTACTCAGTGGCTTGTTAAAATCGTTGAGGATAATTTTATTTATACATCGTAAACTACTTTACAGGAAAGTTATGTTTTTAGTAAAATTTAGGATAGGAACACCTTTAATTTGCAAAAATTTATAGTTTAAATATTCCATTAGAGCGGGTTTAAATCAAGATTACTCTACTTGCGTTAGTATTAATTTAGTAATATTAAAATTTTACAATTTAAATTAAATGTTAAACTTGAAGTCATATTCTAAGCCAATGTTTAAACTTAAATCATAACTTATCTTTACTTAGAATCATATTTTATCTCTTCTTGGTAATTGCTTTTTAACTCAAAGTTTAGAATTACTCTTTAGATCAAAGTTTCAAATGCATATATCATGAATGCATTTCATGTTATCCCTTTTAATTAATTAAAGTACATACACATTTAACTTAATTACATGTCATATTGGCTTCATATTCTAATTCACTATCCTTAGAATAATATTACCATACCATAACCTAAATATTAAATAGTATTCATAACTACATTCAAAAATTGTAATCTGTGAAAATGAGCTATATAATTTTCGTAGGGTGATTGAGGATAAGCTTTCATAGGATTTCTCATTAGAAACTAATGGTTAAAATTTGCGAGACTAAATTTAGTGTAACAACCCTGCATTTTAGACAACTTAAGTTGATAATAACTCCTAACTCAAATGATCCAAAGAGACAAATTATCAATGAAATTTTGATTTAAAGAAATATGACGTAGAAGAAATAATACAAAGAATCTCATAATGGAACGACAATATATAATTATTACATAAATTGCTCATGAAGCGATTTTCCAATATTCATTTGATTTCATTTTACGATATCATTAGAGTTATACATTTAACAAATATACCAAAATAATGTAGTGGAATGATACTATTGAATACAGTTTTCTAAACTTCATCTTTATTAAATGTCTTCGAAATACTAAATACTCAAGCTGACTAGGGAATAACGAAAAAAAAAATTGAGAAAGAATTATAAATTATTAAGTAAGCTAAACAAAACTCAAATGAAATATTCTTTTGATATGTCAAATTTCATATTGTGAAGCGACCCAAACTCTCCTATAAGGGAAATCCCGGATTGAGTTGAGAACACGACAAATCAGAACGCAAATAGAAGAACATTTCATTGATATTACAACAATTACATCAAAGTACGAGAATATAATAGAGTATGAATAAATAATATACAACAGAAAAATATCAGAGATTTAAATTACAAAGCAGTGGAAAATTAATACATAATACAACTAAAAGAGATATGCGGATACAAAGCTTTCTGAATATATCTCCAGCTGTAATCCCGGATCCTAGGGAAAGAAATATCTGCGAAAACCAAAACTACTAGCTGCCCGTGTGGAAAATAGGGGCATGTAGAGTTTTGGTTAAAATATTAAACTCCAGGTCAGTCATGAGACTGGTGTGAGAACTAAAACAGTTATTAAAACTTTACTTTAAAATAGAGTAAATCAAGGGATCATGCCGTATAACACGGAACGGGTTTCCTCCCAAGAATACCAGTGCATAAAACAATTTATAAACAACACAATGCTTTTTTGGGAAAAATGAAGCTATTATAAGACTCATGTCCCATCACACAATGCAACGCAAGCCAGAGGATAGAGTTTTACCTTATAATAACAAACTAATAATATAAATGGAATAACGACAAAGCCTATTAAATTCCGTATATAGTAACAGTCTTCCTCCATAGAAGCACATCTCGATTATTACCAAATCGTATTCCATTTAATTCCAATTTTATATATTAAATTGGAAAACTTTACTTTGGAAAATTTCCATTAACCTTAATTAAAATATTTACAAATTCCAAATCACATTTCACTGTTTCTTAGGTTAAAGAACGAATTTCGTTTAAAAACACAGTTCACAATAAACCCAATTCACATTTCCTTTTTATTCCAATTACTAAATATAACTGGAAATTCTAATAATCTTAATTTAAAGATTTATTCTTTTCACATGGGGTTTAAGAACAGTGTCACTGAAGACACCACTCACGACAAACCCAAAATCCACTATGATATTAAATATAAGGCTCTAAACATAAATTATATCGGCTTGCATTCAATATCAAATTTTGAAACTAACACATATCGTATGGGGAATAACGATATATATATATATGTCTTTCAAATTCCTCCACAATATCCATATATTCACGGAATCAAATATCGAAATATTCCGAAGATTATTTCTATTCAAATCCATTCTAATTCATTCATTGAAAAATTCTGGTTAGATTAAAACCATTCACAAATCTAGTTTATTTACTTAAAAACGTTGGATTATTTTTCTAGTTAATAACTAGTTCATTTTGATAAAAAATATATTTTTATCCTTACAAACGTTGAATTTTTCATCCAAATTCTTTTCAAATCATTTATTATGATTTTATTCAAATTATTAGTATTTTTAATAATTTTATCAAGGCCTGTACAGTCGGTTTCCAATAATGGCCACCGAACTGCATCCATAGCGACCTTTTCCAAATGTGATTTGGACTTAATTCCAAATCCAACCACTAGATTTCAAATCTCTTATATTCATTGGAAAATTCTTTCAGATATTGAACCCAACGGTTCCGGTTTTAGGAGAATCCGACGGTCGGATCTCCCACTTTCACTTCAATTTTAAATCAAAATTGAATACTCCTTATCATTATAATATTTAAATGATAATATTTTCAAAAAATCATATTTTGAAATCATTTCCTTTTCGATATTCATTACAAAAAATGAATAAAATCGATATAAATATCCTTCGCGTTAAAATGGCGCAAATCTAATCAACACGGCTTCACATATTTCAATATTTTCTTGTCCATCCCAAATCGGACATCAAAATCATATTTTAATCCTTTACGGAATATTATTTTAAAATATTCGTTATTCCTGAATTGGAATCAGACAAAATCAATTACCATATAATGTATTTTTATGGATTTCATACAACACATGTACACAACAACTATGATAAACAATAATCCATCATCCAGAGTGCGTTACACAACTGCATAAGCATTACATATAAATAACTACAGCAGTCTGTCAACCAATTGATTGAAATACAACTAAAAAATCGGGATTAGTGTACGTCAAATATCATCCTAACACCCGTGTGGGGTTTCAACCAACAAATACTGAATATTATTTGTGCAGTTGGGCGATGCATAAAATTTATCGTCCTGATCCATGTCAGTTAAATGGGTGTACATAAATAAATCGTTCGATTTGTAAATGAATATTTATTTTCATTTCAGGAGAATTTATGCCATTCGTATATACATTAAAAATTATATTTTTAATGATGAAATATTTATTTCAACACTTGACTATTTTATATAGTTCATTTATTCAATAAAAATGATATTTTTATTGTTCAAACATTTTATTCAACACATGAATATTTTACACATTTCATATACACATTAAAAATTATATGTTTAATGAATACACATTTATTTTAGAAAATTTTGGCATTATAAAAGCGCGATATTAGAACCGGGGTAATGTCTAGCACTACCCCTCTCCTGATACTGGCTCGCGCCATACACAATAATCACAACCAATTCAAATAATCCCCAATCAATTTTACAACCACAATCCAAATTTCCGCAATACAATCCAAACAAACAACTATGGTTTGTACAATAAATAATATCGGGGGCTACTAAGCCCCATCTGCAACCTGGTATATATTTAACTGTAATATAAATTGAGTGAGAAAGTGTTCTCACATTGGGATCCACTCCGCCATTGTTTTCTGACGCTCTGATTTGTTGTTTTGATTCCAGACTTTGCAAATGAGCTCCAATCTTCACACGGTCTTTTAATCTAGCTTAAACGCACCATTTCGGACAACTTTCGCCTAATGGACTTTTCCCGAAAATGCTCCATTTCGCCAAAAATCGCGAAAAGACAGTATTTGGGCATCAGACTTTGGACGCGTTTTCTGAACAGCTCCACAATCCAAAATATGACTTCCATACATCCAAATCGAAGATAAAAATGAGATCTTCGATTTTGTACAGTGGAGTTTTGGCCAGAAGTGCACGGTTTGGGAGTTATAGGCTAAAGAATGTCGGGGGGTAATTTGCAAATACGAGAATTTTTGTAAAAATGTGATTTTGGAGAGATGGAGGCCCACAGTCGGACTGATGGCCTGAGGGGCGGCGGGATGGTGGCGCAGGTGGCTGAGGGGGTGCGACCAGGTGGTGTTGGCCGTGGAGGGACCCACGGTGGCGGATTTGGTGATTTGGGGCCTAGGTTCTGGAAATTTAAAGAGGGAAAGAGGAGGAGAGAGGGGAGAGGAGGAGGAAGAGGAGGAGGAGGTAGTGGAGGGGTGCGGCGGCTGCTGGTGATGGGTGGAGGAAGTGCGGTGTGCAGCAGGAGGAAGCGATGCTTTTTTTCTCTTCTTTTTCTGATTAGAAATGAGAGAGAGGAAGAGAAAAGGGGGGAGGTTTGACCAAGTATATAAATATATATATATATATATATAAATTTTAATTTAATTTAATTCCAAAAAGTTACTTTTTCATTTGAACTCCAAATCGAACCCAATGACTGTTGTCCCCAGCCAATACCCTCATTCCAGACACAATGGGAAATGTCCCGTAAGCGAGTTCGACTGTTTCGATCAGTTTTTCTTTAAAATAAAATATAAATTAATATAACGTTCAAAATTGAATTCAACGTACATTTTAATTTACTGGGGCCATATACTGACTCCAAAAATTACAAAAAAATAAATCTACTTATGTTTTGACGATACGGTCCTAACAAAACTAATTTCGTTGAATTTGGAGACCGTTTGAAAAATGGTCATTTTCCAGTCGATTAAATTCAAACTTAAAGTACCAAACGTGTTTAAATTCACCACCCTCACATATTAATTCCAAAAATTATGAAAATTGGAATCTAGCAATAATCAGACATTCCGGATCCAACAAAAGTGATTTCCTCGGAAACGGAGGTCCTTTGCAAAATGGCTATTTTAAGGGCTATATATTATTTAAAAATAAATTAAATTCCATAGCGACTATTTTGAATTTTAAACTGGACATAACTTTCAATTTACATTATGAAATCTCAGTTTCTTACATTCGTTAGAAAGATTTTATTAAACAGATTCAAATATTTCTTGTTTTACTAGAATCCGATTTATTTTGAATCATATACATTTATTTGAAATTTGAAATCGAATTTTCAAACTATCGCGCCATTTCAGGCTCAATTTATAAGTAAAATAAATTTATACGTTCTAACTTCGATTTAAATAAATTTTTAGTCGTTATTATTTAAAATAAACCATTTAAATATTCAGAATCCATTAAAATAGCCAAAATAAAATTTTTAAATTAGGTCCGAAAATCCTGGTTGTTACTATTGGTTCCTTCGTTAAATATTTTTCATATAATATTACTAAAATAAAGAAAAAGTTTCAAGTCAAAATAATTAATTTCAAAAAATTCCTGTAACAACCTGGATTTTCGGCCATTTAATTTTGAACATTTAAATTGTGTTAAGTGTTGTATTTGGAATATAAAAGGATTTTTATAAGGAATTTATTTATTTAAAAATGATGTTTAAACATATAATTTATAATTTAATTTATAACAAGCTCGTAACATCGTGGTAGTTCATAACATTACGTTTGGACCTTCAATTGAATATATAGAGTCCAATATAAGTCGGATCTCTTTGAAACAAGAGACGTTCGGATCTATTTGTCTATATTTTTCTAATGGAAGAGAAAAATTGAGATTTTTTGTTGTAGATTGTGAGTAATGCCCAAATCAAAATTTCAGAAAGTCGCTAGGAATCGTTTATAAAATTATAACGATTTACATTTTATATAAATCGATTTTAAATAATCCGAATATCGCTTTAATTTGAAATATCAAGTTATAAATCCAAATATGTTTACTCTGGAGCAATATGATGTTCTATTCGTATATATATATATATATGATAATAATGATTTATTATTGTTAAATTGAGTTCATTTTGAATTTGTTTATATTTTATCAATTTATCAAGCCTTAAAATAGTCTTTTTGCAAACGACGTATGCTTTCGTTGAAATTAATTTCAGTAGATCCATAATATTTAATTATTATATGATAATAAATTTCATGGCAATTCGATATTGTGTGTAACCGCGATAACCATAAACGCCTAGATTTTTATTTAATCGTTTATTCAATTTAATATAGAACTTAAGAATAGTCATTTTTCAAACAATCTCCAATCTCAATGAAACCAACTTTATAAAATCCATAATGGTTAATTATAATAAGAATTCTGGTTGGAGTTATTTTGATTATCGTGCCCGATATAAACACTTATCAATCTACTTGTGAATTAAAAGGGAGTTTACCCAAATGATCTCAGAATTCGACAAAACTAGTTCCATGATTTCTGGAATATTTAACTATTGTAAGATTTCAAGTTTTGACCCAATTTGAATTGTTATATGAGTATGCAAAAATTAAACATGAATAAATCAACGATTTTAATATTTAATATTTCACTATTTTTCCAAACACACTCGGAGTTTGATGAAACAAGTTTCGTTGGCTCTGTAATGTCAAATTCTAGCGTGATGTCAGTTTTCGTCGCAATTGGAATGCGTATGTAGTCATATGAAATTAAAACGATAAGCGTAAGTGGTAATAAGCAACAAATAATAAAATTGAATTAAATAATCCAATATAAAATTATTTCCAACATCTATAAAATAAGTCGTTCCCCTTACAATCCCTAGGCCCCAATCTTTTCTTCCATTGCCTATTTATTAAATCCTCGTTTCGATTCTTCCAGTAAAAATAAAAGAAAAACAGAGAATCACCCAGTTTGAAAATTCACAGCAAATCGAGTGAAATCCCTAAATTTACAAAACTTATGTCGATATAATTCTTAGACCTTACTCTTCAATCCAGTATGCATATTATCGGGATCGGTTCTGACTCGTTCGTTGAAAACTGAAATGCGATAGTTAGGGTTCTTGGTTTGGGTAAATTGGAGCTTTTCTGGTGTAGGCGGGTAGGTTGGCGAGGTGGAGTTCGATCAAAGGTGGTAGTTCGAGCCCCGGAGGCCGATGGCAGCGCAGACAAATAGGTGAATATGAAGTTTTTTCATAATTTGGCATACTGTGGCATCGCAGATGGCTTCGAGCTGACGTGGCCTCGCCTGTGTTAGGGACTGCGGAATGGATCGTTTAGGCAAAGCAAACACTAGAGGGGGGTGAATATTGTTTGTAAGAATTTAAACAAAACTAAAAACTAAAGAGAACTATGGGATGAATTAAACACCATAAACACAATCACAGACACAGATTCAAAAACAGATGCAAAATAAATATAAATAAAAGTGCAGAAAAGGAAAGAACACACCAGATTTTATATTGGCTCGGATCACTCCTACGTCCAGTCGTGCACAACACCAGATTGTGCAGAGTTTTATTACTATTTACAAATAGAAAAATACAACCTCCTTGATTTCGCGGCTCAACAAGGAGACAACGACTCCTATCCCTTGGTTCATGGCTCAAAAAGGGCACACGGACTCTTATTCCTTGATTTCACGGCTATAAGTGTTGGATCTAGATTAACCCCAAGGGGCGGTGAATAGGGTTATCACAATTTTTAACTGAGTTAAAAATCTAACATGATATATATTAATAAACAGATCACAGAATATAGCAGGAACAGAAATGCAGAAAATAAATCACACATAGATATACCCAGCTTCGGCCAAACCCTGCCTACTGCTGCATTTCTAATGTTTCTACTAGGTGATAGAACAGATCCCGCATACAAGACCATGTACACTTGCAAACCCTGCTCCTATTTTAACCCTACGCTCAAAACCGTAGGCTGATCTAAACCCGTAGATCAGATTCACCATGATTACAACCCCATAACCAGTAAATCCTAGATTTTACAGACACTAGCAACTGCCAGTCAACACCCCAACTGGATCTCCTAGTATTTTACAGAGACTAGAAACTGATCAGACAGTTTTTACAACTCAAACTTAAATACACAATTAAATAAAAACAAAGACAAAATTAAGAAACCCTAGGAATAAATAAAAGGGGTCATCCCCTTTAACACTTGAAAATTTAACTAGCCCATTTTCTAAAGGTTGCACCCTTGTTTGATTTTAGGCCGATCACTTTGCTGTGGAAATCAAAAAAGGCAGCCGTAAAAAAACATTAGGGTTTCAGCAAATCCCAAATCCAATCTCGATTCTTTGTTTCTGAAATCAAATCTATGATGCTTGGAAACTATGGATAGCTATGCGATGCTTTGATTTGCTGATTTGGGGTTTCGTTGCGATCGAAACTATGGTATGTAATTTCGATTTTGAGTTTTTTCTTGAAATTGTTTACTTGAGGATTCTATGGTTTTCGATTCAGTTGTTTGTGTTTTCTATATCTAGCCGATGATGAATTAGTGTGAATAATATAGGGTATAGAAAACCCTAGCCTCTAATTTCACTTGATAATGACTTGATTAATTTGTCTTTGTTTCCTCTTTTAACTGGCTCGATTTAAATTTGATTTCTTGCTATCGAAATGTTGGCTTTGTATCCAGACATGAATTAGGCCCGATGACTTGTCTGATAATTGTGTGTTTCCTCTATTGCTCGAGACTTTGTTTTGCATGATTTCTTGATTGAGATTAACCTGGACTTGAGTAAGTTTGGAGTTGCATGATTTATCCCATAATTTGATTACAGAATTGTTTGAAAAAATTGCTCAAAACTGGAAACAAATTTGAACTCTTGTCAAGTTAAATTTGATTAGATGATTTCAGGAATTCTTTGAAATCTTGCCATACTTGTACATTGAGAAAACTTGGAAATATATATTCATGATCCCTTGAATTTCCTTGCATGATTCTCTGCAGTATTTGTTTCCCTTTACTCCTTACCATATATGTAACAGAAATTCTTGAATTTATTTCTGCCCAAGATATGATTTTAAAAACTTGCCAAAAGTGAATTTCTAAAATGAACTTTGATTATATGATTTGCACCCTGGTGTCCATTTTGTGTATTGCCACTTGAAACTGATCATATACACTTGTATGACTACTATGATTTTTTCAGCAAGATTTTTGCTCTTACGTTTTTATTTGCCTATTTGAAAATCCATGATCAAATTTATTTCTTCCTTCTTCATTTCTTGCCCAATTCTGTCCACACTAATTCACTGTCATGAGCATGCACAAGATTTAAGCCAGTTTTAATATGAGCACTTGTAAATGCATACATCTGTCATTGGATTTTAACAAAGTTTGCTGTAGCACTTGTCTCTTGGTTCCAGTTGCATGTTAAACTTTTCATTCTTCTATCTTGACTTTCTTGTGCATCACTCTTGGAGAATTCTGTGTGGCTTCATTATTGTGATATTCATCACCACTGTTTTACACTATATTTTTGCCAAGAGCCATGAGCCCATGCTGTTTTCAATGCATTGCTTTTCTCCTTGCTTCATGTAATGAGTACGACCATGTTTTTTATTATGAGAATGAACACTCTGTTCTTATTCTTGATCGTGCACACAGTATGGACAGTAGTACAATGTATTTATATGTACTTGCCAACTCCACCATGCCATGTACACAACTCCATTGTTTTGTATGTTTGCATTTGTATTCCACGCTGGCTTTGTGTATGTGCACTTATGCTGCCTTGTCCCTTGGGTTGTATTTGCACACTTGTGCTCTCTGAATACTTGTTGCCTTTTTGAATGCTGAAGACATCACCGTAGTTTGTTGAACCTTTTAGAACCTTACTCTTGGCATTTCAGTTCTCTGCTATGCACCATTGTATGTACTTGTGATAGTTATGCTATTCAACTTGCCACATTGTATTTGCATGCAAACTTGTCTCGTCATCACCACTCATGTATAATCTGCCATGCTCCATTCTTGTACCAGAATCTGTACTTGGCTGCCCCTGAATGAATTCATAAATGCTGAGTTGTTGAATTATCATTGACTTGTGCCCGACCACTTTTGTGATATGTTGAGTTGATTTCACTTTGGCTTTATTATTTGTTGACATGTGCACTGTGTCGAGAAGTTCTATGTGGCTACTCCTCAGTTGCACGCTGATTGACGAGGCAGTGCATGCGTGTATATCTATACACATGTGTATTTGCGGTCGATCAAAAAATTTCCTGTCCCTGTTCATATACAAACTAGCTAGACACGGATCTGATCAAGTCATGAAAAATGATGAGAAACACACTAGAAAACTGAGGCAAATAAAATTTTTAAAATTAAAAAAATTATATTCGCATGTGTTCAGCATTATTTCTATTGCAGTGTACTGTGTGTGTTCATTTGTATGATAGGTATGAAGACCGTATTGACTGTATGAAGACTGGACAGACTTGTAAGTTGTGAAGACAGAAGATAAAAGACATTTGCTTAACATTGCAGTGTCAGTGTGTATAACAGTGAACAAATGTATAAATGAAAATGTACTGAGTGATTTTGTGTATATATATATATATATATATATATATGAGATGTATAGCCTGAGTGTTGTATTGATCAGCTGTGTAACAGAAGAAATTGTATATGAAAGAATTTTATTTCAGTGAATTACAATTTTAAGCAAATAGTGGAGTTGTAAATCTATACTGTTAAATATTGAAATAAAATATTATATTTAAGTCTGTGATAAATATATGAAACAGTACAGCAACAAACACATTCAAAAAAATATATTTATTTGGTTGTTATCATAAAAAAAAATTCATATAATTGTGTATACAACACCGTTATATACAACAATCTCCCACTTTTAATGATGACAAACAAATATTAAGATTTTGAATACAATAAATGTGTTTGACAAAGAAGAACATAACTCCCCATATTTGAAAGCTCACCCTACAACAGAGACTCCCCTATAACTGTGCATGAGTGAATAGAGTGTTAAAAAGAAAATTGGAATTTTCAAAAATTAAAATATTTATAAAATATTCACTCATAAATCAAAATCTCAACCCATTCTCCCCCTTTTGTTACCATCAAAAGGATATAGAATTTGAAATACAGATGAAAAGTGACTAATAAATATAATATCAGAATAAGAGGAAGACCAGCCATCATAAATTTCAATCAGTCAAACAAAAATCATAATATTCTAAGAATAGGTGGCATATTTCACATTTTAGAGAATGAAGGATTTACGATGAATTTCATACATAATGGAGAGGGTTTTAAAAACAAATCATTTCCAATTATTTTCAAAGGATTTTTTATAAAAATAAAGCACAAAAACAATGATGGATCTGGACTATTATTAATAATTCAATTTAAGTGACAAAATCGAACAATCTTAAATCCCAATATTTATCAATCAACAAATTATAATACGTCATAAGATTTCAACACATTTCGCATATTAGAATATGGATTGATAGGCTGGTTTTTATAAGCACCAAGGAGAATTCCAAATTAATTTCTATTTATAGTTTTTTTTATTTACTTATTTAAGAGCACACTGGCCACGCACAACCAAATCTTGGATTTTTAAATGAGGTCAGTCGCAGTTTAAATTATAAGTTTTCTCATAACCATGCATGACCAGAGCTTGGATTTTTAAATGAGGTTAGAGACACACTCATATTCATTATTTTCAGCATTTAAAGAAAAAAAATCCTCGGTATATAAAACCAATATATGAATGATAGAAGATGGGGTAGGTACAGAAATGAACTATGAAATAAATTTCTAAATTAATTATATTATAAATTATGCTCGACTGTACCGGGATTATTTAAAATTTTCAATTATCACAAATTCTGAACATAGTCCCATTTCGATGACAAATATTTCCACTGTTTTATTCAAAAAGATATATACATATATATATTTTTTAAATAAACTCTCCACATTAATATAAAAAACATGATGGATGGCAGAAAAATGGTAGATAAAGGAGATGGTCATGAAATAATTCTCAATTCAAAGATATTATAATAAATGTTCAGCCATCATGAAAATCTAAATTAAGTCTCCTCTTGTTGTGAAATATACTGCAGTCACAATTCATCACAATTTCAAAATCTTATACCAATTTTGATGAATTATAAATACAGTTCAATTTGGATATTGATTTCAATTTCTGAATGAATAATCAATAAATAATTTTAAAACTGAAAATCAATTACAAGAGGGATATTAAGAGCTATACAGGACAAGAGGGATAAGACAAATATATACATAAAAATTCAGCACTTCTGATACCAATTGGTGTCTCTATTAACAAATCTTAATCACAAAGCCCAAACAGATAGAATTAACAAATTTGCACATTTTTCAAAGGTGCAGACAAGAATAAGCAGTTATTTGTAACAGTATCAGAGTAGCACAGAAAACAATATCACAGCCGACTTGTCAGAGGATGGTCACATAATATCATTCATGATCCAAGATTAGAAATATCGTTTATTTGAAATCATTTGAGGAATATGAAAAACTCTAGATTCAATGAATCGATCACACCAAATTATTTGTTTCACATTCAAGATATGTGTGTGATTCAGTAAATCAATAATTTCAAATGATTTTAAGCAAACAAATATTTGAATCAAATCATCATGAAATAATAGTGATTTTCAAAGACCATTTTTCAAAGAATTTCCACAAGCAATTTTCTGACAAGTATACAAGAGAATTCAGATCATTTACATCAAGTTTGAAAAATATTCATGATTGAAAAAATTAAGAAATAATTTATTTGAAATCACATGAATCATTGTCAAGTTTTGAGATACAATGAATCGGTCACACAAGATTGATACTTTCAAATTTAGGAGGTGTGTGAGATTCAAATATCAAGAATTTCAATTGATTTCAAACAAACAAATTCCAAATAAATGATCATAAATATAAGATGAATTTTCAGATGTATCACTGTGATTCAAGACAAATCAAAAAATATCCAAGCCAATCTAAAAACCAATGAAATTATCACGACTGAGAAATAATAGTGTGCTGTAATGAGTATAAATTTTCAAGCCTTTCTAAAATGAATTAGAAGAACCTCAAAACATCAAAGATGTGTGAAATTTCAATTGTTTTTCAGATATTCAAAAAATTTAGAATTCGTACTTACAGTGTTCAAGATATAACAAGAATATATCAATACTGTTGCGAAATCAGAGAACAAAAAAATAAGCTTCAAAACAATTGCAGATATATACAAGTTCAAATTCAGGATCTGGAAATGATTAACACACGATGATTTTATACAAATAAAGTAAATTTCCAGAAAATCGTGAATTCTACAATTGGAAGTTTAAGAAGTACAGACTAAGAAGAATATGGCAGTGTCAAATCAAAAAACAAAGAACAGAAGGAGTAGAGGAAGGAATAAACACAGAAAAAAATAAAAACAAAGAGAATATATAAAGGTGAGTTTAGAGATCATACCAGAATCCAATGTAAAACAGAATCTCTAACTCGACAAATTTTGGCCAGGGAACTGTAAAGCATACAGAAATATAGAACAACTTGAATTCTAACTCTTTTCAGCATAGCAGTTCCTTAGCCTTCTTTGGTACCTAACAGTTGAAAGCATCGAGTGGTCTAACAAAATTTACAAAACCAGTCACAGTTGAATTTGTTCGTTTTGGTATCCAAATCTGTTTGTATAACAATCCATCAGAATTTACCTTTGTACCCTTTCGAAACCAAATCTGTTTGAATTTAATGGAGTTTGTCTTATTTCTTTCTAGGATCCAGGATTGTTTAGATGGATTATTCTAAAACGATTTCACACCACGATTTTGTTTAAAAAAAACTTTTGAATTTTTCAGAGTTTAAATTTTCAAAACGAATCTTTCCAGAGCTGTTTAAGGGACTCTTCAAATCATTTGAATCTTGTTTTTCAAAAACATTTGTATTCTCAAATCCGAGTCCACATTTATTTCCAGTAGAAAATTGGTTTTTCAACAACATATTTAAAGATTTTTCTCCATCAGAAAATTTAACCAAAGATGGCTCTAGTTGTTGAATTTTGAATTTAAGATCACTGTTCTCTTCTATTAAATCTGAACAGCAGTCATTAGTGATCTTCCTTTCAAAATCATATTGTTTCAAAACCAAATTTTCATATTCAAGTAATTCAATTCTGACTTGGGACTCAGAAATTTCAGATTCAAATCATTTTTGTTTTTCAAACTCAAATTTCTTGATTTTTCAATCTCGTTTTCAAGTTCTTTCAAAATCAAATCAGATTTCAACAAATTCTCCTTTTCAGCAATTTCAAATTTGGAATATATATATCAGTTTTAAAATTTTCAAATTCCTTTTGCAGAATGTTATTCAAACTTGATAACTTAGTCTTGTTCTCATTTATGATCAGAATTTCATTTTTAAACTTTTGAATATTTTTATTGAGATGAACAAGATTGGTTTTCAATTTCAAACAATATTTGCAAACAGAATTTGAAGAATTTTTAACATATTCTAGTTGTGATTCCAAATTATCAATTTTGCTAGTCAACTCAAAATTCTTAGATTTCAGAGACTTATTTTTCAGTTGGAGTTTATCAACAAATTTCGTTAAATCAAGACACATGTAAACCAAATCTTCATATGAGAGATTTTCTGTTTTAGCATTTATTGATTCTCCATCATCTGATCCATCTGAATTTTCATCTCTATGACTTGTCAAGCATAGATCTGAATCAGAGTTGACATTCTGGGGTTTTGAACTGTGGTAGTCAGATCTTCCGTACTTCGTATTGAGAGTATCCCAGATTTCCTGTGCAGATAAACAATGACAGATAAGATTAAACTGTTCAGTACTAAGATAATCAAATATAATTTTCAGAGCACGAGCATTGAAAGTAATATCTATACTATTAAACCCATTGATAACAACATCCCAACGTTTAATATTAACAGATTTTAAATAAGATTCCATTTTGGATTTCCAGTTTAAAAAGTCTGTTCCATCGAAAATAGTTAGAAATGAACTAGACTGACTCTCTATCAGTTGACAACTAGGATGACTCTAGAGTTAATGAAATAACCTTCTCTGATACCACTTGGTGTTTCTATTTACGAGGAATTTTAAATCACCCCGGTGGCCACTAAAGATACCTCAGACACTGGTTTCACGTCCTGCCTCTCGACACGGACAACCACCCACGGGCATGTAGGGGCAAGAGTCAATACTTCGCCACATGATCATACAGCGAGAACCCCCTATCATGCTATTACCTTATACCAACTCTGATACCACTTGTTGGATCTAGATTAACCCTAGAGGGGGAGGTGAATAGGGTTTATCATAGTTTTTAACTGAGTTAAAAATCTAACAAGATATATATTAATAAACAGATCAAAGAATATAGCAGGAACAGAAATGCAGAAAATAAATCACACACAGATATACCCAGCTTCGGCAAAACCCTGCCTACTGCTGGATTTCTAAGATTTCTACTAGGTGATAGAACAGATCCCGCATATAAGACCATGTACATTTGCAAACCCTGCTCCTATTCTAACCCTATGCTAAAAAACGTAGACTGATCTAAATCCCTAGATCAGATTCACCCTGATTACAAACCCGTAACCAGTAAATCCTAGATTTTACATACTCTAGCAACTTCCAGTCAACACCCTGACTAGATCTCCCAGTATTTTACAGAGACTAGAAACTGACCAGATGGTTTTTACAACTCAAATTTAAATACACAATTAAATAAAAACAAAGACAAAATTAAGAAACCCTAGGAATTAAATAAAAGGGGTCATCCCCTTTAACACTTGAAAATTTGACCGGCCCATTTTCTAAAGGTTGCACCCTTGTTTGATTTTAGCCCGATCACTTTGCTGTGGAAATCAAAAATGGCAGCCGTAAAAAAAACATTAGGGTTTCAGCAAATCCCAAATCTAATCTCGATTCTTTGTTTCTGAAATCAAATCTATGATGCTTGGAAACTGTGGATAGCTATGTGATGCTTTGATTTGCTGATTTGGGTTTTTGTTGTGATTGAAACTCTGGTATGTAATTTCAATTTTGAGTTTCTGGTTGAAATTGTTTTCTTGAGGATTCTATGGTTTTCAATTCAATTGTTTGTGTTTTGTATATCTAGCCGATGATGAATTGTTGTGAATAATATAGGGTAAAAAAACACTAGCCTCTGATTTCACTTGATAACGACTTGATTAATTTGTCTTTGTTTCCTCTTTTAACTGGCTCGATTTAAATTTGATTTCTTGCTATCGAAATGCTAGCTTTGTATCCAGACATGAATTAGGCCCGATGACTTGTCTGATAATTGTGTGTTTCCTCTTTTGCTCGAGACTTTGTTTTGCGTGATTTCTTGATTGAGATTAACCTGGACTTGAGTGAGTTTGGAGTTGCATGATTTATCCCATAATTTGATTACAGAATTGTTTGAAAAAATTGCTCAAAACTGGAAATAGATTCGAACTCTTGTCAAGTTAAATTTGATTAGACGATTTCAGGAATTCATTGAGATCTTGCCATACTTGTACATTGAGTAAACTTTGAAACATATATTCATGATCCCTTGAATTTCCTTGCGTGATTCTCTGCAGTATTTGTTTCCCTTTACTCCTTACCATATATGTAACAGAAATTCTTGAATTTATTTCTGCCCAAAATATGATTTTACAAACTTGCCAAAAGTGAATTTATAAAATGAACTTTGAGTATATGATTTGCACCCTGGTTTCCATTTTGTGTATTGCCACTTGAAACAGATCATATACACTGGTATGGCTACTGTGATTTTTTGAACATGATTTTTGCTCTGACTTTTTAATTTGCCTATTTGAAAATCCATGATCAAATTTATTTCTTCCTACTTCATTTCTTGCCCAATTCTGTCCACACTAATTCACTGTCATGAGCATGCACAAGATTTAATCCAGTTTAAATATGAGCACTTGTAAATGCATACATCTGTCATTGGATTTTAACAAAGGTTGTTGTAGCACTTGTCTCTTGGTTCCAGTTGCATGTTAAACTTTTCATTCTTCTGTCTTGACTTTCTTGTGCATCACTCTTGGAGAATTCTGTGTGGCTTCATTATTGTGATATTCATCACCACTGTTTTACACTATATTTTTTCCAAGTGCCATGAGCCCATGCTATTTTCAATGCATTGCTTTTCTCCTTGCTTCATGTAATGAGTACGACCATGTTTTTATTATGAGAATGAACACTCAATTCTTATTCTTGATTGTGGACATGGTATGGACAGTAGCACAATGTATTTATATGTACTTCCCAACTCCACCATGCCATGTACACAACTCCACAGTTTTGTATGTTTGCATTTGTATTCCACGCTGGCTTTGTGTATGTCCACTTATGCTGCCTTGTTCCTTGGGTTGTATTTGCACACTTGTGCTCTTTGAATACTTGTTGCCTTTTTGAATGCTGAAGACATCACCATAGTTTGCTGAACCTTTTAGAACCTTACTCTTGGCATTTCAGTTCTCTGCTATGCACCATTGTATGTACTTGTGATAGTTATGTTATTCAACTTGCCACATTGTATTTGCATGCAAACTTTTCTGGTCATCACCACTCATGTATAATCTGCCATGCTCGATTCTTGTACACGAATATGTACTTGGCCGCCCCTGAATGAATTCATAAATGCTGAGTTATTGAATTATCATTGACTTGTGCTCGGCCACTTTTGTGATATGTTGAGTTGATTTCACTTTGGCTTTATTATTTGTTTACATGTGTACTGAGTCGAGAAGGTCCACGTGGCTACTCCTTAGTTGCACACTGATTGGAAAGGCAGTGCACACGTGTATATCTATACACGTGTGTATTTGTAGTCGATCAGAAAATTTCCTGTCCCTGTTCATATAAAAACTAGCTAGACACAGGTCATATCAAGTCATGAAAAATGATGAGAAAATACTAGAAAACTGAGGCAAATAAAATTTTTAAAATTAAAAAAATTATATTCGCATGTGTTCAGTATTATTTCTATTGCAGTGTATTGTGTGTGTTCATTTGTATGCCATGTATGAAGACTGTACTGACTGTATGAAGACTGGACAGACAAGTAAGATGTGAAGACAGAAGATGAAAGACAGAAGACAAGTATATTGCAGTGTCAGTGTGTATAATAGTGAACAAATGTATATATGAAAATGTACCGAGTGATTTTGTATATATATGTATATGAGATATATAGCCTAAGTGTTGTATTGATCAGCTATATAACAGAAGAAATTGCATATGAAAGAATTTTATTTTAGTGAATTACAATGTTGAGCAAATAGTGGAGTTGTAAATCTGCACTATTAAATATTGAAATAAAATATTATATTTAAGTCTGTGATAAATATATGAAACAGTACAACAACAAACACATTCAAAAAAAATATTTATTTGGTTGTTATCATCAAACAAAAATCATATAATTGTGTATACTACACCATTATGTACAACAATAAGGATACATCGATTACTCTTTGACTTATAAATAGGGTTTATTCAACCCAAGCAATTACAAAATAGCCCTATAACTCTTCAGTAGCACTTGATTCTGAGAGTAAAGATTGTAGAGAGAAGAAGTTTTATTAAATCAGAAGGGAATTTGGCAGAGTATAAGTGTAAAAACCATAAAAATGATTAAGAATAATGGTAGGATGAAAAAGGATGAAGATGGTGAAGAAAAGATGTTAAAAAATTCGGTTTTAACCTCTTTTTATAGAGTACGAAGGGTTGCAACGGTTTTGAAGCATTTCAAATAGTGAAAAGACACTTCCCTTCAAAAATAGAAAAAAAGTTGTTATATGTCGACATACGTATTTCGCTATGTTGACATAGTCATGTGTAATTTTCATTTTCAAAGCATTTTTCAAGTACTTTGATAAAATTATTTCTGAAAATACTTCAGTAAAATTCTAATGTTGTAAATCAATATTATATGATAGAAAAATATATGAAAACATATTTTTTAAACTATATAAATATATTTATAAAATTATAAGGTTTTAAACTATATAAATAAAGTATATATAAAAACTTAAGTTTGAAAAACAAAGAAGAATAATAATAGAAACAAATATAAAAAATAAAATAGAGAGGATTGAGAATAAAATAGAAAAACAAAATAGAGAGGATTGAGAAAAGAATTGAAAAATCAGAACTTGAATTTGAATTTAAACCTGAAGTGCTATTTAGAGTCTTACAAAATTTAGACTCTATAATTATATTAATCTTGAACTCTTGAATTCTTGAAATCTAGATTACTCATGAGTCTTGAATCTACTCCGAATACTGCATCTTTAAAAGCTCTTAAACTGTACAGTCTTCAGTATTAATTCCTGTATACAAATCCTGCATATGTATGTATGTATATATATATATATATATATTCTATATAAAGATGTTAGTGTATATTCTATAATCAATGATAATTGAAATAAGGTTGTTGTCATCAAAACTCCATTCTCTAACAATCTCCCCCTTTTTGATGATGACAACCTTAGTATATAAAATATCATACCTGTATATACCTGTTTGATGATGATCCTCTTATACTTCCCCTGTTTATAAGAATTCAATAAAACTATGCCTATATTTTATTATTTGTCCCCCTTTGGCATTATCAAAAAGAAAGATTAAAGATACTCCCCCTAAGTTAAACAACTGTAGAATCTAAGTAATATTCCTAAAAATACTCCCCGTAAATTTAATAATTATTTCTAATTAGATTACTCCCTCTTAATCTGATAATCGTATATTTATGTTATAGAAGGTTAGAACAATATTAATTATAAACGACAATTTTATTAAAGAAACACGTGTACATATACATGGATTTATACATATATGACACACCATAAGAACAAAATATGGACAACCCTTAAACGCTAAATTATTTTACAATGGGAGATTTGTGAATTGGACAATTTGGATAATGGAGATAGAATTCTCCATTTTTTTAATCACACTCCCATTTTCATCAAATAGGACTTCTCCTATGCACTCAACGTTATCGTCTTTGTCTGCAATCGTTGGTTGAATCTCTTATTGTTCTTCCTTCTCCATTATTTCTTCCTCTTCCAGTTCTTCTTCTGGTTTTTCCTCTTCTTCCATTGGTTGATTATCATCATTGATGATAATTGGATTAGTCTCTTTATCCATTATAAACTTTAAGAGACTTCTCCTCACTTTTCCTTGTTTATTTTGCTCTTGACTTAGTCTATTTTGAAGCACTTGCATCTCATCCACCATTTGCAATAAATACTCCATTTTCTCTTTAATTTTGATCACCCTAGAGAGCGTAGATCGTTGAAATGGACCCTCGGATGGTCTAGCGTATGAATCAGAGTTGTTTTGAGTATTTGGATTAGTGGAAGCCATTATAATTTTAATTTAGAGTTTTTACAAAGAAGAAGTATGAGAATGAAGAAAAAAATTTGAATTAAAGGATTTATATAGTTGGAATAACTAACTTTTGGTGGGAATTAATTTTGAAAATTTTCAGTTATATGTCGACATAGCATAAAATTCACTTCGACATAGTGTGTGTGTATATATATATTATTACTTTAATCATTTTAATTCACTTAATGAACATATACCTAACTCTCTCCTAAATTTAGTGAATGTTGCTTCATTTAATGGTTTGGTTAATATATCGGCTATTTGTTTATCTGTTTCTATGAATTCAAGTGAAATCTTTTCTTTACTTACATTATATCTTAGAAAATGATGTCGCACATCAATAAGTTTAGTTCTCGAATGATGAGTAGGATTTTTAGAAATATTTATACCATTTGTATTATCGCAGTATATAGGTGATTTACTTATGTTTAAACCGAAATCGTTTAAAGTTTGTTGCATATAAATTACTTGTGAACACGCCAAAGCAGCAGATATATATTCTGCTTCAGTTGTCTACTATTAGTCATTGTTAAATTGTACTTATTGATTAAATCTCTCACATATTTTTCTTGATTAATAAATATTCCATTCTTTAATTGTCAAATTTGTAAACCTAAAAAGAATGATAACTCTTCCATATGACTCATTTCAAATTCTTTGGTCATCTAAAAATTCTTTGTTCATTTTTCATTTGTTGACCCAAAGATTATGTCATCAACATATATTTGTACTAATTGTATATCTTTGTTATTTTTCTTAATAAACAACATATTATCTAGTTTTCCTATTTCAAAGTCTGATTGTAATAAATAATTTTGTAATCTATCATACCAAACTCTAGGAGCCTGTTTTAATCCATATAATGCTTTCTTTAGTTTATATACGTGATCTGGTAATTTTTCATCTTCAAATAAGGGTGGTTGCTCTATATATACGTCTTCTTTGATAAATCCATTTAGAAGTGCACTTTTGACATCCATTTGATATAATTTAAAATTATTATAATTTGCAAAAGCTTGTAAAATTCTAATAGCTTCTAGTCTTGCTATGGGGGCAAAAGTTTCATCATAATCTATTCCTTCTTCTTGAGTATACCCTTGTGCTACTAGTCGTGCCATATTTCTTACTACCTCACCGTGTTCATTCATTTTATTTTTATAGACCCATTTGGTTCCTATAATTATTTTATCCTCTGGTCTAGGAACAAGTTCCCATACTTCATTCCTAGTAAATTGATTCAATTCTTCTTGCATAACAAGTATCCATGAATCATCAGAAGAAGCTTCCTTTGGATTTTTGGGTTCTATAGTTGATATGAATGCAGTACTACTCATATTATTTAATTGATTATGAGTTCTAACAACGGATTCAATATCCCCTAAGATATTTTCTACAGGATGGTCTCTAAGCAATGTAATTCTTTTATTTGGTTGGTTATCTTCATTATTTATTTCATTAATTTCATCCTCACAATCATCTTTATCGTTTTGAGTTATGCTTTTATAGTTTTCATCAAAAGATACGTTTAATGTTTCTTCTATAGTGTTGGTTCGAGTATCAAAAACTCTATAAGCCTTGCTTCTTTCTGAATATCCAATAAAAATTTCTTTTTCTGATTTTGAATCAAATTTGTCTAAATTATCCTTTGTATTAAGTACAAAACATTTACTTCCAAATATTTTAAAATATGATACTTTTGGTTTCTTGTTATATAAAAGTGCATAAGGAGTTTTATGAGTCAAAGGTCTAACTGAAATTCTATTAATAATTTAACAAGTTGTTGCTATTGCCTCAGCCCAAAAATTCCTTGGTAAGTTACTATCGGATAATATAGTTCTTGCACATTCTTGTATCATTCTATTTTTACGTTCAACAACTCCATTTTGTTGAGGAGTTCTTGGAATTGAAAATTTGTGGGTTATTCCCTTTTTATTATAATATTTTTCAAAATTTTCATTTTCAAATTCTCCATCATGGTCGATATGTATTATTTTAATTTTTAGTGATAATAAATTTTGAATCTTTTTAGAAAAAGTTTTGAATTGATCGAAAGCATCACTTTTATTTCTAAGAAACAAAATCCAAGTGTATTTAGAAAAATTGTCAACTATTACAAATACATATCTGTTATGATTTATTGATTGAGTTTTAGATGGACCAAATAAATCCATGTGTATTAACTCTAATGGTTTTGAAGTAGTGATTTCTTCTTTTGACTTAAATGAACTCTTCTCTAATTTTCCGAATTGACAAGCATTACATAAGTTATTAACTTTGAATTTTATTTTGGGTAATCCTCTAACCGAATCTTATTTAGAAATTCTAGAGATATGTTTGAAATTCGTATGACCGGATCTCTTATGCCAAATCTAGGGATTACTTTTATTGGCCATAAAACATAAATTATCGTTGGAAATTTTCATACTTAATATATAAATATTTTTCTTTCTATCTCCTTAGAATATAACTTTTGAATTCCTATCTTCTATGAAACATTTATTCTTTTCAAATTTTATTTTATATCCATTATAGCAAAGTTGACTTATACTTAGTAAATAGTGTTTTAAATTCCTAACTAATAAAACATCAGAAATAGTAGGAGTTTCAGAATTATAGACGTTGACGATTCCAATGATGTATCGTTTAGAATTATCTTCGAAGTTTACCAATCCACCCTTGCCATACTTCAGATTATTGTGTAGTTCTGGATTTCCAGTCATATGTCTCGAACAACCACTATGCAGTATCCATTTGTCCTTTTTCATTTCCACCAGTTGCTTTCCAGAATTTGAATTTTCAATAGCCATCTAACACACCTGTTCAAGTTTTGAATTTCCAATAGCCACCTTTTCAGAATTTGAATTGCCACTTTACCCATCTTTTCAACTTTTGAATTTTCAAAAGTCATAGGACTCATCCTTTTCTGTATTGAACAATATTTCAGTAGATCATATGCATCTTTAACATTAATATATGCAGACTCTTTTAACATTGATGAAATGCATGAATTGACACTAGTATTATCAGAGATTCTGATATTTGCCATTTTACCGAACTTTCAAAAATCCGATTATGAACTTTTTGAAAGATCTTGCTCTGATACCAATTGTTAGGGATTGTAGAATGGATCGTTCAGGCAAAACAAACACTAGAGGGGGGTGAATAGTGTTTGTAAGAATTTAAACAAAGCTAAAAACTAGAGAGAACTATGGGATGAATCAAACACCACAAACACAATAATAGACATAGATTCAAACACAGATGCAAAATAAACAGAAATAAAAGTGCAGAAAAGGAAAGAACACACTGGATTTTATACTGGTTCAGATCGCTCCTACGCCTAGTCCTGCACAATGCTGGATTGTGCGGAGTTTTATTACTATTTTCAAATAGCCAAATACAACCTCCTTGATTTCTCGGCTCAACAAGGAGACACTGACTCCTATCCCTTGATTCACGGCTCAACAAGGGCACATCGACTCCTATTCCTTGATTTCACGGCTACAAGGGTACACCGATTACTCTTTGACTTACAAACAAGGTTTATCCAACCCAAGCAATCACAAAACAACCCTATAACTCTTCAATAGCACTTGATTTAGAGAGTAGAGAGTGTAGAGAGAAGAAGTTTGATCAAATCAGAAGTGAATTCGGTAGAGTATAAATGTAAAAACCATAAAAATGATTAAGAATAATGGCAGGATGAAAGAGGATGAAGATGGAGAAGAAGAGATGTTTAAAGATTCGGTTTAAACCTCTTTTTATAGAGTATAAAGGGTTGCAACGGTTCTGAAGCGTTTCAAATAGTGAAAAGACACTTCCCTTCAAAATTAGAAAAATAGTTGTTATATGTACATATTTTGCTATGTCGACATAGTCATGTGTAATTTTCATTTTCAAAGCATTTTTCAAGTATTTTGATAAAATTAATTCTGAAAATTCTTGAGTATAATTCTGATGTTGTAAATCAATAATATATAATAGAAAAACATATGAAAACATATTTTTAAACTATATAGATATATTTATAAAATTATAAGGTTTTAGACTATATAAATATAACATATATAAAAACTTAAGTTTGAAAAACAAAGAAGAATAATAATAGAAACAAATATAAAAACAAAATAGAGAGGATTGAAAATAAAATAGAAAAACAAAATAGAGAGGATTGAGAAAAGAATTGAAAAATCAGAATTTGAATTTGGATTTGAATTTGAACCTGGAGTGCTATTTAGAGTCTTACAAAATCTAGACTCTATAATTATATTAATCTTGAACTCTTGAATTCTTGAAATCTTGATTACTCAAGAGTCTTGAATCTACTATGAATTCTGAATTTCTAAAAGCTCATAAACTGTACACTCTTCAGTATTAATTCCTGTATACAAATCCTGCATATGTGTATATATATATTCTAGATAAAGATGTTAGTATATATTTTATAATCAATAAAAATTGAAATATGGTTATTATTATCAAAACTCCATTCTCTAACAGCCTGAAGCTGCAGCAAACGTGGGCGGTTTGGGAGGAAGGGTTGTAATGGCCAGTGGTTGGCCAGTGGTGGTGGAAGGCCGGATTGAAGAAGGAGGGTCACGTTTTGCCAGATGATGCGTTTCAAAAGTATTTATCTGTGGAGCGAAAGATTAAAGGGAATGCATTGTTGATGGATGATTAGCAACCCTAAATTAATGATGATGCCTGGAAAAATTGATGGAAGAAAATCAGCTATTTTAATATTGCTTGGAAGGAATCAAAAAGGGAAAAAGGGTATCGTGATTTTTGGTATTAGAAGATGCTAATCAAAAATTTGAGGGATGCAGCATCACATGAATAAATGAGGAAGGATTATCAATGTAAGGGTTTAAGTAAATTAATTATATTTAATTAAGATAAGAATACTACAATTCATTAAAATGTGAGATGACCGTGAAAATTGTGCAGGGTGGTTTCGAAAGGTGAAAAAGAAGATGAATGGGCTATGGGGAAGGGGACCATGTCTATACTGTAAAGGAAGGGAGCTTACTGTGTGGTTACTGTGTTTAAACGAAGGGTAAATCTCAACATTGAGTTTTATTGAAGGATGGATGAGAGGAAGAAAGTTCAAAGAGAATGTTTGGCAATAATTGTTTGAATTGAGGATGGGTTCGTATTAACAGGGAAATTTGGGATAAGATTTTAAATAATTAAACAGGGCTAGTAAGCTAATAAAATTAATTAAGGATAATGATTTTACTTATATATATATAATTAATTATAAAGATCTATATTTTTTTATCTGGGAACAGAATCAAATGAAATCAATTACGTTGGAAACATAGTGACAAGGTCTACATTGTGGAACCAATTCCGCTGGAAACAAAGCTGTTGGAATTTCGTAATAAATCCGAATGATTGTTCGATCGTAAACGAAACTAAAGCATAATTAACTGTGAACCATGTGAGTAAACTCACTAACTCTGGCTCATTTATATTTTATATAAATGAGTTTTAAATTTATATATAGTAATTTTATATTATGTTATGGTTATTTGGATGAATGATTGATAAATTGGCTGAAATGATTGATATAGTTATTTATTTAAATCGTTTCTTGAATATTGATTCTATTTACCATGATATTTCATATTGAAATGAAACTGATGTTATTTGCGTTGATTAACATTTGCGGATGTAGGGTGTGACACCCCACGTCCGTTAATGTCACTCTTTAACAGAATGCATTAAGTTCCATGAAGCGTTATAGGTAAACAGAAACATAATCTCACAAGATAGATATATAAAAACAGCAGCGAAAATTTAGAACTTTATTTTCCAACAGAAAACAACGTGATCGGAAATCCAGTTACAACATTAGTCTGAAATACTGAAAACCAACTACATCAAACAAAAGTATCTGCCTTGTACTAAATCCATTAGAGTACAATAATATAAAATCATAGTCCCTAAAAAGAGCCATAACGGAGTAGATAAATAGTCAAATCGATACATCTAAGCAGCTCCAAGCAGAAATAGAAGAGAGATATTCCTAATCAAGCCTGAGTGTTCCCACTCTAAGAACCTTGGGGAGGGGAAGAAGACAGAGAAAAGGAAACAAAACAACTCAAACATAAGGTTGACGAGTCCAGTTACTTTTAGCATATAAATAAGTAAAAGCAGCATGGCATGAATATAAACTGGATGAGAGATAACAGTATGATAAAGTAGGTATAACAGACTGAACATGATAAGCAGGATGAACTGAACAAATTATGCTTCTCAAATACTTTTCTCTGCACCAATACTAGTATAATAGACATGATCCCAATAGAAACATATGGTAGACTTAGGTATATTTCTAGTAATGGGTTTTACCCCAAATAGTAATAACAGGTACCCAAACAGAAATAATGGGTGTTACCCCAATCATAAACCAAGGGCACCTAAACAGGTAGGACTAGATGTACCTTAATTACTAACCCCAATCGATCGTCTCCCTATCCCATAAATACCTTGTGTCAGACCCACAGTACGATGTATCACTCCCTAAAGTGGCAACCCCCAGAAGGACACAGACCTACTTACTGGTGTTATTGCGTCTAATTTTCCTGAACAAGCCAGACTCATGCACGCACATGACTCCGTTGGAGCGCGCAATCAAAACACCTCCACCTATTTGAACCTCTTATAATCATCTCAGTAAGCATGCCCTGACCCTTACCTAGTTCGGGGTCCCCCTTTGATAACAGAATGGGTTACTGACTGATATGTGTCTCACATAACAGATGACACAAGCCACCCCTAGGCTTGTATCCCTAACTACTAGGATTTTAACAGGTTATGCCTAACAGATTAACAAGCCCGCATAACCCCAACATATAAAATAGTTTAAGTTTATCAGGTTCGTATAACCCCATACCGATTTAATATATTTACTTAACCCCCACTGATTCAAATAGGTTTACTTAACCCCTACAAAATTTATCAGGTTCATATAACCGCCAACAAACTTAAATAGGTTAAACATTACAGTTTCATTACATGTTTCGCTTAATCTAATATTAAGCCTACCGATTCACATGCCCCAACTCTAAAGTCATAATTCATAGTATAAGATATGCCCCAAATTTTATTCATACATCATAGTATAGTTTATGCCCCCAAATCCCGGTCATGATTCATAATACAAGATATTCCCTAATTTATCCTTCCCAACCATTCCCAGTTTCGTTCATTCGCATATTTCAGCGATAGTCCTAGGCTCAAAGGTAGCCCAGGCTATAAAAATAAAAAGGGAAAGAGGAAGAGAAAAGAACAGAAATGTGAATAATAACAGAATAGGCATATGATAGCAGAAATAAGCATATCAGAAACAAGCATATAAGAACTAAATAGCAGATCAGGTGTACATGTAATGGCAGATCTGTTTAGGTATGAATTAGATTCTTAGCAAGCATATGTTTAGATCCAGATTTATAAACATGTCAGGATTACTTGTAATTGTTTACATCTAAAAATTACATGAACTCATGGAGACTAGATCTAAAGAACAGAGAACAACAAGCAGATGTTGTAGAAGAATTTCTTGTATTCGTATAAGCTGTTGTTGAAGAAAAGTAGGCCAACTTAATCCAAGTAGGGGAAGCATCTCGTCATCTCCGCTGTTTTTGACGTGTAAAACAAAAAATGAGGTCCTATTTATAGCCTTAAGCTAATGTTTCGAAACGAGTCCAGGTTCAGAAATGAACCTAGGTGGATCTGGGGTGGGTCGACCTCGGGGTCGACCCTAGGGTCGACACCCCCTTGAGTGGGTCGACCCCCTTGGGGAATGGGTCGACCCCCAATGGGGCACACTCCTGCCTCAACTTCCCGCTTCTATTTTTGAACGATTTTGAATTTATGAACTTGATTTGTTTATATATATTTCTATTATACGTATAAAAATTTCTAAGCTTAATAACTTCTTCATACGATGTCCGTTTTACGCAAACTCGGAGTCTATCTTAAGCAGAATTCCGAGATGAATGTAATGGTGCAGTCTGTTTTACTTCATTTCTAATATTTAATTAAGTATTCTTTAGTTTATCATTAAAATGTTCTTAGAAGTTGTTAATGTTATTTTCCGTCAACATCGGGATTAAGTTGTATATGACATGTAATCAAGAAATTTGATGCAGTCATGATCCAAGATTACTGAAGGATATTCGAAGACCAATGTCACTTAGCTAAATCTACCTTTCCTTAAGCATTGGAAAACCGGTTCAGAAGATTAGTTATCCCTCTCACAAAGGGGGTGGATATCCCACTTACAGTACAGAGGAGTTCCAAAATAATCTGAAGAAGTTCTACTTAGCTTGGCATAACTAAGGTCTTAGGAAATCAGTTACACCCTAGATCATGAATGTGATGATATATATTGCGATAAGAAGAAAACAGGCTAATGCTCCTCTATATCCGGGAAAGAGGCCATCGTAAGGCTTATTAACTCAAATGATCATTCCACATCGATTCGACCTGAAGGGCCTTGGTTGCATCAGAGATCAAGTTATAAGCCTGCAGACAGCCTCCTTTCCGAGGTTGGGAAGCATTAGGCTCCTTATGAGAGCATTGATCAACGTTACAAAACTCTTAAGATAAAAGGAGGAGGACTTCAAATTTCTATGAAGCCCTTTCTCTTTCACGAAGGTGCCATGATCAACTTTCTCATACAGAAGGTTAGTGTTAACTCCTTGTTTCATCATAATGGAAAAATAAGATTATCAAATTGCAAGCTGTCTAAGTCTCGTAATCCTTCATTCATAAATTGTAGCTATATTACAAGAGTTGAAGAAATCCCCAATCCGACTTGGAAATTAGGGATTTCCTTAAAGAATAAAGAATAAGATTGAGAAATGAAAAAATTCATTCCCCCACATGCAACTCCTAGGTCTTATTTATAGAGAATTCGGGGCCCCTTCTGCTATTAGGCTATTGGGACTGCAAGGGCCTTCGCCAGTCGCTTTTTTCCTTGGTCTTGGATGTTTGGCTTCCGACCGTCTTTGGGTGCTAATTATAGTTTTCAAAGTGAGGGTCCCGGTCAATTGGGGCTTCTTTGAGATTGATATGGGCTTGTCGATGTAGTGACTTTCAGATGGCATTTGAACTCCCGGTGGCAGCTTCTAGGTGTAGGCTTTTGACATTTGCTTCTGGATGTAGGCTTCCGGCTTTCCCGTGAATATTTAGAGGGGCTTGCCCTCATGATGTACATAGATAGCTGCCAGTTCGAAACCGTTGTTGGCCTTTGTACTAGATAGATTAGTACGGATAGCCTGTATCTCCGCTAGGGTTCCTGTTAGCCTTCCAGTGGAGCTTTTGGGATAGTTTGGTTTTCTGAAAGGTTGCTCCCGGTGATGTTTTTGTTTTCCATCAATGTGACCTTTCATCATTTATGTAGTAGATATTTCGGAAGCTGGCTCCGGATAATCTTTATGTACTTCTGGCTTGATACCCTTGATACCTTCGCCTTCCAATGTGTTGGTACTAAGTAGGTTAACACCAATAGCCCTTTCTGGTTTCAATAAGCGAAGCTCATGTCTTCCTTTCTTGGTTTCTGACTTAGGTGACCTTTCGCTATAGAACTCCCCGCCGTGTAGACCCTGTCGGATAATCTTCGTTGGCATGCATCCTATAGACTTTGAACTCCTTTCTTCTTGGGAGGTGCCAGTTTATGCTGCTCTCAGATCATTCTTTCCCACTTTTGGTCTTTTCTATTATTCATCTTTTTTCTTTCGGAAGTATCTTCCGTGCTTGTGTTCTACCTATACCCCTTCAATGTCAGCAATGTCAAGGGTTAATTTTGGTAGTAACAGAAGTTACGGGGTGTTACATTCTCCCCTACTTAAAGGATTTCATCCCCGAAATCTCCAAGTTAAGAAGAACGTATATTATAACATTCATCAATCATCTACTCATCCATCCATCACAGGCATGCATTGTTCTTGAAAGATTTCTAATGCTTATATGAACATATTCAAAGGTGTGTGTATATGTCCTAATATTAAGGCGAAAAATCAGGCAGCCTACTGATTCAGTAGATCTCCTTAATGCAGTGTATGTTAGCGCCATGAATCCAACATGTATGCAAATAGTCCTATTTATCATGTAAAACTCTATATGTGTGCACAATCATCCATCCAAATGCATCATCCATATGTTGATACACACATTTCCATCCATAAAAGAGAAAAATGCACACACATACATATGCAATATGAGAGTGATTGAGCTGATCTAGTGCCTGTATATATGCATCTACGAGAAACCACTACCACATACTTGCATCCAATTGCATCCATCAAACATAACATATTTCAAATACATGTTTGCATCCATTGGGTTTCTACCTAAGCGTCGAAGATTCGATCAATAAGATATATTCAAATGACAGAAGAAAGTACGAATAAAAGCATTGAAAAAGAAGTTAAGAACACACCCTTGAAAAGAAAAGGGTACGAAGCGCAAATCTTGTCTTCAGTCTCCCAAGTTGTATCTTCGTGATCTCCTCCCCACTGAACTTTCATTAATTTGACTTCTCGGTTGCGAAGCTTCTTAACCTCTGATCCATGTATATGGGTGGGAACTCGTCTACTTGTCGTCTCCCGCTCTACCTCTACTTCCTCAAGCATGCTCAGCTCAACTACCTCTGCTGTATCATGCAGACACTTCCGCAGATGAGAAACGTGAAAACATCATGAACACAAGCCAGCCTATTTTGTAGCTTTACTCTATAGGCCATTTGACCAATCCTTTCTGTTAAGAGAAATGGCCCTTCAAATCTTGGTGCCAATTTCTCTACTTATCCAAAGCGAACTAAATTCCTCAAAGGTGATACTTTGATGAATACTTCAAACTCAATATCGGTCCTTCTCCTATCTGCAAATGACTTCCGCATGTCCTAAGTTGTCTTCATGCGTCTGTGGATAAGATCAATCTTTTATGTGGTTTCTTTAATCATCTTAGATCCAAGTAGAAGCCTATCTGTGGACTCCCACCAATAAGTCGGTGATCTACAAGATCGTCCGTACAATGCCTCGAAGGGTGCCATGCCAATACTAGCCAGATAACTATTATTGTAGGCGAACTCCACCAACGGAAGATGCACCTCCCAAGAGCCACCGAAGTCTAGGATACACAGCCTCAAAAGATCCTCAAGAAGTCTATTCACCCTCTCAGTCTGCCCATCTGTCTGAGGGTGATATATAGTGCTCAAATACAACTGTGTACCTAATGCTTCTTGCAGGTTCGTCCAAAACTCACTAGTGAAGATGGGGTCACGATCACTCACTATGCTAGAAGGTACTCCATGTAGATAGACTATCTCACGAAGATAAACTGATGCCAACCATGCTGCCATTCTATTACTCTTAACAAGAATAAAATGAGCGCTCCTAGTAAGCCTGTCTGCTATAACCCAGATGTTGGTGTTGCCCTTTCTCGATGTAGGAAAACTATAAACGGAATCCATAGAGATTTTTTCCCACTTCTACTGCAGTATCTCCAAAGGATGAAGTAAACCGCCAGGCTTCCTTTGCTCAGCTTTGACTTGTTGGCAAACTAAACATCGAGAGACAAATTCCACTACATCTTTCTTCATCCCAACCCAAAATAAAACCCTCTTCATATCTCTGTACATCTTATTACTGCCCGGATGGATAGTCATCATAGAATGATGGGCTTCCTCAAGGACTGTCTTCAACAAACTCCCAACTCGGGGAACACAAAGCCTTCCATCCCATCGCGACCACCCTCTATCATACATGGCATATCTACCAAGGTGACTAGAAGTCTCCTATGGACCGATCCTATCCAAGATGTCTGTTATCTGTGGGTCCTCTCGCTGTGAAGATCGTATCTGATCCATAAGAGTAGGTCGCACCTCTAAGGCTTCCAACAATCCAGGTACAATATCCATAAATGGCCTAAAATCGAAGGTCGATATGTACTCCAAGCTCCGCTTCTCTGCTAATAGAGGATTCAAAGTCATCCTCCTCCTACTCAACGTGTCTGCCACCACGTTATCGTTGCCAAGGGTATAAGAAATCTCAAAATCATAAAACGCTAGGAACTCCATCCATCTCTATTGTCTCATATTTAGATCCCTTTGCGAGTACAGATACTTGAGAGATTTATGATCGGTATACAGCTCAAATTTCTCTCCAAGTAGAAGCATGAATACTATCGCAGCCAACTCTAAATCATGGGTAGGGTAGTTTTTCTCGTGAACCCGCAACTGTCTACCACCATAACATACTACTCTTCCCTCTTGCATCAAGATGACACCAAGCCCCGTACCACATTCATCAGTGTATACTATGAACACTTTGTTCCCATCACACAAATTCAAGACTGGGGCTGTTGTCAGAGCCCACTTCAATTGCTGAAAAGCATCCTCACATTCAATGTCCCAAGAAAAGGTCAGATTCTTCTTCGACAATCTGGTGAGTGGGGCTGATATCTTTGCGAATTCCTTAATAAACTTCCTATAATAGCCCGCTAAACCAATAAAACTCCTCACCTTCGTTGCATTCTTTGGAATCTTCTAATCTTGAACTGTAACTACCTTCGCGGGATCCACTGCTATCCCATCCTTGGAGACTACATGCCCTAGAAATCTCACTTCCTTTCTCCAAAAATGACACTTGGGGAATTTTTCCTTAAGCTGCTGTGCTCGAAGAGTCTTCAAAACCTCCCCAAAATGTAGGGCATGCTCTTCCTCGCTCTTCGAGAAGATCATAATGTCATCCACAATTACCACAACGAAATTATTCTGAAACTCCTGGAACACCCTACTCATCAGATCCACAAAATACGCGGGTGCATTCGTCAACCTAAAAAGCATGACTAGCCACTCGAACAAACAATCTGGAGTTCTGAAAGCGGTCTTGTCTACACTGCCCTCGGCCACCCTCAACTGATGACATCCCGTGGCCAAGTCTAACTAAGAGAAAACAGATGCACTAACATGCTGGTCAAGCGGATCATCTATCCTCAGAAGTGGGTGTCTATTCTTCTTAGTGAGCTTATTCAACTCCCTGTAATTCACACATAAGCAAAGCGAGCCATTTTCCATAGTTGCAAAGACGACTGGAGCAACCCATTTTGATATGCTTTGCCTAATAAACCCTTTCTCAAGTTGCTCCCCTACTTGCTTGCTGAGCTCCCACCTTTGCCTAGGAGCCATGTGGCGCACATGCAATGCGACTGGCTTCGCGTTATCCACTAAGTATATCTGGAAATCAATCTCGCGCCTCAGAGGTAAGCCCCTAACCTCTTCAAAAACATCCGAGTACTCACAGAGTACCGGTACAGATCGCAAATCATTGACAGAAGCATCAAGTGATTCTAGGAAACTAAGCATGACAGACCCCCTTAGGTCACAAGAATTCTCGAGAGTCCTTCCATGGAAAGTCAAAAGTCTAACGACCCTCCTCTCACAGTCTAGAATGGCACCATACACGGCTAGCCAATCCATCCCTAGAATCAAACCATAACCCATAAAACCAAGCACATATATGTCTCATCAAACCCCGGCAAATCATAGACAGATGAGTCGTTACCCCAGTGAGGTTTGAGACAACAACAGGATCTGAAACCATACTAGTACTAAGATGCAGAGACTTAACCGCATAATCAAATATAAAAGAATGCGAAGTGCCAGAATAAAAAAGAGTCCTAACAGGATGATCGGAAAGAGAAATCAAACCTTCAACATAAACTTTCCTACCTCTATCCTATACACTGGCCTCGAGAGCATGCACCTGCCCTCCAGAAGATCCTACCCTTTGGCCCTGTCCTTGCTTCTTCGGACACTCCCTAGAATAGTGTCTGGCCTCATCATAGTGGAAATAAGCATTCTTCCTTTTTCTACAATCTTTGCTCAAATGACCCGCACGTCCACAACTATGACATTTATTTTTAGCTTTTTCGTTCTTCCCATCTTTCTTTTGTTGTTCTTTATTGGGCCACACCTTCTTATTTCATGGCTCATCAGTCTTAGCCTCTTTCTTTTCTCCTTTATCCTCTTCGTGCATCAATGCCATATCAACAAGCTTCTCAAAAGTTGCTCCCATTGGAATATGAGACATAGCCAACCTATGGAGGGGTTCATTCAGTCCTCTTACATACCTCAAAGCTTTCTTGTGCACGGTATTCACTAGCTCCAAACCAAACCTTGCCGATTGATTGAACTTATTGACATACTCTTTAATAGACATGCTCCCTTGCTTAAGTGCCAAAAACCTTTCTATTTGCAAACTCTCTTCTGCTTTGAGATAGAAACTTCAGCTCAAATCTCTGTCGTAAATCTTCCTATGTGTCAACTAGACTCCCTGCTTGTGTCACAT
The DNA here is from genome assembly GCA_030737875.1 of Allium sativum. NCBI lineage: Eukaryota > Viridiplantae > Streptophyta > Magnoliopsida > Asparagales > Amaryllidaceae > Allium > Allium sativum. The sequence goes on along the minus strand of CM060913.1, from coordinate 83,688,491 downwards.
CCCACCAGAACGAAGCCTCATCTTTCACCTGCCAAGCGTCAACTGAATCTTCCTACGGTTGTCAACCTCAAAAATCTCAAACAAATCCTCGGTCTCTTTAAGCCAATTCCTTGCTTCCACAAAGGTCTCAGTTCCACGGAATGGCTTTCCTCCCATAGCATAGAAATCCTTGCATATCTTAGAGAAATTATCCACCCACGGAGGAGGAGGGACAGTGGCTGCAGCTGGGGGAGGGGCGTTTGCTTGGCCTCCGGTAGGTGCCGTAACCTTGAGATATCTGCGGAACCAAGTCGGTATCTGAGCGACCTCGGGAATATTCAGATCCCCAGACAAGCTAAAAAGAAAAAGGAAAAAAGGATTCAAACAGAGAATTGAAAGATAATTCATATGGTTTTGGGGAATATGTTTTTCAAAAACAGATTTTCCTTTGGAAATACTTTCTTTCTAAAACCTTTTGAAAACAATTTTCAAAACCTTTAATCTGATCTTGTAACCTTCAACTCTGATACCAAATGTGACACCCCACATCTGTTAATGTCACTCTTTAACAGAATACATTAAGTTACGTGAATGTTATAGGCAAACAGAAATAGAATCTCAGAAGACAGATATATAAAAATAACATCTAAAATTTAAAACTTTATTTTCCAACAGTAAACATCGTGGTCAAAAATCTAGTTACAACATTAGTCTAAAAAACTGAAAACCAACTTCATCAAATAAAAATATCTGCCTTGTACTAAATCCATCAAAGTATAGTAATATAAAATCATAGTCCCCAAAAAGAGCCATACCAGAGTAGGAAAATAGTCGAAGCGGTACATCTAAGCAGCTCCAAGTAGAAACAGAATAGAGAGATTCCCAATCAGACCTGAGTGTTCCCACCCAGAGAACCGGGGGGAAAGGAAGAGAGAGAAAAGAAAATAAAACAGGTCAGACATAAAGTTTGGCTAGTCCAGCTACTTTTAGCAAATAAATAAGTAAAAGCATTATGATAGGTATATAAACTGGATGAGAGATAACTCATAAAATAGGTATAACAGACTGAACAAAATAAGTAGGATGAACTGAACAGATTACGCTTCTCAAATACTTTTCTCTGCATTAATACTAGTATAACAGATATGATCCCAATAGAAACATATGGTAGAGTTAGGTGTACTTCTAGTAATGGGTTTTACCCCTAAACAGTAATAATAGGTACCCCAACAGAAATAACGGGTGTTACCCCAACCATAAACCACGGGCACCTAAATAGGCTGGACTAGATGAATACTAATTACTACCTCCAAATGATCGGCTCCCTATCCCGTAAATAACCTGTGTCGGCCCCAGAGTAGGATGTATCACTCACTAAAGTGGCAACCCCTAGAAGGACACAGATTTATTTACTGGTGTTATAGCGTGTTATATTCCCGATCAAGCAGGACCCATGCACGCACATGACTCCATAGGAACATGTTATCAGAGCACCTCCACCCATATGAACCTCTTATAATCAGCTCAATAAGCGTGCCCTGACCCCTACCTAGTTCGGGATCCCCATTTGATACCATAATGGATTATTGACTGATATGGGTCCCACACAATAGATGACACAAGCCACCCTTTAGGCTTGAATCCCCAGCTATTAGGTTTTTTACTGGTTATGCCTAACGGATTAACAAGAAAGCATGACCCCAACATATAAAATAGATTAAGTTTATTGGGTTCGTATAACCCCCTATAGATTTAATATATTTACTTAACCCCCACCGATTCAAACAGGTTTACTTAACCCCTACATAATTTATCGGGTTTATATAACCCTATACAGATTTAAACAGGTTAAGCATTACAGTTTCATTACATGTTTCGCTTAATCTAATTATTAAGCCTATAGATTCACATGCCCCAACCCTCAAGTCATTGTTCATAGTATAATAATTCCCCAAATTTTATTTATACATCATAGTATAGGTTTTTGCCCCTAAATCCTAGTCATGATTCATAATATAAGATATGCCCCAATTTATCCTTTCCAACCATTCCCAATTTCATTCGTTCACATATTTCAGCGATAGGCCTAGGCTCAAAGGTAGCGCGAGCTATAAAAATAAAAAGGGAAAGAGGGAGAGAAAAGAACAGAAATAGCCATAATAACAGAATAGACATATGATAGTAGAAATAGGCCTATCAGAAACAGGCATAAAAGAACTGAACAGCAGATCAGATGTACATGTAATGGCAGATCTGTTTAGATATGAATTAAATTCTTAATAGGCATATGCTTAGATCCAGATTTATAAACATGTCAGGATTACTTGTTAAATGTTTATATCTTAAAATAATATGAACTCATACAGACTAGATTTAAAGAATAGAGAATAACAAGCAGATGTTACAGAAGAATCTCTTGTATGCATATAAGGTGTTGTTGAAGAAAATTAGGCTAACTCAATCCAAGCAGAGGCATCATCTTGTCGTCTCCGTTGTTTTTGATGTGTAAAACAGTAGAAATGAGGTCCTATTTATAGCCTTAAGGCATCGAATCTCATTCAGAAACAAGTCCAGGTTCAAAAATGAACCTGGATGGATCTGGGGTGGGTCTATCCCGGGGTCGACACCTCGTTGAAGTTACGGGGTGTTACACAAGGAAAGGGTTTGAGGAATCCAACTGGATTCCTTAACATTTATATTACGGTTTTTCATTGATTGTGATATATAATGGTGATTGATTATGTTGTGTTTGAGTTATCCTGGCCCTAGAATTTTGGTATTTAAATACCATAAGATATTTTCGAATGTAGAAAATAAATTTGAGATTTAAAAAAGAAATTTATTTTTAAAATAGAAATTAAACTTCGAATGGACTTAAAATAGAAGCTTATTTTAAATGGTTAAAACAAGAAATTGACTATCAACGACATTTATAAATTTAGTAAAATATTTATCTTAGGATAAACTTAAATGTAAATTTAGGTTAAATTTATATAGAAAAGTGGGAATGATTTTTTGAAGCCAATATTTTTAATTGGGTTTTGAACGTAGCGATAATAAAGAAATTATGAATTCAAAGGGAAGTTGAATGAGAAACGGAAATTGTTTTCAAAAGAAACAATGGGTTTTATTCCGAAGTTCAAAATATAAAACAAATATAGGTAAATCCAAGGGATTTATAATTAGAATTCAACCATGTCAAATTTTAATGGTTTATTTTTAGAAAGGATATTTAAATTATATAATTTAAGTGAAATATGTTAAGAAACTAGTATTTCAATATTTACAGCTATGAATATACAACTCGATATTTCAAAATAATTTAATATTATTAAAGTTTGAATTATTAAACGAGAAGGGAATGGCAGAAATCAAATAAAATGGATTTCATAAGTTATGCTTGTGAATATATATGTTTTTAAAAAGGAAAAATAAAATTATTTTATGCAAGAAGGCGTCAGTAGAAGTTTTATAAACAGAATTTATAAATATGACGTGGATTTATAAAATGACTCGATTTGAATCTGTAATGATGTTGCTAGTAAAATCAAGTTAATTTGATAAAACAAATATAGATTCCTACAAGGAATAATATTAATGTCTGGAACTGAACAACAATTGAAAGTAGGTTTACGAATGGAAATAATTAAAAGGGAATTTGAGCTAACCTAAAAAGATAGATTTATTCCGAAGTCGGAATATTAATCGAATATAGGATATTCGAAAAAAGTTATTCATTGAAACTCGACTATATCAAATTTAGGGAAAGTACTAATTACTTTCCGTTTTAATTAAGATTTAATTAATTAATTATTCAAATTAATTAATACAAGTTATATTTTAAATTAAATATTTCGGAAGCAGGGATTATAACGTCATTGTTATAATCAATATTTTCCGTTAAAGAAATGGATTCTTAAATTGAATCTGAGAGTCACGTAAGCATTGGCTGTTAATGGTTTGAAGTTGAGGGATCGACCATATTAAATTTAAGAATGTTGTTCAGTTAAGGTCTGAGAGGTAATTATAGCTCAACTTGATTGAATTCATGATTGACTGAAGAATGATTAAGGTTCGGTAGCAAGGATTGATTAGTTATACGGTTAATTAACAAATGATTAATGGGTTGAATTATAATAACGATGTTTTATATAATATCGGTTCAATCCAAGTAAATGGTTTTGGAAATGTTTTCCAAGTAAAATCAAAGTTGTTTCCTAATTATAAAAAATGAAATAATTTGGTAAATGAAAAATTAAGTAATGAAAATTGGAAATGTTTTCCAATGTTAATATCGTATATTTTCTAAATATAGAAAATAAGAAATGTGAAGAGTTGGAAATATTTTCTGATGTTAATAAGAGATATTTTCTTGAATATGAAAAATAAATAGTTTATAATATTTGGAAATGTTTCCCATGAATATGAGAGACCAAACAAGTTTTGGGAAATATCTGGAAAGATATGGGAAACTGGGAAATGATAACATAATAAGAAAGTAATTTAAAAGTGGGCCAATGTTGTTTGATGGTTGATCGGTAGAATTCCATTTGGGAATAGGATCATTGGTTGTATGGATGTTACTTAGATAGTTAAATCACTGGTTATCAAAGTTTTAGTTTATTTTATACTTTCGTTGTCAATACGGAGAGACTGGTATCAGGTTTATTATCTGAAAACCACTCCATACGGGCATATGCGTTACGAATCAAATTATGCTGAAGATAACTGAAGATGGAGTAAAGTGCAAGGGTTGTTCTATTAATCATAGGTAGAAATTGCCCAAGATGAATTGATGGAATAGTGCCTTCGGTTTTTTTAGTCCTAGACAACGTATATGGGCGAATGTCTAATAGAGTATTTCTAGATGGTCACGTACACTAATTTCTTCAAATATACCAAGTTTGGTGGCAAAGAAGGAAACTTCTCTTAGCTTAACACGCAGAGTGTATATTTGGACATCAATAAGTGATTTGACGGGTCTAATGATGTGACATTCAAAGTAAACGGTGGCAAGACGTTCTAAAATGTTAATTGTGACCTCAAGCCTCATCAACCGGGATATGACAGAAATCGGGCAGGCAGGATGGCCAAGTGGGTCATTCCCATTAGGGGTATTATCACCTAATCTAGAAAATTCCATTTGCTTCTTACTATTTTCGCTGCTATATGCTTTCAGAAACGGTTGCTGATCACAACCATTATTGATAATATTCTTGGTACACTCAAGTTAAATGAGTGGCTAATCATGTGTGGCTTGGTTGTGAGATGTTCTTGTTGAACCCAGTGTATTCTTCTCTAGAGATACACTATCGGAAGGTGGTATCATACCTTGTCATAGTTGGAAATCCATTCTATAATAAATGCCCTACGTTTTTGGATTATATATGTGGAGCGTGAGATGCAAGCATTCCGCTAGATTTCTATTTATTTTATTTAGACACCATTATAATATCACCAGATTTTGGTATCAAAATGGTTTTGGGTTATCGTAAGGTAAAAACCATCCGTATTTATGTGTGGATCAGTGTTACGATTATCATTTATTTTTAAAAGGGCTTTTGAAAGTTAAATCAAATGGTTGGAGTTTACTTGCACTAGTCCCATACTGATCCAGAGTTTTATTTTGATTTGTTTTACTCTAACTCTTGGGTGCTCAAATTAGTACGGGCTGTCAAAAAATCGGTATTTTTCAGATACTTGGAAGAGCTTGGAGTAGGAGGCTTCAGCATTAGATAGCTACTCTTTATTTCTACAGTGATGTATTTTGTTATACTCTGGTAATGGTATGTATATACAGGTACTGATTTGTAGTTCAATGATTATGTTATATAATATATTTTATTCGTTCCGCTTTGAGATTTGTGTTCTTCATTTTCTTCTATTATAACTTTTCTTTATTTCTATTTCTCATCCTTTAACTACTTCCTATTAATGATTCGTATTTCTATAAAATTTGGGTTGGACGTGTGGTGTAATTAGTCTACTCAAAGGGTACGGAAATTCGGGCCATTACATTTGGTATTAGAGCTGAAGGTTAAGTAACAACCTTGGTTCTGTGGTGTAACTCATCAGAGATGTGATTAGTAATACCCTAAATTGAGTTTGAGTGTATATATACGAGAGAGCGTATTTGTAGATTTGGTATAAAAATTGTTTTATATTGTGTTGACTGGTTTATGAATTTTGGTTAATATAGGATGTACAACTATAGATGGGTGTTTCTAAACTGTCAAACAAAGAAATTCGACACGGTATTGTTTTAAATTGGGTAAATGAAATAATTTTGCCCAAAATTATTTTGATATAAAGGGAATAAATTTTTGAGATTATTGATTTGGTTAGTTGTTATTATAATCAAACGGAATTATAAAATATTGAAATGGTTATATAAAACCGAATTGAGTTTGTATAAGAATAGAATATACAAATAAGTTGAATTACAATTGGATTCAAACCAAAATTTGAGAATTTAAATCCCGGATATTTAGAAATATTTTCTGAAGTATTTTAAAAGTAATATAACATTACTTTAAAGAATTTTGAATAAGAAAGGTTTTAAATGGATGTTGAAAGTGATTAAGAATTGAAATCATTTCAGTGGCGAGAAAATAATTCTGATAATGGATCGCGACATTACCGGTATTAATTTTCAAATTTCTAAGCGACGGATTGCTACCATAATAATTCTCTAATGGGAAATTTGTAGAAAAAATGCAAGTTTTTTTTAAAACCAAATGTTTTGAATTTGCAGATGATTATAAATATATGTATATGATTATATGAATCCATGCCGATTTGGAAATAGAAACCGGGAATTTGATTCTAAATTTTTATTTAACTTGTGTAAGTTAAATATATTGGAATGCTGTAAGTGAATCGAATAGATTAAAAATTTAAGTTAGTAGAATTATATTGGAAATTAAATTGAGTACCTTATGAATTGAAAGTGAATAAATTGATTTAAAATCAATTTGGATGGTTGTATGCGGATTATGGATTAAATGTGACAATATGACTTGAAAATCATTCAAAACCAAACAATAATGTGGTTATATAGGTTAAAGGAATGAATGATTATATAAAACATTAATTATGGAAATTGCCTATTGAATTGAGTAAGTACAAGTTTGGAGATGAATGGCTTGATTTTGGTTGTGTATGCAGCATACGAATTGAGCGAGTTCGCTTATATAAGGTACGCCTACGCAAAAATACAAAAATTGGATTTTGAGTTTTATTTTCCGATCGTGGGTCAATGTATATATATTTGTTGTTCCTAGAATATCGTAGAAGTCCCTTCGTATAGGGGAGACTCTGCCAAAAAAATTCGAAAATCTAAGATGTTAGAAATTTTCAGAATTTTGAAAATTTTCGTTAATAAGTATGAATTACTATTTTAATTAAAATAAATTGGTTCTGTTGAAACTGAAATTCAAAAGTAAAAAAAAAGTTTTTTAACCAGATTAATAGGGTTTGTAGTATCTTTCCTACCTTAATAATTTCAGGGACGAAATTCTTTTAAGGGGAAAGGAATGTAACGACCCAGATTTTTAGCTATTTAATTTTGAACTTTTAAATTATGTAAAATGTTGTATTTGGTATATAAAAGGATCTTTATAAGGAATTTATTTATTTGAAAATGACGTTTAAACGTATAATTTATAATTTAATTTATAACGAGCTTGTAACGTCGAAGTAGTTCGTAATATTATGTTTTGAACTTCAATTGAATATACAGAATCCAATACAAGTCCGATCTCTTTGAAATAAGACATGTTCAGATCTATTTGACTGTATTTTTCTAATGGAAGAGAAAAATCGGGATTTCATCTTGTAGATTGTGAGTTATGTCCAAATCAAAATTCCAGAAAGTCATTATGGATTTGTTTACAAAATTATAATGATTTATATTATATATAAATCGAATTTAAATAATCCAAATATCACTTTAATTTGAAATATCAAGTTATAAATCCAAATATGTTTATTTTGGAGCTATATGATGTTCTATTCAAATGTATATGATAATAATGATTTATTATTGTTAAATTGAGTTGTTTTTGAATTTGTTTATATTTTATTGTTTTATCAAGCCTTAAAATAGCATTTTGCAAGCAACATCCGTTTTCAATGAAATTAATTTTAGTAGACCCATAATATTTATTTATTATATGAAAATAAATTTCATGGCAATTCGATGTTGTGTGTGACCACGGTAACCATAAATGCCTAGATTTTTATTTAATTGTTTATTCAATTTAATATGGAATATAAGAATAGTCAATTTTCAAACAATCTCCAATGTCAACGAGACCACTTTTGTAAAATCCATAATGGTTAATTAATATAGGATTTCTGGTTTAGGATCAATTGGAGTTATTTTGATTATCGTGTGTGATATAAACGCATATCGATCTATGTTGTGAATCAAAAGGAGTTTACCCAAATGATCTCGGAATTTGACGAAACCAGTACTTCGATGTCCAGAAAATTTAATTATCGTAAGATTTCAAGTTTCGAGCCAATTGGAGATGTTATATGAGTATGCGAAAATTAAACGTGAATCATCAACGATTTTAATATTTAAAATTTCACTATTTTTTTCAAACGGACTCGAAATTTGACGAAACAAGTTTTCTTGGGTCCGGAATGCCAAATTCTAGCGCGATGTCACTTTTCGTCGCAATCGGAATTCGTATGTAGTCATAAGAAATTAAAACAATAAACGTAAGTGGCTATTATCACAAAATAATAAAATTGAATTAAATAATCTAATAAAAATTATTTCCTACACCAATAAAATAAGTCGTTCTCCTTACAATCCCTAGCCCCAATTCTTTTTTTCCATTCCCTATTTCTTCAATCCTCATTTTGATTCTTCCACTAAAAAAATAGAAAATCACCCACTTTGAAAATCCATAGCAAATCAAGTGTAATCCCTAAATTTAAAAAACTTATGTCGATATAATTCTTAGACCTTACTCTTTAATCCAGTATGCGTGTTATTGGGATCGATTCTGACTCGTTCGCTGGAAAATTGAGACGCGATAACTAGGGTTCATGGTTTGGAGGAATTGGAGCTTCTCTGGTGCAGGCAGGTATGTAATGGCCCGAATTTCCATACTCTTTGAGTCGACTAATAACACCCATCGTATAACTTAAATTGCACGGAAATACGAACCATTATTAGAAAGAATTTAGAGGATGAGAAATAAAAAGAAAGAAATATTAGAATAAAAGAAAATGAAGATCACAAACTCACAACGGAACAAATAAAATATATTAGATAACATAAACTTTGAAATACAATTCAGTAATTTTACATACATACCATCATCGGAGCACAACAGCTATTTCTGGAACAATTATAAGCACCTGTTTCCAGATACGAACATAATACACAGCGGAAAAATATGATAGCCTATAGCTAACTGGTGAAGCCTTCTGCTTCAAACTCCTCCATGTGAATCTGCAAAATCCCGACTACTTGACTGCCCGTACAAATTTGGGCATCCAAGAGTTTAGGGAAAACAAACAAAATAAACTCTGGGTCAGTCATAGGACTGGTGCGAGTAAACTCCAACCATTGGTTTAACTTTTAAAAATCCTTTCGAAAGAAAAGATAATCGTAAGACTTATCCACACATAAACATGGATGGTTTTTACCTTATGATAACCCAAAATATTTTTGATATTAAATCTGGTGATATTATAATTGTGTCTACATCAAATAAACAGAATCTAGCGGAACGCTTGCATCACATGCTCCATATATAATATAAAATCAAAAACCGCAAGGCGCTTATTGGAGATTTGATTCCGACTATAGTAAGGTATGGAACCACCTTCCGGTCAGTGTACTCTAGATGAGATACACTGGGGTTCAACAAGAACATTTTGCATCCCGGCTACACATGGCTGACCACTCATTTAACTTGAGTGTACCGAGCAAATTATCACCAACGGTTGTGATCAGCAACTGTTACAGAAAGCATACAGCAGCGAATAGAATGAGAAGCAAATGAAATTCTCTAGATCAGGTGACAATACCCTTAATGGGAATGACCCACTTGGCCATGCTGCCTGCCCGATTTCTGTCATTTCCCGGTTCGTGAGGCTTGAGGTCACGGTTATCTTTCAACACATCTTGCCATCATTTGCTTTGAATGTCACATCGTCAGACATTCGTCCATATACGTTGTCCTGGGACTGGACAAACCGAAGGAACCATTCTATTAATCCATCTTCGGCAATTTCCACCTAGGATTGGTAGAACAGCCCTTGCACTTAACTCAGTCCTCATATATCTTCAGCATAAGTTGATTCGTAATGCTTATTCCAATACGAAGTGGTTTTCAGATATTAAACCTGATCCTGGTCTATCCGTATTGACAATGGATGTATAAAATAAAGTAAAACTTTGATAGTCGGTGGTTTAACTATCAAAGAAACATCCATACAATCAACGGTCCGATAATTGGAAATTTTACCGATCAACCATCAAACAATATTGGGCCCTTTTTAAATTAATTTCTTATTAATTTATCATTTTCCATTTTCTTATCTTTTCTCAGCTATTTTTCAAGGCTTTCTCATCTCCACGATCATTGCGAATCACTTCCACATATTCACAGATTCTTATTTTCTGTAGTTGGAAAATTTATGTTATCCACATTGGAAAATATCTCCAATCCCTATTTTTACTTCTCATTAACCACATAATTTCATTTCCTATACTTCGAAAAACAATTCAAAATTTATTTGGAAAACGTTCCCAAATTCCATTTATCTGGATTTAACAGATATTATATAAAATAACGTTATTATAACTCAATCAATTAATCTTCCATTAACTAACTAACTCTCGTTGTTGAACCTTAACCATTTCTTAGTCAATTATGAAGTCAATCAAGTTGGGGTATAATTACCTCTCAAACCTTAATGGAAAAACATTCTTAACCTTGAAATAGTTCAAGCTCACAACTTCAACAAAACATCGCTTACGCGACTCTCAGTTTCAATCTAAGAATCCACTTCTTTTACGAAAGACGTTGATTATAATGGTAGCATTATAATCGTTATTTCCAAACATTTGATTTGCAAACATTTATTTTAACGGTAGCATTAAAAGCGTTGTTTAGATTTATAAAACATTTATTTTAACAGTAGTATTATAATCGCAATTTAGATTTACTAAACATTTATTAAGCGTTATAATCATTGTTTCCAAATATTTGGTATATATAAAAATATAGCTTATACTTATTAATTCAATTAATAAGTAAATAAATAAATAAATAAATTTGATTCCAACACGGAAAGTAAAAATAACTACTTTCCTAAATTCAATATAATCGAAATCCAATAAATAACTCTCTCTGAATAATCTATATTCAATTTATATTCCAAACTTGGGAATTTATCTACCATTTCAGGATAATACAGATACCAAATTTACTTTTGAAATTTATCCTTTCCAAATCATTACCAAATTCCTTTATAACCATTCCAGTCTATAAAATGTTATCACACTTTATTTTATATTCCGAATTTTGAACTAAAATCATCGTTTTCTTTTAAATAGATTACCCATTTCCCTTTTCATTAAATTTCCAATATGGATTCATATTTTAAATCTAAATTTCCTTTAGAGATATTTGCAAAATATTTCCTTTAAACCATTATTCACTTTAATCGTGAATATATTTCTTTTATATACAATCAAATCAATTTGATTTCGTCCTTATAAATAATATCTTAAACCCAAATTTTAGTTATAAATTCTATTCAGAATTATTCATACAAGCCTCATCTCCTTTTGTTTTAGTCATTTAAAAATCTTGTTTGAATTTCCTTAATAATAGCTAAGTTTAAATCTCATTCCAAATATTGGCTTCAAAATCGATTTCCACTTCTCTTTATAAGTTCAAATTTGAATTTATATTTCAACATATCCAATGGTAAATAATTCAATTAATTTATTCTCATTTATAAACAAATTCTTGATTCATCCATTTGAACCGGTTTATATTCTCAGCTCTATTCAAAAATTAAATTTCTATTTTGTAAATAAATTTCCTTCTTAAATCCTAAATTCCTTCTCTATAGCTAAAAATATTTTACGGTATTTAAAATACCAAGTTTCTTGGGCCAGGGACATTCAAATACAGCATATCCATTCATGGATTATACAACACATCATGTATCACAATCAAATAAAAACAGTAATATTAATGTTAAGGAATCCTGTTAGATTCCTCCAACCTATTACCCTGCATCCACATATATTAATCACATCAATATGAAATATCATAGTAAACAGAACTAATATTCGGTCAACGATATAACTATATCAACCATTTTAACCATTTTTATCAACCATTCATCCAAACAACCATCAACATTATAAAATCACTATAAATAAATTTAAAACTTGTTTATATAAAAATATAAATGAGCTAGAGTTAGTGAGTTTACTCACCCTGTTGCGTAGTTGACGATTCTTCTTTTATTTCGTTTAAAATCAAATAGACGTTTGATTTTAAAAAAAATTAGTAGCTCCGTTCTCAGATGAATCAGTTCTACAATGGAGACTTCATAGCTGTGATTCCAATGGGACTGATTTCATTCGATTCTTTTAACAAATGACCAAACTATAACCATTATAACTATATATTTTAAATAAATTAATTATTTTTCTGAATTACATAAATAATTAACCAAATTACTTTTTATACTCTTTTAAAACAAGCTGATTGTAATTCGTGACTGAGCTGGTGCGTTACAAGTGATACACAAGTTTAATAGACTAATTGACTTCCTAATTACTATTTAATTTCCTTAATGACCATTTAAGCATCTAATACCTTTCTTCTACTACAGAAAAATCTCGACCTTCCTGTTACTGCTCTACACCACGTCGCACCTCCTATCATGGGCTTGTTTAACGTTCGTTACCAATACAACCATCAACAACTACTTATACACCTCTCATACATCTCAAGCACTCCACTTCCTTCACCAATTAACTCATTTCCTGATGCTTTTCCCCACTACCATGCTTTATTAATCAATCCAACCACATACAATTCCCAGTCCCACATTCGATCACACCACAACATTAGCAAGCTCCACCATTACATACATAACTATATTTTGAATTCCCTTTACAGTTTGATGCGTCTTTCATTTCAAACAAATGAAAGTCCAGTCCTCACATTCTCGAAATACGTTATTTGAGCAAACATAGAATTGCTTTCGCCCATTACCCTACTGTTTTGCCCTTTCTTCCTCAACATAAAAATCGGACATCCTCCTATCCATCTACGGCCTATGCTTCCTCCACGTTCATCCTCCATTGCCACGAACATGAACCAAACCATGGTGCAACAATTTTCCGTCTGAACCAAACTCCTAATTCACCCATAATGTCCAAACAAAATCACTATTGTAATCCATTTTTTTATTTAGCCTTCCTCCTACAGCTAAAACACGCAACGCAGTACCAAAATCATCACGTCTTCCTCGTTTTTAATCCCGCTTTCTCTTCCCCTTTTATATTTTTTTTCTAGGTTAAAGAAATGAAAAAGATTTCACCCCCTGTTAAAAATGCAAACCAGTACACCGCCTTCCACCCCTCGTTGTAGGTTATTCCGGCAACCGGATGCCACTCCATCGCCCCTCCGACGCTTCTCTCCACGACCTACCCTCGCCCTAAGGTACGACCCTTTATCACCCACGAAGAAGCCATAAACCACTTGTGACCGGAAATCGATTGACCAACAAAATCAACCACTTGAGACAATCACCAACGACTGCACCACTTCGAATAGCTTCTCCACCCTCTTCCGCTCTTATTCCCTTTTGACACCTCCTCCCCATATCAGTCGCGCCGCCTTCAGTTGCCAACCCTCGGTACAACGGTGAACTTTGGAACCCCAAAAATCGTCATCGCAATCCCCTAGAGATTGAAGCAGACGTAGCTCTCAAATCAAATTTAAGAAATAGCTCCAATGAATTTCTGATTTTCGTATGATTTAATATCCCTTTTTTTTAATTTGAAGTTGCGATTTATTTGGGAAGAGGGAATGAAAAATAAATGGAACAGTTATATAAAAGAGAAAGGGTATCAGCTTCTATGACAAGCTTTAGGGTGGCTTCACTTAGAAGGAATGGGTTGGCTTTCAAAAGAAGCTTCATAGTTATTTTATTGTTTATTTATTCAATACCACATGATGTTTAAAGTGAAGGCCATACATTTAAAGCTGGAGATTTTGACCGAAAAGTATATTAAATCTCTACCCAAATATTGAAAGATTCTTGGAATTCACATCTATGCCATATTTTTCCTTCTAATTGGTTGGTCAAAATTGTTGACCAAGAGAAAATCTTACCTTCAGATTATGTAAGGTTATACGTCCATTTTAGACATTTGTTATGGTACAAGCTTTCTTTCTATTCGTTGTTTTTCGAGTCTGATAAGGACAGAACAAATAAAGAAATTAAGGGTGACACAGTTAGCTAGAAACTTTTTGACTTAGGGAGCAAAACCGTGCCTACCAAAGAACTCTTTTTATACCGATCTACAAACTGAGAATCGGATGGGTTTTCCTTTTAAAGATTTATAAGGATCTGATAACATTTCATGAATATTACTTGCCAAAAGATAAGGTCTTGTCATATGCGAAGATCTCGCTGAAGTTTGGTTTCAATTACATACGGATTTAACCATAATTTTTCCTTTTTACGGATTTGGTGGAGTCATATATTAGGAATTGGATGGCCGGGAATAAAACTTATTTCATTTGTATATTGTGAGCCTGTATAACTCTTTATCTTTCTTGAACTTAATGGTACATCTTTTCATTTTACTATCTTCTCGCTCAAATTTGAAATCATTTTATTTCATTCAAATAGAATTTCATATTTGGATTTATAAATCAAATATTTCAAATTTAACCGACGTTCGGATTATTTAAATCGATTAATTTATATATAAATTGTTATGATTTATAAACGATTCCATAGCGACTATTTGATTTATTTGATTTGGACATAATTTACAAACTGCAAGACGAAATCTCGATTTTTCACTTTTATTAGAAAAATATAATCAAATAAATCTGAATGTTTCTTGTTTCAAAGAAACCCGACTTATATTGGATCATGTATATTCAATTGAAGTTCAAAACATATTATTACGAACTACCGCGATATTACGAGCACGTTTTAAATTTAATTATAAATTTTACGTTCAAACTTCGTTAAATTCATTTATATTCTAATACAACATTTAAAATAAATTTAAATGTTCAACATTAAATAACTAGAAATCTGGATCGTTACAGGGCAGGTTGTGCGAGGTGGAGTTCGACCGAAGGTGGTAATTCGATACTCGATGGTCGATGGCGGCATAAACAATTAAATAAATAGGAAGTTTTTTTACGCCTTTTGGCATACTGTGGCATCGCAGATGGCTTAAGGATGACATGGCCTTGCCTAAAGCTGTAGAAGACATGGGCGGTTTGGGAGGAAGGTTTGCAGTGTCTAATGGTTGGCCAGTGGTGGTGGAAAACCGGATTGAAGAGGAAGTGTCACATTTTGCCTGATGATGGATTTCGAAAGTATTGATCTGGAGAACGAAAGATTAAAGGGAATAAATTATTAATGTACGATTAGCAATCCTAAATTAATGACGATGCCTGGACAAATTGATGGAAGAAAATCGGCTATTTTAATGTTTATTGGGAATCAAGAAGGGAAAAAGGGTATCGTTATTTCTGGTATAAGAAGAAGCTAATAGAAAATTTGAGGGCAGCAGCATCACGTGAATAAATGAGGAAGGATTATCAACGTAAGGGTTTAAGAAAATTAATTATATTTAATTAAGAAAAGATGCTTTAATCTATTTAAATGTGAGATGGTCGTTAAAATTATGCAGGGTGGTTTCAGAAGGTGAAAAGAAGATATACGGGCTATGGTGAAGGGGACCATGTTTATATTGTAAAGAAAGGAAGGTTACTCTGTGGTTACCGTGTTTAAACGAAGGGTAAATCTTAGCATCGAGTTTTATTGAAGGAGGGACAAGAGGGAGAAAGTTCGAAGATGACGTTTGGCGATAGCTGTTTGAATTGAGGATGGGTTCATATTAGCAACAGAAATTTGGGATAAGAATTTAAATAATTAATCCAGGGCTAGTAAGTTAATAAAATTAATTAAGGATAATGATTTTACTTATATATATATAATAACTTATAAAGATTGTAATGGCTATATTTTTATGTGGGAACATAATAAATCAAGTGAAATCAATTTCGTTGGAAACATGGCGACAAGGTCTACATTAAGGAACAAATTTCGCTGGAAACAAAGCTGTTGGAATTTCGCAATAAAATCAAACGCTTGTTTTATTGTAAATGAAACGAAAGCAGAATCGTTAACTGCGAACCATGTGAGTAAACTATGTTGAGTATAACAGTATGATTTTTGTTTGATGATAACAAACATATATATATATATATGTAATTTTTTAAATGTGTTTTGTAATTGTACTATTTTATATTACATCTTTTCGTAGAAATAAGTATTGGCTGAATAATATACTATTATACACAATTGAATATATTCACAGTATATTTAGTCAATTAAATATTTTATTTCAATATTTGAAATAGTACAACTCTGTGACTCCACTATTGTATATTCACATATATTACTTCACACAATATTGTATTTGTAAATAATTTGAATACAATAGACCAGTTTGTTTGAACACAATAGAAATAATATTTTATTTCAATCAAATTTGTTTATAATAGTACAATTTTATGCATTCATGTCTACAATTAATTTCATATACAAGTATTCCTCTCTACCCATCACTCTATGTCACTCAATTACATATACACAGTTATAAAAACATTCACTGACACTGACACAGTCTTCTTGTGCTCCAATCCAGTTCAGTCGTCTCCATACCTGTCACAAAAACACACACGCAGTAAATTGAAGAAAAAAAATTAAATACAAGCAAATAAAAAATTATTTTTTAAATTTTACTTGCCTCAGAATTTTGGTGTGTTTCTCATCATTTTTCTAGACTCGGTCTGATATATATTAAGTGCTCACATCTGTTTAAGTATACAGAAAAGAAACCAGTATTGCAACTGAGGAGCAGCCTCGTGGACCAACTCAACTCAGTGCATATCAACACAAATCAAGGCAACATCTGTTTATATTAGGTTTTTTTGAGCCAAAAAAATTAAAGAAAAAGTTCAAGTGAACATGTGTGGTCGAGCCAGTATTTCAGCTAATCTGCATAAACAAGTGTGAAAAGCAATGTGGACATATAAAGTCAAGGAACAGTGCAAGCCAAAGTGGCCGAGCACAATACAAAGTCAAACTTGTTTTCATACAGCCCAAGTGTCGAGCCATGCATAAACATGTAGCAAAGTAGTATGGAGAATGATAATGCACAAGGATGGCACAACAATTTTTTTTTTCTTTTGCAAGATGCAGTATACATGAGTGGCAAATATAGCATGGTCATGGGTGCACAAGCAAGTGCAAATGGATAGTTAACTACAATTGTCAAGCAGTTTAAACAAGGGACATGTGCAACTATATGAAAGCAGCGTACAAAATTCATGTACAAGCAGTTTATATGGTTCAGCATGGACAAATATGTTCATGAAAACATTTTCAGCTCATGTATACAAAGCACATAGGCTATACTGGAAAACAAGACAAAGGTGCAACAAGTTATTACACTGGCAAAAAGGGTGACCAGAGCAAGTAAATAACTCATGTCGACAAAATGTATAAATGGACATGGGACAGCTGCAAAGTAGCATGTAAACATTGCGGCGTATATGGTACAAGGGTAGGAACACCCAAGTTTATGGAAGCATAGAAAATCAGCAAAAAATGATCATCAACATAAAATAGTAAGATACAAACATACACAGTGGTGCACATTCAACCATGTAACACAAAAGCTCAAGAAAAATGGCACAGTTTTTGTTGTTGACAAAACCAGGTCTGTCAAGATAATGAAGCAACAAGACTAAAATGCAGTATCAATGTTCAAGTCATACAAATGAAGCATCACTTCAAATCAGAATATTAAATCTGTTCTTATCAAAATGTTTAGCAACTACTCATAGCATGCAGTAGGAAATGAAAAGGTGTAAGAAGAAAACTGGATTAAGCAAGTATCAATACAACAGATACAACCAGAAATCAATGCATCAGTCGAGGGTATTCAAGTATAGCAAACGTTTTTAGCAAGACCAGTATCTGTTAAGTATTTTCGAAATCGATAGGAAGCCGAAGAAAAAGTTAGTACGAAATTTATTGGAAAGTGTTTTAATTCAGAAATGGTCAAGAATTCAACACATACGTTTTTGGCAAATCAAGTGTAGCATCCGTTCATAACCAATTATGTATTTTTTTGTTTTAGCAAAAATGATTCGAAGAACGGTTCAAAATTTCCATAAAATCAGAGTTTAAATTTGAGAGTATATATGAAATATATTAGGAAGGAATTCATCTCGCAAGCTATCCCAAAATGTTCGAACAGTTCAAACATAACGAATTCAAGCCGTGAAGATTCATATGCAAATATCAACTTTAAAATCCTCAAATCAACGCAAGATCAAGTCAAAGAAATTCCAGAACTTACGTGGCTGTCAAGCCCAAAAATTACGCAAATATCATGACCAATTTTAATTATGAAATCAGAGAATAATTCGGATTGAAGTCCTATTTATGCACCATAATCATCATTAGCAAATCCTATCCAAGTTCGAAGAAAAGTAAAAGCATAAATTCGAATTGCAAAATTATACCACGAACAAATAACTTGGATTCTAATCGGTCACAATAATTCATTTAAGAGCATCCACAGTTCAAAGCTTCAAAGATAATTCCAGATCAATCAAGAAGCCTAAGTGATTTTGAGAGAACAAGGGAAACCCTAGCAATTGCCGTTGCCATGTATTTTTCTAGAGTAAAGGAGATTGGGCTATAAAATGAAGATGGGTGAAGACAAATAAAAAATGGCCGACCAAGTTTTTAAAAGGGACAAGGACTTAGTGGTTTTAATTAATCTAGGATTTTGATTTTTTTTCCAAGGGTTTGTTTAATTGTTTTCAATTTGTAACCATCTTTAGAGTTTTCTAGTTTTTCTCTAAAACTAGGGAGAAGAATTACGGGGTTGTAATTCGGGGAAATCTGATTTCGGGGACAGAAGTTAGTGCAGGGTTTTGAGCGTAGGATTAGTGCAACTAGAGCGAGATTGTGAGGCCTTTTTGTGTAGCTTCTAGTAGAAACTGGGGATAAGTTTTTACCGTAGGGTTAGGACAAAGTGGCTAGGAGTTGTCGCGAGTTTACGGGTGTTGTAAGCATTATAGATGTTGACTAATATCTAGGAGAAACCTTGGGGAGTGCAGCAGTAGGCAGGTATCTGCCGAAGCTGGGTATATCTGTTTATTATTTATTTTCTCCATTTACTCTGATTATTATCAGTGATTGATATTATTTAACTACTCAGCAAAAACTGCAATAAACCCTATTCGCCCCCCTCTATGGTTAATTTAGATCCTAGAAGTGGTATCAGAGTAGGTATTTTTTTTAAATAACTCTAGAGTCATGGATTTCCCTAACGGTGAGTTTTCTAGTTGTCAATCTAGCGAGAATTTTTCCAGTATAACCCCAACTATTTTTTATGAACAGATTTTTCAAATTGGGAATTTAAAATGGAATTTTATTTTAAATATGTTAATACTAGATTTTGGGATATTATTGAAAATGGATATGATATGGTAGATAAGAATGATATTATAATTAATTCTCATGCTACAAATGTTTTATATTCTTATATAAATGATGATCAATATAACCATGTCTCACATTGTTTAACAGCAAAGGAAATCTGGAGAACTCTCGATGCACTGTATGGAAGAAAAAACAAAAATAGCTGAAAACCCCTAAAAGTCAACTCAGTTTCAGAATTATGCTTGACAGGATTTACAGAAGATGGATCGGATGATGACAGTGATGAAGACTCAACAGATGACAAGCACAGTGAATTTCCTTTTGAAAAGTTAAGTTTTCCTTGTGATAAATTAACCAAAACGGTTGAGAGTCTTAAGCTGACAAACAAAAATTTAAAATCTGAAAATGTTGAGTTGACAAATAAAAATCATGATTTGGAATTAAAACTTGAAAACATTAAAAAGGTTGAAAACTCGAATTGCAAAAAATGTTTAAATTTGGAAAATGATTTAGTTCATCTTAATGAGAAGCTTCAAAAGCCTGAAAAGGGAATTGTGTTTCTAAAAATAAAAGAGATTGAACTAAAAACAAAAAATGATTTTTTGCAAAAAGAGTTAGATAGGTTTAAGAAGGTTAAAAATTCTAAACATGAAACTTTAGAGAAAAGGACTTTATTGAAAACCAAATCAATTTTGAACGATCTTGAAATTGAAACTGAGAAAATAAAAAATATCAAATGCGATAAATGCACGACTTTTCAAAAAGAATTGTCTGAAATAAAAGAAAATTTCAAAACCCTTGAAAACAAAAATGTGATTTTGAAAAATAACGAATCTGAAATCACTCGTATAAATCACGATTTGGAAAAAGAAATTAAAAAATTCAAGGATTTTGAAAAACTTGAAATTAAAAAGCGTAAACGATTTGAAAGTGAGATTTTTGAGTCCAATGCGAAAATTAAAATGCGTAAAAATGAAAATATGGTTTTGAAACAAAATGATTTTGAAAAGAGAAAGATCACTATAAACCGTTGTTCGATTTTAATGAAAGAAAATAGTGATCTTAAATCTAAAATTCAACGACTTGAATCAATATTGAGTAAATTCTCTAATGGAGAAAAATCTTTGAATATTTTGTTAAAAAACTAATTTTTTGTTGAGAATAAGAAAGGACTCGGTTTTGATAAATTTGATCAAATTAAAAAGTATGATTTAAAAATCCTTCAAACCGCTTTGGGAAAATTGATCAAATTGAAAAACGAAATTTTAATGACTTTGAAAATCCAACAAATAGCTTTGAAAAATGTTGATTTGGAATTTTGAATTCTAATAATTTCAAAGGGTTTTTAAATCATAAACAAAATAATAGATCGTTTAAAAACAGTTCATTTAAACAAGTTTAGATTCCAAAAAATAAAAAAATGAATTTGAATAAGTCTAAACGAATTTGAGTTCCAAAGGGTACTTCAATAGACAATAATGGATTGTTATATAAACGGGTTTGGGTACCAAAATGTGTAAACGAAGATAAGAGTGGTAAAACAACTTTTGTTAGACCACTCGATCCTATAAACATTTAGGTACCGAGGGAGGCTAAGGAACAACTGTGCTTAAGAGAGATAAAATTCAAATTGATTCATATTATCGAATTATTTGGAGTTCCTTAGCCATCGATTTCTGAGTTGGGGATTCATTGGTTCACATCGATTATGGTAAGTTAGGTATGATCTCTAAACTCGTGTTTTTATTTTATTTCTTATTTTATTCACTTTTTATTTATTTTTATGTTGATAAGGACGCAATTTTTTAAGCATATCTTGAACACCGTAAATTGGAATTTTAAAATTTATGATGTTCTTGTAAGCAAATGAAATTTCACACATTTTTGCTGTTTTGAGTTTCTTCTTATTCACATTGGAAATTATTGAAAAATTGAACTTAATACAGCAGACTACTTGAAAGCCATGATTGACTAGTTGTGAAAATTTCATTTTTTACTTGGCTTGATTATATTGATTTTGAAATCATTCGTGATTGATTGTTGAATTTCTAAGCTTATAAAATTTGATTTTTTTCTCAAGTGATTTCAAATAATTACCTTCATATTTGATCGTTGACTGTTTCTTGTGCTTGTTTAATTTTTTTTTGAAAATTTCACTTGTGATTTTTTCTTTGAAAATGATCTTGTGCTGCTCTGACAAGGAAGTTGATTTGATTCATTTGAAAACCTTGGTGACTGAATGATGAGTTGGCAAATCAGTGATTGAATTTCTTTAAATTCTGTAGACAATAAGAATTTCATATACAAGTGGTTTTAAAATTGTCTAGGAGCAACCAGTATTAGAAATATTGGAAAATTTTCATATTCTACTGATTGATTTTGAAACCGATTTACAAACTTGATTTGATAATTCAAAAAACCTCACTTGAAATTGATATTTTCGATTTTAAAATTATTTTTGATTATTTATTCAAAAATTGAAATTATTGACAAGCTTGAACCGTTTTTGAACTAATTGAAACTATTAGATTTATGAAATTGTCATGAGTTGTGACTATAGTGTAATCCATAATTAGAGGAGATGTTATCTTAAAATCACATGATGATTGGACAAATTTTATAATATCTTTGAATTAGAGCTTATTTCACGACCATTTTCTATTTCTACCATAGTTTTGTCACTCATCATGGTTTTATATAATGTGGGGAGTTTAAATTATATTTGGAAATAAAGAAATTTTTGATGAGATTATCAAATAATAAAAAAATTGAATTTTTTTCCTTGGTATTCACTCTCATTTAAAAGTCCTCACGGTTATGCATGGGTGAATAACCTTAATCTCTTTGTGCTTCCATTCTCACTTAAAAGACCTTTGGGCTGTGCATGGATGGAACTCATTAGAGATGATAAAATTTAAGTTACTAGTAACCCCATTTAAAAGTCCTAGCGGTTATGTGTGATTAGAAAGTGCTTAAATAATTTTTATTTTGTGCTTAAATTTGAAAATAATGGAATTCATAATCCTATATTTGAAAGCTCTCCTCATTTTATAAAATCCATCGTAAATCCATTCATTCTGAAAGTTAAATTTGCTTCTGATTCAAAGTTAAGCATGATTTTTGTTTAATTAAATGAGATTTATGATATATATTCTCTCACTTAATTTGAATTTATATTTATGGTCTATATTTGTCATTATTTCGGTTTCTATTATTCTTTTGATGATAACAAAATGGGAAGAATTGTCAAGGTTTTGATTGATGAGTATTTAATTCAAGAATATTTTAAGATTGGAAATTCCGTATCTAGGGGGAGAATGATCAATTGAATTTCATTATTTATATGTTTCCACATATATATGGGGAGTTCAGCTGTAGGGGGAGCATACAAATAGGGGGAGTAATAAATTTCATGTTCAAACACATCTAACACATACAAAAATCTTGTATATGTTTGTCATCATCAAAAGGGGGAGATTGTTGAGTATAACCGTATGATTTTTGTTTGATGATAACAAACATATATATATATATGTATTATTTTTTAAATGTGTTTGTAATTGTACTGTTTTATATTACATCGTTTAACAGTAATAATTATTGGCTGAATAATATACTATTACACGCAATTGAATATATTCACAGTATATTTATTCAATTAAATATTCTATTTCAATATTTGAAATAGTACAACTCTATAACTCCACTATTGTATATTCACATATATTACTTCACATAATATTGTACTTGTAAATAAATTGAACACAATAGACAAATTTGTTTGAACACAATAAAAATAATATTTCATTTCAATCAAACTTGTTTATAATAGTACAATTTAGGGAAAGTACTATTTACTTTCCATTTTAATTAAGATTTATTTAATTAATTAATTACTCAAATTAATGAATACAAGTTATATTTTAAAATCAGACATTTCGGAAGTAGGGATTATAACGCTATCATTATAATCATTATTTTCCGTTAAAGAAATGGATTCTTAAATTGAATTCGAGGGTCGTGTAAGCATTGGCTGTTAAAGACTTGAAGTTGAGAGCTTGACTATTTCAACGTTAAGAATTTTCTTCAGTTAAGGTCCAAGAGGTTATTATACCCCAACTTGATTGACTTCATGATTGATTGAGGAATGATTAAGGTTCGGTAGCAAGGATTGATTAGCGATATGGTAAATTAACGAATGATTATTGGGTTGAATTATAATAACGATGTTTTATACAACAACGTTTTAATCCATGTAAATTATTCCTGAAATGTTTTCCAAGTAAAATCAAAGATGTTTCCTAATTATAGAAAATGAAAAAAATTAGTAAATGAGAAATTAAGTAATGAAAATTGGAAATGTTTTCCAATGTTAATATCATATATTTTCTAAATATAGAAAATAAAAAATGTGAAGAGTTGGAAATATTTTCTGATGTTAATAAGAGATATTTTCTGGAATATGGAAACATAAGTAGTTTATAATATTTGGAAATGTTTTCCATGAATATAAGAGACCAAACGAGTATTGGGAAATATCTGGAAAGATATGGGAAATTAGGAAATGATAATTTAATAAGAAAGTAATTTAAAAGCGGGCCCAGTGTTTTTTGATGGTTGATCGATAGAATTCCATTTGGAAATAGGATTATTGGTTGTATGGATGTTTCTTTGATAGTTAAATCCCCGGCTATCAAAGTTTTATTTTATTTTATACTTTCGTTGTCAATACAAAGAGACTAGGATCAGGTTTATTATCCGGAAACCACTCCGTATGGGCATATGCGTTACGAATCAAATTATGCTGAAGATAATTGAAGATGGAGTAAAGAGCAAGGGTTGTTCTGTTAATCCTGGGTAGAAATTGCCCAAGATGAATTGATGGAATAATGCCTTCGGTTTGTTTAGTCCTAGACAACATATATGGATAAATGTCTAACAAAGTATTTCTAGATGGTCACGTACATTGATTTCTTCAAATATACCAAGTTTGCTAGCAGAGAAGGAAACTTCTCTTAGCTTACCCAAAATGTATTTGTGGACGTCAATTAGTGATTTTACGGATTTGATGGTGTAGTATTCAATGTAAATGGTTGCAAGATGTTCTAAAAAGTTAACCGTGACCTCATGCTTCATCAACCTGGAAATTACAGAAATTGGGCAAGCAGCATGAACAAGTGGTCATTCCCATTAGGGGTATTATCACATAATCTAGAGAAATTCCATTTGCTTTTTATTCTTTTCGCTGCTGTTTTCTTTTGGTAATGGTTGTTGATCACAACCATTAGTGATATTATGCTAGGTACACTCATGTTAAATGAGTGGCCAGTCATGTGTGGCTGGGTTGCGAAATGTTCTTGTTGAACTCAGTGCATTCCTCTCTAGAGATACACTATCAGAAGGTGGTCCCATACCTTATCATAGTTGGAAATCCATTCTCCAACAAGCGCCCTGAAGTGTTTGATTATA
Source organism: Allium sativum (assembly GCA_030737875.1). Lineage (NCBI taxonomy): Eukaryota > Viridiplantae > Streptophyta > Magnoliopsida > Asparagales > Amaryllidaceae > Allium > Allium sativum. The sequence continues at coordinate 83,663,264 of CM060913.1, read as the reverse complement.
TATTATATATGTGGAGCATGAGATGCAAGCGTTCCGCCAGATTTCTATTTATTTTATTGAGACGTTATTATAATATCACCAGATTTTGATATCAAAAATGTTTTGGGTTATCATAAGGGAAAAACCATATGTGTTTATGTGTAGATTAGTCTTACGGTTATCATTTCTTTTTAAAAGGATTTTCGAAAGTTAAATCAAATGGTTGGAGTTTACTCACACCAGTCCCATGATTGACCCAGAGTTTTATTTTGCTTTGTTTTACCCTAAACTCTTGGGTGCTCAAATTTGTACGGACAGCCAAGTAGCCGGGATTTTTCAGATACTTGGAAGAGCTTGGATCAAGAGGCTTCTGCATTAGATAACTACTATTTATTTCTATAGTGCTATTTTTTGTTATACTCTGATAATGGTATGTATATACAGGTACTGATTTATATTTCAAATATTATGTTATATAATATATTTTATTCATTCTTTTGTGAGATTTGTGTTCTTTGTTTACTTCTATTCTAACTTTTCTTTCTTTCTATTTCTCATCCTTTAACTTCTTCCTATTAATGGTTCGCATTTCTGAGCAATTTTGGTTGGACATGTGGTATAATTGGTCAACTCAAAGGGTACGGAAATTCGGGCAATTACAATTCCATTCTTTCAGATAAGATAAGACCATTTCTAAATTTAAATTATAAAAACTCAAATTTTAAAGTTAAATATAAGTACCTTCATAATATATATTTTTATTATACATAAGCTATAAAAAAATAGTCATTTTATTATAAGTTTACAAAATATCATTTTCAAAGCATATATTTCGAAAAGTGTGGTGCTAAGGGCACCCCAATCTGTTCTTCCTAATACCGCAATTTAAAAAATAAAACTCATTAAATTTTGTATGCTTTCTAATACCACATTAACTTTTCATTCTAATATCTCACTCAATCGTTATTTGCCGAACTAATCATGTACTAAGCTAATCCAGAAACCCTAATATCTCATAATTGTCGTCTTTTTCGCATCTCTTGCGGGAAAAACCAAATTTGTATGATAATCTCTCAATTATTTGGTGATCTGAAAACCCTAATCTCTCACTTTCTCTTCCAGTTTACTTAATTCAAACCTTATTCATGGCTATTGTATATTCCTCGACATTGCGGCGTAGAATTCGTTAATCGGTTATAGATCTAGGGTTTAGCTCGTTGATCGGTTTTAGAAATAAGGACGAACGAATATCGAGTGAAATAGAAATAAGCTAAAATAGTATGGTAGCCCCTATTTTTTAAGTGTGTGGTATTAAGAAGAGTGTAATACTAATTCATATGGTATTTTTTAGTCGCGGTATTAGGAAGAACATATTGAGGTGCCCTTAGCACCACACTTTCGAAAATGTAACCACTTCAACCTATTTTTTTAGCAAACTATCTAACAAAAAAATTGTGTACATGAATTTCAAATTTTAATACATTTTACGAAAAAAATCCACATAAGGACTGTTGCACGAAAATGTAAATTTGACCAAAATAGTAAATATTTATTTTCAAATTTATTCAAGTACCAATGTCATGTGTCTGTAAGAAATTCGACACTTATTCACTATTTTTCATTATCCAAAATTTCAACATGTCTGTTTATATCAGATTTCAATAAATTTATCATAGGTGTAATGTGACATTATCCTTAATTAATAATTGTATATTTTTTTATCACTACACATATCATCAACAAATTATAAAAATAAACAGAAACCTATCATTTTATTTAAATTTTAACTACACATCAATTTTATGCAATCATTAATATATCAAATTTAACTTAGTGAAAGTACTCTACGATTAAGATTTAGCTATAGTTAACCACTCATGAGCTAATATCATAGCTCCAATCAAAGCAGTTCGAAAGTCTCCTGCTCCTGGCGAACTAATTCATAACATACCTGCTAGTTAAACCTTTCCTAGAGCCTTTAGTTAAATTTTTCCAAATGCGAAAAGGTAAAGTAACATATCACAAAAACCCTCAACTATAAAATGTTACGATGTTCAACTAGAAATATAATTAAGTTCTAATGTCAATTCAGCAAATCAAAATAATTAAACACATCACAATGTTGATTTAATCTGTAACAAAATTATGATATTTTGTGAATCAAAACACTCACTTTTTAGCTTTCCTTTTCTGATTAGGTATGGATCTTGTACTTCTTCCTCAATTTATTTTAGTTTGATTTGCTTCTTCTTTTACTATTATATGCGTTTATGTGAAAGAGTGTGTGTATATATATATATATATATATATGTGTGTGTGTGTGTGTGTGTGTGTGTGTGTGTGTGTGGACACACACATACGGTTTGGAAGGGATGGAGTAATTTGCATAGATTTAAGTTCGAATAACTTTTTTGAAAATGAAGAAAAGATTTGTTTTTTTTTTAAGATTAAAAGAAGAAGATTTGAAAATAAAAAGTTTTAAAAGGGAAGAGTAAGATTTGAAAAAGAAGGAAAAAATATTAAGATTTGAACAAGAAGATTTAAAAAAGAAGAATAAGCTTTGAAAATCAAGATGGACTGGATTTTTTTTTTTTTTTTTTTTTGAAAATGAAGATTTGAAAAGGATTTGAAAATGAAGTGGATTAAGTTTTGATCAAGAAGATTTCGAGAAAAAGATGGAAAAATGAAGGTGAAGAAAAAGGAGAAGTAATTCATGAGAGAATCTACTAGAACAAAGATTTGACAACCAAAATTAATGAAATAAAAAGCTCGAGGAAGGAGAAAATAAATGGAGATTGGAATTAAAATGAGAAATAAAAAAATAAACAAATAAATTAATTAATGCTACATGCTAATAAAAAATAAGGGATTGTTAACGGGACTCAAGCTTTGGTTAAGAGCGAAGAAATTAAAGGGGGTCCTTATTTATTTTTTAGTTAAGGGAGGGACTGGATATAAAAAATAAAAAAAATAAACATACTTTCCCTACGTCATTAAATATTGTTTTACTTAAACACTAACGTTAAAATAAGTCTCCAAAAATCGATCGACAAAACTGCATTGCTCTAAAAATCAAATTAAGTCGCCTAGCTAACCCAATTTCCTCGACCATAGTTCGAGCGAAGACAATGAATATATAAAACATTCAAATCTGAATTCAGCATAAACAACCATCATGTACCGTGTAATATTTTGATCATTGATATTATCTAGCTGAGTTCGACTATACTTTCCTAATCTAATTCACAATTCATAATCAAACCAGTGTGCAAAATATTTCATGATCTTATATAGTGAATTTGATTAAACACATTCATGTACTATTTTGATCAAATATTGCGTTTAGTAATCTATTTTTCATTTATACCGTCAAATATGATATTGTGTTTAAATACCCAATTCGATGTCTTCTGATCACCCACACAACTTTCATGTGTCACCATTACATTATCAAATTCCATTTTCAATCATATGTAACAATAAATTAAATTGGTATTCTCCGTAATAAAATAGGGTTTAAGGTAGGGGTGGCAATTAGACCCGACCCGATGGACCCGGACCAGACCCGGCGTGTCTCAGTTCTAAGGGGTCGGGTTTTGTCGGGTCTAAACTATACATTTCAAAATTTTGGACTTGACCTGATTCGAGCTTCGGTTCGGGTCAAGTCGGTTCGGGTCTGATTGAATAGTTACACTAAATATACATATATTTCAATGCTTTTTGGTCGGGTCTTTCGGGTCAGGTCTATGCGGGTTGGGTTTGATCGGGTCTTGATGGTACTTTTCATCACTCAAATCCGACCCGAGGCCCATCGGGTTCGGTTCGGGTTAGTCTCTTTTCGGGTCGGTTCGGGTTTTCGGTTCTAATCGCCAGCCCTTTTCAAATTTTACATTAAGAAAGATTAGAAGGACAATATTAGAATTTTTATTTATAGGTTTAAAAGGGGTTAATTTGTTTTGTCCTCCCTATAACAATTTCAAAATAAATTAAAACCGAAACCTCACTTAATCAAAATTAGAGTCTCATTAACAATCCTAAAAAAAGTAAAGCAAATGAGGCAACTAGTAATTGATAAGAAATGAAATGGATGGTCTAAACAATGATTTCTTTCTAGAATTCACGTATGAATGTCTCTTATTTGTATATTGATTAATGACTATATATAGACACGTGGGGTTTTGATTAAGCATATACCACAATTGTCGAATTTTGATTCTGTTCTCCATCAATAAAAAAAAATATTGGTTGCAATCTTCTTATATTCCTCGTGTTTAACATAAGAGATTATGTCAAACCAAACTTGTACTTAATATGCAAAGAAAAGTTTTTAATTTAGGTAATATTAAAACAATATAGTTCACTTAACAAAATGATAATATGAACCAATAAAAAAACCGAGATGGCAAGGTTTAATAACGAAGTAAATGAATGGACCAGCTATACAAACAAACCTCTAAATTCACATTTCAAAGTTAACCCCCTTCATTAATTTCATTAACTCCATTTTATACCCATTTATTTTTATCAAACCGACTTTGTCGGTTTTTCTTAATTCTACCGAGCCTTCGAAAACTTGTGTCCGTCTTTTTTACTATATATATATATATGTCTATATATATATATATATATATATATGTTAGTTATTTTATATTAATTATGAATCATTAAAAATAATAATTATTGATTATTATTTCTTATTCATCAATTGTTAATTAGTAACTACTACTTAATTATAATCGAATATTGATTATTCAATCTTAATTATTAAGGACTATTAATCATTATTTATTTATTACTTCTTATTTAAGTTATTAATTTATTTTAAAACAAAATATATTTTTTGGAAATAAGAAAATATTAGTAAATAAAATAAACTTTAAAGTAATAAAATTTGATACAAATTATATATATATATTTGTTCAAAGGTCAATGAATTATTTTATCATGAAACTTGAAATTTCAATTAAGGCAACATTAAAAGTAATCGTTGTAATCTAAATATATTGATATTTTTCTTCTAAAATTTAAGTAATTATATTAAAATCGAGAAATTTTTGAAAAATTTAAAAAATTATTGCAAGAACTAAAGCCTATTTTGTTAAATTTTATTCAATTTGGTATAACGAATTTCTAATTATGGATAATTGTGTTTTTAAGGTTGGAAAGAGGGAAGAAAAAGAAGATGAAAAAAATGACAATTTAGTAAAAGACATGCGTATTTAAAGTAATATTTGATGTGTACTAATTTATTATAATTTTTGATGTATGTTTAGCAATTTTAAGTATACAAATAAAATATATATGATAAGATTGCTTGGAGATAACTGAAAAGACAAAGAAGGGCTAGGATTTAATAAAAACAAATATATCAGATGGTTCTATATATTGCAATGTAGGACAAAGCTTCAATTTTCACATTAAAAAGTTAATGCCGTTAAAAACATAAGTTAACTCTAATTGAAAAGTCAGCAACAAAACCTTAATTGAAAAGAGATAGTGATAATGGTAAGTAACAATGCACATTTAATATCTATCCATAATAGGAAAAATATATTTTGATTACATAATTTGTTACTACTTCAAAGAAAATAGGTGGAACTCAGGAGTAGCTATTTGGTCAATTTTATAAATCTCAACATTTTTCCTAATGGGGCATGGTAATTATTTACCTTATTTATATCCATATATGTCATGCAAGAAGTTGTCCAGGAACATTCATTTCATATGTAAAGTTATTTCACATTAATTGCAGCCTTATAGCCTTGCCTTTAAAGCCAAAATCATGATGCTTATTTTCTTTTATCACTTTTGAATTCCATGTGCAAATTAGTCATAATTATTAATTATGAATGAACAAATGGTAGGGTACTTGGTTGAAATTTTCAATGTGTCCATATATAAAAAACAACAACATGAAAATGTTATTTTTTCATTATATGGAAAGTAAATCAAGATGTATTACAAAGTCGGTTTTCCCACCGTTATGCGGTTTTACTAGTTAACATATAATACATAAAATTGAACACACCAGTTAACAAATCGGGGACAATACTCCAAATATACATAAATTTATATCCATTAATTTCTTTGTGTGTTCATATATAATAAATTCAAAAACATCCTTTTTTACGTTAATATGTGCACATTCCATTTAACTCAATCAATCGGTTGGTTGATCAATCAATCTATATCTTTATTTAATTAAAACACTCACTTGGTTTTAACATAAAAACTAATTATACTTTTCATATTAGTTAAACACACATCAATAAATTATTTTTGCTTACGACATGTTCCCGCTTTTATCCTGCAATTTGCGTCCTTTAAGAATTCAATTTAAAGTCATAACTTATATTTTAATACAATTTTCGCTAATAGAATCATAAACTTTTCATTTCTAGCAATTTTATTCAAAATTATATTCTATCTAAATATGTTTAGATGGTTAAAAGTGCATGTCATTACATTTCGAAAATTTAGAATTTATGGATTTGGTTGATTAAAAGGAGGGCAAGATATAGATTTAGTGTTATTAATTTATTCTTTAAAATGGTTATCCTATGTATAATTTATAATAATAAGTAAAATATATTGTACATGATTTCATAGTAAGGCTATCTATGGATACTCCGAAATCTGTTCGAATCTTCATCCGTAAAACAAATGAATATCTGAATGGATATAGATAAGGAAACATCTACGTCAAAAAATTATTCTTTCGTTTCTTTTTTAAAGACTATAGTTTAAACTATGTGTATTTAGTATCGTTAAGGTTATTATTTTATTAAGTTAAAAGTACATATTACATGCATAAAATGCATATTATTATGTTAGAAGTTCATATTATATAAACAAAATATATGTTAACTGCTCAATACTATTTATTATTATCATCTCTGTTTATTATTAATACTTTAAGAATTAAAGAAATTGAAAAACGTTTACGTTAAACATAGAATTTTCATTTATGTTGCTTGATTTATCGATCGTTGGCAACTAGAACAATCAATCGATATTCGTTCATTTCAGCGGATGCAGGTATTCATGTCCGAAAATGATATTGGATGCAGATACAAGCATGTCACTACCTGCATTCAAAAGTATTCGTTGATAGATTTATTTCAAATATATTTTTTATGTATTCAAAATAAATTTTGATGTGTAGAAGAATTTACCTTTTTTTATCGAACAAATTATGGCGGAGTTTACATTTGGAAACAAACCTTGTTTATTTCTCCATGGTTAACTCTCTTTTCTTATTTAGTCCGGTCCATGATTTGTGAGTTGCAACGCATATTGTATACATTGAATTATTTGCAATTGCCCCGAAACAAATCAAATTTTATGGATCCAATGAAAAATCTACAATAGCCAAAATTGAAGTATCTATCGCAATTGCTGAATTAATTGCATTATTCATTTAAATTAAGCATGGAAAAGTCTAATTACACACATAATTTCATAATTTGACTGACGATTTGATCATCTCTTAATTTTCATCTTTCACGTAAAAACAAACAAATTTAATAGTTGAGATTTTGTATTTTCTAAGTTATGTCAAAATTTTAGTGCCAATTAAGTACATCATATATCGATCCCACGTCGCCTTACATGAGTAGAAGTTTGTTGACACTAGTGTCATGGAACGCCACCACCCCATTGGTGGAAATCAGGGACACCCCTGATTTCCATCAATGGAGTGGTGGTGTCCCATGACACTCTCGCCTTATATACCCCTCTTCTGCAGTTCTCAAGTGAAAATTTTCAATGGAGTTTCCTGACGAGACCAATTCTTCTGTATCTAATTCTCCTATCCTTCATGTTCCCTCCAATCAAATCTTCCTATTTTAATTTTTTTACATTTTAGTTCTCGAACAATTAAAGGGTTTAACTGTAAAAAACGAAAATTAGGGGGCTATAATTGGTTAGGTACACTGAGCACCTCCATTCCATCGTCTCCAAAAAATCAACGAAGAGACAACGAAAAAGAGAACTCAAACGCCAAAGCAAACTCCTATCAGAAGTCGAGCGTGATTTTCAATCCATCCTTTCCTTCTCCCCCTTCGTCAAATCTGACCCAAAATCGACTCGTGACTCAGATCCAAAACTCGAAGTACAGCGCCGATGTTCCATTAAATGCCATGAGTTTTTGCTCCATGATGCTTTTGACGGGGAGGGCGGGGAAGGCGAAAGTTACCAATTTTTCAGGAGTTTATTCCAGAAAGATGAGACCTTGAGGGGGATTTAGATTTATGTGCATGATTCGCCAAAAGGCACGTTTCTGTGCTTGGTTTGTGGCGAGTAGAAGAAAAGTAAGATGTATGAGAGTTGTATTGGGCTTGTTCAGCATGCTTGTACCGTAAGGACGACGAAGAAGATTGGAGCACATCGAGCATTTGGCAGGGTTGTCTGTGAGGTTCTTCGGTGGAATGTAAATGAACATCTGAACCTTTGTAAACCAAAAGTCGATGACAAGTTGATGGAGTTGATGAAGAAGAAGGTTTCACTCGTAAGCTTTCGATCTGCTAAATCTTGCAATGTAGATGAATCAAAACCTGTAGAAAAGGTACCAAAGTTCAACTTTGATGCGATCTTTTTGGCTACTGAATGCAACACATTTCAATCCTCTACACCATTCAGTGGGACAAACAGTTGCTTGAAAATTTTCGAGTCGACCACCAGCTCCTCTTTACAAATGATATCCACCAGAAGAATCAACACTTCCTCTCATTTAAGGACGTTAGGACCTACAATTGGACAGTGCATTGAGAAGTTGAAGAGCTTACAAGGGCTTTGTGGTGGGAGAGCTATTTAATTTTGCTTGTAATTTGATGCGTAGCAACGAGAGCAGAGAAATATTCATGGAAATGATAGATGACACGGCTCGTTACACTTGGTTGGAGTATAACTACAACAAAGATGGACAGTTCAAGTCTTAGAATTTGTCTACTTGCAGTTGTCAATTGTAAGTCCTTGTATCGTCAATCTCAATTATGTGGCATGTTTTTAGTATAAGCTGTCATATGTGTTTGCATTGTTTTTGCTTTGAATCTGTACCTTTATGGCTATATTTGTAGCTTGTATTATATATTATTCAAAATATGTTTCAGTTTGCTCTATAAAAAATGTTGATAGTAATATGATATTTTGCGGTATTTCATGTAAACTGATGTTAATGTTTCTGACAAGTAACCATAAAGTGAATATTCTAATATTTAATGTACCTTATGATCATTTGTACATTAAGTAAATAGTAATAAGATCATTTATATTAGTTGAAGTAATTTGTTAATGTTTGAATAAATAATAATAGGAATAGATAATAATATTCTAATATTTATATTAGTGGAGATTAGGCTCAAGTACATCTTATTTTAGGATAATAAGTTTTCAGAACAACACTTCTGAATAATTAGCTTTAAGGACAATTTGCAAAAAAAAAAATAAACTCATTTATCTTTTTAAATGATAAATTCTTTTATCATAATTTATTTATAATTGAAAATGATAATTTTTTTTAATCTTTTTCCTATAAATTTTCCTTAAAACCAATTTTTCAGAAGTGTTATTCTTAAAACTTATTACCCTGAACAAATAAGCATTTAAGTGAAAATTCCCATGATAAAGAGTATTGTTATTGATATTCTAGTTTAGGATATAAGGGTGTCATTTAAAATAATTGTAATAATTAAATACAATGTGGAGTACTAATATTAAAAGGGGATTGTTAAAGGGACTCCACTTTTGGTTAAGGGGAGGACAAAATTTAAATTATTGTTCAATTGTTAAGGGGAGGATAAAAAAAATTAGCCCTCCCTTAAACATTTAATTAAAAATTCCAATATTAACCCTATAGTCTTATTTAATGTAAAATTTAAAAGCTAAACCCTAAATAATGAGCACAATTTAATGAAATAAAAATATGATATGGTTAACATAACAGAGACATAAGAAAGTTGTGTGGTTCAGAAGATATCAAATCAGGTAAGTTAACGAATATCATTTTAGAATTCGATGTTTCAATTTAAAATACTTAAATATTCATGAACAAATTTGATCGAATATGTATAATTGGAACATTAATTGAGAGGCAGAAGTTTTTGCGTCTTGGAAATGATAAGAAATTGTATTCATGCGTATGCAAATCATCGCGAAATATAAAAGAATGATAGTGAATTGTATGTTGTGATAAGGGGTAGTTTAGTCCATATTTTTTCTAAAATAAAAAAACCAAATCCTCTCTTAACAAATTATTTTTAATGTGGAGTGCCCTTAAAATTATCCCTCCCTTAACCAAAAGTGGAGTCCCTTTAACAATCCTCTATTAAAAAGCTAGCAAACACATAAAATTACAAGTAATTGATTTATTAGTCTTATGTATAATCTATTTTGATTTTTCCTTAATTATCATTGGCCTTTGATCCAAAACAATTTAATTAAATAATGGAAATTTCTCGCTTACTCTCAGATTGATTTGCAACCGACAAATATATAAGATTGTTCTTTCTTCCTTTTTTTTTTTTTAACTTAAGAAAGCATTCAACACGGTAATTTCAAACTCTAATTTTTACAATAATAAAAAAAAACACAACCATTTGGGTTATGAAAATACCTTTCTGTCACGTTCTCCTCAAATGGAGATCAGGATGATTTTTTCTTTCTCACCATCATTGTCTTTTTCAAAAAAATTAAGAAGAAAATGAGAGTAAATGAAAGCATTCTAGATCTTGATATTTTAACTAAGGATGATTTTTTTTTTTAAATATTTGTTATCTTTACTACTAATAATGTACACTCTTTCCACTAAATTACTGGGCGTCCTTTTGAACTTCCAAAATGTTCTTAACCCTTCAAGTAATTCACACGTAGCCCAAAAATTTCGATCTACCATCTGTTGTTTCCATTTTCCACAAAAGACCATCTTGCTTCCGTCGTCTCCATATTCCCCTATTTGAACTCTTCCTACATACGAAATCGCTATTTCTTTTGTAAAAACTGATGTAATTTTTTCGTACTGCCTTGGAACTGGACGAGACTTCAACCGGTAGAATCTCACCTATGGATAATGTGAAATACTCTGATGTTTTTCGCTATGATCGAACACTGTAGTTCTCCAAGGTGACTACCACTTGTACTTAGAAAATACAGACTTTATTCTCATATTTGAACTCTGCCTACGTACGAAGTGCCTAATTATTTTTGTAAAAACTGCAGTAATTTCTTCATACTGCATCGGAACCGGACGAGACTTCAACCGGTAGACTCTCACCTAAATTATGGACAATGTTAAATACTTGAACCTTTTGCCCTGTGATTGAGCACTGTAGTTCAACAAGGTGACCACCAGTTGTACTTAGAAAATAACAGACTATATTATCATATTTGACCTCTGCCAATATACGAAGTCGTTATTTTTTTGTAAAAACTGCACTAATTTCTTCATACTACCTCGAAATCGGACAAGACTTCAACCAGTAGAATCTCAACTAAATTACGGACAGTGAAATACTCAGACGTTTTCTCTATGATCGAACACTGTGGTTCTCCAAGGTGACTATCAGTTGTACATAGAAAATAACAGGCTATATTCCCATTTTTGAACTCTGTCTACATATGAAGTCACTATCATTTTCAATTTAATGATAAAATAAGTTAACGTTCCAGCCACAAACCTTTAATGACATCCTCTTCCCAACCTCTTTCTCGTTTTCCATCAATTTCTCACGTTCCACCCAGGTACAAACCTTTCCTTCTTCCTCGTTCATCTCCCCGTCCTCCTTCCACTGTTCATCTTCGTTCTGATCCCTGTAGTATACCGGTTGAATAGATTTCAAAGCCATGCTCTAGATTCAAGCATGCTAAAATATTATAAAACAAACCAAATACATGGCTGAATTGATTTAAACATATAGCAGGTTATTGTGGATAGCCAAAGTGAGAAAGCATTTAGTGAAAATAGATTGTATTTGGTCATCACCGAGGAAAAACATAAGCCACCCATAGACGTATCACAAAAATGAGGCCATCTGCATATGTATCGTACAAAAATATCAATATCAAGAAGTATTGCTTATGGTATGGGAACTCGACTTACTGATACTTAATTTCATGTGCAAAACCTAATTATCTAGGCTCTGTGATTAGCTTATCTATTCTTGTTTATTGTTGTAATGATTATTATTTGATTATTATAAATTCTTTTGTACCAAACTATGAAAATATAGGTACAATGGGTTAAATGTTTATGCATGTGTGGTGAGTTTTTTCTCTGCTTTCAAAGGAAATCAAAATCCAAAGGTTTACATTTAGACAGGCAAAGAAAACTATTTTGTCCAAATATATACAAAGACAAAACATGAGGAATACATACATACCCAAACTAATTAAACATATCTACTCAAATTTCTAATAAAATACGTCAAAGTCAATAATTTGACAGTTTCTACAATGTAGAAGTACATATAAAATCAGCGAACTTTATTAACCCAGTTACCATATCTATATGTGTATGCATCACCATATTTAACTAAGTAAAATAGAGAATAGGTTAGAAAGAATAGAGATTCAAGTTATATGCATACAGAAAAGTAAAGTGTGTGTGTGTGTGTGTGTATATATATATATATATATATATATATATATATATATATATAAAGATAATCAATGATACTACAGTTGTTTTGTTACTCATGTAATATAATTTTGTCCCAGTGCAACTGACTGTGACATGCCCAACCCTAATCTTCCAACTAATAGTCCTAGTAGGAGTAAAATCTACTTAATAGAAATTTTGACAGCAAAGGGGAATTATTACTCTTTTTCTTTCTAACCAATAGCTTTATCCTTATGCTTGTTATGAGTTCCACAAGTGATACTGTGAATATTTATTCGTAGATCGTATAAAAGGACGGCATACTACGATAAATATAGGTTTTATCTTCATCAATTAATATAAATACGGTTGAAATAAAAACAAACAAAAATGTGAAAAAAATTCTAATAGAAAAAGCGTACCTTTAAGCCTATCAAACAAAAACGACATTCTCGATCAATAAACTGATATTCCTAAAACTATGAACTAAACATCGTGCATTTATATAAATTCTACCATTGTATTATCATATTGAAGTAATTCACTAAAATCATATTGGACGTGAAATAATCATCAGCTTAACTAAAGTTAAAAACATCAAAACTAACAGTAAACACTTAATCATGGTAGAAGTATAATTCAAAAATGAGTGCCTAACATATGCTAGAAACAAACATGAAGTACATAAAATCAGCAAGGCCAGACCTATAGTTGGGAAAAAAAATATTGCAGTATAATCTGGTATAGGCTAGTAACACAAACATACAACATGTTTAAGGACGTTGATTATTCCCAGTGAATATATCAGTATCACTTAAAAGTAGCAGGATAAATAGATTCCAATGCATCTACATTTTTCTGTGTGGAAGCCAAAAATGTAGTATAGTTGCGATAAATGAAAAAGGCTGCAACGACTATAAAGTTTGAGTATTTGTTGTCCATGTAATTTTATATGAACTGATATTCTATGTTGAATTTGAAGCGTTAAATTCATTCGGACATTGAACTAAAAAAAATGTCATTTGATGCCTTAATTCATTTAAGCCTTGGACTAAAACACAAACATTAGATCCTATAATACATTTAAATCCTCAAATTATACAGCAAGAATTTCGAATGTTCAAAAGAATTAATTCAGCTCTCTTTTATGCCTCATTTAAGTTCTATGAATTGCATCATTTAGACAAACTTAAACATCATTATTCGGATAACTTGTTGGCAATGATTTATTAAAGCACACTGACTTAATCCGACGCCAACGTATTCAAGCAGTCAACAAACATCAAAGATTATTTAGTGTCAATTAGACCTCAATTATTCCATTTATAGCAACACTGCAGTCATCAATTTGCTTAGTTTTATACTTTGTATTTAAACATGATCCACTATATAGCCCTAAATGTTTACAAAAATAATATTCTATCAAAAACAATTTGCAAACTCTAAGTATAACAACCAAAATATTTGTAAGGTAAAGTATAAAAAATATAAATTGATTGATATATGCATGTAGACCAATATATATTTGCATTATCAACACTGAATTTTTATCTAATATTTGTGGAAATAAAGTATGAAAGTAAAAAAAATCACGTGCGGAAAAAATTAAAATGTTAATTGAGAAAAGTTGCACAAATTATCATTGCTGTTATATACACTTAACTGGTACTCTAAATCAACATATGATTGTTACATATATTTGATATATGGACATTTTTAATTGGTATGATTGTTACATAAATTACCAATTGGAAGTCCTAAATTGCAAATGGTGAAATCCTCATAATGTATATCTAGTAATACAACCTAATTAAAAAAAGCAGCAACAATAATATGTATTTACTTATTAGCAAAAATTGATTGAAACGTTACTACCAAAATTGATCAAGAAATATTGCGCATTTTTTTGGAAAAGCATCACGCGCAAAGCTTAGCTTCCATACAAATATGTTGGATCTGAAAATTTTAGAATATCTAAATGCACAACTTGAATAAGATGCTAGAAATTTATTTGTTTCTTCCAAATGTAGCTAAAAGCAAGAAAGGTTATAAACCAATAAAAAGAGAGTTTAACTCGTTAGGTGAAGGAAAGTGATTTTGAATACACGATCATCCTATAGTAATAGAAGATTATATACCATAGAGTTATCTCTTATTACAGCTTCATAGAAAAACATATGATTAAATAATAGCAAAGGAAGAATAAAATTAAAGGAAAATGAATAGTAGATCTTCTGAATCAAGCTTCTTGCAATATAATTGAGATGTACAGATTTCATTGGACAATAAATTATTATAAATTTCACTATACACAATTAACAATCGAATATTAATTCTTAGTTAATGACTATTTAATTATGTAGCCGTGGTCTGGAACATTATTACTAGTTGTACGAAATTTAAAAGTAGTTAGGATGTCCGAAATTAGTAGCTTAGGTTAAGATGAATTACCATAATCATGTACAAAGAACTTAAATTATTGTATAAGACGAACAGAAAAAAAGCTATAAGAGAAAAAATTCCTTTCAATGGAGTATCTTCAAGAAGAGAAGTCCAAAACAGACTACATAATTATCTTCGAAAACAAAGGGTTAGGGAAAACTAATCTAATCTAACTGAGGAATACAGGTATCAAAAAAATAAATTACCAAAGGATGAGATAGAGCAAAGCTGGCATAATCGAATGAAGGAATCCTTCAGTTGCAGCTTATCCGGAGTATGATTTTAAATGTTGGGGCGGTTGCGTTAACGAAGAAGAGAGTCGTATTATTAACCAAGATAAACACCAGACCGCCTAGCAGATGCAGTTGAAGCAAGGAAGTGCAGCCGTCCGAAATAGCAGCGGGAAAAGAGGCGATGCCGCTGCCAAGGTAGACGGGGGTAGGAGCTAGCGAGATGGTAAGGATTAGTGCTCATCGAGAATGAATCCGAAATATTAAAACATGAAAATGAGACGTGGATGAGTAAATTAGGTTTTAGGTCGATATTTGCCATGGAACATAATGCATATGAATCTAAAAACAGCCGAATAACATCCAAACATAATAATAGGTGCGGAGTGAAGGGGAAAATAGAATAGCATAAGATAGGCAAACAAAACCACTATTTTTTTCTGTTAATGTAGAAGTGTTGCATTATGACGAAAACTTAATAAAACAATTTAACAATGTAGAAAACTGAGAAGATTCATGTGCACAGGATATGAATTTGCAACACATCAAATCATAGGGAAAAAAATTTAGATGCATCTTGAACTATAAATCTATTTCTTTGATCATCAATCCCTTTGAAATCGTAGCTCTTCAAATCCTTCAAATTGATGAATGTGTATTTTTACAATTAATATTTATTGTATTAACTTTTATAAATTCAAAAAGCAGCATAAGCAACAATTATTGAACTTTTATAAACAAACTGTTTAACTTAGACGAATGGAACTTTTGTACTAAATACGATGCATCAATATCAGTCCACTGAAACTCATTGTAGGTGTCACATTTCAATAGCAGGATCATCCATTTTCTATCTGATGATGAGAAGCAGCATTTTCAATGGATTGTGTTGATTTTTTTACTACCTAGAAAATGATTTCTGTTATTACTATCATAATTTTTTGGAAGATGAATTGATTATCTTTATTAATAGTTGTATATCCGTAGGTGTTACACCTTTTTTTGGTCAATATGGACTAAAAAAAACATCCTTCTATATCTATTTTCAAATCTTCTTAAAATTAGGATATGGTAAATAAGAATTTTTACATATTTCTATGTAGACCACCTATAAGCATACTAATTTTTCAAAACATGATAAAATGTTTGTTTAAAATAAAACCCAAGTTAATAACTTATTGGAAATATATATATATATATATATATATATATCAATCCAACAATATTAAAAGATAAATTGATTGGGAAAAAAGTCCTTTTTACCAGACTATGTAAATTGCTTAGAATCTACCAACACAAGCAACAACTAAAGAAAAAGCATTCAACTAAGAAATTCGGCTTAGACAGAGAGTTGATACCTTTACATGTTCAATTAGAAAGAAAGAGGTTCCAAATGTTTGCAGTGCACAACAAATTGATTTAAATGTAGCCGAAGCATCACCGTTTCGAAACAACCATATGGAAAGAGGCTAACCGCTGTTGAAGAGGGAAGAGAAATCCGAAGTAGGCGATGGTGGTTATTTACCATAAAACTTCAAAAGGCATGATAAAAAATTATGAAATTTTGACACCATTTTTTGTAAATCAGATCATGTATAGAAATATATTAATTTAACTCAGACTCACATCGCAAAACATGAGTTAATGTGATCATAGATGTGACGTAGGAGCCTTTCATTTACGAAAGTTGGAATCAATATATACTAAATCTTGCATTCGTGAATTAAAGCTTTCAATCAATAAATATTAAACAACTACATAATGGTTTCAAATTGCATGAACTTCACTATCTGCACCCAAAACTAAGTAAAAAATATTTTATTACGTAGATCTATTTACCAAGTATTATAATCAGTTGAAAAAAATAGCCAGGCAACCACAAAGGAGTACTTCAATAAATTCAACTTATTAAAGAAAACGCTTCCGGTTTTTCAATAGGAAACAAATGTTTTGTTGATTTGAACAAAGCAAGGATTTTTCTAACAACAAATAAGGAAAATTAGGTTTGGTTATTTTTAGTAAAGGGGAAAATTTGCGGAGGAAAAGGGAAAACAACATAATTAGTGAGAAATTAATAAAAAATAAGAAATCATACAAATAGATCGTAGTAAGAACTTTAGATTACCTGAATGGAAATGAAAAGAAACAAAGGATAATAAAGGAAAACCATCGATCCGCTAGCAAATAGTTTGGTAACACATGAAGAATGGCCTTTGATGTCCAAAGAGATGAGACTAAGGACGTTGGCCTAGGGCTAGGGATCGCAAGTTTCAGAGGAAAGTGAACCGTCGTTCTTTGGGACGCACCTACCGCCGATTGAAAGCAGTTGTCGGTGTAAGATTGCGAAGGCAGCAGGTTGATGACGCGTTTCATAGATGAGGGGAAAGGCGGAGTGGACATGACTCTCTGTGAAGGAGAAGGGTATAGGGTTGGGATGGGAAGTAGGAGAATGCGTAGAGATCCATTAGGAGGTAGGGCCCGAGAAGAGAAAATGTGTAAAAGGGAAATGAGACAGTTCGGTTTAGATAGGTGTAGGAAATTCAAGGGGGAATGTGAGTGCTCGATTGCGAACTCGGTAATTATAATATAGTATAGATTTCACAAACTGGTCGTTCAGTTGCAACCACTTTGGGCCTCGGCCCATCTGCTCTTTTCCCCTCTCTATATTTGATTTACCTGTTTTCTTTAATCTTTTGGCTATCTCTAATTTGCTTCTTCATACTCATCTTTCTGACGCTCCTGATTGTTACATTTTGGCATTATCCCCAATAAGGGATTTTCAGTTGCATCGCTTTATCATTTCCTTAACTATTATAGTCGCTCCTTTTCATTTTCCAGACTTTGGAAGTGTCGTCTTCCCGCAAGGATCATCTTCTTTCAATGGTGTCTTATTCATGAAAGAGTTAATACTAGAGTCAGACTGTATCGTCATAATTTGGTTGCCAATCCTTCTTGTGTGTTATTTCCATTCATGAAGAATCAATTCATCACTTACTTTTTGAATGTGACATGACTTGCCCAATCAGGAATACTTCTAGTACTCATCTTCTTGGATTTATCCCTTCGATCTCTTCAGTTTTTGAGCATTGGCAATATGGTTAAGCTAACCTGCTTTTAGACTCATTCTTATCTATTTATTGTTGGTACATTTGGAAAGAAATAAATGCAATAGTTTTCAATATGCCTTTGAAGCATTTTGAAGGAATTCGCCGAATCATCTCTCATGTTTTTCATACATGGACAAGTTCTTCCACTTCTGCTCGCTTCAGGTTGGCTCTTCCACAACCAAGTGATCCTGCTGAATCGGTGGGTAGCTCCATCCCTGAGCTGTTCTGATGTGCTTCTCCATTATGCAGTATGCTTTTGCCTAGTTTTAGCTTTATGTATACCATGATGTCTACTATATATATATATATATATATATATATATATCAATGTATGATATGCGGTGGATGTTTACTGTGTGATGTTTTTGCTATTTTGGAAACTTCATGATAACCGCTAACAGTTGGGTTTATCAACTGGGTTAATTATTATATATATATATATATAATATCTATTAATCAGTTGTGTAGCCCCGCGCTACACACCCGTCTCTCTAAATAAACTGCAGCAATTACTTAATGCTACCTCGAAACCAGACGAGACTTCAACCAGTTGACTCTCACCTAAATTATGAACAGTGTGAAATACTTAGACATTTTGCCCTGTGAACGAACACTATAGTTCTCCAAGGTGACTACCAGTTGTATTTAGAAAATAACATGCTATATTTCCATATTTGAACTCTGTCACTAATTTTTTTGTAAAAAATGCAGTAATTTCTTTATACTGCCTCAGAACCAAACGAGACTTCAGGTAGACTCTCTCCTAAATTACATACAGTGTGAAATACTCAGACGTTTTTCCTTGTGATCGAACACCATAGCTCTCCAAGTTGACTACCAGTTGTACTAAAAAAATGACATGCTATATTCCCATATTTGAACTCTATCTACACACGAAGTCGCTATTTTTTTGTAAAAACTGCAGTAGTCTTTTCATACTGCCTCAGAATTGGACGACACTTCAACCGGTGGACTCTCACCTAAATTACGGACAGAGTGAAATACTGGGACATTTTGCCCTGTGGTAGAACATTGTAGTCCAAGGTGACTACCAGTGTACTTAAAAAATAACAGACTATATTCTCATATTTGAACTTTGCCTACATACGAAGTCGCTATTTTTTTTAATAAAAACTGCAGTAATTTCTTTATACTTCCTTAGAACCGGACGAGTCTTCAACTGGTAGACTCTCACCTAAATTATTGGCGGTGTGAAATACTCGGACGTTTTTCCCTATGATCAAACACAATAGTTCTCCAAGGTGACTACTAGTTGTACTTAGAAAATAACATGCTATATTCCCATATTTGAACTCTGCCTATATACGAAGTCGCTATTTTCTTTTGTAAAAACTACTATAATTTCTTCAAACTCCCTCGGAGCCAGACCAGACTTCAACTAGTAGACTCTTACCTAAATTATGAAAAGTGTGAAATACTCGGACGTTTTTCCCTATGATCGAACACTGTAGTTACGTTTTGCCCTATGATCGAACACTGTAGTTCTCCAAGGTGACTACCAGTTGTACTTAGAAAATAACAGATTATCTTCCTATATTTGAACTCTTCCTACATATTAAGTCGCTATTGTTTTGTAAAAACTGCAGTTTTTCTTCATACTGCCTCGGAACCGAGCGAGACTTCAACCGATAGACTCTCAGCTAAAATACGGACAGTACGAAATACTCAGACGTTTTTCCCTGTGATCAATCATTGTATTTCTAAGACGACTACCAGTTGTACATAGAAAATAACAGGATATATTCCCATGTTTGAACTCTGCCTACATACAAGGTCGCTATTTTTTTTGTAAAAACTGCAGTAATTTCTTCATACTGCCTCAGAATGGACCAGACTTCAACCGGTAGACTCTAACATATAGATAGGGTTCATGATATGCATGTTGATCAGACTTTAACTAGTAAACTCTTACCTAAATTATGAAAAGTGTGAAATACTCGGACGTTTTTCCCTATGATCGAACACTGTAGTTACGTTTTTCCCTATGATCGAACACTGTAGTTCTCCAAGGTGACTTCCAGTTGTACTTAGAAAATAATGGATTATATTCCCATATTTGAACTCTGCATACATATTAAGTCGGTATTGTTTTGTAAAAACTACAGTATTTTCTTCATACTGCCTCAGAACCGAGCGAGACTTCAACCGATAGACTCTCACCTTAAATACAGACAGTGTGAAATACTCGGACGTTTTGCCCTGTGATCGAACATTGTAGTTCTAAGATGACTACCAGTTGTACATAGAAAATAACAGGCTATATTCCCATGTTTGAACTCTTCCTACATACAAGGTCGTTTTTTTTTTGTAAAAACTGCAGTAATTTCTTCATACTGCCTCAGAATGGACGAGACTTCAACCGGTAGAATCTAACATATAGATGGGGTTCATAATATTTTAGCATGCTTGAATCTAGAGCATGGCAAAGTCAAGAGTTCAAATCTATTGGAATTTCAGTGAAGGCAATTTTGGTATACAAACCTTAATAAATGTGACATGAGTTTTTCAAATGATTACTTCCCTTCCAGTTATTTGTGTAAAATCTTACATGTTTTTCTTTATTTAAAAGCTATTCAAAGGCATTAGAAGTTGTGGCATCGCAACCTAATGTCTCCCTACAAATAGGTGTATTAGAGGTTTTTTAAATATCAAAATCGCAGCTGTGGCATCGCAACCTAATGTCTCACTACAAATAGGCGTACTAGAGATACATTGATATAATTGAAGTTTTTCTTTAAACATTGTAATATGCACGGACACGATTCAATGTTTTAATAAAAATCTTTGCTGATACAAAACTACTAATCATGATTAGACCTGATCTGATTAGCTTGAATGATTGTACTGTAAACCATCAAGATATGCATAGAACCTAACCTATCAGTAAATAAGCTGCATTAGGTCAATTATTTATAGAGTTTATTATTGAAAAATGGCAAATTGAGAGGAGACTAAAAGGACTATGTCGAACTTATGTGTAGTTTCATTTCATGTAAGTTTACTAAAATGTTGGTTCTAATATATCTACTCATGTCCATTATGCTCTTGCCACTTCCACTGTTTTTTTGAAGTTTTATGTCCCAGTTCCATGGTCAACGAATTATTAGTTAAGATGCAATGATTTTTTTTCCCTGTAGTAAGAGATGTTCACATTGCATCATTTTGCACTATAATGGAATTATTTCTTAAAACATTCATGTACAAGTCTATTCTGTATTATATGGCTAAAGTGAGAATTTTTGATATTGTACATGGCTTAGTTATGCTAAACCTAAGTCTTCAAATCAAAAACAAAATTTTCAGTGGTAGCATGATCACACTTTGTTCTTGGTTTATGGAAGGGAATGGTACAAAGCATGTGAAGAAAATAAATTAGTTCATATTTCATAATCAATATTCAGATATAGAAATGAAATTTTCTTTATTTCATTATAGTATCACCATTTTCCAACTGAATTAGCTAAAGTATGATTGGAAAGACATACGCTATAAGCTATTTACTATATGTTTGCCAATATTTTCTTTTATTCAATATATGGTCCAGAGATCTTTCCACATTATTAAGTAAATGTAGACAAGTGTTTCCAATAAAAAGCTAGGTTTGCATGATGGAACCTAAATAATAAATTGGTTCTCAATCTGGATTGACATAATGAAGTATTGCAAGAGGATGTGTTTACGTAGTATTTTAAGAGTTGCCACTTTTGCACCAACTGCTTTGATGTTCAATTTTTTTTTCTTAAATGCTATTTGTTGTTCTCCCTTTGTCAGGAGGCTATTTCTTTCATTTTCAGGACTATTTCGCAGGTATACACTAACATATTATTTTACTACATGTACCAGCACTGGAATTAAAATACTTAAGTGAAGTTTATTGTTATGTTATCTTTGTTTTTTTGGTTTGTTATGTTCCTTTGAATGTTTGAGGCAAGAGGTAATTTCCTAAATCCTAACAAAGATAGCCTTATGTTGCAGATAGGATGCATTTCTTTTTGCTAGAATTTATCTGTATTTTTTCATTGATTGTTAAATCATTGCTTCAGGTGTCAACAAACATCAAACTACTTATTTTTCAAATAATTTTTAATCAATATTTTATCCCTTTGTTAATTTTGAACCTTAGTTTTTGTAATCATATGCAGGTTAGGCAGAGCTTGCATAGAATAAAGATTGAAGCAACCCAAACCGTGATAATTTGTACTTAGAGATGGGGATGCATCAAAAATCGAGGAAGATAGTAGCCACGAATGTAGTAATAGGTCTAACAGGGATGAGGTACTATTCTTATGTATACCATATGTGGTATTCCTATATAGATGTATGCACAACATAAATATATGCATCTAACAGTTATCATGCTTTATGGATGTCAAATTTTCATAGTAACTCTCTTACTATTGATCCACTTTTGCTATATAATAATGGAAGAATTCATTATTTTTTGTGAGCAATTTTGGCTCCATGTATAGTTGATATGCCTATAACTGTAACTATAAGATTTGACATGCTATGTCAAATTGAGAAGATGCTTTGCTTACTATTTAAATACATAGGATTTAAATCACTTCTTTGAAAGGACCTAACAGGATATGATATACATGTTTGGAAGAGAAAATAACTATAATAACTGTTTCACTGCAAAACCTCATTGCTGTTCCTTATCATAATGGATTTTGTTGTTTATACGAATGAGCTACATGGGTAGTATGTGTTTATTTTGATATCGTCATAGGGAATATTTATCGAAGTAACATTTCTATAAAACTAAAAAATTGTCATAGGATTACCGTGTAATATATCTTTAGCCCTGTGTGCGAAGCACAGGTTCACACTTGTTAAAGAGGAAAGAATGGGAAATAAATTTGTAACACCCTGAAATTTCTGTGAATATTAAAATTAACAATATTAAGAATACTTAATTGTTAAAGTTAGAAATAAGGGAAATGGGTTACGCCATTGCGTTCGTCTCGAAATTCTGCTTGGAATAGAGTCCAAGTTTTCGTAAATCGGACTTCGTATGAGGAAGTTATAACCCTCGAAAGTTTCAGTAATTTTATATAAATAAAAACAGTTCAGAATAAAAAAAATTCAAAATTTAAAATTCAAACAGGGAAGCGGGCTAGGCGGGAATTCTCTCGGCCAAGGCCAGGTCGACTAGGAGGTCGACCTCCCCTATACAGGTCGACCAGGGGGTCGACCTGTATAGGGGAGGTCGACCTACCCCCCGGGGCAGATCTGAAATCAGGCAATCCTGACTTGTTACTGAGTCTTACCTGACCTGCTACTGAGTCACTAGGGCAGAGGTGGCAATTCTAGATAACTCCATCAAGTCTAAACGATTGTGATTGCTCCTATGATAATCTAACGGCTTAGGTTGATTTAAACTTCTATAAAAGCACGCCTAGACTCAAACCCTAAACCTAAACTAAATTAGTCTCTTGGCCATCATGTTGTTGCTAGGATAGTTCTTCTTCCTAAAGCTTAGGGATTAGCAAGTCAGAATTCTAATTCAAAAGACGAACGAATCATTCTCTACTCTAATCCGTCTTTGTGAGTACAATTTCTTCCATAAAATAATTAATAAATTAATTATGATGAGTTATAATTGGGATTATGAGAACATGTCTACTGAATCATGTGACATTACTTAACTTTGTTTTCGTTTGTTGGTGGACATATGACAGTTTTGTTAACTTATGCTAGTAGATCTATTTCATATGTCCAATCACATATGTTTAACTTGATTTATTTTATGACATCAGTTTATATGCATGTTTGGGATGTAAATCATATGCTAGTTCGTATGTGAATCTTATCAAGTTTGGGATGTTAAATCATATGCTAGTTTGTATGTGAATCTTATGCAAGTCTGTTCTTATATATGCTAGTTTGAATGTGAATCTTATGCAAGTCTGTTTGCGAATTATACACAAGTTTATATGAGAGTCAAGTATATACATATGCTAGTTTATATGCAAAACATGTGATAAATTCATATTCAAGTTGTAGGAATCCATATGCAAGTTTAGGTGAAAACTATATTCACATTTTTAGGTGAAAACTATATTCACATGTGCAAGTTTAGGTGAAACCCATATTCATATATGCAAGTTCACAATTTCATGTTTAGATCTATATTTAGATCCATGGCAGTTTATGCAAATTTATGTTTTATATGTCCATTTCCTATGCAATTTATATGCTACGCAAACTTATGTTATAATTCTTATTTGCAAGTTACATCTATTTTATGTGTTATGCAAGTTGTGATGTTTCTTTTCTTTTTATGAGTTAGACTATTTGCGAGTCTAACATATTTCATATTAAAACGTACGAAGAGCGTGGGGACAATGGGAAAATATTAATTATGTAAATTGTGAATTGGCATAAAATGGCTTTAAAAGCATATAATTAAATTGAGACATTAATTGGTATAATTTATATTCCTAAAAAGTATGGACATAATTTAGGTGACAATTATGGATATAGTTAATTTGGAAATTATTGACAATTTGAATAGGGATAATCAATTCACATTGGGGTGAAATAATTATGTGTAATAATAAACGCCTAAGACACGAGGTTTGACTCGTTTGTGGTGTATGACTGCCCGGACCCGCCCGACAAATCCAGCAATCACAAACGGTAGTCTAATGTGAGAGGTCGAAGGCATAAATTAAATGCATAACAATTTTTAAGACACGAGGTTAGACACGTTTGCGGTACAAGACTGCCCGGACCCGCCAGACAAATCCAACAACCGCAAACAGTAGTCTAATGTGGGAGGTCTTACAAGGTTACGGTTATAATGAATTAAACAAAACTTAAACAAGATAAACATGTGGTGGGACATGGGGGTTAAGTGGGTGACATGTGAAATACGATTAGAAACACTTAACTAAATTGAAACATGTAAGAAGACATGAATAAGAAGGGGTTAAGTGGAAATTTCTAGTGGGGACCAAGCATAGGTGGAAAGCTTGTGTCAAGCATGTGGGACCCTTTTCAAACCAGTAACCTATTAAGTATCTTTGTGAGCTCGAGTTAGATCGAGGACGGGACACGCTTACTGGGTTTGATTGTAAGAGGCCAAAACGGGTTAATGGTAGGAACGCAAGTCCTACGGGGTCATGTACGTGCGTGGGCCTGGGCTGGTAGGCAAGATGTTGTTGCATCGTGTAGATATAAGTCGTGCACCTTTAGTGGTATCGGGTTGCCACTTTGGGGGGTGATACACCCCACTATGGGACCAACACGGGTATCTATGAGTTAGGGAGCCGATCGCATGGGGGTAGTGGGTACAACTGGTGGAGATAGGGGCAGGTGGCACCTATGAAGACAGCTAGGGGTACACGAAACTACCATTATGATTATTATGTTCAGTAGGTGGGATCCACTTTTACGGTGACTAGTATTGGTGTAGTATAGTAATTATCCTATAGTGTTGGAGGCGCAATTAACATTATCTTATTCCTCTTGTTTGTTTTGTCTTTCCCATTTGCTTCACAGTCATTCCTTGTTTTACCAGTTTATGCCTTATCCTAATTACTTTAATAATTATATTGTTAAAGTTATTGGACTCGCCAGACTTTATGTCTGACCCCCTTTGTTTTCGCCTCTTTTCTTCCTTTCCTCCCCCTAGGTTCTCAGGGTGGGACTAGTGCTATGGAGCTTGATTTGGATCTTTCTCTCTCTTTTGGAAGTGCTTGGATTGCTGAAAGTAAAGTTCAGCTCATCTCTTTTATGGCTACTTATGTTGGGGTTATGCTTTTTACTTTATGTACTCAGAAAACAATTTGTCAAGATAGATATTAAGTGTACTTGGTTTTATTGTTGGTTTTTGATGTTGTTGTAACCAAACTATCTCTCCACTGCAATAAAAGTTGTTTTAAATTTTCAAGTACCAATATATGTATCTGTCTTGTTATATTCTGTTTTATACACCAATAATACTCCATGAAAGTTAATGCATTCCCTTTGAGAGTAACATTAATGGATGTAGGGTGTTACACGTGGTATCAGAGCTGAAGGTTACGAGAACAGATAAGATATTTTGAAAAAGTATTTTTCAAAAGCATTTTATAAAGAAATACTTTCAAAAGTATGTTTTAAGGAGAGTATTTTCAAGAGAAAAGTTTGTTTTAAAAACATAACCCCCAAGAGCCATATATCTTTCTTTCGATTCTCCGTTTTGAATCTCTTCCTTTTTCTTTTCAGCATATCTGGGTTACCCGAGATACCCGAGGGAATACCGATACCAACCTGGTTCAAAAGGTATCTAGAGGCTAGGGCCACCGCTGCAGGCCCAGCAGACATTCCTCCTCCCCAGCTGCAGCCGCTCCTCCCCCCCTCCCCGCGTTGATATTTTTTTGAAGATATGCAAAGACTTTCGAGCAATGAGCGGAAAACCTTTTCATGAATCAGAGACGTTTGTTGAAGCTCGAAATTGGCTTAAGGAGGTAGAAGATTTGTTTGGTATCTTCGAGATAGAAGATGGAAGGAAGGTCCAGTTGGCTGCTTGGTTAATGAAGGATGAAACCTCGTTTTGGTGGGAGGTCACGAATGGAGAGCGTCCAGCGGAGACATGGATGGATTTCAGGCATAGGTTCGAGATGAAATTTCTCTCACGAGCAGAAGAGAATTTATACACGGAGAGGTTCTTAGCGTTGAAGCAGGGGAATTTATCAGTAAAGGAGTACGTCAACAAGTTCAATCAGTTAGCGAGATTTGGCTTAGACTTGGTGAACACACCTGAAAAGAAGGCCCTGGGATTCGTTAAAGATTTGAATGAGCCGCTACATGGGTTGGCTATGAACCACATTCCTATGGGGGCTACCTTTGAGAAACTGGTTGACATGGCGCTTATGCATGAAGAGGAGAAAGGCGCTAATGCTAATAAGGCACTGGAAAAGAAAGGGGATCAAAAGAAGTCACAGCAGCAACCTAAGAAAGTTGGTAAGGATAACAATAGAAAAGGAAAGAAACGGTGCTTTAATTTTGGAACACCAGGCCATTTGAGCAAGGACTGTAGGAAGAAGAAGAAGACTGGTTGCTTCAACTATGGTGAGGCAGGACATTTGATCAAAGACTGCCCGGGAAGACAAGGGAAAGGGCAGAAGACAGGGTCTACTTCTGGAGGGCAGGTTCAGGCTCTCATGGCACTAGGGCAGGCAAGAGGGCAAGTTCATGCTTTCATGGCACAAGGACAGGAGAGAGGTAGAAACATTTCTGTTGAAAGTTTGGTTTTCCTGTTTGGTCACCCAGTTCGTACTTTGTTTGATTCTGGCGCTTCACACTCATTTGTATCTGCTTCGTTAGTTGAAACACTGCACCTAAATACTAGTCTATTTACGGATCCCATAGTAGTCTCAAATCCTATTGGTGGTTCGGCTCATCTTTCAATGATTTGTCGAGATTTGAGAGTGTCTATCTTGAGTGTTGAGTTTGAATGCAACGCCTTCGTTCTTGGCTTCACGGGCTATGGATTAATTCTAGGCATGGATTGGTTATCCAGTAATGGTTCCATTCTCGATTGTGAAAAGAGAGTGGTTAGACTTATGACTCGCCTCGGCAACACTCTCGAAATCTCTTGTAATCCCATACTTTCTGTTATGCTCAGCTACCTAGAATCTCTTGATGCGTCTGTTGAAAACTTGCAGTCTGTTAGAGTAGTCCGTGAATACTCAGATATGTTTGAAGAGGTGAAGGGCTTACCTCCGAAGCGGGAGATAGACTTCCGCATATACCTTGTTGATAATGCAAAACCCATACCTCTACCCATTAGACACATGGCTCTAAGGGAGAGAAAAGAGCTCAGCAAGCAAGTCAAAGAGTTGCTCGAAAAAGGGTTTATAAGGCGGAGTATTTCTGAATGGGGTACTCCAGTAGTATTCACAACCAAAGCGGATGGTCCACTTCGCCTATACGTTGATTATAGGGAGCTAAACAAGCTGACCAAGAAAAATAGGCACCCACTTCAAAGAATAGACGACTTGTTTGATCAGCTTGTAGGTGCGTCGGTTTTCTCCTAACTAGAATTGGCCACCGGGTTTCATCAGCTAAGATTGGCTGAAGACAGCATTGATAAGACCGCGTTCAGAACCCCGGATGGTTTCTTCAAATGGCTTGTCATGCCTTTTGGCTAGACAAACGCACCCGCTTACTTCGTTGACTAGATGAGCAGGGTGCTCGGAGAGTTCCTTAATAAGTTTGTGGTGGCCTTCGTAGACGACATTTTGATTTTCTCGAAGAATGAAGAAGAGCATGCTTTGCATTTAAGGGAAGTCATGGATACTCTTCGTGCACATCAGCTGAAAGCCAAATTCTCCAACTGCCATTTCTGGAGAGAAGAAGTGAGGTTTCTTCGACATGTGGTGTCCAAAGAAGGGTTAGTTGTGGACCCCGCAAAAGTAGTTGCGGTGCAAGATTGGAAGGTTCCACGGAATGCAGCCGAAGTCCGAAGCTTCCTCGGGCTAGCGGGCTTTTACCGAAAATTCATTAAAGACTTTGCAAAAATCTCAGCCCCACTCACATGATTGACAAAGAAGAGCCTAACTTTCGCTTGGGATTTGGATCACGATATTGCTTTCCAACGTTTGAAAAGGGCTCGAACAACAGCCCCAGTTCTGACATTGCCTAATGGGAGAAAAAGGTTTGAATTGTTTACTGACCATAAATAATTAAAATACCTTTTCTCTCAGAAAGACCTTAACTTAAGACAACAAAGGCGGATGGAATTTATGGCCTCATATGATTTTGAGATGTCCTATACCCCAGGGAAGGGCAATGCGGTAGCAGACGCCTTGAGTAGAAAGAAGCTGACCTTGAGTCCTCTCTTTGTTGAAAGGCAAAGCTTGGAGTACATAGCAAACTTTAACTTTATATCGTCCTCTGAAATTGTACCTGGTCTGTTAGCATCGCTAGAGGTGCGGCCTACTCTTTTGGACTCAATAGGAACCGCGCAACGAGAAGACCCTCAGCTAGTTGACATGACGGATAAGCTAGTTATGGGTGAGACTTCTAGTCACCTAACTAGATATTCCATCGATGATAAGGGTTGGTTGAGATGGGATGGAAGACTATGCGTCCTACAAGTAAGGGATTTAGTGAAGACGGTTCTCGAAGAAGCACACCATTGTAAGGTGACCATACACCCAGGCGGAGATAAGATGTATAAGGATATAAAAAAGGTTTTCTTTTGGAATGGCATGAAGAGTGATGTAGCTGAGTTCGTTGCTAAGTGTTTGATATGCCAGCAAGTCAAAGCAGAGCAGAAGAAGCCTGGTTGTCTGCTTCATTCTCTAGAGGTCCCACAGTGGAAGTGGGATAGCATTTTGATGGACTTTGTTGATGGGTTACCTAGGTCAAGAAGGGGCAATACCAGTATTTGGGTAATAGTGGACAGGCTCACTAAAAGCGCTCACTTTATACCTGTTAAAAGTAGAAGAACTGCCTCGTTCCTAGCATCCATTTATCTTAAAGAGATAGTTCGACTCCATGGGATACCCTCCAACATAGTGAGTGATCGAGATCCTATCTTTACAAGCGAGTTTTGGAAAAGTTTGCAAGAGGCTATAGGCACACAATTATGCTTAAGCACGACCTATCACCCCCAAACCGATGGTCAGACAGAAAGGGTGAACAGAGTACTGGAAGACCTCTTGAGATTGTGCATTCATGACTTTGGAGGGACATGGGAGGATCATCTTCCTTTGGTGGAATTCGCTTACAACAATAGCTACCAAGCCACCATAGGCATGGCGCCCTTCGAAGCTTTATATGTAAGACCATGCCGATCATCAACTTGTTGGTGGGAGTCTACAGACAAGCTCGTACTTGGGCCATACATGATTAGAGAAACCTAAGAAAAGGTGGACTTGATAAGAAGACGGATGAAGGCTGCACAAGATAGATAGAAGTCCTATGCAGACAAAAGAAGGACCGACCTTGAGTTTGAGGTTGGAGATAGGGTATTCCTTAAAGTATCTTCTTTGAGGAATGTCATTCGCTTTGGGTCCGTAGGAAAGCTAGCACCAAGATTTGTAGGACCATTTCCTATCATTGAAAGGATTGGGACGATGGCTTACAGAGTAGAGCTACCCGAGAGACTGGCTGGAGTTCATAATGTTTTTCATGTTTCTCAACTACGAAAGTGCTTACATGAATCTGCGGAAGTGGTGGAGCCAAGTATACTAGAGGAAGTAGAAGTGGAACGAGAAGCGATTGTGAGAAGTGTTCCAACTCGTATCTTGGGTACGGAAGTCAAAAAGCTACACAACCGTGAAGTCAAGCTTGTTAAAGTTCAATGGAGTGACGCTGAGGAAGACACAACTTGGGAAACTGAGAGGAAAATACGCGCAGCCTATCCTTTTCTTTTTGAGGGTACCTCCTTAATCTCTTTTTCCATAAGTTTATTCATGCTTATATCTATCTTTTAAGTATATCTCCTCAGTCCTACTCTTTATCCTTAGGTAGAAACCAATGGATGTAAACATGTATTTGAAACATGTTATGATTGATGGTTGTAAGTGGTTGCTAGTGGTTTTTCGTGGATGCATGTACACACACATTGGGCACTAGATCAGCTCAATAACTTTCATATTACATATAAATATGTGTGCATATTTATGCTGCATTTTGATGAATGGTTATGCATACATGTAGAAGTAATATGTATTGTTAGGATTCTCTTGCATGCATAATGGACGCATGGCATGATCATGATTTGCATTAAGGAGGCCAACTGAATCAGTGGACTGCCTGATTTTGCATTAGATAAGGAACATATACACACACTTTTTGAATATGTTCATACGACATTAGAAATCTTGTAAGGACAATGGATGTCTGTGTTTGACGGTTGAGTAGATGGATGATTGGATGTTAGGATATACATTCTCCTTAACTTGGAGATTTCGGGGGCGAAATCTTTAAGGAGGGGAGAATGTAACACCCTGAATTTTCTATGAATATTAAAATTAAAAATCTTAAGAATACTTAATTGTTAAAGTGATAATTAAGGGAAATGGGTTATGCCATTGCATTCGTCTCGAAATTCTGCTTGGAATAGAGTCCAAGTTTTCGTAAATCGGACTTCGTATGAGGAAGTTATGGCCCTCGGAAGTTTCAGTAATTTTTTTATAAATAAAAATAGTTCAGAATAAAAAAATTCAAAATTCAAACAGGGTAGCGGGCTAGGCGGGAATTCTCCCGCCCAAGGCCATGTCGACCTCCCACATACAGGTCGACCTACCCCCCGGGAAAGATATGAAATCAGAGCATCCTGACTTGTTGTTGAGTCTTACCTGACCTATTACTGAGTCACTAGGGCAGAGGTGGCAATTCTAGATAACTCTATCTAGTCTAGACGGTTGTGATTGCTCCTATGATAATCCGACGGCTTAGGTTGATTTAAACTTCTATAAAAGCACGCCTAGACTCAAACCCTAAGCCTAAACTAAATTAATTTCTTGGCCACCATGCTGCTGCTAGGATAGTTCTTCTTCCTAAAGCTTAGGGATCAGCAAGTCAGAATTCTAATTCAAAAGATGAACGAATCATTCTCTTCTCTAACCCGTCTTTGTGAGTACAATTTCTTTCACAAAATAATTAATAAATTAATTATGATGAGTTATAATTGGGATTATGAGAACATGTCTGTTAAATCATGTGATGTTTCTTAACTTTGTTATCGTTTGTTGGTGAACATATGACAGTTTTGTTAACTTATGCTAGTAGATCTATTTCATATGTCCAATCACATATGTTTAACTTGATTTATTAGATGACATTAGTTTATATGCAAGTTTGGGATGTAAATCATATGTTATTTCGTGTAACGACCCAGATTTTTACCATTTAATTTAATATTTAAATTTGGTTTAAATGTCGATTTGGATTTTTAAATGGTCTGAATTTAATAAATTTGAATATTATATTAGTTTATTAATATAAATAATAAAGAAATAAGTTTAATTTTGAAATGATCGAATTTGGCCGAATTTGCAAAGTTGTTCAATCTGGTAATATAATAAGATTTATTTAAGTTATATTCGATTTTATTTACGATTTCATTTAGTAAATGCTGTTTGAACGTTTAAATTATAATTTTAATTATATAACGAGCTGCAGCGACGCGGTAGTTCGTAATATTACGTTTTGAACATCAACTGGTCGTACAGGACCCAATTTAAGTCGGATTTCTTCGAAACAAGAAATGCTCGAACCCATTTGGTGATAATTTTCTAATGAAGACGAAAAACCGAGTTTTCATAGTGTAGATTTTGTTTTATGGCCAAATCAAATTTTCAAATAGTCGCTATGGAATTCGTTATATAATATAGCGATTTATTATATAAGAATAAGGGGTTTAATTTATTAAATATCGTTTTGGCTCAGAATTCAACCTGGGTTATTTTATTTTGAAAATATATGAAATTCTGCTCTGGTATGTCCAATTGTAATATTTTAATATTATTATATTGAGGTATTTTAAAATTGGTTTATTTTAATTAAATCTGGACCTTTTAAAAGGGAGTTTACTGAAACGGTCTTCGTTTTAAACGAATTTTTTTTATTGGGACCGCAGCAGCAAATTACTGTTATATTTCAAGTTGCACGTCAAACGAAATTATTCTGTGAGCGTCGCAAAATAAAATGCAAATAAATTGATTATTTTGGGCTCAAACCAGCGCCATTTCCACAAACGGACACAGAATTCGACGAAACAAGATTCATTAGGACCTAAATATGCTAGTCAAACTGGAGACATCGGAGTGGAGGAGGCCGATGGGAGGTGAAAGCTGACTCGACGGCGGTGATGTTGATGGGCGGTGGCCGGAGTCCGGCGAGGTTGAGGGGTGGCAGCAGATGATTAAAGAAGGGAAGACGGTGGGTGTTTGGTTTAAGAAGAAAGACCCGATTTTTTTAGAACAAGGAGTGATTAACAGGTTATGTCGTGGAAAATCACAGTTAAGATAAATAATGGTTTGATTGGAGTAACATTAACTAGTTTAGTTTATAATATATTTACTAATAACCAATTAAATCTATTTCTAATTGGTACCTAGGTTATTTCCCAGAGTGAAGAAAGGGATGGAGGAACAGTATTTGGGATTGTAACCGGGAATTAAAAAGAAAGTAAGCAACTGAGTTTTTTTTCTTGAAAATAGTATCTTAATTAAAAAACATACAAAATAAAACTTGTGTAACTCTTAAATATGCTAACAGAGTATTGATTAAATAAGTAAATAGTTAATATATATAAATGATGGAAGTTAATTTAATTATTAATTCAATTTCTAGTCAAATATTGTAAGTCGTTTAACTTCTAAGAACAGAATTGGATGAAACAAAAGCCGTTGGGTTCGTATCGACGGTGCCGACGCATACGAACTAGAATGGAGTGATTCTGAGATCATGGAATTTTATGTAGTTTTAAACGCTAGTTTGAACTATATAAAAGAACGCAACCTCGTCAGAAACAAAACAGGTGAGTTAATTCTCACACTTCTGAAATACTGTGATGTGTTAAATCGATATTATTTATATTTATTATTAATAAGTATAAATTGGCTGAATGGTTTCTATGGTTGATTTTTATTTTTTTATTTGTTAATTGTTTGTTTGTGGTTATAAATTGGCTGTTCAAATACATGACATTTCCTGTACTAGTGTTAACGATGTTATAAACCGTTATGCAGGGAAGAATAGGTTGGAGGAATCCAACCGGATTCCTTAAATAAAATATATTATTGTTTGTTTATCCCAACTAATATTATTACATCATGTTTAGAAATCTATGATGGCATGGGTATTGATTATTGAACCAAATGGTCGTGTTTTAATCAATATTCAGTACTGATTTAAGAAATTAACAGCGGATGGTCTAGGATCCATCGTCCAAGATATTAATTCTTCGTCAGGTGAATTAACGGAATTTAAGTTATAAAATTTATTTTTATAACTAAATCGAAGTTTTAAATTTATTTTAGTTATTTAAATATAAAGTTTTAATAAAGTGTTATAAAGAAATGTTTAAAATGATTATTTTATAGTAACAACTTATGTTAAATATAGAAGAAAGTGATATATTAACAAGCAGTTGATAATTTAGTTAATTGTTCCAAATGAAAACAATTAAGTGAGATTTATTATTCCAACCTAAGATAAATAAACTTTTAGTTCGACTTTAATAAAGAAATTATTATATAGTGATTATTTATAAAATTTATTATATTAACTAACAAGTTAGTTAATGATGAAGTAATACACTTTTGTTCGATAAATGATTAAGTTAATGATTGAGTTAATTATTAATTTAAAGTAATAATATCTTGAATGGATTTCATTTAAGATGTAACGATACAATAAAATTTGAAAGGGGCTGATGGAAAAGGGATTTTATAATC
This sequence comes from Allium sativum, assembly GCA_030737875.1. NCBI lineage: Eukaryota > Viridiplantae > Streptophyta > Magnoliopsida > Asparagales > Amaryllidaceae > Allium > Allium sativum. Next base: position 83,628,484 of record CM060913.1, on the reverse strand, counting down.
CAAATTTCATAAACGAGTTATGAAAGAAAATTCGAGGTTAAAATAAAGATTTTTATTTGAATTGGAACAAAAAGGAAAGAATGGTAAAATATGTAAACGGAAGTACTTTGAGTAAAGAAGTTATTAAGGGTTTGAATTATAAAGTTCAACCATTTGTTTAAACGATGTTAAAATGAGATTTGGGTAAAGTATCTGTATACAAAATCCAAGTTTATAAGGAAAAGTGGTTTTGAAGTTATAAACTAAGGCGAGGGCTTTAATGAAACATTTACTTAAGAACCAAATTAAGTAGATGGCAGGATCGAAGTGGAATTTGATATATATATAAAAAGGATATTAGTGAATGGATTAGTGTGATATAATCCAAGTTATGAATCGAATACTATACAGAAGTTGGAAGCAAGAGGTTAATATTCGAGTAAATGATTTACTTAATAATATATTAAGTAAAATGGTGATGGTCGATCGAGATGGTTCAAAGAAAAGGACATGGTTCATAAAACCATAGTTTAAATGAAAATATAGGAAGTAAGATTTGATCGATATTGCAAGAACGTGTGTTTTTAGTTACAAATTTCTATCTACTCTAAGATAAGAACGTTGTCGATTAAGGTTTGAGAGGTAAATAAAATACCCCAACTTGACCGACTTCACCATTATCGAGGAGCGGTATTAGTTCGTAACGGTAAGGGAGTTTGGAAAGGAGTTATTATTTTCTTAAAGCATTTGAAATCCATTTGTAAGGTTTGGATGGAAATTTAATACAATAAGTTTGAAATTAAACAATGTACATTAACATTGGTTTAGCCAAATTGAGACATATAGTTTAATTATACCTATAGGTTACTTATATAACACTGTTTTATAGAAAATAGAAATAATATTAGTAAAGTATATTTATGTAAAATAATAAGTAATTAGAATGGAAGGGTTATATTAATATTGAAACAGAAATAAACGTTTGGGATTTAAGAAGTTAAAGCTATTGAGTTTTAATAAGAAAGCATGTGTCGGTTAATAGGGTTTTACCGCATAAGAATTGGTAATAGAATTATATTAGTGAATTAACAATGTATTTATATATGGACATTTCCAGAATTTAAGGAAATAAATGATTGACGAAAATATAGCGATATTTTCATAATTTAAGGAGAATAAAGTGAAGTGAGAAGAAACGAGTGATATTATTTCCAAATGGCGAAACAAAAGATAAGTTGTTAAGCGATTTAAATGGAATCGAATTTAAGTCAAGGAAATAATTTTAAATGATTCAATAAGAGTTTAAATGTTGGTTTTAAGAATAAGAACCTGAGTTGCCAATATACTTAACCGCATTGTTTTGACGTTGATAGTTAAAACACCAAACTATCAAAGAAATATTTTATTGGACATTTTGACGTGTTGTTTTGAAGAGACCGGGATGGGAATAGACCCAAAACAACTTCGAATCTGCGTTACGTACGAAGCTAATTCGCAAGGGATAAAGATGGAGCAAGTGAAGACCATGGATATTCAAAACGGAAGAACTACTTATAATCTTTGGTCTGTAGCCAAAGATATAATGTGGTTCTGTCGTAATTGAGATCTACAGATTTGCAAGGACTACTCGCTACTGATCTATAGGGCGATTCCTTAGATGCTGTAGGAGGGTGCCTTCGGTTCATCCTGTTCCTGGATGACTTGTATGGACTGATGTCTGACAGAGTACTTCCAAAGGGATCGCGTACGTTGATTTCTTCAAACGTGCCATAGTTTGGTAGCTCCCAACTAGAGTATTTTTGTGGACGTCAGTTAGTGATATCCAGCGGATCTGACGATGTGGCATTCGAAGTGAATGGTGTTCAGATGTTCTAAAGTTAATTATAACCTCAAGCCTCAGCAACCGGGAAATGACAAAAATCGGGCAGGCAGCATGGCTATGTGGGTCGCTCCCATTAGGGTGTATGATCACCTATCTAGAGAAATTCCATTTACTTCTTTAATCTATTTCGATGTTGTCCCTTTTTGGGAAACGGTTGCTGATCCCAACCGTTGGTGATATACATTCGATACACTCATGCGAAATGAATGGTCTGTCATGTGTGGGCCGGGTTGTAAGACATTCTTGTTGAACCCAGTGTATTCGCCTCTAGAAATACACTATCGGCAGGTGGTCCCATACCTTGTCATAGTCGGAATCCAAATTCCAATAAGCGCCCGTGGTTTTGATTGTATACTATATACGTGGAGCGTGAGATGCAAGCGTTCCGCTAGATTACTATTTATTTGTTAATTGATAAACACTATTATAATATCAGAAAAATATATGATTTCAAAAGTGTTTTGGGTCGTAGTAAGGTAAAAACCGTCTGTATTTATGTGTGGACTGGTCTTACTATTATCCTTTTTTATTTCAAAAAGGATTTCCAAAGTTAAACCGATTGTTGATGTGAATTTAGCACTGAAAGTATTACAGACTGACCCGTGTGTTTTTGCTTTGCTTCAAAATGTGCTCGGGTCAGACCGAACATATTTGACATAGTTTTCGCTTGGAGTTTCAGAAGCTGGAAGCAGGAGGCTTCACCGTTAGTCATTAAAGTTATTCCGCTATATCTGATTCATGTTGTACTCTGATAATTGGTATGTATACAAGATTTTCATTTGTATAAAGATATGTTGTTATATTATATATTTTGTTCGTTCCGCTGTGAGCTTCTGATGTTCTTCTTCTTTCTTCTATTCTAATATTTCTTTCTTTCTCTCTCATCCTCTAGATTCTTTCTCTCAACATTCTGCTTTTCTGTATAATTTGGGTTGACTATGGTGATTAGATGTCGGCTCAAAGTGTACTGAAAAGTGGGATGTTACAACTTGATATTAGAGCTATTGGTTTAGTGATAACCTTGGCTCTGTGGCGTAACTCAATAGAGATGGGGTTAGTAATACCCTAGATTGAGTTTGAGTGTAATTATATTAGTGCACGTACTTGTATTTTGAAAATAAAATTATTTTTTTAATTATTTTTTGGGATAAATGAAATAATTTTCCCTAAATTATATTTTGTATAAATAAAAAGAAATATTTATCTTAAATTGTTGATTGGTTGATTAAAACTTGTATTTCCTTAATTTATTGATTTGAATGTGTTTGATTATGGGGCTGGATTGGATCAACTCGAGGACATTTCATATTTGAAATGTGAAATATGGAAACTTAACTCATATTTAGTTAAATAAATTGCATGAATTAAATTTAAACTTGAATATTGGAATAAAATACAACTTAAGTAAACACTAAATTGACTTGGATTGAGAAATAGAAATATCCAAATATAATGTTTTGGGATTATATGGTTGAGATTGATTGCATAAATATGGATTTGAAGTTGGATGAACTTGATTGAAACCTGTCTTGAATAGAATTGATTTATTGAGATAAATCCAGTATGGTATGGACATTTAAATTTGACTGGTAGTTCATTAGAGTTGAGAGCAGGTGCAGAAGAGCTAATTTATCTTTAAAACATGTCCAAGAAGATTTTACAGCTAACTGAATCCAGTCTGATTGGAGCTGCATAGTAATTGAGCAAGCTCGCTTATTGTATATCGCTTATTGCGTAATAACGCTCGCAAAAAGGTACGCTTACGCGAAATATGAATTTTTGGTTTTTGATTTGGGTTTTGAATTGGATTTTTTTCTTTTTCCGACCGTGTTGGTCGAGGTATATATATTTGTGGTACCTGCAATATTGCAGATGTCCTCCGTACGGGGAGACTCTGCCAAAAAATTTCCAAAATTTAAGGTGTTAGAAAATTTTCAAATCTTTTTGAAATTTTTTGTTTATAGGAATAAACTTGTTTTTCTGATTTAAATTTATTTGGATTAGTTTTTAATTAAAGATCTAGAAAGTAGTGATTTCAATTAAAATAGATTTTTGAAATAAAATGGGTTTGTAGCATTCTACTTACATTAGCAATTTCGAGGACGAAATTATTTTAAGGGGGGAGGAATGTAATGACCCAGATTTTTACCATTTAATTTAATATTTAAATTTGGTTTAAATGTCTATTTGGATTTTTAAATAATTTGAATTTAATAAATTTGAATATTATATTAGTTTATTAATATAAATAATAAAGTAATAAGTTTAATTTCGAAATGATCGAATTTGGCCGAATTTGCAAAGTTGTTCGATTTGGTAATATAATAAGATTTATTTAAGTTATATTCGATTTTATTTACGATTTCGTTTAGCAAACGCTGTTTGAACGTTTAAATCATAATTTTAATTATATAACGAGCTGCAGATACGCGATAGTTCGTAATATTACATTTTGAACTTCAATTGGTCGTACAGGACCCAATTTAAGTCGGATTGCTTCGAAATAAGAAACGCTCGAACCCATTTGGTGATAATTTTCTAATGAAACAGAAAAACTGAGTTTTCATAGTGTAGATTTTGTTTTATGGCCAAATCAAATTTTCAAATAGTTGCTATGGAATTTGTTTATATAATATAGCGATTTACGATATAAGAATAAGGGGTTTAATTTATTAAATATCGTTTTGGCTCAGAATTCAACCTGGGTTATTTTATTTTGAAAATATATGAAATTATGCTCTGGTGTGTCCAATTGTAATATTTTAATATTATTATATTGAGGTGTTTTAAAATTGGTTTATTTTAATTAAATCTGGACCTTTTAAAAGGGAGTTTATTTAAACGATCTTTGTTTTCAACAAAACAAATTTTATTGGGACCGCAACAGCAAATTATTGTTATATTTCTAGTTGCACGTCAAAAGAAGTTATTCTGTGAGCGTGGCAAAATAAAATGCAAATAAATCGACTGTTTTGGGCTCGAACCAGCTCCATTTCCACAAATGGACTCATAGTTCGATGAAACAAGATTCACTAGGACCGTAATGTCGAATTATATTATGTCGTCCATTTCCATTTCGATTGGAGTTTGTATGTGATCACGGTAGTCAATAAACAGTGTTCGGAAATTGTGATAGGTATGAATAAAAATCGTCAGTCACGTCAAATAAAAATCTTCCGTCACATCAGAAATAAAATAATATAAATATTATAATAATTAAATAAAATATTATAATAATTAAATAAAATATTATATTTTTACCATATAAATATGACTACCGTGACCCGTTAATCCCCAAATCATTTCCACTTTCATCGTTTCCCATTTCTTTCCTTCAAACCCATTCCTCCCGTAAAAATACTCCCACTTCTAAATTGAAAAACAATTCCTCTAAAATCCAATAAATTCTATGTAAAATACAATGGGATTGATGAAAAGCCAAGTTCAATTTTGGTATAAGAAATTTCAGGTGCGATCATAGTTTGGACACCCTTCAGTTCGTGGCGGTTTGGGTTAATTCTTGTGAACTCGGGGTCGATTTGGGAGAAGGGGTTTCAGGTGAAGCTAGGTGGGGGTCAGGCGATCGTCACGAGGTCAGTTCTGGGTGGTCCGGTGACCGGATGACGGTGGTCAGGGGGTATAAACGGAGGGGTGTGATGTGTTTGTTATTGGGTGTTGGGCTCAGTTTTTGACACGGTGGAGGGTCTGTAGACCACCGGAGGTGGCCGGGTTTGGTCAGGATATAGCTGGAGGGGAGACAAAGGTTATGGTGGTGGTCCGGTGGGTCCGCGTTGGTCTGAGGCGGCGCAATTGGGAGATGAACGAGGGGGTTGTTTTACCATATCTTCTCGGATCTGGGTTCGTTATTCATGGATTCAAGTCAAACTGGAGACACCGGAGTGGAGGATGCCGATGAGAGGTGAAAGCTGACTCGACGGCGGTGATGTTGATGGGCGGTGGCCGGAGTCCGGCGAGGTTGAGGGGTGGCAGTAGATGATTAAAGAAGGGAAGACGGTGGGTGTTTGGTTTAAGAAGAAAGACCCGATTTTTTTAGAACAAGGAGCGATTAACAAGTTATGACGTGGAAAATCTTAGTTAAGGTAAATAATGGTTTGATTGGAGTAACATTAACTAGTTTAGTTTATAATATATTTACTAATAACTAATTAAATATGTTTCTAATTGGTACCTAGGTTATTTCCCATAATGAAGAAAGGGATGGAGGAACAGTAATTGGGATTGTAACTGGAAATTAAAAAGAAAGTAACCAACTGAGTTTTTTTTCAAAAAATAGTATCTTAATTAAAAATCATACAAAATAAAACTTGTGTAACTCTTAAATATGCTAACAGATTATTGGTTAAAGTAAGTAAATAGTTAATTTATATAAATGATGGAAGTTAATTTAATTATTAATTCAAATTCTAGTCAAATATTGTAAGTCGTTTAACTTTCACGTCTGTGAACAGAATTGGACGAAACAAAAGCTGTTGGGTTCGTATCGACGGTGCCGACCCATACGAACTGGAATGGAGTGATTCTGAGATCATGGAATTTTATGTAGTTTTAAATGCCAGTTTGAACTATATAAAAGAACGCAACCTCGTCAGAAACAAAACAGGTGAGTTAAGTCTCACACTTCTGAAATACTGTGATGTGTTAAATCCATATTATTTATATTTATTATTAATAAGTATAAATTGGCTGAATGATTGCTATGGTTGATTTTTATTTATTTATTTGTTGGTTGTTTGTTTTTGGTTATAAATTGGTCGTTCAAATACATGACATTTCCTGTATTAGTGTTAACGATGTTATAAACCGTTGTGCAGGGAAGAACAGGTTGGAGGAATCCAACCGGATTCCTCAAATAAAATATATATTATTGTTTGTTTATCCCAATTAATATTATTATATCATGTTTAGAAATCTATGATGGCATGGGTATTGATTATTGAACCAAATGGTCATGTTTTAATCAATATTTAGTATTGATTAAGAAATTGACAGCGGATGGTCTAGGATCCATCGTTTGAGATATTAATTCGTCGTCAGGCGAATTAACATATTTTAAGTTATAAAATTTATTTTTTATAACTAAATCGAAGTTTTAAATTTATTTTAGTTATTAAAATATAAAGTTTTAATAAAGTGACATTTTATAACTTTGTTTATAAACAAATGTTTAAAATGATTTTTTTTATAGTAACAACTTATGTTAAATACATAAGAAAGTGTTATATTAACAAGCAATTGATAATATAGTTAATTGTTCCAAAAGAAAACAATTAAGTGAGATTTATTATTTTAACCAAACGGTTGGTTCAAAAGATAAATAAACTTTTATTTCAACTTTAATAAAGAAATTATTAAACAGTGGTTATTTATAAAATTTATTATATTAACTAACAAGTTAGTTAATGATGAAGTAATACACTTTTGTTCGACAAATGATTAAGTTAATGATTGAGTTAATTATTAGTTTAAAGTAATAACATCCTGAATGGATTTCATTTAAGATGTAACGAGACTATAAAATTTGAAAGGGCTGATGGAAAAGGGATTTTATAATCCGATTTTCATAAACGAGTTATGAAAGAAAATTCGAGGTTAAAATAAAGATTTGTATTCGAATTGGAATAAAAAGGAAAGAATGGTAAAACATGTAAAGGGAAGTACTTTGAGTAAAGAAGTTAATAAGGGTTTGAATTATAAAGTGCAACCATTTGTTTAAACGATGTTAAAAGGAGATTTGGGTAAAGTATTGGTATACAAAATCCAAGTTTATAAGGAAAAGTGGTTTTGAAGTTATATACTAAGGCGAGGGCTTTAATGAAACATTTACTTAAGAACTAAATTAAGTAGATGGCAGGATCGAAGTGGAATTTGATATATATATATATAAAACAATATTAGTGAATGGATTAGTGTGATATAATCCAAGTTATGAATTGAATACTATACAAAAGTTGGAAGCAAGAGGTTAATATTCGAGTAAATGATTTACTTAATAATATATTAAGTAAAATGGTGATGTCGATCGAGATGGTTCAAAGAAAAGGATATGGTTCATAAAACCATAGTTTGAATGAAAATATAGGAAGTAAGATTTGATCGATATTGTAAGAACGTGCATTTTAAGTTATGAATTTTTATCTACTCTAGGATAAGAACGTTGTCGATTAAGGTCTGAGAGGTAAATGACATACCCCAACTTGACCGACTTCACCATTATCGAGGAGTGTTATTAGTTCGTAACGGTAAGGGAGTTTGGAAAGGAGTTATTATTTTCATAAAGCATTTGAAATCCATTTCTAAGGTTTAGATGAAATTTAACACAATAAATTTGAAATTAAACAATGTACATTAATATTGGTTTAGCCAAGTTGAGACATATAGTTTAATTATACCTATAGGTTACTTATACTACACTGTTTTACAGAAAATAGAAATAATATGAGTAAAGTATATTTATGTAAAATAATAAGTAATTAGAAAGGAAGGGTTATATTAATATTGAAACAGAAATAAACATTTGGGATTTAAGAAGTTAAAGCTATTGAGTTTTAATAAGAAAGCATGTGTCGGTTAATAGGGTTTTACCGCATAAGAATTGGTAATAGAATTATATTAGTGAATTAACAATGTATTTATATACGGACATTTCCAGAATTTAAGGAAATAAATGATTGACGAAAATATAGCGATATTTTCAGAATTTAAGGAGAATAAAGCGAAATGAGAAGAAACGAGTGATACTGTTTCCAAATGGCGAAACAAAAGATAAATTGTTAAGCGATTTAAATGGAATCGACTTTAAGTCAAGGAAATGATTTTAAACGATTCAATAAGAGTTTAAATGATCGGTTTTAAGAATAAGATCCCGAGTTGCCAATATGCTTAACCGCATTGTTTTAACATTGATAATTAAAACACCAAACTATCAACGAAATATTTTATTGGACCTTTTGACGTGTTGTTTCGAAGAGACCGGGATGGGACTAGACCCAAAACATCTTCGAATCAACGTTACGTACGAAGCTTACTCGCAAGGGATAAAGATGGAGCAAGTGAAGACCGTGGATATTCAAAACGGAAGAACTACTTAAAATCTTTGGTCTGCAGCCAAAGATATACTGTGGTTCTGTCGTAATTGAGATCTACGGATTTGCAAGGACTACTCGCAACTGATCTATAGGGTGATTCCTTAGATGCGGTAGGAGGGTTCCTTCGGTTCATCCTGTTCTTGGATGACTTGTATGGATAGATGTCTGATAGAGTATTTCCAAAGGGATCGCGTATGTTGATTTCTTCAAACGTGTCATAGTTGGTTAGCCCCCAACTAGAGTATTTTTGTGGATGTCAATTAGTGATATCCAGCGGATCTGACGATGTGGCATTCAAAGTGAATGGTGTTCAGATGTTCTAAAGTTAATTATAACCTTAAGCCTCAACAACCGGGAAATGACAAAAATCAGGCAGACAGCATGGCTATATGGGTCGCTCCCATTAGGGTGTGCAATCACCTATCTAGAGAAATTCCATTTGCTTCTTTAATTTATTTCGATGCTGTCCCTTTTTGGGAAACGGTTGCTGATCCCAACCGTTGGTGATATACATTCGATACACTCAAGCGAAATGAGTGGTCGATCATGTATGGGCCGTGTGGCAAGGCGTTTTTGTTGAACCCAGTGTATTTGCCTTTAGAGATACACTATCGGCAGGTGGTCCAATACCTTGTCATAGTCGGAATCCAAATTCCAATAAGCGCCCGCGGTTTTGATTGTATACTATATACGTGGAGTGTAACAACCCAAGGATTTTCAGCCTCGGAAAATCGACATAAATACCTTTACCGTAACTCATGCCGACCTTACCAACACCGAAAACACTGGAATGTTATTAGAAAGAAATTAGAGGGTGAGATAAGAGAGAAAGAAATATTAGAATAGAAGAAGAAGAAGAACCCACACAACACAGTATCAGAGTCTCATATCGCAGCGGAACAAAATATAATACAGAAATAAAACTTTATTGAGAGCTTTTAAAAATACTTACAATTATCAGAGTACAGCACACGTATGGACAGTATAATAACCTGTCCTCATATACAACACACAACGAAATAGTAGCTATATAATATCATACGTCTAAACGCAACATCCGATAGCCTGGACCTGTACAACCCGGTCTAACCCGAGCATTTACAAAACACCAGGTCAGTCCGGTGAACCAAAGTGAGAAAAACTCGCGTAGTATTAAGGGTATCACATAACTTGCTTTTAAAGTTCAAAAATCTTTGTGAAAGAAAAGGATAATCGCAAGACCAAATCCATGCATAAATACGGACAGTTTTTACCGTACGATAACACAAAACATTTTTGAAATCAATATCCTTTCTAATATTATAATAGTGTCTAAATACAAGTAGATATCAACCTAGTGGAACGCTTGCATCTCACGCTCAACATATATAGTATACAATCAAAACCGTGGGCGCTTATTGGAGATTGGATTCCGACTATGACAAGGTATGGGACCACCTGCCGATAGTGTATCTCTAGAGGCGAATACACTGGGTTCAACAAGAACGTCTTGCAGCCCGACCCACACATGACCGACCACTCATTTCGCTTGAGCGTATCGAATGTATATCACCAACGGTTGGGCTCAAACCACCTTTTCCCGAAAAGGGACAACATCGAAAAAGATTAAAGAAGCAAAAGGAATTTCTCTAGAAAGGTGATTATACACCCTAATGGGAGCGACCCACATAGCCATGCTGCCTGCCCGATTTCTGTCATTTCCTGGTTGATGAGGCTTGAGGTTTAAATCTCTTTTTGGGATATTTGGTCTCCATTCATTTGGAATGCCACATCGCCAGATCTGTCAAGTCACTAATTGACGTCCACAAATATACTCTGGGTATAAAAGAAGTGCCCCTCTTTGCCACCACTCGGTATATTTGTAAATATCAGCGTACGTAGTTTTAGGAAATACTCTGTGGGACATTCGTCCATACAAATCATCCAGGAATAGGATGAACCGAAGGTACTCTCCTACTTCATCCAATATAGGAATCACCCCATGGTTCAGTAGCGAGAAGTCCTTGCAACCCGTAGATTTCAACCACGATAGAACCACAGTTTATCTCTAACCGCTAAACCAGAGATATCTAGCAATCCTTCAGCTTATGAAGATCCACGGTCTTCAATGCTCCATCTCAACCTTCTTTTAATATCTTCACGTATTTGTTGGTCGGAATGGTTTTCGAATATAAATTCGATTCCAGTCTTTCCTTACCAACAATTATATTGGACAGATTTGATAGTCGGTGATTTAACTATCAAAATAAATAGTGTTTCAATCATGACAATCCGGTGAGTTCACTGGTTCAGTATTCAGCATCACTTGGCCTTTTGATTAAAAACAAATGTAATTTTAGAACTCTTAAATACTTCGATATTATAATATAGTTTTCTCGCTTCTTTATTTATCATAAGACTTTTCTTTAAACAAGATTCTTATAATACCTATGAAAATCCTATATCATATGCAATTGGTCTATTTCCACTTTTAAACATTTAATCCTATTATCAAATATTGGGAAATTTGTTACGACCCAGGGATTTTCGGCCCTGGAAATCGACATAAATACCTTTACTGTAACTCATGCCGACCTTCCAAACACCGAAACACTAGAACGTTATTAGAAAGAAATTAGAGGGTGAGATAAGAAAGAAAGAAATATTAGAATAGAAGAAGAAGAAGAATCAACACAACACAGAATCAGAGTCTCACATTGCAGCGGAACAAAATATAATACAAAAAGAAATCTTTACTGAGAGCTTTTAAAAATACTTACCATATCAGAGTACACCACACAACGGGACAGTTATAAAAACCTGTTCCCACATACAACACACATCAGAATAGTAGCTACATAATATCATGCGTCTGAACACCTCCAGCTCATCTCTGGACTTCACACCATTCGATAACCTGAACCTGTACACCCGGACTAACCCGAGCATTTACAAAACACCGGGTCAGTCTGGTGAACCAGAGTGAGAAAAACTCGCGCAGTATTAAGGGTATCACACAACTTGATTTTAAAGTCAACATCTTTTCACAGAAAGGATAATCGTAAGACCAAATCCACACATAAACACAGACGGTTTTTACCTTACGATAACCCAAAACATTTTTGAAGTCAATATCTTGTTCTGATATTATAATAATGTCTAAATACAAGTAAATAACAACCTAGTGGAATGCTTGCATCTCACGTTCCACATAAATAGTATACAATCAAAACCGCGGGCGCTTATTGGAGATTGGATTCCGACTATGACAAGGTATGGGACCACCTGCCGATAGTGTACCTCTAGAGGCGAATAAACTGGTTCAACAAGAACGTCTTGCAACCCGGCCCTCACATGACCGACCTCTCATTTCGCTTGAGTGTATCGAATGTATATCACCAACGGTTTGGCTCAAACCACCGTTTCCCGAAAAGGGACAGCATCGAAATATATTTAAAGAAGCAAAAGGAATTTCTCTAGATAGGTGATTATACACCCTATTGGGGGCGACCCACATAGCCTTGCTGCCTGCCCGATTTTTGTCATTTCCCGGATGTGAGGTTTGAGTTTGGAAATTTACTTCGAACACCTGATCACTATTCACTTTGAATGCCACATCGTCAGATCCGTCAAATCACTAATTGACGTTCACAAAAATACTCTACAGCTGACCGAAGTACGTTTGTAAAAATTAGTGTACGTGACCATTTGGAAATACTCTGTCAGACACTTGTCCATACAAGTCATCCAGGATCAGGATGAACCGACGGTACTCCCCTACTGCATCCAATATATGAATCACCCCACGGATCAGTAGCGAGAAGTCCTTGCAACCAGTAGATTTCAACCATGACAGAATCACAGTTTATCTCTGGCCGCTAGACCAGAGATTTTTAGTACGTACTTATTGGTCGGAATGGTTTTCGAATATAAGTTCGATCCCGGTCTTTCCTTACCAACAATCGCATGGGTCTGATTTGATAGCCAGTGATTTAACTATCAAAATAAACAATGTTTCAATCATGACAATCCAGTGAGTTCACTGGTTCAGCATTCAGCACCACTTGGCCTTTACAATTAAAACAACTGTGAAATCAAAACTCTTAAATACTTTGTTATTATAATATAGCCTTCTCACTTCTTATTTAACATAAGACTATTCTATAAACGAATGCATTTTTACACTTAGGAAAATCTTATATCATATTTTCACTTTCAAACATTAGCTACGTTATTATCATATTAGAAAACTATTTTATCTTATTACTCATCAACGATGTTATGAAATCTCATTTTTATTTCTTTACATGAAACAATACCAATGCTTATTCTAATAGAATAAAACCCATCCTTTACATTTCTTTCGAACTCGAAAATATCGTTATATTTTCGGCAACTCCTTTCATTTCCATTTTACTTTGAAATCCTCAAACCTTCATCACCAATGCTATGTTAATATTTCTCTAATGAAATGATAACCTTACTAATCTCTTTACCATTACAACTTATACCATTCTCAGATAATTCTGAAGTCATTTAAGTTGGGGTATTTTAATTACCTCTCAGACCTTTGATCAACAACGTTCATATCTTAAGATTGACACAAGTCGTAATTCGAAACCCGATTCTTCATTCAAATATCAAATTCAAATACTATTAACTATTTTATACAAAATACCATTTCATGCGACCTTCTTACTCTTTGAAAAACCCTTTCTCGAATATAACATTTTCCTTAATTTAATAATTCAGTAATTTCCTTATAAAACACCACTTTTAACCTTTTCCCCTTTTTTAAAACCCTTATTAAAATTAAACAAATATTCTTTAACCATTTTATTCAAAACACACTAATTTTATAATCCATCTCACTTAGAACGGTTGATTTATTCAACTCAAAACACAGTTGTCTCGTCAACCAATTCTAATTCTTTTTCCCTTTAAATTTATTTATAATTAATTTAAATAATCCCATTTAAATGTTTTTCAACAAAACCATTATTCACTTTTTAACCGTTAGGTTAATTTTCTAATTCTCACCTTTACCAATCTGATTAACGTCAGAATTGACTTTATAAAATCAATTAATTATAAAAATAAATATTTATTTCCTTTCTATAAAGTTTTATTCAAAATATATTTTTCCAAAATTTATCTTTAGTTATAAAATAAGTTTTATAACTTCAGTTCTATCGATTTACCTGACGGTAAATCGATGTAAATAAAACAATTTACTTTTAGGCCATTTACTGCCGATTACCCAACCAATACTACCCATTGTTAAAACACAACACAGTTTGACTTTTCAGTCAATGATCACTACTCAAAACAATCACCCAAACATGACAGTTCATATGATAATATGAAAATAAATAATATAATTGAGGAATCCGGTTGGATCCCTCCAACCTGTTCTTCCCTGTATACAAATGGTTATCTCAAATCAGGTCATTCAACCATTTAACTGATAATAACAAATGACGACCATTTAATCCAACCACAAGCCATTCAAACAATTCAACCAATTAAACACGTTTATTTTATAAACGTGACCAACAAGGTAATTTACCTTTATTGGAACTAATCATTAGAATAGCGATTTGACATTTCACCAAAATTAAACGACGGTTTAATTTCATCAGTCAAATCAACAAATAATTTATAACTAGCAAACGGTCAATCATCAGCAAACAGAGCACACAACATAAAAACCCAATTTATATAAAATATAAATGAAAAAAAAACTGAGTGATTTTAACTCACTTTGATTTGATTTCCATTTGAAATGGTTCGGTTTCTCAGTCAAATTAAACTGGCGAAAAATTCCAGTAGTTTCCATTTCTGTTCCAGTCTGTAGTGTTCATTGTATTAATCGTAACAGAATTTGTTTCGCTTCATTCTGTAATCATATGAGACAGTTATTAATGTTTTTAATATACGATTAAATTTATATACTTGTCCTTTAATTAGAATTATGGTCAACTAACTAATATTTACATATGGTATGATGCCCTGTTGATAACTTAACATATGTATGTGTTATTAGCTCGAATAATGAGTCATGTGAGTTAAACCCTATTAGCCTCTTCATCATCACTGTTAGACACAAATTAATTGGCATAAGTTCTCCTACCCTAGTACAAATCGTCCTCATTTTAATATGTATAGTTTAAGAAGATTGGGCGTTAATCTCTACTGGCCACGAAATAAGAGGTTTCCAGGTTTTGTGTATTAATGTATGGTTCAAAAATATGGCCTTATTAAATTTTAATTACACAAAATAACCTAAACCCCACTTGCTTGAACAAATCGATGATCAGTCATTTAGATAACTAGGCTAGGGCCACACACGAATTAGATTAGGCAAATTCGAAAATCACTGTTTATCATCCCTCAGCCAACAATTCACGTACACCTTCTCACTGCCTGTACCCTTTCGAACCCATTCTCTCCACCCACTCTTTACTCTCCTTTCCATTGGTGATTCCCAGTCCATCACGTTTTTGCCCCCATCTCTCGAGTCTCCTTCTGCTCTGGAGTAAAAACATTCATTCTTTAGTTTATACAGCTAAAGTTTAAATGATAAGTTTTCCTTAATAATATAATGACTATATAAAATTACGTTTAGAAATAGAACCTAACTGTTTCCCTTCTTTCCTGATCCTCATGGTATTCCTGCTTCGCACCTTTTTTCTCTTTTTTCTTTTTTTCGAAAGCCTAAGTTCCCACAAATATAGACACAGCACCCTCCCCTTTGCATGAACGAAAACATCACTTCTTGTTCGTTTCCAGACTGCCCCCTACTCTCTTCTTCGTTCACACGCCATTGGATAACCCTGGAAACACCACCGCATGGCACTCCTTCCCATTAACTTCACCATACCGTACTGTCTTCCCTACTATTCACACATCCGCACCCCAACCCTGTTCCTCCCCAGCGTGCTCCCATTCTTCCCAGTGTACGAACCGCAAGTCTCCACCGCCCTTCATCTTCCGTCCCCTCATGTCTGTGCAACCCTAGCGCCCCTTCCTTTGTTTGCATTTCGGTCCTCAACTCCTCCATGTTGGCCTGGTCCGCAAACTACTGCACCCCGTCCCCAACACACTTCCGCTTCCTTCCAATATTTCAGTTTCGTTGTTTTACATAAGAAAGCTTTGGGTTTCATGTATTCAGCTGGGAAGAATATAGAAAAAATGGTAGTTTGAAATTAAGTAGTAAATGGAGGCTTTGTTCTAAGTGGGAGGAGGAAGCTCTGTTTTCTGAAAGTGAGTACATTTCCTAAGTCGCCATTCGCTTTACTGTAAAGAAACAAAAGAAAAAGCAGAAGCCTGTATTTATAAAACAAAACTTGGCAGGCATGGTGATGAAGGCTTGGCCATCACGTATGAACCTTCACACGCACAGTTCGGAAGAGTAGTTCTGCATACTCATATATAGAGTAGGTTGTCTGGTCTTCATCTACGGTGAACTATTGATTTGAAAATACAGGAAAGAACTAGCTGTAGTTGAAATGATAGGAGAACTAGCTTAGGTTGTTAGGCATGTTGTTTTCAAATTTTCCAGTGAAGTACAGAGTAGAGTAAATGGGTCATGATATATCTTTTCTGTTGTTAAGACATGCACCCAGATTTTTGAAAGAACAGCGTATCCTAGCCTAAAGATATGCGCCCAGATTTTAAGCAATATCCATATCAAGACTTGAAAACTCGGCCAGATTTTCTCAGAACAAAATCGCAAATTTTAAAAAATGTAATCTGTCAGAGATTTTGTTTTTTACAAGGTAGGGATACAGTGAGATTTATGCACATGAATGGAAGAAATTATTTTTAATAACTATCTGAAACTTCGTCGCGAAGTAACACAAAAAACTAACCATGATCAACTTCTGTTTTCTGATAAAAAAGCTAATCTTAGTGTAAAAAGGTATTCCGGACCAAATGGGACAAGTTACTTCGAATTTCGACATCGTTTGAAAAAAATGCCTTGATAAAACCAAAAATAAACACGCATTTAATTTTTCCACGATCACCAGATAAATCGAATCAACTTGAAACCTTGCAATCCTAAAATAATTCTTCAATACGAACCCAACGGCACCAGTTTCGTCGCATTCTGAGACTGTTTCCCCGGTAGGCTACTTTTACGCCCACCGCATTGCCATTTCAGACACCAAATTAGCCGGTCTCCAAAATTAACAAACAATATACCTATCCTGACTCTAATCGACGATACGAACTCAACGGATTTTGTTTCGTGGTCTAATTCGATCGTCTGCTCAAGTTACACTCAAATATCCCTTTATTTATTTAAATACACGCTATAGGAAATGAACGGGCGTTTATGGCTACCATGGCCACATACGACATCGGTTTGTCACGCCATTCACCACCGTACAATAATTTAACGTTACGGTTCTAATGACACTGTTTTCGTCAAAAACTGAGTACGTTTGCAAAACGGCTATTTTAAAGGTCGATATTTAAATAACGATTTCCACAACGACTATTTCAAAATTTGATTTTACCATAACTAGCAATTTATAACACGAAATCTGACTTTTTCACTTTCATATGAAAATTATCATTAATACGGTTCCGGCGTTTCTTGTTTCACAGAAATCCGACTTATATCGGATCCTGTATATTCAGTTGAAGTTCAAAACTCGAGTTTACGAACTGCACGCCATTTTCAAGCTCGATTTACAATTATATAAATATATAACATTCGAACTTCATTTAAATAACATATTAAATGTTAAATTCCTTCGATATTCCAAATAAAATATTTAAAACTAATTTAAATATCCAGATTCAAAAGGGTCGAAAAACACAGTTCGTTACATTCTTCCCCCGTTGAAATAATTTCGTCCTCGAAATTGCTAAGGTAAGAAAAGACGTTACAAACCCACTAACTTTCAAATCCAATTTATTTTAAATTAGAAACCAATTTCTATACCATATATAAATATTTCCAAAAATATTGAAAATTTTCTAACACCTTAAATTTCCGAAAAATTTCGCCAGCACCTCCCTTGTACGGCTCAATCGGTACAACTACAACTCGCCTTTATAGGCCTTCTCAAATCCAAAAGAAAATAAAACAGCCAAGCGGCTTGCCAAATAGGCTCATAAATCACCAAACCCATATAAAAATAAACGTGTACCTTTTTGTCGGGCATTTCATTATATCCTTTCCATCTGCTGCCCTGTCAGTATATACAAATGCATTCCCAACAAAATTCCAATTTAATCCTCAAAACCAAATCCTTCACGCGTCCAAGCCAAATCCCATTTTTAACTCAATTTCCATCCATTATCAATTTCAACTCTTAACTTACCCGTCCAACAACATTTCAGATTCCTGTCTCACAATTCAAAAATATGATTCTACTCGATATATTATATCCCGATTCAATTTCCAGTTAATTGGTTTAAATACAATTCATATTTGTTTTCCCAATTTCTATTTAATTTTGCCTTTGTTTAAACAATTTCCCTGGGAGTTTTTAAACAGTTTAGCTCTTTCAAAAATCAAATATTCCTTTTCAGGATTCAAAACAACTTGTTTTTCTCAAAGCAATTCAAACCAAAATCTTTGGTAGTAATCCATCACTTAGAACTCGGAAATTAACACTGATGACGTGGCCAACATCATCAGAGTTACTTCCCAGCTATCGAAGTGAGTTCAATACTATATCACTTATCAAAACCATATTTAAACCTTTTCATTTTAAAATCTATTTCAAAATACTAAACACAATGCTCGTAAAACAATTTAAAATCTCCCAAGATCTTAAAATTCTCATATATCCAATCCAAGTTCATTTGCAAACATCTTTCCCTCTTTCAGGAATTTTAATTCCAATCCCGATATTAATTTCAGATCTAATTTAACTGATTTCATATATTATACGAATTCTAATTGGTTATTTATATAACATTTCAATTATAATCAACCAACACATCCAATATACTATAATACTTCAAATATTAATCATTCTTTTATATTAAAATATAATTTGGGTAAAATTATTTCATTTACCCTTTTGCAAAACATACTGTGTCGGTTTATCGTACTTGAGTGTTTAGAAACTCCTATCGATACAGTGGATCAAACTGATCGACCAGAACTCATAAACAACTCAACCAATAAATCTCCACAATATAAAACAATTTTTATAAAATCTACAAATACGTTCACTCATATATATATACTCAACCCAATCTAGGGTATTGCTAACCCCATCTCTATTGAGTTACACCACAGAGCCAAGGTTATTACTAAACCAACAGCTCTGATACCACTGTAACGACCCAGGGATTTTCGGCCCTGGAAATCGACATAAATACCTTTACCGTAACTCATGCCGACCTTTCAAACACCGAAACACTGGAACGTTATTAGAAAGAAATTAGAGGGTGAGATAAGAAAGAAAGAAATATTAGAATAGAAGAAGAAGAAGAAGAATCAACATAACACAGAATCAGAGTCTCACATTGCAGCGGAACAAAATATAATACAAAAAGAAATCTTTACTGAGAGCTTTAAAATATACTTACCATATCAGAGTACACCAAACAACGGGACAGTTATAAAAACCTGTTCCCATATACAACACACAGCGGAATAGTAGCTACATAATATCATGCGTCTGAACACCTCCAGCTCATCTCTGGACTTCATAGCATTCGATAACCTGAACCTGTACACCCGGGCTAACCCGAGCATTTACAAAACACCGGGTCAGTTTGGTGAACCAGAGTGAGAAAAATTCGCACAGTATTAAGGGTATCACACAACTTGATTTTAAAGTCAACATATTTTCAAAGAAAGGATAATCGTAAGACCAAATCCACACATAAACACGGATGGTTTTTACCTTACGATAACCCAAAACATTTTTGAAATCAATATCTTACTCTGATATTATAATAATGTCTAAATACAAGTAAATAACAACCTAGTGGAATGCTTGCATCTCACGCTCCACATAAATAGTATACAATCAAAACCACAGGCACTTATTGGAGACTGGATTTCGACTATGACAAGGTATGGGACCACCTGCCGATAGTGTACCTCTAGAGACGAATAAACTGGTTCAACAAGAACGTCTTGCAATCCGGCCCTCACATGACCGACCACTCATTTCGCTTGATTGTATCGTATGTATATCACCAACGGTTGGGCTCAAACCATCGTTTCCCGAAAAGGGACATCATCGAAACAGATTTAAAGAAGCAAAAGGAATTTCTCTAGATAGGTGATTATACACCCTAATGGGAGCGACCAACATAGCCATGCTGCCTACCCGATTTTTGTCATTTCCCGGATGTGAGGCTTGAGTTTTGAATTTTACTTCGAACACCTGATCACCATTCACTTTGAATGCCACATCGTCAGATCCGTCAAATCACTAGTTGACGTTCACAAAAATACTCTGCAGCTGATAGAAGTACGTTTGTAAAAATTAATGTACGTGACCATCTGGAAATACTCTGTCAAACACTCGTCCATACAAGTCATCCAAGATCAGAATGAACTGAAGGTACTCCCCTACTGCATCCAATATAGGAATCACCCCATGGATCAATAGCGAAAAGTCCTTGCAACCCGTAGATTTCAACCACGACAGAATCACAGTTTATCTCTGGCTGCTAAACCAGAGATTTTTAGTAATCCTTAAGCTTATGAAGGTCCATGGTCTTCAATGCTCCATCTCGACCGTCTTCTGATAACTTCACGTATTTGTTGGTCGGAATGGTTTTCGAATATAAATTCGATCCCGGTCTTTCCTTACCAACAATCGCATGGGTCAGATTTGATAGTCAGTGATTTAACTATCAAAATAAACAATGTTTCAATCATGACAATCCAGTGAGTTCACTGGTTCAACATTCAGCACCACTTGGCCTTTCCAATTAAAACAACTGTGAAATCAAAACTCTTAAATACTTTGTTATTATAATATAGCCTTCTCACTTCTTATTTAACATAAGACTATTCTATAAACGAATGCATTTTTACACATAGGAAAATATTATATCATATTTTCACTTTCAAACATTAGCTACATTGTTATCATATTAGAAAACTATTTTATCTTATTACTCATCAACGATGTTACGAAATCTCATTTTTATTTCTTTACTTGAAACAATACCAATGCTTATTCTAATAGAATAAAACCCATCCTTTACATTTCTTTCTAATTCGAAAATATCGTATATTTTCAGCAACTCCTTTCATTTCCCTTTTACTTTGAAATCCTCAAACCTTCATCACCAATGCTGCGTTAATATTTCTCTAATGAAATGATAACCTTACTAATCTCTTTACCATTACAACTTATACCATTCTCAGATAATTCTGAAGTCGTTCAAGTTGGGTTATTTTAATTACTTCTCAGACCTTTGATCGACAACGTTCATATCTTAAGATTGACACAAGCCATAATTCAAAACCTGATTCTTCATTCAAATATCAAATTCAAATATCAAATTCAAATACCATTAACTATTTTATACAAAATACGATTTCATGCGACCTTCTTACTCTTTGAAAAACCCTTTCTGGAATATAACATTTTCCTTAATTTAATAATTGAGTAATTTCCTTATAAAACACCACATTTAACCTTTTCCCTTTTTTAAAATCCTTATTAAAATTAAAAAAATATTCTTTAACCATTTTATTCAAAACACACTAATTTTATAATCTATCTCACTTAGAACGGTTGATTTATTCAACTCAAAACACAATTATCTCGTCAACCAATTCTAATTCGTTTTCCCTTTAAATTTATTTATAATTAATTTAAATAATCCCATTTAAATGTTTTTCAACAAAACCATTATTCACTTTTTAACCGTTAGGTTAATTTTCTTATTCTCACCTTTACCAATCTGATTAACGTCAGAATTGACTTTATAAAATCAATTAATTATAAAAATAAATATTTATTTCCTTTCTATGAAGTTTTATTCAAAATATACTTTTCCAAAATGTATCTTTAGGTATAAAATAATTTTTATAACTTCAGTTCTATCGATTTACCTGACACTAAATCGATGTAAATAAAACAATTTACTTTTAGGCCATTTACTGCCGATTACCCAACCAATACTGCCCATTGGTTAAAACACAACACAGTTTGACTTTTCAGTCAATGATCACTACTCAAAACAATCACCCAAACATGACGGTTCATATGATAATATGAAAATAAATAATATAATTAATGAATCCGGTTGGATCCCTCCAACCTGTTCTTCCCTGAATACAAATGGCTATCTCAAATCAAGTCATTCAACCATTTAACTGATAATAACAAATAACGACCATTTAATCCAACCACAAGCTATTCAAACAATTTAACCAATTAAACACGTTTATTTTATAAACGTGACCAAAAAGGTAAGTTACCTTTATTGGAACCAATCGTTAGAATAACGATTTGGTATTTCAACGAAATTAAACGACGGTTTAATTTCATCAGTCAAATCAATAAATAATTTATAACTAGCAAACGGTCAATCATCGACAAACGGAGCACACAACATAAAAACCCAATTTGTATAAAATATAAATGAAAAAAAAACTGAGTGAGTTTAACTCACTTTGATTTGATTTCCGTTTGAAATGGTTCGGTTTCTCAGTCAAATTAAACTGGCGAAAAATTCCAGTGGTTTCCATTTCTGTTCCAGAATGTAGTGTTCATTGCCATAATCGTAACAGAATTTGTTTCGCTTCATTCTGTAATCATATGAGACAGTAATTAATGTTTTTAATATACGATTAAATTTATATACTTGTCCTTTAATTAGAATTATGGTCAACTAACTAATATTTACAAGTTACGTTCCAATTGGTTCGCTGCTTCACCAAAAAGGAATGGGCCAACTGTTTTAAACAAACATACACCACTAAACTAAAACCACTGGCCACGATATGATGCCCTGTTGATAACTTAACATATGTATGTGTTATTAGCTCGAATAATGAGTCATGTGAGTTAAACCCTATTAGCCTCTTCATCATCACGGTTAGACACAAATTAATTGGCATAAGTTCTCATACCCTGGTACAAATCGTCCTCATTTGAATATGTATAGTTTAAGAAGATTGGGCGTTAATCTCTACTGGCCACGAAATAAGAGATTTACAGGTTTTGTGCATTAATGTATGGTTCAAAAATATGGCCTTCTTAAACTTTAATTACACAAAATAACCTAAACCCCACTTACTTGAACAAATCGATGATCAGTCATTTAGATAACTAGGCTAGGTCCACACACGAATTAGATTACGCAAATTGGAAAATCACTATTCATCATCCCTCAGCTCAACAATTCACGTACGCCTTCACTGCCTGTACCCTTTCGAACCCATTCTCTCCACCCACTCTTTACTCTCCTTTCCATTGGTGATTCCCAGTCCATCATGTTTTTGCCCCCATCTCTCGAGTCTCCTTCTGCTCTGGAGTAAAAAGATTCATTCTTTAGTTTATACAGCTAAAGTTTAAATAATAAGTTTTCCTTAATAATATAATTGACTATATAAAATTACGTTTAGAAATAGGACCAAACCGTTTCCCTTCTTTCCTGATCCTCACGGTATTCATGCTTCGCACCCATTTTTTTCTTTTTTTTCGAAAGCCTAACTTCCCACAAATGTAGACACATCACCCTCCCCTTTGCATGAACGAAAACATCACTTTTAGTTCATTTCCAGACTGTCCTCTACTCTCTTCTTCGTTCACACGCCATCGGATAACCCTGGAAACACCACCGCATGGCACTCCTTCCCATTAACTTCACCATACCGTACTGTCTTCCCTACTATTCACACATCCGCACCCCAAACCTGTTCCACCCCAGCGTGCTCCCATTCTTCCCAGCGTATGAACCGCAAGTCTCCACCGCCCTTCATCTTCCGTCCCCTCATGTCTGTGCCAACCCTAACGCCCCTTCCTTTGTTTGCATTTCGGCCCCCAACTCCTCCATGTTGGCCTGGTCCGCAAACTACTGCACCCCGTCCCCAATACACTTCCGCTTCCTTCCAATATTTCAGTTTTGTTGTTTTACATAAGAAAGCTTTGGGTTTCATGTACTCAACTGGGAAGAATATTGAAAAAATGGGAGTTTGAAATTAAGTAGTAAATGGAGGCTTTGTTTTATGTGGGAGGAGGAAGCTCTGTTTTCTGAAAGTGAGTACGTTTCCTAAGTCGCCATTCGCTTTACTGTAAAGAAACAAAAGAAGAAGCAGAATCCTGTATTTATAAAACAACAACTTGGTAGGAACGGTGATGAAGGCTTGGCCATCACGTATGAACCTTGGCACGCACAGTTCGGAAGAGTAGGTCTGCATACTCGCATATAGAGTAGGTTGTCTGGTGTGCATCTATGGTTAACTATTGATTTGAAAATACAGGAAAGAACTAGCTGTATTTGAAATGATAGGAGAACTAGCTTAGGTTGTTAGGCATGTTGTTTTCAAATTTTCCAGTGAAGTACAGAGTAGAGTAAATGGGGCACGATATATCTTTTCTATTGTTAAGGCATGCACCCAGATTTTTGAAAGAACAGCGTATCCTAGCCTAAAGATATGCGCCCAGATTTTAAGCAGTATCCATATCAAGACCTGAAAACTCGGCCAGATTTTCTCAGAACAAAATCGCAAATTTTAAAAAATGTAATCTGTCAGAGATTTTGTTTTTTACAAGGTAGGGATACAGTGAGATTTATGCACATGAATGGAAGAAATTATATTTAATACCTATCTGAAACTTCGTCGCGAAGTAACACGAAAAACTAACCATGATCAACTTCTGCTTTCTGATAAAAAAGCTAATCTTAGTGTAAAAATGTATTCCGGACCCAATGGGACAAGTTTCGTCGAATTCCGACATCGTTTGAAAAAAATCCCTTGATAAAACCAGAAATAAACACGCGTTTAATTTTTCCACGATCACCAGATAAATCGAATCAACTTGAAACCTTGCAATCCTAAAATAATTCTTCAATACGAACCCAACGACACCAGTTTCGTCGCATTCTGAGACTGTTTCCCTGGTAGGCTACTTTTACGCCCACCGCAATGCCATTTCAGACACCAAATTAGCCGGTCTCCAAAAATAACAAACTATATACCTATCCTGACTCTAATCGACGATACAAACTCAACGGAATTGGTTTCGTGGCCTAATTCGATCGTCTGCTCAAGTTACACTCAAATATCCCTTTATTTATTTAAATACGCGCTATAGGAAATGAACGGGCGTTTATGGCTACTGTGGCCACATACGACCTCGGTTTGTCACGCCATTCACCACCGTACAATAATTTAACATTACGGTTCTAATGAAACTGGTTTCATCGAAAACTGAGTTCGTTTGCAAAACGGCTATTTTAAAGGTCGATATTTAAATAATGATTTCTACAGCGACTATTTCAAAATTTGATTTAGTCATAACTAGCAATCTATAACACGAAATCTGGCTTTTTCTCTTTCATATGAAAATTATCATTAATACGGTTCCAACGTTTCTTGTTTCACAGAAATCCAACTTATATCGGATCCTGTATATTCAGTTGAAGTTCAAAACTCGAATT
This sequence comes from Allium sativum, assembly GCA_030737875.1. NCBI lineage: Eukaryota > Viridiplantae > Streptophyta > Magnoliopsida > Asparagales > Amaryllidaceae > Allium > Allium sativum. The sequence continues at coordinate 83,602,924 of CM060913.1, read as the reverse complement.
TATGAACTGCACGCCGTTTTCAAGCTCGATTTATAATTATATAAATATATAATGTTCGAACTTCGTTTAAATAACGGATTAAATATTAAATTCCATCGATATTCCAAATAAAATATTTAAAACTAATTTAAATATCCAGATTCAAAAGGGTCAAAAAACACGGGTCGTTACAAAATTTATTAAATTATCACTCGTAAAATGATGTTACGAAATATCGTCTATTTCATTACTTGAAACAATACAAATGTTATTCTGATAGGATAAAACTCAGCCTTATGTTTTCCTTCTAATTAGAAAATATCGTTATATTTTCAGCAGCTCCTCTTATTTCCCTTTTTACTTTGAAATCCTCATTATACATTTTCCAAATCTTTATCACAAATGTTGTGTTATTATTTCTCTAATGAACTCATAACTTTACTAATCTCTTTTACCATTACAACTTATATCATCCTCAGATAAATTCTGAAGTCGTTCAAGTTGGGGTATTTTAATCACCTCTCAGACCTTGCTCAATAACGTTCATATCTAAGATTAGATACAAGTTATAATCAAAAACCCAATATCTCATTCCAATCTCAAGACAAATCCTATTTAACTATTTTATTTACAAATACGGTTTCATAAACCTTCTTCCCTTTTTGAAAATCACTTTCTCGAATATAACATTTTCCTTAATTTAATAATTAAGTAATTCCTTATAAAACACCACTTTTTACCCTTTACATCTTTTTAAACAATTTTATTTATAATTCATATTTGTTTACAAAATCTGATGATCCATTTCTTTTACCAATCTCACTTGCACTAATTCTCCCCCAAACTCATTCATCCATTCCTGCTTTGGAAATTTTATTATATTTTACCCTTCTTACTTAATATCGTTATTAAGTAACGTTAATTAAAATTAACGATATATTACCTCAAATCTCTTTTATATAACTCTGGTTTGTTATAAAACCCTTTTATCTAAATTCCCCTTTACTTAATTCAAATAATTAAGTAACATTTAATTTTAAGCTATAATATTCACTTAAAAAATTCTTTTATAACTTTGTTATAAAAACTCAGGTTTAAGCAAAACCTGTTCACAAACTCCTTTAACCTTTCCATTTGGATTTCATTTCCCATTTCGGGTACTTTTTAAATGGATTTCAATTAAAAAGCATTTCCCTAAATTATTATCAATTAAAATAATAATTTACCTCGATAGTTAACTACTTTCATAGTTAATTCCTTTATTTAATAAAATAAATATTAATTCCCTTTTTAAAGATCTTATTAAAATTAAAACAATATTCACTAAACTATTCTATTATATTAATTCAAATCAAACTAATTTAAAATTAATTCCAATTACAATGGTTGACTTAGTCAACTCAAGGCACCGTTATTTCGTTAAACCATTTCAATCCATTCTCACTTCAAATTAATTATTAATATAATTAATTTAAATAATTCCATTTAATTAAGTTTCAATAACCAATTTTCCAAATTTTAACCGTTAAGGTTATATTCTATTTCCATATTTATAAATCTGATTAATCTTACTTTGTAAAATCAATTTATAATTAATTATAAACATAAATATTTATTTATTTTATAAAGTTTTATATCAAATAATATATTTCAAAATCTATCTCCAGTTATAAAATAAATTTTATAACTTTCGTTCTATCAATTTACCTGACGGTAAATCAATAGAAACAAAACAATTTACTTTAGGCCATTTACTGTCGATTACTCAACCAATATTGCCCATTGGTTAAAACCAAACACAGGTTGAATTTCCAACCAATGATCAATACTCAAATCAATCACCCAAACATGACAGTTCATATGATAATATAAAATTAAATAATATATTTGAGGAATCCGGTTGAATCCCTCCAACTTGTTCTTCCCTGTATACAAATGGTTATCTCCAAACAGATCGTTCAATTTCATTTAACTGATAATAATAAACAACGACCATTTGATCCCAACCACAAGCAATTCAAACAATTCAACCAATTAAACACGTTTATTTTATAAATGTGACCAACAAGGTAAGTTACCTTTATTGGTACCAATCGTTAAAATAACGATTTGGTATTTTACTGATATTAAACGATGGTTTAATTTCATCAGTTAAATCAGCAAATAAATATATCATTAGCAAACTGTCAACCATTGGCAAGCAGAGCACACAAAATAAAAACCCAATTTATATAAAATATAAATGGGAAGAACTGAGTGAGTTTAACTCTCCTTGATTTGATATGGTTGTCAACAGCTCGTTTTAATTAAATCAAATGGTCATTTAATTTTATTAAAATTCCCGGTTGATTCCAAATCCTTTCGTCGTTGCTTCACAATGTAGTGCTTGTTGAGACGAGTTCAAGATCGCTTGAATTGTTCCATTCCGATCTGCCAATAAAAAGTTATTAATATCTTAAGTCAGCGGTTTTAATTAAACTATTAAATCCCTAATTATTTATTAACTAATTCTCTAAATCATATCATAAAAGCTAATTATATTCCTTAGAGTTTGCTGATTAGCTACCATTTTGATTGACCGACTAACAGGTTGTTCCTCTATTTATTCTGCCCGATGTTCATTTAAAAGCCTGTTTAAAAACCTTACTTTTTAAATTACCCTATCATTAACTTAAATATTAGTTTAAGAATTTAATTACTGATTATATAATATTGGCCGATAACAACATTTCAAGGCCGTTTATCTACCTTTGTTTAACAAATTCTATAGGCCGACATGGTTTCATTTACTGTTTTCATTTCTCCTTGAAACTTCTAGCTTCTACACGCCCTGAAATGAATTCATCGTGTTAATATGTTTTAATTGACACTAATAATTCCTACTAAAAATCAACTTAGTTACTCACTTTCGATTATACCATCTGTATTGTTCCAGGTTTCGCTACAAACTTTACTCCACCGTTTTCTTTGTTATAATCCTGCCTTTGTTCCAAAAGGTTGCATTTGATTCCATCTGTAACATAAACTTACTTATTCCAACATAAATCACATTTTAGTTAAAATGATTACTTCATAATATTTTCATTACGTTGGTTCTCTGGGAAGAAGTATTGGATTGATCCAAATTTTCTTTCCATCTATTCTCTGCCTGCTCTCTTCGTTGAAACCTGCTATCCTATTTCAACACAGAACCCATGCCTCCACCTCATTTCATCACCGCCGCACGCCTTGTGTTCCACCGGACCTTGATCTGAGGACCCAATCCGATGTACCTAGGCCTGCTTGATCATCCACCGAAGGCCTGCCCCTCTAGGAGTCGCTGCTCGTCGTCGGTCTGCCCTCGAACGGCAGCTCTTTCGAGTGAGTTTCAGACTACCACATCTCCTTTTATATGATCATCACTGGTCAGATTGTATACCTCAACGAGAGTCACGACTTTCTAGTTATGAAGTCGGGAATTTATGCGTGGATGTAGAGTTAATTTTAGGGGAAATATTCAAAGAATTTTGTTCGTTGATAAAGGAGGAGCGGCGGCTAACTTCTGTTTGACCATACTAAAGAAATTCTAGGATTCAACGCAGTGGTATGGGTATATATAGGGTCAGTTATATCATTAAATTATTATCTGAAATTTCATCACGAAGTAATTGATTAATACCACTGCAAACAATTTCTGTTTTCTGATAAAAAGGCTAATCCTAGCATAGAAAAATATTCCGGACCTAATGGAATAGGTTTCGTCGAAATCCGACATCGTTTGAAAAAAATTCCTTTATAAAACCAGCGAAAAACACACGTTTAAATATTCCACGATCACTGAATAAATCCGATCAACTTGAAACCTTGAATTCCTATAATAATTCTTCAATACAAACCCAACGGCACCAGTTTCGTCGCATTCTGAGACAGTTTTCCCGGTAGGCTATTTTTATACACGCATCGCATTGCCATTTTGGACACCAATTTTCCCCGTCTTCAAAAATAACAAACTATATACCTATCCTGACTCTAATCTACGATACGAACTCAACGGAACTGGTTTCGTGGCCTAATTCGATCGTATGTTCAAGTTACACACAAATATCTCTATATTGAATTAATTACACGCTATAGAAATTGAATGGGCGTTTACAGCTACCGTGGTCACATACGACATCGGTTTGCCACACAATTTGATTTTATTACCATAATTTAATGATACGGTCCCAATGAAACTGATTTCATCGAAAACAGAGTCCGTTTTCAAAATCGCTAATTTTAATGCTTATATAATATCGATTTAGAGTAGGATATAAATTCCAAATAAATTCAATAAAATAAAAATAAATTATTTCTATCATATATATCCAACCAGAATATATATACAACCTCCAATATAGTTTACCCAACTCAATATCGTAAATTTTTGAGTTAAACAATTTAAATTTCTTTATTTAAATATATAAAATAAACGTTATATTTTAATAGCGATTTCCATAGCGACTATTTCAAAAATTGAATTGGACATAACTAACAATCTATAACACGAAATTTGAATTTTTCTCTTCCATATGAAAATTATTATCAACACGGTTCCAACGTTTCTTGTTTCACAGAAATCCGACTTATATCGGATCCTGTATTTTCCGTTGAAGTTCAAAACTCCATATTACGAACTGCACACCATTTTCAAGCTCGATTTATATTATATATAAATTTATAACGTCAATACTTCGTTTTAAATAACGAATTAACTATTAAAATTCATTAATATTCCAAATACAATATTTAAAATAAATAAACAAATAAAATATTTGACTGCCAAAAATACGGGTCGTTACATTCTTCCCCCCTTAAAACAATTTCGTCCTCGAAATTGCTAAGGTAAGAAAAATGCTACAAATCCCCTTTATTTCCAAATCCAATTTATTTTAAATTGAAAACCGATTCAATATCGTAAATAAATATCTTCAAAAATATCGAAAATTTTCTAACACAGTAAATTCCAGAAAAAAATCGGCATAGTCTCCCCTACATGGAGTGACATCTGCGATATCGCAGGAACAAATAATATGTATACATCGACCCACGCGGTCGGAAAACAAAAATCAAACCCCAAAATTTTATATTTTCGCGTAGGCGTACCTTTTTGCGTGCGCTATTTAATTTATTGTGATCTACTCAATCAAAATCTAATCCTCAAAAGCCATCTGGCACCTGTACTTACTCAATTAACATATAAGTAACAGATATATGTAACTCTCGAATAGTACTTCATTAACTGACAAGCATAACTACACAAATTGTCAAAACCGAACATGAACACCATTTATCTTCAATTATAGGGACAAATTATTAATTTCAAATCATATATAGCTTCATTGCAATCAATTCGTCCAACTCCAATTTAACTTGTTGATGAATTCTATTCAAGTAGTCTAACATACAATCAATAATTAATTCACAATCAACTTAACCAATACACAACCAATTCAACCAAATCAATTGAATTTACATTCAATATTTTACTTTGGTTTCATATCTTTGAACATAAATCGATTAACATCCAATTTATTTCTATTTGATTATTATTTATTTATCAAATTTCAGATTTCCAACTCTGTTTTATTTAATTTCAATATCATTCTGAATTTAATTACACTTAACCAAGTTAAGTTTTCAACTCAAATTTTCAATTCGATTTGAATTCTATCCAAATCAATCAAACACACTAATGTCTCAATAATTTGATAAAATTATTTCCTTTCTATACAAAATATAATTTGGGTAAAATTATTACATTTACCCTCTTTACAAAACAATACTGTATCGATTGCCAGTTCAACACTTCTCAACAATTGAACCGACCAACAAACATAATACAAAACATTTGTATATAAAATTTACAAATACGCTCTTATATATATACACACATACACACTCAATCTTGATCTAGGGTATTACTAACCCAATCTCTATCGAGTTACGCCACAGAGCTAAGGTTATTACTGAATCAATAGCTCTGATACTAGTGTAACGACCTAAGGATTTTCAGCTTGGGAAAATCGACATAAATACCTTTACCATAACTCATGCCGACCTTCCCAACACCAAAAACACTGGAACGTTATTAGAAAGAAATTAGAGGGTGAGATAAGAAAGAAAGAAATATTAGAATAGAAGAAGAAGAACCAGCACAACACAGAATCAGAGTCTCACATCGCAGCGGAACAAAATATAATACAGAAATAAAACTTTTTGAGAACTTTTAAAAATACTTACAATTATCAGAGTACAGCGCACGTCTGGACAGTATAATAACCTGTCCTCATATAAAACACACAGCGAAATAGTAGCTATATAATATCATACGTCTGAACACCTCTAGCTCGTCTCTGGACTTCGCAACATCCGATAGCCTGGACATGTACAACCCGTTCTAACCCGAGCATTTACAAAACACCGGGTTAGTTTGGTGAACCAGAGTGAGAAAAACTCGCACAGTATTAAGGGTATCACATAACTTGCTTCTAAAGTTCAAAAATCTTTGCGAAAGAAAAGGATAATCGTAAGACCAAATCCACACATAAATGCGGGCGATTTTTACCCCCATTCCAGACACAATGAGAAATGTCCCATAAGCGAGTTCGACTGTTTCGGTCAGTTTTTCTTTAAAATAAAATATAAATTAATATAATGTTCAAAATTGAATTCAATATACATTTTAATTTACTGGGGCCACATACTGACTCCAAAAATTCCAAAAAAATAAATCTACTTATGTTTTGATGATACGGTTTTAACAAAACTAATTTCGTTGAATTTGGATACCGTCTGAAAAATTGTCATTTTCCAGTCGATTAAATTCAAACTTAAAGTACCAAACGTGTTTAAATTCACCACGCTCACATATTAATTCCAAAAATTATGAAAATTGGGATCTAGCAATAATCTGACATTCCGGATCCAACAAAAGTGATTTCGTCGGAAATGGAGGTCCTTTGCAAAATGGCTATTTTAAGGGTTATATATTATTTAAAAATAAATTAAATTCCATAGCGACTATTTTGAATTTTGAATTGGACATAACTTTCAATTTACATTATGAAATCTTAGTTTCTTACATTCATTAGAAAGATATTATTAAACAGATTCAAATATTTCTTGTTCTACTGGAATCCGATATATTTTGAATCATATACATTCATTTAAAATTTGAAATCGAATTTTCAAACTACCGCGCCATTTCAGGCTCAATTTTTTAGTAAAATAAATTTATACGTTCTAACTTCGATTTAAATAAATTTTTAGTCGTTATTATTTAAAATAAACGATTTAAATATTCAGAATCCATTAAAATAGCCAAAATAAAAATTTTAAATTGGGTCCGAAAATCCAGGTTGTTACTATTGGTTCCTTCATTAAATATTTTTCATATAATATTCCTAAAATAAAGAAAAAGTTTCAAGTCAAAATAATTAATTTCAAAAAATTCCTGTAACAACCTGGATTTTCAGCCATTTAATTTTGAACATTTAAATTGTGTTAAGTGTTGTATTTGGAATATAAAAGGATTTTTATAAGGAATTTATTTATTTAAAAATGATGTTTAAACATATAATTTATAATTTAATTTATAACAAGCTCGTAACGTCGCGGTAGTTCATAATATTATGTTTTGACCTTCAATTGAATATACAGAATCCAATATAAGTCGGATCTCGTTGAAACAAGAGACGTTCGGATCTATTTGACTATATTTTTCTAATAGAAGAGAAAATTTGAAATTTTGTCTTATAGATTGTGAGTAATGTCCAAATCAAAATTTCAGAAAGTCGTTAGGAATCGTTTATTTAATTATAACGATTTATATTTTATATAAATCGATTTTAAATAATCTGAATATCGCTTTAATTTGAAATATCAAGTTATAAATCCAAATATGTTTACTTTGGAGCTATATGATGTTCTATTCGTATATATATGATAATAATGATTTATTATTGTTAAATTGAGTTGTTTTTGAATTTGTTTATATTTTATCAATTTATCAAGCCTTAAAATAGTCTTTTTGCAAATGACGTAAGTTTTCGATGAAATTAATTTCAGTAGATCCATAAAATTTAATAATTATATGATAATAAATTTCATGACAATTCGATATTGTGTGTAACCGCGATAACCATAAACGCCTAGATTTTTATTTAATCGTTTATTCAATTTAATATAGAACTTAAGAATAGTCATTTTTCAAACAATCTCCAATCTCAATGAAACCAACTTTATAAAATCCATAATGGTTAATTATAATAAGAATTCTGGTTGGAGTTATTTTGATTATCGTGCTCGATATAAACACTTATTAATCTACATTGTGAATTAAAAGGGAGTTTACCCAAATAATCTCGGAATTCGACAAAATTAGTTCCATGGTTTCTGGAATATTTAACTATTGTAAGATTTCAAGTTTTGACCCAATTTGAGTTGTTATATGAGTATGCAAAAATTAAACAAGAATAAATCAACGATTTTAATATTTAAAATTTCACTATTTTTCCAAAAACACTCGGAATTTGATGAAACAAGTTTCGTTGGGTCTGTAATGTCAAATTATAGCGCGATGTCAGTTTTCGTCGCAATTGGAATGCGTATGTAGTCATATGAAATTAAAACGCTAAGCGTAAGTGGCGATAAGCAACAAATAATAAAATTGAATTAAATAATCCAATATAAAATTATTTCCAACGTCTATAAAATAAGTCGTTCCCCTTACAATCCCTAGGCCCCAATCTTTTCTTCCATTGCCTATTTCTTAAATCCTCGTTTCGATTCTTCCAGTAAAAATAAAAGAAAAACAGAGAATCACCCAGTTTGAAAATTCACAGCAAATCGAGTGAAATCCCTAAATTTACAAAACTTGTGTCGATTTATTTCTCAGACCTTACTCTTCAATCCAGTATGCATATTATCGGGATCGGTTCTGACTCGTTCATTGAAAACTGAAATGCGATAGTTAGGGTTCATGGTTTGGGGAAATTGGAGCTTCTCTGGTGTAGGCGGGTTGGTTGTGCGAGGTGGAGTTCGATCAAAGGTGGTAGTTCGAGCCCCGGAGGCCGATGGCAGCGCAGAAAAATAGGTGAACATGAAGTTTTTTCATTTTTTGGCATACTGTGGCGTCGTAGATGGCTTCGAGCTGACGTGGCCTCGCCTGTGGAATGGATCGTTTAGGCAAAGCAAACACTAGAGGCGGTGAATAGTGTTTGTAAGAATTTAAACAAAACTAAAAACTAAAGAGAACTATGGGATGAATTAAACACCACAAACACAATAACAGACACAGATTCAAAAACAGATGCAAAATAAATATAAATAAAAGTGCAGAAAAGGAAAGAACACACCGGATTTTATATTGGCTCGGATCACTCCTACGTCCAGTCGTGCAAAACGCTGCATTGTGCAGAGTTTTATTACTGTTTTCAAATAGAAAAATACAACCTCCTTGATTTCGCGGCTCAACAAGGAGATAACGACTCCTATCCCTTGATTCACGGCTCAAAAAGGGCACACCGACTCCTATTCCTTGATTTCACGGCTATAAGTGTTGGATCTAGATTAACCCTAGAGGGGGGCGGTGAATAGGGTTTATCACAGTTTTTAACTGAGTTAAAAATCTAACAAGATATATATTAATAAGCAGATCACAGAATATAGCAGGAACAGAAATGTAGAAAATAAATCACACACAGATATACCCAGCTTCGGCAAAACCATGCCTACTGCTGCATTTCCAATGTTTCTACTAGGTGATAGAATAGATCCCGCATACAAGACAAGTAAACTTGCAAACCCTGCTCCTATTCTAACCCTACGCTCAAAACCGTAGACTAATCTAAACCCGTAGATCAGATTCACCATGATTACAACCCCGTAACCAGTAAATCCTAGATTTTACAGACTCTAGCAACTGCCAGTCAACACCCTGACTGGATCTCCTAGTATTTTACAAAGACTAGAAACTGATCAGACAGTTTTTAAAACTCAAACTTAAATACACAATTAAATAAAAACAAAGACAATATTAAGAAACCCTAGGAATAAATAAAAGGGGTCATCCCCTTTAACACTTGAAAATTTAACTGGCCCATTTTCTAAAGGTTGCACCCTTGTTTGATTTTGGGCCAATCACTTTGCTGTGGAAATCAAAAAAGGCGGCCGTAAAAAAACATTAGGGTTTCAGCAAATCCCTAATCCAATCTCGATTCTTTGTTTCTGAAATAAAATCTATGATGCTTGGAAACTGTGGATAGCTATGTGATTCTTTGATTTGCTGATTTGGGGTTTCGTTGCGATCGAAACTATGGTATGTAATTTCGATTTTGAGTTTTTGCTTGAAATTGTTTGCTTGAGGATTCTATGGTTTTCGATTCAGTTGTTTGTGTTTTCTATATCTAGTCGATGATGAATCGGTGTGAATAATATAGGGTATAGAAAACCCTAGCCTCTGATTTCACCTGATAATGACTTGATTAATTTGTCTTTGTTTCCTCTTTTAACTGGCTCGATTTAAATTTGATTTCTTGCTATCGAAATGTTGGCTTTGTATCTAGACATGAATTAGGCCCGATGACTTGTCTGATAATTGTGTGTTTCCTCTATTGCTCGAGACTTTGTTTTGCGTGATTTCTTGATTGAGATTAACCTAGACTTGAGTGAGTTTGAAGTTGCATGATTTATCCCATAATTTGATTACAGAATTGTTTGAAAAAATTGCTCAAAACTGGAAACAGATTTGAGCTCTTGTCAAGTTAAATTTGATTAGACGATTTCAGGAATTCATTGAAATCTTGCCATACTTGTACATTGAGAAAATTTGGAAACATATATTCATGATCCCTCGAATTTCCTTGCGTGATTCTCTGCAGTATTTGTTTCCCTTTACTCCTTACCATATATGTAACAGAAATTCTTGAATTTATTTCTGCCCAAAATATGATTTTAAAAACTTGCCAAAAGTGAATTTCTGAAATGAACTTTGATTATATGATTTGCACCCTGGTTTCAATTTTGTGTATTGCCACCTGAAACTGATCATGTACACTTGTATGGCTACTGTGATTTTTTCAGCATGATTTTTGCTCAGACGTTTTTATTTGCCCATTTGAAAATCCATGATCAAATTTATTTCTTCCTGCTTCATTTCTTGCCCAATTCTGTCCACACTAATTCACTGTCATGAGCATGCACAAGACTTAAGCCAGTTTTAATATGAGCACTTGTAAATGCATACATCTGTCATTGGATTTTAACAAAGTTTGTTGTAGCACTTGTCTCTTGGTTCCAGTTGCATGTTAAACTTTCATTCTTCTGTCTTGACTTTCTTGTGCATCACTCTTGGAGAATTCTGTGTGGCTTCATTATTGTGATATTCATCACCACTGTTTTACACTATATTTTTGCCAAGTTCCATGAGCCCATGCTGTTTTCAATGCATTGCTTTTCTCCTTTCTTCATGTAACGAGTACGACCATGTTTTGTATTATGAGAATGAACACTCTGTTCTTATTCTTGATCGTGCACACAGTATGGACAGTAGCATAATGTATTTATATGTACTTGCCAACTCCACCATGCCATGTACACAACTCCACAGTTTTGTATGTTTGCATTTGTATTCCACGCTGGCTCTATGTATGTGCACTTATGCTGCCTTGTTCCTTGGGTTGTATTTGCACACTTGTGGTCTCTGAATACTTGTTGCCTTTTTGAATGCTGAAGACATCACCGTAGTTTGCTGAACCTTTTAGAACCTTACTCTTGGCATTTCAGTTCTCTGCTATGCACCATTGTATGTACTTGTGATAGTTATGCTATTCAACTTGCCACATTGTATTTGCATGCAAACTTGTCTGGTCATCACCACTCATGTATAATCTGCCATGCTCCATTCTTGTACACAAATCTGTACTTGGCTGCCCCTGAATGAATTCATAAATGCTGAGTTGTTGAATTATCATTGACTTGTGCCCGACCACTTTTGTGATATGTTGAGTTGATTTCACTTTGGCTTTATTATTTGTTGACATGTGCACTGAGCCGAGAAGGTCCACGTGGCTACTCCTCAGTTGCATGCTGATTGGCAAGGCAGTGCATACGTGTATATCTATACACGTGTGTATTTGCAATCGATCAGAAAATTTCCTGTCCCTGTTCATATACAAACTAGCTAGACACAGATCAGATCAAGTCATGAAAAATGATGAGAAACACACCAGAAAACTAAGGCAAATAAAAATTTTAAAATTAAAAAATCATATTCGCATGTGTTCAGTATTATTTCTATTGCAGTGTACTCTGTGTGTGTTCATTTGTATGACAGGTATGAAGATTGTACTGACTGTATGAAGACTGGACAGACATGTAAGCTGTGAAGATAGAAGATAAAAGACAGAAGACAAGTATATTGCAGTGACAGTGTGTATAACAGTGAACAAATGTATATATGAAAATGTACTAACTAATTTTGTGTATATATATATGAGATGTATAGCCTAAGTGTTGTATTGATCAGCCGTGTAACAGAAGAAATTGTATATGAAAGAATTTTATTTCAGTGAATTACAATGTTGAGCAAATAGTGGAGTTGTAAATATGCACTATTAAATATTGAAATAAAATATTATATTTAAGTCTGTGATAAATATATGAAACAGTACAGCAACAAACACATTCAAAAAAAATATTTATTTGGTTGTTATCATCAAACAAAAATCATATAATTGTGTATACAATACCGTTATATACAACAATCTCCCCCTTTTGATGATGACAAACAAATATTAAGATTTTGAGTACAATAAATGTGTTTGACAGAGAAGAACATAACTCCCCCTATTTGAAAGCTCCCCCTACAACAGAGACTCCCCCTATAACTGTGCATTAGTGAATAGAGTGTTAAAAAAGAAAATTGGAATTTTCAAAAATTAAAATATTTATAAAATATTCACTCATAAATCAACATCTCAATCCATTCTCCCCCTTTTGTTATCATCAAAAGGATACAGAATTTGAAATACAGATGAAAAGTGACTAATAAATATAATATCAGCATAAGAGGAAGACCAGCCATCATAAATTTCAATCAGTCAAACAAAAATCATAATATTCTGAGAATAGGTGGCATATTTCACATTTTAGAGAATGAAGGATTTACGATGAATTTCATACATAATGGAGAGAGTTTTAAAAACAAATCATTTCCAATTATTTTCAAAAGATTTTTTTATAAAAATAAAGCACAAAAACAATGATGGATCTGGACTATAATCAATAATTCAATTTAAGTGAAAAAATCGAACAATCTTAAATCCCAATATTTATCAATCAACAAATCATAATACGTCATAAGATTTCAACACATTTCACATATTAGAATATGGATTGATAGGCTGGTTTTTATAAACACCAAGGAGAATTCCAAATTAATTTCTATTTATAGTTTTTTTATTTACTTATTTAAGAGCACACTGACCACGCATAACCAGATCTTGGATTTTTAAATGAGGTCAGTCGCAGCTTAAATTATAAGTTGTCTCGTAACCATGCATGACCAGAGCTTGGATTTTTAAATGAGGTTATAGACACACTTATATTCATTATTTTCAGCATTTAAAGAAAAAAAACTCCTTAGTATATAAAACTAATATATAAATGATAGAAGATGGGGTAGGTACATAAATGAATTGTGAAATAAATTTCTAAATTAATTATATTATGAATTATGCTCGACTGTACCGGGATTATTTAAAAATTTCAATTATCCCAAATTCTGAAGAATAACATAATCCCATTTCCATCACAAATATTTCCACTGTTTTATTCAAAAAGATATATATATATATACATATATATATATATATTTTAAATAAACTCTCCACATTAATATAAAAAACATGATGGATGGCAGAATAATGGTAGATAAAGGAGATGGTCATGAAATAATTCTCAATTCAAAGATATTACAATAAATGTTCAACCATCATGAAAATCTAAATGAAGTCTCCTCTTGTTGTGAAATATACTGCAGTCACAATTCATCACAATTTCAAAATCTTATACCAATTTTGATGAATTATAAATACAGTTCAATTTGGATATTGATTTCAATTTCTGAATGAATAATCAATAAATAATTTTAAAATTGAAAATCAATTACAAGCGGGATATTAAGAGCTATACAGGACAAGAGGGATAAGACAAATATATACATAAAAATTCAGCACTTCTGATACCAATTGGTGTCTCTATTAACAAATCTTAATCACAAAGCCCAAACAGATAGAATTAACAAATTTGCACATTTTTCAAAGGAGCAGACAAGAATAAGCAGTTATTTGTAACAGTATTAGAGCAGCACAGAAAACAATATCACAGCCGACTTGTCAGAGGATGGTCACATAAGATCATTCATGATCCAAGATTAGAAATATCGTTTATTTGAAATCATTTGAGGAATATGAAAACTCTAGATTCGATGAATCGATCACACCAAATTATTTGTTTCACATTTAAGATATGTGTGTGATTCAGTAAATCAATAATTTCAAATGATTTTAAGCAAACAAATATTTGAATCACATCATCACGAAATAACAGTGATTTTCAAAGACCATTTTTCAAAGAATTTTCACAAGCAATTTTCTGACAAGTATACAAGAGATTTCAGATCATTTACATCAAGTTTGAAAAATATTCATGATTCAAAAAATTAAGAAATAATTTATTTGAAATCACTTGAATCATTGTCAAGCTTTGAGATACAATGAATCGGTCACACAAGATTGATCCTTTCAAATTTAGGAGGTGTGTGAGATTCAAAATATCAGGAATTTCAGTTGATTTCAAACAAACAAATTCCAAATAAATGATCATAAATATAAGATGAATTTTCAGATGTATCACTGTGATTCAATACAGATCAAAAAATATCCAAGCCAATCTAAAAACCAATGAAATTATCACGACTGAGAAATAATAGTGTGCTGTAATGAGTATAAATTTTCAAGCCTTTCTAAAATGAATTAGAAGAACCTCAAAACAGCAAAGATGTGTGAAATTTCAGTTGCTTTTCAGATTTTCAAAAAATTTAGAATTTGTACTTACAGTGTTCAAGATATAACAAGAATATATCAATACTGTTGCGAAATCAGAGAACAGAAAAATAAACTTCAAAACAATTGCAGATTTATACAAGTTCAAATTCAGGATCTGGAAATGATTAACACACGATGATTTTATACAAATAAAGCAAATTTCCAGAAAATCGTGAATTCTACAATTGGAAGTTTAAGAAGTACAGACTAAGAAGAATATTGCAGTGTCAAATCAAAAAACAAAGAACAGAAGGAGTAGAGGTAGGAATAAACACAGAAAAAATAAAAACAAAGAGAATATACAAAGGTGAGTTTAGAGATCATACCAGAATCCAATGTAAAACATAATCTCTAACTCAACAAATTTTGGCCAGGGAACTGTAAAGCATACAGAAATATAGAACAACTTGAATTCAAACTCTTTTCAGCACAGCATTTCCTTAGCCTTCTTTGGTACCTAACAATTGAAAGCATCGAGTGGTCTAACAAAATTTGCAAAACCACTCACAGTTGAATTTGTTCGTTTTGGTATCCAAATCTGTTTGTATAACAATCCATCAGAATTTACCTTTGTACCCTTTCGAACCCAAATCTGTTTGAATTTAATGGAGTTTGTCTTATTTCTTTCTAGGATCCAGGATTGTTTAGATGGATTATTATAAAAGGATTTCACACCACGATTTTATTTAAAAAAACTTTTGAATTTTTCAGAGTTTAAATTTTCAAAACGAATCTTTCCAAAGCTGTTTAAGGAACTCTTCAAATCATTTGAATCATGTTTTTCAAAAACATTTGTATTCTCAAATCCGAGTCCACATTTATTTCCAGCAGAAAATTGGTTTTTCAACAACATATTTAAAGATTTTTCTCCATCAGAAAATTTAACCAAAGATGACTCTAGTTGTTGAATTTTGAATTTAAGATCACTATTCTCTTCTATTAAATCTGAACAGCGGTCATTAGTGATCTTCCTTTCAAAATCATATTGTTTCAAAACCAAATTTTCAGATTCAAGTAATTCAATTGTGACTTGGGACTCAGAAATTTCAGATTCAAATCGTTTTTGTTTTTCAAACTCAAATTTCTTGGATTTTTCAATCTCGTTTTCAAGTTCTTTCAAAATCAAATCAGATTTCAACAAATTCTCCTTTTTAGAAATTTCAAATTTGGAATATATATATATCAGTTTTAAAATTTTCAAATTCCTTTTGCAGAAGGTTATTCAAATTTGATAACTCGGTCTTGTTCTCATTTAAGATCAGAATTTCATTTTCAAACTTTTGAATATTTTTATTGAGATGAACAAGATTGGTTTTCAATTTCAAACAATTTTTGCAAACAGAATTCGAAGAATTTTTAACATATTCTAGTTGTGATTCCAAATTATCAATTTTTCTGTTCAACTCAAAATTCTTAGATTTCAGAGACTTATTTTTCAGTTGGAGTTTATCAACAGATTTCGTTAAATCAAGACACATATAAACCAAATCTTCATATGAGAGATTTTCTATTTCAGCATTTGTTGATTCTCCATCATCTGATCCATCTGAATTTTCATCTCTATGACTTGTCAAGCATAGATCTGAATCAGAGTTGACATTCTGGGGTTTTGAACTGTGGTAGTCAGATCTTCCATACTTCGTATTGAGAGTATCCCAGATTTCCTGTGCAGATAAACAATGACAGATAAGATTAAACTGTTCAGTACTAAGATAATCAAATATAATTTTCATAGCATAAGCATTCAAAGTAATATCTATACTATTCAACCCATTGATAACAACATCCCAACATTTAATATTAACAGATTTTAAATAAGATTCCATTTTGGATTTCCAGTTTAAAAAGTCTGTTCCATCGAAAATAGTTTGAGATGAACTAGACTGACTCTCTATCGGTTGACAACTAGGATGACTCATGACTCTAGAGTTAATGAAATAACCTGCTCTGATACCACTTGGTGTCTCTATTTACGAGGAATTTTAAATCACCCCGGTGGCCACCAAAGATACCTCAGACACTGGTTTCACGTCCTGCCTCTCAACACGGACAACTATCCACGGGCATGTAGGGGCAAGAGTCAATACTTCGCCACATGATCATACAGCGAGAACCCCCTATCATGCTGTTACCTTAAACCAACTCTGATACCACTTGAAGGATCTAGATTAACCCTAGAGGGGGGAGGGGGGTGAATAGGGGTTATCACAGTTTTTAACTGAGTTAAAAATCTAACAGGATATATATTAATAAACAGATCACAGAATATAACAGGAACAGAAATGCAGAAATAAATCACACACAGATACACCCAGCTTCGGCAAAACCCTGCCTACTGCTGGATTTCTAAGGTTTCTACTTGGTGATAGAACAGATCCCGCATACAAGACCATGCACACTTGCAAACCCTGCTCCTATTCTAACCCTATGCTCAAAACTGTAGACTGATCTAAACCCCTAGATCAGATTCACCCTGATTACAAACCCATAACCAGTAAATCCTAGATTTTACAGACTCTAGCAACTACCAGTCAACACCCTGACTGGATCTCCTAGTATTTTACAGAGACTAGAAACTGACCAGACGATTTTTACAACTCAAATTTAAATACACAATTAAATAAAAACAAAGACAAAATTAAGAAACCCTAGGAATTAAATAAAAGGGGTCATCCCCTTTAACACTTGAAAATTTGACCGGCCCATTTTCTAAAGGTTGTACCCTTGTTTGATTTTAGCCCGATCACTTTGCTGTGTAAATCAAAAATGGCGGCCGTAAAAAAACATTAGGGTTTCAGCAAATCCCAAATCCAATCTCGATTCTTTGTTTCTGAAATCAAATCTATGATGCTTGGAAACTGTGGATAGCTATGCGATGCTTTGATTTGCTGATTTGGGTTTTTGTTGCGATCGAAACTCTGGTATGTAATTTCGATTTTGAGTTTCTACTTGAAATTGTTTTCTTGAGGATTTTATGGTTTTCAATTCAATTGCTTGTGTTTTCTATATCTAGCCGATGATGAATTGGTGTGAATAATATAGGGTATAAAAAAAACTAGCCTCTGATTTCACTTGATAATGACTTTATTAATTTGTCTTTGTTTCCTCTTTTAACTGGCTCGATTTAAATTTGATTTCTTGCTATCGAAATGCTAGCTTTGTATCCAGACATCAATTAGGCCCGATGACTTGTCTGATAATTGTGGGTTTCCTCTTTTGCTCGAGACTTTGTTTTGCGTGATTTCTTGATTGAGATTAACCTGGACTTGAGTGAGTTTGGAGTTGCATGATTTATCCCATAATTTGATTACAGAATTGTTTGAAAAAATTGCTCAAAACTGGAAATAGATTTGAACTCCTGTCAAGTTAAATTTGATTAGACGATTTCACAAATTCATTGAAATCTTGCCACTTGTACATTGAGAAAACTTGGAAACATATATTCTGGATCCCTTGAATTTCCTTGCGTGATTCTCTGCAATATTTGTTTCCCTTTACTCCTTACCACATATGTAACAGAAATTCTTGAATTTATTTCTGCCTAAAATATGATTTTAAAAACTTGCCAAAAGTGAATTTCTGAAATGAACTTTGTGTATATGATTTGCACCCTGGTTTCTATTTTGTGTATTGCCACTTGAAACTGATCATGTACACTTCTATGGCTACTGTGATTTTTTCAACACGATTTTTGCTCTGACGTTTTTATTTGCCTATTTGAAAATCCATGATCAAATTTATTTCTTCCTACTTCATTTCTTGCCCAATTCTGTCCACACTAATTCACTGTCATGAGCATGCACAAGATTTAATCCAGTTTAAATATGAGCACTTATAAATGCATACATCTGTCATTGGATTTTAACAAAGGTTGTTGTAGCACTTGGTTCCAGTTGCATGTTAAACTTTTCATTCTTCTGTCTTAACTTTCTTGTGCGTCACTCTTGGAGAATTCTGTATGGCTTCATTATTGTGATATTCATCACCACTGTTTTACACTATATTTTTGCCATGTGCCATGAGCCATGCTGTTTTCAATGCATTGCTTTTCTCCTTGCTTCATGTAATGAGTACGAACATGTTTTTTTTTATGAAAATGAACACTCTGTTCTTATTCTTGATCGTGGAAACAGTATGTATAGTAGCACATTGTATTTATATGTACTTCCCGGCTCCACCATGCCATGTACACAACTCCACAGTTTTGTATGTTTGCATTTGTATTCCACGCTGGCTTTGTGTATGTGCACTTATGCTGCCTTGTTCCTTGGGTTGTATTTGCATACTTGTGCTCTCTGAATACTTGTTGCCTTTTTGAATGCTGAAGACATCACCGTAGTTTGCTGAACCTTTTAGAACCTTACTCTTGGCATTTCAGTTCTCTGCTATGCACCATTGTATGTACTTGTGATAGTTATGTTATTCAACTTGCCACATTGTATTTGCATGCAAACTTTTCTGGTCATCACCACTCATGTATAATCTGCCATGCTCGATTCTTGTACACGAATCTGTACTTGGCTGCCCCTGAATGAATTCATAAATGCTGAGTTGTTGAATTTTCACTGACTTGTGCTCGACCACTTTTGTGATATGTTGAGTTGATTTCACTTTGGATTTATTATACATTGACATGTGAACTGAGTCGAGAAGGTCCACGTGGCTACTCCTCAGTTGCACGCTGATTGGCAAGGCAGTGCACACGTGTATATCTATACATTTGTGTATTTGTAGTCGATCAGAAAATTTCCTGTCCCTGTTCATATACAAACTAGCTAGACACAGATCAGATCAAGTCATGAAAAATGATGAGAAACACACCAGAAAACTGAGGCAAATAAAATTTTCAAAATTAAAAAATTATATTCGCATGTGTTCAGTATTATTTCTATTGCAGTGTACTGTGTGTGTGTGTTCGTTTGTATGACAGGTATGAAGACTGTACTGACTGTATGAAGACTGGACAGACATGTAAGTTGTGAAGACAAAAGATAAAAGACAGAAGACAAGTATATTGCAGTGTCAGTGTGTATAACAGTGAACAAATGTATATATGAAAATGTACTGAGTGATTTTGTGTGTATATATATATATATATATATATATATATATATATATATATATATATATATATGAAATGTATAGCTTGAGTGTTGTATTGATCAGCTGTGTAATAGAAGAAATTGTATATGAAAGAATTTTATTTCAGTGAATTACAATGTTGAGCAAATAGTGGAGTTGTAAATCTGCACTATTAAATATTGAAATAAAATAATATATTTAAGTCCGTGATAATTATATGAAACAGTACAACAACAAACACATTCAAAAGATATATTTATTTGGTTGTTATCATTAAACAAAAATCATATAATTGTGTATACAACACCATTATATACAACAATATGGATACACCGATTATTCTTTGACTTCTAAATAGGGTTTATTCAACCCAAGCAATTACAAAATAGCCCTATAATTCTTCAATAGCACTTGTTTCAGAGAGTAGAGATTGTAGTGAGAAGAAGTTTTATTAAATCAGAAGTGAATTCGGCGGAGTATAAGTGTAAAAACCATAAAAATGATTAAGAATAATGGTAGGATGAAAGAGGTTGAAGATGGAGAAGAAGAGATGTTAAAAAATTCTGTTTTAACCTCTTTTTATAGAGTACGAAGGGTTGCAATGGTTTTGAAGCATTTCAAATAGTGAAAAGACACTTCCCTTCAAAATTAGAAAAGTAGTTGTTATATGTCGACATACGTATTTTGCTATGTCGACATAGTCATGTGTAATTTTCATTTTCAAAGCATTTTTCAAGTATTTTGATAAAATTATTTCTGAAAGTACTTCAGTAAAATTCTAATGTTGTAAATCAATATTATATGATAGAAAAATATATGAAAACATATTTTTAAACTATATAAATATATTTATAAAATTATAAGGTTTTAAACTATATAAATAAAGTATATATAAAAACTTAAGTTTGAAAAACAAAGAAGAATAATAATAGAAACAAATATAAAAACAAAATAGAGAGGATTCAGAATAAAATAGAAAAACAAAATAGAGAGGATTGAGAAAAAAATTGAAAAATCAGAACTTGAATTTGAATTTAAACCTGAAGTGCTATTTAGAGTCTTACAAAATCTAGACTCTATAATTATATTAATCTTGAACTCTTGAATTCTTGAAATCTTGATTACTCATGAGTCTTGAATCTACTCCGAATACTGCATCTCTAAAAGCTCTTAAACTGTACAGTCTTCAGTATTAATTCCTGTATACAAATCCTGCATATGTATATATGTATGTATATGTATATATATATTCTAGATAAAGATGTTAGGATATATTTTATAATCAATGATAATTGAAATAAGGTTGTTGTCATCAAAACTCCATTCTCCAACAATCTCCCCCTTTTTGATGATGACAATCTTAGTTTATAAAATATCATACCTGTATATACCTGTTTGATGATGATCCTCTTATACTTCCCCTGTTTATAAGAATTCTATAAAACTATGCCTATATTTTATTATTTGTCCCCCTTTGGCATTATCAAAAAGAAAGATTAAAGATACTCCCCTAAGTTAAGCAACTGTAGAATCTAAGTAATATTCCTAAAAATACTCCCCCTAAATTTAATAACTATTTCTAATTAGATCATTCCCTCTTAATCTGATAATCATATATTTATGTTATAGAAGGTTAGAACAATATTAATTATAAACGAAAATTTTATTAAAGAAACACGTGTACATATACATGGATTTATACATATACGACACACCATAAGAACAAAATATGGACAACCCTTAAACGCTAAATTATTTTACAATGGGAGATTTGTGAATTGGAGAATTTGGATAATGGAGATAGAATTCTCCATTTTTTTAATCACTCCTATTTTTGTCAAATAGGACTTCTCCTACGCACTCAACGTTATCGTCTTTGTCTGCAATCGTTGGTTGAATATCTTATTGTTCTTCCTTCTCCATTATTTCTTCCTCTTCCGGTTCTTCTTCTGGTTTTTCCTCTTCTTCCTTTGGTTGATTATCATCATTGATGATAATCGGATTAGTCTCTTTATCCATTATAAACTTTAAGAGACTTCTCATCACTTTTCCTTGTTTATTTTGCTCTTGACATAGTCTAATTTGAAGCACTTACATCTCAGCCACCATTTGCAATAAATACTCCATTTTCTCTTTAATTTTGATCACCCTAAAGAGCGTAGATCGTTGAAATGGACCCTCGGATGGTCTAGCGTATGAATCAGAGTTGTTTTGAGTATTTGAATTAGTGGAAGCCATTGTAATTTTAATTTAGAGTTTTTACAAAGAAGAAGTATGAGAATGAAGAAAAAAATTCGAATTAAAGGATTTATATAGTTGGAATAACTAACTTTTGGTAGGAATTAATTTTGAAAATTTTCAGTTATATGTCGACATAACATAAAATTCACTTCGACATAGCGTGTGTGTGTGTATATATATATTATTACTTTAATTATTCTAATTCACTTAATGAACATATACCTAATTCTCTCCTAAATTTAGTGAATGTTGCTTCATTTAATGGTTTGGTTAATATATCGGCTATTTGTTTATCTGTTTCTATGAATTCAAGTGAAATCTTTTCTTTACTTGCATTATATCTTAGAAAATGATGTCGCACATCAATAAGTTTAGTTTTCGAATGATGAGTAGGATTTTTAGAAATATTTATACCAATTGTATTATCGCAGAATATAGGTGATTTACTTATGTTTAAACCGAAATCGTTTAAAGTTTGTTGCATATAAATTACTTGTGAACACGCCAAAGCAGCAGATATATATTTTGCTTCAGTTGTCTACTATTAGTCACTATTAAATTGTACTTATTGATTAAATCTCTCACATATTTTTCTTGATTAATAAATATTCCATTCTTTAGTTGTCAAATTTGTAAACCTAAAAAGAATGATAACTCTCCCATATGACTCATTCCAAATTCTTTGGTCATCTAAAAATTCTTTGTTCATTTTTCATTTGTTGACCCAAAGATTATGTCATCAACATATATTTGTACTAATTGTATATCTTTGTTATTTTTCTTAATAAACAACGTATTATCTAGTTTTCCTATTTCAAAGTCTGATTGTAATAAATAATTTTGTAATTTATCATACCAAACTCTAGGAGCCTGTTTTAATCCATATAATGCTTTCTTTAGTTTATATATGTGATCTGGTAATTTTTCATCTTCAAATAAGGGTGGTTGCTGTATATATACGTCTTCTTTGGTAAATCCATTTAGAAGTGCACTTTTGACATCCATTTGATATAATTTAAAATTATTATAATTTGCAAAAGCTTGTAAAATTATAATAGCTTCTAATCTTGCTATGGGGGCAAAAGTTTCATCATAATTTATTCCTTCTTCTTGAGTATACCCTTGTGCTACTAGTCGTGCCTTATTTCTTACTACCTCACCGTGTTCATTCATTTTATTTTTATAGACCCATTTGGTTCCTATAATTGTTTTATCCTCTGGTCTAGGAACAAGTTCCCATACTTCATTTTTAGTAAATTGATTCAATTCTTCTTGCATAGAAAGTATCCATGAATCATCAGAAGAAGCTTCCTTTGGATTTTTGGGTTCTATAGTTGATATAAATGCAGTACTACTCATATTATTTAATTGATTATGAGTTCTAACAACGGATTCAATATCCCCTAAGATATTTTCTACAAGATGGTCTCTAAGCAATGTAATTCTTTTATTTGGTTGGTTATCTTCATTATTTATTTCATTAATTTCATCCTCACAATCATCTTTATCGTTTTGAGTTATGCTTTTATAGTTTTCATCAATAGATACGTTTAATGTTTCTTCTATATTGTTGGTTCGAGTATCAAAAACTCTATAAGCCTTGCTTCTTTCTGAATATCCAATAAAAAATTCTTTATCTGATTTTGAATCAAATTTGTCTAAATTATCCTTTGTATTAAGTACAAAACATTTACTTCCAAATATTTTAAAATATGATACTTTTGGTTTCTTGTTGTATAAAAGTTCATAAGGAGTTTTATGAGTCAAAGGTCTAACTGAAATTCTATTAATAATACAACAAGTTGTTGCTACTGCCTCAGCCCAAAAATTCCTTGGTAAGTTACTATCGGATACATAGTTCTTGCAAATTCTTGTATCATTCTATTTTTACGTTCAACAACTCCATTTTGTTGAGGAGTTCTTGGAATTGAAAATTTGTGGGTTATTCCCTTTTTATTATAATATTTTTCAAAATTTTCATTTTCAAATTCTCCACCATGGTCGCTACGTATTATTTTAATTTTTAGTGATAATAAATTTTGAATCTTTTCAGAAAAAGTTTTGAATTGATCGAAAGCGTCACTTTTATTTCTAAGAAACAAAATCAAAGTTTATTTAGAAAAATCGTCAACTATTACAAATACATATCTGTTATGATTTATTGATTGAGTTTGAGATGGACCAAATAAATTCATGTGTATTAACTCTAATGGTTTTGAAGTAGTGATTTCTTCTTTTGACTTAAATGAACTCTTCTCTAATTTTCCGAATTGGCAAGCATTACATAAGTTATTAACTTTGAATTTTATTTTTGGTAATCCTCTAACCGAATCTAATTTAGAAATTCTAGAGATATATTTGAAATTTGTATGACTGAATCTCTTATGCCAAATCTAGGGATCACTTTTATTGGCCATAAGACATAAATTATCGTTGGAAATTTCATACTTAATATATAAATATTTTCTTTCTATCTCCTTAGAATATAACTTTTGAATTCCTATCTTCTATGAAACATTTATTCTTTTCAAATTTTATTTTATATCCATTATCGCAAAGTTGACTTATACTTAGTAAATTGTGTTTTAAATTCCTAACTAATAAAACATCAGAAATAGTAGGAGTTTCACAATTATAGATATTGACGATTCCAATGATGTATCGTTTAGAATTATCTTCGAAGTTTACCAATCCACCCTCGCCATACTTCAGATTATTGAGTAGTTCTGGATTTCCTGTCATATGTCTCGAACAACCACTATGCAGTATCCATTTATCCTTTTTCATTTCCACCAGTTGCTTTCCAGAATTTGAATTTTTAATAGCCATGTAACACACCTGTTCAAGTTTTGAATTTCCAATAGCCACCTTTTCATAATTCGAATTGCCAATTTCCACTTTACCCATCTTTTCAACTTTTGAGTTTTCAAAAGTCATAGGACTCATCCTTTTCTGTATTGAACAATATTTCAGTGGATCATATGCATCTTTAACATTAATATATGCAGACTCTTTTAACATTGATGAAATGCATGAATTGACACTAGTATTACCAGAGATTCTGAAATTTGCCATTTTACTAAACTTTCAAAAATCAGATTATGAACTTTTTGAAAGACCTTGCTCTGATACCAATTGTTAAGGATTGTAGAATGGATCGTTCAGGCAAAACAAACACTAGAGGGGGGGTGAATAGTGTTTGTAAGAATTTAAACAAAGCTAAAAACTAGAGAGAACTATGGGATGAATCAAACACAACAAACACAATAATAGACATAGATTCAAACACAGATGCAAAATAAACAGAAATAAAAGTGCAGAAAAGGAAAGAACACACTGGATTTTATACTGGTTCAGATCACTCCTACGCCTAGTCCCGCACAATGCTGGATTGTGCAGAGCTTTATTACTATTTTCAAATAGCCAAATACAACCTCCTTGATTTCTCGGCTCAACAAGGAGACATTGACTCCTATCCCTTGATTCACGGCTCAACAAGGGCACACCGACTCCTATTCCAAGATTTCACGGCTACAAGGGTACATCGATTACTCTTTGACTTACAAACAAGGTTTATCCAACCCAAGCAATCACAAAACAGCCCTATAACTCTTCAATAGCACTTGATTTAGAGAGTAGAGAGTGTAGAGA
The DNA here is from genome assembly GCA_030737875.1 of Allium sativum. Lineage (NCBI taxonomy): Eukaryota > Viridiplantae > Streptophyta > Magnoliopsida > Asparagales > Amaryllidaceae > Allium > Allium sativum. The sequence goes on along the minus strand of CM060913.1, from coordinate 83,576,843 downwards.
GAAGAAGTATGATCAAATAAGAAGTGAATTCGGTAGAGTATAAATGTAAAAACCATAAAAACAATTAAGAATAATGGCAGGATGAAAGAGGATGAAGATGGAGAAGAAGAGATGTTTAAAGATTCGGTTTTAACCTCTTTTTATAGAGTATGAAGGGTTGCAACGGTTCTGAAGCATTTCAAATAGTGAAAAGACACTTCCCTTCAAAATTAGAAAAATAGTTGTTATATGTACGTATTTTGCTATGTCGACATAGTCATGTGTAATTTTCATTTTCAAAGCATTTTTCAAGTATTTTGATAAAATTAATTCTTAAAAATCTTGAGTACAATTCTGATGTCGTAAATCAATAATATATAATAGAAAAACATATGAAAACATATTTTTAAACTATATAAATATATTTATAAAATTATAAGGTTTTAGACTATATAAATAAAGCATATATAAAAACTTAAGTTTGAAAAACAAAGAAGAATAATAATAGAAACAAATATAAAAACAAAATAGAGAGGATTGAGAAAAGAATTAAAAAATCAGAATTTGAATTTGGATTTGGATTTGAACCTGGAGTGCTATTTAGAGTCTTACAAAATATAGACTCTATAATTATATTAATCTTGAACTCTTGAATTTTTGAAATCTTGATTGCTCAAGAGTCTTGAATCTACTCTAAATTCTGAATTTCTAAAAGCTCATAAACTGTACAGTCTTCAGTATTAATTCCTATATACAAATCCTGCATATGTGTGTGTATATACATATTTTAGATAAAGATGTTAGTATATATTTTATAATCAATAAAAGTTGAAATATGGTTATTGTTATCAAAACTTCATTCTCCAACAGCCTGAAGCTGCAGCAAACGGGGGCGGTTTGGGAGGAGGGGTTGTAATGGCCAGTGGTGGTGGAAGGCCGGATTGAAAAAGGAGGGTCGCGTTTTGCCAGATGATGGGTTTTGAAAGTATTTATCTGGGGAGCAAAAGATTAAAGGGAATGCATTGTTGATGGATGATTAGCAACCCTAAATTAATGATGATGCCTGGAAAAATTGATGGAAGAAAATCAGCTATTTTAATATTGCTTGGAAGGAATCAAAAAGGGGAAAAGGGTATCGTGATTTTTGGTATAAGAAGATGCTAATCAAAAATTTGAGGGATGCAACATCACATGAATAAATGAGGAAGGATTATCAACGTAAGGGTTTAAGTAAATTAATTATATTTAATTAAGATAAGAATACAATAATTCATTAAAATGTGAGATGACCGTGAAAATTGTGCAGGGTGGTTTCGAAAGGTGAAAAAGAAGATAAATGGGCTATGGGGAAGGGGACCATGTCTATACTATAAAGGAAGGGAGCTTACTATGTGGTTACTGTGTTTAAACGAAGGGTAAATCTCAGCATTGAGTTTTATTGAAGGATGGATGAGAGGGAGAAAGTTCAAAGAGAACGTTTGGCAATAATTGATTGAATTGAGGATGGGTTCGTATTAGCAGGGAAATTTGGGATAAGATTTTAAATAATTAAACAAGGCTAGTAAGCTAATAAAATTAATTAAGGATAATGATTTTACTTATATATATAATTACTTATAAAGATCTATATTTTTTTATCTGGGAACAGAATCAAATGAAATTAATTTGGAAACATAGTGACAAGGTCTACATTGTGGAACCAATTTCGCTGGAAACAAAGCTGTTTGAATTTCGTAATAAAATCGAATGATTGTTCGATCGTAAATGAAACTAAAGCATAATTAACTGTGAACCATGTGAGTAAACTCACTAACTCTGGCTTATTTATATTTTATATAAATGAGTTTTAAATTTATATATAGTAATTTTATATTGTGTGATGGTTATTTGGATGAATGATTGATAAATTGGCTGAAATGATTGATATAGTTATTTATTTAAATCGTTGCTTGAATATTGATTCTATTTACCATGATATTTCATATTGAAATGAAATTGATGTTATTTGTGTTGATTAATATTTGTGGATGCAGGGTGTGACACCCCACGTCCGTTAATGTCACTCTTTAACAGAATGCATTAAGTTCCGTGAAGCATTATAGGTAAACAGAAACATAATCTCACAAGACAGATATATAAAAATAGCAGCGAAAATTTAAAACTTTATTTTCCAACAGAAAACATCGTGATCGGAAATCCAGTCACAACATTAGTCTGAAATACTGAAAACCAACTACATCAAATAAAAGTATCTGCCTTGTACTAAAGCCATTAGAGTACAATAATATAAAATCATAGTCCCTAAAAAGAGCCATAACGGAGTAGACAAATAGTCAAATCGATACATCTAAGCAGCTCCAAGCAGAAACAGAAGAGAGAGATTCCTAATCAAGCCTGATTGTTCCCACTCTGAGAACCTTGGGGAGGGGAAGAAGACAGAGAAAAGGAAACAAAACAACTTAGACATAAGGTTGGCGAGTCCAGTTACTTTTAGCATATAAATAAGTAAAAGCAACATGGCATGAATATAAACTGGATGAGAGATAACAGTATGATAAAGTAGGTATAACAGACTGAACATGATAAGCAGGATGAACTGAACAAATTACGCTTCTCAAATACTTTTCTCTGCACCAATACTAGTATAATAGACATGATCCCAATAGAAACATATGGTAGACTTAGGTATATTTCTAGTAATGGGTTTTACCCCAAATAGTAATAACAGGTACCCCAACAGAAATAATGGGTGTTACCCCAATCATAAACCAAGGGCACCTAAACAGGTAGGACTAGATGTACCCTAATTACTAACCCCAATCGATCATCTCCCTATCCCATAAATACCTTGTGTCAGACCCACAATACGATGTATCACTCCCTAAAGTGGCAACCCCCAGAAGGACACAGACCTACTTACTGGTGTTATTGCGTCTTATTTTCCTGAACAAGCCAGACTCATGCACGCACATGACTCCGCTGGAGCGCGCAATCAAAACACCTTCACCCATATGAACCTTTTATAATCATCTCAGTAAGCATGCCCTGACCCCTACCTAGTTCGGGGTCTCCCTTTGATACCAGAATGGGTTACTGACTGATATGTGTCTTACACAACAGATGACACAAGCCACCCCAAGGCTTGTATCCCTAACTACTAGGATTTTAACAGGTTATGCCTAACAGATTAACAAGCCCGCATAACCCCAACATATAAAACAGGTTAAGTTTATCGGGTTCGTATAACCCCCTACCGATTTAATATATTTACTTAACCCCCACCAATTCAAACAGGTTTACTTAACCCCTACACAATTTATCAGGTTCATAAAACGCCAACAGATTTAAATAGGTTAAACATTACAGTTTCAATACATGTTTCGCTTAATCTAATATTAAGCCTACCGATTCACATGCCCCAACTCTAAAGTCATAATTCATATTATAAGATATACCCCAAATTTTATTCATACATCATAGTATAGTTTATGCCCCCAAATCCCGGTCATGATTCATAATACAAGATATTCCCTAATTTATCCTTCCCAACCATTCCCAGTTTCGTTCGTTCGCATATTTCAGCGATAGTCCTAGGCTCAAAGGTAGCCTAGGCTATTAAAATAAAAAGGGAAAGAGGAAGAGAAAAGAACAGAAATATGCATAATAACAGAATAGGCATATGATAGCAGAAGTAAGCATATCAGAAACAAGCATATAAGAACTAAATAGCAAATCAGGTGTACATGTAATGGCAGATCGGTTTAGGTATGAATTAGATTCTTAGCAAGCATTTGTTTAGATCCATATTTATAAACATGTCAGGATTACTTGTAATTGTTTATATCTAAAAATTACATGAACTCATGGAGACTAGATCTAAAGAACAGAGAACAACAAGCAGATGTTGTAGAAGAATTTCTTGTATGCGTATAAGCTGTTGTTGAAGAAAAGTAGGCCAACTTAATCCAAGTAGGGGAAGCATCTCATCATCTCCGCTGTTTTTGACATGTAAAACAAAAAATGAGGTCCTATTTATAGCCTTAAGCTAATGTTTCGAAACAAGTCCCGGTTCGGAAATGAACCTGGATGGATCTGGGGTGGGTCGACCTCGGGGTCGACCCTAGGGTCGACACCCCCTTGAGTGGGTCGACTCCCTTGGGGCATGGGTCGACCACCAATGGGGCACACTCCGGCCTCAACTTCCCGCTTCTATTTTTGAACTATTTTGAATTGATGAACTTGATTTGTTTATATATATATTTCTATTATACGTATAAAAATTTCTAAGCTTAATAACTTCTTCATACGATGTCCGTTTTACGCGAACTTGGAGTGTATCTTAAGCAGAATTCCGAGATGAACGCAATGGTGCAGTCTGTTTTACTTCATTTCTAATATTTAATTAAGTATTCTTTAGTTTATCATTATAATGTTCTTTGAAGTTGTTAATGTTATTTTCCGTCAACACCGGGATTAAGTTGTATAGGACATGTAATCAAGAAATTTGATGCAGTCATGATCCAATGTTACTGAAGGATATTCGAATACCAATGCCACTTAGCTAAATCTACCTTTCCTTAAGCATCGGAATACCGCTTCAGAAGATTAGTTATCCGTCTCACAAAGGGGTTGGATATCTCACTTACAGTACAGAGGAGTTCCAAAATAATCTGAAGAAGGTCTACTTAGCTTGGCATAACTAAGGTCTTAGGAAATCAGTTACACCCTAGATCATGAATGTGATGATACATATTGCGATAAGAAGAAAATAGGCTAATACTCCTCTATATCCGGGAAAGAGGCCATCGTAAGGCTTATTAACTCAAATGATCATTCCACATCGATTCGACCTGAAGGGTCTTGGTTGCATCAGAGATCAAGTTATAAGCCTAAGGACAGCCTCTTTTCCGAGATTTGGAAGCATTAGGCTCATTGTGAGAGCATTGATCAACGTTACAAAACCCTCAAGATAAAAGAGGGAGGACTTCGAATTTCTATGAAGCCCTTTCTCTTTCATGAAGGTGCCAAGATCAACTTTCTCATACAGAAGGTTAGTGTTAACTCCCTGTTTCATCATAATGGCACAACAAGATTATCAAATTGCAAGATGTCTAAGTCTCATAATCCTTCATTCATAAATTGTAGCTATATTACAAGAGTTGAAGAAATACCCAATTCGACTTGGAAATTAGGGATTTCCTTAAAGAAGAAAGAACAAGATTGAGAAATGAAAAAATTCATTCCCCCACATGCGACTCCTAGGTCTTATTTATAGAGAATTCGGGGCCCCTTCTGCTATTAGGCTATTGGGACTGCAAGGGCCTTCGCCAGCCGCTTTTTTCCTTGGTCTTGGACGTTTGGCTTCCAACCGTCTTTGGGTACTAATTATAGTTTTCAAAGTGAGGGTTCCGGTCAATTGGGGCTTCTTTGAGATTAATATGGGCTTGTCGATGTAGTGACTTTCAGATGGCATTTGAACTCCCAGTGGCAGCACCTAGGTGTAGGCTTTTGACATTTGCTTCTGGATGTAGGCTTCCGGCTTTCCCGTGAATATTTAAAGGGGCTGGCCCTCATGATGTACATAGATAGCTGCTAGTTCGAAACCGTTGTTGGTCTCTGTACTAGATAGATTATTACGGATAGCCTGTATCTCCGCTAGGGTTCCAGTTAGCCTTCCAGTGGAGCTTTTGGGATAGTTTGGTTTTCCGAAAGGTTGCTCCCTGTGATGTTTTTGTTTTCCATCAATGTGACCTTTCATCATTTATGTAGTAGATATTTCAGAAGTTGGCTCCGGATAATCTTTATGTACTTCTGGCTTGATACCCTTGATACCTTCACCTTCCGATGTGTTGGTACTACGTAGGTTAACACCAATAGGCCTTTCCGGTTTCAATAAGCGAAGCTCATGTCTTCCTTTCTTGGTTTCTGACTTAGGTGACCTTTCGCTATAGAACTCCCCGCCGTGTAGACCCTGTCGGATAATCTTCGTTGGCATCCTGTAGACTTTGAACTCCTTTCTTCCTGGGAGGTGCCAGTTTATGCTGCTCTCAGATCATTCTTTCCCACTTTTGGTCTTTTCTATTATTCATCTTTTTTCTATCGGAAGTATCTTCTGTGCTTGTGTTCTTCCGATACCCCTTCTATGTCAGCAATGACAAGGGTTAATTTTGGTAGTAACAGAAGTTACAGGGTGTTACATTCTCCCCTACTTAAAGGATTTCATCCCCGAAATCTCCAATTTAAGAAGAATATATATTATAACATTCATCAATCATCTACTCATCCATCAATCATAGGCATCCATTGTTCTTGAAAGATTTCTAATGCTTATATGAAAATATTCAAAGGTGTGTGTATATGTCCTTATATTAATGCGAAAAATCAGTCAGCCTACTGATTCAGTAGATCTCCTTAATGTAGTGTATGTTAGCGCCATGAATCCAACATGTATGCAAATAGTCCTATTTATCATGTAAAACTCTATATGTGTGCACAATCATCCATCCAAATGCATCATCCATATGTTGATACATTCATTTCCATCCATAAAAAAGAAAAATGCACACACATACATACGCAATATGAGAGTGATTGAGCTGATCTAGTGCCTAGTGTGTGTGTATATATGCATCTATGAGAAACCACTACCAATACTTGCATCCAGTTGCATCCATCAAACATAACATGTTTCAAATACATGTTTGCGGCCATTGGGTTTCTATCTAAGGGTCGAAGATTCGATCAATAGGATATATTCAAATGACAGAAGAAAGTACGAATAAAAGCATTGAAAAATAAGTTAAGAACACGCCCTTGAAAAGAAAAGGGTACGAAGCGCAAATCTTGTCTTCAGTCTCCCAAGTTGTATCTTCGTGGTCTTCTCCCCATTGAACTTTCATTAATTTGACTTCTCGGTTGCGAAGCTTCTTAACCTCTGATCCAAGTATACGGGTGGGAACTCGTCTAACTGTCGTCTCCCGCTCTGCCTCTACTTCCTCAAGCATGCTCAGCTCAACTACCTCTGCTGTATCATGCAGACACTTCCGCATATGAGAAACGTGAAAACATCATGAACACAAGCCAACCTATTTTGTAGCTTTACTCTATAGGACATTTGACCAATCCTTTCTGTTAAGAGAAATGGCCCTTCAAATCTTGGTGCCAATTTCTCTACTGATCCAAAGCGAACTACATTCCTCAAAGGTGATACTTTGATGAATACTTCAAACTCAATATCGGTCCTTCTCCTATCTGCATATGACTTCTGCATGTCATGAGTTGTCTTCGTGCGTCTGTGGATAAGATCAATCTTTTATGTGGTTTCTCTAATCATCTTAGATCCAAGTAGAAGCCTATCTGTGGATTCCCACCAATAAGTCGGTGATCTACAAGATCGTCCGTACAATGCCTCGAAGGGTGCCATGCCAATACTAGCCAGATAACTATTATTGTAGGAGAACTCCACCAACGGAAGATGCACCTCCCAAGACCCACCGAAGTCTAGGATACACAGCCTCAAAAGATCCACAAGAAGTCTATTCACCCTCTCAGTCTGCCAATCTGTCTGAGGGTGATATGTAGTGCTCAAATACAACTGTGTACCTAATGCTTCTTGCAGGCTCATCCAGAACTCACTAGTGAAGATGGAGTCACGATCACTCACTATGCTAGAAGGTACTTCATGTAGATAGACTATCTCACGAAGATAAACTGATGCCAACCATGCTGCCATTTTATTACTCTTAACAAGAATAAAATGAGCGCTCCTAGTAGGCCTGTCTACTATAACCCAGATGCTGGTGTTGCCCTTCCTCGATGTAGGCCAACTATCTACGAAATCCGTAGAGATTTTTTCCCACTTCCACTGCAGTATCTCCAAAGGATGAAGTAAACCGCCGAGCTTCCTTTGCTCAGCTTTGACTTTTTGGCAAACTAAACATCGAGAGACAAATTCCACTACATCTTTCTTCATCCCAACCCAAAATAAAACCCTCTTCATATCTCTGTACATCTTATTACTGCTCGGATGGATAGTCATCATAGAATGATGGGCTTCCTCAAGGGCTGTCTTCAACAAACTTCCAACTCGGGGAACACAAAGTCTTCTATCCCATCGCGACCACCCTCTATCATCCGTGGCATATCTACCAAGGTGACTAGAAGTCTCCTCTGTACTGAGCCTATCCAAGATGTCTGTTATCTGTGGGTCCTCTCGCTGCGAAGATCGTATCTGATCCATAAGAGTAGGTCGCACCTCTAAGGCTTCCAACAATCCGGGTACAATATCCATAAATGGCCTAAAATCGAAGGTCGACATGTACTCCAAGCTTTGCCTCTCCGCTAATAGAGGATTCAAAGTCATCCTCCTCCTACTCAACGCGTCTGCCACCACGTTACCATTGCCAAGGGTATAAGAAATCTCAAAATCATAGAACGCTAGGAACTCCATCCATCTCTGTTGTCTCAGATTTAGATCCCATTGCGAGAACAGATGCTTGAGAGATTTATGATCGGTATACAGCTCGAACTTTTCTCCAAGTAGATAATGTTGCCAAGTCTTAAGCGTGAATACTATCGCAGCCAACTCTAAATCATAGGTAGGGTAGTTCTTCTCGTGAACCCGAAACTGTCTACCACCATAACATACTACTCTTCCCTCTTGCATCAAGACGACACCAAGCCCCGTACCACATGCATCAGTGTATACTATGAACACTTTGTTCCCATCAGACAAAGTCAAGACTGGGGCTATTGTCAGAGCCCACTTCAATTGCTGAAAATCATCCTCACATTCAATATCCCAAGAAAAGGTCAGATTCTTCTTCGTCAATCTGGTGAGTGGGGCTGATATCTTTGCGAATTCCTTAATAAACTTCCTATAATAACCCGCTAAATCAATAAAACTCCTCACCTCCGTTGCATTCTTTGGAATCTTCCAATCTTGAACTGTAACTACCTTCGCGGGATCCACTGCTATCCCATCCTTGGAGACTACATGCCCTAGAAATCTCACTTCCTTTCTCCAAAAATGACATTTGTGGAATTTTGCCTTAAGCTGGTGCACTCGAAGAGTCTTCAAAACCTCCCCAAAATGTAGGGCATGCTCTTCCTTGCTCTTCGAGAAGATCATAATGTCATCCACAAATACCACAACGAAATTATTCAGAAACTCCTGGAACACCCTACTCATCAGATCCACAAAATACGCGGGCGCATTCGTCAACCTAAAAAGCATGACTAGCCACTCGAACAAACAATCTGGAGTTCTGAAAGCGGTCTTGTCTACATTGTCCTCGGCCACCCTCAACTGATGACATCCCGTGGCCAAGTCTAACTAAGAGAAAACAGATGCACAAAAATGTTGGTCAAGTAGATCATCTATCCTCAGAAGTGGGTGTCTATTCTTCTTAGTGAGCTTATTCAACTCCCTGTAATTCACACATAAGCAAAGCGAGCCATTTTCCATAGTTGCAAAGACGACTAGAGCACCCCATTTAGATATGCTTTGCTTAATAAACCCTTTCTCAAGTTGCTCCCCTACTTGCTTGCTGAGCTCCCTCCTTTGCCTAGGAGCCATGTGGCGCACATGCAATGCGACTGGCTTCGCATTATCCACTAAGTATATGTGGAAATCAATCCCGCGCCTCAGAGGTAAGCCCTAGCCTCTTCAAAAACATCCGAGTACTCACAGACTACCGGTACAGATCACAAATCATTGACAGAAGCATCAAGATTTTCTAGGAAACTAAGCATGATAGACCCCCTTAGGTCATAAGAATTCTCGAGAGTCCTTCCATGGAAAGTCAAAAGTCTAACGACCCTCCTCTCACAGTCTAGAATGTCACCATGCACGGCTAGCCAATCCATCCATAGAATCAAACCATAGCCCAGAAAACCAAGCACATATACATCTCCTCAAACCCCCGACAAATCATAGACAGATGAGCCGTTACCCCAGTGAGGTTTGAGACAGCAATAGGATCTGAAACCATACTAGTACTAAGGTGTAGAGACTTAACTACAGAATCAAATATAAAAGAATGTGAAGTGCCAGAATAAAAAAGAGTCCTAACAGGATGATCGGAAAGAGAAATCAAACCTTCAACATAAACTTTCCTACCTCTATCCTATACACTGGCCTCGAGAGCATGCACCTTCCCTCCAGAAGATCCTACCCTTTGGCTCTGTCCTTGCTTCTTCGGACACTCCCTAGAATAGTGTCCGGCCTCACCACAGTGGAAACAAGCATTCTTCCTTTTTCTGCAATCTTTGCTCAAATGACCCGCACATCCACAACTATGACATTTCTTTTTAGCTTTTTCGTTCTTCCCATCTTTCTTTTGCTATTCTTTCTTGGGCCACACCTTATATCATGTCTCATCAGTCTTAGCCTCTTTCTTTTCTCCTTTATCCTCTTCGTGCATCAATGCCATATCAACAAGCTTCTCAAAAGTTGCTCCCATTGGAATATGAGACATAGCCAACCTATGGAGGGGTTCATTCAGTCCTCTTACATACCTCAAAGCTTTCTTGTGCGCGGTATTCACTAGCTCCAAACCAAACCTTGCCGATTGATTGAACTTATTGACATACTCTTTAATAGACATGCTTCCTTTCTTAAGTGCCAAAAACCTTTCTATTTGCAAACTCTCTTCTGCTTTAAGATAGAAACTTCAGCTCAAATCTCTGTCGTATATCTTCCTAAGTGTCAACTAGACTCCCTGCTTGTGTCACATCCCACTAGAACGAAGCCTCATCTTTCACCTGCCAAGCGTCAACTGAATCTTCCTATGGTCATCAACCTCAGAAATCTCAAACAAGTCCTCCGTCTCTTTAAGCCAATTCCTTGCTTCCAAAAAGGTCTCTGTTCCACGGAATGGCTTTCCGCCCATAGCACAGAAATCCTTGCATATCTTAGAGAAATTATCCACCCGCGGAGGAGGAGGGACAGCGGCTGCAGCCGGGGGAGGGGTGTTTGCTTGGCCTCCGGTAGGTGTCGTAACCTCGAGATATCTGCGGAACCAAGTTGGTATCTGAGCGACCTCGGGAATATTCAGATCCCCAGACAAGCTAAAAAGAAAAAGGAAAAAAGGATTCAAACAGAGAATCGAAAGATAATTCATATGGCTTTGGGGAATATGTTTTTCAAAAACAGATTTTCCTTTGGAAATACTTTCTTTCTAAAACCTTTTGAAAACAATTTTCAAAACCTTTTATCTGATCTTGTAACCTTCAGCTCTGATACCAAATGTGACACCCCACATCTATTAATGTCACTCTTTAATAGAATGCATTAAGTTACGTGAAGCGTTATAGGCAAACAAAAACAGAATCTCAGAAGATAGATATATAAAAATAACATCGAAAATTTAAAACTTTATTTTCCAATAGAAAACATCGTGGTCCAAAATCCAGTTACAACATTAGTCTAAAAAACTGAAAACCAACTTCATCAAATAAAAATAACTGCCTTGTACTAAATCCATCAAAGTATAGTAATATAAAATCATAGTCCCCAAAAAGAGCCATACCAGAGTAGGCAAATAGTTGAAGCGGTACATCTAAGCAGCTCCAAGTAGAAACATAAGAGAGAGATTCCCAATCAGACCTGAGTGTTCCCACCCTGAGAACCGGGGGGAAAGGAAGAGAGAGAAAAGAAAACAAAACAGGTCAGACATAAAGTTTGGCGAGTCCAGCTACTTTTAGCAAATAAATAAGTAAAAGCATTATGATAGGTATATAAATTGGATGAGAGATAACTCCTAAAATAGGTATAATAGGATGAACTGAACAGATTACGCTTCTCAAATACTTTTCTTTGCACTAATACTAGTATAACAGATATGATCCCAATAGAAACATATGGTAGAGTTAGGTGTACTTCTAGTAATGGGTTTTACCCCTAAACAGTAATAACAGGTACCCCAACAGAAATAACGGGTGTTACCCCAACCATAAATCACGGGCACCTAAACAGGCTGGATTAGATGTATCCTAATTACTACCTCCAAATGATCGGCTCCCTATCCCGTAAATACCCTGTGTCGGCCCCATAGTAGGATGTATCACTCACTAAAGTGGCAACCCCTAGAAGGACACAGATTTATTTACTGGTGTTATAGCGTCTTATTTTCCCAATCAAGCAGGACCCATGCACGCACATGACTCCATAGGAACATGCTATCAGAACACCTCCACCCATATGAACCTCTTATAATCATCTCAATAAGCGTGCCCTGACCCCTACCTAGTTCGGGGTCCCCATTTGATACCATAATGGGTTACTGACTGATATGGGTCCCACACAATAGATGACACAAGCCACCCTTTAGGCTTGAATCCCCAACTACTAGGATTTTTACTGGTTATGCCTAACGGATTAACAAGAAAGCATAACCCCAACATATAAAATAGATTAAGTTTATTGGGTTCGTATAACCCCCTATAGATTTAATATATTTACTTAACCCCCACCGATTCAAACAGGTTTACTTAACCCCTACATAATTTATTGGGTTTATATAACCCTCTACAGATTTAAACAGGTTAAGCATTACAGTTTCATTACATGTTTCGCTTAATCTAATTATTAAGCCTATAGATTCACATGCCCCAACCCTCAAGTCATTGTTCATAGTATAATAATTCCCCAAATTTTATTTATACATCATAGTATAGGTTTTTGCCTCTAAATCCTAGTCATGATTCATAATATAAGATATGCCCCAATTTATCCTTCCCAACCATTCCCAATTTTGTTTGTTCGCATATTTCAGCGATAGGCCTAGTCTCAAAGGTAGCTCGGGCTATAAAAATAAAAAAGGGAAAGAGGGAGAGAAAAGAACAGAAATAGCCATAATAAAAGAATAGACATATGATAGTAGAAATAGGCCTATCATAAACATGCATAAAAGAACTGAACAGCAGATCAGATGTACATGTAATGGCAGATCTGTTTAGATATGAATTAAATTCTTAATAGGCATATATTTAGATCCAGATTTATAAACATGTCAGGATTACTTGTAAATGTTTATATCTTAAAATAATATGAACTCATACAGTATGGATTTAAAGAATAGAGAATAACAAGCAGATGTTACAGAAGAATCTCTTGTATGCATATAAGGTGTTATTGAAGAAAATTAGGCTAACTCAATCCAAGCAGAGGCATCATCCTGTCATCTCCATTGTTTTTTATGTGTAAAACAGCAGAAATGAGGTCCTATTTATAGCCTTAAGGCAGCGAATCTCGTTCAGAAACTAGTCCAGGTTCAAAAATGAACTTGGATGGATCTGGAGTGGGTCTATCCCGGGGTCGACACCCCCTTGAGTGGGTCGACCCTCTTGGGGAATATGTCTACCTCCAACGGATCACACTCCCGCATCAACTTTCCGCTTTGATTTTTGAACTGTTTTGAATTTCTCGACTTGATTTTTTTACGTATATTTCTCTTATATGTATACAAACTTGTAAGCTCAATAACTTCTTCATACGATGTCCGTTTTACGCAAACTCAGAGTCTATCTTAAGCAGATTTCCGAGGCGAACTCATTGGTGCAGTCCATTTTAATTAATTTTGAATATTTAATTAGTATTCTTTAGTTTATCATTATAGTGTTCGTTGAAGTTAAGGGGTGTTACACAAGGAAAGGGTTGGAGGAATCCAACTAGATTCCGCAACATTTATATTACTATTTTTCATTGATTGTGATATATGATGTGATATATAATGGTGATTGATTATGTTGTGTTTGAATTATCCTGGCCCTAGAATTTTGGTATTTAAATACCATAAGATATTTTCGAATATAGAAAATAAATTTGAGATTTAAAAAAGAAATTTATTTTTAAAATAGAAATTAATCTTCGAATGGACTTAAAATAGAAGCTTGTTTTAAATGGTTAAAACAAGAAAATGACTATCAACGACATTTATAAATTTAGTAGAATATTTATCTTAGGATAAACTTAAATGTAAATCTAGGTTAAATTTATATAGAAAAGTGGGAATGATTTTTTGAAGCCAATATTTTTAATTGGGTTTCGAACTTAGCGATTATAAAGAAATTATGAATTTAAAGGGAAGTTGAATGAGAAACGGAAATTGTTTTCAAAAGAAACAATGGGTTTTATTTCGAAGTTCAGAATATAAAACAAATATAAGTAAATCCAAGGGATTTATAATTAGAATTCAACCATGTCAAATTTTAATGGTTTATTTTTAGAAAGGATATTTAAATTATACAATTTAAGTGAAATATGTTAAGAAGCTAGTATTTCAATATTTACAGCTATGAAAATACAACTCGATATTTCAAAATAATTTAATACTATTAAAGCTTGAATTATTAAACGAGAAGGGAATGGCAGAAATCAAATAAAATGGGTTTCATAAGTTATGCTTGTGAATATAAATTTTTTTGAAAAGGAAAAATAAAATTATTTTATGCAAGAAGGCGTCAGTAGAAGTTTTATAAACAGAATTTATAAATATGATGTGGATTTACAAAATGACTTGATTTGAATCTGTAATGATGTTGCTAGTAAAATCAAGTTGATTTGATAAAACAAATATAGATTCCTACAAGGAATAATATTAATGTTTGGAACTGAACAACAATTGAAAGCAGGTTTACAAATGGAAATAATTATAAGGGAATTTGAGCTAACCTAAAAAGATAGATTTATTCCGAAGTCGGAATATTAATCGAATATAGGATATTCGAAAAAAGTTATCCATTGAAACTCGGCTATATCAAATTCAGGGAAAGTACTAATTACTTTCCGTTTTTATTAAGATTTAATTAATTAATTATTCAAGTTAATTAATACAAGTTATATTTTAAATTAAATATTTCGGAAGTAGGGATTATAACGCCATTGTTATAATCAATATTTTCCGTTAAAGAAATGGATTCTTAAATTGAATCTGAGAGTCACGTAAGCATTGGCTGTTAATGATTTGAAGTTGAGGGATCGACCATATTAAAGTTAAGAATGTTGTTCAGTTAAGATCTGAGAGGTAATTATACCCCAACTTGATTAAAATCATGATTGACTGAAGAATGATTAAGGTTCGGTAGTAAGGATTGATTAGTTATACGGTTAAGTAACAAATGATTAATGGGTTGAATTATAGTAACGATGTTTTATATAATATCGGTTCAATCCAAGTAAATGGTTTTGGAAATGTTTTCCAAGTAAAATCAAAGTTGTTTCCTAATTATAAAAAATGAAATAATTTGGTAAATGAAAAATTAAGTAATGAAAATTGGAAAATTTTCCAATGTTAATATCGTATATTTTCTAAATATAGAAAATAAGAAATGTGAAGAGTTGGAAATATTTTCTGATGTTAATAAGAGATATTTTCTTGAATATGAAAAATAAATAGTTTATAATATTTGGAAACGTTTCCCATGAATATGAGAGACCAAACAAGTTTTGGGAAATATCTGGAAAGATATGGGAAATTGGGAAATGATAACATAATAAGAAAGTAATTTAAAAGGGGGCCAGTGTTATTTGATGGTTGATTGGTAGAATTCCATTTGGGAATAGGATCATTGGTTGTATGGATGTTACTTAGATAGTTAAATCACCGGTTATCAAAGTTTTAGTTTATTTTATACTTCCGTTGTCAATACGGAGAGACTGGTATCAGGTTTATTATCTGAAAACCACTTCGTACGGGCATATGCGTTATGAATCAAATTATGTTGAAGATAACTGAAGATGGAGTAAAGTGCAAGGGTTGTTCTGTTAATCCTAGGTAGAAATTGCCCAAGATGAATTGATGGAATAGTGCCTTCGGTTTGTTTAGTCCTAGAAAATGTATATGGGCGAATGTCTAACAGAGTATTTCTAGATGGTCACGTACACTAATTTCTTCAAATATACCAAGTTTGGTGGCAAAAAAGGAAACTTCTCTTAGCTTAACACGCAGAGTGTATTTTGGACATCAATTAGTGATTTGACGGGTCTAATGATGTGACATTCAAAGTAAACGGTGGCAAGACGTTCTAAAATGTTAATCATGACCTCAAGCCTCATCAACCGGGATATGACAGAAATCGGGCAGGTAGGATGGCCAAGTGGGTCATTCCCATTAGGGATATTATCACCTAATTTAGAAAATTCCATTTGCTTCTTATTATTTTCGCTGCTATATGCTTTCAGAAACGGTTGTTGATCACAACCATTATTGATAATATTCTTGGTGCACTCAAGTTAAATGAGTGGCCAATCATGTGTGGCTTGGTTGTGAGATGTTCTTGTTGAACCCAGTGTATTCTTCTCTAGAGATACACTATCGGAAGGTGGTATCATACCTTGTCATAGTTGGAAATCCATTCTTTTATAAATGCCCTACATTTTTGGATTATATATGTGGAGCGTGAGATGCAAGAATTCCGCTAGATTTCTATTTATTTTATTTAGACACCATTATAATATCACCAGATTTTGGTATCAAAATGGTTTTGGGTTATCGTAAGGTAAAAACCATTCGTATTTATGTGTGGATCAGTCTTACGATTATCATTTATTATTAAAAGGGTTTTTGAAAGTTAAATAAAATGATTGGAGTTTACTCGCACTAGTCCCATACTGATCCAGAGTTTTATTTTGTTTTGATTTACCCTAACTCTTGGGTGCTCAAATTAGTATGGGCTGTCAAAAAATCGGTATTTTTCAGATACTTGGAAGAGCTTGGAGTAGGAGGCTTCAGCATTAGATAGCTACTCTTTATTTCTACAGTGATATATTTTGTTATACTCTGATAATGGTATGTATATACAGGTACTGATTTGTAGTTCAATGATTATGTTATATAATATATTTTATTCGTTCCGCTTTGAGATTTGTGTTCTTCATTTTCTTCTATCCTAACTTTTCTTTATTTCTATTTCTCATCCTTTAACTTATTCCTATTAATGATTCGTATTTCTATACAATTTGGGTTGGACGTGTGGTGTAATTAGTCAACTCAAAGGGTATGGAAATTCGGGCCATTACATTTGGTATTAGAGCTGAAGGTTAAGTAACAACCTTGGTTCTGTGGTGTAACTCATCAGAGATGTGATTAGTAATACCCTAGATTGAGTTTGAGTGAATATATACGAGAGAGCGTATTTGTAGATTTGGCATAAAAATTATATATTGTGTTGACTGGTTTATGAATTTTGGTCAATATAGGATGTACAACTATAGATGGGTGTTTCTAAACTCTCAAACAAAGAAATTCGACACGGTATTGTTTTAAATTGGGTAAATGAAATAATTTTGCCCAAAATTATTTTGATGTAAAGGGAATAAATTTTAAAATTATTGATTTGGTTAGTTGTTATTATAATCAAACGGAATTATAAAATATTGAAATGGTTAAATAAAACCAAATTGAATTTGTATAAGAATAGATTATACAAATAAGTTGAATTACAATTGGATTTAGACCAAAATTTGAGAATTTAAATCCCAGATATTTAGAAATATTTTCTGAAGTATTTTAAAAGTAATATAACATTACTTTAAAGAATTTTGAATAAGAATGGTTTTAAATGGATGTTGAAAGTGATTAAGAACTGAAATCATTTCAGTGGCGAGAAAATAATTCTGATAATGGATCGTGACATTACCGGTATTCATTTTCAAATTTCTGAGTGACGGATTGTTACCATAATAATTCGCTTATGGGAAATTTGCAGAAAAAACGCAAGTTTTTTAAAAACCAAATGTTTTGAATTTGCAGATGATTATAAATATATGTATATGATTATATGAATCCATGCCGATTTGGAAATAGAAACCGGGAATTTGGATTCTGAATTTTTATTTAACTTGTGTAAGTTAAATGTATTGGAATGTTATAAGCAAATCGAATAGATTAAAAATTTAAGTTAAATAGAAATATATTGGAAATTAAATTGAGTACCTTATGAATTGAAAGTGAATAAATTGATTTAAAATCAATTTGGATGGTTGTATGTGGATTATGGATTAGATGTGACAATATGACTTGAAAATCATTCAAAACCAAACAATAATGTGGTTATATAGGTTAAAGGAATGAATGATTATATAAAACATTAATTATGGAAATTTCCTATTGAATTGAGTAAGTACAAGTTTTGAGATGAATGGCTTGATTTTGGTTGCGTATACAGCATACGAATTGAGCGAGTTCGCTTATATAAGGTACGCCTACGCAAAAATACAAAAATTGGATTTTGAATTTTATTTTCCAATCGTGGGTCAATGTATATATATTTATTGTTCCTAGAATATCATAGAAGTCCTTTCGTATAGGGGAGACTCTGCCAAAAAAATTCGAAAATCTAAGATGTTAGAAAATTTTCAGAATTTTGAAAATTTTCGTTAATAAGAATGAATTACTATTTTAATTAAAATAAATTGGTTCTGTTGAAACTGAAATTCAAAAGTAAAAAAAAAGTTTTTTAACCAGATTAATAGGGTTTGTAGTATCTTTCCTATCTTAGTAATTTCAGGGATGAAATTCTTTTAAGGGGAAAGGAATGTAACGCCCAGATTTTTAGCTATTTAATTTTGAACTTTTAAGTTATGTAAAATGTTGTATTTGGTATATAAAAGGATCTTTATAAGGAATTTATTTATTTGAAAATGACTTTTAAACATATAATTTATAATTTAATTTATAACGAGCTTGTAACGTCGCAGTAGTTCGCAATATTTACGTTTTGAACTTCAATTGAATATACAGAATCCAATATAAGTCCGATCTCTTTGAAATAAGACATGTTCAGATCTATTTGACTGTATTTTTCTAAGGGAAGAGAAAAATCGGGATTTCATCTTGTAGATTGTGAGTTATATCCAAATCAAAATTTCAGAAAGTCGTTATGGATTTGTTTACAAAATTATAATGATTTATATTATATATAAATCGATTTTAAATAATCCGAATATCGCTTCAATTTGAAATATCAAGTTATAAATCCAAATATGTTTATTTTGGAGCTATATGATGATCTATTCAAATGTATATGATAATAATGATTTATTATTGTTAAATTGAGTTGTTTTTGAATTTGTTTATATTTTATTGATTTATCAAGCCTTAATATAGCTTTTTGCAAGCAACATCCGTTTTCAATGAAATTAATTTCAGTAGACCCATAATATTTATTTATTATATGAAAATAAATTTCATGGGAATTAGATGTTGTGTGTGACCACGGTAACCATAAACGCCTAGATTTTTATATAATCGTTTATTCAATTTAATATGGAACTTAAGAATAGTAAATTTTCAAACAATCTCCAATGTCAACGAAGCCACTTTTGTAAAATCCGTAATGGTTAATTAATATAAGATTTCTGGTTTAGGATCAATTGGAGTTATTTTGATTATCGTGTGCGATATAAATGCATATCGATCTATGTTGTTAATCAAAAGTAGTTTACCTAAATGATCTCGGAATTTGACGAAACCAGTTCTTCGATGTCTAGAAAATTTAAATATTGTAAGATTTCAAGTTTCGAGCCAACTGGATTGTTATATGAGTATGCGAAAATTAAACGTGAATCATCAACGATTTTAATATTTAAATTTTCGCTATTTTTTCAAACGGACTCGAAATTTGACGAAACAAGTTTTCTTGGGTCCGGAATGTCAAATTCTAGCGCGATGTCACTTTTCGTCGCAATCGGAATTCGTATGTAGTCATAAAAAATTAAAACAATAAACGTAAGTGGCAATAATCACAAAATAATAAAATTGAATTAAATAATCCAATAAAAATTATTTCCTACACCTATAAAATAAGTCGTTCTCCTTACAATCCCTAGCCCCAATTCTTTTTTTCCATTCCCTATTTCTTCAATCCTCATTTCGATTCTTCTACTAAAAAAATAGAAAATCACCCACTTTGAAAATCCATAGCAAATCAATTGTAGTCCCTAAATTTACAAAACTTATGTCGATATAATTCTTAGACCTTACTCTTTAATCCAGTATGCATGTTATTGGGATCGATTTTGACTCGTTCGCTAGAAAATTGAGACACGGTAGCTAGGGTTCATGGTTTGGAGGAATTGGAGCTTCTCTGGTGAAGGCGGGTATGTAATGGCCCGAATTTCCATACTCGTTGAGTCGACTAATAACACCCCTCGTCTAACTTAAATTGCACGGAAATACGAACCATTATTAGAAAGAAATTAGAGCATGAGAAATAGAAAGAAAGAAATATTAGAATAAAAGAAAACGAAGATCACAAACTCACAGCGGAACAAATAAAATATATTAGATAACATAAACTTTGAAATACAATTCAGTAATTTTATATACATACCATCATCGGAGCACAACAGCTATTTCTAGAACAATTATAAACACCTGTTTCTATATACGAACATAATACACAGCGAAAAAATATGATAGCCTATAGCTAACTGGTGAAGCCTCCTGCTTCAAACTCCTCAACGTGAATCTGTAAAATCCCGACTACTTGACTGGCCGTACAAATTTGGGCATCCAAGAGTTTAGGGAAAACAAACAAAATAAACTCTGGGTCAGTCATAGGACTTGTGCGAGTAAACTCCAACCAATGGTTTAACTTTTAAAAATCCTTTCGAAAGAAAAGATAATCGTAAGACCGATCCACACATAAACACGGATGGTTTTTACCTTACGATAACCCAAAATATTTTTGATATTAAATCTGGTGATATTATAATTGTGTCTACATCAAATAAATAGAATCTAGCGGAACGTTTGCATCACATGCTCCATATATAATATAAAATCAAAAACTGCAAGGCGCTTATTGGAGATTTGATTCCGACTATAGTAAGGTATGGAAACACCTTCCGGTCAGTGTACTCTAGATGGGATACACTGGGGTTCAACAAGAACATTTTGCATCCCGGCCACATATGGCTGACCACTCATTTAACTTGAGTGTACCGAGCATATTATCACCAACGATTGTGATCAGCAACTGTTACCGAAAGCATACGGCAGCGAAAAGAATGAGAAGCAAATGAAATTCTCTAGATCAGGTAACAATACCCTTAATGGGAATGAACCACTTGGCCATGTTGCCTGCCCGATTTCTGTCATTTCCCGGTTCGTGAGGCTTGAGGTCACAATTATCTTTCAACACATCTTGCCATCATTTTCTTTGAATGTTACATCGTCAGACATTCATCCATATACGTTGTCCTGGGACTGGACAAACCGAAGGCACCATTCTATTAATCCATCTTCGGCTTCCACCTAGGATTGGTAGAACAGCCCCTGCACTTAACTCCGTCCTCATATATCTTCAGCATAAGTTGATTCGTAATGCTTATGCCAATATGAAGTGGTTTTCATATATTAAACCTGATCCTGGTCTATCCGTATTGACAATGGAGGTATAAAATAAAGCAAAACTTTGATAGTCGGTGGTTTAACTATCTTAGAAACATCCATACAATCAACGGTCCTACAATTGGAAATTTTACCGATCAACCATCAAACAATATTGGGCCTTTTTTAAATTAATTTCTTATTAATTTATCATTTTCCATTTTCTTATCTTTTCTCAACTATTTTTCAAGGCTTGCTCATCTCCATGATCATTGGGAATCATTTCCATATATTCACAAATTCTTATTTTCTGTAGTTGGAAAATATATGTTATCCACATTGGAAAATATCTCCAATCCCTACTTTTACTTCTCATTAACCACATAATTTCATTTCCTATACTTCAAAAAACAATTCAAATTTTATTTGGAAAACGTTCCCAAATTCCATTTATCTGTATTTAACAGATATTATATAAAATAACATTATTATAACTCAATCCATTAATCTTCCATTAACTAACTAACTAACTCTCGTTGTTGAACCTTAATCACTTCTCAGTAATTATGAAGTCAATCAAGTTGGGGTATAATTACCTCTCAAACCTTAATCGAAAAACATTCTTAACCTTGAAATAGCCCAAGCTCACAACTTCAACAAAACATCGCTTACGCGACTCTCAGTTTCAATCTAAGAATCCACTTCTTTTACGAAAGATGTTGATTATAATGGTAGTGTTATAATCGTTATTTCCAAACATTTGATTTGCAAACATTTATTTTAATGGTAGCATTAAAAGCTTTATTTAGATTTATAAAACATTTATTTTAACAGTAGTATTATAATCGCTGTTTAGATTTACTAAACATTAATTATAACGGTAGCGTTATAATCATTATTTCCAAATATTTGGTATATATAAAAATATAGCTTGTACTTATTAATTCAATTAATAAGTAAATAAATAAATAAATTTGATTCCAACACGGAAAGTAAAAATAACTACTTTCCTAAATTCGATATAATCGAAATCCAATAAATAACTCTCTCTCGAATAATCTATATTCAATTTATATTCCAAACTTGGGAATTTATCTACCATTTCAGGAAAATACAAATTCCAAATTTACTTTTGAAATTTATCCTTTCCAAATCATTACCAAATTCCTTTATAACCATTCCAGTCTATAAAATGTTATCACACTTTATTTTATATTCCGAATTTTGAACTAAAATCATCGTGTTCTTTTAAAACGATTACCCATTTCCCTTTTCATTAAATTTCCAATCTGGATTCATATTTCAAATCTAAATTTCCTTTAGAGATATTTGCAAAATATTTCCTTTAAACCATTATTCACTTTAATCGTGAATATATTTCTTTTATATACAATCAAATCAATTTGATTTCGTCTAATATCTTAAACCCAAATTTTATTTATAAATTCTATTCAGAATTATTCATACAAGCCTCATCTCTTTTTGTTTGTCATTTAAAAATCTTGTTTAAATTTCCTTAATAATAGCTAAGTTTAATCTCATTCCAAATATTGGCTTCAAAATCGATTTCCACTTCTCTATATAAGTTCAAATTTGAATTTATATTTCAACATATCCAATGGTAAATAATTCAATTAATTTATTCTCATTTATAAACAAATTCTTGATTCATCCATTTGAACCGGTTTATATTCTCAGCTCTATTCAAAAATTAAATTTGTATTTTGTAAATAAATTTCCTTCTTAAATCCTAAATTCCTTCTCTATATCTGAAAATATTTTACGGTATTTAAAATACGAAGTTTCTTGGGCCAGGGACATTCAAATACAACATATCCAATCACAGATTATACAACACATCATATATCACAATCAAATAAAAACAGTAATATAAATGTTAAGGAATCCAGTTAGATTCCTCCAACCTATTACCCTGCATCCATAGATATTAATCACATCAATATGAAATATCATAGTAAACAGGACTAATATTCGGTCAACGATATAACTATATCAACCATTTTAACCATTTTTATCAACCATTCATCCAAACAACTATCAACATTATAAAATCACTATAAATAAATTTAAAACTTGTTTATATAAAAATATAAATGAGCTAGAATTAGTGAGTTTACTCACCTTGTTTCGCAGTTGACGATTCTGCTTTTATTTCGTTTAAAATCAAACAGATGTAGTATACAATGGAGACTTCATAGCTGTGATTCCAATGGGACTGATTTTGTTCGATTCTGTTAACAAATAACCAAACTGTAACCATTATAACTATATATTTTAAATAAATTAATTATTTTTCTGAATTACATAAATAATTAACCAAATTACTTTTTATACTCTTTAAAACAAGCCGATTGTAATTCGTGACTGAGCTGGTGCGTTACAAGTGATACACAAGTTTAATAGACTAATTGACTTCCTAATTACTATTTAATTTCCTTAATGACCATTTAAGCATCTAATACCTTTCTTCTACTACAGAAAAATTTCGACCTTCCTGTTACTGCTCTACACCACGCCGCACCTCCTATCATGGGCATGTTTAACGTTCGTTACCAATACAACCATCAACAACTGCTCATATACCTCTCAGACATCTCAAGCACTCCACTTCTTTCACCAATTAACTCATTTCCTGATGCTTTTCCCCACTACCATGCTTTATTAATCAATCCAACCACATACAATTCCCAGTCCCACATTCGATCACACCACAACATTAGCAAGCTCCACCCATTACATACATAACTATATTTTGAATTCCCTTTACAGTTTAATGTGTCTTTCATTTCAAACAAATGAATGTCCAGTCCTCACATTCTCAAATTACGTTATTTGAGCAACCATAGCAACTGCTTTCGCCCATTACCCTACTGTTTTGCCTTTTCTTCCTTAACATAAAAATCAGACATCCTCCTATACATCTACAGCCTATGCTTCCTCCACGTTCATCCTCCTCTGCCACAAACACGACCCAAGCCACAGTGCCACAATTTTCCGTCTGAACCAAACTCCTAATTCACCTATAATGTCCAAACAAAATCACTATTGTAATCCATTTTTTTTATTTAGCCTTCCTCCTACAGCTAAAACACGCAACGCAGTACCACAATCATCACGTCTTCCTCGTTTTTAATCCCGCTCTCTCTTCCCCTTTTATTTTTTTTTCCAGGTTAAAGAAATGAAAAAGATTTCATCCCCTTTTGAAAACGCAAACCAGTACACCGCCTTCCACCCCTCGTTGTAGGTTATTCTGGCAACCGGATGCCACTCCGTCGCCCCTCCGACGCTTCTCTCCACGACCTACCCTCGCCCTAAGGTACGACCCTTTATCACCTACGAAGAAGCCATAAACCACTTGTGACCGGAAATCGATTGACCAACAAAATCAACCACTTGAGACAATCACCGATGACTGCACCACTTCGAATAGCTTCTCCACCCTCTTCCGCTCTTATTCCCTTTTGACACCTCCTCCCCATATCAGTCGCGCCGCCTTCAGTTGCCAACCCTAGGTACAAAGGTGAACTTTGGAACCCCAAAAATCGTCATCGCAATCCCCTAGAGATTGGAGCAGACGTAGCTCTCAAATCAAATTTAAGAAATAGCTCCAATGAATTCCGGATTTTCGTATGATTTAATATCCCTTTTTTTTAATTTGAAGTTGCGATTTATTTGGGAAGAGGGAATGAAAAATAAATGGAATAGTTATATAAAAGAGAAAGGGTATCAGCTTCTATGACAAGCTTTAGGGTGGCTTCACTTAGAAGGAATGGGTTGGCTTTCAAAAGAAGCTTCATAGTTATTATATTGTTCATTTATTCAATACCACATGATGTTTAAAGTGAAGGCCATACATGTAAAGCTGGAGATTTTGACCGAAAAGTATATTAAATCTCTACCCAAATATTCAAAGATTCTTGGAATTCACATCTATACCAGATTTTGCCTTCTAATTGGTTGGTCGAAATTGTTGACCTAGAGAGAATCTTACCTATAGATTATGTAAGGTTATACGTCCATTTTAAACATTTTTTATGATACAAGCTTTCTTTCTATTCGTTGTTTTTCAAGTCTGATAAGGACAGAACAAATGAAGAAATTAAGGGTGAAATAGTTAGCTAGAAACTTTTTGACTTAGGGAGCAAAACCGTACCTACCAAAGAATTCTTTTTATACCGATCTACAGACTGAGAATCGGATGGGTTTTCCTTTTAAAGATTTATAAGGATCTGATAAAATTTCGTGAATATTACTTGCCAAAAGATAAGGTCTTGTCATATGCGAAGATCTCGCTGAAGTTTGGTTTCGATTACATACGGATTTAACCATAATTTTTCCTTTTTACGGATTTGGTGGAGACATATATTAGGAATTGGATGGCTGGGAATAAAACTTGTTTCATTTGTATATTGCGAGCCTGTATAACTCTTTATCTTTCTTGAACTTAATGGTACATTTTTTCGTTTTCCTATCTTCGCGCTCAAATTGGAAATCATTTTATTTCATTCAAATAGAATTTCATATTTGGATTTATAAACCAAATATTTTAAATTTAATCGACGTTTGGATTATTTAAATCGATTTATTTATATAATAAATCGTTATGATTTATAAACAATTCCATAGCGACTATTTGATTTATTTGATTTGGACATAATTTACAAATTGCAAGACGAAATCTCGATTTTTCGCTTTCATTAGAAAAATATAATCAAATAAATCCGAACGTTTCTTGTTTCAAAGAAACCCGACTTATATTGGATCATATATATTCAATTGAAGTTCAAAACATATTATTACGAACTACCGCGATATTACGAGCTTGTTTTAAATTTAATTATAAATTTTTCGTTCAAACTTCGTTAAATTCATTTATATCCTAATACAACATTTAAAATAAATTTAAATGTTCAACATTAAATAGCTAAAAATCTGGATTGTTACAGGGTAGGTTGTGCGTGGTGGAGTTCGATCGAAGGTGGTAATTCGATACTCGATGGTTGATGGCGGCACAAACAATTAGATGAATAAGAAGATTTTGATGCCTTTTGGCATACTGTGGCATCGCATATGGCTTAGGGACGTCACGGTCTTGCCTGAAGTTGTAGAAGACGTAGGCGGTTTGGGAGGAAGGTTTGCAGTGTCTAATGGTTGGCCAGTGGTGGTGGAAAACCGGATTGAAGAGGAAGTGTCGCATTTTGCCTTATGACAGATTTTGAAAGTATTGATCTGGAGAACGAAAGATTAAAGGAAATAAATTATTAATGTACGATTAGCAATCCTAAATTAATGACGATGCTTGGACAAATTGATGGAAGAAAATCTGCTATTTTAATGTTTATTGGGAATCAAAAAGGGAAAAAGGGTATCGTGATTTCTGGTATAAGAAGAAGCTAATAGAAAATTTGAGGGCAGCAGCATCACGTGAATAAATGAGGAAGGATTATCAACGTAACGGTTTAAGAAAATTAATTATATTTAATTAAGATAAAGATGCTTTAATCCATTTAAATGTGAGATGGTCAATAAAATTATGCAGGGTGGTTTCGGAAGGTGAAAAGAAGATATACGGGCCATGGTGAAGGGGACCATGTTTATACTGTAAAGAAAGAAATGTTACTCTGTGGTTACCGCGTTTAAAAGAAGGGTAAATCTTAGCATCGAGTTTTATTGAAGGAGGGACAAGAGGGAGAAAGTTCGAAGATGATGTTTGGTGATAGCTGTTTGAACTGAGGATGGGTTCATATTAGCAATGGAAATTTGGGATAAGAATTTAAATAATTAACCCAGGGCTAGTAAGTTAATAAAATTAATTAAGGATAATGATTTTACTTATATATATATATATATGATAACTTATAAAGATTATAATGGCTATATTTTTATGTGGGAACATAATAAATCAAATGAAATCAATTACGTTGGAAACATAGCGACAAGGTCTACATTAAGGAACAAATTTCGCTAGAAACAAAGCTGTTGGAATTTCGCAATAAAATCAAACACTTGTTTGATTGTAAATGAAATGAAAGCAGAATTGTCAACTGCGAACCATGTGAGTAAACTATGTTGAGTATAACAGTATGATTTTTGTTTGATGATAACAAACATATATATATATATTATATTTTTTAAAAGTGTTTTGTAATTGTACTATTTTATATTACATCTTTTCGTAGAAATAAGTATTGGCTGAATAATATACTATTATACACAATTGAATATATTCACAGTATATTTATTCAATTAAATATTTTATTTCAATATTTGAAATAGTACAACTCTGTGACTCCACTATTGTATATTCACATATATTACTTCACATAATATTGTACTTGTAAATAATTTGAATACAATAGACCAGTTTGTTTGAACACAATAGAAATAATATTTTATTTCAATCAAATTTGTTTATAATAGTACAATTTATTCATTCATGTCTACAATTAATTTCATATACAAGTATTCCTCTCTACACATCACTCTATGTCACTCAATTACATATACACAGTTATAAAAACATTCGCTGACACTGACACAGTCTTCTTGTGCTCCAATCCAGTCCAGTCATCTCCATACCTGTCACAAAAACACACACACAGTAAACTGAAATAAAAAAATTAAATACAAGCAAAAAAAATTATTTTTTAAATTTTATTTGCCTCAGAATTTTGGTGTGTTTCTCATCATTTTTCTAGACTTGGTCTGATATATATTAAGTGCTCACATCTGTTTATGTATACAGAAAAGAAACCAGTATTGTAACTAAGGAGCAACCTCGTGGACCAACTCAACTCAGTGCATATCAACACAAATCAAGGCAGCATCTGTTTATATCAGGTTTTTTTGAGCCAAAAAAGTTCAAGTGAACATGTGTGGTCGAGCCAGTATTTCAGCTAATCTGCATAAACAAGTGTGAAAAGCAATGTGGACATATAAAGTCAAGGAACAGTGCAAGCCAAAGTGGTCGAGCACAATACAAAGTCAAACATGTTTTCATACAGCCCAAGTGTCGAGCAATGCATAAACATGTAGCAAAGTAGTATGGAGAATGATAATGCACAAGGATGGCACAACATTTTTTTTTTTTTTTTTGCAAGATGCAGTACACATGAGTGGCAAATATAGCATGGTCATGGGTGCACAAGCAAGTGCAAATGGACAGTGAACTACAATTGTCAAGTAGTTTAAACAAGGGATAGGTGCAACTATATGAAAGCAGTGTACAAAATTCATGTACAAGCAGTTTATATGGTTCAGCATGGACAAGTATGTTCATGAAAACATTTTCAGCTCATGTATACAAAGCACATAGGCTATACTGGAAAACAAGACAAAGGTGCAACAAGTTATTACACTGGCAAAAAGGGTGACCAGAGCAAGTAAACAACTCATGTCGACAAAATGTACAAATGGACATGGGACAGCTGCAAAGTAGCATGTAAACATTGCGGCGTATATGGTACAAGAGTAGGAATACCCAAGTTTATGGAAGCATAGAAAATCAGCAAGAAAATGATCATCAACATAAAATAGTAAGATACAAACATACACAGTGGTGCACATTAAACCATGTAACACAAAAGCTCAAAAAAAATGGCACAGTTTTTGTTGTTGACAAAACCAGGTCTGTCAAGATAATGAAGCAACAAGACTAAAATGCAGTATCAATGTTCAAGTCATACAAACGAAGCATCAGTTCAAATCAGAATATTAAATCTGTTCTTATCAAAATGTTTAGCAACTACTCATAGCATGCAGTGGGAAATGAAAAGGTGTAAGAAGAAAACTGGATTAAGCAAGTATCAATACAACAGATACAACCAGAAATCAAGGCATCAGTCGAAGGTATTCAAGAATAGCAAACGTTTTTGGCAAGACCAATATCTGTTAAGTTTTTTCTAAATCAGTAGGAAGCCGAAGAAAAAGTTAGTATGAAATTTATTGGAAAGTGTTTTAATTCAGAAATGGTCAAGAATTCTACACATACGTTTTTGGCAAATCAAGTGTAGCATCCGTTCATAACCAGTTATGTAGTTTTTTGTTTTAGCAAAAATGATTCGAAGAACAGTTCAAAATTTCCAGAAAATAAGAGTTTAAATTTGAGAGTATATATGAAATATATTAGGAAGGAATTCATCTCGCAAACTATCCCAAAATGTTTGAACAGTTCAACCATAACGAATTCAAGCCGTGAAGATTCATATGCAAATATCAACTTTAAAATCTTCAATTCAACGCAAGATCAAGTCAAAGAAATTCCAGAACTTACGTGGATGTCACGCCCAAAAATTACGCAAATATCATGACCAATTTTAATTACGAAATCAGAGAATAATTCGGATTGAAGTCCTATTTATGCACCATAATCATCACTAGCAAATCCTATCCAAGTTCGAAGAAAAGTAAAAGCATAAATTCGAATTGCAAAATCATACCACGAACAAATAACTTGGATTCTAATCGGTCACGAGAATTCATTCAAGAGAATCCACAGTTCAAAGCTTCAAAGATAATTCCAGATCAATCAAGAAGCCGAAGTGATTTTGAGAGAACAAGGAAAACCCTAGCAATTGTCGTTGCCATGTATTTTTCTAGAGTGAAGGAGATTGGGCTATAAAATGAAGATGGGTGAAGACAATTAAAAAATGGCCGACCAAGTTTTTAAAAGGGACAAGGACTTAGTGGTTTTAATTAATCTAGGATTTTGATTTTTTTTCCAAAGGTTTGTTTAATTGTTTTCAATTTGTAACCATCTTTAGAGTTTTCTAGTTTTTCTCTAAAACTAGGGGGAAGAATTACGGGGTTGTAATTCGGGGAAATTTGATTTCGGGGACAGAAGTCAGTGCAGGGTTTTGAGCGTAGGATTAGTGCAACTAGAGCGAGATTGTGAGGCCTTTTTGTGTATCTTCTAGTAGAAACTGGGGATAAGTTTTGAGCGTAGGGTTAGGACAAAGAGGCTAGGAATTGTCGTGAGTTTACGGGTGTTGTAAAGCGTTGTATGTAATAACCCTGAATTTTGGGGCCAATTTAAAATTTATTTTAAGTGATTTTAATGAGTTTTGATATTTAAAATAATCTATTTTAAATAATAATGATCACAAATTTGATTCAAATCAAAGTTAGAATGAAAAATTTAATTTTAATTATAAAAAGAGTTAGAAATAGCACGGTAGTTTGAAAAGTCAAACTTGAACTTTGACTGACCGTACAGGATGCAAAATTTAAGGGATTTTAGTGAAACCAAAAATATTAGAATCTATTTAAAAAAATCTTTTCAACGAATCCGAAAAATCGAAATTTCATAGCGGAAATCAAAAATTATGGCCCGAAAGGCTACTTTTCACATACGAAGGAACTTGAACTCGAAACCACTTCCATTGAGTTCAGAATGATGTTTCTGCATTGAAAAATAGTAAACACTTATATATTTCGAGTTTCGGAAATTATTTGTTTAAAAATGTATTTTTAAT
Organism: Allium sativum; assembly: GCA_030737875.1. Taxonomy (NCBI): domain Eukaryota; kingdom Viridiplantae; phylum Streptophyta; class Magnoliopsida; order Asparagales; family Amaryllidaceae; genus Allium; species Allium sativum. The sequence continues at coordinate 83,546,035 of CM060913.1, read as the reverse complement.
ATTAAATATATAGCCCTTGAAAATAGTCATTTTGCAAACGACCTCCGTTTTCGACGAAACCACTTTTGTTGGATCCGGAATGTCATTTTATTTCTGGGTTTAAATTTTTAGAATTTTTCGAATTAATATGTGAGCGTGGGAAAAGAAAATGTGTTTTGACTATTTAAGTTAAATTTAAACGCCTTAAAAATAGCCATTTTTTAAACAGTCTCAGAATTCAACGAAAATAATTTTGTTGGTTTCGTATCATAAAAACAAAGCTAAAAATTATTTTTCGGTAATTTTTAGAATTAATATATAATTATAATTGATTTTTCAGTGTAAACGGACAATTTTTGACTTTAAAAATTCATACGAGCTCAGAATTGAACGAAATTAATTTTTCTAGGTCCGCAGCGTCAAAACATAGCTAAATATATTTTTCGGGAATTTTTGAAGTTAATTTGTGGCCCCGGTGAATTTTCATGTACGGTCAATATTTAATTAATTAATTTTTAATAGGATTAAAAAAACGTTATAGACCTCAGAGTTGGAACCCGGGACATAGCCCATTGCGCTCAGAAGATGTCAAAACCCTAGGAACGACAGTAAGCAGGCCTAATTCTGAGTTCGGGCCATACTTCCCGGCGTGGATGCACCTCTCCTAGCTCTTCGACCTCCAACAAACCGTTCGTAAAACCGTCAACCGTAGCTTGAGTTATCTCGATTCAAAGTTTTGAACTTTAGGTAATGTTTATTTCAGATTTTGCGACGCTTTTAAATGTCGCTGTGTCAGTTGTTAAAAGTCAGAATTCTAATTTACACATGAATTTCAAATTTAGATCTTTCAGATCCGTAACCGCCGTGACTCCGAACACGAGATCTGATCGAAATCACCTCCATTTCAGAAACAAGCCAGGTGAGAATTTATTTTTAATTTAATATTAATTAATTTAGTTATTATTCTTTTGTTGTTTAATGTTGAATGGTGAAAATGAATCGTTATGCGATGGATGTTATTCTATGTTGTGAATTCGATTTGTGCTTTGATGATGTGATATTTATCGTTTGTGATGGAATTGGATATGAAACTTTAGGATGTTAATATAAAAGACAATCTTTTTATATTGGAAACAAAAAGATGAAATTTTGGCAATGTAAATAAAAAAAACGATCTTTTTATATTTAAATTAAAAAGACAATCTTTTTATATTGAAAACAAAAAGATGAAATCTTGGCGATGTAAATAAAATAAAAAAAAAACGATCTTTTTATATTTAAATTAAAAAGACAATCTTTTTATATTGAAAACAAAAAGATGAAATTTGACGATGTAAATAGAAAGACGATCTTTTTATATTGAGAATAAAAAGACAATATTTTTATTGTAAATAAAAAGATCACATCTTTGTTTTGAAAAGATAATATTTTTATATTGTAAAATAGTAAAGTTGATATTTTTACTTTGTAAAATAGAAAAGATAACATTTTTACATTGTAAAATAGTAAAGTTGACATTTTTACTTTGTAAAATAGAAAAGATAATATTTTTACATTGTAAAATAGTAAAGTTGATATTTTTACTTTGTAAAATAGAAAAGATAATATTTTTACATTGTAAAATAGTAAAGTTGATATTTTTACTTTGTAAAATAGAAAAGATCATATTTTTACGTCGTAAAATAGTAAAGTTAATATATTATAAATATAAAAAGATGATATTGTTGCATTGTACATAAAAAGAAAATGTTTTTACATTGTATGAAATGGAACATATTTTTATATGTTATAATGAATGATTTTTCATCGCATGAATTATATAACATTTTATTTTGTTATTTATGAATGAATCTGCATCGCATGAATTAAATAACATTTTATTATGTAGTTTAAGAATGAATTTATACCGCATGAACAAAAGTTACATTTTCATATGTAATTTATATATAAATTTGTACCGTATGTCGAAAATTACATTTTTCTATGTAATTAAAATGTAAATTTACATTGCATGACGGAAATTACATTTTATATGTAAATTATAAAGTGAATCAACGTTGAATGTTAAAAATTACATTTTTCTTTGTAATTAAAAGGGGAATTTCATCGTATGATAAAATTTACATTTTTATATGTAAATTATATAGGAATATACACCGTATTGTAAAAATTACATTTTTCTTTGTAATTAACATGTGAATGCCACTTTATGTTAAATTTTACATTTTTATATGTAAATTATAAAGTGAATTTATGTCGTATATTAAAAATTACATTTTTCTTTGTAATTAATATGAGAATTCCATCATATGATAAAATTTACATTTTTATATGTAAATCATATTTTTACAATGTGAATTAGGTGTAGTGTTTGCATTGTAATTACAAATCATGTTTTTACAATGTGAATTAGACGTAGTGTTTGCATTGTAATTAAAAATGATATTTATACAATGTAAATTAGATGTAGAGTTTGCATTGTAATTAAAAATCATATTTTTACAATGTAAATAGGAAGTAGAGTTTGCATTGTAAATAAAACTTACATTTTGATATGTAAATTTAAAATAGGATTCACTACAAAAATAAGTTACATTTTTATAATGTAACTAAGATGAGAATATACATTGAAGTTGAAATCTACGTCTTTATACGTAATTTAAAAGTAGGATTTTGAATGTATCAAATTTTACATTTGTATTACATGTAAATAAAAAATATATATAGGAATTTGCATAGGAATTAAACTTACATTTTTATGTAAAAAAAAAGATGGAATTTACATTTTCAATGTAAGGAAAGAATGAATTTAGGATGCCGTAATATTATCTTCATTTTCAAATGAATTAAAATTTAGTAAGTATCAGTAATTGTGTGGAGTGTTGTTTTAATCAAACGACGTTGTTACGATTCAATGAATATATATAATCAAAATTAAACGAATAGGGCATGGTAGTTCGCGTTTTGAGATCGTACTTTTAAATGACTATACAAGAAGATCCGACCGTCGAATTTTCTTGAAACTGAAACCGTTAGGACCGTCTTGGAAAAATCTTTCCAACGATATATATTACATTAAGATCCAACGGTTAGATTCTGAGAAATGTAAAAATCAAAATTGGTTGAATGCATTGCCATAGTCGCCATGGACTTAAGGCGTCGTTATATGAAAATTTATTTATTTTAATTAATTAAAATAGAAATGAATAGTTAATAAAAATAATTATTAATGTGTAAGAAGGATTTTTAATATATATATATATATATACACGAGGATTATTTGGAAAGTTCGAGTTTATCTCATTCCAAATAATTAAACGACGTTTAAAAATCCAAGATTGGAAGACGGCGATTGAATACCGTCAAATCTCCACATCGAATGGACGATGATGACTGTTGCCTTAGAATGGCTCGCTACCATGATAAGGTAATAGTAGGAGTTGCCCGGACGTAGTGTTGATTTGTACGGATTTGGCTTTCGCTCAGACCTAGAGCATAAGCTTATAAATGGATTGTGTGTCTGACATCGTACTCCATTATATATCATGTTATTAATCTTCTGTCGAATGTATGGATGTTTGGTGGCGGAGAATTTATTCTCTTGCTTAACAACCATTCATATATTTCGGCAAAGGATTGGTAGTGTGATATGGAGTGATGATGTGGCATGCTAAGATGCATATGATCAAGGCTTTGTTGAAAAGCAGGCCTTGTGGGACGATCAAAGCATAGTCTGTTTAGGCATAGCTTTGTGTATAGCGTGACTTCGCGAGCCTCACACACCGGCGGAGTCTAAAACGGGAGAAGGGAACGCAGGGAGAGCAGCACGTTTCTTTCTAGCTAGAGTGGTGTCAGTGACCTACCAGCCCTGACATTTTACTTATGTGGATGATGGATTGAGGCGCCTCGGATGATAGGTCCTATAGGACCGGGAAACGTGTGTTCAGGTATAACTAATCCGCTAAGCTGTATTTGCGGACCGGCCCTGCAGCTATCCAAGGGTTCCCCGCGGGGAATCCTGAGACATTAGCTAGAGTGTCTCGAATCTATAGGAGCTCCTCCCTAGCCTTGACTCATGATGGAAACCAATTTCCAATACGCCCCATTCGGATTTGATTGTATTACTAGTACGGAGGCATAATATATGGGTACCTATGCTTCCTAGGATTGATACATTATGATTGAAATTGTTTTTAAAACATATACACACTGATAATAATATCAAACTCGTTTTTAACGTATCAAGCATGTTTAATCACCCTAAGGTAAAACTCTATCCTTTGGTGTGCGTTGCATTGTGTGATGGGACCCGAGTCTTATGGTGATTTCATTTTTCTAAAAAGCATTACGTTGTTTTACGATTTACTTTAAGTTATGCACGACAATCCATTAGAGCAAACCCGTCCCGCGTTAGCGGCGTGGTCTTTGGATTTGTCCTATTAATAGTGATTAATTAGTTAAGAATTCTCACACCAGTCCCACGACTGACCCGTTGTTTGTTTCCACCTTTTTGCAAACTCGGGTGCCCTCTTTCCACACGGGCAGTCGAGCAGTTGTCTACAGGTCTATCTCTTTAGCAGGAATCTGGATTGAAGCTTAAAGCTGTGTCCAGAGCATTGGAAGTCTTCCGCTGCCTTAGTTATTTTGTTTCCGCTGCAATTTTTTAAAATCATGTAAAATTATCTTCCGCTGTATTATTAGTCAATATACTCTGATATTCTGTACTCTGATGTAACATTTATTTTTGATGTTATAAAGGTCCGCTGTTGTTGTTCTGATGTGTTGTATTCCCAAAGTTAACGTAGGCGGGATTTGAATGGTTTTGGTCGATTTTGCGATCGATTAAGGCCGGGCAAAATCCGACTCGTTACAGTTGGTATCAGAGCTTTGGTTAGCTCAAATCTTTGGGGTACAACTCATTAGAACTGAACAAAAGGCTCATCAGAGATTGGATTAGTAATATCCAATAAGAGTACTCATTAGAGATAGGATCAGCAGTATCCTAGAATGAGAAAACTCATTAGAGATAGGGTTAGTAATGCCCTAGAATGAGTTGAGAGTAGCAAGCCTATAATATACGTATTTGTGATTATATATAATCTATTTTGGAAAATATGATTTTGAATATATAAAAAGTTATATATTTGAAAGTTAATCAACTAATTGAATTATTTAAACCAATGGAGAATATATATATATATATATGTATATATAAATTAGTTAGCTAATTAATCAACTTTTAGCTTCGTCCCTTTTCGAGGACGAAAAGTTTTTAAGTGGGGGGAGACTGTAACAACCCTGAATTTCGGGGCCAATTTAAAATTTATTTTAAGTGATTTTAATGACTTTTGATATTTAAAATAATATACTTTAAATAATAATGATCACAAATTTGAGTCAAATCGAAGTTAGAATGAATAATTTAATTTTAATTATAAAAAGAGTTAGAAACAGCACGGTAGTTTGAAAAGTCAAACTTGAACTTTGACTGACCGTACAGGATGCAAAATTTAAGGGATTTTAGTGAAACCAAAAATATTAGAATCTATTTAAAAATATCTTTTCAACGAATCCGAAAAATCGAAATTTCATAGCGGAAATCAAAAGTTATGGCCCGAAAGGCTACTTTTCACATACGAAGGAATTTGAACTCGAAACCACTTCCATTGAGTTCAGAATGATGTTTCTGCATTGAAAAACAGTAAACACTTATATATTTCGAGTTTCGGAAATTATTTGTTTAAAAATGTATTTTTAATATTAAATATATAGCCCTTGAAAATAGTCATTTTGCAAACGACCTCCGTTTTCGACGAAACCACTTTTGTTGGATCCATAATGTTATTTTATTGCTAGGTTTAAATTTTTAGAATTTTTCGAATTAATATGTGAGCGTGGGAAAAGAAAATGTGTTTTGACTATTTCAGTTAAATTTAAACGCCTTAAAAATAGCCATTTTTTAAACAGTCTCAGAATTTGACGAAAATAATTTTGTTGATCTCGTATCGTCAAAACAAAGCTAAAAATTATTTTTCGGTAATTTTTAGAATTAATATATAATTATAATTGATTTTTCAGTGTAAACGGACAATTTTGGACTTTAAAAATTCATTAAAAATTCATACGAGCTCAGAATTGAACGAAATTAATTTTTCTAGGTCCGCAGCGTCAAAACATAACTAAATATATTTTTCGGGAATTTTTGAAGTTAATTTGTGGCCCCGGTGAATTTTCATGTACGGTCAATATTTAATTAATTAATTTTTAATAGGATTAAAAAAAACGTTACAGACCTCAGAATTGGAACTCGGGATATAGCCCATTGCGCTCAGAAGACGTCAAAACCCTAAGATCGACAGTAAGCAGGCCTAATTCTGAGTTCGGACCAAAACGGGCTTAAACGGGCTAATTAAATTATTAAATAATGATTAGGAAAACCTAATATAATATTATAAAATCCGAAAATACTGTTCATCTTTCCTCCTCTCGTCATATTTCAGCCGCAAGGAACCCATCATGGTTCAAAAATTCATTCTCCGATTTCTCCCTCAATTCTCAACGAAATCCTTCGTGTAAATACACGTTTCGAAGAGATTTTCGTGCTCTTCAATCTCCGGCAAGAATCACCACCTCCCGTCGCCTGTAGCTCTCGAATTCCGTGCCCAAACCCGCGGCCTTTGCGCCTCCGCCACCACCACATAGCGCCGCCGCACCCCCCATACTTCCCGGCGTGGATGCACCTCTCCTAGCTCTTCGACCTCCAACAAACCGTTCGTAAAACCGTCAACCGTAGCTCGAGTTATCTCGATTCAAAGTTTTGAACTTTAGGTAATGTTTATTTCAGATTTTGCGACGCTTTTAAATGTCGCTGTGTCAGTTGTTAAAAGTCAGAATTCTAATTTACACATGAATTTCAAATTTAGATCTTTCAGATCCGTAACCGCCGTGACTCCGAACACAAGATCTGTTCGAAATCACCTCCATTTCAGAAACAAGCAAGATGAGAATTTATTTTTAATTTAGTATTAATTAATTTAGTTATTATTCTTTTATTGTTTAATGTTGAAAGGTGAAAATGAATCGTTATGCGATGGATGTTATTCTATGTTGTGGATTCGATTTGTGTTTTGATGATGTTATATTTATCGTTTGTGATGGAATTGGATATGAAACTTTAGGATGTTAATATAAAAGACAATCTTTTTATATTGAAAACAAAAAGATGAAATTTTGGCGATGTAAATAAAAAAAACGATCTTTTTATATTTAAATTAAAAAGACAATCTTTTTATATTGAAAACAAAAAGATGAAATTTTGGCGATGTAAATAACATAAAAAAAACGATCTTTTTATATTTAAATTAAAAAGACAATCTTTTTATATTGAAAACAAAAAGATGAAATTTGACGATGTAAATAGAAAGACGATCTTTTTATATTGAGAATAAAAAGACAATATTTTTATTGTAAATAAAAAGATCACATCTTTGTTTTGAAAAGATAATATTTTTATATTGTAAAATAGTAAAGTTGATATTTTTACTTTGTAAAATAGAAAAGATAATATTTTTACATTGTAAAATAGTAAAGTTGACATTTTTACTTTGTAAAATAGAAAAGATAATATTTTTACATTGTAAAATAGTAAAGTTGATATTTTTACTTTGTAAAATAGAAAAGATAATATTTTTACATTGTAAAATAGTAAAGTTGATAATTTTACTTTGTAAAATAGAAAAGATCATAGTTTTACGTCGTAAAATAGTAAAGTTAATATATTATAAATATAAAAAGATGATATTGTTGCATTGTACATAAAAAAAATGTTTTTACATTGTATGAAATGGAACATATTTTTATATATTATTTATGAATGATTTTTCATCGCATGAATTATATAACATTTTATTTTGTTATTTATGAATGAATCTGCATCGCATGAATTACATAACATTTTATTATGTAGTTTAAGAATGAATTTATACCGCATGAACAAAAGTTACATTTTCATATGTAATTTATATATAAATTTGTACCGTATGTCGAAAATTACATTTTTCTATGTAATTAAAATGTAAATTTACATTGCATGATGGAAATTACATTTTATATGTAAATTATAAAGTGAATCAACGTTGAATGTTAAAAATTACATTTTTCTTTGTAATTAAAAGGGGAATTTCATCGTATGATAAAATTTACATTTTTATATGTAAATTATATAGGAATATACACCGTATTGTAAAAATTACATTTTTCTTTGTAATTAACATGTGAATGCCACTTTATGTTAAATTTTACATTTTTATATGTAAATTATAAAGTGAATTTATGTCGTATATTAAAAATTACATTTTTCTTTGTAATTAATTTGAGAATTCCATCATATGATAAAATTTACATTTTTATATGTAAATCATATTTTTACAATGTGAATTAGGTGTAGTGTTTGCATTGTAATTACAAATCATGTTTTTACAATGTGAATTAGACGTAGTGTTTGCATTGTAATTAAAAATGATATTTTTACAATGTAAATTAGATGTAGAGTTTGCATTGTAATTAAAAATCATATTTTTACAATGTAAATAGGAAGTAGAGTTTGCATTGTAAATAAAACTTACATTTTGATATGTAAATTTAAAATAGGATTCACTACAAAAATAAGTTACATTTTTATAATGTAACTAAGATGAGAATATACATTGAAGTTGAAATCTACGTCTTTATACGTAATTTAAAAGTAGGATTTTGAATGTATCAAATTTTACATTTGTATTACATGTAAATAAAAAATATATATAGGAATTTGCATAGGAATTAAACTTACATTTTTATGTAAAAAAAAAAGATGGAATTTACATTTTCAATGTATGGAAAGAATGAATTTAGGATGCGGTAATATTATCTTCATTTTCAAATGAATTAAAATTTAGTAAGTATCAGTAATTGTGTGGAGTGTTGTTTTAATCAAACGACGTTGTTACGATTCAATGAATATACATAATCAAAATTAAACGAATAGGGCATGGTAGTTCGTGTTTTGAAATCGTACTTTTAAATGACTATACAAGAAGATCAGACCGTCGAATTTTCTTGAAACTGAAACCGTTAGGACCGTCTTGGAAAAATCCTTCCAACAATTTATATTACATTAAGATCCAACGGTTAGATTCTGAGAAATGTAAAAATCAAAATTGGTTGAATGCATTGCCATAGTCGCCATGGACTTAAGGCGTCGTTATATGAAAATTTAATTATTTTAAATAATTAAAGTAGAAATGAATAGTTAATAAAAATAATTATTAATGTGTAAGAAGGATTTTCAATATATATATATATATATATATACGAGGATTATTTGGAAAGTCCGAGTTTATCTCATTCCAAATAATTAAACGACGTTTAAAAATCCAAGATTGGAAGACGGCAATTGAAGACCGTCAAATCTCCACATCGAATGGACGATGATGACTGTTTCCTTAGAATGGCTCGCTACCATGATAAGGTAATAGTAGGAGTTGCCCGGACGTAGTGTTGATTTGTACGGATTTGGCTTTCGCTCAGACCTAGAGCATAAGCTTATAAATGGATTGTGTGTCTGACATCGTACTCCATTATATATCATGTTATTAATCCTCTGTCGAATGTATGGATGTTTGATGGCGGAGAATTTATTCTCTTGCTTAACACCCATTCATATATTTCGGCAAAGGATTGGTAGTGTGATATGGAGTGATGATGTGGCATGCTAAGATGCATATGATCAAGGCTTTGTTGAAAAGCAGGCCTTGTGGGACGATCAAAGCATAGTCTGTTTAGGCATAGCTTTGTGTATAGCGTGACTTCGCGAGCCTCACACACCGGCGGAGTCTAAAACGGGAGAAGGGAACGCAGGGAGAGCAGCACGTTTCTTTCTAGCTAGAGTGGTGTCAGTGACCTACCAGCCCTGACATTTTACTTATGTGATGGTGGATTGAGGCGCCTCGGATGATAGGTCCTATAGGACCGGGAAACGTGTGTTCAGGTATAACTAATCCGCTAAGCTGTATTTGCGGACCGGCCCTGCAGCTATCCAAGGGTTCTCCGTGGGGAATCCTGAGACATTAGCTAGAGTGTCTCGAATCGGTAGGAGCTCCTCCCTAGCCTTGACTCATGATGGAAACCAATTTCCAATACGCCCCATTCGGATTTGATTCTATTACTAGTACGGAGGCATAATATATGGGTACCTATGCTTCCTAGGATTGATACATTATGATTGAAATTGTTTTTAAAACATATACACACTGATAATAATATCAAACTCGTTTTTAACGTATCAAGCATGTTTAATCACCATAAGGTAAAACTCTATCCTCTGGTGTGCGTTGCATTGTGTGATGGGACCTGAGTCTTATGGTGATTTCATTTTTCTAAAAAGCATTGCGTTGTTTTACGATTTACTTTAAGTTATGCACGGCAATCCATTAGAGCAAACCCGTTCCGCGTTAAAGGCGTGGTCTTTGGATTTTTCCTATTAATAGTGATTAATTAGTTAAGAATTGTCACACCAGTCCCACGACTGACCCGTTGTTTGTTTTCCACCTTTTTGCAAACTCGGGTGCCCTCTTTCCACACGGGCAGTCGAGCAGTTGTCTACAGGTCTATCTCTTTAGCAGGATCCTGGATTGAAGCTTAAAGCTGTGTCCAGAGCATTGGAAGTCTTCCGCTGCCTTAGTTATTTTGTTTCCGCTGCAATTTTTTAAAATCATGTAAAATTATCTTCCGCTGTATTATTAGTCAATATACTCTGATATTCTGTACTCTGATGTAACATTTATTTTTGATGTTATAAAGGTCCGCTGTTGTTGTTCTGATGTGTTGTATTCCCAAAGTTAACGTAGGCGGGATTTGAACGGTTTTGGTCGATTTTGCGATCGATTAAGGCCGGGAAAAATCCGACTCATTACATTGTAGATGTTGAATAATATCTTGGAGAAACCTTGGGGAATGCAGCAGTAGGCAGGTATCTGCCGAAGCTGGGTATATCTGTCTATTATTTATTTTCTCCATTTACTCTGATTATTATCTGTGATTGATATTATTTAATTACTCAGCAAAAACTACAATAAACCCTATTCACCCCCCCTCTAGGGTTAATTTAGCTCCTAGAAGTGGTATCAGAGCAGGTATTTTTTTAAATAACTCTAGAGTCATGGATTTCCCTAACGGTGAGTTTTCTAGTTGTCAATCTAGCGAGAATTTTTCCAGTATAACCCCAATTATTTTTTATGAACAGATTTTTTAAATTGGGAATTTAAAATGGAATTTTATTTTAAATATGTTAATACTAGATTTTGGGATATTATTGAAAATGGATATGATATGGTAGATAAGAATGATATTATAATTAATTCTCATGCTATACATATTTTATATTCTTATATAAATGATGATCAATATAACCATGTCTCTCATTGTTTAACTACACAGGAAATTTGGAAAACTCTCGATGCACTGTATGGAAGAAAAGACAACAATAGCTCAAAACCCCCAAAAGTCAACTCAGTTTCAGAATTATGCTTGACAGGATTTACAGAAGATGGATCGGATGATGACAGTGATGAAGACTCAACAGATGACAAGCACAGTGAATTTCCTTTCGAAAAGTTAAGTTTTCTTTGTGATAAATTAACCAAAACTGTTGATAGTCTTAAGCTGACAAACAAAAATTTAAAATCTGAAAATGTTGAGTTGACAAATAAAAATCATGATTTGGAATTAAAACTTGAAAACATTAAAAAGGTTGAAAACTCGAATTGCAAAAAATGTTTAAATTTGGAAAATGATTTAGTTCATCTTAATGAAAAGTTTCAAAAGCTTGAAAAGGGAATTGTGTTTCTAAAAATAAAAGAGATTGAACTAAAAACAAAAAATGATTTTTTGCAAAAAGAGTTAGATAGGTTTAAGAAGGTTAAAAATTCTAAACATGAAACTTTAGAGAAAAGGAGTTTATTGAAAACCGAATCAATTTTGAACGATCTTGAAATTGAAACCGAGAAAATAAAAAATATCAAATGCGATAAATGCACGACTTTTCAAAAAGAATTATCTGAAATAAAAGAAAATTTCAAAACCATTGAAAACAAAAGCGTGATTTTGAAAAATAACGAATCTGAAATCACTCATATAAATCACGATTTGGAAAAAGAAATTAAAAAATTCACGGATTTTGAAAAACTTGAAATTAAAAAGCGTAAACGATTTGAAAGTGAGATTTTTGAGTCCAATGCAAAAATTAAAATGCGTAAAAATGAAAATATGGTTTTGAAACAAAATGATTTTGAAAAGAGAAAGATCACTATAAATCGTTGTTCGATTTTAATGAAAGAAAATAGTGATCTTAAATCTAAAATTCAACGACTTGAATCAATATTGACTAAATTCTCTAATGGAGAAAAATCGTTGAATATTTTGTTAAAAAACTAATTTTTTGTTGGGAATAAGAAAGGACTCGGTTTTGATAAATTTGATCAAATTGAAAAGTATGATTTTAAAAATCCTTCAAACCACTTAGGGAAAATTGATCAAATTGAAAAACAAAATTTTAATGACTTTGAAAATCCAACAAATAACTTTGAAAAATGTCGATTTGGAATTTTGAATTCTAATAATTTCAAAGGGTTTTTAAATCATAAACAAAATAATAAATCGTTTAAAAACAATTCATTTAAACATGTTTGGATTTCAAAAAATAAAAAAATGAATTTGAATAAGTCTAAACGAATTTGAGTTCCAAAGGGTACTTTAATAGACAATAATGGATTGTTATATAAACGGGTTTGGGTACCAAAACGTGTAAACGAAGATAAGAGTGGTAAAACAACTTTTCTTAGACCATTCAATCCTATAAACATTTAGGTACCGAGGGAGGCTAAGGAACAACTGTGCTTAAGAGAGATAAAATTCAAATTGATTCATATTATCGAATCACTTGGAGTTCCTTAGCCATCGATTTCTGAGTTGGAGATTCATTAGTTCACAACGATTATGGTAAGTTAGGTATGATCTCTAAACTCGTGTTTTTATTTTATTTCTTATTTTATTCACTTTTTTTTTATGTTGATTTATGTTGATAGGGACGCAATTTTTTAAGCATATCTTGAACACCATAAATTGGAATTTTAAAATTTATGATGTTCTTGTAAGCAAATGAAATTTCACACATTTTTGTTGTTTTGAGTTTCTTCTTATTCACATTGGAAATTACTGAAAAATTGAACTTAATACAGCAGACTACTTGAAAGCCATGATTGACTAGTCGTGAAAATTTCATTTTTTACTTGGCTTGATTATATTGATTTGAAATCAATCGTGATTTATTGCTGAATTTCAAAGATTATAAAATTTGATTTTTTCTGTAACACCCCATAATTCTGTAACACTAAGATTCACAAATCAAGGCAGAATTAAATATTAAAATCAAAATCAAGGAAAATAGGCTGCGCTATTGCGTTCGTCTCGGAATTCTGCATGAAAACGAGTCTGAGATTGCGTAAATCGGAGTCCGTATGAGGAAGATATGGCCTCCGGAAGATTCAGCAAAGTTCAAATTTCAAAACAGTTCAGAAAGGCGAATTCAAATTCGAAATCAGACCCAGGATGGGTTGGGCGGGAATTCTCCCGCCCAAGGCACCCAGGTCGACTGGGTAGTCGACCTGGGTCCCGAAATCCAGTTTTCTGCACCTAGTTCGTTCTTCTGTATCTAGACGTCATTCTGACCAGATTCGTCCGCCTAACACTATATAAACAGCCCTGGTCTTCTTCTCTATTCACAATTCTTTTCTATCCTTATGCTACCTCTGAGAAAATATATAAATAAATAATATATATAAAATAAACCAAGATGAGGAAATGCTGCTAAAGATTTCAAGAAGGGGTTCAAGTCAAGCTAGGATTCAAGAGGAGGTTCAAACGACAGTTTTTCTACGAATCATAGCAACGCCATCTTTCTATTCTAATCTAATCTCTGTAAGTCAGTTATTTCTAGATTTGAACGTTTTTCTCTGTTCGTGATATGAAATTAAAGGAATAAAAGAATATGCCAAATCTCTCTCTCTCTATTCGAATCAGTGCCTATACTCTTGAACCTAATTAAGAACTGTTATGATTCGAGGACAAATAAGACCGTGACTATGAAACTATGGACCTTAAAACCATATGCCTATGACTATGAACATTTGCCTACGACTATGAACATTGCCTATGACTATGGACATTGCCTATGACTATGAACATTGCCTATGACTGTGACTATGACTATGAGGATTATTTCCTTGACTAAGCCTATGCCTTTGATTAGGAAATATAAACTATTGCCTATGACATAACAAGGACATCTTTGATTAAACACCTGTGATTCATGACTAGGAAAGTGTTGCTTAAGTTTTGTGACTATGAAATTGGGTCTAAACCCGATCATTTATTCTGTCTATTCTTGGTTATCTTTGGTTTTAGACCTTGGGAATTTACCTATTAAGTTAGGTCTACCAATGTTCTTGAACCTACGTCTCTATTCTGTCTATTCTTGGTTTTCTTTGGTTTTAGACCTTGGGAATTTACCTATTAAGTTAGGTCTACCCATGTTCTTGAACCGACGTCGTTATTCAACCCTTTTTATGCCAGTTAGTATGTCTATCATTTGCATAGCATCTTTGGTTCATTCCCTATTTTCTACGAACCTAGCTTTATTTATAATCTAGACTGAATCACGATTATACGAACGGTGGGAATGCAGTTTGCGCAAAATATGAAATTTACTAGAAACGTTGTTTAACTTGGAAATTGGCATAAATTGGGAACATGTGTTATGGCATGTTCATAGAAATGCAAATTGGATATATTTGACATGAAATATAAGATGTGTAATTTGAATCTAGTATCGACGTGTAAATCTAGCATTTACATGAATAGTGAACTAGAGTAATAAGTCTAGAATTAGAATGTTGAATCGGAATTGGATTATCTAATTTGGCACGATAAGTATATTGGCATAAATGTGAAATTGGCCATAATTGGGAGTAATTGGCAGGTTTAGCAAAATCATGGTTAGTGACACTTAATTTGGTATAGTCCACATACCAAAAAGCATAATTATGATTTAGAAGGGGAAATGGACCATAAGAATGAATGTAGACAATTTACATTAAAAGAGTAATTAGGAAATAAGTAAATTAGAAATAATTTACTTATAGAATTTGGCCTGAATGAGGAAATATAAATTTAGACAAATTAAAGCTTTATTAACGACATCTCTTTTAATGACACACCAGAAAGTTCTAGGGTGACAGAGAGGATAGTGTCTAGGCTTGGGTTTGGAAAATACAAGTTTCCTGCTCTCCCTGGCTATCCCTAACTGATCCGATGAACGGGATGGTTACTTTCAAAACCTGATTTGAAAACTAATCAAAACCCTTTGAACCTAGAAAACACGAATATGCCTAACCCGAGGTTAGACTGAGTTGCGATGTAAACCTGCCCGGAACCAACCGGCACATCCAGTATTCGCAGCAATATCTGTCTAATGTGAGTGGTCGCGGCTTTAATTTATTTAATTAAAGCTAGAACAAGAATGGTACGGTTAAGTTAACTAAGACACTTAACCAATTCAACAAGATAACCAAACCAATGGGTGGGGTTAGGTTCATACAGACACTTAACATAGTTAAGCTAGAATGGGAGGGTTAAGTCTATAGGAACACTTAACCAACTTAACACAGTTAAGCTAGAATGGGAGGGCTAAGTCCATAGAGACACTTAACCAAACTCAAGGTAGCAAAACGAGACTTGTAGGGGTTAAGTAAAGTTAATACATTTAGCCAAATTTATATGTTAACTAGACTAGAGGTTGGGGTTAAGTAAAATCTAATACACTTAGCCAATTTGATATGTTAGCTGGGCTAGACCGTAGGGTTAAGTAAACCTGAACACTTAACCATTAGGTTGTGATAAAGGAATGGGGTTAAGTCTAAAACATGAAGGGATAATACTTAATCATTAATAACATGTTAGTCAAAATAGACGTGCAAGGTTAAGTTAAAAAGGAACACTTAACCAATACAGGATGAAGGGGAAGGGTTAAGTAATAAATAATATTTAACCAATATAACTTGGTTTGTGGTAGGGTTAAGTCAACGTGAATTGCTGATGACACTTAACCAGCTTAACAGGATAAATGAAGAGGGTTAAGTTAGCTTGAATTGACTAATGACACTTAACCAATCCAAATTGACGGGAAAGAAAACTAAGTAGTAAACCTTAGTTAAAAGGAGCTAAGTAGTAAACCTTAGTTAAGAAAACAACGATTCTGGAAACTAAGTGGTAAACTTTAGTTGACAAAACTAAGTAGTAATTCTTTGTATAACACGAGGAGGAGTGAACGTCCGTCTGATTAAAAAGAAGGCTCCAACGAATTGGGTTATGAAGCCCGAGGCTTCGAGGGGACGTGAGGGTACTCTTGGCATCCCTCTGTGAGGCTGCAGATGATCCGCCTGGGCCTACAGAGGTTAAGGTCTGCGTAGAAGAACCAGGGTTATGCCTTGGTTGCAATACATGGCAACCTAAAGACTAGGATGGACCGGCGTGATTCGGCGAGCAAACGGTAGCCCTGTGATAGCGACTCGTCGTCTACCATCCATCTTGAGTCAATCGAGATACGTGAAGAGGAAAGGCGGAGAACTCCAAAAGACCATATACTTGCTATCTGGTTATGGGTGAGGATGGCCATAGGTTAGTGGGGGCAACAGGAGCCTGCGTATAGTTCTCATTTTTCAAGGTGTGCCTTTCATTAGTTGAGGGAGGGGTCAAGTGGGACCATAGCCACTGGAATAAAAACAGACCTTAGCATCTGCATCGGCAGATATCTGAAAGCTCCCGACCGAGTTCTGTATTCCTTGATTTTCCCTGACACAGGACTCGGACCGCACATTACAGGACATGTGCATCTAGACAAGCGATAGCGATTCGCGATACATGCGTGGGGAGGTGTAGGAACATATACCACTCTAGGTAGTGTGTCCTAGACTTGGGGGCATCGTTCGACAGGTAGCATAATCCCTAGTTGGACTAGGTGGCATAAACCCTGAATCCGAGAAGCGTTCAGCAGATAGCGTAAACTCTAGTTGAAACTAGAAAGCACTTGATAGAAAACCCTATATTAAGATCTAGGTAATAAATAATAAATGGATGCCCGAAGGCAATGGAAAATACAGGGATTGGGATCACGTTGTCGTTACTAGTTGGAACACTAGATAGGTGGTGCAAAGATATAGAAACCAGTATAACAAGGAAATAGCGAAGCGGCGAATGTATTAGAGCATATCCAGTTTATCTTAGCTTAGCATATCTTGTGATTATCTTGTCTATTCTTGCTGACCCTATCGTCATGGTGTAATCTTGTATTCAGTTAATTCATGTCGTTTTTTTTCATGTTCACATGCTAGAAGTTACTGAACTTACTCAGGCTTTATGTCTGACTCTGTTTTTCTTTTGTCTTCTTTTCTTCCGTTCCCCCCCCCCCCCACCAGGTAGTAAAGGAGGGAATAGTATAGCTCAGATTAAGTTGGACTGTCACTCTTTCCCAACTTGAAGATTTGTTAAAGTTTGCTTGGATTCTCTTTTCAGATGCTATGGCTGGCTCTTGCTTAGTTTGGGGAATATAAATGTTGTTTTATGCTTCATTATTTTGTAAGACAGATGATACTCTGATATTGTAAAGAAATCATTGTACAAACTATTTTATCAATAAAGCAAAGTTTTATTTCCGTTGTTTAATTTCTGCCCGTCTTGTAATTTATCTGTATCTTTTACCCAAAATGCTCCACAGAACTTAGTGCATTCCCTTTGTGAGTGACACCAACGGATGTGGGGTGTTACACGTGGTATCAGAGCTGAAGGTTACCAGATCAGATAAAGGATTTGAAAAATTATTTTCAAAACGGTTTTAAAAGAAGCATTTTCAAAAGAAAAGATCTGTTTTAAAGGCATATTCCCCAAAAAGCCATACGCACTATCTTCTCTTCCTCTGTTTGAATTCTTGTCTCCTTCTTTCTTGAGTCTCTGGGGCTCCTAGCTTTCTGGGAGGTAACCTCATCGAAGGGCGAAGTAGTGCCCGATTTCCATCTATAACCGTAGTAGTTTCACCTGCGGTTAGTTTTCTTTCAAGCTTAGTAGGGTTTTCTGTACGATGGAGGCAGCTTTTGAGAGATTTGTCAACTTGGTTACACACGGAAGGGGATGAGGAGTTTGGCTAAGGAGCACAACCCTAGGATGAAGAATTCATGGATGTAGATTTAGCTCACAAAGGAGGAAGAAATTATAAAACCTAACACAAGAGGAAGTATCTTTACTAGGGTATGATAGGGCATAGAATTAAGGACAAGGGCAAGAACGAGGAACAAGATTTTCAGAAGGGCAAGAACCTGCTTTCGCCACCAAGCATACCTAGGAGAAAGGTAGTAAAGTTCTGTTGGAAGAGTCTAGTTTTGCTGTTCGTACTATTTCCTTGGTTCTACCGCTTTGCATTTGTTCATACCCACTTCCATAGCTGAGTCTCTGCACCATAGCACTTGTATAGTAAAAGGATCCCACTAGAGTCTCAAATCCAATTGGTGGTCCGGCCAGTTTATTTTTGGTTAGTAGGGATTTGAGAATAGCTATCGAGTTTGCTTATATCATCTCACATAGATCGTCTAAATTCGGAGGAGATATTCCTTGGGTGCTTGTCTGATATTGGTTTAGGCCTTTGGGGCTTGTACTTGAGGAATGTCGAGTTCAACTAGGATGAGTTGCGTGAGAGATGAGTAGTTGTGACATGCACTCTAAAGAGCATGTAATAACCTTTCGACCCTTATAGTTATGGCATGGTGGATGAGAGGGAGACCTCTAATCATCTTAGTACATATACTTGGCACCGTGATTGACATCTGTTTATTTTGGAAATGGAGGTCAAGAACTTCACAATCGTGAAGTTAAGTTAGTTAGGATACAGTGGAGTAAAGCTCAAGAAGGCTAGATACTAGCATCATACCCTTTTCCTTAAGGGTGCATCCTTGATTTCTTTGGTAGGAGCTTTACGCATAATTGTTTCTCTCTTTTCAAAGTATATCCTCTAGGTCGTATCCTCAATTCTTAGGTAGAAGCCAATGGATGTAAACATGTGTTTGAAACATGTTATGGTTGGTGGTTGCAAGTGGTTGCTAATGGTTGCTCGTGAATGCATATGCATACGTATCAGGCACTAGATCAGCTCGGACGCTTTCATATTGCATTTACGGATATGTATTTGTTTGTAAGTTGAACTTGATATGTTATCATATGGATGTTGCGTATGGATGAATGGTTGTGCACGCATGTAGTATTTACATAACTAGGGATGCTTGCATACACGATTGGACAAATGGCACTGACATGATTCGCATTAAGGAGGTCAACTGAATCAGTAGACCGCCTGATTTTGCATTAGATAAAGACATATACACACACTATGCATATGAACATGAAAGAATTAGAGATCTTTAAGGACAATGAATGCCTGTGATTGAATGGTTGAGTAGATGGGTGACTGGATGATAGGACACATTCTTCCTAACTTGAAGATTTCGGGGACGAAATCCTTTTAAGTGGGGGAGAATGTAACACCCCGTAATTCTGTAACACTAAGATTCACAAATCAAGGCAGAATTAAATATTAAAATCAAAATCAAGGAAAATGGGCTATGCCATTGCGTTCGTCTCGGAATTCTACATGAAAACGAGTCCGAGTTTGCGTAAATCGGAGTCCGTATGAGGAAGATATGGCCTCCGGAAGATTCAGCAAAGTTCAAATTTCAAAACAGTTCAGAAAGGCGAATTCAAATTCGAAATCAGACCCAGGATGGGTTGGGCAGGAATTCTCCCGCCCAAGGCACCCAGGTCGACTGGGTAGTCGACCTGGGGGTCGAACACCCTGACCAGGTCGACTGGGTAGTCAACCTGGGTCCCGAAATCCAGTTTTCTGCACCTAGTTCGTTCTTCTGTATCTAGACGCCATTCTGACCAGATTCGTCCGCCTAACACTATATAAACAGCCCTGGTCTTCTTCTCTATTCACAATTCTTTTCTATCCTTATGCTACCTCTGAGAAAATATATAAATAAATAATATATATAAAATAAACCAAGATGAGGAAATGCTGCTAAAGATTTCAAGAAGGGGTTCAAGTCAAGCTAGGATTCAAGAGCAGGTTCAAACGACTGTTTTTCTACGAATCATAGAAACGCCACCTTTCTATTCTAGTCTAATCTCTGTAAGTCAGTTATTTCTAGATTTGAACGTTTTTTTTCTGTTCGTGACATGAAATTAAAGGAATAAAAGAATATGCCAAATCTCTCTCTCTCTCTATTCGAATCAGTGCCTATACTCTTGAACCTAATTAAGAACTGTTATGATTCGAGGACAAATAAGACCGTGACTATGAAATATGGACCTTAAAACCATATGCCTATGACTATGAACATTTGCCTACGACTATGAACATTTCCTATGACTATGGACATTGCCTATGACTATGAACATTGCCTATGACTGTGACTGTGACTATGAGGATTATTTCCTTGACTAAGCCTATGCCTTTGATTAGGAAATATAAACTATTGCCTATGACATAACAAGGACATCTGTGATTAAACACCTGTGATTCATGACTAGGAAAGTGTTGCTTAAGTTTTGTGACTATGAAATTGGGTCTAAACCCGATCATCTATTCTATCTATTCTTGGTTATCTTTGGTTTTAGACCTTGGGAATTTACCTATTAAGTTAGGTCTACCCATGTTCTTGAACCTACGTCTCTATTTTGTCTATTCTTGGTTTTCTTTGGTTTTAGACCTAGGAAATTTACCTATTAAGTTAGGTCTACCCATGTTCTTGAACCGACGTCATTATTCAACCCCTTTTATGCTAGTTAGTATGTCTATCTTTTGCATAGCATCTTTGGTTCATTCCCTATTTTCTACGAACCAAGCTTTATTTATAATCTAGACTGAATCACGATTATACGAACGGTGGGAATGCGGTTTGGGCAAAATATGAAATTTACTAGAAACGTAGTTTAACTTGGAAATTGGCATAAATTGGGAACATGTGTTATGGCATGTTCATAGAAATGCAAATTGGATAAATTTGATATGAATTATAAGATGTGTAATTTGAATCTAGTATCGACGTGTAAATCTAGCATTTACATGAATAGTGAACTAGAGTAATAAGTCTAGAATTAGAATGTTAAATCGAAATTGGATTAGCTAATTTGGCACGGTAAGTATGTTGGCATAAATGTGAAATTAGCCATAATTGGGAGTAATTGGATGGTTTAGCAAAATCATGGTTAGTGGCACATAATTTGGTATAGTTCACATACCAAAAAGCATAAATATGATTTAGAAGGGGAAATGTGCCATAAGAATGAATGTAGACAATTTACATTAAAAGAGTAATTAGGAAATAAGTAAATTAGAAATAATTTACTTATAGAATTTGGCCTGAATGAGGAAATATAAATTTAGACAAATTAAAGCTTTATTAACGACATCTCTTTTAATGACACACCAGAAAGTTCTAGGGTGACAGAGAGGATAGTGTCTAGGCTTGGGTTTGGAAAATACAAGTTTCCTGCTCTCCCTGGCTATCCCTAACTGATCCGACGAACGGGACGGTTACTTTAAAATCCTGATTTGAAAACTAATCAAAACCCTTTGAACCTAGAAAACACGAATATGCCTAACCCGAGGTTAGACTGAGTTGCGATGTAAACCTGCCCGGAACCAACCGGCACATCCAGTATTCGCAGCAATATCTGTCTAATGTGAGTGGTCGCGGCTTTAATTTATTTAATTAAAGCTAGAACAAGAATGGTAGCGTAAAGTTAACTAAGACACTTAACCAATTCAACAAGATAACCAAACCAATGGGTGGGGTTAGGTTCATACAGACACTTAACATAGTGGAGGGTTAAGTCTATAGGAACACTTAACCAACTTAACACAGTTAAGCTAGAATGGGAGGGCTAAGTCCATAGAGACACTTAACCAAACTCAAGGTAGCAAAACGAGACTTGTAGGGGTTAAGTAAAGTTAATACACTTAACCAAAATAATATGTTAACTAGACTAGAGGTTGGGGTTAAGTAAAATCTAATACACTTAGCCAATTTGATATGTTAGCTGGGCTAGACCGTAGGGTTAAGTAAACCTGAACACTTAACCATCAGGTTTTGATAAAGGAATGGGGTTAAGTCTAAAACATGAAGGGATAATACTTAACCATTAATAACATGTTAGTTAAAACAGACGGGTAAGGTTAAGTTAAAAAGGAACACTTAACTAATACAGGATGAAGGGGTAGGGTTAAGTAATAAGAAATATTTAACCAATATAACTTGGTTTGTGGTAGGGTTAAGTCAATGTAAATTGCTGATGACACTTAACCAGCTTAACAGGATAAATGAAGAGGGTTAAGTTAGCTTGAATTGACGAATGACACTTAACCAATCCAAATTGACGGGAAAGAGAACTAAGTAGTATACCTTGGCTAAAAGGAGCTAAGTAGTAAACCTTAGTTAAGAAAACAACGATTCTGGAAACTAAGTGGTAAACCTTAGTTGACAAAACTAAGTAGTAATTCTTAGTATAACACGAGGAGGAGCGAACGTCCGTCTGATTAAAAAGAAGGCTCCAACGAATTAGGTTACGAAGCCCGAGGCTTCGAGAGGACGTGAGGGTACTCTTGGTATCCCTCTGTGAGGCTGTAGATGATCCGCCTGGGCCCACAGAGGTTAAGGTCTGCGTAGAAGAACCAGGGTTATGCCTTGGTTGCAATACATGGCAACCTAAAGACTAGGATGGACCGGCGTGATTCGGCGAGCAAACGGTAGTCCTGTGATAGCGACTCGTCGTCTACCATCCATCTTGAGTCAATCGAGATACGTGAAGCGGAAAGGCGGAGAACTACAAAAGACCATATACTTGCTATCTAGTTATGGGTGAGGATGGCCATAGGTTAGTGGGGGCACCAAGGGCCTGCGTATAGTTCTCATTTTTCAAGGTGTGCCTTTCATTAGTTGAGGGAGGGGTCAAGTGGGACCATAGCCACTGGAATAAAAACAGACCTTAGCATCTGCATCAGCAGATATCTGAAATCTCCCGACCGAGTTCTGTATTCCTTGATTTGCCCTGACACAGGACTCGGACCGCACATTACAGGACATGTGCATCTAGACAAGCGATAGTGATTCGCGATACATGCGTGGGGAGGTGTAGGAACATATACCACTCTAGGTAGTGTGTCCTAGACTTGGGGGCATCGTTCGACAGGTAGCATAATCCCTAGTTGGACTAGGTGGCATAAACCCTGAATCCGAGAAGCGTTCAGCAAATAGCGTAAACTCTAGTTGAAACTAGAAAGCACTTGATAGAAAACCCTAGATTAAGATCTAGGTAATAAATAATAAATGGATGCCCGAAGGCAATGGAAAATACAGGGATTGGGATCGCGTTGTCGTTACTAGTTGGAACACTAGATAGGTGGTGCAGAGATATAGAAACCAGTATAACAAGGAAATAGCGAAGCGGCGAATGTATTAGAGCATATCCAGTTTATCTTAGCTTAGCATATCTTGTAATTATCTTGTCTATTCTTGCTGACCCTATCATCATGGTGTAATCTTGTATTCAGTTAATTCATTTCGTTTTTTTTTTCATGTTCACATGCTAGAAGTTACTGAACTTACTCAGGCTTTATGTCTGACTCTGTTTTTCTTTCGTCTTCTTTTCTTCGGTCCCCCCCCCCCCAGGTAGTAAAGGAGGGAATAGTATAGCTCAAATTAAGTTGGACTGTCACTCTTTCCCAGCTTGAAGATTTGTTAAAGTTTGCTTGGATTCTCTTTTCAGATGCTATGGCTGGCTCTTGCTTAGTTTGGGGAATATAAATGTTGTTTTATGCTTCTTTATTTTGTAAGACAGATGATACTCTGATATTGTAAAGAAATCATTGTACAAACTATTTTATCAATAAAGCAAAGTTTTATTTCCGCTGTTTAATTTCTGTCTGTCTTGTAATTTATCTGCATCTTTTACCCAAAATGCTCCACAGAACTTAGTGCATTCCCTTTGTGAGTGACACTAACGGATGTGGGGTGTTACATTTTCCTCAAGTGATTTCAAATAATTACCTTCAGATTTGATCGTTGACTGTTTCTTGTGCTTGTTTAAAAATTCTTTGAAAATTTCACTTGTGATTTTTGCTTTGAAAATGATCTTGTGCTGCTCTGATAAGGAAGTCGATTTGATTCATTTGAAAACCTTGGTGACTGAATGATGAGTTGGCAAATCAGTGACTGGATTTCTTTAAATTCTGTAGACAATTTGAATTTCATATACAAGTGGTTTTAAAATTGTCTTGGAGCAATCAGTATTAGAAATATTAGAAAATTTTCATATTCTACTGACTGATTTTGAAACCGATTTCCAAACTTGATTTGATAATTCAAAAAACCTCACTTGAAATTGATATTTTCGATTTTTAAAATTATTTTTGATTATTTATTCAAAAATTGAAATTATTGACAAACTTGAACCGTTTTTGAACTAATCAAAACTATTAATAGATTTACGAAATTGTCATGAGTTGTGACTATAGTGTAATTCATAATTAGAGGAGATGTTATCTTGAAATCACATGATGATTGGACAGATTTTATAATATCTTTGAATTAGAGCTTATTTCACGACCATTTTCTATTTCTACCATAGTTTTTTCACTCATCATGGTTTTATATAATGTGGGGAGTTTAAATTATATTTGGAAATAAAGAAATTTTTGAAGAGATTATCAAATAATAAAAAAATTGAATTTTTTTCCTTGGTATTCACTCTCATTTAAAAGTCCTCACGGTTATGCATGGGTGAATAACATTAATCTCTTTGTGCTTCCATTCTCACTTAAAAGACCTTTGGGCTGTGCATGGATGGAACTCATTAATGATGATAAAATTTAAGTTACTACTAACCCCATTTAAAAGTCCTAGCGGTTATGCGTGGTTAGAAAGTGCTTAAATAATTTTTATTTTGTGCTTAAATTTGAAAATAATGGAATTCATAATCCTATATTTGAAAGCTCTCCTCATTTTATAAAATCCATCGTAAATCCATTCATTCTGAAAGTGAAATTTGCTTCTGATTCAAAATTGAGCATGATTTTTGTTTAATTAAATGAGACTTATGATATATATATATATTCTCTCTCTTAATTCGAATTTATATTTATGGTCTATATTTGTCATTATTTCGGTTTCTATTATTCTTTTGATGATAACAAAAGGGGAAGAATTGTCAAGGTTTTGATTGATGAGTATTTAATTCAAGAATATTTTAAGATTGGAAATTACGTATCTAGGGGGAGAATGATCAATTGAATTTCATTATTTATATGTTTCCACATATATATGGGGAGTTCAGCTGTAGGGGGAGCATACAAATAGGGGCAGTATGATTTTTGTTTGATGATAACAAACATATATATATATGTATTATTTTTTAAATGTGTTTGTAATTGTACTATTTTATATTACATCGTTTAACAGAAATAATTATTGGCTGAATAATATACTATTACGCACAATTGAATATATTCACTGTATATTTATTCAATTAAATATTCTATTTCAATATTTGAAATAGTACAACTCTATAACTCCACTATTGTATATTCACATATATTACTTCACATAATATTGTACTTGTAAATAAATTGAATACAATAGACAAATTTATTTGAACATAATAAAATAAGAGGATTGTTAAAGGGACTCCATTTTTTGTTAAGGGGAGGATAAATTTAAGGGGACTCCATCTTATTTTTTATTTGTTAAGGGGGGTTTGCAATTTTAAAAATCAAATAAAATATAGACTAAAGTACCCCGGCTTCATCATCCCTTAAGCCCTATCAATCAAAATTCAATCTCGGTTCAATCCAAACATGTCATGAGGTAATAAAAAAAAGAAAAAAAATTCAAACATTGATAAATCTCTTTTTTAAAATTTTAGATTTTTTTAAGAAGATGAATACAATTTGTAGAAAGCGGATGAATTTCGTTCATTTTCATGAACGATGAATACAGTTCGTTATGGGAAGTTTGGATTTTATTTGAAGGTGAATACAGTGTGTTACGTTTTAGATCTTATAGCTTAATAAGAAAAACAACCTCATTGTGAGATGATTTGACAAAAGTAATTACATTAAAACAGTGTACATATCTCACATTAAAACAAATGTTTGTTAAGTGAATTTATGCTTATGTTCATGTGGTGTAAAGCATATGTATATGTTGTTACTCTTTTTTTTATTTGTGGCTAGTGTGTTTTGTATGTATTTATTTGTTGTTATTGTGTTCCATGCTTACTTTGATAGCTAAAACTAAAGTAAACAATGCTTGAATATGTTATTTTTATGTGTGCAGAACGTTTATGTTTCATGTATTATTATTTTTCTATGTGCAGAATTAAATTAGAGTTTATGTCTTAATATTGCATTAATGAAGAGTATAGGGTTAGTATTGGAAATTTTATTAATATGTTAAGGGAAGGCTAATTTTTTTTAACCCCCCTCCCCCCCCCCAACAAATTTAAAACAAAATGAAAATGGTACTCCCCTTAACCAAAAGTGGAGTCCCTTTAACAATCCCCAAAAATAATATTTTATTTAAATCAAACTTGTTTATAATAGTACAATTTAGGGAAAGTGCTATTTACTTTCCATTTTAATTAAGATTTATTTATTTAATTAATTATTCAAATTAATGAATACTAGTTATATATTAAAATCAGACATTTCGGAAGTAGGGATTATAACGCTATCATTATAATCATAATTTTCCGTTAAAGAAATGGATTCTTAAATTGAATTTGAGGGTCGTGTAAGCATTGGCTGTTAAAGACTTGAAGTTGAGAGCTTGACTATTTCAACGTTAAGAATATTCTTCAGTTAAGGTCCAAGAGTTTATTATAACCCAGCTTGATTGACTTCATGATTGATTGAGGAATGATTAAGGTTCGGTAGCAAGGATTGATTAGCGATACGGTTAATTAACG
Source organism: Allium sativum (assembly GCA_030737875.1). Classification (NCBI taxonomy): domain Eukaryota; kingdom Viridiplantae; phylum Streptophyta; class Magnoliopsida; order Asparagales; family Amaryllidaceae; genus Allium; species Allium sativum. The sequence goes on along the minus strand of CM060913.1, from coordinate 83,518,894 downwards.
AATGATTATTGGGTTGAATTATAATAACGATGTTTTATACAACAACGTTTTAATCCATGTAAATTATTTTGGAAATGTTTTCCAAGTAAAATCAAAGATGTTTCCTAATTATAGAAAATGAAGAATATTGGTAAATGAGAAATTAAATAATGAATTCCAATGTTAATATCATATATTTTCTAAATATAGAAAATAAAAAATGTGAAGAGTTGGAAATATTTTCTGATGTTAATAAGAGATATTTTCTAGAATATGAAAACATAAGTAGTTTATAATGTTTGGAAATGTTTTCCATGAATATAAGAGACCAAACGAGTATTGGGAAATATCTGGAAAGTTATGGGAAATTAGGAAATGATAATTTAATAAGAAAGTAATTTAAAAGCAGGCCCAGTGTTTTTTGATGGTTGATCGATAGAATTCCATTTGGAAATAGGATTGTTTGTTGTATGGATGTTTCTTTGATAGTTAAATCCCGGGCTATCAAAGTTTTATTTTATTTTATACTTTCGTTGTCAATACAAAGAGACTGGGATCAGGTTTATTGTCTGGAAACCACTCTGTATGGGCATATGCGTTACAAATCAAATTATGCTAAAGATAATTGAAGATGGAGTAAAGTGCAAGGGTTGTTCTGTTAATCCTGGGTAGAAATTGCCCAAGATGAATTGATGGAATAGTGCCTTCGGTTTGTTTAGTCCTAGACAACGTATATGGACAAATGTCTAACAAAGTATTTCTAGATGGTCACGTACATTGATTTCTTCAAATATACCAAGTTTGCTAGCAGAGAAGGAAACTTCTCTTAGCTTACCCAAAATGTATTTGTGGACGTCAATTAGTGATTTTACGGATTTGACGGTGTAGTATTCAATGTAAATGGTTGCAAGATGTTCTAAAAAGTTAACCGTGACCTCATGCCTCATCAACCTGGAAATTACATAAATTGGGCAAGCAGCATGAACAAGTGGTCATTCCCATTAGGGGTATTATCACATAATCTAGAGAAATTCCATTTGCTTTTTATTCTTTTCGCTGCTGTTTGCTTTTGGTAATGGTTGTTGATCACAACCATTAGTGATATTATGCTAGGTACACTCACGTTAAATGAGTGGCCAGTCATGTGTGGCTGGGTTGCGAAATGTTCTTGTTGAACTCAGTGTATTCCTCTCTAGAGATACACTATCAGAAGGTGGTCCCATACCTTATCATAGTTGGAAATCCATTCTCCAACTAGCGCCTTGAGGTGTTTGATTATATATTATATATGTGGAGCATGAGATGCAAGCGTTCCGCCAGATTTCTACTTATTTTATTGAGACATTATTATAATATCACCATATTTTGGTATCAAAAATGTTTTGGGTTATCATAAGGTAAAAACCATATGTGTTTATGTGTGGATTAGTCTTACGGTTATCATTTCTTTTTAAAAGGATTTTCGAAAGTTAAATCTAATGGTTGGAGTTTACTCACACCAGTCCCATGACTGACCTAACATTTTATTTTGCTTTGTTTTACCCTAAACTCTTGGGTGCTCAAATTTGTACGGACAGTCAAGTAGCCGGGATTTTTCAGATACTTGGAAGAGCTTGGATCAAGAGGCTTCTGCATTAGATAACTACTATTTATTTCTACAGTGATATTTTTTGTTATACTCTGATAATGGTATGTATATACAGGTACTGATTTATATTTCAAAGATTATGTTATATAATATATTTTATTCATTCCTTTGTGAGATTTGTGTTCTTTGTTTACTTCTATTCTAACTTTTCTTTCTTTCTATTTCTCATCCTTTAACTTCTTCCTATTAATGATTTGTATTTCTGTGCAATTTTGGTTGGACAGGTGGTATAATTGGTCAACTCAAAGGGTACGTAAATTCGGGCCATTACAATTCCATTCTTTCAGATAAGATAAGACCATTTCTAAATTTAAATTATAAAAACTCAAATTTTAAAGTTAAATATAAGTACCTTCATAATATATATTTTTATTATACATAAGCTATAAAAAAAATTAGTCATTTTATTATAAGTTTACAAAATATCATTTTCAAAGCATATATTTCGAAAATGTAACTACGTTCAACCTAATTTTTCAGCAAATTATCTAACAAAAAAATTGTGTACATGAATTTCAAATTTTAATACATTTTACGAAAAAATCCACATAAGGATTGTTGCACGAAAATGTAAATTTGACCAAAATAGTAAATATTTATTTTCAAATTTATTCAAGTACCAATATCATGTGTCTGTAAGAAATTCGACACTTATTCACTATTTTTCATTATCCAAAATATCGACATGTCTGTTTATATCAGATTTCAACAAATTTATCATAGGTGTAATGTGACATTATCCTTAATTAATAATTGTATATTTTTTTATCACTACACATATCATCAACAAATTATAAAAAAAAACAGAAATCTATCATTTTATTTAAATTTTAACTACACATCAATTTTATGCAATCATTAATATATCAGATTTAACTTAGTGAAAGTACTCTACGATTAAGATTTAGCTGTAGTTAACCACTCATGAGCTAATATCATAGCTCCAATCAAAATAGTTCGAAAGTCTCCTGCTCCTGGCGAACTAATTCACAACATACCTGCTAGTTAAACCTTTCCTAGAGCCTTTAGTTAAAATTTTCCAAATGTGAAAAGGTAAAGTAACATATCACAAAAACCCTCAACTATAAAATGTTAGGATGTTCAACTAGAAATATAATTAAGTTCGAATGTCAATTCAACAAATCAAAATAATTAAACACATCACAATGTTGATTTAATCTGTAACAAAATTATGATATTTTGTGAATCGAAACACTCACTTTTTAGCTTTCCTTTTCTAATTAGGTATGGATCTTGTACTTCTTCCTCAATTTATTTTAGTTTGATTTGCTTCTTCTTTTACTGTTATATGCGTTTACGTGAAAGAGAGTAAACATATATATATATATATATATATATATGTGTGTGTGTGTGTGTGTGTGTGTGTGTGTGTGTGTGTGTGTGTGTTTGGACACACACATACGGTTTGGAAGGGATGGAGTAATTTGCATAGATTTAAGTTCAAATAACTTTTTTGAAAACGAAGAAAAGATTTGGTTTTTTTAAGATTAAAAGAAGAAGATTTGAAAATAAAAAGTTTTAAAAGGGAAGAGTAAGATTTGAAAAGGAAGGAAAAAATATTAAGATTTGAACAAGAAGATTTAAAAAAGAAGAATAAGCTTTGAAAATCAAGATGGACTGGAATTTTTTTTTTTCAAAATGAAGAGGATTAAGTTTTGATCAAGAAGATTTCGAGAAAAAGATGGAAAAATGAAGGTGAAGAAAAAGGAGAAGTAATTCGTGAGAGAATCTACTAGAACAAAGATTTGACAACCAAAATAAATGAAATAAAAAGCTCGAGGAAGGAGAAAATAAATGGAGAAATTAAAATGAGAAATGAAAAAAATAAAGAAATAAATTAATTAACGCTACATGCTAATAAAAAATAAGGGATTGTTAACGGGACTCAAGCTTAGGTTAAGAGCGGAGAAATTTAAGGGGGTCCTTATTTTTTTGTTAAAGGAGGGACTGAATATAAAAAATAAAAATAAATAAATGTACTTTCCCTACGTCATTAAATATTGTTTTACTTAAACACTAACATTAAAATAAGTCTCCAAAAATCGATCGACAAAACTGCATTGCTCTAAAAATCAAATTAAGTCGCTTAGCTAACCCAATTTCCTCCACCATAGTTCGAGCGAATACAATGAATATATAAAACATTCGAATCTGAATTCAGCATAAACAACCATCATGTATTCGACTATACTTTCCTAATCTAATTCACAATTCATAAGCAAACCAGTGTGCAAAATATTTCATGATCTTATATAGTGAATTTGATTAAACACATTCATGTACTGTTTTGATCAAATATTGCGTTTAGTAATCTATTTTTCATTTATATCGTCAAATATGATATTGTGTTTAAATACCCGATTCGATGTCTTCTGATCACCCACACAACTTTCATGTGTCACCATTACATTATCAAATTCCATTTTCAATCATATATAACATTAAATTAAATTGGTATTCTCCGTAATAAAATAGGGTTTAAGGTAGGGGTGGTAATTAGACCCGACCCGATGGACCCGGACCAGACCCGGCGTGTCTCAGTTCTAAGGGGTCGGGTTTTGTCAGGTCTAAACTATACATTTCAAAATTTTGGACTTGACTTGATTTGAGCTTCGGTTTGGGTCAAGTCGGTTTGGGTCTGGTTGAATAGTTACACTAAATATACATATATTTCAATGCCTTTTGGTCGGGTCTTTCGGGTCGGGTCTGTGCGGGTTGGGTTTGATCGGGTCTTGATGGTACTTTTCATCACTCAGATCCGACCCGAGGCCCATCGGGTTCAGTTTGGGTTAGTGTCTTTTCGGGTCGGTTCGGGTTTTCGGTTCTAATCGCCAGCCCTTTTTAGAGTTTAAATGAAGAAAGATTAGAAGGACAATAATAGAATTTTTATTTATAGGTTTAAAAGGGGATAATTTGTTTTGTCCTCCCTATAACAATTTCAAAATAAATTAAAACTGAAACCTCACTTAATCAAAATTATAGTCTCAGTCAATAAAAAAAAAATTGGTTGCAATCTTCTTATATTCCTCGTGTTTAACATAAGAGATTATGTCAAACCAAACTTGTACTTAATATGCAAAGAAAAGTTTTTAATTTAGGTAATATTAAAACAATATACTTCACTTAACAAAATGATAATATGAACCAATAAAAAAACCGAGATGGCAAGGTTTAATAACGAAGTAAATGAATGGACCAGCTATACAAACAAACCTCTAAATTCACATTTCAAACTTAACCCCCTTCATTAATTTCATTAACTCCATTTTATACCCATTTATTTTTATCAAACCGACTTTGTCGGTTTTTCTTAATTCTACCGAGCCTTCAAAAACTTGTGTCCGTCTTTTTTACCATATATATATGTTAGTTATTTTATATTAATTATGAATCATTAAAAATAATAATTATTGATTATTATTTCTTATTCATCAATTGTTAATTAGTAACTACTACTTAATTATAATCGAATATTGATTATTCAATCTTAATTATTAAGGATTATTAATCATTATTTATTTATTACTTCTTATTTAAGTTATTAATTTATTTCAAAACAAAATATATTTTTTGGAAATAAGAAAATATTAGTAAATAAAATAAACTTTAAAGTAATAAAATTTTATATATATTTGTTCAAAGGTCATTGAATTATTTTATCATGAAACTTGAAATTTCAATTAAGGCAACATTAAAAATAGTCGTTGTAATTTAAATATATTGATATTTTTCTTCTAAAATTTAAGTAATTATATTAAAATTGAGAAATTTTTGAAAAATTTAAAAAATTATTGCAAGAACTAAAGCCTGTTTTGTTAAATTTTATTCAATTTGGTATAACGAATTTCTAATTATGGATAATTGTGTTTTTAAGGTTGGAAAGAGGGAAGAAAAAGAAGATGAAAAAATGACAATTTAGTAAAAGACAGGCGTATGTAAAGTAATATTTGATGTGTACTAATTTATTATAATTTTTGATGTATGTTTAGCAATTTTAAGTATACAAATAAAATATATATGATAAGATTGCTTGGAGATAACTGAAAAGACAAAGAAGGGCTAGGATTTAATAAAAACAAATATATCAGATGGTTCTGTATACTGCAACGTAGGACAAAGCTTCAATTTTCACATTAAAAAGTTAACGCCGTTAAAAACATAAGTTAACTCTAATTGAAAAGTCAGCAACAAAACCTTAATTGAAAAGAGATAGCGATAATGGTAAGTAACAATGCACATTTAATATCTATCCATAACAGGAAAAGTATATTTTGATTACATAATTTGTTACTACTTCAAAGAAAATAGGTGGAACTCAGGAGTAGCTATTTGGTTAATTTTATAAATCTCAACATTTTTCCTAATGGGGCATGGTAATTATTTACCTTATTTATATCCATATATGTCATGCAAGAAGTTGTTCAGGAACATTCATTTCATATGTAACGTTATTTCACATTAATTGCAGCCTTATAGCCTTGCCTTTAAAGCCAAAATCATGATGCATATTTTCTCTTGTCACTTTTGAATTTCATGCGCAAATTAGTCATAATTATTAATTATGAATGAACAAATGGTAGGGTACTTGGTTGAAATTTTCAATGTGTCCATATATAAAAAACAACAACATCAAAATGTATTTTTTTTCATTATATGGAAAGTAAATCAAGATGTATTACAAAGTTGGTTTTCCCACCGTTATGCAGTTTTACTAGTTAACATATAATAAATAAAATTGAACACACCAGTTAACAAATCGGGAAACAAGACTCCAAATATTCATAAATTTATATCCTTTAATTTCTTTGTGTGTTCATATATAATAAATTCAAAAACGTCCTTTTTTATGTTAATATGTGCACATTCCATTTAACTCAATCAATCGGTTGGTTGATCAATCAATCTATATCTTTATTTAATTAAAACATTCACTCGGTTTTAACATAAAAACTTTTTATACTTTTCATATTAGTTACACACACATCAATAAATTATTTTTGCTTACGATATGTTCCCACTTTTATCCTGCAATTTGCGTCCTTTAAGAATTCAATTTAAAGTCATAACTTATATTTTAATACAATTTTCGCTAATAGAATCATAAACTTTTCATTTCTAGCAATTTTATTCAAAATTATATTTTATCTAAATATGTTTAGATGGTTAAAAGTGCATGTCATTACATTTCGGAAATTTAGAATTTATGGATTTGGTTGATTAAAAAGAGGGAAGATATAGATTTAGTGTTATTAATTTATTCTTTAAAATGGTTATCCTATGTATAATTTATAATAATAAGTAAAATATATTGTATATGATTTCATAGTAAGGCCATCAATGGATACTCCAAAATCTGTTCGAATCTTCATCCATAAAACAAATGAATATCTGAATGGATATAGACAAGGAAACATCTACATCAAAAAATTATTCTTTCGTTTCTTTTTTAAAGACTATAGTTTAAACTATGTGTATTTAGTATCGTTAAGGTTATTATTTTATTAAGTTAAAAGTACATATTACATGCATAAAATGCATATTATTATGTTAGAAGTTCATATTATATAAACAAAATGTATGTTAACTGCTCAATACTATTTATTATTATCATCTCTGTTTATTATTAATACTGTAAGAATAAAGAAATTGAAAAACGTTTATGTTAAACATAGAATTTTCATTTATGTTGCTTGATTTATCGATCGTTGGCAACTAGAACAATCGATCGATATTCGTTCATTTCAGCGGATGCAGATATTCATGTCCGAAAATGATATTGGATGCGGATACAAGCATGTCACTACCTGCATTTAAAAGTATTCGTTGACAGATTTATTTCAAATATATTTTTTATGTATTCAAAATAAGTTTTGATGTGTAGGAGAATTTACCTTTCTTGGAAGAAATTATGGCGGAGTTTACATTTGGAAATAAACCTCGTTTATTTCTCCACGGTTAACTCTTTTCTTATTTAGTCCGGTCCATGATTTGTGAGTTGCAACGCATATTGTGTACATTGAATTATTTCTTTTTGTGGCATTCCACTCTTCTTACCGTATAAATAGTAAATAGAAGGAACAAATGCAATTGCCCCGAAACAAATCAAATTTTATGGATCCAATGAAAAATCTACAATAGCCAAAATTGAAGTATCTATAGCAACTGCTGAATTAATTGCGTTATTTATTTAAATTAAGCATGGAAAAGTCTAATTACACACATAATTTCACAATTTGACGGACGATTTGATTATCTTTTGATTTTCATCTTTCACGTAAAACAAACAAATTTAATGGTTGAGATTTTGTATTTTCTGAGATGTAAAAATTTTAGTGCCAATTAAGTATATCAGATTATCGATCCCCCGTTGCCTTATATACCCCTCTTCTGCGGTTCTCAAGTGAAAATTTTCAATGGATTTTCCTGACAGCACTTTGAAACCCAAAACCCAGCTCCAAAACCCTAACTCCAAACTCCATTCCATCTTCTCCAAAAAATCAACGAAGAGGCAACGAAAAAGAGAACTCAAACGGCAAAGCAAACTCCTATCAGAAGTCGAGCGTGATTTTCAATCCATCCTTTCCTTCTCCCCCATCATCAAGTCTGACCCAAAATCGGCTCCTGACTCAGATTCAAAACTCGAAGTGCAGCGCCGATGTTCCATTAAATGCCATGAATTTTTGCTCCATGATGCTTTTGACGGGGAGGGTGGGGAAGGCGAAAGTTACCAATTTTTCAGGAGTTTATTCCAAAAAGATGCGAACTTGAGGGGGATTTATGTGCATGATTCGGCAAAAGTCACGTTTCTGTGCTTGGTTTGTGGCGAGGAGAAGAAAAGTAAGATGTATGAGAGTTGTATTGGGCTTGTTCAGCATGCTTGTACTGTGGAGACGACGAAGAAGATTGGAGCACATCGAGCATTTGGCAGGGTTGTCTGTGAGGTTCTTGGATGGAATGTAAATGAACATTTGAACCTTTGTAAACCAAAAGTCGATGACAAGTTGATGGAGTTGATGAAGAAGAAGGTTTCACTCGTAAGCTTTCGATCTGCTAAATCCTGCAATGTAGATGAATCAAAACCTGCAGAAAAGGTAGAAGAGTTCAACTTCGATGTGATCTTTCCGACTGCTGAATCCAACACATTTCAATCCTCTGCACCATTCAATGGGATAAACAGTTGCTTGAAAACTTTCAAGTCGACCACCAGCTCCTCTTTACAAATGATATCCACCAGAAGAATCAGCACCTCCTCTCATTTAAGGACGTTAGGACCTACAATTGGACAGTGCATTGAGAAGTTGAAGAGCTTACAAGGGCTTTGTCGTGGGAGTGAGCTGTTTAATTTTGCTTGTAATTTGATGCGTAGCAAGGAGAACAGAGAAATATTCATGGAAATGATAGATGACACGGCTCGTTACACTTGGTTGGAGTATAACTACAACAAAGATGGACAGTTCAAGTCTTAGAATTTGTCTACTTGCAGCTGTCAAGTAAGTCCTTGTATCGTCAATCTCAATTATGTGGCATGTTTTTAGTATAAGCTGTCATATGTGCTTGCATTTGTTTTTGCTTTGAATCTAGACCTTTATGGCTATGTTTGTAGCTTGTATTATATACTATTCAAACTATGTTTCAGTTTGCTCTATAAAGAAATGGTGAGAGCAATATGATATTTTGCGGTATATCATGCAAAATGAGGTTATTGTTTCTTACAACTAGGGCTGTTATGGTAATGGTAAATTTACCATTACCATACCAGTACCAAACCGATTGTAACCAATATCGAGTTGTACCGGTATACCAACGCTATTGGTATGATAATGGTAAGTTTTATCATTATTAACGATAAAATAGCGGTAAACAAATGTCAATACCAGTGGTAATGGTTAATTTACCAGTCATGTTAGTTTTGTTTTTTTCACTATCTTAATGAATTTCAACCTTTATTATTTTGAAAATTTATCGTATTTTATGCAGATACTTACAGATTTATTTAGGATCGTAATTCTTTTTGGCTTTATTAACTTCAGAATTTAAGATTAACAAAATTGTTATTTCATATTGTTGTAAATATCTTGTGATAAGCTAAGTAAATTTTCTATGTCAATTAAAATAAGTTTAAATATTTATATAAACATTAATGGAGTTAGAGTTAGTAAAAAAAATATTTACTTTTTATCATTATCAAAATTTTAATGTGTTAATTGTTTAATAGCTTTATGCATCTGTAAATTTACCATTACCAGTCAACGGTTTATCAGTTTATCGTTATCTCAATGAACATTTTACCAGCGGTAACGGTAAATTATCGGTATTCATTTTTGGCTTACCAATAGTATCGGTATGGTAACGGTTTTTTCGTATCGGTAACGGTTACCATTATCATAACAGCCCTACAAGTAACCGTAAAGTGAATATACTAATATTTAATGTACCTTATGATCATTTGTAGATTTAGTAAATAGTAATAAGATCATTTATATTAGTTGAAGTAATTCGTTAATGTTTGAATAAATAATAATAGGAATAGATAATAATATTCTAATATTTATATTAGTGGAAATTAGGCTCAAGGACATCTTATTTTAGGGTTATAAGTTTTCAAAACAACACTTCTGATTAATTAGCTTTAAGAGCAATTTGCAAGAAAAAGATAAACACATTTATCCTTTTAAGTTATACTGGGATGATAAATTCTTTTATCATAATTTATTTATAACTGAAAATGATAAATTATTTTATCTTTTTCGTGTAAAATTTTCTTAAAACTAATCTTTCAGAAGAGTTATCATTAAAATTTATTACTCTGAACAAATAAGTATTTAATTGAAAATCTCCCTGATAAAGGGTATTGTTATTGATATTCTAGTTTAGGATATAAGGATGTCATTTAAAATAATTATAATAATTAAATACGATGTGGAGTACTAATATTGAATAAGCTAGCAAACACATAAAATTACAAGTAATTGATTTATCAGTCTTATCTATAATATATTTTGATTTTTCCTTAATTATCATTGGCCTTTGACCCAAAATAATGTAATCAAATAATGGATATTTCTTCCTCGCTCTCAGATTGATTTGCAACCGACAAATATACAAGATTTTTTTTTTTTACTTAAGAAAGCATTCAACACAGTAATTTTAAACCATAATTAAAAAAAAATCACAACCATTTGGGTTATGAAATTACCTTTTTCTCACGTTCTCCTCAAACGGAAATCAGGATGAATTTTTCTTTCTCACCATCATTGTTTTTTTCAAAAAAATGAAGAAGAAAATGAGAGTAAATGAAAGAGATCTTGACATTTTAACTAAGGATGAAAAAAAATTGTAAATATTTGTTATCTTTACTACTAATAATGAACGCACTTTCCACTAAATTACTGGGCGTGTTTTTGTACTTTCCAAAATGTCCTTAACCCTTCAAGTAATCCACAAGTAGCCCAAACTTTCGATCTACTTTCTGTTGTCTCCATTTTCCACAAAAGACTCATCTTGCTTCCGCCGTCTCCATATTCTCCTATTTGAACTCTACCTATATACGAAGTCGCTATTTCTTTTGTAAAAGCTGCTATAATTTTTTCATACTGCTCGGAACCGGACAAGACTTCAACCAGTAGAATCTCACCTATGGAAAGTTTGAAATACTCGGACGTTTTTCGCTATGATCGAACACCGTAGTTCTCCAAGGTGACAACCACTTGTACTTAGAGAATAACAGGCTGTATTCCCATATTTGAACTCTACATACATACGAAGTCCCTAATTTTTTATTTTTTGTAAAAACTGCAGTAATTTCTTCATACTGCCTCGGAACCGGACGAGACTTCAACCGGTAGACTCTCCTCTAAATTACGGACAGTGTTAAATACTCGAACATTTTGCCATGTGATTGAACACTGTAGTTCAACAAGGTGACTACCAGTTGTACTTAGAAAATAACAGACTATATTCTCATATTTGACCTCTGCCAACATACGAAGTCGTTTTTTTTGTAAAAACTGCAGTAATTTCTTCGTACTACCTCGAAACCGGACGAGACTTCTACCGGTAGAATCTCAACTAAATTACGGATAGTGAAATACTCAGACGTTTTTCTCTATGATTGAACACTGTGGTTTTCCAAGGTGACTATCAGTTGTACTTAGAAAATAACAGGCTATATTCCCATATTTGAACTCTGCCTATGTATGAAGTCGCTATCATTTTCAATTTAATGAATTAAAATAAGCTAACGTTCCAACCACAAACCGCTAATGGCATCCTCTTCCCAACCTCTTCCTCGTTTTCCATCAATTTCTCACTTTCCAACTAGGTACAAACCTTTCCTCGTTCATCTCCCTGTCCTCCTTCCACTGTTCATCTTCGTTCTGATCATTCTTTCGATCCATTCGTCCTCAGATTTCATTCGTTTCTAGTCCTCACTACCAACCTCAAGCCTCTTCTGATCTTCGTGCTTAGTTTTCACCTGATTCTCGTCCACTCTCTTATACTCAAAATTGTTTTTCGCCGTTGTCTGACCTACTAACTGATTCCGCTATCAAATCGTATGTGCAAATTGCGGCGTCCCCAACACCCGTGCTTCCAAAGCTACCTCCAAGAAAAACTAAAAACCCGCTTCCTGAGTTCAAACCAATTTTCCAAACCATCAGTTTCTTGAAAGCGGAGAAGCATTGCCTGAAATGTGCATGCAAGGGACAAGTGGCAAAATCTTGTAGAGACTCAAAATTATGCTATAAATGTGGTTTTTTGGTCATGATTGTCCACATTGTCAAAAGAAAACTCGTCTCATGCACGCTTCGGATCCTGTGTAGAAAGGCGTTAGTTGGAATTATCGCAATAAAGTCCAGTGAGTCCCCAAAACATCATCTCATTCTGCACAACTATCAAACCAAACATCCCCTCGTTTAGTCACCCGTCAGCACACTCACCATGAAAAATCTCTTAATAATCCCACTTCGTTCTCTAATTTTCATTCTTCATCAACTTTATCACCATATACTCGAGCTCCAGAATACTTTTCAATGGAAGACTCATCCCTATATATCACTGCCACAATTCTCACTGGAAAATGAAGTGTGGAAACACTATACTACACTCTTAAAGAGATGCTGAATGACGATGCATGGCTAATTTGGTTTTTATTTGATAATGCCTTTCTTGTTGCATGCCCTTCTTACAGTAAACGCGATCGTCCTTTATTATTAAAGATTCTAAATAAATCCGAAGCAGCCAACTTCTTGGAAGCGTGGTCTGATGCTGAAAGAGAACCTCAACCTGCCTTGGAAACGAAGACCTGGGCAAAAACTGAAGGTGTAACGATTTGGAATTTTTGGCTTTTAAAATGATTAAATTTATAATTTAATTAAAGTGAAAATTAGGCATACATCCCTACAAGCAAACTTAATTGGCTCACAACCGGTCATAAACTTATTATAAATTTGGTCCCTATTTTTCAAAAGTAGCGAAAAAAAATGAATAAAAAATAAAAAAATTATTATTTAAATAAATTATGCATTCGACAAAAAAAATCGCTCAAAAAAAAATCAAAAAACATGAAAAAAAATAAAACAGCAAAAGATAAAGTTAAATGCATAATGTTATGCAAGAATTCCAATTTCTTGCATATATATGTGTAAGTATTTCTAGAGTTGCATTCGCATTTGATTTTTTAGCATATTTCTATGCAAGTATTGCATCATTCTTGCATAAAAATATGCAGTATTTCATAACAGTGCAACTCAGTTCATTTTTATTTGCATTCAAGTGTGCATGTAAATCCGAAACATGCACACATGTGTGCAACATACCTGCAGACAAACCGTTAGCATAATTCCCTTTAAGCAATAATCGCATATATGTATGCAAGTATTAGCAATACTTGCATACATATATGCAACTTTTTTTTCTTGCGTAGACTTTTGCTATTATTTTCAGATTTTAGAATTTTTTTTTTAATCACCGCCGCACTTTTTTCTGGAAGAAAATGCAGAAGGCGTAATAAAATAAGTAGCAGGCGGAACCATGAAAGTAGGATGCGGATCCTACAAAATAGGAGGCGGGAATTCAAAAATAGGGTGTGGGTTTATATTATAAACTATGACCGGATATGAGCCGAATTTTGAAACTTAATAGGGACCTGTAAAAAAGCACCCTTAATTAAATTTGGAATAAAAGTATTTTGTTAAAATATATAATCTTATATACCTTTGGTAGCATTTGGTTAAGTGTTGTATATAGTTTTTAATAGCATTTAAAGGGTAAATGCTACCAAAAGAACCTCCCTTCTCTTTATTACAAGTGTTAAAACACTTGTAATTTTGCATGAAACATTACATGGAAGAATTACACATGTCCTGCGAGGTGTCATTACCATATTCTTCTATTCCATGTATAAATATACCTCCTTTCCTCCCTTAAGCACCGTTCCACTCTTATCTTCCATTTCTCCTCCATTTTTATCTTAAAATCCATGGCTTCCATGGTGGAAATCCTTCTCCTCCTCCATTTATAAAATATTTAAATTGCTGAAAAATCGGTAACGTCAGACAGTCAGTCCGGGATAACTGTAGTTGGTCTAACAGCCTAGCAATAGAGGATAGCATAGTGGAAACCCAAGGTGAGAACTTGACATTTATATTTGTTCACTTTTTATGTTGTGTGAATGATTGTTGATGATATGGATGATTAGTAATTATTGCAATGTAAGTGTTTAGTGATTAACGCTTACATGCACACATGTATACACTGTTACATATATATATACACACACCCCCCTCCATATATGATCGTGTGATGGATGAATGGATGGTTTGTGGTTGTGATGATATTTGCATTATACTTGTTACACACATGTGTGTGGATTATATGGATATTAGACAAGTCTCGGACCAAGTTTGTGTTATAAATGAATATTTTATTCCTTTAAATTTGAATGTTGGAATGTTGTTGAAAATGGTTTTGAATAGTTAGTATAAGTACAAATGATTTTCTAAATCATTTAAAGCAATTTAGTAAAGTTTTTATATGAATGTATGTTACGATTAAAATAGAGTTTGTCAAAATAAATACCGGAACGTTCAAGGATGACGGAGAGAATAGTGTCTAGGCTTGAGTTTGGAAAATATAGTTTCTTGCTCTCCCTGGCTATCCCTAACTGATCTGACGGACGAAATGGTGAATTCAAAATTTAATTTGAAACTATTTGAATTTATAGTAGAATTTAGCATATTTTTGTTAAAAAATTTAATCGCTTATAACTTTTGCAACTTGAATCAGATTCCCACGAAAAGAAAATCGTTTGATTTTCATCAACAAGAGCTTTCAAATGAGTGGAAGCATATTTTAATTTCGAATTTTAATTTTTAATTTATATTAAAATTAATATTTAAAAATGTTGTTGCAAGTGCTATATAATGATAAATGGTCTTTTTAAATTATTTAAAAATATGAAAAAATTGTGTAAAATCATAATTAATTATTTAAAAGTGATTTGTGTTGAAATCATGAAGTTTTGGTAGTATAAAAGTTATTTTCCCTAAACTAGCGAATATTGGTATTTTGAAACACTTTTAGTAACACTTTTGTAACATTGTTAAAGGTATTTAACTTTATAAATATTTCCCTAACCTTCGTAATTAATTGCTAACATGTAATAAAAGGCTTTAATTGATAATTTGAGTTTCCAAACATGGAATATGGGTTGAGACTTGTTTTATTCCTATATATCCACATGGTTTTAAAGTTGCGCTTATTATTTGGAAAGACCGAGATTGGATTTATGTCTAAAAACCATTCCAAGTAATAATACAACGTTGTGCAGCAAATTGAAGGCATTGAAGACGATATTGAAGACCGGGACCCTTCATATCATAAGGACGACTTGGTGAATGTCTCAAATGGGTAGCTCCCATTTGAAGATGGATTTTATATCAGCTAAGTGACAAGAAGTCCGAATGTATGTATAGGAATTTCGGACCGTGGTTTCCTTCAGACCCAGAATATACTTGTATGGATTGTGTGTCTGACATTGTAATTGACTGCGTAGCATTGATCTCTGTTATATATATATATATATATATATATATATATGTTTGGTGGAGGAGAATTTATTCTCTTGTTTAACACCCTTCTCTAAGACGTATGAGCTTAGAGGTTATATATAGATATAAATCAGTGATGCGTTGTGAATGGACAATATGGCATACTTAAGTTATGTAATGAGCTATGGATGATCAAAACATGACTTATTTAAGCGTAGCTTTGTGTATATCGTAACCTCGACAAGCCTCACACCCCGGTAAATGGCCAAAACAGGAAGAAATACAACAAGGTTATGGGTGTGTTGTCTCCTTCTAGATAAAAGGTGTACTATGGTATGGAGCCCAAGTATTAACCCGTGTGGAAAATTTCTACTTTTGTTGTTGTTGTTGGCGAGCGCTCGGAAAGGTCGGTAACGACCGGGAGATGACATACTTAAGCGTACTCTAAGTTACTTAGTTACAGAGGTAACCCGGCCTTGTGTTGGCATGAGGAGCATGAGTTAATCCTCGGACATCCCTCTAGAGGTGTTCAAAATTCGGTTCGGTAAGGAAGTTCCTTTGCCTGGTCATTTTTGGAAATCCAATCTCCACTACGAGCCAATTACGATTTTAGTTCTATACTATTATGTCGGTATAGTATATGGTATCTATGTTGTCTAAGATTGATACATTTACTTTCGTAATTGTTTTTCACACTACGCACTAGTAATAATATCAAAATGGTTTCCATGTATTAAAGTATTTTTGACTATCATAAGGAGAAACCTCGCCCATGCGTGCAATTGCATTGTGTGTGTGCCGAGAGACCTTATGTTAGTTTCATTTTCAAAAAGTCATTGCGAAATTTCTATGCACTAACAAATATTATTAGTTCTCACACCAGTCCCATGAATGACACGGAGTTGTTTTGGTTTCACACAAAACTCTAGGTGCCCATAATTTTTATACATGCAGCCTAGTGTTAGGTTTATGAGAAGTATTTGGAGCTTGTGTCTTAGAGCCTTTTTCTCGGTGGATCGTTAGCTTTTATGGAGTTTTTGCTGTGGAATATTAGCTATTTTCTTTGGGACATATTATTTCGTGGACATCTGTGATCTGGAGCTATTCAGGTAAAGATGAAGTTTGTTATGGGATTAAGATTGTTAGTCAGTTTCCGTTGTTCTTTTGTTTATGGTTATGAAATGTTGTAACTTTGATGTAATCTCATGCTATATAAATGAGAAGTTGTTTTTATTTCATTGTGATTTATCTAATGTGTTATATCCCCAGACAACCAAGAATCCAACACTTGAATTTTCGACATTTTGAATACAAGAAGGTATTAAAGTGTCGAATTTTGAGAGTCGAAATTCCGAGTCGTCACATTTGGTATCAGAGTTTTTGTTTATACTAAGCTTTCGGGTATAACTCATTAGATAGCTCATTAGAGATGGGGTTATAAATACCCTAGAATGAGTAAAATCCAATGAAATGAAAAGATTTTAAACTGTTTCATACTCCTTAGGTATTCGTCTGCATTTCTAATAAGCATTTTCATACTATATTCATATAGTGGGAAATGAGCAGTGAAGGCAGACGTAGGGGAGGAAGCAGCCCCACCACCAGTGGTCGTGATGTAATTAATGAAATTATGATTCGATCCCCGACTCAAACTAGCCTTCCGGATCTGAATAAGAGTTACATGAATCTGGGTGGGAAACCATTTAAGGGATCCGATGATGTTGTGGAAGCTCTAGTCTGGATTAAATCATGCGAGAAGATTTTCAAAGGACTTAATCTAGAAGATAACCAGAAGAGGCTGGTGGCCACATGGAAACTACAGGAAGGAGTCGCTGCATGGTGGGAGACTATCATCCAAGGGAAATTAGAAGATGACTTTTCATGGAAGGATTTCAAGGAAGTTTTCAAGAATATTACATGCCCTCAACAGGGATTTCTTGAACCTACGAAGATTTTTTAACTCTTAAGCAAGGTAATTTGTCATTTGAGGAATACTTGAATAAGTTCAATGAGCTTTTTCTCTTTGGACCTGAACTAATAAACACCCCGTTGAAGAAGAATGAAAAATTTATTAAGGGGATGAATCCAAAATATTATGAGAGGATGATCGCGCATGTCAAGCAATCATTCATAGACTTAGTAGATATGGGATACAGGTATGCCACCATTGACAAGCAGAAGGTACTTAAAGAGAAGGAAAGTAACACCAACAATAATAAGGGTAAAGATAAGAAGAGGAAGTCTAAAGGCAAGAAGCCAAAGCTAAAGAAACCAAAGAAAGGAACTCAGCAAAATCACTTGATGAAAGTTACTTGTTACAATTGTAGGGGAAAAGGTCATCTAGGAACTAACTGCAAGAAACCAAGAGAGTTGAAGGATCAAGATCAAGAAAGGTGGAAATGTTGCAACTGTCATGTATTCGGGCATTTAAGTAAAGATTGTCCTCTAGTAAAGGAAATGAATCAAGTACAAATATTTGCAATAGAGGGTGAACCTTCAACCTCAAAAGACGTAGAAAGGAAAGGAGTATTAGAAGGGAATATTTTCGTTATTGATAAACTGGTTAGAGTATTATTCGATACTGGTGCTTCACACAGTTTTATTTCAAAGGAAACCATAGAAGAGTTGAAACTTGAACCTGAATTTACTGACCAACCCATATGCGTAACTAATCCAGTAGGAGGTTCCACAAATCTATCTTTATTGTAGAAAGGTCCCTATTTCCTATTCACTTCATCAATTCCCTGTTAATCTTATTGTCCTAGATTTCAATGAATTTGGAATTCTACTCCGAATGGACTGTTTAAACAAATATGAAGCCCATCTAGATTGTGCAAATAGGAAAATATGGGTAAAGACAAATTTTGGAAATTTTATCAAAATAACTTGTGAAGATCCTAGCCAAAATGATATAATCTAATGTATATTCTAGGTTACCCTGATACCGACATAAATACTATCCCCGTTGTTAGGGAACTTGCAGATATATTTGGAGAAGTTAATAGTCTTCCTCAACATCGTGAAATTGAATTTAGGATTGACCTAGTACTTGATGCCCGACCCGTTTTCCATCCTAGATGAAGAATGGCCCTAAGAGAAAGAGAAGAGCTAAATAAACAAGTCCAATAACTTTTGGCAAAAGGATTTATCTGACCCAGCCGTTCAAGTTTGGGGTCAGCCTTAGTATTCGTAGCCAAGTCCAACGGTTCCTTTAGATTGTACGTCGACTATCGAGATCTTAATAAGCAAATTCTTAAGAATAAATACCCTTTGATCCGTATAAACGACTTATTCGATCAATTAAATGGTGCCCGATTTTTCTCAAAAATGGACCTAGCCATTGGTTTTCATCAGCTTAGAGTCGCAGAAGATTGTATCGATCTAACTGCCTTTAGAGGACCCGATACTTTTTACGAATGGTTCGTAATGCCATTCGGTTTGACTAATGCCCCCGCTTACTTCGTTGATTTGATGACTAGAGTATTTCGAGAAGTATTGAATAAGTTCGTATTGGTTTTCATCGATGATATTCTCATCTACTCTAAAACTAAGGAAGAGCACGCAGAACATCTAAGAATTGCTTTGGAAATATAAAGAAAGAATGTGCTCAAAGCGAAACTCTCGAAATGCCACTTTTGGGAAAAAGAAGTAAAATTCCTTGGTCATATTGTATATGATAAAGGAAATTCAGTAGACCCAGGAAAAATCTCTGCCATTTTGGATTGGAAGCAACCAAAGACACCAAAAGAAGTTCGGGGTTTTCTCGGATTGGCTGGCTATTACAGAAGATTTGTTCTAGATTTTTCAAGAATTGCTTCTCTTCTTACAAAGCTAACCATGAAGAAACCAAGTTTGTGTGGTCCCCAAAATGTAAAGAAGCATTTCAAAAGCTAAAAAAAAGACCGACGTCTGCTCCAGTTCTAGCTATTATAAATGGAAATAAAGGGATGTCGGTTTATACAGATGCATGCAAAGAAGGAGTTGGCGCAGTTTTGATGCAAGAAGGCAGAGTAATTGCCTATGCAAGTAGACAATTGAAACCTCATGAAAGAAATTATCCAACCCATGATTTAGAATTGCTAGCTATAATATTTGCTTTGAAAATTTGGAGGCACTATCTTTTGGTAGAAAGTTTGAATTGTACACTGACCATAAGCCTTTAAAGTATTTATTTACTCAGAAAGATTTGAACTTAAGACAACAGCGTTGGTTGGAATGTTTAACATCATATGATTTGGATATTCAGTATACCCCTGGGAAAGCTAATGTTGTAGCTGATGCTTTAAGTAGGATATACACCATCATCGCTTACTTAGTTATTGCCCCAACTCTTGTGCAAAAGATTGTCAGTAAACAGGGAGAAGATAGATTTTTACAAAGAATAACTGAGAATATAAAACAAGGTAAGGATTCAAGTTTCGAAATTGAAGAAAAAGGTATTTGGAGATTGAAAGGAAGAATTTGTGTCCCAAACATAAAAGAGCTTCAGAAAGAAGTATTGGACGAATGTCATAAATCCAGATTCAGCATCCACCCTGGAGTTAATAAAATGTATCGAGATGTTAAACGTACATTTTGGTGGAGAATAATGAAGAGGGACATATCTATTTATGTCAGTCGTTGCGCCACATGCCAACAAATAAAAAGTGATCAACAGAAGACAGCGGGATTACTTCAATCCTTGCCAACTCCACAATGGAAATGGGATCAAGTTTCGATGGATTTCATTGATGGTTTACCTCGCACTCGCAAAGGAAATGAAGGAATATGGGTTATTGTAGATCGCCTAACTAAAAGTTCCCATTTCATTCCAGTAAAACCGACCACGTACTGCTGCTCGTTTAGCAGAGTTATATATTAAGGAAATTGTTAGGTTACATGGAATTCCGAGTAGCATTGTAAGTGATCGTGACCATATCTTCACCAGTCGTTTTTGCGAAGCTTTTCAAGATGCTTTGGGGACGAAGATGAACTTTAGCGCTGCCTATCATCCACAATCAGATGGACAAACAGAAAGAGTTAATAGGATTTTGGAAGACTTGTTGAGAGTATGTGTTATCGATTTTGGAGGTTCGTGGGAAAATCATCTGCCATTTGCTGAATTTTCTTATAACAATAGTTATCAAGCTAGTATTAAGACGGCACCGTTTGAAGCACACTATGGCCGTCCATGCAAATCGCCAATATGTTGGGTTGAGTTTGAAGATAGACTTGTTCTTGGACCAGATATGATCAGAGAAGCGACAGTGAAAGTGGATCTCATTAAGAAAAAGCTAAAAGCGGCCCAGGATCGACAAAAGTGCTAGGCTGATCGAAGGAGGAAAGCATTGGTATTTGCAGTTGGAGATTCCGTATTTCTGATAGTATCCCCGATGAAAGGAGTTATCAGATTTGGGAAAACAGAAAAATTAGCTCCATAGTATATTGGACTGTTTCCTATTCTAGAGAGAACTGGACCATTAGCTTATCGAATGCAGTTACCAGAGTGGTTGTCTGGTGTGCATGATGTATTCCATATATCTAATCTTAAGAAGTATGTGCGTGATCCAGACCAGGTTATAGAAAAAGCTGCTCAACAAGATCTGGAAATTACCCCAAGTTTAGCAATCAAAAGAGAACCCACAAAGATCATTGCTTGAGACGAAAAGAGGTTAAGAAATAAGACAGTTAAGTTAGTTAAAGTACAATGGAGTGATGACCCTAAGGATTGTACCTGGGAAACGGAAGAAACTATGCGGAAATTCTATCCTGACTGTCGAGTGGATATTCCAGTCCAGCCCAACCATCGGTAAACTCATTTCCTTATTTATTTCCTTTTAGTTATTACTATTTATATTATTACTATCATATGCAGTTTTGGGAATGAAATTATTTTAAAGGGGGTCAATGTAACGATCTAGAATTTTTGGCTTTTAAAATGATTAAATTTATAATTTAATTATATTTGGAATAAAAGTATTTTGTTAAAATATATAATTTTATATACCTTTGGTAGCATTTGGTTAAGTATTGTATATACTTTTTAATAGCAATTAAAGGGTAAATGCTACCGAAAGAACCTTCCTTCTCTTTATTACAAGTGTTAAAACACTTGTAATTTTGCATGAAACATGACATGCATAAATTACACATGTCCTAAGAGGTGTCATTACTATATTCTTCCATTCCATGTATAAATATGCCTCATTTCCTCCATTAAGCACCATTCCACTCTTCTCTTTCATTTCTTCTCCTTCTTTAATCTTAAAATCCATGGCCTCCATGGTGGAAATCCTCCTCCTCCATTTATAAAATATTTAAATTGCTGAAAAGTCGGTAACGTCAGCCTAGCAATAGAGGATAGCATAGTGGAACCCCAAGGTGAGAACTCGACATTTATATTTGTTCACTTTTTATGTTGTGTGAATGATTGTTGATGATATGAATGATTAGTAATTATTGCAATGTAAGCGTTTAGTGATAAACGCTTATATGGACACATGTATAAACTGTTATATATACCCATATATGATCGTGTGATGGATGAATGGACGCTTCGTGGTTGTTATTAGTGATGATATGTGCATTATACTTGTTACACACACATGTGTGGATTATACGGATATCAGACAAGTCTAGGACCAAGTTTGTGTTGTAAATGAATATTTTATTCATTTAAATTTGAATGTTGGAATGTTGTTGAAAATGGTTTTGAATAGTTAGTGTAAGTACAAATGATTTTCTAAATCATTTTAAAGCAATTTAGTAAAGTTTTTATATGAATGTATATTACAATTAAAATAGAGTTTGTCAAAATAAATACCGGAACGTTCTAGGATGACAGAGAGGATAATGTTTAGGACTGAATTTGGATAATATAGTTTCCTGCTCTCCCTGGCTATCCCTAGCTGATTCGACGGACGAGATGGTGAATTCAAAATTTAATTTGAAATTAAATTTGAAACTATTTGAATTTATAATAGAATTTAGCATATTTTTGTTAAAAACTTTAATAGCTTATAACTTTTGCAACTTAAATCAAATTCCCACGAAAATGAAAAACTTTTGATTTTCATCAACACGAGCTTTCAAATGAGCGAAAGCAGATTAAAATTTCGAATTATAATTTTTAAGTTATATTAAAATTAATATTTAAAAATGTTGTTGCAAGTGCTATATAATGATAAATGGTCTTTTTAAATTATTTAAAAATATGGAAAAATTATGTAAAATCATAATTAATTATTTAAAAGTGATTTATGTTGAAATCGTGAAGTTTTGGTAATATAAAAGTTATTTCCCCTAAACTAGCGAATATCGGTATTTTGAAACACTCTTGTAACATTGTTAATGGTATTTAACTTTATAAATATTTCGCTAACCTTAGTAATTAATTGCTAACATGTAATAAAAGGCTTTAATTGATAATTTGAGTTTCCAAACAAGGAATATGGGTTGAGGCTTGTTTTGGTCCTATATATCCACATGGTTTTAAAGTTGCGCTTATTATTTGGAAAGACTGGGATTGGTTTTATGTCTAAAAAACATTCTAAGTAATAATACGACGTTGTGAACAAAATTGAAGGTATTGAAGACGATATTGAGGACCGGGACCCTTCATATCATAAGGACGACTTGCTGAATGTCTCAAATGGGTAGCCCCATTTGCAGATGGATTTTATATCAGCTAAGTGGCAAGAAGCCTGAATGTATGTGAAGGAATTCCGGATTGTGGTTTCGTTCAGACCCAGAACGTACTTGTATGGATTGTGTGTCTTACATCGTAATTGACTGCGTAGCACTGATCTCTGTTAAATATATATATGTTTGGTGGCAAAGAATTTATTCTTTTGCTTAACACCCTTTTTTAAGACGTATGAGCTTAGATGTTATATATTGATAGAAATCAGTGATGTGTTGTGAATGGACAATGTGGCATACTTAAGTTATGTCATGAGCTATGGATGATCAAAACATGGATTATTTAAGCGTAGCTTTGTGTATATCATGACCTCGGCAAGCCTCACACCCTGGTAAATGGCCATAATAGGAAGAAATGCGGCAAGGTTATGGGTGTGTTGTCTCCTTCTAGATAAAAGGTGTACTATGGTATGGAGCCTAATTATTAGCCTATGTGGAAAACTTCTACTTTTGTGATCGTTGTTGGAGAGCGCTTGGAAAGGTCAGAAACGACCGGGAGATGACATACTCGGGCGTACTCTAAGTTACCTAGTTACAGAAGTAACCCGACCTTGTATTGGCATGAGGAGCATGAGTTGATCGTCAGACATCCCTCTAGAGGTGTTCAAAATTCGGTTCAGTAAGGAAGTTCCTTTGCCTGGTCATTGTTGGAAATCTAGTCTCCACTACGAGGCAATTACGGTTTTCGTTCTATACTATTATGTCAGTTTAGTATATGGTACCTATGCTGGCTAAGATTGATAGGTTTACTTTCGAAATTGTTTTTCACACTATGCACTAGTAATAATATCAAAGTGGTTTCCGCGTATTAAATCATTTTTGACTATCATATGGAGAAACCTCGCCCATGTGTGCATTTGCATTGTGTGTGTGCCGCGAGACCTTATGTTAGTTTCGTTTTTAAAAAGTCATTGCGAATTTTCTATGCACTAACAAATATGATGAGTTCTCACACCAGTCTCACGACTGACCCAGAGTTGTTTTGGTTTCACACAAAACTCTGGGTTTCCATAATTTTTACACAAGCAGCCTAGTGTCAGGTTTAGTAGTAGTATTTGGTGCTTGTGTCTTGGAGCCTTTTTCTCGGTGGATCTCTTACTTTTGTGGAGTTGCTGTTGCTGTGGAGTATTAGCTATTTTCTTTGGGACATTATTTCGTGGACATCTGTGATCTGGAGCTATTCAGGTGAAGATGAAGTCTGTTATGGGATTAACATTGTTAGTCAGTTTCCGCTGTTCTTTTGGTTATTGTTATGAAATGTTGTAAACTCTGATGTAATCTCATGTTATATAAATGAGAAGTTGTTTTTATTTCATTGTGATATATAAATGAGAAGTTGTTTTTATTTCATTGTGATTCATCTAATGTGTTATATCCCTAGACAACCAAGAATCCGACGCTTGAATTTTCGACACTTTGAATACAAGAAGGTATTAAAGTGTCAGTTTTTGAGTGTTGAAATTTCGAGTCGTCATAGAAGGCATTCCCGAGTTTCTGAAGAACAATTCTGGAGCTGTCAAGGAAATTATGAAACCTATGGGGCGTGTGTTGGCTAGTGATGACTGTGACTAGTCTCATATTGATCACCGATTCTTCTTCGTCAAAATGCAATTTTGTGAGGGCATTGGCTCTAGAAATACTTTTGCCGCACACTTCAACAACGCGGTTCATATTTTAAAGGTGCAGCATAGAATTCATTTCCATCCTGGCACAAGACCTGAAACAGTATTCTTAGGGAATGTGGATGAGTAGATAGTTCCACGCCTACATGACAATCACCTGGAAATGAGTTCAGAAGATGTAACGGCTGGAAATTTCCGACTCCTCGAGAGTCGGAAATTCCGAGACGTTAGTGAAAGAATTTAGAAGGTGAGAAAGAAAAGATAGAACTAATAGAATAGAAGAAGAAGAAGAACATCAGAATCATCAGAGTAACACGAATCTCACAGCGAAACGAGTAACATATAATATATAACATAACTTTGAAGTAAACAGTTATATATATACAATAGCACTTATCAGAGTACAACACTTACAACACAGCGGAAATAACTATAGCTATAAAATCTTGCAGCCTCCTGCTCCAAGCTCTCCAAGTATATCTGTAAATCCCGACTACTTGACTGCCCGTACAAATTTAGGCACCCAAGAGTTTAGGGAAAACAACAAAGTAAACCCCGGGTCAGTCATGGGACTGGTATGAGTAAAATAGTTTAAAACAGGTATAGGATATCTCATAAGACCACGCCGTGAATACGGAACGGGTTTTTCCCTTATGAGTATCTGAACAACTTTGACAAGCATATCATTGTGATATTATAATAATGTCTAAGTACAAATAGGTATCAATCTAGCAGAAACGCTTGCATCTCACGTTCTACATACCTAGTATAAAATCATAAACCGCAGGGCACTTATCGGAGAATGGATTCCAACAGACAAGGTATGGGAGCACCTTCTGAATAGTGTACTCTAGAGGTGATACACTCAGGGTTCAACAAGAACGTCTTGCAACCCGGCCACACATGACCGCTCACTCATTTAGCTTGAGTGTCGCGAATATATTGCCACCACGGTTATAGGCCATCAAACCATCATCCGAAGATACAGAATCAAAAAGAAGTATAAATATGAATATTCCCTAGATCGGTGACAATACACCCTGCTTGGGGATGACCCAACTAGCCATGCTGCCTAGCCCAACTTTTGTTACTTCCCGGTGTGAGGCTAGAAGCTACGTCTATCTTCAGAACATCTGATCACCATTCACTTTGAATGCCACATCGTCATACCCGCCAAATCACAAATTGACTTATCCAAAAATAACACGGGTATATAGCTAAGAGAAACGAATTCCTCCGCCACCAAACGTGAATACGTTTGAACAGATCAACTTACGCGATCCATTGGATATACTCTGTCAGACCTTCTTCCATATACGTTGTCCTTGGACTGGACAAACCGAAGGCACTATTCAGTATATCCATCTTAGTCACTGTTGTCTAAGACTTATACAACAGCCCTTGCACTTTACTCCGTCTTCAATTTATCTTTGGCAGATATTGCTCGCAACGCTTATGCCAATACAGAGTGGTTCTTTGGATAATAATCCAACCGGTCTCTCCATATTAACAACGTTAAAATGGTAAAAACTTTGATAGTCTGTGATTCAACTATCAAATGAAAACATGTCGGTGTACAAACAACGATCTTATTTCCAAATGGGAATTCGATCGATCAATCATCATATGTTCATATTTCCTTATTTCATATATTTAGAAAATATATGTTATTGATCATTGGAAAACATTTCCATTGCTTATTTTCACATCACTATTATTTCGCAACTATCAGTCCCTAACTGT
This sequence comes from Allium sativum, assembly GCA_030737875.1. Lineage (NCBI taxonomy): Eukaryota > Viridiplantae > Streptophyta > Magnoliopsida > Asparagales > Amaryllidaceae > Allium > Allium sativum. The sequence continues at coordinate 83,492,153 of CM060913.1, read as the reverse complement.
AACTAGTATGAGAACAATTCTCTAAGCATCAATCCGGAAGGTCGAAACCAACATCAGATCGTCACTTGGAAAACCGTTCAACTTACCCTCTCCAGTTAGTTTCTGAATTTGCTTAACTCTATTTCTTAAATTCTTATCATGAAAACATTTCATTTTCTTTGTTTAGAAAACATATCTGATTATATTTGGAAAACGTTCCCAAAACTCATTTACGGATTTCAAATGAACGTTGTATAAAACATCATTACGCTTAATCCAATAATTGCTTATTACTTAACTATATTTCAAATCAATCTTTTCTATCGAAGCACAACTATTCCTTTGTCAATTCTGAAGTCAATCAAGTTGGGGTATAATTACCTCTCAGACCTTAATTGAACAACGTCCTTTACTGTGAAATAGATGAAGCTCATCACTCACTTTTTCCAATCATCTGTTTACGCAAATTCTCGGATTCAGGTTACGAATCTACTTCTTATATGAAAACGTTTGATTATAACTATAACGTTATAATTCCTACTTCTGCAATATCTAACCTAAATTATAACTTTATCTCCTAACTCGAATAATTTAACAGACACCTAATTTCTAAATCAATAACTAAATCTTGATTTAAACCCTGGAAAGTAAATAGTACTTTCCCGAATTCGCTATAATCGAATTCGACGTATAACTCTCTTTCGAGTAATCTCTATTCGATTAACTCTTCTTCGAATAACCTATATTCGATTATCTCTCTTCGAATAACTCATATTCGAAATCTCTCTTTCGAATAAACAATATTCGATCTCTTTCTTTCGAATATGCTATATTCGAAAATCTCCTTTCGATTTACTAATCGATAACTCCTTTCGATCAAAATAAAATCGATAACTCCTTTAACTCTATTCGAATAGCTAATATTCGACTAACTCCTTTGGATCAACTCATTTGATTAACTCCTTCGAATAACTAATTCGAATAACTTACCTCCGAATAACCAATATTCGATTTACTCTAACTCGATTAACTTAATTCTAATCGATTTACTCCATTTCGATTCAACTTAATTCAAATCGATTAGCTTAACTCAAATTGATTAACTCCTTTCGAATAACTAAATTCGATTTAACTCTAATTGAATAACTAATATTCAATTAACTCTTACGTGTTTAACTCTATTTGAATAAGTAATTCGAATCACTCTAATGTGTTTAACTCTATTCCAATATCTAATTCGAATAACTCATTTCGAATAACTAAATTCGATTAACTCTTTTAACTTTACTCGGATAACTATATTCGATTAACACCTTCTTTCGAATAACTATATTCGATTAACTCTTCGACTAACTCCTTTGGATTAACTAACTTCGAATAACTCCTTTGGATTAGCTAACTTCGAATAACTCCTTTGGATTAACTAACTTCGAATAACTCCTTTGGATTAGCTAACTTCGAATAACTCCTTTAGATTAACTAACTTCGAATAACTCCTTTGGATTAACTAATTTCGAATAACTCCTTTGGATTAACTCTTCGACTAACTCCTTCGGATTAACTAACTTTGAATAACTCCTTCGGATTAACTAACTTCGAATAACTCCTTTGGATTAACTAACTCCGAATAACCAATATTTGATAACTACTCTTCGAATAAATAATATTCGATAACTCTTCTCAAATGAATAACATTTTATTTCTCCACTCGAATAAACTATATTCGATAACTCTTCTCAAATGAATAACATTTGATTTCTCCACTCGAATAAACTATATTCGATAACTCTTCTCTCGAATACACTATATTCGATAACTCTACTTCGGATAAGTGATATTCGACAACTCTACTCGATTAACTCCACTTGGATAACTCTAACTGATCAACTCTAACTGGTCAACTCTAACTGGTCAACTCTAACTGGTTAACTCGTCTCGATTAACTGAACTAATCCACTTAGTTTAACTTAGCTAATTCACGTTGATTAACTCTAGCCGATTCACTTAGTTTAACTCAACTAATTTACTTCGATTAACCACTTAGTTAACTTAACTAATTCACTTCGATTAACCACTTAGTTTAACTTAACTAATTCACATCGATTAATCCTTTAGTTTAACTTAACTAATTCACATCGATTAATCATTTAGTTTAACTTAACAAATTCACTTGATTTCACCGCTTAGTTTAACTTAACTAATTTACTTTGGTTAACTTAACCAATTACTTTGATTAACTCGACTAACTTGCTTTGGTCAGCCTAACCAATTACTTTGTTTAATCCTTTATACTCGATTAACAAATATTTCTCCTTTATACTTGATTACCCAATATTCCCCTTTATACTCAAAATCCCCTTTTCTTTATAATATAAAATCCATCGATTTTATATAAATAAACTATTTTCAAATTATAGTTTGAAAATCTCTTTTCTATATCCTGGTATTTCTTATGGTTTTTAACACATCATCTAACAACGATGAATATCGTCCAACCACACATAATCACAATAGATTATATATATCACATTTATATATCACAATACATAAATTACAGTAAAAATAACCGTTGATGAATCCAGTTGGATTCCTCCAACCTGTTTCCCTGCACCACAGATGTTAGACAACACTGGTATAATATTCTGATAAGCAGAATCAGCATATAAATATTTATCGGTTTATATATATATATATATATATATATATATATATATATATTCCACTAACTGACTAGCAGTTCAATCAAACAGTCAACACACAGTCAAACAACAGATAATTAACAGTTCTAAGAATACAACGTGAAAATAAAACTGTTTAGAGTTTGTGAGATTTACTCACATTGCGCGTTAACCGTTGAATAACGGTTTGCGTTATTTGATTTGCAACGGACAATTTATTTTGCCATAAATCGTAACTAGCTCGGATTCACTCCCAGTCAGTGTCATTTTGTTGCTCCCGTCCATACGATCCTAACGGATCTTGTTTCGCTGAATTCCGATAATATATGAACGAGTTATTCAAGTTCGAAGTTCATATACATTTATTTTAAATAAATTGAAAACTTAGAATTAAATTTCATGGTCCTCACCCCTTTATTTAATTCGGCCCATCAGCCCAGTACCAAACCCGCACGCATATAATCCCTTCACCGTGACATTTGTATCTCTAGTTAAACCACCGAATCTGCTCCTCCACTTACACAAATATTTTCATCTCCACCGTGCTAAACCCAGACTCCATTGTTTTCTTCCCACTCGCATCGTTGCCTACACCACCAGACTAGCCCCTTCCTGTCACATAGCATCAGACCCGCTTCCCATGCATCACATCACGTGAACAGTAGCCACGCTCCCCTTCTAGGCTTCATACCCACTCACTCCACTGTTCCTTATGCCTTCACGCACAAACAACCAGAAGACCATTTCGAAACCCAAACTATGACCTGCACGAGAACATCACGCCCTCCCCTTCTGATTCCCGTCCCTTATCACTCCTACCGCACTAAATGTTTCCCACGAAAAAAAACCCTTTTTCTTCCTTCCTGTAGACACTCGCTGTGACGAAAACCTTTTCCCAAATCAGACGTCGATCCACATACAAAGCACATCAGAATGAAGAGAGTGTTATGGAGATTGCAAATACATTTGTATAAGAATTTATAGGATTTTATTTTCTTTGCTATTGAATTTATGAACCTGCAGTTTTTTTTTCATGTTTTGTGTTGCTGAAACATTCGGTGGTGGCTGCTACCAAACGCTGAAGAGAATTAGGTTACGGGACTTATAGTGTTTAAACTGAGGAAGTGGTTTCATGGACTCCAAGCGCAATTCATGTGTTTAAAGAATAGGAAACGTGGCCTTCTCATTGCCATAGGATAGGCACACAGCAAAGAGTACTTAATGGGAGAGAACAATTATACCTATATAAATATATAATTGATTTTTTTTTTAAATCCATTTTTATAAATTCATATAGTTACGTATTTCTATGGACAGAAATAAAAATGTAGTCATGTTCAGTATTGCACCACGATCCCAAAAATATAATAATACCAGTAGGTGGACTCATATTTTGAAACTTCAAAATGTTGAATACAGGGTGCGAAATACTTCAAATAAAAAGTTGCTTATTTAATTAATTAAAAATTTCCATAAAATTCTAAAAATTGAATTATCACTATGTCCCAAAAGAACCTTATCTAAATTCAAACCCGATATCCAGTTATATCGAATAAACAGTTATGGTCGATAAACGATTCTATAACGACTTTTCTGAAATTTGATTTGGACATATCTCAAAATCTACATGATGAAATCCCGATCTTTCTCTTCCTCTAGAAAGATATACTCCACTATCTCCACACGTTTCTTGTTTCACAGAAATCCGGCTTAAAACGAATTCTGTATATTCAGTTGAAGTTCGAATCGCCAACTTGCGATCTGCCGCGACGTTTCAGGTTCGTTTTAATTATAATTATAAACTATAAGTTCGAACGTTGTACTTTAAGTTATCGATATCGCCAAATCGATATATAAATCATTAAATAAATTAATTATTCGACCACTAACAAAACGCGCCATTACAGACTTCCCCCCTTAAAATAATTTCGTCCTCGAAATTGCTAAGCTAGGAGAATGCTACCAACTTTACTAACTAGATTCAAATATCTTTTAGTTTACTTCTCAACTCCAGTTTCAACTGAACCATTAAATTTTCAATTAAATTATAAATTCATTCTGGCTAACTGAATTTCCATAAATCATGAGAATGTTCTAACGCCTGGAATTTTCGAAAAATTTCGCCATAACCTCCTTTGTATTGGTCAATATGACAAACCACCCCTCGCCTCTCTAGGCCTTCTCCAACCCAAAAGAAAATCAAACAGCCAAGCGGCTTGCAAATTCGGCTCATAAAATCCAAACTCATATATAATATAAACTTGTACCTTTTTGTCGGTCGTTTAACTCTATCCCTTTCATCTGCTACCACTTCAACATATACCAATGTTATCCATTCCAATTGATCTCCAATCAGTTCATATCCTCAAATCCAAATCGAATTTCATTCGAACTCCAATATCGAATTCCAAATTATTGACTTATCAATTTGGTTCCATTCTAGATTATCTCTAATACAATTCAATTTTATTTAACTCGGTTCAAGTTAAATTTCAATTTATTTTTACCATCTCATTTTATTTAACTTCACTAGTTAAATTTTAATTCCAGAACTTAAGTTCCTGAGTTTCTTTCAAATCAATTTGAAATCATAATGCCAATTCAAAACATTTGAATTTCTAAACAACTTGTTTTCTCAAAACAATTCAAAAACAAAACCTTTGGTAGTAATCCGTCACTTAGAACTCGAAAATGAACACTGATGATGTCTAGATTCATCATCAGAATCTATTTTCCACCTATCGAAGTGAGTTCAATACTATATCATTTTCAATTTGAAAACATTTTCAAAATCTCCCAGGAACTTAAAATTTCCTTATTTTAATTCCAAATCTGATTTAAATTCATATTTAATTCAAACTATTTCATATATTACATTCATATGAATTCGGATTGTCATTTATAACCATTTCACCCTTTTATAATCTTATTCGATTATAATAACAACCAACACAATCAATATACTATAATAATTTCAAGATATATATTTCTTCTATAAACAAATATATTTTGGGAAAAATTATTTCATTTACCCTCTTTCAAAACATACCATGACGGTTCATCGTATTCGGGTGTTTAGTAACCCTTATCGATACAGTGGATCAACTGATCGACCAGAATTCATAAGCCACTCAACCAATGAGTCTCCACAATATAAAACCATTTTATATTGAATAACAATTACGCGCTCAAATATATACACTCCAACTCAATCTAGGATATTACTAATCCCTTCTCTATCGAGTTATGCCACAGAGCCAAGGTAATCACTTAACTTAAGCTCTGATACCAACTGTAACGGCTGGAAATTTCCGACTCCTCAAGAGTCGGAAATTCCGAGACGTTAGTGAAAGAATTTAGAAGGTGAGAAAGAAAAGATAGAACTAATAGAATAGAAGAAGAAGAACATCAGAATCATCAGAGTAACACGAATCTCACAGCGGAACGAATAACATATAATATATAACATAACTTTGAAGTAAATAGATATATATATACAATAGCACTTATCAGAGTACAACACTTACAACACAGCGGAAATAACTATAGCTATAAAATCTTGCAGCCTCCTGCTCCAAGCTCTCCAAGTATATCTGTAAATCCCGACTACTTGACTGCCCGTACAAATTTAGGCACCCAAGAGTTTAGGGAAAACAACAAAGTAAACCCCGGGTCAGTCATGGGACTGGTATGAGTAAAATAGTTTAAAACAGGTATAGGATATCTCATAAGACCACGCCATGAATACGGAACGGGTTTTCCCCTTATGAGTATCTGAACAACTTTGACAAGCATATCATTGTGATATTATAATAATGTCTAAGTACAAATAGGTATCAATCTAGCAGAAACGCTTGCATCTCACGTTCTACATACCTAGTATAAAATCATAAACCGCAGGGCGCTTATCGGAGAATGGATTCCAACAGACAAGGTATGGGAGCACCTTCTGAATAGTGTACTCTAGAGGTGATACACTCAGGGTTCAACAAGAAAGTCTTGCAACCCGGCCACACATGACCGCTCACTCATTTAGCTTGAGTGTCGCGAATATATTGCCACCACGGTTATAGGCCATCAAACCGTCATCCGAAGATACAGAATCAAAAAGAAGTATAAATATGAATATTCCCTAGATCGGTGACGATACACCCTGCTTGGGGATGACCCAACTAGCCATGCTGCCTAGCCCAACTTTTGTTACTTCCCGGTGTGAGGCTAGAAGCTACGTCTATCTTCAGAACATCTGATCACCATTCACTTTGAATGCCACATCGTCATACCCGCCAAATCACAAATTGACTTATCCAAAAATAACACGGGTATATAGCTAAGAGAAACGAATTCCTCCGCCACCAAACGTGAATACGTTTGAACAGATCAACTTACGCGATCCATTGGATATACTCTGTCAGACCTTCTTCCATATACGTTGTCCTGGGACTGGACAAACCGAAGGCACTATTCAGTATATCCATCTTAGTCACTGTTGTCTAAGACTTATACAACAGCCCTTGCACTTTACTCCGTCTTCAATTTATCTTTGGCAGATATTGCTCGCAACGCTTATGCCAATACAGAGTGGTTCTTTGGATAATAATCCAACCGGTCTCTCCATATTAACAACGTTAAAATGGTAAAAACTTTGATAGTCTGTGATTCAACTATCAAATGAAAACATGTCGGTGTACAAACAACGATCTTATTTCCAAATGGGAATTCGAACGATCAATCATCATATGTTCATATTTCCTTATTTCATATATTTAGAAAATATATGTTATTGGTCATTGGAAAACATTTCCATAGCTTATTTTCACATCACTATTATTTCGCAACTATCAGTCCCTAACTGTAACTAGTATGAGAACAATTCTCTAAGCATCAATCCGGAAGGTCGAAACCAACATCAGATCGTCACTTAGAAAACCGTTCAACTTACCCTCTCCAGTTAGTTTCTGAATTTGCTTAACTCTATTTCTTAAATTCTTATCATGAAAACATTTCATTTTCTATGTTTAGAAAACATATCTGATTATATTTGGAAAACGTTCCCAAAACTCATTTACGGATTTCAAATGAACGTTGTATAAAACATCGTTACGCTTAATCCAATAATCGCTTATTACTTAACTATATTTCAAATCAATCTTTTCTATCGAAGCACAACTATTCCTTTGTCAATTCTGAAGTCAATCAAGTTGGGGTATAATTACCTCTCAGACCTTAATTGAACAACGTCCTTTACTGTGAAATAGATGAAGCTCGTCACTCACTTTTTCCAATCATCTGTTTACGCAAATTCTCGGATTCAGGTTACGAATCTACTTCTTATATGAAAACGTTTGATTATAACTATAACGTTATAATTCCTACTTCTGCAATATCTAACCTAAATTATAACTTTATCTCCTAACTCGAATAATTTAACAGACGCCTAATTTCTAAATCAATAACTAAATCTTGATTTAAACCCTGGAAAGTAAATAGTACTTTCCCGAATTCGCTATAATCGAATTCGACATATAACTCTCTTTCGAGTAATCTCTATTCGATTAACTCTTCTTCGAATAACCTATATTCGATTATCTCTCTTCGAATAACTCATATTCGAAATCTCTCTCTTTCGAATAAACAATATTCGATCTCTTTCTTTCGAATATGCTATATTCGAAAATCTCCTTTCGATTTACTAATCGATAACTCCTTTCGATCAAAATAAAATCGATAACTCCTTTAACTCTATTCGAATAGCTAATATTCGACTAACTCCTTTGGATCAACTCATTTGATTAACTCCTTCGAATAACTAATTCGAATAACTTACCTCCGAATAACCAATATTCGATTTACTCTAACTCGATTAACTTAATTCTAATCGATTTACTCCATTTCGATTCAACTTAATTCAAATCGATTAGCTTAACTCAAATTGATTAACTCCTTTCGAATAACTAAATTCGATTTAACTCTAATTGAATAACTAATATTCAATTAACTCTTACGTGTTTAACTCTATTTGAATAAGTAATTCGAATCACTCTAATGTGTTTAACTCTATTCCAATATCTAATTCGAATAACTCATTTCGAATAACTAAATTCGATTAACTCTTTTAACTTTACTCGGATAACTATATTCGATTAACACCTTCTTTCGAATAACTATATTCGATTAACTCTTCGACTAACTCCTTTGGATTAACTAACTTCGAATAACTCCTTTGGATTAGCTAACTTCGAATAACTCCTTTGGATTAACTAACTTCGAATAACTCCTTTGGATTAGCTAGCTTCGAATAACTCCTTTAGATTAACTAACTTCGAATAACTCCTTTGGATTAACTAATTTCGAATAACTCCTTTGGATTAACTCTTCGACTAACTCCTTTGGATTAACTAACTTTGAATAACTCCTTCGGATTAACTAACTTCGAATAACTCCTTTGGATTAACTAACTCCGAATAACCAATATTTGATAACTACTCTTCGAATAAATAATATTCGATAACTCTTCTCAAATGAATAACATTTGATTTCTCCACTCGAATAAACTATATTCGATAACTCTTCTCAAATGAATAACATTTGATTTCTCCACTCGAATAAACTATATTCGATAACTCTTCTCTCGAATACACTATATTCGATAACTCTACTTCGGATAAGTGATATTCGACAACTCTACTCGATTAACTCCACTTGGATAACTCTAACTGATCAACTCTAACTGGTCAACTCTAACTGGTCAACTCTAACTGGTTAACTCGTCTCGATTAACTGAACTAATCCACTTAGTTTAACTTAGCTAATTCACGTTGATTAACTCTAGCCGATTCACTTAGTTTAACTCAACTAATTTACTTCGATTAACCACTTAGTTAACTTAACTAATTCACTTCGATTAACCACTTAGTTTAACTTAACTAATTCACATCGATTAATCCTTTAGTTTAACTTAACTAATTCACATCGATTAATCATTTAGTTTAACTTAACAAATTCACTTGATTTCACCGCTTAGTTTAACTTAACTAATTTACTTTGGTTAACTTAACCAATTACTTTGATTAACTCGACTAACTTGCTTTGGTCAGCCTAACCAATTACTTTTTTTAATCCTTTATACTCGATTAACAAATATTTCTCCTTTATACTTGATTACCCAATATTCCCCTTTATACTCAAAATCCCCTTTTCTTTATAATATAAAATCCATCGATTTTATATAAATAAACTATTTTCAAATTATAGTTTGAAAATCTCTTTTCTATATCCTGGTATTTCTTATGGTTTTTAACACATCATCTAACAACGATGAATATCGTCCAACCACACATAATCACAATAGATTATATATATATCACATTTATATATCACAATACATAAATTACAGTAAAAATAACCGTTGAGGAATCCAGTTGGATTCCTCCAACCTGTTTCCCTGCACCACAGATGTTAGACAACACTGGTATAATATTCTGATAAGCAGAATCAGCATATAAATATTTATCGGTTTATATATATATATATATATATATATATATATATATATATTCCACTAACTGACTAGCAGTTCAATCAAACAGTCAACACACAGTCAAACAACAGATAATTAACAGTTCTAAGAATACAACGTGAAAATAAAACTGTTTAGAGTTTGTGAGATTTACTCACATTGCGCGTTAACCGTTGAATAACGGTTTGTGTTATTTGATTTGCGACGGACAATTTATTTTGCCATAAATCGTAACTAGCTTGAATTCACTCCCAGTCAGTGTCATTTTGTTGCTCCCGTCCATACGATCCTAACAGATCTTGTTTCGCTGAATTCCGATAATATATGAACGAGTTATTCAAGTTCGAAGTTCATATACATTTATTTTAAATAGATTGAAAACTTAGAATTAAATTTCATGGTCCTCACCCTTTATTTAATTCGGCCCATCAGCCCAGTACCAAACCCGCACGCATATAATCCCTTCATCGTGACATTTGTATCTCTAGTTAAACCACCGAATCTGCTCCTCCACTTACACAAATATTTTCATCTCCACCGTGCTAAACCCAGACTCCATTGTTTTCTTCCCACTCGCATCGTTGCCTACACCACCAGACTAGCCCCTTCCTGTCACATAGCATCAGACCCGCTTCCCATGCATCACATCACGTGAACAGTAGCCACGCTCCCCTTCTAGGCTTCATACCCGCTCACTCCACTGTTCCTTATGCCTTCACGCACAAACAACCAGAAGACCATTTCGAAACCCAAACTATGACCTGCATGAGAACATCACGCCCTTGCCTTCTGATTCCCGTCCCTTATCACTCCTACCGCACTAAATGTTTCCCACGAAAAAAAAAACCCTTTTTTTTCCTTCCTGTAGACACTCGCTGTGACGAAAACCTTTTCCCAAATCAGACATCGATCCACATATAAAGCACATCAGAACGAAGAGAGTGTTATGGAGATTGCAAATACATTTGTCTAAGAATTTATAGGATTTTATTTTCTTTGCTATTGAATTTATGAACCTGCAGTTTTTTTTTCACGTTTTGTGTTGCTGAAACATTCGGTGGTGGCTGCTACCAAACGCTGAAGAGAATTAGGTTACGGGACTTATAGTGTTTAAACTGAGGAAGTGGTTTCATGGACTCCAAGCGCGATTCATGTGTTTAAAGAATAGGAAACGTGGCCTTCTCATTGCCATAGGATAGGCACACAGCAAAGAGTACTTAATGGGAGAGAACAATTATACCTATATAAATATATAATTGATTTTTTTTTTAAAATCCATTTTTATAAATTCATATAGTTACGTATTTCTATGGACAGAAATAAAAATGTAGTCATGTTCAGTATTGCACCACGATCCCAAAAATATAATAATACCGGTAGGTGGACTCATATTTTGAAACTTCAAAATGTTGAATACAGGGTGCGAAATACTTCAAATAAAAAGTTGCTTATTTAATTAATTAAAAATTTCCATAAAATTCTAAAAATTGAATTATCACTATGTCCCAAAAGAACCTTATCTAAATTCAAACCCGATCTCCAGTTATATCGAATAAACAGTTATGGTTGATAAACGATTCTATAGCGACTTTTCTGAAATTTGATTTGGACATATCTCAAAATCTACATGATGAAATCCCGATCTTTATCTTCCACTAGAAAGATATACTCCACTAGCTCCACACGTTTCTTGTTTCACAGAAATCCGGCTTAAAACGAATTCTGTATATTCAGTTGAAGTTCGAATCGCCAACTTGCGAACTGCCGCGACGTTTCAGGTTCGTTTTAATTATAATTATAAACTATAAGTTCGAACGTTGTACTTTAAGTTATCGATATCGCCAAATCGATATATAAATCATTAAATAAATTAATTATTCGACCACTAACAAAACGCGCCATTACAGAAGAAAGATTTGATGTTATGATCAATGAAGCTGCCTTGTTACCTCCACTGCCACCTGTTTTCCATGAAGCTGAACATGACATGCATGTAGATCCCGCTTCACCCGACGGTTAGGATGTTGACCAACCTAACCCTAATTTTGATCGGGTTCATGATATGCATGTTTAAACCAGCTTATCCCTATAGTACAAAAATCAGTCTGCCTCCCTTGACTTTGCCATGATACCTATTCAGTCTTTGCCTACAGAGATTCTGCTACCTTAATCACCACCTCAACAACCTACACCTCCTCATTTATCAATGAACATGGTACATGATTGGCTACAGTTCCTCTCTTCAATCTTTGTTCGCCGAAGTGGCAGGCACAATCAACCTAGCTCCTAACCTGAAGTGACGGGTAGTTTTTTAACCCCTGTTGTTTTTTTCTTTATCTAATAAGAGGATATCAAATTGCATGGGCGTGAGTTTTCTTGATTCGCACTACAGTACCATGCATGCATTAGAATTGGAGCGTATTAATAAGCATCAATGAAATTAATCTCTTGGTATATACGGGGTTTGGGGGATCCATCAAAGTGTCATGCCTTTAACCTTGTGTTGTCCCCACTTAATTTAGATGTTTTAATGCTTCAGGAAACCAAACTACAAGATCCTTATCATTATCATTTTAAACTTATTGGGGGTACTTTCTTAACTGGATGGGTTTATGTTAATGCTATTGGAACAAGAGGTGGTCTTATTACTGCATGGAATGAATCTTCCTGGTCTCTTTGCCAAACTTTTTCGTGCCAATCTTCTTTGCATGTTGCCCTTCGTCACCTTGCCTCCAACACTGTCTATTTCTTTTCAAACATTTACGGTCCCCAAGATGCTCATGATAGGATAAACCTTTGGTCAAATTGTAAATAATTATCCAGTCAATTTGTTGGTCCATGGGTTATTAGTGGTGATTTTAATACTACAAGAACTGAAGAAGAAAGAAATTCAGGCAGTATCTCAGCTGATTCGGATGCTTTTAATTCTCATTTTTGATTGCTGCCTCCTTGATGCTCCCATTTCAAACCGTTCATTCACCTGGTCTAGCCATAGACCTGTACCATCCCTAGCTAAACTAGATCGTTTCCTTTTTAATGCTACTTGGGAAGAACATCATCTTCTATCGTTCGTGCATGGCCTTGCCACTATGATCTTTGATCACTATCCCATTCTCCTTGATTCTAGTGCATTATCTAACCCTAAACGTCCTTTCAAATTCGAGCGTCTTTGTCTTCTTGAACCATCCTTTGTAGATTTTGTCAAAACTGTTTGGTCACAACCATTTCAAGCTCAAAATGCATCTCATGTAATTTTTTAGAACTCGGATCTTTGAGAAAATTAATCAAACCATATGCTAAATCTATATGGGGTTCCATATGTTCACATATATCTTCCACTCAAGATCCTATCCTTGACCTTAATATTCTAAAGGAATCTCGACCTTTGACTGACTATGAAAGTGATGAATTGAAAAGGCTTGAATCTAAACTGGATAGGTTATTCAAACAAGAGGAAATTGGATGGAAACAAAGATCAAAAGCCAAGTGGATTGATGACGGTGATAAGAATACATCTTAATTTCATTGCTTAGCTAATGGAAGACGAAGATCAACCATCGTATCCAAAATCATCCACAACAACCACGCTTTCACTGATCAGAATGATATTCTCCGCCTCTTCACTGACTACTATCGTTCTATCCTTGGCAATCCTTCCCCTTCATTCCTGACATTGACTGTAATCTTCTTTACCCTTACCCTGCACCCATTCTTATTGATCAATCATTCTCAGAAGAAATATAGGTTGGTTTAAGAGAAATGAATGATGATAAAGCCCCTGGGCTTGATGGATTTGGGCCTTGTTTTTTCAAAAAAAAATGGCCCATTGTTAAAAAGGATATAATTGACATGTGCATGGAATCTCATGAAAACCCGATTCACATAGCTAGGCTAAACTATGCTAATATTGTTCTTCTTCCTAAAACCACTGGTGCTAACACTTTATCTTCATTTCGTCCTATCAACTTGCTTAAAATCACTTTCAAAATTATCGCTAAAATCCTGGCTAATCGTCTCTAAGCAATCATCTCCCCTTTGATCGTTCTTGAACAATCATATTTTATCCTTGGCCATAATATCCTTGAATGTTTGGCTGCTACACAAGAAATAAGAAATAATATCTTTTTTTCATAATACCTCTACCCCCGGTGTTATCCTCAAATTAGACTTTTCCAAAGCCTTTGATTTTGTTAATTGGGAATTTATTTTGCAATTGATGAAGCACAGAGGTTTTCCAGATAGATGGTGTAAATAAATAGAATGCTTTCTCCAATCTAGCTTCTCGTCTATATCAATAAATGGCAACTCTAGTGGTTTAATTAAATCATCTAGAGGCCTTAAATAGGGAGATCTTCTATCGCCACTTATTTTTGTATTGATTGCTGATGTGTTTAACCAAATGGTTAAAAGAGCTGTTGATAACAACTTCTTTGATGGTATTCATCTTCCCAACTCTGATTTATCTGTATAAAACTTGCAATTCGCTGATGACACTTTCATTTTTTTCATCTCCCAGTCCAGTCATATCTGCAATCTAAAAATCATCCTCTACACCTTTGAGCTTATCTCTGGTCTCTCTATCAACTTTTCTAAGAGCTCCGTTGTCATGTTAGGTGGGGCCTCCCATCTTGGTCCTGTTTCTTCTTCTACTCTTAATTGTCCCATTGAGAACTTTCTGGTTGTCAATCTTAGCATACCCCCCCCCCCCCGACCAACTAGGCTTTTGAAATCTGACTGGTTCCCTCTTATTAACAGGATTGAATCGAGACGAGCATCATGGAAAGCTAATGCTTTGTCTGCTGGTGGTCGTCTGATACTTGTAAAATATGTGCTTTCTGCAATTCCTACGTATTGGATGTCATTTAACAAATTACCCATGTGGGTCATTAACAAAATTGATTCGATCAGAAATTCGTTTCTTTGGAATGGAAATAACATCAAGATATTGGTTAACTAGCGTAATGTCTGTTTGCATCATAATCAAGGAACTTTGGATTGTCAATCTATTAACCCTCACTTTGTAATTCCCTTTTCACCATCTGCAAAACCCTCTCCCTTTTAGTCTGGTGTCATTCTTTCTCTCCCTTGTCTCAAAATTTTGCTTCATGTTAAGTTGGTAATGGTGCAATGTGTCTTTTTTGGCTTGATATATGGCATGGTCAATTCTCTTTACCCAATTTATTTCCCACTCTTTCCTCTTTAATTTCATAAACAGGCCACTCAGTTGCACCCACTTTAGGCCTCGGCCCATCTGCTCTTGTCCCTTCTTATATTTTTGATTTACCTATTTTTATTAATCTTTTGGCTATCTCTAATTTGCTTCTTCATACTTTGACGCTCCTGATCGTTACATTTTGGCATTGTCCCCGAATAAGGGATTTTCAGTTGCGTCGCTTTATCATTTCCTTAACTATTCTGGTCGCTCCTTTTCATTTGCCAGAATTTGGAAGCGTCATCTTTGCCCCAAGGATCCTCTTCTTTCAATGGTGTCTTATTCATGAAAGAGTTAATACTAAAGTCAGACTGTATTGTCGTAATTTGGTTTCCAATCCTTCTTGTGTGTTATGTTACGTTCACGAAGAATCAATTCATCACTTAATTTTTGAATGTGACATGACTTACCCAATTTGGGTTACTTATAGTACCCATCTTCTTGGATTTATCCCTTCGATCTCTTCTATTTTTGAGCATTGGCAATATGGTTCAGCTAACCCGCTTTTAGACTTATTCTTATCTTTTTATTATAGGTACATTTGGAAAGAAAGAAATGCAGCGGTTTTCAATAGGCCTTTGAAGCATTTTGAAATAATTCGTAGAATCATCTCTCATGTTTTTCATACATGGACAGGTTCTTCCACTTCTGCTCGCTTCAGGTTGGCTCTTGCACAACTAAGTGATCCTATTGAATCGGTGGGTAACTTTAGTCCTGAGCTGTTCTGATGTGCTTCTCCATTATGCAGTATGCTTTTGCCTAGTTTTATCTTTATGTATACCATGCTGGCTACTATATATATATATATATATATATATATATATATATATATATATTAGTGTATGATATGCGGTGGGTGTTTACTATGTGATGTTTTTTGCTATTTTGGAAACTTCATGATAACCGCTACCAGTTGGGTTTGTCCACTGGCTTAATTATTATATATATAATATATCTATTAATCGACTACGTAGCCCCGCGCTACACACTCGTCTCTCTCAACAATAAAAAACTAAGTAATTTCTTTATGCTGCCCCGGAACCGGACTAGACTTCAACCGGTAGACTCTCACCTAATTTACGAACAGTGTGAAATACTTAGAGGTTTTGCCCTGTGACCGAACACTATAGTTCTCCATGGTGACTACTAGTTGTACTTAGAAAATAACATGATATATTCCCATATTTGAACTCTATCACTAATTTTTTGTAAAAACTGCTGTAATTTCTTCATACTGCCTCGGAAATGGACGAGATCTCAACTGGTAGATTCTCACCTAAATTACAGACAGTGTGAAATACTCGGACATTTTGCCTTGTGATCAACACTATAGTTCTCTAAGTTGACTACCAGTTGTACTTAAAAAATAACATGCTATATTCCTATATTTGAACTTTGCCTACATATGAATTCGCTATTTTATTGTAAAAACTGCAGTAATCTTTTCATACTGCCTCAGAACCAAACAAGACTTCAACCGGTAGACTCTCACCTAAATTACGGATAGTGTGAAATACTTGGGCGTTTTGCCCTGTGATAGAACACTGTAGTTTTCCAAGGTGGCTACAAGTTGTACTTAGAAAATAACAGACTATATTCTCATATTTGAACTCTGCTTACATACAAAGTCGCTATTTTTTTTAATAAAAACTACAGTAATTTCTTCACAGTACCTTAGAACCGGATGAGACTTCAACTGGTAGACTCTCACGTAAATTACTGACAGTGTGAAACACTCGGACGTTTTTCCTGTGATCGAACACAATAGTTCTCTAAGATGACTACTAGTTGTACTTAGAAAATAACATGCTATATTCCCATATTTGAGGTCTACCTACATACGAAATCTCTATTTTTTTAAAACTACAATAATTTCTTCATACTTCCTAGGAACCAGACGAAACTTCAACAAGTAGACTCTCACCTAAATTATGAACAGTGTGAAATACTCGGACGTTTTGCTTTATGATTGAACACTGTAGTTATGTTTTGCCCTATGATCAAACACTGTAGTTCTCCAAGGTGACTACCAGTTGTACTTAGCAAATAACGGGCTATATTCCCATATTTGAACTCTGCTTACATATGAAGTTGCTATTTTTTTGTAAAAACCACAATAATTTCTTTATGCTGCCTCGAAACTGGATGGGACTTCAAGCAATAGACTAAAATACGGACAGTGAGAAATACTCGGACGTTTTGCCTTGTGATCGAACATTGTAGTTCTAAGATGAATGCCAGTTATACTTAGAAAATAACAGGTTATATTCCCATATTTGAACCTTGCCTACATACGAGGTCGCTATTTTTATGTAAAAACAGCAGTAATTTCTTTATACTGCTTCGGAACGGATGAGACTTTAACCGGTAGACTCTCACCTAAATTACGAACAGTGTGAAATACTTGGACGTTTTGCCATGTGATCAAACACTGTAGTTCTCCAAGGTGACTATCAGTTGTACTTATAAAAAAAACAGACTATATTCTCATATTTGAACTCTCCTTACATACGAAGTCACTATTTTTTTGGTAAAAAATACAGTAATTTATAACAGGCTATAATCCCATATTTGAACTCTGTTTACATACGAAGTCGCTATTTTTTGTAAAAACTGCAATAATTTCTTCATAATGCCTCGGAATCGGACGATACTTCAACTGTTAGACTCTCACCTAAATTACAGGCAGTGTGAAATACTCGTACATTTTGCCCTATGATCGAACATTGTAGTTCTCTAAGTGACTACCAATTGTACTTAGAAAATAACAGGCTATATTCCCATATTTGAACACTGCCTACATATGAAGTCGCTATTTTTTTGTAAAAGCTACAGTAATTTCTTCATACTACCTTAGAACCGGACAAGACTTCAATCGGTAGACTCTCACCTAAATTACAAACAGTGTGAAATACAAGAACATTTTGCCCTGTGATCGAACACTGTAGTTCCAAGATGACTAACAGTTGTACTTAGAAAATAACGGGCAATATTCCCCAATTTTAACTCGGCCAACATACGAAGTCGCTATTTTTTGTAAAAACTGTAGTAATTTCTTCATACTGCCTCGGAAAGGATGAGACTTCAACCGATAGACTCTCACCTAGATTACGGACAGTGTGAAATACTCGGACGTTTTGCCATATGATCGAACACAGTAGTTCTCCAAGGAGACTACCGGTTGTACTTAGAAAATAACAGGCTATATTTCCCATATTTGAAATATGCCTACATATGAAGTCACTATTTTAGTTGTTGTAAAAATTGCAGTAATTTATTCATACTGCCTCCGAACAGGACGAGACATCAACCGATAGACTCTCACCTAAATTACGGATAGTGTGAAATACTCGGACATTTTACCCTGTGATCGAACAGTGTAGTTCCAAGATGACTACCAACTATACTTAGAAAATAACAGGCTATACTTCCATATTTGAACTCTGCCTACATACGAAGATGCTATTTTTTTAAAAAAAAAAAAAACTGCATTAATTTCTTCATACTGCCTCGGAACAGATAAGACTTCAACTGGTAGACTCTCACCTAAATTATGGACAGTGTGAAATATTCGGACGTTTTGCCCTATGATCAAATACTGTAGTTCTCTAAGGTGACTACCAGTTGTACTTAGAAAATAACAGGCTCTATTCCCATATTTGAACTCTCCTACATACGAAGTCGCAATTTTTTGTTAAAAAATACAATAATTTATAACAAAATTTATTCCTATATTTGAACTCTGTCTACATACGAAGTCGCTATTTTTTGTAAAAGCTACAATAATTTCTTCATGGTGCCACGGAATCAGATGAGACTTCAACTGATAGACTCTCACCTAAATTATGGACGGTGTGAAATACTCGGACGTTTTGCCAAGTGATCGAACAATGTAGTTCTCCAAGGTGACTACCTATTGTACTCAGAAAAAAACAAGCTATATTCCTATGTTTGAACTCTACAAACATACGAAGTCGCTATTTCTTTTATAAAAAATGCAGTAATTTCTTCATACTGCCTTAGAACCAGACGAGACTTCAACTGGTAGATTCTCACCTAAATTACGGACAGTGTGAAATACACAGACGTATTGCCCTGTGATCGAACACTATAGCTCTCCAAGGTGACTACGAGTTGTACTTAGAAAATAACATGTTATATTCCTATACTTGAACTCTGCCAACATACGAAGTCGCTAATCTTTTTTTTGTAAAAATTGCAGTAATTTCTTCATATTGCCTCGGAACAGGACGAGACTTCAACCGGTAGATTCTCACCTAAATTACGTGTAGTGTGAAATACACGGACGTTTTTCCCTATGATCGAACACTATAGTTCTCCAAATTGATTACCAGTTGTACTTAAAAATAACATGCTATATATTCTCATATTTGAACTCTACCTACATACGAAGTCGCTAATTTTTTGAAAAAAATGCAGTAATTTTTTCATACTGCCTCAGAAACGAACGAGACTTCAACCGGTAGACTCTCACCTAAATTACGTGTAGTGAAATACTCGAACATTTTGCCCTGTGATAGAACACTATAATTTCAAGGTGACTAATAGTTGTACCTAAAAAATAACAGGCTATATTCCCATATTTGAACTCTTCTTACATACGAAATCGCTATTTTTTTTGTCAAAACTACAGTAATTTCTGCATACTGCCTCGGAACCGGACGAGACTTCAACCGGTAGACTCTCATCCAAATTACGGACAATGTGAAATACTCGGACGTTTTACCCTATGATCGAACACTGTAGTTCTCCAAGGTGACTACCAGGTGTACTTAAAATAACAGGCTATAGTCCCATATTTGAACTCTAACTACATACGAAGCCGCTACTTTTTGTAAAAACTGCAGTAATTTCTTCGTGGTGCCTTGGAAATGGATGAGAATTCAACCGGTAGATTCTCACCTAAATTACAGACAGTGTGGAATAATTGAATGTTTCGTCCTGTGAACACTATAGGCCTCCAAGATGACTAACAGTTGTACTTAGAAAATAACAGGCTATATTCGCATATTCGAACTCTGCCTACATACAAACTCACTCTTTTTTTGTTAAAATTGCAGTAATTTGTTTATATTACCTTGGAAACGATTGAGACTTCGACCGATAGGCTCTCAACTACATTATAGATAGCATGGAACACTCGGGTATTTCGTCCTATGAACGAACTAAATGAAAAAATTTAACGCCAGACAACTCCACATTCATCCACTCATTAAATATTCTATGGTAAAATATTCTGAATTGACTGACAAGCAACTCCATCCTTAAATTATGAACAAAAAGCCAAAAATATATATTTCATGGGCTTTCAAATTTCTATGGGGGACTCATAAAGATTGATTTAAACGAGGTAATGCATGAATATAAATACCTTATTCATTACATTCATGCATATAATAAGGTTAATATTATCACATAATTCATTATCAATTCTTAACGCTAATCAATCTTCTCTAATGGTAGTTGTAACATCAGAAAATAGTGATTCATTGCATATTGTTTGCTAACTATCTTCCTAACTCCATTCAAATCCACATTTAGATTAGATCAAATCTGAAATCCAATTAGATTTGAAATCAAAAACCGTTTCAGTTTATGTTATAGAATCCTAAGCAAAATGCTTGGCTATTGAATATCTCGAGTGTCTTTGTAATTTAACTAAGTATGATTCTTTGTATTTCATTTCTTACATGTGAATTGACTATATTATTTTATTACTAACTCACTAGGTGCTACATCTATTTTCAATTTTGTTTTCATTAGCCTATTGTATATATAGTACTATTAGTGATCTTTTGGCTATTAAATATCTTGTTTTTTAATCAAAAAATTATTTTTTGTAATTTATACAATATATAAAATAACATATCCTCAATGTTTTTGAAACCAGCATAACTAGTAAGCTTATGCTTGAAAATAATCAGCATTTATTATACTCAAAAACTACATATAAAATGTTTGGAAACCTACATGTAGTTACAAAAAAGATGTTTGCTTGTAAATAATTTGGAGTTCGATTCGGAAATTTTCTATAAAAACAGATATAACTCTTGATTAGATCAATGGAAACACATATAACTCTTGAATAAGAGTTGTATCTTTTGGTTGAAGAGAAGAACATTTTCGTAAAATATCCATTCAGCTGATTGAAAATTTATTCCGGTTAGCTGAAATGAATCAAAATAGAAGCAACAAGGAAATATGTCAATTTTGTCATGTTTCAGCGGTTGAATGTATTCATTCAGTCGGCTAAACAATCTTATAAAATTTTGCATATTCCAACGTTCAATCAGCTGAATGAGCGCATTCAACCAGCTAAATGCACAGGAAAACTTGTGCATCTCTTATGCACAATATATATATATATATATATATATATATATATATATATTGTGATAATTGGTAAGCTTTATTAAAAATAGCAATAAAAAACCACCTTTATATGCCTCGTTAAAACCATGTAATCCCCTAACCTAAATGAGTGCCTTACGAGGAAAAAAGTACACATAAATTTGGTGTGCAAAGAATGTTACATACAATCATAAGTTACATACGTAATGAATAAATAAAATGAAATAGATCTTGCAAACAAGCCCAAGAAGGCCCAATCCATCAACTTCTTCGATTGCTATCATCTCCAAGAACGCGCTAGCCATTACCATTTAAATATATCCCCCATCGCTCCAGGATCTGAAAATTTTGAGCACTGCGACTAGTTCTGCTACCATTATTACGAACGAGGTAGGTGATCTCCTTCTCTATGTACCGTGGCTTAGTGTTATAATGAACATGACGCCCTTGTAAAATCCAGCAGCTGTGTTCCTGCCAAATGAAGTAGATTGATGTTGTAAAAGCCCTACAGGCTATATCTTGGATTTGATCATGGTTTTTTAATGTAGTGTATAGTTTCATTGCTTCTTCTTCAGGGGAAGGTAATACATCAGGATGGAATTGAAGTTTCAATTTTATAGAACACTAGATGAATGCAACATACTCACAGTGGAAGAATAGGTGGTGAACGGACTCTGGGGCTTTATCGCATAATGGGCATGAGTTGTTCAATATAATGCCATAATTATGTAAATGGTCTCTAGTATTTAATCTACTTGTTATTGCCAAATAGGAATGAAGGCCATTTGCTTACTATTTTTCGAATGCCAAATGATAGAGTAGATTGGGTTGAATATATCACATTGACGAATTGCCTCCCATGCTTTGTGAAAAGAGAATGTTCCTCCTTCTCCCCATTCATAGCTGTCACTTGTTCGAGGTGAGTAGATTGGGATAGTTTGTAATTCAGTTGTTATTTCTCTTCTTGGAGGATATGCTGCAGGATCCAGCTGGCCATTACGGATGGGCATGCTGACTTGTTCAGAATGACGACCAATCATGGAAAAGATATTAATACCCAGTATATCAACCAGGCATTTGCAATTCACCTGTGGATCAAACCATGGTGAAGTTTCATTTCCATTTGCAATTACTTTATTGAAATATTGTTTAGAGTACAGTCTTAACCATAATATACATTTCTAAGTAGATGAGAAGTTGTCGTCTATTGGCATGTTCCAAAATTGTTTATTCTGACAATAGCAAGCCCTCATGTAACATCCAACCTTTTCGACCGCTTCAAGTAGGTAATTAAACCAACTCGGACCATTCGAAATGACAGATTGTTATTACTATGGGGTTTAATAAATCAAATCATAGAATCACAAACACTAAAAATGGGAACATCTCGCAGCAGAATAAATAAAATACAGTAGTAGTTCATAAGGGTACTAAATAAAAATTAAACTTATATATAATATCAAAGTTATTGAATCAAATACAGCTAAAGTCTAAATACAAAAATTTCTATTACAAAGAAGAAATAACCAGAACCAATAGATAGAGATGATATCTTCAACAGTCTCCAGCTTCAAAAGGTGAAAGCTCAATACTGCAATACTCGATCTGACCCGAGCAATAATGAAAAACAAAACAACTCGGATCAGGACTAACATTCTTATATAAGTGAATCAACTCAAGTAAAATATTCAATGAAATGCACCTATAACTTAAAAGATGTTTGGGATTTCCATCTTCTAAGGATCCGTCAAACTAGATATCACATAATACAATATGCTATTATAATAGTGTCTATGATTAAATATACTATTCAAAATAGCGTAAGCGGGATTACATTCTTATCCTTATACCGTTTATAATGTCGTAGTCTATGCTATACTGTAAACGCACCATAAATAGTGGCATCAGAGGGCACTCCATAGGTACGACACAAATCAAAATCATAGGGGGCTCGATCATGATAAATATGACAAGGCATCGAGGCAATACCCATCAGTGAGATTCTACCAGATTGCGGACACAGGTTGGTGGTAATGCATAGCTGCTAGCTACCGCCCATCTCAGATAATATTCCTAAATTCAAAGGCATCCAAATCAGTTACAAAGTAATATATATGGTATCGAAGAAGCATGCCTGCTTAGAGTAGTTAATCTCACATTGGCCTAGGCATGGCTCATATTTTAGTCATTTCAATTATGATCCGAAGGTCAACGCTATCCATTATCGTTCTCTTTCTTCAAATCCAAAAATCGCCTCCAAATCATCATACTTCATTCTGGATTTTCCACCACGTGCATGGTTGTTAAAGTGGTTTCTGGTATTGGTAAAGAGTATGACAATACTGATCCCGGACTCTGTAATAACCAAACGTTTACATTTTTCACACAGTGGTCGTTTTTATTTGAAATCGTATTTTAAAATGCCAGGAATCAAGTAATATAATTATTTGTTTATATTTAAACAATTAAGTTCAAATATTTCAAAGTCAAAAATAATTTCTCAATTACTTCATTATTGATCCCATTCAACTTTCATATTCATGTTTACAAATAGTTCATAAATAAGAATTACACATTTTTTTTATTTCAAATCTCAATTCCACAAATATCATTATTCAAAGTTCTATATCAAACATTCCGGGTTTACTAGCTTGGATTGGAAAGGCTTTATTATTAATAACTATTTTAAATTTAAAATAGTTTATATATATAATTTTTAATTAAAATAAAATAGTTTTATTAAAAGGTGTTTCTATTAAAATAGTTATAATAGTTAAAAATATATAAGTTGATTTATTAAAAATAGTTATAAAATTTTAATAGATAAAATAGTTGAAACTAATTAATTATAAAATAATTGTTATGAAAATAATTAATAGGAAAAATAATAATTTTAAGTAACATAATTTAATATAAATAATAATATTACAATTCGAACCGTATATACATATGTTCTAGTTCAGCGATAATCCATTTAGCTATCAAAGCTCAATCCAAATTAATTTCTACTTAACAGTGCAGTCTAATTCAGTACATTTAAAACATTATTCATGTTGAGTTCACATTTTATTACTTCAATCAATTCTCAAATTTTGAATTTTACTTTAAATAACATTTCTTTTATTTCACGACTGTTAAATCTCAGATTTCAAGTTTAATCAATTCTAAATATTACTTCAATTATATTTAGATTCAAACCATTCATTTCATAAATTATGTTCAAATCAAATTATTAATTTTCATTATCTTAACAAATTTCATATGAAACTCGTTTCCTCATTTTCTAAATTAAATTAAAAGAAAAATCAATATAGCTAAAATTTGAATTCCATTTCAATTTAGCCATTAAACACATTAAGTAACAATTATATTCCAAATGTCTCTTTAAACCTTTCTTAATGTAAAGTGTTAAGAAAAAACTATATTTGTGTTCTTTTATAAAATCTTTATTTATATAGTAGATTTAATATTAAATTATAATAAAAGATTTATTAAATTACTTATAATTTAATTTAAATTAATTAAAATTTAAAACAAATATTATATTTAAAATATACTTAAAATATATTTACATTTAGAAACTATTTCAAAATAGACCAACGGTGTCCGTATATAATTTTCTACCTAGGCCAAATAATACAGATATATGTCATTTCAATCTGAGATTTAAAATTTCGAATCCTGGGTATATATCATTTCAACTTGCATCCCGAATCGATACTATTCATTTCCTAAATCTATACAGTGATTTGGGTATGCATCTTTTCAACCCATAAGGAACTTGCAATATGAGAACAAATAAATAAAAAAAATTAATGACCTCAACAAATCAAACATATCAAACATATACATGAAGTAAAATCAACAAATCAAAATATACATGAAGTAATACATGTCAAATGTGCACATTCATATCATATATATCAGTTGTGTCATACATGTTTGTCAGTTGTGTACAACATATAATATTTTTTTCTACAACAATCATATACATTTCATATCATTTCAAATGTGTTGAATTTCACTTTTATAAAAATGTAAGTCAAGTATGAGATAAACTCACCTTTTGTGGCATTGAATGGAGACGACAAACGAATGGACAAGAGATGGAACGATGATATCCAAGCACAACGCAGGATTTGATTCAAACTAGATAGTCAATCGATTTTTTTTATAAATAGAGGAGGATATTTCTCAACAAAACAACATGGCAATTGGATTTTTGAAACAACTTTGAAACTTTTATATATATATATATATATATATATATATATATATATATATATATATATATATATATATATGCACACACACACATACATATATATAAAGAGAAACAACTCTCAACACATATCAACGAACACAACAACTATATATATATATATATATATAATAAAATTCCCCCTGGACAAACAACAAGACAAAGAGTGGTTCGGATTTAATATTAGAAAAGACATCAGATGGCTAACAATGTGACACCTCAGCAGCCGTTAGAATTAATTGAATGAACCCATGTTTTTTTTCCACCCACTTCCGTAATTTCTTCCACGAACACACTATTGGTTTCCGTCTAAATTAACTGTTGAGCTTGATCGTGGGCCACTTCTCTTCTCCATTTATTTCTGTTGTACCACGTTCTCAAAGCCCTTTCTTTACTTCTGCTTTGTGATAGCAACAATATTTTGCATTCATCTTTGGAATGCATGCCTAGATTTAATTCACAATATTTATTTATTATGGCATCTTTTTTGTAACAACCCGTATTTTCAATAACCTGTTATAACATAAATCGAGGCAGAATTTAATTCTAAAATCTGAATCAAAGGAAACGGGCTATGCCATTGCGTTCGTCTCGGAAAAATACGCGAAATAGAGTCCGAGTTTTCGAAAATCGGAGTCCGCATGACCCGATTAAGGCCCAACGAAGTTTTCAGAAAACTTCTAAGTAAAAACAGATTTCAAATTTAAATCTTGAATTTGAAAAATTGGGCCAGTTTGGGCCAGGCGGGAAAATTCCCGCCACAGTACCCAAGTCGACAGCCCTGTCGACTTGGGAGTCGACTTGGTTGGACCCAAGTCGACAGCCCTGTCGACTTGGCTGTCGACTTGGTCCAGCCGGGCTGTTTAGCCTGGTGCACCATTTTGAGAATGTGTTGAGCTTGGGGGCCAGATTCGGTTTTGAGGGCTGAGATTGGAACTAGGGTTTAATCCTATGGCCTAAAACACTTGCCTAATCTATAAATAAGACCCTAACCTACCCTAAATCATCATTATTCATTCTAGCAACTAAACTATGGCAAAATCATTTCTCTCATGGCCTCCACTCTCTTCATACAATTCCTAAATAAATTTCTAAGTGATCTTCCATGCATACAAGTGTTTTTAAACTTGTATGAGCATCATTAGCTTGCATTCAAGTCAAGTTTCTATATTTTCATCTTAAAGGAAGAGTTTTGATCATTTTGGCTCAAGGGTTTTGCTTGCATTTTGGGTTTTGTTGATTGCATAAGGGCTTTCTTATATTTGCTATACTCAATTGAGTCCTCATAAGCATTGTAAGCCCTATTCTACTTTCATACTTAAACTCTAAAGTTAAATGTATGATATGCAAGTTTTCTATGATGTAATATGCAAGTTTATCATGTTATGCAAGTATGCTATGATATGATATGCAAGTTCATCATGTTATGTTATGCAAGTTTGATATGCAAGTTGTCATATGATATGCAAGTTGTGTTATGCAAGTTTGGGTTGAATATTTTGTTCATGCTATCATGTTATGCAAGCTTATCTTGGGTTTATAAACATAAAGCTTCAAGCTTTATGCTAAAGGTTGCATTTTGGCAACATGTAAGTTATCATATCCCTTATGATAACTTGCATGTGAGGCTAAATGCGAACTTATGGCCATTTCTACATGTCATTTAGCACTATGTATCACCAATATGCCAAGTTTTGTTTTATGCATGCTTTTGGGGCCTAAAAATGTAATATGCAAGTATATGAACATATGTACATCTCATATGCCACCATGTTGAACTTGTGGCTTCAACACCTTTTATGTCATGATTATGCCAAGTTCCCTCTTTCTATCCTTTATGCGCTATTGCAATATGTAAGCGATGGGATTGCGTTTGGAGTTGGGTAAAAGTAAAAGACATAAAAACATAAGCTTGGGAATTTACCTATTAAGTTAGGTCTACCCATTGGGAATTTACCTATTAAGTTAGGTCTACCCATTGGGAATTTACCTATTAAGTTAGGTCTACCCAATTGCTTGAAAACTTGTAACATGTTTTGGAAACATGATGGACATGACACTTAGAAAAGATAAGTGTGGCCAACTCGAGGTTGGGTTGAGTTTGCAGCGTAAACCTACCCGGAACCGACCAGCTTAACTAGTTGCTACAAATAATAGGACCCAATGTGAGAAGTTGGTCATGTTGTACCTTGGACCCGAGGTTAGACCAAGTTGTGGTGTAAAGCTACCCGGACCCGCCCGGCTTAACTAGTAACCACAACAAAGTCTAATGTGAGAGGTTAAGGCGCATTAAATTAATTAATGCCTCGTGATTAGGGTTAAGTCATGGTCCACCTAATACATAACCAACATGGGCTTGGTAGATTAATCGGGGTTAAGTCGTGAACTCATCGTTACACTTAACCAAGTTAATCCATGATTAGCAAGAGGGTTAATCCGTACTTAACCCACTAGAAAATCCTAGCAATGGGGGGGCCCACTCCGCAGTAAATCCCCAAAAATTGGTATCATTAAGGCCCTAGGGACTAGGCTAGGGAGGGGGCATGGTTACTGGGCTGGAGGTAAGCGACCCAATAAACGACGGCCGTGTGGTACGCCGATGTAGTTCCGGACGGACTATGGTCGTGCACGTAGTCCGTGTTTGGAGAAGTCACCCATGGGTACCAGTAGATCGAGACTGTGCACTCATGTTTATGGTGTCCAGGGGTTGGCACTCTAGGGCTTGATACACCCGAAGGGTGGACCCGGCACAGTTCGACTACAATTATGTTTGGGCCGTATTGACACCAACACGTGACGAGTTAGGCTTAGGGAGCCGATCGACTAGACCGTGGGGTTGGACCTTGTATTAGGGTCATTTCATGTTATTGGGCCAAGGGATCAATACTTGTTTATTCAAGTCATGTTAGTTTGCTAGTACACCTGTGGTGCAAAACCTTAATCCTGATTATGCGATGACACCTTTATCTACCTTGTTAGTTAATCATCATGCTAGTATGTTGTTATCCTTATGTTCATCCCGGCTGCTCATGCCAGTTAACTTTATCAGTTTACATTGATTGTAGTAGGGCTTACTCAGTCTTTTTGACTGACCTGTTTTCTTTCGCCTCTTTTCTTCCGTTTCCCCCCCCTCCCCCCCCCCCCCAGGTTCTCAGGGAGGGAATATTGGAGCTTAGCTGGATTTCTGACTGCTTGCTTGTGGGATTTAGCTCATGTACGGTTTGACATGAAGCTAGCTGTGGCTATCACTTCTTTTGGGGATTAGTATTTATGTATTTCAGTTTTTCAGTTGATGTTGTTTTATCTAGACTGGTTTATTGGGAAAGTTGACATTTTGATGTAACAGACTTGTGTTGAAATGGTTTAAAATCTTCCGCTGTTTTATCTATGTTATTTACTCTGTTTACATATATACATATGTTCTTGTTCTGCCTTGATATATCATTATGCATGTTTACCTGATTCAAACGCCCCTCCAAAGTCAGAGTGCTTGCAAGAGTCACCCTGGCGGAGGCGGGGTGTTACAATTTGGTATAAGAGCATATGGTTTACGAGAAGGAACAAAAAAGTTTTTAGAAAACTTTTGGAAAACTATTTTCAAAACTAAGAAAAGTCTAGTTTATTTTAAAAGGCTATTCCCCAAAAAGCCATTAGCAAAATTCCTTCGTTTTTTTCGCCATTCTGAATCTGTCTTTTTCTTCGTTTTCAGCATGGCCAATAACTTTGCTATTCCGGAGGGAGTGCACGTACCTGTTTGGTATAGGAGACTTTTGGAGGCCAGGGCGACCGAAGTCGGCCCCACAGATGTCCCTCCTCCTCCTCCTCCAGTAGTTAATCCTCATCCTCCAGTAGTCAATATTCCTCCTCCTGTCGCTAATGTTCCTCCTCCTCCTGTCGCTGAGGTTCCTCTTCCTCCTCCCCCTCAGCATCCTCAAGCTGACTTCGCAAAGACTTGCAAAGATTTCAAAGCAATGGGTGGTAAGAACTTTCAAGGCACTGAGACTTTTGTAGAGGCCAGAAATTGGTTGAAAGAGACCGAGGATTTATTTGCTATCTTTGGGATAGACGATCAGAGGAAGCTCTTGTTGGCGGTTTGGCTTATGAAGGATGAAGCCGCTTATTGGTGGGAAGTCACCAATGGTACTAGGCCTGTTGAGACTTGGGCCGATTTCAGGGCAAGGTTCATGCTTAAGTTTCTATCTTCTGCTGAGGAGAATCTGCAAATGGAGAGGTTCATAACTTTGAGACAAGGAGATATGTCTGTCAAAGAATATGTGAACAAGTTCAATCAGTTAGCTCGTTTTGGCTTGGATATGGTGAATACTCCTCAGAAGAAGGCTCTTCGTTTTGCTAGAGGATTGAATGAGCCGTTGCAAGGATTGGCTATGTCACATATTCCCCATGGGGCCACATTTGAGAGTTTGGTTGATATGGCGTTACTTCAGGGAGATGTCAAGAAAGAAACCAAGATGAATGATACTCAAGCCAAGAAGACTGATTCCCAGGGAAAAGGAAATCAGGGTAATCCAAGTGGTCAAAGCAGTCAAGGCAATCAGAACAAGAACAAGGGTCAAGGCAACAAGGGGAACAACAATAAGGGAAAGAAAAACAAGGAGAAGTGCCATTATTGCGGTTCAGTTGGGCATCTTATTAAGGATTGTAAGAAGAGGAAAAGGAAGAACGGTGAATGCTTTTTCTGCGGTAAGACTGGACATTTCAGTAGGGATTGCCCGAGGAAGCAAGGGAAAGGCCAGGGGCAGACTCAGCGTGCTGGACCTTCAGGAGGGCAAGTTCATGCTCTCAATGTCGCTCCAGTTCCCGATCGAGGTAGTATTTCTGTTGAGAGCCTTGTATATATTTCTGATTTTCCAGTTCGTACCTTGTTTGATTCTGGTGCATCGCATAGCTTTATCTCATCTGATCTTGTTGATAGTTTGCACCTTAGTACTAGCTTGGTAGATGATCCCGTCTGTGTCTCAAATCCTATTGGGGGTTCCGCCCATTTGTCTATGATATGTGGGGATTTGAGGAACTCTATACTGAGTGTAGAGTTCTTGTGCAGTGCTTATGTTCTTGGTTTCAGGGGATACGGATTGATATTGGGCATGGATTGGCTGTCCAGATATGGAGCCATTCTTGATTGTGAGCATAGGGTTGTGAGGCTCATGACTCGCCTCGGAAACACCCTAGAGATTTCTTGTGATCCGAGAGGTCCCGTCATGTTGTGCTATCTGGAATCACTCGACTCGTCAATGGAAACTCTTCAGTCTGTGAGAGTGGTTCGAGAGTGTCCGGATGTTTTCGATGAAGTTAGGGGGTTGCCCCCTAAGAGAGAGATTGATTTCCGCATTTATCTGGTGGATAATGCAAAGCCTGTTTCTTTGCCCGTTCGGCACATGGATCCGCGTGAAAGGCGGGAGCTAAGTAAGCAAGTGAAAGAGTTGCTTGAAAAGAACTTCATTAGACGAAGTATATCTGAATGGGGAGCGCCTGTGGTATTTGCTACCAAGGCAGATGGTTCTCTCCGACTCTGTGTTGACTATCGAGAGTTGAATAAGCTGACTAAGAAGAACAGACACCCGTTACCGAGGATTGATGATCTCTTTGACCAACTTGTCGGTGCTTCTGTTTTCTCTCAGCTTGATCTTGCTACGGGATTCCATCAGCTCAGGGTAGCTGAAGATAGTATAGACAAGACTGCGTTCAGAACTCCAGATGGATTCTTCGAATGGCTTGTCATGCCATTCGGCTTGACTAATGCACCCGCATATTTCGTGGACTTGATGAGTAGGGTGTTCAGGGAGTTCTTGAACAAGTTTTTCGTGGTCTTCGTAGATGATATTCTGATCTTCTCTAAGGATGAAGAAGAGCACGCAAGGCATCTCATGGAGGTGATGGTTACGCTTAGAGCGCATCAGTTGAAGGCCAAGTTCTCCAAGTGTCACTTTTGGAGAAGGGAAGTTAGATTCCTTGGGCATATAGTATCTAAGCAAGGCTTAGCGGTGGATCCTGCTAAGGTAGTTGCAGTTCAGGATTGGAAGACCCCAAGGAATGCAACAGAAGTGAGAAGTTTTCTAGGTCTTGCGGGTTTTTACCGGAAGTTCATCAAGGACTTCGCGAAGATTTCGGCTCCTCTCACTAAATTGACGAAGAAGAATTTAGTTTTTGCTTGGAGCTTAGAATGCGAGCTTGCTTTTCAGAAGCTCAAGAGAGCCCTCACATCAGCACCTGTTCTAGCTTTGCCCGATGGAGGGAAGTTATTTACAGTATACACCGATGCATGTGGCACGGGGTTAGGAGCTGTTCTTATGCAAGAAGGAAGAGTGATATGCTTTGGCGGTAGACAACTCAAAGTGCATGAGAAGAATTATCCCACTCATGACTTAGAGTTGGCAGCAATAGTATATGAACTCAAGGCTTAGCGCCATTATCTTCTGGGAGAAAGATTTGAGCTTTATACCGATCACAAGTCATTGAAGTATCTCTTTTCTCAGAAGGATCTGAATCTGAGGCAACAAAGATGGATGGAATTCTTGGCGTCCTATGATTTTGAGATAGTTTACACCCCTGGCAAGGGGAATATGGTAGCTGATGCATTGAGTAGAAGAAGATTGACCCTAAGTCCTCTATTCGTTGAGATGAAGAATTTAGAGTATGTGGCAACCTTTGATTTCTCTTTGGCGGTTGAGTCGATGACCGGTTCTTTAGCATCTCTGGAACTCAGACCTACCCTTCTTGATCAAGTTGGGGCTTCGCAGAGAGAAGACCCTCAGATAGTTGAGATTATGGATAAGTTGATTCGAGGAGAGACGTCTAGTCATCTCGCTCGATATTCTATTGATGACAAGGGTTGGCTGAGGAGAGATGGAAGGTTATGTGTTCCAATGGTAGAAGATCTAGTAAGAAGAGTTCTAGAGGAAGCACATCGCTCTAAGTTGACTATACATCCGGGCGGAGATAAGATGTATAAAGATATGAAGCGTATTTTCTTTTGGCCTGGGATGAAGAAGGATGTGGCAGAGTTTGTCTCTAGATGTATCATTTGCCAGCAAGTTAAGGCCGAGTCAAAGAAGCCCGGTGGGTTATTGCATCCTCTAGACGTTCCACTTTGGAAGTGGGAGAGTATTTCCATGGATTTTATCGATGGGCTACCAAGGTCAAGGAAAGGGAATACGAGCATTTGGGTTATCGTGGATAGGCTCACGAAGAGTGCTCATTTCATTCCGGTGAAGAGCAAGAGGACCGCATCTTGGCTAGCGTCTGTATATCTTCGTGAGATTGTGAGACTACATGGAGTCCCTTCTAGTATAGTCAGTGACCGTGACCCAATCTTTACAAGTCAATTCTGGAATAGCTTGCAAGAAGCCATGGGCACGAGGTTGAATCTAAGTACGGCTTATCACCCACAGACGGACGGTCAAACCGAAAGGGTGAATAGGGTACTCGAGGATCTGTTGAGGCTTTGTATTCTGGATTTTGGTGGTACTTGGGAAGACCATCTTCCTCTTGTTGAGTTTGCATATAATAACAGTTATCAGGCAAGCATAGGGATGGCACCATTCGAAGCTTTATATGGGAGGCCGTGCAAGTCACCTACATGTTGGTGGGAGACTACAGATGAGCTTATACTTGGGCCTGATATGATCAGAGATACATCCGAGAAGATCGAGTTGATTCGGAGACGGATGAAAGCGGCCCAAGACCGACAGAAATCCTATGCTGATAAGCGAAGAACTGATCTGGAGTTTGATGTTGGGGACATGGTTTTCGTGAAGGTTTCTCCTTTGCGGAATGTGGTCCGATTTGGAGCCGTTGGGAAGTTGGCACCGAGGTTTGTTGGACCATTCCCTATTATAGAGAGGATCGGGCAGATGGCTTATAGAGTGAAGTTGCCCGAGAAGCTTGCCGGAGTACACGATGTTTTTCATGTCTCGCATCTCCGGAAATGTTTACATGAATCAGCAGAGGTTGTTGAGCCGAGTGTTCTGAAAGATGTGGAAGTGGAGAAAGAGGCTACCTTGAGGAGAGCTCCGATTCGTATCTTGGGGACGGAGACCAAGAAGCTAAGGAATCGAGAGGTCAAGTTGGTGAAGGTTCAATGGGGTGAAGCCGAAGAAGACGCAACCTGGGAAACCGAGGAGAAGATGCGTGGGCTTTATCCATTCCTTTTTGAGGGTACACTCTCAATCTCTTTTCTTTGTTAGCATATCTTTCTCTTTGCTATCCATGTTTATCTAGTTTATCGTGTTAATCTTGTCATGAGAACCTTAGGTAGAAACCCTTTGGATGAAACATGTGTTTGAAACATGTTATGCTTGATGGTTGCAAGTGGTTGCAAGTGGTTACTCGTGGATGCATTATACACGTTAGGCACTAGATCGGCTCACACACTCCTCATATTGCATATGCATGAGTGTTTATGCTTATTCATGGATGAAAATTTTTGTGTTATCACATGGATGTTGCATATGGATGTATGTGATGTGCACACATATAGATGTTTTACATTATGTTAGGAATTGCATACATATGGATTCATTTCACTAACATAATTTGCATTGAGGATATTTGCATTAGATAAGGACATATACACACACCTTTGCATATGTTCATACAGCATTTAGAATCTTTTAAGGACAATGATTGTTCGTGGATGATGTTTTGAGTAGATGGATGTTGGATGGTAGGATACGTTCTTCCTAACTTGAAGATTTCGGGGACGAAATCCTTTAAGGAGGGGAGAATGCAACAACCCGTATTTTCAATAACCTGTTATAACATAAATCGAGGCAGAATTTAATTCTAAAATCTGAATCAAGGGAAACGGGCTATGCCATTGCGTTCATCTCGGAAAAATACGCGAAATAGAGTCCGAGTTTTCGAAAATCGGAGTCCGCATGACTCGATTAAGGCCCAACGAAGTTTTCAGAAAACTTCTAAGTAAAAACAGATTTCAAATTTAAATCTTGAATTTGAAAAATTGGGCCAGTTTGGGCCAGGCGGGAAAATTCCCGCCACAGTACCCAAGTCGACAGCCCTGTCGACTTGGGAGTCGACTTGGTTGGACCCAAGTCGACAGCCCTGTCGACTTGGCTGTCGACTTGGTCCAGCCGGGCTGTTTAGCCTGGTGCACCATTTTGAGAATGTGTTGAGCTTGGGGGCCAGATTCGGTTTTGAGGGCTGAGATTGGAACTAGGGTTTAATCCTATGGCCTAAAACACTTGCCTAATCTATAAATAAGACCCTAACCTACCCTAAATCATCATTATTCATTCTAGCAACTAAACTATGGCAAAATCATTTCTCTCATGGCCTCCACTCTCTTCATACAATTCCTAAATAAATTTCTAAGTGATCTTCCATGCATACAAGTGTTTTTAAACTTGTATGAGCATCATTAGCTTGCATTCAAGTCAAGTTTCTATATTTGCATCTTAAAGGAAGAGTTTTGATCATTTTGGCTCAAGGGTTTTGCTTGCATTTTGGGTTTTGTTGATTGCATAAGGGCTTTCTTATATTTGCTATACTCAATTGAGTCCTCATAAGCATTGTAAGCCCTATTCTACTTTCATACTTAAACTCTAAAGTTAAATGTATGATATGCAAGTTTTCTATGATGTAATATGCAAGTTTATCATGTTATGCAAGTATGCTATGATATGATATGCAAGTTCATCATGTTATGTTATGCAAGTTTGATATGCAAGTTGTCATATGATATGCAAGTTGTGTTATGCAAGTTTGGGTTGAACATTTTGTTCATGCTATCATGTTATGCAAGCTTATCTTGGGTTTATGAACATAAAGCTTCAAGCTTTATGCTAAAGGTTGCATTTTGGCAACATGTAAGTTATCATATCCCTTATGATAACTTGCATGTGAGGCTAAATGCGAACTTATGGCCATTTCTACATGTCATTTAGCACTATGTATCACCAATATGCCAAGTTTGGTTTTATGCATGCTTTTGGGGCCTAAAAATGTAATATGCAAGTATATGAACATATGTACATCTCATATGCCACCATGTTGAACTTGTGGCTTTAACACCTTTTATGTCATGATTATGCCAAGTTCCATCTTTCTATCCTTTATGCGCTATTGCGATATGTAAGCGATGGGATTGCGTTTGGGGTTGGGTAAAAGTAAAAGACATAAAAACATAAGCTTGGGAATTTACCTATTAAGTTAGGTCTACCCATTGGGAATTTACCTATTAAGTTAGGTCTACCCAATTGCTTGAAAACTTGTAACATGTTTTGGAAACATGATGGACATGACACTTAGAAAAGATAAGTGTGGCCAACTCGAGGTTGGGTTGAGTTTGTAGCGTAAACCTACCCGGAACCGACCGGCTTAACTAGTTGCTACAAACAATAGGACCCAATGTGAGAAGTTGGTCATGTTGTACCTTGGACCCGAGGTTAGACCAAGTTGTGGTGTAAAGCTACCCGGACCCGCCCGGCTTAACTAGTAACCACAACAAAGTCTAATGTGAGAGGTTAAGGCGCACTAAATTAATTAATGCCTCGTGATTAGGGTTAAGTCATGGTCCACCTAATACATAACCAACTTGGGCTTGGTAGATTAATCGGGGTTAAGTCGTGAACTCATCGTTACACTTAACCAAGTTAATCCATGATTAGCAAGAGGGTTAATCCGTACTTAACCCACTAGAAAATCCTAGCAATGGGGGGGCCCACTCCGCAGTAAATCCCCAAAAATTGGTATCATTAAGGCCCTAGGGACTAGGCTAGGGAGGGGGCACGATTACTGGGCTGGAGGTAAGCGACCCAATAAACGACGGCTGTGTGGTACGCCGATGTAGTTCCGGACGGACTATGGTCGTGCACGTAGTCCGTGTTTGGAGAAGTCACCCATGGGTACCAGTAGATCGAGACTGTGCACTCATGTTTATGGTGTCCAGGGGTTGGCACTCTAGGGCTTGATACACCCGAAGGGTGGACCCGGCACAGTTCGACTACAATTATGTTTGGGCCGTATTGACACCAACACGTGACGAGTTAGGCTTAGGGAGACGATCGACTAGACCGTGGGGTTGGACCTTGTATTAGGGTCATTTCATGTTATTGGGCCAAAGCATGGGCCAAGGGATCAATACTTGTTTATTCAAGTCATGTTAGTTTGCTAGTACACCTGTGGTGCAAAACCTTAATCCTGATTATGCGATGACACCTTTATCTACCTTGTTAGTTAATCATCATGCTAGTATGTTGTTATCCTTATGTTCATCCCTGCTGCTCATGCCAGTTAACTTTATCAGTTTACATTGATTGTAGTAGGGCTTACTCAGTCTTTTTGACTGACCTGTTTTCTTTCGCCTCTTTTCTTCCGTTTTCCCCCCCAGGTTCTCAGGGAGGGAATATTGGAGCTTAGCTGGATTTCTGACTGCTTGCTTGTGGGATTTAGCTCATGTACGGTTTGACATGAAGCTAGCTGTGGCTATCACTTCTTTTGGGGATTAGTATTTATGTATTTCAGTTTTTCAGTTGATGTTGTTTTATCTAGACTGGTTTATTGGGAAAGTTGACATTTTGATGTAACAAACTTGTTTTGAAATGGTTTAAAATCTTCCGCTGTTTTATCTATGTTATTTACTCTGTTTACATATATACATATGTTCTTGTTCTGCCTTGATATATCATTATGCATGTTTACCTGATTCAAACGCCCCTCCAAAGTCAGAGTGCTTGCAAGAGTCACCCTGGCGGAGGTGGGGTGTTACATTTTTCATCTATTATTTTAATTAAGTTCATTATTTTCTCAATTTCTTTCAACTATAGTCTTTAATGCATATGTATTTTTGGTAGGCTATGAATACCTTGGTATTATGTTGCTAGATTAATTGCATGGTAGCACCGGTGCCTCATGTTCATTTGTTTTCATAAATATATTTTCATTTAGGTTTGATTAATATATGGTTATAAGTTTTCTAAATCAATGCTATTGTATTAATGTTACTATTCCTACTTTAAACAGTCAAAATAGGCAGTCATATATATTATAATGTCATTATTGAAAATAATTCCTAAATCAGTGTTATTACTTTCTATTTTAATGGGTAAGACTATTGTTAATTGGATAAATATTTCCTTAAGTTTACGTTTATTGGCATATGGATAATCCACTTCATTAATGCTAATGAATAATGTTTTTCACATATATAGTTATACAAAATCATTTTATTTTAAATTTTCAGCCATTCATACCATTCATTACATATATCTTTGGAATGCTTGTGACCTTATAATTCAAGGTATTTATTTATTATGGCATCTTTTTCATCTATTATTTTAATTAAGTTCATTATTTTCTCAATTTTTTTCATCAATAGTCTTTAATGCATATGTATTTTCGGTAGGCTACGAATACCTTGGTATTATGTTTCTAGATTAAATGCATGGTAGTTTTGGTGCCTCCTGTTCATTTGTTTTCATAAATATATTTCCATTTAGGTTTGATTAATATATAGTTATAGGTTTTCTAAATCAATGCTATATT
This sequence comes from Allium sativum, assembly GCA_030737875.1. Lineage (NCBI taxonomy): Eukaryota > Viridiplantae > Streptophyta > Magnoliopsida > Asparagales > Amaryllidaceae > Allium > Allium sativum. The sequence continues at coordinate 83,453,610 of CM060913.1, read as the reverse complement.
ATTAATGTTACTATTCCTACTTTAAACAGTCAAACTAGGCAGTCATATATATTATAATGTCATTAATGAAAATAATTCCTAAATCAGTGTTATTACTTTCTATTTTAATAGGTAAGACTATTGTTAATTGGATAAATATTTCCTTAAGTTTACGTTTATTGTCATGTGGATAATCCACTTCATTAATGCTAATGAATAATGCTTTAACGTATATAGTCATACAAAATCATTTTATTTTAAATTGAGAGCCATTCATACCATCCATGTTTGATAATCCGCTTCATATAATTTTAGACATGGACAATTGTATGTTGCTATATCTAGATGCACTACATTCCTTAGAATTTTAATTCTGCTAGATTCAACCACAACAACTTCTACAGCAAATGTCGTTTATCCTGAGGTTTTGCTGTAATTTCACACAAAAAATTAGAGTATAAATGTACTTTGTTTTCCCCTCAAAAGTTAGTTTACTCAAACATTTTTTTTCAACCAAAATTCTTACTGTATTTTTACAACTTTATTTCGCTACAGATAACTTCATTTTCGCTATAGACGCTTTGCATTATAAATATTTGGGCTGCCACCGACGTAATCACCAATCTCCATCTTTTTGATTAGTTTATTAGTTTGCAAGTCCTTATTTCTTTCACTATTACAACTGTTTTCGAAATTACTTATTCAGTTTGGTACCTTAACACTATGGCTTCATGCTAATATACCGTATCTATACTGCCATAACATCTTGAATATTTTGAAGACCCTAATGGCCAACCTGAAGCAAATATAGAACCCAGCGAGGAACACTGGCATTTCTTTATTCCGTCAATGAATCCGAGGTTCAACCTTTAGCGGATCACCTGATACCTAACACGGCAACACCCATTTTTTTATTCCTTTGCAGCTGACTAACATGCATGTATATCTGTCTTTGTGTATATATGTGTTGCGGTTTTTTTTCCTTTAATGGGTCTCTGTTTTTTTCCCTCTGTTTGTTTCCTCTATATGTTAGCATGTGCTTTATCTTCTTGAAATTTTCTCTATTTGTCATTTTCTTTTGCTTCACTGCACTATGTCCATTCTGTAAAGCACTATATTGATTGATGAGTGTTTGAAAGATAGTTTCATAACTAATCCTATTTCTGGAACTATGTTACGTTGTCCATTTCATACGAAATAACTTTTTCATTTTGTGCATGTTCTTTCTCTATTCTTTACTCATATTTTATATCCTCATTGTGTTCAATCAATGCAGCATATCCCATAATAAGGTTGCTTAATTCATCATTTCATATATATGTCTTATCATCAACCCAATAGGGATACATAAAATTTTAAACTATTTACCATACGTGCAACCTATACCTACACGCTATGGATGCAATATTTACTGATTGCTGCAAAATTTAGTTTCTACATTAGAACACAAACATATATCACTTACAGTATATATCTTGCTATTATAGAATATGATCCCACCTCTTGCTATCAAATGCAAACTACAACACTGGAATAGTGCATTCTTACCATACTAAAAATAGAAGCTTATTTCATAATATTTCTTTCTTGGTTTATTTACTGTGACGTCATACCCTACACCAACCGACATTTACTCCAAAAGTGCGCTATATACATGTCCAGTTAGAACAGAACGGTCGTCAGAAGAAAAGGAAGAAGACAAAGAATCAATAAAGAACCTGTAATATGTCTCACAGCGCATGGAATAAAATATAATAACAATGTACTTGACATAAAACAGGTGAGACAGTGTATAAGCTGAAACAAACTATCATAGCAGCAGAAAATCGAAATACAGCTTATTTTCCACAACATCATTATTACAACTTTTAAAACTGTCTCTAAAAGCAAGATAGGAAAGATACACTACTAATGCCCAAGTAGTGACCACCAACGACACAGGGAGAATATCTATATATGTATCATACGTGGAAGCCTCCTGCTCGCCTCCGGATCAGCTACTCGTGCATTACCAGCTAACCTGTCTCTAGTCTGCTCGTTTAGGAGCACCCAGAGTAATAAGAAGAGACATAAAACTCTGGGTCAGACAAAAGTCTGGTGTGAGCGATAAGCAGCTAAACAGAACAATAACAGGTATACTAAACCATAACTGAACCTGGACCTGCAACCAAAGAGTTAGCACTACATATTGTACAACAGTCTAAGGTGCCGCTAACATATGGTGTACAAGCATATGGGAGTGGGGGGTGTGCATATCATAGTGATGGCAAACAAATCAAACATAGCAACCATCTTCACATCTCTCACTCAGTGCGTAAAGCATACGATATCCACCACTTCGATCACCCAATACTTTGCTATGATTACTCTACCCCATGAAGTCACAACGGCTTCACGGCACTGATCCATAGCCACTAATCCTTCGCTATGTTCACTTTGCCCCATGGAGTCACAATGGCTCCACTGCACTGGCTCATAGCCTTACTAATCCTTTACTATGTCCACTCTGCCCCATGGAGTCACAATGGCTCCACTGCACTGGCTCATAGTCTTACTATGATCACTTTGCCCCTCGAGTCATAATGACTCTACTGCACCGATACATAGCCCGTCATTCCTTTCAGTGGTGAATCGAAGTTATGAACATCGACAACTCCTTAGCACACATCCCGCAGCAAAGCCCAGCCATGAAGTGAACTCATTGGTTCCCACTGGATCCTGAGCTCTAACTTCCATTTGGACTACCTTTGCATCTCGGATTATTGATCATCACTGGATCGGTTCGGATCCTCAGTCCTTCTTCTCTATCGGTTCGGATCCTCAGTCCTTCCTCTCTGTCGGTTCGGATAGGCCTCCTTCCAAGTGATCCGGGTCGGATCGTGACCTCAAGTCCCTTCGTGGTACATCGGTTCGGTTCGGGTGCCCTCTGGCGGGTCGGGTAGATGCATCTTGGTTCGGTTCGGTAGCTCTCCTCCTTTAGATGTTGGCCCCTTCGGTTGTGATGCTCTGATCCGATCCCAGTTTAGCCTTAATGGCCTACCTTTTTTTGCCAAACTTTCTCTTATGCCAAGCCTCAGTTCGGTTCGGTGATCCCTTGCCCAGCCCATTATCCGGTCCGAGCCAATCCATCTGATCTGATCCGAAAACCTGCACCGTCTTCCTGCAACTTTTCCAGCTAGTGTTTTACGACATTCGACGGCGTTTTCGACCATTCTAACTATTCTAATCAATCACAAAGCGTACCATACAGTCATAGCAACAAGTAGAAGTGACCTCAAACACCAAAACATCAATATGATAAGTTAAAATGGATCAAATATAGCCAAAACCCCATATTTTCCCTTAAGCATGTTTAAGCCAAACTAGTGACATGATTAGTAAAACTTAATCAAATTAACCCAAATTCCTAACAGAGGTCTAAAACATTATTTAAGAATTTATTAGTGTATAAACTCGCTAATCATCACTAATTACCCATAATTAACCATAATTAGTGAGGAACTATGCAAATCACTCACCTTAGCTACAAATAACCCTTAGAACTGAAATAAATCTCTGATATGGCGCGAATACCAATGCTAAACAACAGCTCTAATCCTGATTTGGTGAAGATCTCCCTTAATTTGATGTTGCTAAGCTTAATCCTTGATTAGAAAGTGATTTGGAGGTGATTTAGAGGTTGGAGGCCATTTTTAGGGTTTCTAAGAGGTAAGTGGAGGCTAGAAAACTGAAATGGAATGAAACCCTAACCCTTTTCAGCCTCCTCATAACCCTAATCCCGAAATGGATTATGGGCTCATTCACTAATCACTATATTTGGCCCGGTTAAGAAGTTTTTCACCTTACAAACCTTATTTCAGCCATATCTCCCAAACGGTAAGTCCATTTGGCTATTGTGACCACTCTACGGAAAGGTAAACCATCAAACGAATCTAATGGATGTGGTTTTAGGTCAAAATTCCTTTCCAATCAAAAGTTATGGCCGAAACAAGATCAGCTGGGGGCAAAATGGTCATTTAAAAATCGGAAAAAATCATGAACATGGGAAATGACCCCAATGATCGTTTCCCAAAGCCACATGACCATACGATTTCATATAAGAAAGAAATAAATATTCTACAATCCTCCGATGCATAGAATGCGGGTTGTTACATTCTCCTCTCCTTAAGAAATTTCGCCCCCGAAATTCCCTAACCAAAACACACAAAAAGGTCCCGCATGCCTTTCAGCCATAAGACAACAATCAAACATGCAAAACAAGTCTATCCTAGCATGCAGAATAACTAAATTGCAAAGTAAATCTTACCAGGCAAAGAGTTCTGGATATATCTTCTTAATGCTCTCCTCTGTCTCTCAAGTACAGTCATTCTCGTTCTCGCCCCGCTGAACCTTGGCTAGCTTCACCACCTTCCTTCGAAGTTGCTTCGTATCGTACTCGACAATACGAATCGGCTTGCGGTTCCCAACCGCCTCGGGTTCCACTTCGAAGTCCTCTAACTGATCCGGTGAAATAGTCATATCTGGGTTGTGAACGAACTTCCTTAGCTGGGAAACATGAAATACGTTGTGAACTCCCGCCATCTTCTCGGGTAAGTCAACTCTATATGCCAAATTCCAAACTTGTTCGAGAACTGGGAATGGGCCAACAAATCTTGGTGCCAACTTTCCTCTCATGCCAAATCGTATCATGCTCTTCAATGGAGAAACCTTGACAAACACCGAGTCACCAACAGAGAATTTTAAGTCTCTTCTCCTCTTGTCAGCATAACTCTTCTGCCTATCCTGGGCAGCCTTCACCCATTGTTGAATGATCTTAATCTTATCTGAAGTTTCCCTTACCACATCTGGTCCAAGCACAAACTTCTCACCGGTCTCTATCCAACATGATGGTGAGTTGCATGGTCTTCCGTATAAAGCTTCATATGGAGCCATACCGATACTGGATTGGTAGCTATTATTATATGCAAATTCTACTAGATGCAAATGGTCATCCCATGATCCACCAAAATCCAATATACAAGCTCTCAAGAGTTCTTCCAATATACGATTCACCCTCTTTGTCTGACCGTCGGTTTGAGGATGACACGCGGTACTGAGATATAATTCCGACCCTAGAGTCTCTTGTAAGCTCTTACAAAACCCACTAGTAAACAACGGGTCTCGGTCACTCCAATGCTTTTAGGTACTCCATGAAATCTCACTACCCACTTCATATACAGTTCTGCTAACTTAGCTGCCGTTCTGGTCTATTTGACTGGTATAAATCTTGCACTCTTAGTCAATCGATCCACAATTACCCAAATGTTATCATGTCCCGATTTAGTCCTTGGTAAACCATTAATGAAATCCATCGAGACTTGCTCCCATTTCCATTCGGGAATTTCTAATGGTTGTAACAAACCACTAAGCTTCTTTTGCTCGGCTTTAACCAGCTGGCAATTCATGCACTTGGATATAAACTTCCCAACGTCTCTTTTCATCCCTTACCAGTAGTAAATCTTCTTCATGTCTCGATACATCTTATCACCACCGGGGTGTATAGTCAGTTTCAAGTGATGACATTCCCTAAGCACTTCGTCTCTCAAACCATTCATGTTGGGTACAACTAGTCTTCCATTCTTTCGAAGCCATCTTTCTTGATCAAGCCCATACAAAATCATCTCCTCACCGTCGATATTCATCTCTAACTTGGAGATGATTTCCAATAAATTAGGATCGTCCCTGTGGCTGGAACCAATCCGCTCAATCAAAGTGGGTCTGATCGTCAAACTAGCTAACATCTCTGGATCCAATTCGCACTTTGGTCTGAAATCATACCCTGCGATATACTCCAGTGGCTTCCATTCAAGAAACATAGCCCCTAAACTGGCATGTCTCCTACTCAAGGCATCGACTACCACATTGCCTTTCCCAGGTGTATATGCGATATCAAATTCATATGAAGCCAAGAACTCTAACCATCTTTGCTGTCGGAGATTTAGATCCTTTTGAGAGAAGAGATACTTTAACGATTTATGATCGGTAAACAACTCAAATATCTCTCCCAAGAGATAATGTCTCCACATCTTCAACACGAACACGATCGCTGCCAGTTCCAAATCATGGGTAGGATACTTTTTCTCATGCGGCTTTAGTTGCCGACTAGCATAAACAACAACCCTACCTCCTTGCATCAATACAACACCTAGTCCGGTACCACAAGCATCCGTGTATACCGTCATCTCTTCATTCCTTTTTGGGAATGACTAACACTGGCGCACACATCAACTTTTCTTTTAGACTCTTGAATGCATTCTCACACACTCCGTCCCAGACGAAGGCTTGATTCATCTTAGTCAACTGAGTAAATGGTGCTGCTATCTTGGAGAAGTCCTGGATAAACTTACGATAATATCCAGCTAACCCCAAGAAGCTTCTTACGTCTGTTGCATTCTTCGGCGTAGGCCAATCCTGTACCGTAGCCACCTTCGCAGGGTCCACGACAATACCATTCTCTGAGACAACATGGCCGAAGAACCTCACTTCCCTCCTCCAGAAGTGACACTTAGAAAATTTCTCTTTCAATTGGTATTTTCTCAACACCTCCATCAATGTCCTCAAATGTCCCTTATGTTCTTCCTCTGTCCTTGAGTAAACAAGGATGTCGTCTACGAACACAAGAACAAACTTATTCAGCTGATCTCTGAACACCCGATTCATAAGATCCAGGAAGTATGCTGATGCATTGGTCAACCCAAATGACATGACCAACCACTCATAGAATCCAGACGGCATCCTAAATGTCGTTTTCCGAACACTCTCAGTTGCTACTCGGAGCTGATGAAATCCTGTCATGAGGTCTAACTGGGAGAACACTCTTGCTCCTTCCAGTTGATCAAATAAATTATCTATCCACGGTAGAGGATACTTATTCTTCCTCCTCACCTTATTCAACTCGCGATAGTCCACACACAAACGAAGGGAACCATCTGCCTTAGTGGAAAACACAACTGGTGCTCCCCACTCGGAGACACTTCTTCTAATAAACCCCTTCTTCAAAAGATCACTTACTTGCACCCCGAGCTCTCGCTGCTCCCTTGGTGCCATACGACGAAGTGGCATCACTATAGGTCTGACATCTTTCACTAAATCAATACGGAACTCAATCTCTCGGTGTGGTGGAAGTCCGGTCACTTCCTCAAAGACGTCCGGATACTGGCCAACCACGGGCACATATGACAACTCATCACGCGGGATGTCGAGGGAATTTAAAAAACTAGCCATTACCCCATCACTAGGTAGACTACCAAACACTACCCTCCGCCCATCATCCGCTCTAACTGTCACCAAAAGGCCCTCACAGTCTATCACCATCCTGTATCTCCGGAGCCAATCGACTCCCAATATAATTCCATACCCAGTAAAGCCCAAAACAAATCAATCACAAACATACATCCATGACTCGATAAGACCAAATTTCGGTAAATAATACTAAGGTTAGTCTAACCACCAATTGGGTTCGTCACAACCAATGGTCTATCGACTATCTTGGGTTCCAGTCCCAACCAATCTACCAGGTCACTAGATATGAAAGAACGGGAAGCCCCAGTATCAAATAAAACTCGAACAGGTACATCATGAATAGAAAGCATACCTTAACTGACGACATTCTTTCCTTTCTCCATCGCAGTTGGGGCATTCGACGAAGAAGGAATAACACCGATAGCATATGCTTTCACAATCTGCTTCTCCTTAAGAGGTTGTGGACATTTATCCATATGATGTCCCACTTGGCCACAGTTGTACCACTTCCTATCCACTGGCTAGGCCCGACATTCTTTGGCATAATGGCCCTTCTTACCACAGCTGAAACACACAACATCTTTCTTGCACTTTTTTTGGCCATCCTTCGTTTGGTTCTGCTTCCTCTTGTTTTGAGTGTTATTCTTGCCTCCACTGCCTGCTTGCGGCTTCAGCCCTTCTGCAGATGCAACCTCAGTCTTTAACATAGGGTAAAGGCTCTCTGATCTCAAAGCTTTCCCCACAATCGATTCAAAAGTCTCATCGATGTGGTTGATAAGCCTTTCCCCCAAGTATCCATCCAAACCAGTAATGAACTTCTCATTCTTCATCTCAGGAGTATCGATAAGGGATAACCCATACTTCGACAAAGTGTCGAACTCAGCAATATAGTATGAGATTGCCCTACCATTCTGCTTAAGCTCCAAGAACTTCCTAAACAATTCTGACTTCTGAGCAGCTAGGATAAACTTGTCGCTAAAGTGGGCCTTAAACTGATCCCAAGTAACCTGATCCTCTGGAGTGGCTGCCTTAATAGCATTCCACCAATCCATCGCTCGCCCTTGCAGCTGACGAGACGCTAGCCTTCTCTTCACTGCATCCTCGACACCCAAGTCGTCGAAGATACGATCACAGCTATCCAACCAATCCTGAACATCCGTGGCTGGCTCCGTTCCGTGGAACGGCTTCCCACCAAGATTAGTGTAATTCTTGCACAGCTTGGCGAAATCGACCCTAGGTGCCTGCACTACTGGACCACCACCATTACCGGCATTGTGAGCTGCCCCCTGCACATCCCTAAGCATTTCTCTCATGAGGTCAGTAAACATCGCCCTCATGTCAGCAGCATTCCCATTATTGTCTCCTCTACCAGCACCTCTTGTGTATCGGCTCATCGTTCAATCTGTAAAGAGAAAACGATTAACCATCTCCATAGTGGTGCTAGTGCAGTGCGATTTCATCCTTATACTACTAATAGTATATATATATATATATATATATAACTTTTGAAAACCAAAGTAATCACAAATACGCACTCTCATACACGTACTATCTCTCCCTAGTGTCTTTTCCTGGGTTAACTACGCAACCTGGCTCTGATACCAAATGTGACGTCCCGCCCTGCACCAACCAACATTTACTCCAAAAGTGCGCTTTACACATGTCCAGTTAGCACGGAACGGTCGTCAGAAGAAAAGGAAGAAGACAAAGAATCAATAAAGAACCTGTAATATGTCTCATAATGCATGGAATAAAATATAATAACAACATACTTGACATAAAATATTAGAGACGGTGTATAAGCTGAAACAAACTATCATAGTAACGGAAAATCCAAATACATCTTATGTTCCACAACATCATTATTACAACTTTTAAAACTGTCCCTAAAAGCAAGATAGGGAAGGTACACTACAAATGCCCAAGTAGTGACCACCAACGACACAGGGAGAATATCTATATATGTATCATACGTGGAAGCCTCCTGCTCGCCTCCGGATCAGCTACTCGTGCATCACCAGCTAACCTGTCTCTAGTCTGCTCATTTAGGAGCACCTAGAGTTATAAGAAGAGACATAAAACTTTGGGTCAGACAAAAGTATGGTGTGAGCGATAAGCAGCTAAACAGAACAATAACAGATATACTAAACCATACCTGAACTTGGACCTGCAACCAAAGAGTTAGCACTACATACTGTACAACACTCTAAGGTGCCGCTAACATATGGTGTACAAGCATACGGGAGTAGGGGGTGTGCATGTCATAGTGATGGAAAACAAATCAAATATAGCTACCATCCTCACATCTCTCACTCAGTGCGTAAAGCATACGATATCTACCACTTCGATCACTCATTACTTTGCTATGATCACTCTGCCCCCATGAAGTGACAACGGCTTCACTGCACTAATCCATAGCCACTAATCCTTCGCTATGTCCACTTTGCCCCATGGAGTCACAATGGCTCCACTGCACTGGCTCATAGCCTTACTAATCCTTTACTATGTCCAATCTGCCCCATGGAGTCACAATGGCTTCACTGCACTGGCTCATAGTCTTACTACGATCACTTTTCCCCTCGAGTTATAATGACTCTACTACACCGATACGTAGCCCGTCATTCCTTTGTAGTAGTGAATCGAAGTTATGAACGTCGACAACTCCTTAGCACACGTCCCGCAGCAAAACCCAACCATGAGGTGAACTCATTGGTTCCCAACTGGATCCTGAGCTCTAACTTCCATTTGGACTACCTTTGCATCTCGGGTTATTGGTCATCACTGGATCAGTTCGGATCCTCAGTCCTTCTTCTCTGTCGGTTCGGATCCTCAGTCCTTCCTCTCTTTCGGTTCGGATCGGCCTCCTTCCAAGTGCTCCGGGTCGGATCGTGACCTCCAAGTCCCTTCGTGGTACATCGGTTCGGTTCGGGTGCCCTCTGGAGGGTCGGGTAGTTGCATCTTGGTTCGGTTCGGTAGCTCTCCTCTTTTAGATGTTGGCCCCTTCGGTTGTGATGCTCCAATTCGATCCCAGTTTAGCCTTAATGGCCTTCCTTTTTGCTAAACTTTCTCTTATGCCAAGCCTCGGTTCGGTTCAGTGATCCCTTGCCTAACCCATTATCCGTTCCGAGCCCATCCATCCGATCCGAAAACCTGCACCGTCTTCCTGCAACTTTTCCAGCGAGTGTTTTACGCTATTCGACAGCGTTTTCGACCATTTTAACTATTCTAATCAATCACAAAGCATACCATACAGTCATAGCAACAAGTAGAAGTGACCTCAAACACCAAAACATCAATATGATAAGTTAAAATGGATCAAACATAGCCAAAACCCCATATTTTCCCATAAGCATGTTTAAGCCAAACTAGTGACATGATTAGTAAAACTTAATCAAATTAACCCAAATTTCAAACAGAGGTCTAAAACATTATTTAAGAATTTATAAATATTTTTCCAGAATTTATTAGTGTATAAATTCGCTAATCATTACTAAAATTAACCATAATTAGTGAGAAACTATGCAAATCACTCACCTTAGCCACAAATAAACCTTAGATCTGAAATAATTATCTGATATGGCACGAATACCAATGCCAAACAGCAGCTCTAATCTTGATTTGGTGAAGATCTCCCTTAATTTGATGTTGCTAGGCTTAATCCTTGATTAGAAAGTGATTTGGAGGTGATTTAGAGGTTGGAGGCCATTTTTAGGGTTTCTAAGAGGTAAGTGGAGGATAGAAAACTGAAATGGAGTGAAACCCTAACCCTTTTCAGCCTCCTCATAACCCTAATCCCGAAATGGGTTATGAGCCCATTCACTAATCACCCTATTTGGCCCGGTTAAGAAGTTTTTCACCTTCCAAACCTTATTTCAGCAATATCTCCCAAATGGTAAGTCCGTTTGGCTAATATAACCACTCTACGGAAAGATAAACCATCGAACAAATCTAATGAAAGTGGTTTCAGGTCAAAATTCCTTTCCAATCAAAAGTTATGGCCGAAACAAGATCAGCTAGGGCAAAATGGTCATTTAAAAATCGGCAAAAATCATGAACATGGGAAATGACCACAATGGTCGTTTCCCAAAGCCACATGACCATACGACTTCATATAAGAAAGAAATAAATATTCTACAATCCTCCGATGCATAGAATGTGGGTTGTTACATTTACCCTATCAATGACTGTGATTGTTATCCATGATTTAATTTTCATCAACCATTCAATAAAATAACATCTATATATCTAACTACAAAGTATAGCTACTTTGCATTACGATATACATACATCACTCAATCATTTTTATAATAGAAAGGAACATAGAAATTACTTCTATAATTATACCCATCTAATATGTTCCTGCAACTTATTCATACATTCAGATTCAAATGCTGTTGCATATTATATAAAGAAAGTTGTTGCATGTGTGTCATTTAATGCATACACTATTGCATGTTGTTTTTTCATGCAGTTTTGTCTTCTTTTCTAACATACAGTTAGTATAAATGTAAAAAAGAGGATTGGAACATAACACTAAATCACAGAAAATTACTTTAACTCGCTGTGTTTCAGAAAAAAATACAAAATCCTATTTATTATACATTAAAAGAATCAATTACTAGCCGTATAACCCCACATTTGTTCACATACGGTTTCCACCTACTTCTCTCATTTCTTTATATTTTTTGACTTCTTTCTCTACTACAAATACTAATTTGTAGAATATAAACGCATGTTATAACGTATACAAACTCTCCATAATATCACCTGAATTTAACCTGCCATAACTTTGACCATAATGATGATATATAATTTAACCTTTCATAACTCTTTATAGTCCCTTTTCATAAACTCTCCTTGATTATATTTCTTCTTACCGAAATAATAGTTTTATTCGTACTTTTTTCATGCATTGAATCTTTATATTTTTTCGCTTTAATTTTGTATTCTTTTGTCATATTCTTCCATCCTTTATTACTTACGTGATATAATTCAATAATATTACATTCAATAACATCCAATTTTCATTACATTACCTGCTACAACCAAAAATTAAAACACAATATTACTACACACATAAAAAAACATTTCACGAACATAATTCCACGCGCAAAGCGCGTGCCACAACCACCCGCGAAGCGCGTGCCAAGACCATGCATGTGCAAACTACAACACCACGTACTCTATGCTCCCGTGCAAACTATAACACCCCTTACTCTATGCTTCCGTGCAACGCATGGGTTTCCACTCATATAATATAAAAAACACACGAACTACTCAAATAGACACATGCAGAAGACATACAAGCAACACAACACAGCACACAAAACATACATTTTTTTTTTCAAAACCACACAACACACATTACACATGAAAACTTACATAACACAAAACACAAACGCTACACAATTCTAACACACAGCAAATCTTTTGTATAAATATCTCAACTCAACACATGCCACACAAAAAACATAACACTCCCAAATCCAAACACATGCCACACAACTAATTATTATTAATATTTTGTTAAACATACACATAGCAAAAACTCACTCAAATTAAAATCCATGCAAACACAGAAAAATCTACATAACTTGGATTCTTATATATATATATATATATATATATATATATATATATATAGTCATAATCTGCACAACTTGGAATCTTTTATGGAAGTTGATCGGTCGACGATCATGCTCAAGTGGAGTCTTTGGCTCGTGTCAAAAGCGGAGGGTTGCATGCCAGTGGGATGATGGCCTCATAAAGGGTCGATATATGTTAGTTTTGACTTATAGTTACTTGTATTTTCATGTTTCTTTTCTTTTTTTCTTTCGCATTTGTTTTATGTATTGGGTAGTATGCTAACGTTTCTCTTATAATATTTTTTTTTGTAGTTAATAAAGCGAACCAAATTTCAAAAAAAAAGTCATAATGCACACAAACATCAAGTACTCGCAACTTAACCCAACACATACGCACACAACAGCCTTTGGACAAATGAAAGGGGATGAAGATAGGAAGTTGCTACCTTTTTCTAATACACAAAGACTTTCTATTTAAAGGGTCATGTAGGCAAAATAAAAAATAAGAGGGAGGGATTTAGATAAAAATATAGATCTAGGTTTGATTTCTATTCACATCGGAAAGATGAAAATAAGAGGAATGATTTCATGCTGAAATCTTAATTGCCAAAAGCACAAGTCTTGTAGCTAACTAGAAAAGAAAACAAAACAAAATAAATATAGATTTCGATTAGGAGCAGTGTAAATAAAATTTAGTTAGAAAATATAGATTTAGATTTGGAATAGGAAAATATAATATATTATACCTTAATTTGGAATATAAAATTATACAGAGTGGATTTGATTTGCCATTATTTGCTTGTTGAGAATTTGCAGGAGGAAGAAGATGCTTTAGAAGAAAGAACAAATTATTGTATGAATAAATGGAAATGGGGATATAAAGTAAGGAAACCACCGTAAATTACCAGTCACGGCTTTCCAATTTTTAACGTCAATCAATTAGTGAATTAATGGGCTGATATGTCAGTAGCTTTCTTAAGAAGCTAGATTTGGAAATAAATATTATTATTATTGCAAACATTGTCATCCCTGTCCCTACACACTGATAAATCAATTTTTAAATGCAAAAGGTAGCAAATTTTAACCAAATGAAGAAGTAAATAAATTTGTGACTTAAATTTTCGTCCTAAGTATATAATTCTCCATATTTAGAAACTCCTAATTTAAGTTACTCAAATTTCCAAGTTTTTTTCCGAACTTGGCAAAACCATACATTTTACACATGTATAATTCGAAATACAATCACAATATTTCAGTTTTATTTAGATCTTACAATTCAAGTTTAATGAAAATCTAGAATGAATTAATCCAACCAATAAGTTTTAAATAAACAAACCTTAATATTTTTGTTATTAATTCATATTCATATCAAAAATCAAACTCATTCAATCCAAAAATTCAAATAAACTATAAGTTAAATCTTAAAATTTAAATTTAAATTAGATCATTAAATAAAATTCCACTTTAAAAATTTAGGTTGTTACATATCATCCATTTGCTCCACAAACTGGATTTAGTGAAGAAAATGAAAAGAAGTTTTATGCATGCTGCTTTTTTAGATTTGAGAACAATTTTAGGCCAATTCCACCCTCTAATTAAGGCTTACATAATTTGACCCATAGTACTTTATGTGGAGCTCCCCCCAAAAGAAATCTACACATAATGATTGTAGTTTGTCTAAAGTAAATTCAGGTATTTGATAAACGAAAACCCAATATAGAATAATTGGATTGATAAGTGAGTTTAAAAGTTTTGCGCGACTTGCGAAGCTTAACATCTTTGTTTTCCATCCCTGAATCTTGCTCTGCACCATCTGAATTAAGAAATTACATTCAGAGTAGTGGAGGTAATTGGATGAAAGTAGGACCTCTAAATACTTTACAGGCAGTTCTACTTAGTAGAGCCCAAGTGTTTGTAAAATGGCAGTAGAATTAGTGGTCGAGGAACTGAGGAAAACCTTTGTTTTAGATGTGTTTACATTTAGGCCTGAATATGAGCTCAGTTTTTGAAAAATGAGGTTTAATGTAAAGGCATTCTGAATAGTAGATTTACTAAAGATCATCAAGTCGTCAGCATATAACAAGTGAGTTATAACTGGCTTAATGGAAAGAGTAGGCTGGAAGGAATTAGAATGGAGTGCTTCATCCATTAAAAAGGTGAAATATTGCATGGTTATTGTAAATAAATAAGGAGAAAGTGAGCAGCCTTGACGGAATCCTCAAGTAGATGAAATGAATCCCTAATGAACCCCTCGAATGAGAATTGAAAAAATTGTTGTAGAAATACATTCATATATAAGGTTGATAAAATGGGTAGGGAATTGCATGAGAGACATGATATGGCATATAAATTCCCTATTGACCATCTAATATGCCTTTTGAAGATTGACTTTCACACAAAGATTCAAAGATCCTTTTTTCCTGAAATCTCGAAGAAGCTCACGGGCCAACAAAATGTTATCACCAATGTATTTTTCCTTAATGAAAGCGCATTGGTTTTCGAAAATTAAATGTGGCAGGAATAATCTTAATCTGTAGCACAAAACCTTTGAAAAAAAATTCTAATACATGTTGTAACAAG
Organism: Allium sativum; assembly: GCA_030737875.1. Taxonomy (NCBI): domain Eukaryota; kingdom Viridiplantae; phylum Streptophyta; class Magnoliopsida; order Asparagales; family Amaryllidaceae; genus Allium; species Allium sativum. Next base: position 83,438,185 of record CM060913.1, on the reverse strand, counting down.
TTATTGGTCTATAATGGGATATGCTGGAAGGCCTGTCAGATTTAGGGATCAATATAATAAACGTTCGATTTATAGACTTAGGAAGCCAACATGAGTTGAAGATGTCTGAGATGGCCAACATAAGATCATGCTTGAAATCCTCCCAGTGAAGCTCTAAAATGCATTTAAACCATCAGGCCCGGAGCTCGAATCATCACAGACAAAAAAAAGTTTCCTTAATTTCGGATAATAATACTGATTGCAACTCACACCGGAAAACTTTTGGTGAACAACTCATGTATTAACCAATTCCTGAACATGAAAGATTTGTCTCTTAACCAACTATCTAGTAATCATAATTCTATTTTACTGGATCTTATTTTTGTTCAACCAGCAAAAGGTTTTCTTTTCGTTACAAAAATGACTGGCATAATCTAGAAGGTTATTGGGAATGTGTCTTGTCAGTCTACTACATGGGGGTACCCTAGTTATCAGTTTCTACATGAACTCCAAGCATGTAAAAGGGAACTAAAAATTGGAATAAAATTCGAGAAAAACCTGGTTCCCACATGAATGAATTTAAACAATATATGCCCTCTCTCGAATTGGAAGTGGATCAGGAACCTTAAAATGATAGCTTGTATGATGATTACCTGCAAATCAAACAATAATTTAATTACTTACTACACAACAAATTTCAAGTGATGAGACAACAATCCAAGGTAGCCTGGTTGCAATAGAGTGATACAAATCCAAAATTCTTTTACTCCTGCATGTCTACAAGAAGATATTTTAATCACATTCGAGCACTAATTGAACATGATAGGTAGATCCTATATATTCTGAAATTGAAACTGAGGCCATCGGCTATTTCACTTCATTGTTTAATTGACCAGAGTGTAATTTTTTCCTAATTTCCAACCAATTTCTATTTTAAATTCACAAGGTCAACAAATTCTTTTGTAGTCAGTATCATATATACATACATATATATAGGGGCGTTTCGGAGCAACACTGTTTTGCAGCACCCCTACCCGTTCGTGAGCTACACCAATCTGAATCCAACAAAAATTTGTAGATGTTCAATCCATATATTATCATCGACTTAAAATTTGAGCTCGTTCCGACATTTATAACATTTTCAAAATTTTAGCTTAATTATTCATTGTTTAGACATTTATTCGACCTTTAAATTTAAACATCAAATATATTATTCTATGATTGTCAAAACAAGATCAAATTTTGGATGGATGATAATATAAATGTGGATTAAACATTTACAAATGTTTGTTTGATTTGGATTGGTGTAGCTCATGAACGGGTAGGGGTGCCTCGGCACCTCAGAATGCTCCTCACACACACACACACACACACACACACACACACACACACATATATATATATATATATATATATGTGTGTGTGTGTGTGTGTGTGTGTAAGTATATATATATATATATATATATATATATATATATATATATATAGTGTTGTGGGCGTTGTGCTATATACCATTCATGAGAGATTTTAACAAAATTTTCTAACTACAAATAGACTCAAAAGAAGTCAAATAACAGTTGATGCTTCCAGAATTTTTTCTTCAATGGATATCCTACACAAAAGTTAGTATACAAAATTATCAATGAATATACTTGTCGTAATCAGAATATCATAAAATCGAGGTTTTAACCATCTATGACTTTTTGATGATGACAATTATATTTGATATACGAGTATTAAAAATTATTGCTCCCTATATTTATACACAATAATTTCTCCTTGTTTGTCACCATTAATTTTTTTAGAGAAATATATGAATATAAAACACAAGCACAAGGAAACAAATACACGGAGCAAATAACCATATCACCGATACATAGGAGTTATGACCATGAAACATAAGACAACATACAACATCATGAATTATTTTAAAGTTTACACACATAGAACAAAACAAGCAAAAAATAAAATGATATTTCAACTGGGAAATAGTATAGTAAGATAAATTTCACTAAACATAACTACTGCTACTTACTGTTCCACTTATACCTCCCTTTGTTGAGTTGCCTCTCATTGATGAATCTTTGTTATTGCTATTTTCGTCATCCTCGCATCTTTGTTGTCATGGAATAGGATTAAATACCTCCGTAGATGAAGAGACAGAGCAAGTGATTTTCTCCTATATCTTTTTTCGAAAACCCTTGATAGAATTGAACGTTTTCTCCGTTTTGCTTTCCAAACACTTCATTTAAAGTTGGATCTTAGATTGGTTTTGAGAGAGGGTTATCATGGCTTGATGGGGGTTGCATTGGGACTTAGAATTTGTATAGAATCTTCTTCTTTTTCTTATTGTTTAGGACGAGTTGAAGATGTAATCTTTGGCTCGGAGGGTTATGGAAGACCTTGTTGATTATCGTTTAGTCATTCTTATAATGAAATGATGTGATTCAAATTAGGTTTTGCAGCAATCTCCATTAAGCCAAGCATCTTAGATCCTAATTCTCCGATGGAGGAGTTGTCGAATTTTGAGATTAAAACTTCATAACGAAAAAGAACTCTCATAATGTATTCCCAGTAGTGGATGGTTCTATATTTGCTTCTAATATTAATATCCTAAAATTCATCCGTTGCGACTTTTCCCTAACGTATTTTTTTATCAATATAGATGGCATATAAGGTTGGTAAATATTGTTTGCAAACTTTTTTATAGCTTCCAGCATGAGGTTGGGCATAAGGTAGTAGGGATCGAATAAAGGCACGGTGAAGTATATGAGCTTGAGGATATATGGGGTAGACATGAGATCATTTGCATTGGTTAGAGTATCAAAAAGGAATATGTGTAAAACTTTGTCAATAGCAAGTATGACCCATGGACAATGGAGGATTTCACCCATTCTTTGTAGAGGTAGAAAAATACAAACACCACAAATAAGTGACCAGACACAATCTTGTTTGTTTTAGTGTTCACAGTGATCCAAGTTCATGTGTGAATAATAGAGGTTGTCCAATGTAAACATTTTCTTTTATATAAGCACTTTTTACATCCATTTAAAAAAAATGAAATTATGAAAACATGTGAAATCTAATAAGATATGTATTGTTTCTATTCGTGCAATTGGAGCAAACGTTTCTTTATAGTCAATTCCATCTTAATTATATTCTTGTGCGACTAATCTAGCTTTATTTCTGGTTATATTACCTTATTCATCTCCTTTATTTTTTTAAATCCATTTAGTACCACTAATTATTTGATCGCTTGGTCTAGGAACAAGTTCCCAAACTTCGTTTTGTTCAAATTGATTTAGTTCGTACATTGTTGTTATCCAATAGTTATCAGTAGAAGCTTCTTTTGCATTTTTAGGTTCTATATTTAAAAGAAATGCTGCATATCCCATACGATTAAGTAGATTTGTAGTCCATCTTCTGCTTGTCAATTTCTCCTATTGTATTTTCTACTTGTCAATTTCTCCTATTATATTTTCTATTGGACGATTTCGTAAAGTTCTTGGAAGAGATCTTAATAAATTTTCATTACGAACAATGTTCCTACATTTTCAGTGTTATGAATAATGTTTTCATCTTCTTTGTTATGAATAATGTTTTAATCTTCTTCTAAATTGCTTTGAATATACGTATTTGTGATTTTCTTGGATATTATCTTATCATTCTCAAAGTTGTTATTAACATTAAAATTTTCGTCAAATGACACATGAAGTGTTTCTTTGATTGTTTTGTTTTTTTATTGAAAATTTGATAAGCTTTGCTTTGTTCTGAACATCCTACCTCTATCAAAATTCGGATCCAAATTACGAATCATTCTATGTTTAAAATAAAAAATTTTGACCCAAACGTTTTAAAACAAGAAATATTTTATTTTCTTTGATTAAAAATTTCATATGGAGTATGTTTTGTTAATGAACTAATGAAACCCTAATTCAAAACATAGCATGTAGTTGCTACAGCTTCTACCTGAAATTCTTAGATAATTTGCATCTGTTTTACAAAGTTCTTACATATTCTATTTTTCCTTTATACGACTCCATTTTGTTGTGTCATTCTAGGAAATAAAAAATTATGATAAATTCTCTTTTTATTACATAAATGTTAGAAACCTTCATTTTCAAGTTCACTTCAAGATCACTTCTTATATTTTTAAGATTTTGAATTCTTTTAGCAAAAATCTTAAAATTTTCAAACAAATCACTTTTATTCTTTAGAAAATTAGTCTAAGTATATCTTGAAAAATCATCTTCTATAACAAATACGTATTTTCCATGGTTTGTAGATTGAATTTGTGTTGGGCCAATGAGATAAAAATGTAATCAGTCTAGTGATTGTATAGTAGAAATATTTTTCTTTGATTTAAAAGACGAATTCTATAGTTTTCCTAATTGACAATCATCACAAATGGTGCTTATTTTAAGATTCATTTTTTGTAACCCCTTTACAAAACCATTTTTAGATAATTTATTCATAGCTTTGGAATTAATATGAAAAAAATCTTTTATGCCATAACCAAGGATCATTTTTTTTAGCCATAAAGCACATATTTGTATTATAATATATGTTCATATTTAAAATATAAATATTTTTATCTATGGAAAAATTGCTAAACTTATTCCTTGAAAGTGGGATATTGAATCCTTTGTCACACAAATGGCTGACACTAAGTAAATTATGTTTTAAATTGTTAACTAACTAAACATCAGTAATAAGAGGTAAATTAGATATACAACTGTTGCACACATCGCCTTTGACAATGACGTATTTTTTGGATCTATCCCCGAATGTGACAGAACTTCCATTTGTGTAGATAACGTTCGTTAGTATGTCCTTGCTTTCTGGAACATGTTTTGAGCAAACACCGCCTAAAATCCTTTTCTTTGATGGTAACTACAAAAAAAAGTAGAACATTGGTACCCACCGTTTTGTTAGGGTTCTAAGAGTTAAATATTAGGAAACCAAACCCAAATGGGTTCAAAATTCCCCTTATAAGTATTTTTTTATTTTTGTGAACATCTTCTATAAAAGATTTAATAAATTTATTCCTAATCAAAGAATTGCTAATTTTAGGTACCCAAATCTTAATAGATTTTGAAGTTTTAAAAACTGGTTTTATTATAACATTACTGCTTCTTTTATTGTATGGAGATTTATTACTCTTAGAAGTAATTTTTGAAATATTCTTATATCCTAATCCATTTTATTTGAAATAGCCTGAGAATTTTCTGAAATGTCAGAAATATTTTTTTTCTTCTGCCTTTATTAAAATTAGAGATATTTTTAGTGATATCACCTAATTTGGTCTTAAGGCTTGAGTTATTCTAATTATAAAATCATGATATTTTCTTTAAGATCAGGATTTTCAGACAATAGGGCATCGTTAGTTTCTTTTTGAGTTTCTATTTCTTGACTTAGTCTAGAAAGTTGAGGTGTCGTATTAGAAAAAGATTCTAGAGTAATTTCAAATTGTGGAAAATGGGCTCGAGGACAAAGTTTTAATTTTTTTTGGCCCAAAAAATGCGGCTTGGATAATTTCATGTAAAGGCCAAACTTCAGTTTATTTTTAGGCCTAAGTAAATAATGCTCTGTTTTTAACTTTCTTCTTTCCCCTTTCGATTTTCTTTCAATTTAAATAGAAAATCAAATCATTCATTAACTACGTGCATTTTAGATCGTTAATTGGATTATTTTGTTTCTTTTATTAAATCGATCTCAACAGGTAATTTAACCCCAATTTAGTTTTTTGTTTTCGATCGATTCGATCTATTATTCACTGTTTCTTTGTTATGTTTTTTTGATCTTATTTTCTTATGAATTTATAGGTTATTTGCATCATGTCTGATTTGGTTTCAATCAGTAGAGAAGAACAAGGTTATGTTTTTGGATACGCTGTTATGATTTTTTCAGATTTTAATGCTATGTGCATTTAGCATTTTCTTGCTGTTTAATATTTATTTTGACTGTACATGGTTTTTCGACATCTTATAATATCATTTGTTATTTATATCTGAATCTGTATAATTTTTAGCAGGAGCAATCTTGGGAATAACATTTTGGTTTTATTTTTACTTGATGAGTGTAGTTACTCTGTTTGACTGGACATGAGTTGTTCTTTAATTGCTGTTAAGAATAGTATATGCGAATACTGGACACATCTTACTCCTAGTTCTATTGAAATATCATATAATTTGGAAAGTAAGATTATCACAGTTGATACTGATTCAGATTTGCATACAATATTGTGCTTTCAAATTTATAAGAAGAGTCCTTTTTTATTTTCACTGTTAGGTTGTGCCATCATGCTCTGGAGCTCAATGTTGACAGTATTTTTTCAGTCAATTCTAATCAGCAGAGCATTTCAGTTTGTTCTAGTTCTTATAGCATCGAGTCTTGTGGTGAATCAAGTTCTTATTTGAAAGATATTATGAAGAAAGGGTGTCAAATGAATCTTATGGATTTTATTGGTTATTGTTTCAGTGGTGCTGAAGATTTTAGGGAGTTTCTAATGGCTTATTAAATAAAAGAAGGACATGAATTGATTTTTGTTAAAAATTGTCCTGAAAGAATATCTGTCATATACTCTTGGAATAAGGAAGGTTGTAAATTCAATTTAAATGCTTCTTCGGATCCTAGACAACCTCTTCGTTTCTTTATTAGAACTTATAACTTTGAACATTCGTGTGGTGCTGGATTAAGAGATGTTAAGAAAGTCCATATTTCTAGTAAAATTATTAAATCTTTGATTATTGATTAAATTAGAGATGACCTTATGAAGAAGCCGAAAGATATTATTGCTGAATTTAGAAGAGAGATTAATTTTGATCTTTCTTATTATTTCGCATACTCTGGAAAAAATTGGCTTTGAAGGAAATTTATGGAAATGATGCTATGTCATACAATGAATTAAATTGGTATTTGGAGATTTTGAAGAAAACTAATCCAGGAAGTTATGTTGCTTTGGATGTTGATCCGTCGAGTCAGCAATTTGAAAGAGTTTGCATTGTATTTAATGCTTTCTTAGTTGGTTTTCGACATTGTCATCTGCTTATATTTCTAGATGCAGCATTTTTTAAAGGGTATACCCGGAGTTTTATTAGCAGCCATTGCAAAAAATTGAAACCAAGGTTTCAGTTTTAGTCTTTGTCTTTTATTTTTTTAAGTGGTTTAGTATTTTGTTTTTGAATTCTTTAGTATGCGATTTTTGGTGAAGTTCATGTATTTTCAGGGAATGTTGGTGAATTTCATGCTAGTGGATTTAGTTTTGATGACGTGTTGAACTAGATTTGATCAACCCTGGCCTAATGTTTAAGTTTTTGTCAGAATTGAATCTTGCTTTACAGTTCAAATTTTCAAGTTGATTACCATTTGATCATTACATCATCGAAAAATATTGTTACTGAAAAGTATTTGCTTACAAAAATTTCTACTTGTTGCCTTTAGTTGATGATACATCTCTGGATTCCCTTGGCTGCTCTGGAATTGACAATAGGCCATGCTATATAACAACATAACATTAGGTTTTTTCACTGTAATAGGTTTGGGTTTGTAATGAATTAATGCAAGTTGGTATGCATGCTACAATCCAGATTAGAGGCTGCCTTTCTTTGGTGTAGGGTTGCCATACATGTTGTACATGTCTGGGCCAAGGCTACTAGCTAGTGTGATGGCCTAGGAGCCATTATATGGATAACATATTGCATATATTTATAACACTGAATATTGCACTTCATTTGCATTATATTTGATAATGCTAATCTAGTTAGCATTTTTTGTTCATAGTTTTACAAATTCCATTTGACAGACAGATATTGAAATACTGCATGTTCTATTTTCTTATTTTGCTGCTGCATTTTTTGTTTGTTTAATACTATGGAATACATAATGCTGGTATTTTTTTCATTGTATTGTATATTATTGCTTTTTTTCTATGCATTCATGAAATATATTATGACATATTGCATTGGCATTTTAATCTTTGTTTCTTATAAGAGTGTATTTAAATAAAAAATTCACTGCTGTGAATCTGAACCACATTAAGTTTTATATTTTTTTTAGCATTTTTCCTCTGTGTATTATATTGCTTATTTTGTTTCCTATTTGCTTTCTCTGTTATTCTGTGCGTCTATGTTTTTTTTATTTTTGTTTAGTTTTGAGGGATTGACATAGAAATATTATAAAACTACTTTTTTCCTATTTATTTAATAGTTGCAATCCTAAAGTACATGATACTCTTTTTCCTTTAGCAATTTTTTGTGTTTATCATATTATTTCATTTTTTTCTATTTGCTTCATTAATTTGGTCATGAAATTCATTATGCTAGGTTACATTAGCATTTTTAAATCCTTATGTACTATAAGGCTCCTGTGTATCATATGACAGCAATTTTATCATACTTATTTCTTAGTTCTCATCCTAAGATACATTATGCTTTTTTGCTTTACCTTTTTTTGTTCTGCATCATATTGTTGCTTTTTTTTGTTTCAGTGATTTAGTCATGACATATGTCATGATAGTTTACTTTAGCATTTTTTAATTACATGTAGCATGGTATATGTAAGATATTGAATTGATTTATATTTTGATATTCAGTTTTTTTTTTTTTTATGTTTGCATTTTAAATTTGTAATGCATTTTTTCAGGTTTCTTTCCACTAGCTATGGGAGTCGTCTCACATGAAAATGAATCAAATTGGACTTGGTTTTTAGAGAATCTAAAAGAGATGCTTCATGAAGATCGTGAATTAGTTTTTATGTCTGATCGTCAATGGGGTTTGCTCTTAGGTGTTCCGAAAGTGTTTCCATCTTCTTTTCATAGTTATTGTACATTTCATATGGAGCAAAATATTGGTTCAGTGGTTAAAGCTTGCAAGGGTGATACATCAATTGTTGGTTTGTTTAAACTTATAACTCGAGCTTCCAATCTATCTGATTTTGAAGGTTATATGTTAAAATTTAAAGAAATTGGAGGTGTTGCCGCAATCAACTTCCTTAAAGACAAACCTTTAGAACATTGGGTAGATTTGTTTTTTCAAGGTAGAAGATATGGAGAATATTCTTCTAACATGACTGAGAGCTTTAACTCTTGGATTGTGGATGATAGATTTATGCCGATTACATCTTGTCTAGATGGAATTCGAGTGAAAGTAATTGAACAAATGGCAAAGCGGAAGGAAGAATGCCATAAGTGGACTACTATTTTATGTGCAGTCATGTAGCAACGGTTGTCAAAGTTAGTTGAAGATGGGTTTTGATGGAATGCATATAGGTCTTCTGAAAATATTTTTGAAGTTAGATCTCCTATTTCACATCATGTTGATCTTGAAAAATATTGTGTAGCTGCAATCAGTGGAAAGTTACCAGTTTTCCATGTGCACATGCTGTTAAGTGTATGAATAAATCCAGGCTATCGGTATATAAATTTATGGAATATTATTTTATAGCTAATGCTTATAGAGCTAGTTATGCACAAGCTATTAATCCAATTACAACTGTCGGTAAGCCAATTGTTATTGAATATGAAATTGTAATTTGGCCGCCTAAAGAAATTCGAGGTGCTGGAAGACCTTCCACTAAAAGACATGGTGGCTTTTCTTATTCTCAAAATAAGCGGAATAAACGCAGCAAGTGTGATCAAGTTGGACATAACAAGAGGAATTGCCATTTGTATATATTTTATATTTTATACTCAACTTAAAAAAAAAATCTCGAATATAGATCAGTTATCATTGATGTTTTGTATTTTATCATTTTCACATTATAGGTACCCAATTAGGCCTTGCGTCTAGATGTCTTTTACATGTCATAGGTACTCGATTAGGCCTTGCGTCCAGAAGTCTTTTACGTGTCATAGGTACCCGATTAGGCCTTGTGTGCGGATGTGTTTTACGTGTCATTGTACCCGCTCGGTAAAATAATCCTTACTGGGGGCAGATCCGATGCAGAACGACCCGATCATGCGTTGCATCTAGAAGCTTTTTACGTGTCATAGGTACTCGATTAGGCCTTGTGTTTGGAAGTTTTTTACGTGTGATAGGTGCCCAATTAGGTTTTGTGTATGAATGTCTTTTACGTGTCATGGGTACCTGCTTGGTTAATCAATCCCTAATGGGTGCAGAATCATTACTGGAGTACTCGATTAAGACTTTCATCCAAAAGTATTTTACATGTCATAGGCATCCGATTAGGCCTTGTGTCCGGATGTGTTTTGCGTGTCATTGTACCCGCTCGGTTAAACAATCCCTACTGGGTGCAGAATCATTATTGGAGTACCTGATTAAGTCTTGCATCCAGAAGTCTTTTACGTGTCATAGGTACCCGATTGGGCCTTATGCATGGATGTGTTTTACGTGTCATTGTAACCACTCAGTTAAACAGTCCATACTGGGTGCAAAACCATTACTAAACAACCTGATTAGGCCTTGCATCCGGAATCTTTTTACATGTCATAGATACCCGATTAGCCTTGTGTCTGAATGTTTTTTACGTATCATGGGTACCCGCTCAATTAAACAATCCCTAATGGGTGTAAAATCATTACTGGAGTACCTGATTAAGCCTTGCATCCAGAAGCTTTTTATGTATCATAGGTACCCGATTAGGCCTTGTGTCCGGATGTGTTTTACGTGTCATTGTACTCGCTTGGTTAAACAATCTATGCTGGGTGCAGAATCGTTGTTGAACGACTCGATTAGGCCTTATGTCCGGAAGCTTTTCATGTGTCATAGGTACCCGATTAGGCCTTGTGTCTGAATGTCTTTTAGGTGTCATGGGTACCCGCTAGGTTAAACAATCCCTACTGGGTGCAGAATCATTGCTGGAGTACCCGATTAAGTCTTGCATCCAGAAGCCTTTTACGTGTCATAGGTACCCGATTAGGCCTTGTGTCCAGATGTGTTTTGCGTATCATTGTACTCGCTTGGTTAAACAATCTTTGTTGGGTGCAGAATCGTTGCTGAACGACTCGATTAGGCCTTGTGTCCGGAAGCTTTTTATGTGTCATAGGTACTCAATTAGGCTTTGTGTCTGAATGTCATTTACGTGTCATGGGTACCCGCTCGGTTAAGCAATCCTTACTCGGTGTTGAATCATTGCTGGAGTACCTGATTAAGCCTTGCATCCAGAAGTCTTTTACGTTTCATAAGTATCCGATTAGGCCTTGTGTGCAGATTTGTTTTACGTTTCATTGTACCCGCTCGGTTAAACAATACATACTGGGTGCAAAATCATTGTTGAACGACCCGACTGGGCCTTGCGTCCAAAAGCTTTTTACATGTCATAGGTACCAGGTTAGGCCTTGTGTCTTAATGTCTTTTACGTATCTGGGTACCCGCTCGGTTAACAATTCCTACTGGGTGCAGAATCATTGCTGGAGCAGCCGATTAGGTCTTTCATCCAAAAGTCTTTTACGTGTCATAAGTACCCGATTAAGCCTTGTGCCCGGATGCGTTTTTCATGTCATTGTACCCGCTCGGTTAAACAATCTTTACTGGGTGTATAATCGTTACCGAACGACCCGATTAGGCCTTGCATCTGGAAGCTTTTTACGTGTCATGGGTACCTGATTTGTCCTTGTGTTTAAATGTTTTTTACGTGTCATGGGTACCCGCCAAGTTAAACAATCCCTACTAGGTGTAGAATCAATGCTGGAGTACCTTGATTAAGCCTTGAATCCAGAATTCTTTTACATGTCATAGGTACCCGATTAGGCCATGTGTGCGGATGTGTTTTACCTTTCATTGTACACGCTCGGTTAAACAATCCATATTGGGTGTAGAATCGTTGCTGAACGACCCGATTAGGCCTTGCGTCCGAAACTTTTTACATGTCATAGATACCTGATTAGGCCTTGTGAGCGGATGTATTTTACATGTCATTGTACTCGCTCTGTTAAATCCATACTGGGTGCAGGATCTTTGTTGAACGACCCGAATAGGCCTTGCGTTCGGAAGCTTTTTATGTGTCATAGGTACTCGATTAGGCCTTGTGTCTGAATGTCTTTTACGTGTCACGGGTACCCGCTCGATTAAAAAATCCCTACTGGGTGCAGAATCATTGCTGGAGTACCCGATTAAACCTTGCATCCAAAAGTCTTTTATGTGTCACAGGTATCAGATTATGCCTTATGTGCGGATGTATTTTACGTGTCACTGTACCCGCTCGGTTAAACAATCCATACTGAGTGCAGAATCGTTGTTGAACGACCCGATTAGGCCTTGCGTCTGGAAGCTTTTTATGTGTCATAGGTACTCGATTAGGCCTTGTGTCTGAATGTCTTTTACGTGTCATGGTTACCCGCTCGGTTAAACACTTCCTACTGGGTGCAGAATCATTGCTGGAGTACCCATTTAGCCATGCATCTAGAAGTCTTTTATATGTCATAGGTACTCGATTACGCCTTGTGTGCAGATGTGTTTTACGTGTCATCGTACCCGCTCCGTTAAACAATCCATACTGGGTGCAGAATCGTTGCTGAACGACCCGACTAGGCCTTGTGTCCGGAAGCTTTTTACGTGTCATAGGTACCCGATTAGGCCTTATGTCTGAATGTCTTTTACATATCATGGGTACCCGCTCAATTAAACAATCCTTATTGGGTGTAGAATCATTGCTGGAGTATCCGATTAAGTTTTGCATCTAGAAGTCTTTTACGTGTCATAGGTACCTGTTTAGGCCTTCTTTTCGAATGGGCTTTACATGTCATTGTACCCGCTCGGTTAAACAATCCATACCGGGTGCAGAATCTTTGTTGAATGACCCGATTAAGCCTTGCGTCCGGAAGCTTTTTACATGTCATAGGTACCTGATTAGGTCTTGTGTCTGAATGTCTTTTATGTATCATGGGTACCCACTCGGTTAAACAATCCTCACTGGGTGTAGAATCATTGTTGTAGTACCCAATTAAGCCTCACATCCAAAAATCTTTTACATGTCATAGGTAGCCGATCAGGACTTGTGTGTGGATATGTTTTATGTGTCATTGTACTTGCTCGGTTAAACAATCCATGTTGGGTGCAGAATCGTTGTCAAACGACCTGATTGGGCCTTGCGTCCGGAAGATTTTTACATGTCATAGGTACCTGATTAGGCCTTGTGTCTGAAAGTCTTTTACGTATCATGGGTACCCGCTTGCTTAAACAATCCTTATTGAGTGCAGAATCATTGCTGGAGTACCCGATTAAGCTTGCATCCAGAAGTCTTTTACATGTCATAGGTACCCGATTAGGTGTTGTGTGCGGATGTGTTTTACGTGTCATTATACCCGCTTGGTTAGATAGTCTTTACTGGGTGCAGAATCGTTGCTAAACGACCCAATTAGGCCTTGCGTCCGAAATCTTTTTACGTGTCATAGCTACCCGATTAGGCCTTGTGCCTGAATGTCTTTTACGTGTCATGGGTACCCGCTTGGTTAAACAATCTCCACTGGGTACAGAATCATTGTTGGAGTACCCGATTGAGCCTGGCATCCAGAAGTCTTTAACGTGTCATAGGTACACGATCAGGCCTTGTGTGCGGATGTGTTTTATATGTCATTGTACCCGCTCGGTTAAACAATCTATATTGGGTGCAGAATCGTTGCTGAACGACCCGATTAGGCCTTGCGTTCGGAAGCTTTTTACATGTCATGGGTACCCGAGTAGGCCTTGTCTCTGAATGTCTTTTACGTATCATGGGTACCCGCTCGGTTAAACAATCCTTTCTGGGTGCAGAATCATTGCTGGAGTACCCGATTAAGCCTTGCATCCAAAAGTCTTTTACATGTCATAGGTGCCTGATTAGTCCTTGTGTCCGAATGTGTTTTACGTGTCATTGGTACCTGCTCAGTTAAACAATTCTTACTGGGTGCATAATTGGTTCTGAACGACCCGATTAGGCCTTGCGTCTTGTTATGTCAAAGGTATTAGCTTAGGCTTAAGTCCAGCAATCTTTTGAATCTCATAAGTACTATCTTAGGTTTGAATCTAGTCGTACTTTAAAATTAATTAGATTGTTCGATCAATCAATATATTTTCGGTATAGATTGGTTATCAAAGGTACGCAACCAAGCTTGAGTTCGGTCGTCCTTTGAATGTCGTAAATACTCGCTTAGGTTTGAGTCCGAATGTTCTTTACAGTCGTTTAAATTGTTCGGTTAACTAATTTGTTTTTGGTTAGTTTTGAAAATACATGATCAAGCTTGAGTCTGACCGTCCTTTGAGTCTCGTAAGTACCTGCTTAGATTTAAATCCGAATGTCCTTTACAATCGTTTATATTGTTCAATTAACTATTGTGTTTTCAGTATAAATTGGTTTTCAGGGGTTATTGCTTAGGGCTAAGTCCGGCCGTACTTTTGAGTTTTGTATGTACTTGCTTAGGTTTGAATCTGGTCGACCTTTACAATCATTTATATTGTTTGGTTAACCAGTATGTTCTCAGTATAAATTGGTTTTTAAAGGTGCTCGATTAGGATTGTGTCCTGCTATCATTTGAATCTCGTATGTACTCGGTTAGGTTTGAATTTGGTTGTCCTATACAATCGTTTATATTGTTAGGTATATATTTATTCGTATGGGTATCTGATTAGGTTTTGAATATTGTTTTCTTTTATATCCGTATGTACCTGATTGAACTTGGAGTCTGAATGTCGTTCGCGTTTCTGGATTTGGTCGGTTGAATGAAATATTTTGGTTATAGATTCATTTATGGTTATTTTGTTTAAATAATTTATTTTTATTTTAGATTGATATGCTAAACAGTTAGTTATAAAAATGTTATTTGTTATAGCATTTTTAATTCAGGATACAGTAGATTCATTTACGGTTATGGTGATTAAATAATTCAATTTTATTTTAGATTGGTATGCCTGAACAATTATTTATAATAATGCTATTTGTTTATAGCACTTTAATTCATACATTTCATCACATAACATCAGACATAAACCAACCATACACATAACAATTCTTCTGAACGATCACAATCTGAAAGACATAAACACAACCCAACACATACACATAACAATAACCTCCAAACCATCACAAAGATCTCAAAAAGCCAATATGCAGTGCCATAAAACAACAATTCTCCCAAAATTCTTATTACACAAAAACATCAGACATAAACCAATCCAAACAACATGCAACAACACGAATTTTCATTAAAACACCTAGTCACAATCAATTCAGCTTCAACTACTATGTATGAAATTAAAACAGAGCAATTTACCACATGGAGGTTAGAAATTTGTACATGTACAATTCTGTCCATACCACAATTTTTTAATCCATGTTCAGCCACTACTTTAACATCAATTCAAATTACTAAAACTCAATTATAATTAGCAACTAAATGTCTAAACAACAAATTATAATTGAATTAAAACAGGCGCTACATCAACAATTCAGTGTTTCCTTCGTTCATGTTCTTTCTTCCTCACAACATTTTCAATTTCTTCTAGGGACGAGTTTGCAAAGTAAATCACAATATCCCAACTTCTTGGTGGGTCATCCAGTATGTTGAACACTGTGTTAGCACAGAGGAGATTGATATCTTCCTTTTTATATTCCTCTGGTAGATTTTTGTCTCTGTCCAATTTTTCGATGAATATCATCACAAATAATGGACAGTCGGAACTGCAAAATAATAAATAAGGATTGGAATAAGAAATGCAATGCTATGATCATTTAGCTTTTTGCCAACGGATTATTTGGCAAAAACCATGTGCTGTGTTCAAATATTATCCAATTTCCAGGAAGGAACACATAATCGTCGAACATCCTTCAATTTCTCCAGTTTATATTTTATTTTCCTAGGATTTTATGGAATGAAACATTATGGCATGGTACATCAACTTTCCCCTCAAGTAAACTATTGCATAATAGAATGAACTGATGATTTTATTTAGTTTGTCAGTCGCAGAATATGACCTAATAGAGTTGTATCATAGTAACCTCAAAAACACTATTCTCCCGAACGACCAAACCCAGAAATGCATGCAAAGGACAATATGAAAGTGTTTTCACTGTATTATTGTAAAAGTCAGGCAGTATGGTACAGAGATACGAAAAATGCAAGGTGTTGTATGGATATTTAAATAATAATAAGGTTCCTACCTTAAGAATAAAACAAAAATGATATTACATTTTAGCATTTATATTAACAGTTTAAGTTGCACATGTAAAAGACAATATGAAGGTGTTTTCACTGTAATATGGTAAAAGGCAGTATTGGTACAAACATATAATGGTTTGAGCATTTAGTATCTATTAAAAAAAAACTGTTAATGTTCACTTACAAGTCGAAATCTTGTTGTGGGCGTTGTGGCTGTTTCATCGGCTTTGTTCCAATATTTTTGTTTATAATGTTGTCTTCAGCCAATTTTTGATAGATTATCATTTCAATCTTTTTTCTCTGTATCAAAAAAAAATACATAGCTTTTTTCCAATATACATCCAAATATATATATATATTTATGATAATAACAATTTTACCATCCTCAGAGATTCCTTATAGTGTTTATTTGATACAGAGGTTGATCTTCTGGGCCTCAATGAATCATAGTGGTTCCATTGCATTTTAACATAGTCCAAAGTTAGTAGAGTCCAATGGTTGATGTAATGAAAGGGAAAGAATATGGTTTCTGCAACTTCGTCTTTGACAATTTTTTGGACCATTGGGTTAACCAATGTTTGAACAACATTTTCAACATCTGTTTGTATGGCATGCTTCAAATAAACTTGAAAACTATTAATTTATTTTCGATATTTACAATTTTAAAGTAAAAGTTTTGTTTACCGTCATGATTGTACTGAATATGTAGTTGTGTTCGTATGTATTTGCATTTGAAGTAAACCAGTCAATAACCTGCATTATGAAAATAATGTTAGCTTAGTATATTATTTTAACATGGAATTTGCATCTATATAAATTTGTTATCTGGATGTTGCATTGTATATAAATAATGCTAGGGGGAGATAGCATTTTATTACCAATATGTTGTTTGATTTAAAAAACATCATAATGCTATGATACTTTAGCATTTTAGTAACAGCAAATTGCTTAAATATAAAAATCAAAATGATAATAGATTTTATCATTTATGTAATAGCATGTTGACTACCTAATTAAAAATCAAAATGTTGGTAGAAGCTAACATTTTTTGAACAACATTTTGTAATATCATAAATTTATTATAATGCTAGCAGTATTTAGTATTTTTCAATCATCATGTTATTAAAAAAAATGACAATGCTAGTAGAATTAGCCTTTCACGAACAGTGTGCTGTTTATGTAAAAAGTGATCATAATGATAGCGGAAAATAGTCTTTTGCGAACAACATGCTGGTTTATAAAAAAATTCCAAAATGCTAGTGAAGGCTAAAATTTTAAAAAATAACAATCACAATGCTACAAGTTAGCATCTTAGGAACAGAATATTGCTTAATAACTAAAAAACTTCCTATTACAATTTACATTTACCTCACCATCTGTAAATTCTTCAAATAGCAGATCTTTTAGCATGGACTATACAATTGTTATCCCTCCTCTTTCAGGATTATCATTTTGCCTAGCTATCATGCTATATTTATATTTTAATTTAAAAATATTAAAATATATCACAGATTCATTTAAAATATATCACAGATTCATTTAAATAAATTCAGATTTTAACGAGTACAAAATCTTACTTTGTTTTGTCTCCGCATGCAAAGAAAGCCCTGATTAAGTTTTGCTTGTGAGAATCTAGGAGCTATAATATCGGACTCTTTATAATATTTCTTTGGTGATATACTTTCCTTCTTGGAGAATATTTGCCAACTTCAATAAGTTATACATCTTGAACTTCATCATCTGTACTAGATTCTTCTTTCTCTTCTTCGACCAGTTCTTTCTCTTTTTCAGTTTCTTCAACTTTTGTATCACTTTCGTCACTTCCATCTTCATCCTCATCTTCATCTTCATATCCATCCTCATCTTCATTGCTTGTTTTTTCAGTATCTACTTCACCATCAGTTCCATCTTCTTTTTTATTCTCCTCTTCTTCACATTCATCTTCATTCTCTTCATCATGTGTTTTATCTTCTCTTTTATTCTCTTCACTTTCTTCTTCATTCTCATTTTCTATTTCATCATTTTTTTCCTCCACCATTTCACTGTATTTTTCATCGTTTTTTGATTTTTTTTTTTTTTGCGGTATACTACTTTATACTGAAATTGGGAATCAACTTTTGGCTTCCTCTTTTTCCCATTTAATCTTTCAATCATTGAACTTGGTGTTATATTTTTAAGCCGCTGGCTTCTTCTTCTCACATACTTCTCTTCTTTGTTTTCCACTTTTTTGAACTCTTCCTAGGTCTCATTATGTGGTGTGCTTAGAAGGTCGAAAGAAGAAGGGGTAAGTTTCTCTATAAACTTCTGAATAATTAGATTTTTCTGTTCCTTATCAGATTCTTGGAGCACTGATTTTAGCATGCGAATTTCTTTTTCTTTCTAAATTAATTCTTCTTCTCTTTTTTTCCTTAGCTCCTTTTCTTCCTTCAACTTTGTTTTCACATCCTTCAATTTATTGTCCAATTGTCTAATTTAAAATTTTGCATTTTGATTTGTCTGTCTTTTTCATCAATTCCTAACCTTTCATCTTCACATTCACTTGTAAGCTCTTTTATTTGCAAAAGTGCTTTGTTCTTCAATTCATCAAGTAACATCTTCTCTTTAGATGTTATTTTCTTAATTCCAAATGAAATTTGTAATCGGTGAACATAAGAAGTTTTTTATTCATAAATTCATATATTATTTCTAATATTTTGAAGTGCTAGGATGTTCTAGCATATTAATATGTGCATATAAATAAATATAAAATTATTTAATGAATTACGCTGCTAAGTTTTGAGTGATAAAGGGATTGTTACAAAACCAAATGCATTGTTGAAATGCTAGCAGAATTTAGTATTTTCCAATCAATATATAAATCACACAAAAAATCATAATGCTAGCAGAATTAGCATTTCACTTATAGTGTTCTGTTAACTTAAAATTTATTATAATGGTAGGATAGTTTAGCATTTCAATAACAGCAAATTGGTTAAATAAAAAAATCAAAATGATAGGAGATGTTAACATTTTTGTAATAGCATGTCGACTACTAGACTAAAAATCAAAATGCTTTTAGAAGCTAAGTATTTTTTGAACAACTTTCTGTAATCACAAAAAAAAAAACATAACGCTAGGAGAATTAGCATTTCACTTACAGTGTTCTGTTTACTTAAAATTTATTATAATGGTAGGATAATTTAGCATTTTATTAACAACAGATTGCTTAAATAAAAAGTTCAAAATGATAGGAGAGGTTAGCATTTTTGTAATAGCATGTCGACTACTAGACTAAAAATAAAAGTGCTTTTAGAATCTAAGTATTTTTTGAACAACTTTTTTAATCACAAAAAAAAATTAAAAAAATTCATAATGCTAGGAGAATTAGCATTTCACTTACACTGTTTTGTTTACTTACAAAGTTATTATTATGGTAGGATAGTTTAGCATTTTATTAACAGCAAAATGCTTAAATAAGAAAATCAAAATGATAGGGGAGGTTAGCATTTTTGTAATAGCATGTTGACTATTAGACTAAAAATCAAAATGCTTTTAGAAGCTAAATATTATTTGAACAACTTTTTGTAATCACAAAAAAAATTTCATAATGCTAGGAGAATTAGCATTTCACTTAGAGTGTTCTGTTTACTTAAAAAGTTATTATAATGGTAGGATAGTTTAGCATTTTATTAACAACAAATTGATTAAATAAGAAAATCAAAATGATAGGAGAGGTTAGCATTTTTGTAATAGCATGTCGACTACTAGACTAAAAATCAACATGCTTTTAGATGCTAAGTATTATTTAAACAACTTTTTGTAATCACAAAAATAAAAAATCATAATGCTAGGTGAATTAGTATTTCACTTATAGTGTTCGGTTTACTTAAAAAGTTATTATAATGGTAGTATAGTTTAGCATTTTATTAACAGCAAATTGCTTGAATAAAAAAACTGAAATGATAGGAGATGTTAGCATTTTTGTAATAGCATGTCGACTACTAGACTAAAAATCAAAATGCTTTTAGATGCTAAGTATTATTTGAACAACTTTTTGTAATCACAAAAAAAAATTCAGAATGCTAGGAGAATTAGCATTTCACTTACAGTGTTCTGTTTACTTGAAAAGGTATTATAATGGTAGGATAGTTTAGCACTTTATTAACAGCAAATTTATTAAATAAATAAAAATCGAAATGATAGGAGAGGTTAGCATTTTTGTAATAGCATGTAGACTACCGGACTAAAAATCAAAATGCTTTTAGATGCTAAGTATTATTTGAACAACTTTTTGTAATCACAAAAAAAAATTCATAATTCTATTAGAATTAGCATTTCACTTACAATATTCTGTTTAATTAAAAAGTTATTATAATGGTATGATAGTTTAGCATTTTATTGACATAAAATTTCTTAAATAAAAAGAATCGAAATGATATGAGAGGTTATCATTTTTGTAATAGCATGTCGACTACTCGACTAAAAATCAAAATGCTTTTACGAGCTAAGCATTTTTTTGAACAACTTTTTGTAATCACAAAGAAAAATTTCATAATGCTAGGAGAATTAGTATTTCACTTACAGTGTGCTGTACAGATAAAATAATTTACATTAACCAGTGTTAACTACTGTGTTTCCAGTATTAAACAGAAAATTATAAAAGTAATTGCATTATTAAAATTTTAACAACATAAAATATTATCATACCTTTTTATCATCCATATTGGGTAGGATTTCCTTTGACACAATGTTTTTTATCAAGTTTAGCGACCATCTTGCAAATCTTAGAGATCCACTTATCCACTCTTTTCTTAGCTTAAGTATATCAACATGTTCACATAGAAAATACTAAAATGCTTGGTTAACCTACGATTACATGGCATGACCGAGCCGTTAATTGGCATATGTAAATGACAGGTTAACCTGGCACTACAGTGAGTGGCCGAGCTCTTGAAAATTTTGCGAAAATGCTAGATTAACCTGTCATTACATAGCATGACCGAGCCCTTAACCAACATATGTAAATGACAGGTTATTCTAGCACGACAGCGAGTGGCCGAGCCCTTGAAAATTTTATGAAAATGCTAGATTAACCTGCCATTACATGGCATGACCGAGTCGTTAACCGGCAGATGTAAATGATAGGTTATCCTAGCACTACAGCGAGTGACCGAGCCCTTGAAAATTTTAAAAAATGCTAGGTTAACCTGCCATTACATGGCATGACCGAGCTGTTGACCGGCATATGTAAATAACAGGTTAACCTAGCACTACAATGAGTGGATGAGCCCTTGAAAATTTTACGAAAATGTTAGGTTAACCTGCCATTACATGGCATGGCCGAGCCGTTAACCGACATAAGTAAATGACAGGTTATCATAGCATTACAGCGAGTGGCCGAGCCCTTGAAAATTTTAAGAAAATGCTAGGTTAACCAACCATTACATGGCATGACCGAGCCGTTAACCAGCATATGTAAATGACAGATTAACCTAGCACTATAGTAAGGGGCCAAGCCCTTGAAAATTGTATGAAAATGTTAGGTTAACCTGCCATTACATGGCATGACCGAGCCGTTAACCAGCATATGCAAATGACAGGTTATCCTAGCACTACAGCAAGTGGTCGAGCCCTTGAAAATTTTACGAAAATGCTAGGTTAACCTGCCATTACATGGCATGACCGAGCCGTTAACCGACATATGTAAATGACAGGTTATCCTAGCACTATAGCGAGTGGCCGAGCACTTGAAAATTTTACGAAAATGCTAGGTTAACCTGCCATTACATGGCATGACCAAGCCCTTAACTGGCATATGTAAATTACAGGTTAACCTAGCACTACAGTGGGTAGCCGAGCCCTTGAAAATTTTGCGAAAATGCTAGATTAACCTGTCATTAGCCCTTAACCAACATATGTAAATGACACGTTAACCTAGCACTACAGCGAGTGGCCGAGCACTTGAAAATTTTATGAAAATGCTAGGTTAACCTGCCATTACATGGCATGACCGAGCCGTTAACCAATATGTAAATGACAGGTTATCCTAGTACTACAACGAGTGGCCGAGCTGTTGAAAATTTTACGAAAATGCTAGGTTAACCTGCCATTACATGGCATGACCGAGCCGTTAACCGGCATATGTAAATGATAGGTTAACCTAGCTCTACAGTGAGTGGCCGAGCACTTGAAAATTTTACGAAAATGCTAGGTTAACCTGCCATTACACGGCATGACCGAGCCATTAACCGGCATATGTAAATGACTGGTTAACCTAGCACTACAGTTAGTGGCCGAGCCATTGAAAATTTTGCAAAAATGCAAAATTAACTTGTCATTACATGGCAAGACCGAACCCTTAACCGACATATGTAAATGACAGGTTAACCTAGCACTACAGCGAGTGGCCAAGCACTTGAAAATTTTACGAAAATGCTAGGTTAACCTGCCATTACATGGCATGACCGAGCCGTCAACTGGCATATGTAAATGACAGGTTATCCTAGCACCACAGCGAGTGGTCGAGCCCCTTAAAATTTTACAAAAATGCTAGGTTAAACTGCCATTACATGGCATGACCGAGCCGTTAACCGACATATGTAAATGACAGGTTAACCTAGCACTATAGTGAGTGACCGAGCACTTGAAAATTTTACGAAAATGCTAGGTTAACCTGTCATTACATGGCATGACGGAGCCGTTAATTGGCATATGTAAATGACAAGTTAACCTAGCACTAGTTTTGTGAAAATGCTAGATTAACCTGTCATTACATGGCATGACCGAGCCCATAACCGATATATGTAAATGACAGGTTAACCTAGCACTAGAGTGATTGGCCGAGCACTTGAAAATTTTGCGAAAATGCTAGGTTAACTTGCCATTACATGGCATGACCGAGCCGTTAAACGGCATATGTAAATGACAGGTTATCCTAGCACTACAGTTAGTGGCCGAGCCCTTGAAAATTTTACGAAAATACTAGGTTAACCTGCCATTACATGGCATGACCAAGCCGTTAACCAGCATATGTAAATGACAGGTTAACCTAGCACTACAGTGAGTGGCCGAGCACTTGAAAATTTTACGAAAATGCTAGGTTAACTTGCCATTACATGACATGACTGAGCCGTTAATCGACATATGTAAATGACAGGTTAACCTAGCACTACAGTGAGTGGTCGAGCCCTTGAAAATTTTATGAAAATGCTAGGTTAACCTATAATTACATGGCATGACCGAGCCCATAAACGACATATGAAAATGTCAGGTTATCCTAGCACTACAGCGAGTGGGCGAGCCCTTGAAAATTTTACGAAAATGCTACGTTAACCTGCCATTACATGGCATGACCGAGCTGTTAACCGCCATATGTAAATGACAGGTTAACGTAACATTATAATGTATGAAAATGCTAGATTAATCTAACATTATATTGCACAAAATGATTTCTTTAATATCGTGTTATAATACAATTCTGTATTTTAATACAATTTTATATTGTTTTGTTATCTCTATCTTGCAGGAAATATCGGATTCTTCTCCTGAGAATAAAAAAAGCAAAAAGCGAAAAATAGCTGCAAGCCAAAAAAAGAAAAAGCAGACTGTCCAATACCAATGTAGTCTAGTTTCATTGGTTAAAATCCTGGAAAAAATTAAAAAAAAAATCAATTAATCAATTAAATTTTTTAAAACAGACTCCTTTTTATGAATTTATAAATGCATTTTTTTAAGTAAGATTGGACCAAAGTAAATTATAAAATCTTCTAAAATTTTAGATGATTTGATCAGTTGGTATTCAATTGAGGAGGAATGTTTTTCTATTGGGGGAAAAAATTAAAATTATCAATGAAAGATGTTTCATTAATTTTTGGTTTACCTGTGAATGGAAGAAATATTTTTCCATTACCTAAAGTGTCTTTATAATGCACCCCTGAAAATTGTCAAAGTTCTGTTTCAAGAAATTTTATTAACATAGATCATATAACCAAAGATCTTGTTATTAAAAGAATAGAAATAGAAATTGAAAAGGAAATTCTAGAAGAGGAAAATGATTTGCCAAGATTTATTCTTATTCTTCTCTTTATAACATTTCTTTTCCTTGACAATCAAAGAATGCTTAACTGGGGCTATCTTCAATTCACTGTTGATCCAAAAAAATGAATCAAATTTCTTAGCCATTAAGTATTCATTATCATTTAACTAAATCATTAAATTATTTCAAGTTTAAACCAAGAAATATGTATGGCTGTTCCACTCTTCCGTTGATAAGAAAAATAAATGATAATTTATTCATCATAATATTAAATTTTAATATAGTATGATAAGATGTATGATAATTTATTCTAACTAATATTTTTTTTTTAGTATTTTCTATGTAAAAATCTTGATATACTTAAGCCAAGAAAAGAGTGGATAAGCAGGTCTCCACGATTTGCAAAATGGTCGCTAAAATTGATAAAAAAACATTGTGTCAAAGGAAATCCTAACCAATATGGATGATAAAAAGGTATGATAATATTTTATGTTGTTAAAATTTTAATAATGCAATTGCTTTTATAATTTTCTGTTTAATACGGGAAGCACAGTAGTTAACACTGATTAATGTAAATTATTTTATTTGTACAACACACTATAAGTGAAATGCTAACTCTCCTAGCATTATGAATTTTTTTTGTCATGCAAAAAGTTATTCAAAAAATGCTTAGCTTGTAAAAGCATTTTGATTTTTAGTCAAGTAGTCGACATGCTATTACAAAAATGACCTCTCCTATCATTTCGATTTTTTTATTTAAGAAATTTGTTGTTAATAAAATGGTAAACTATCCTACCATTATAATAACTTTTTAAGCAAAAAGAATACTGTAAGTGAGATGCTAATTCTCCCCGCATTATGAATTCTTTTTTTTTGTGATTACAAAAAGTTGTTCAAATAATACTTAGCATCTAAAAGCATTTTGATTTTTAGTCTCGACATGCTATTACAAAAATGCTAACCTCTCCTATCATTTCGATTTTTTTTATTTAAACAATTTGTTGTTAATAAAATGCTAAACTATCCTACCATTATAATACCTTTTTAAGTAAATAGAACACTGTAAGTGAAATGCTAATTCTCCTAGCATTTTGAATTTTTTTTTTTGTGAATACAAAAGGTTGTTCAAATAATACTTAGCATCTAAAAGCATTTTGATTTTTAGTCTAGTAGTCGACATGCTATTACAAAAATGCCAACCTCTGCTATCATTTCGATTTTTTTATTTAAGCAATTTGCTGTTAATAAAATGCTAAACTATCCTACCATTACAATAATAACTTTTTAAGTAAACCGAACACTATAAGTGAAATGCTAATTCTCCTAGCATTATGATTTTTTTTTTTTTTGTGATTACAAAAAGTTGTTCAAATAATACTTATCATCTAAAAGCATTTTGATTTTTAGTCTAGTAGTTGACATGCTATTACAAAAATGCTAAACTCTCCTATCATTTTGATTTTCTTATTTAAGCAATTTGATGTTAATAAAATCCTAAACTATCCTGCCATTATAATAACTTTTTAAGTAAACAGAACCCTATAAGTGAAATGCTAATTCTCCTAGCATTATGATTTTTTTTTTTTTTGTGATTACAAAAAGTTGTTCAAATAATACTTAGCATCTAAAAGCATTTTGATTTTTAGTCTAGTAGTCGACATGTTATTACAAAAATGCTAACCTCTCCTATCATTTTGATTTTTTTATTTAAGCAATTTTCTTTTTAAAAAATGCTAAACTATCCTACCATTATAATAACTTTTTAAGTAAACTAAACATTGCAAGTGAAATGCTAATTCTCTTAACATTATGATTTTTTTTATTTTTTTGTGATTACAAAAAGTTGTTTAAAAAAATACTTAGCTTCTAAAAGCATTTTGATTTTTAGTCTAGTAGTCGACATGCTATTACAAAAATGCTAACCTCTCCTATCATTTTGATTTTTTTATTTAAGCAATTTGCTGTTAATAAAATGCTAAACTATCCTACCATTATAATAAATTTTAAGTAAACAAAACACTGTAAGTGAAATGCTAATTCTCCTGGCATTATTTTTTTTTCGGTGATTACAAAAAGTTGTTCAAAAAATACTTAGCTTCTAAAAGCATTTTGATTTTCAGTCTAGTAATCGACATGCTATTACAAAAATGCTAACCTCTCCTACCATTTTGATTTTTTTTATTTTAGCAATTTGTTGTTAATAAAATGCTAAACTATCCTACCATTATAATAAATTTTAAGTAAACGGAACACTGTAAGTGAAATGCTAATTCTCCTGGCATTATGATTTTTTTTGTGATTAGTATGGTGATTGGAAAATACTAAATTCTACTAGCATTTCAGCAATGCACTTGGTTTTGTAACAATTCCTTTATCACTCAAATCTTAGTAGTGTAATTAATTAAATAATTTTATATTTATTTATGTGCACATATTAATATGCTAGAACATCCTTGCACTTCCAAATATTAAAAATAATATATGAATTTATGACTGAAAAAGTTCTTATGTTCACCGATTACAGATTTCACTTGGAATTAAGAAAATAACATCTAAAGAGAAGATATTACTTGATGAATCGAAGAACAAAACACTTTTGCAAATAAAAGAGATTACAATAAGGTGACGATGAAGGGTTAGGAATTGATGGAAAAGACAGGCAAATCGAAATGCAGAATTTTCAAATTAGACAATAAATTGAAGGAGGTGAAAACAAAGTTGGAGGCTAATGTCTGGGTTGCTTCAAATGCAAATACATACGAACGCAACTACATATTCAGTACAATCATGACGGTAAACAAAACTTTTACTTTAAAATTGTAAATATCTGAAATAAATTAATATTTTTCATGTTTATTTGCAGCATTCCATACAAACAGATGTTGAAAATGTTATTCAAACATTGATTAACCCAATGGTCCAAAAAATTGTCAAAGAAGTTGCAAAAACCATAATCTTTCCCTTGCATTACATCAACCATTGGACTCTACTAACTTTGGACTATGTTAAAATGCAATGGAACCACTATGATTCATTGAGGCCCAGAAGATCAACCTATGTATCAAATAAATACTACAAGGAAGCTCTGAGGATGGTAAGATTGTTATTATCTTCTATATAATAAAATTCCTTGGTAAGACAAACAAGAAGACAAAGAGTGGCTGAGATTTATTTTAAACCAGATTATCATGCGGCTCAGGTTTGTTCACACATTCCAATTCATTTACACGATTCATGACCACGATGCTCTCTCAGTTACATCATCTACCACGTTCCATCTTTCTTCTCACTTTATTCATACCTATCTCTTTCTCTTCAAAAGTAAGTTTCGAATTTTTCACTCCACTTCCGCTAATTACGATTGAATCACATCCAGACGGTTGTTAATCTCTTTGCTGACATGAAATCTTTTGATGATAAAATCATAAAATCATGCAGAACCCTCAATTTTGACGCTGCTATATCAGAAAATTACTCGGGCGAGTTCAGAATTATGGTGTTGCTGCTCTAATTTCGACGTCATAGGTAACTAGAACATCAAATCTCTCATTTACGATTTAATCTTCCCTATTCTAATTTAGTTTGTTCTTATTTGATTTTCATGTACGTTCCCATGGAAAAATGACCTTTGATTTTTTTATCTGCCACTTCCAACGTTTATCTTTGACGATCTATTTACTAGAAGATCGCTTATTTGTGATTATATTTGTTTCGTGTGTAGAAAAATGGCCATGTTCTTCATTTCGCTGCCATAAATTTTAAAATCTTGATCTAAGCTTAGTGTTTTTGGAAACAAATGATTTTGTTTGCAATGTTTTGGTTGAAGTACAAGAGTTATGAACTTATGTACGTGATTACATTTGACTAATTTCTGGCTTACCATACCAAGATGCAAATAAATATATTTATCTATAATACCTTTTTAGATAGCATAAGATGAAGTGCTTACGATTTGTATTTCAGTATTTTGCAATTTAGACATAAGATGTCCTATTGGATTTTGACTTGGCATGCACCTATTATAATAATGTATTTTATTTCTTCTAGAAATATAATTTTGAACAGAAAAAATATAACATTATGAGCAGTTGCAACCCATTAAATCTGATTTTATACATGCCTGCTCCCTTAGTTTAAATTCAGTAGATCAAGATTCGTCGTTGCATCTTCCATTTGGGACCAAGTCCAAATTGGATATCGAAAATCGCGGAAAGTTCACCTGAGACCATTGATTGTAATTGTGCCTTTTTGAATCCAACATAAAATGCAAAGTTCTAAACTGGGTTTGACATTCAAATTTGGTCGCTACAAACGGATGCACTGATAGATTTTTGTTGAAGAGGGAGAGATCCTAAAAAAAGTACTATTCTGTTTATATATATATATATATATATATATTATTTTATTTTATTTTTACATGTTTCTCTTGGATCAGTGACTTGAGTGCTTGAGCCACTTAAATGAAATTAGTTCCTTTTCATGTTAAAATTGAAATTGTTTGTGATTCCAGATTTACAATTTTTAGCATTTTTATGTCATTGTATATAGAAATATATGTTCACAGTCGAGAATAGTTGTTTCGTCACCGAATGTATGTTAATAATTACTTAAAATTGAATGTGCTTTTTCTGTTACGATTTAGTTGTGGACGGTTGACGATTGAATTAATTCTAATCTGATTTTCCCATGTATTTATGATAATACCCTTTTGCAAACATTTCTGTCTGTTTATTTCTTTGGATGTTTACTCATTATACGTTTCCACTTTGAAGTGGTACAGTCTGTTTTTTGTTTTAAGTTCTTGACTGTTATTTTCATTTGGTTAATAGGACTGGCCTGTTTTATTCAACAGCTTTTGTTGTTACTTAACCATTATGTTTCTTATACCACCCAATTACGGACTGAAGTGTGACTTGATGACTACTGTTTATGTTTTTACTTACAACTTGGTTTCAAGTTTAATAAAGTTACCTGTGACAAGTTTAATGTTTTTACCTATTACTTTATATGGTTTTTCATCATGTGGTACTGTAATGTGTAAAATTAAAGGGTAGTTGATACTAATAACTGTTTATAGTAGATTACACATTTGGGTTAAGCGTTAGTTGTGCGCTTGCTAATTGCTTGAGATATGCATATGTTTGCATTTGTTTACTTATATATGCATATGTATAATACACCCAAACAGATACATACTTCTTGATAATTTTCCATGAAATATAAAGAAAAATATATAAAAATGCTATTTCTTCATGCTCCTTTGATAACCATGATTTCATGCAATATTCTGCTTCCTCAAACGATGTCTTCATCATTTTCTTCTTACCATTTCATGTTTTTTATATGCAATTTTTAGTGACTGAAATTTATTAACTTAGGGGCTACAGCATAGCTGAAATATAATAATATATTAAAAGTTGTTATAGAAGATTGATCTATTCCATTTTCATTTTCTAAAATATATAGTCAAGGCATCCCATAAGACAAAGAAATACGAGTTGTTGTTTTGTAAATAACAGTTTTGACTTGACTGTCCCAGTTATGAAGCTTGGGTTATCTGTAATTTTCTTTCATTATGATTGCCATGGACGGGAGGCCCTGGTGCTGTATTGTTAAGATTAACCGGACGTATTTTGAAGCCCTCTTGGCGTGTTATGACATGCTGCCGACCTCCAATTCTGCTTGATGGGCATTTTATAAATAGGTGCAAGCAAGGGTGTCTGCAGTTTGTGATTTTAAAGCCCATTTTAGTAGTTATTACATTCATACTTGATGCAAAAGGGAAATATGAAGATGGAAATTTCAGCGTTAGTGGGGATATCTTTACATCACAATCATTTACACTGTCTCTTATACGGTTGCTCTCTATGCACTGTCTTTGCTTTATGTAATTTGCAGAGGTCTCCTTCGATCATATAATCCTGTTGCAAAATTTATTCTGATCAAATTCTGACTTATTACGGGGTGTAAAATCTGGATTTATAAGAAAAATCTGAAGAAGCTGCGGATTTAGAAAAACAAAGTATCAATCTCGCACATTTGTACCGACTGGACAAGCAATGAATGTTGTGTACGATGAGATACCTTCACTTTCATGATTATTGTTGCCAACATCTTTTGTGATGCAATGTAGATTTCTATGTTACCATATAGTTTACATTGAAGCATTTTCTATTGTATATGATATAATACTGTTTTGTGATCACTTCTTATATCTCTGATGGTTTCTTATACTCATAATTATTTGTAAATGTATATGTGAAATTAGTTTTACTAAGTGTTTGCTTTGATTTCAGTTAGTAGTGCTATCAAAGCACTTGAAGAACGAAGCTACTGTATGTGCTTACATAGGTTCGGTTCAGTATGATTCAGGAATAAAACAAATGATTTTAAGCACTGCATTTCTATATGCTACTTAACATGCCGAATTGATGTACGAATTTATTGCTGCAGGGGAATAGTCGCTGATTTATGTTGGATATAAAAAGCAGAGTGAGTGTTCGAAGCTATGCCATTGGGATATTCCTGAACTAGCACCAGGGCGATTTACTAAAGTATCTTTATTTAATTTTATTTTGATTTCACTTTTAAGTTACAGGGCCTGATGCTGGATAGATGCTTGATGGAGTGGGTAAATTCCAGAAATTTTTGCTTTAGATGCAATCAAATTGTTGTACAGTACAATTTCACAGTTATATTTAAGACTTTTTTTTAAATATGTTTCTTTCTTTGGAAGTCGCCCTCCAGTCCTTAATTAACCTCAACTCATGGAATCTCTGCTATATCAGTGATATTAAGAATTTCATCTGTAAATTATGTTCCGTCCTTAATTATATTACACCTTCAATTTATGCTTAATAGCTTATGTTGTCTGCATATTTTGGAACTGTATTCAGGATAAGCCTTCTCATAAACAGATCTGTTCATTCTTCCTATACTAAGTGAAGTATATAGGAATGACATTAAATTTATTCATGGAAAATTCAGTTTTTTGTTGTTGTTGCAGTAGTGGGAGAACATTTCCTGGATGTATAGTATAACTCTAATGGCTAGACTTCAGATGATTTTATGCAGCTACGTCACATGTAATATATGATAATTGAACAACTTATGGTATTTCAAAATGAAAAATCAGTAATAATATTTTGTATGCATATTGTGATGTTCTTGCTCGAAATATTTGAAATTCATTCACAGCTGCTTTGGCTCCTTTTATATGTTTAATTTTCTTCTATAAGATTTGACTATACATGCATTATTTACTACTTGCTGCAAAATTTGGCTTCTATGGTAGAATCCTAACATGTACGTATATCACTGACATTATATATCTTGCTATTATACAATATGATGCCACTGTTTATTGATGAGTGCAAACTAAAACACTTAAAAGTCTATGCTTTCATCCGTCGCACGGGCTTCCACTCGTAAATATATATATTTGGATGTATATTGGAAAAAGCTATGTATTTTTATTTCTGATACAGAGAAAAAAGATTGAAATGATCAACTATCAAAAATTGGCTAAAAACAACATTATAAACAAAAATATTGGAACAAAGCCGATGTAATAGCCACAATGCCCACAACAAGATTTTGACTCGTAAGTAAACATTAACATTTTTTTTAATTGATAGTAAATGCTCAAACCATTATATGTTTGTACCAGTACTTCCTTTTACCATAATACAGTGAAACACCTTCATATTTTCCTTTACATGTGCAACTTAGACAGTTAATATAAATGCTAAACTGTAATATCATTTTTTTTCTATTCTTAAGGTAGGAACCTTATTATTATTTAAATATCCATACAACACCTTGCATTTTTCGTATCTTTGTACCACTACTGCCTGACTTTTACAATAATACAGTGAAAACACCTTCATATTGTCCTTTACATGCGTTTCTTGGTTTGGTTTGGGAGAATAGTGTTTTTGAGGTTACTATGATACAACTCTATTAGCTCATATTCTGCGACTGACAAACTAAATAAAATCATCAGTTCGTTCTATTATGCAATAGTTTACTTGAGGGGAAAGTTGATGTACCATGCCATAATGTTTCATTCCATAAAATCCTAGGAAAATAAAATATAAACCGGAGAAATTGAAGGATGTACGACGATTATGTGTTCCTTCCTGGAAATTGGATAATATTTGAGTACAGTACATGTTTTTTGCCAAATAATCCATTGGAAAAAAGCTAAATGATCATAGCATTGCATTTCTTATACCAATCCTTATTTATTTATTATTTTGCAGTTCAGACTGTGCATTATTTGTGATGAAATTCATCGAAAAATTGGACAGAGACAAAAATCTACGAAAGGAAAATAAAAAGGAAGATATCAATCTTCTCTGTGCTAACACAGTGTTCAACATATTGAATGACCCACCAATAAATTGGGATATTATGAGTTACTTTGTGTGACGGCCCGCCCTGCACCAGCCTGCATTTCCTCCAAAAGTGCGCTGTACACATGTCCGACTAGCACAAGACGGTCGTCATAAGAAAGAAAAGAAGAGAATGAACTAATCAAGAAACCTGTAGAATGTCTCACAGCGCATGGAATAAAATATAATAATAACATACTTGACACAAAACAGGCGAGACAGTGCATAAGCTGATAACTAGAATCAACATCAATCATCAAAGCAGCGGAAATCCAAATACAGCTTATTACGATTTTCCAAATTTACTGTCTCTAAACAAAAGAAAGCTGAAGTAGAAGATACACCAACAATGCCCAAGCAGTGATCTTCAACAACACAGGGAGAATACTATATATATTACGTGGAAGCCTCCTGCTCGTCTCCGGATCATCTACCCGTGCATTACCAGCTAACCTGTCTCTAGTCTGCTCGTGTGAGCACCCAGAGTAATAAGAGGAGTCATAAAACTCTGGGTCAGACATAAAGCCTGGTATGAGCGATAAGCATCTAAACAGAATAATAACAGGTATACTAAACCATACCTGAACCTGGACCTGCAACCAAAGAGTTAGTACCACATACCGTACAATACTCCAAGGTGCCATAATAAATAGTGTAAGAATACGGGGGTGGGGTGTGCATGTCACAATGATAGCAAGCAAATCATCCATAGCAACCATCCGTACATCTCTCACTCAGTGCGTAAAGCGTACGACATCTACCACTTTGGAACACTAGACAAACTGAGGTAACGACGAATCCCGACTTGTAGAAACCCTGCTGTGACCAAGCCAAACACTTGGAGTCATGACCAAACATTTCAATGACCCACTTCATTGGTCGTAGCCCTTGGTTCTACCGATGCCATAATGGCCCTGAATCCGCCTTCGCACCTCCTACCATAGTGGTCCAAAGCTATAGACGTCGATAACTCCTTGACACGCGTCCCGCAGCAAAGCCCAACCATGAAGCGAACTCGTTGATTCCCATCTGAATCTTGAGCTCTAACTTCTCATTTGGACTTCCTTCGCATCTCGGGCTTGGTCGAATTGGAGTTGGTCTTCAGAAGAGTCATCACGAAGTAGTAAAAGTACACGTCCGGTTCCCCATGCTCGGTTCGGTTCGGATACGTTCCCCGGTTCGGTTCGGAGTGCCACCATCCTCTGGGTTCGGGTCCTTCTCCCTCATGCGGTTCGGTGGTTCTGAAGCGGTTCGGTTCGGTGGTTCTGAAGCGGTTCGGTTCGGTGGTGCTGAAGCGGTTCGGTTCGGTGGTTCTGAAGCGGTTCGGTTCGGATACCCCATAGCTTGAGTGTCTCCGTCTCCGTCTCGTCAGCATCAGTTTGGTTCGTGTATTGCTCTCGATTCGGTTCGGAATATGGTATCCATGCTCCTCTTTCTTCCACTTCAGTCCTCCTTGTTCCTTCCGATCCCATGCTACGCCCCTCCGATCCGACCAGGCCTTCCTTGTTGCCCCTTCACGTCATGCTCCAGAAAGTACCACGCCCCGGTCCGGTTCGGATATGTCCGATCCGATCCCCTACCCGATCCGATCCCCTACCCGATCCGATCCGGTTAGATACCCTGGAGTTTTCTGCAACTTTCCAGCAACTGTTTATACGCCTCTCGACGGCGTTTTCGACCAATCTAACTATTGGAATCAATCACAAAGCATACCAAAGAGTCATAGCAACATATAACAGCAACCGCAAGCAATAAACAACAATTTAAATGAATCATAATGGATCAAAAGTGGCCAAAACCTCACATTTTCCTATAATCCTTCTTAATCATGTTTAAGCATACGATTAGCAAAACACATCGAAATTAACCCAAATTTCTAATAGAGCCTTAAAACATTATTTTAGAATTTTAAGAATTTTTCCAGAATCTATTTACGTATAAATTCGCTAATCTTCACTAATTACCCTTAATCACCGTAACTAGTGCAAAAACTATGCAAATCACTCACCTTTGCCACAACTAGAACCCCAAAACTGAAATATTCTCTGATTTGGCGCTGTTCCCAATCCTACACAGCAGCTCTACCTCGGTTCTCGTGCTAATACTCCTTGGTTTGATGTTTGCTATGCCTAATCTCCAATTAGAAAGTGATTTTTGGGTGTTTTAGAGAGATTTAGAGAGTGGAGGCCATGGCTAGGTCAAGAGAAATGAAAGTGGCGGCTGGAAAATGTCTAAAAAAATGTTTTCTAACCCTAATCAGCCTCCATATACCCTTAATCCCGAAATTCCCCTTGGGCCTAGCTGCTAATCACCCGGTTAAGCCCAATTAAGCTGTTTTTCACCATTTGAAACTTGTTTCGGCCATATCTCCCAAACGTTAAGTCCGTTTGGCTAATGTAACCACTCTACGGAAAGAGAAACCATCATCCGGAGCCAATGGAAGTGGTTTCAGGTCAAAATTCCTTTCCAGTCAAAAGTTATGGCCAAAACAGTGCCAACTAGGGGTAAAATGGTCATTTAAAAATCGGGAAAAATCACGAACATGGGAAATGACCCCAATAGTCGTCTCCCAAAGTTACATGACCATACGACTTCGTATGTGACAGAAATAAATATTCTACGATCCTATGATGCGTAGAATGCGGGTCGTTACACTCTCCCCCCCTTAAGAAATTTCGCCCCCGAAATTCCTTAACCCAAAACATACAAAGGATCCCGCATGCCTAACAACCACATACAACAATCAAACATGCAAAACAAGCAAACAAGCCTATCCTAGCATGCGGAAAACTAAATTGAAGTCAAAATCTTACCAGGCAAAGAGTTCTGGGTGTGACTTCCTAATATTCTCTTCTGTCTCCCAAGTACAATCATTCTCGTCCTCGCCCCACTGTACCTTGACTAGCTTCACCGCCTTCCTTCGAAGTTGCTTCATGTCGTGCTCGACAATACGGACTGGTTTGCGGTTCCCAACCGCCTCGGGTTCTACTTCGAAGTCCTCCAACTGATCAGGTGAAATAGTCATATCTGAGTCGTGAACGAACTTCCTTAGTTGGGAAACATGAAATACGTTATGAACTCCCGCCATCTTCTCTGGTAAGTCAATCCTATATGCCAAATTCCCGACTAGTTCAAGAACAGGGAATGGGCCAACAAATCTTGGTGCCAACTTGCCCCTCCTGCCAAATCGTATTACGCTCTTCAACGGGGAAATCTTGACAAACACCAACTCACCAACGGAGAATTTTAAGTCTCTTCGCCTCTTATCAGCATAACTTTTCTGCCTATCTTGGGCTGCCTTCATTCGTTGCTGAATGATCTTGATCTTATCTGAAGTTTCCCTCACCACATCTGGTCCAAGCATAAACTTCTCGCCAGTCTCTATCCAACATGATGGTGAGTTACACGGCCTTCCGTACAAAGCTTCAAACGGAGCCATACCGATACTGGATTGGTAGCTATTATTATATGCAAACTCTACTAGATGCAAATGGTCATCCCATGATCCTCCAAAATCCAATATACATGCTCTCAAGAGATCTTCCAAAATACGGTTCACCCTCTCCGTCTGACCGTCGGTCTGAGGATGATATGCGGTACTGAGATGTTACTCTGACCCTAGAGCCTCTTGTAAGCTCTTCCAAAACCCACTAGTAAACAACGGGTCTCGGTCGCTCACAATGCTTTTAGGTACTCCATGAAATCTCACTACCCACTTCATATACAACTCTGCTAACTTAGCTGCCGTTCTGGTCGATTTGACTGGTATAAACCTTGCACTTTTAGTCAGTCGATCTACAATTACCCAAATGCCGTCATATCTCGATCTAGTCCTTGGTAAACCATCGATGAAATCCATCGAGACTTGCTCCCATTTCCATTCGGGAATTTCTAATGGTTGCAACAACCCACTAGGCTTCTTTTGCTCGGCTTTAACTAGCTGGCAATTCATGCATTTGGATATAAACTTCCCAACGTCTCTTTTCATCCCTTCCCAGTAGTAGGCCTGCTTCATATCTCGATACATCTTATTACCACCGGGGTGTATAGTCAGTTTTGAGTGATGACATTCTCTAAGCACTTCATCCCTCAATCCATTGACATTGGGTACAACAAGCTTTCCATTCTTTCTAAGCCACCTATCTCGATCAAGCCCATACTTGTTCACCTCCTCATTGATACCCATCTCTAACTTGGAGATGATTTCCAATAGGTTAGGATCGTCCCTCTGACTAGAGCCGATCCGCTCAATCAAAGTGGGTCTGATCGTCAAACTTGCTAACATTTCTGGATCCAATTCGCACTTTGGTCTGAAATCAAACCCCGCGATAAACTCCAGTTGCTTCCATTCAAGGAACATAGCCCCTAAGCTGGCATGTCTCCTACTCAATGCATCAGCCACCGCATTGCCCTTTCCTGGTGTGTATG
This sequence comes from Allium sativum, assembly GCA_030737875.1. Taxonomy (NCBI): domain Eukaryota; kingdom Viridiplantae; phylum Streptophyta; class Magnoliopsida; order Asparagales; family Amaryllidaceae; genus Allium; species Allium sativum. Next base: position 83,401,278 of record CM060913.1, on the reverse strand, counting down.
CTATGTCAAAATCATAGGAAGCTAAGAACTCTAACCATCTCTGCTGACGGAGGTTTAAATCCTTCTGGGAGAATAGATACTTCAACGACTTATGATCTGTAAACAGCTCAAATCTTTCTCCCAAGAGATAGTGTCTCCACATCTTTAACGCGAACACGATCGCTGCCAATTCTAAATCATGGGTAGGGTATCTTCTCTCGTGCGGTTTCAATTGCCGACTTGCGTAAGCTACAACCCTACCCCCTTGCATCAATACAGCACCCAGTCCGGTACCACAGGCATCCGTGTATACCGTCATCTCTTCATCCCCCTTAGGAATGACTAACACTGGTGCGCTTGTCAACTTGTCCTTTAGGCTTCTGAATGCATTCTCGCACCTTTCATCCCAGACAAAAGCTTGATTCTTCTTGGTCAACTGGGTCAATGGTGCTGGTATCTTGGAGAAACCTTGGATAAACTTACGATAATATCCCGCTAACCCCAAGAAACTTCTTACATCTGTTGCATTCTTGGGCGTAGGCCAATCTTGTACCGTAGCCACCTTCGCTGGGTCCACGGCAATACCATTCTCTGATACAACATGGCCCAAGAACCTCACTTCCCTCTTCCAGAAGTGACACTTAGAAAACTTTGCTTTCAATTGGTGTTTTCTCAACACCTCCATCGCTACTCTTAAATGTTCCTTGTGTTCTTCCTCTGTCCTCGAATAGACCAAAATATCATCAACGAACACAAGGACAAACTTATTCAACTGATCTCTGAACACCCTATTCATAAGATCCACAAAATATGCTGGGGCATTGGTCAGCCCGAATGGCATGACCAACCACTCATAAAACCCAGACGGCGTCCGAAATGCCGTTTTAGCTATACTCTCCTCTTCCACTCTAAGCTGATGAAAACCTGTCGCGAGATCCAACTGAGAAAATATTCTCGCGCCACTCAACTGATCGAACAAATCATCTATCCGCGGTAGAGGATACTTATTCTTCCTCGTCACTTTATTCAACTCGCGGTAGTCTACACACAAACGAAGGGAACCATCCGCCTTGGTAGCAAACACAACTGGTGCTCCCCATTCAGAAACACTCCTTCTGATAAATCCCTTCTTCAAAAGATCGCTGACTTGCACCTCGAGCTCTCGCTGCTCTCTTGGTGCCATACGACGAAGTGGCATCACTATAGGCCTGGCATCTTTTACCAAATCAATACGGAACTCAATCTCTCGGTGTGGTGGAAGTCCGGTCACTTCTTCGAAAACATCCGGATACTGGCTAACCACGGGCAAACCTGACAACTCACTATGCGGAATGTCAAGGGAGTTTAGAAAACTAGCCAATACCCCCTTACTGGGTAGACCACCAAACACTATCCTCCGCCCATCATCCGCTCTAGCTGTCACCAACAAGCCCTCACAGTCTACCACCACCCCGTATCTTCGGAGCCAATCTACTCCCAAAATAATGCCAAACCCAGTAAAGCCCAAAACAAAGCAATCACAAACAAACATGCATCCATGACTCGATAAGACCACATTACGACAAATCATGCTAAGGCTAGTCGAACCACCAATCGGGTTCGTTACTACTAAAGGTCTATCAACAATCTCGGGCTCCAATCCCAACCTATCTACCAGGTCACTAGATATGAAAGAACTGGAAGCTCCGGTATCAAACAAAACTCTAACAGGAACATCATAAATAGAAAGCATACCTTGAATGACGACATTCTTTCCCTTCTCCGCCGCTGTTGGGGCATTCGACGAAGAAGGAATAGCATTAAGGGCATATGCTTTCACCATTTGCTTTTACTTAAGGGGCTGTGGACACTTGTCCTTGTGATGTCCCAATTGGCCACAATTGAAGCACTTCCTATCCGCTGGCTTGGCCCAACAATTACTAGCATAATGGCCCTTCTTACCACAGCTGAAGCACTCCACATCTTGCTTATTCTTTTTCTTCTGGCCGTCCTTAGCCTGATTCTGCTTTCTTTTATTCTGGGAGCCACCCTTGCCTCCACCACTTGCTTGTGGCTTTGGCTCATCTGCGGATGCAACCTCAGTCTTCGGCTTAGGGTAGAGACTTTCCGATCTTAACGCTTTCCCCACAATCGATTCAAACGTCTCATCGATGTGGTTAATAAGCTTTTCCCCTAAGTACTGATCCAAACCAGTTATGAATTTCTCATTCTTCTTCTCGGCAGTATCAATAAGAGATAATCCATACTTCGACAAAGTGTCGAATTCAGCAATGTACTCCGAGACAGCTCTGCCATTCTGCTTGAGCTCCAAGAATTTCTTAAACAGCATTGACTTCTGAGCAGCTGGAATGAACTTCTCACTAAAGCGAGCCTTAAACTGCCCCCAAGTAATCTGATCTTCGGGAGTAGCTGCCTTTATAGCATTCCACCAATTCAGTGCCCGCCCTTGCAGCTGACGGGACGCTAGCTTTCTCTTCATCGCATCCTCGATACCCAAATCCTCGAAGATACGTTCGCAACTATCCAACCAATCCTGGACATCCGTGGCCGACTCCGTTCCGTGGAACGGCTTCCCACCAAGGCTAGTATAATCCTTATTCAGCTTGGCGAAGTCGACTCTTGGCGCCTGCACTATTGGACCACCACCATTTCCACCATTGGGAGCTGCCCTCTGTACATCTCTAAGCATCTCTCTCATGAGGTCTGTAAACATCGTCCTCATGTCAGCAGCATTCCCATTATTGGCTCCCCTACCGGTACCTCTAACATATCGGCTCATCGTCAATCTGAAAAAGGAAATGATTAACGACTCCATAGTGGTGCTAGTGCAGTACGACTTCATCCTTATACTACTAATAGTATATATATATATAGCTTTTGAAAACCAAAGTAATCACAAATACGCTCTCTCGTATACGTATATTATCTCCCCCTGATAACTTCCCTAGGTGAACTACGCAACCTAGAGCTCTGATACCAAGTGTGACGGCCCGTTCCGCACCAGCCTGCATTACCTCCGAAAGTGCGCTGTACACATGTCCCGACTAGCACGGAACGGTTGCCAAAGGAAGGAAAGAAGGGAATGGACTAATCAAGAAACCTGTAGAATGTCTCACAACGCATGGAATAAAATATAATAATAACATACTTAACACAAAACAGGCGAGACAGTGCATAAGCTGATAACTAGAATCAACATCAATCATCAAAGCAGCGGAAATCCAAATACAGCTTATTACGATTTTCCAAATTTACTGTCTCTAAACAAAAGAAAGCTGAAGTAGAAGATACACCAACAATGCCCAAGCAGTGATCTTCAACAACACAGGGAGAATACTATATATATTACGTGGAAGCCTCCTGCTCGTCTCCGGATCATCTACCCGTGCATCACCAGCTAACCTGTCTCTAGTCTGCTCGTGTGAGCACCCAGAGTAATAAGAGGAGACATAAAACTCTGGGTCAGACATAAAGCCTGGTATGAGCGATAAGCATCTAAACAGAATAATAACAGGTATACTAAACCATACCTGAACCTGGACCTGCAACCAAAGAGTTAGTACCACATACCGTACAATACTCCAAGGTGCCATAATAAATAGTGTAAGAATACGGGGGTGGGGTGTGCATGTCACAATGATAGCAAGCAAATCATCCATAGCAACCATCCTTACATCTCTCACTCAGTGCGTAAAGCGTACGACATCTACCACTTTGGAACACTAGACAAACTGAGGTAACGACGAATCCCGACTTGTAGAAACCCTGCTGTGACCAAGCCAAACACTTGGAGTCATGACCAAACATTTCAATGACCCACTTCATTGGTCGTAGCCCTTGGTTCTACCGATGCCATAATGGCCCTGAATCCGCCTTCGCACCTCCTACCATAGTGGTCCAAAGCTATAGACGTCGATAACTCCTTGACACGCGTCCCGTAGCAAAGCCCAACCATGAAGCGAACTCGTTGATTCCCATCTGAATCTTGAGCTCTAACTTCTCATTTGGACTTCCTTCGCATCTCGGGCTTGGTCGAATTGGAGTTGGTCTTCAGAAGAGTCATCACGAAGTAGTAAAAGTACACGTCCGGTTCCCCATGCTCGGTTCGGTTCGGATACGTTCCCCGGTTCGGTTCGGAGTGCCACCATCCTCTGGGTTCGGGTCCTTCTCCCTCATGCGGTTCGGTTCGGTGGTTCTGAAGCGGTTCGGTTCGGTGGTTCTGAAGCGGTTCGGTTCGGTGGTTCTGAAGCGGTTCGGTTCGGATACCCCATAGCTTGAGTGTCTCCGTCTCGTCAGCATCAGTTCGGTTCGTGTATTGCTCTCGATTCGGTTCGGAATATGGTATCCATGCTCCTCTTTCTTCCACTTCAGTCCTCCTTGTTCCTTCCGATCCCATGCTACGCCCCTCCGATCCGACCAGGCCTTCCTTGTTGCCCCTTCACGTCATGCTCCAGAAAGTACCACGCCCCGGTCCGGTTCGGATATGTCCGATCCGATCCCCTACCCGATCCGATCCGGTTAGATACCCTGGAGTTTTCTGCAACTTTCCAGCAACTGTTTATACGCCTCTCGACGACGTTTTCGACCAATCTAACTATTGGAATCAATCACTAAGCATACCAAAGAGTCATAGCAACATATAATAGCAACCGCAAGCAATAAACAACAATTTAAATGAATCATAATGGATCAAAAGTGGCCAAAACCTCACATTTTCCTATAATCCTTCTTAATCATGTTTAAGCATAAGATTAGCAAAACACATCAAAATTAACCCAAATTTCTAACAGAGCCTTAAAACATTATTTTAGAATTTTAAGAATTTTTCCAGAATTTATTTACGTATAAATTCGCTAATCTTCACTAATTACCCTTAATCACCGTAATTAGTGCAAAAACTATGCAAATCACTCACCTTTGCCACAACTAGAACCCCAAAACTGAAATATTCTCTGATTTGGCGCTGTTCCCAATCCTACACAGCAGCTCTACCTCGGTTCTCGTGCTAATACTCCTTGGTTTGATGTTTGCTATGCCTAATCTCCAATTAGAAAGTGATTTTTGGGTGTTTTAGAGAGATTTAGAGAGTGGAGGCCATGGCTAGGTCAAGAGAAATGAAAGTGGCGGCTGGAAAATGTCTAAAGAAATGTTTTCTAACCCTAATCAGCCTCCATATACCCTTAATCCCGAAATTCCCCTTGGGCCTAGCTGCTAATCACCCGGTTAAGCCCAATTAAGCTGTTTTTCACCATCTGAAACTTGTTTCGGCCATATCTCCCAAACGGTAAGTCCGTTTGGCTAATGTGACCACTCTACGGAAAGAGAAACCATCATCCAGAGCCAATGGAAGTGGTCTCAGGTCAAAATTCCTTTCCAGTCAAAAGTTATGGCCAAAACAGTGCCAACTAGGGGTAAAATGGTCATTTAAAAATCGGGAAAAATCACGAACATGGGAAATGACCCCAATAGTCGTCTCCCAAAGTTACATGACCATACGACTTCGTATGTGACAGAAATAAATATTCTACGATCCTATGATGCGTAGAATGCGGGTCGTTACACTTTGCAAACTCGTTCCCAGAAGAAATTGAAAACGTTGTGAAGAAGAAAGAACATGAACGAAGGAAACACTGAATTGTTGATGTAGCGCCTGTTTTAATTCAATTTTAATTTGCTGTTTAGACATTTAGTTGCTAATTGTAATTGAGTTTTAGTAATTTGAATTGATGTTAAAGTAGTGGTTAAACCTGGATTAAAAAATTGTGGTACAGACGGAATTATATCTGTACAAATTTCTAACCCACATGTGGTAAATTGCTCTGTTTTAATTTCATACATAGTAGTTGAAGCTGAATTGATTGTGATTTGCTGTTTTACTGAAAATTCATGTTCTAGCCTGTTGTTTGGATTGGCTTATGTCTGATGTTTTTGTGCAATAAGAATTTTGGGAGAATTGTTCTTTTATGGCAACTGTATATTGGCTTTTGAGATCTTTGTGATGGTTTGGTGGTTATTGTTATGTGTATGCCTTGGGTTATGCTTATGTCTTTCAGATTGTGATCGTTTGAAAGAATTGTTATGTGTATGGGTTGGGTTATGTCTGATGTTATGTGATGAAATGTATAAATTGAAGTGCCATAAACAAATAGCATTATTATAAATAATTGTTTAAGCATACCAATCTAAAATAAAAATGAATTATTTAATCAACATAACCATAAATGAGTCTACTGTATCCTAAATTAAAAACGCTATAACAAATAACATTTTTATAACTAATTGTTTAAGCAAATCAGTCTAAAATAAAAATAAATTATTTAAACAAAATAACCATAAATGAATCTATAACCAAAATATTTCATTCAACCGACCAAACCCAGAAATGCAAACGACATTCAGACTCCAAGTTCAATCGGGTACGTATGGATAAAAAAGAAAACAATATTCAAAACCTAATCAGATACCCATACAAATAAATAAACACCAAACAATATAAATGATTGTAAAGGACAACCAAATTCAAACCTAACCGAGTACATATGAGATTCAAGTGACAGCAGGACTCAACCCTAAGCAAGCACATTTAAAAACCAATTTATACTGAGAACATATTGGTTAACCAAACAATATAAATGATTGCAAAGATCAACCAGATCAAACCTAAAAAAGTACGTACGAAAATCAAAGGACGGTCGGACTTAGCCCTAAGCAATAACCTCTGAAAACCAATTTATACCGAAAATACAATGGTTAATTGAACAATATAAATGATTGTAAATGACATTCGGATTTAAACCTAAGCAGGTACTTATGAGACTCAAAGGATGGTCAGACTCAAGCTTGATCATGTACTTTTCAAAAATAAACTATACCATAAACAAATTAGTTAACCGAACAATTTAAACGACTGTAAGGAACATCCGGACTCAAACCTAAGCGAGTATTTACGACATTCAAAGGACGACCGAACTCAAGCTTAGTTGGGTAACTTTGATAACCAACCTATACCAAAAATATATTGATTGATCGAACAATCTAATTAATTTTAAAGTACGACTAGATTCAAACCTAAGCGAGTACTTATGAGATTCAAAAGATTGTTGGACTCAAGCCTAAGCTGATACCTTTGACATAGCTAGACGCAAGGCCTAATCGGGTCATTCAGAACCAATTATGAACCCAGTAAGAATTGTTTAACTGATCAGGTACAAATGATACGTAAAACACACCCAGACACAAGGACTAATCAGGTACCTATGACACGTAAAAGACTTCCGGATGCAAGGCTCGGGTACTGCAGCAATGATTCTGCACCGAGTAAGGATTGTTTAACCGAGCGAGTACCTATGATATGTAAAAGACATTCATACACAAGGCCTACTCGAGTACCTATGATATGTAACGACCCGGATTTTCGGCGACTTTGGTTATCGACATAAGCTCGATGTCGATAACCAAAAGATCGAAAAATCCCGGTAATTAATGAAAGAAATTAGAAGGTGAGAATAGATAAGATAGAAACTTAGAATAGAAGAAGAAGAAGAAGAACACAACATCAGAGTAACACGAACCTCACAGCGGAACGAATAACATATAAAAGATAACATAACTTTGAAATATAACAGTTATGTATACAATAGCACTTATCAGAGTACAGCACTTACAACACAGCGGAAATAACTATAGCTATATGATCTTGAAGCCTCCTGCTCCAGCTCTTCAAGTATATCTGTAAATTCCTGACTACTTGACTGCCCGTACAAAATTAGGCACCCAAGAGTTTAGGGAAAACAAAACAAATAAACTCCGGGTCAGTCATGGGACTGGTATGATTAAAACAGTTTAAACAGGTATATGAACAAGTAAACGATATCTCATAAGACCACGCCGCAGAACGGAACGGGTTTTTCCCTTATAAGAATCCAAAATATCTTTATATCAAAACCTTTTGATATTATAATAATGTCTATCAACACAATATAATAATCATCTAGCAGAAACGCTTTCATCTCACGTTCTACATATATGGTATACAACCAAAACCGCAAGCACGTATTGGGTAATGGATTTCCAACTATGACAAGGTATGGAACCACCTTTCGCTAGTGTACCTCTAGAGAGGAATACACTGGGTTCAACAAGAACATCTTGCAACCCGGCCACACATGACCGACCACTCATTTCGCTTGAGTGTATCGAATGTATATCACCAACGGTTGGGATCAGCAACCGTTTCCCGAATGGGACAGCATCAACAATAGATTTTTAGAAATAAATGAAACTCTAGATCAGGTGATTATACACCCTAATAGGTGCGACCTACATAGCCATGCTACCTGCCCGATTTCTGTCATTTACTGGATGTGAGTCTAGAAGCTACGCTTATCTTCACATCAGATTCACTTTAAATGCCACATCATCAAATCCATCCAATCACCGATTGACGTCCTCAACAATACATTATGTGTTAGCTAAAAGAAGTTTCCTTCTCCGCTTCCACTCTTGGTACGGTTGGAGAAATCAATGTACGTGATCGTCTGGAAATACTCTGTCAGACATCCATCTTCATTCACTTAGAATGTCACATCGTCATACCCGCCAAATCACAAATTGACTTATCCAAAAATAACACGGGTATACAGCTAAGAGAAACGAATTCCTCCGCCACCAAACGTGAATACGTTTGAACAGATCAACTTACGCGATCCATTGGATATACTTTGTCAGACCTTCGTCCATACAAGTTGTCCTGGGACTGGATAAACCGAAGGCACTATTCAGTATATCCATCTTAGTCACTGTTATCTAAGACTTATACAACAGCCCTTGCATTTTACTCCGTCTTCAATTGTCTTTGGCATATATGATTTGCAACGCTTATGCAAATACAGTGTGGTTCTTTGAATAATAATCCAACCGGTCTCTCCATATTAACAACGTTAAAATGGTCAAAACTTCGATAGTCTGTGAGTTAACTATCAAAGAAAAACAAGTGTGCAAACAACGATATTATTTCCAGATGGAAATTATATCGAACAAACATCATTTAACATTAATCTCTTTAGTTCATTTATTTACTTATCTCCTGTTTCCCTATATTCTAAATTCTTATTTTTCTTTTATCAGAAAACATTTCTGATTCTCGTTTGGAAAACATTTCCAAAACTCCTTTACGATCAAACCTTACCATTTCTTAGTTAAGAAGGAAGTCACTCAAGTTGGGGTATAATTACCTCTCAGACCTTAACTGAACAACGTTATAACTTCGAAATGGTCAAAGTTTATCTTTTAATCTTTAACAACTTCTTTACGCCTTTCTCGGATTCAATTTTACTAATCCACTTCTATATTTAAAACATTGGTTATAACGATAACATTATAATCCCTCTTTTCGAATTATCTAACTTAAATTATAACTTCTATTCTTATTAGTGAATAATTAACCTAACACTTATTTATTTATAAATAAATAAATCTCTGTTTAAACACTGGAAAGTATAAGTACTTTCCCGAATTCGATATAATCGAATTTGCCGATTAACTCTCTTCGAGAAATCTCTATTTGATTAACTCTTCTTCGAATAACCTATATTCAATTAACTCCTTTCGAATAAACGATATTCGATAATCTCTCTTCGAATAACTAATATTCGATAACTCTTCCTTTTCAAATATCTCATATTTGAAAATCTCACTTCGATTAAACTATAATCGATAACTCCTTTCGATGAAACTAACATCGATAACTCCTTTTGATGAAACTAACATCGATAACTTTAACTCGACGAACTTAACTCGACTAACTTAACTTGACTCGACTAACTCGACTTACTTGGTTCGACCAATTCGATTCGATTAACTAGGTTCGACTAACTTGACTAACTCTGTCTCAAATAACTATATTTGATTAACTCTAGTGGTTGACTCTAACTGATTAACTCTACTGGTTAACTCTAACTGATTAACCCTAACGGATTAACTCTAACTGGTTAACTCTATTTGACTAACACGACTCGACTAACCCCTTTTTAATGACATATTCGATTAACTAACTTCGAATACCATATTCGATTATCTCCTTTCGAATGTCTATATTCGATTAACTAACTTCGAATACCATATTCGATTAACTAACTTCGAATACCATATTCGATTAACTAACTTCGAATACCATATTCGATTTCTCCTTTCGAATACCATATTCGATTAACTCCTTTCGAATGTCTATATTCGATTAACTAACTTCGAATACCATATTCGATTAACACCTTTCGAATGTCAATATTCGATTAACTAACTTCGAATACCATATTCGATTAACTAACTTCGAATACCATATTCGATTTCTCCTTTCGAATACCATATTCGATTAACTCCTTTCGAATGTCTATATTCGATTAACTAACTTTGACTACCATATTCGATTAACTCCTTTCGAATACCATATTCGATTAACTCCTTTCGAATGTCTATATTCGATTAACTAACTTCGAATACCATATTCGATTAACTCCTTTCGAATGTCTATATTCGATTAACTAACTTTCGAATACCATATTCGATTAACTAACTTCGAATACCATATTCGATTTCTCCTTTCGAATACCATATTCGATTAACTCCTTTCGAATACCATATTCGATTAACTAACTTTCGAATACCATATTCGATTAACTAACTTTCGAATACCATATTCGATTAACTAATTTCGAATACCATATTCGATTTCTCCTTTCGAATACCATATTCGATTAACTAACTTTCGAATACTATATTCGATTAACTAACTTCGAATACCATATTCGATTTCTCCTTTCGAATACCATATTCGATTTACTTTATTCACTTTATAAAGATTTCCTTTTTATAATGTTCCCTTTCCAATTCTATTTGTAAATGGTTTACAAATATTTCCTTTTCAAATTTATTCTTGAAATATTCTAACTCCTTAAATTCCCGGGAAAATTCGCCATAACCTCCTTTGTATCGGGAGCATCGGGAAAATCCCCAAACCCGCCACACAGGCCTTTCCATTCAAAAAGAAATGTTTTGAATTTATTTCCTTTTCAAATATCTCCTATTTATAAATATTCCAATTTATAAACATTTCTTATTTATAAATATTTAAATTTATAAATATCTCTTATTTATAAATATTCCAATTTATAAATATTTTGTTTTCAATATCACTTTGAAAATCCGCTTATCAACATTTCGGTATGTTATGGTATTCAATCATATCAAATCACGATGTTCAATATCGTCCAAGCACATATAATTTCCCATAGATTTTATATCACATCATATAACAATATATGAAAAACAATAAAATAACTGTTGAGGAATCCAGTTGGATTCCTCCAACCTGTTTCCCTGCATCACAGATGTTAGACAATACAATAACATCAATTTCACTTCACTATTAAATATTCTGATAAACAGAATCGACATATAGATATTTAACAGTTTATATATATATATATACATATATATATATATATATATAATATTTCTACTAACTGACTAGCAGTTCAATCAATCAACCAACACATAACAATCAACAGGTGATTAACAGTTCTAAAAATACAACGTGAAATTATAAACTGTTCAGAGTTGGTGAGATTTACTCACAGTTGCGCGTTAACCGTTGAATAACGGTTTGCGTTATTCGACTCAGTCGGACAATTTAATTCTCCATAAATTGTAACGAGCTCGGATTCACTTCCAGTCAGCTCCATGGTGTAGCCACCGTCCCCACGATTCCAGTGCAACTTACGGTTCTCGATTTCGACTCCGTATGGATTAGATATTAAAATTACAAGTTAGGACTTTGTTAATTTAAAATTAAACTAAATTTAAACTATAAACACTTAACAAATTTTGGGCTTACTCTTCCTTATCGGCCCATTCTCCTATTCAAAGCCCACCCATAGAAGTTAAAACCCGATACCGCTCAAACCTCTTCTTCCCAAACCATCGAACTCCAGACAAAAATAAATCCCCAATTGATACCTCACGTTGACCGTGGGTTTGACCTACGATCCCACCACCTTCGGTCATCGATCCTCGGCGCCGCTTCCGCCATCGGCTTCAGCACCTCAATCCGCACCTGGCGGTCCTCTCCACCTCAGCCTCGCACGTCCCTTGCTCACCCCATCGACACCTCCGCTCCGCTACAGGAACCGAACAAAACAGTCACCAAAATTCCTAAAAATACCCCAACAACTACCATTCTCCACCACGAACTTAGTTATAACCTCGATTCCTTCCAACGATGCTTCAAACTCGAATACCCGCGAGCCCTAGGAGCTACTGTGTGAATTCGAAAACCCAAAGAAGCCATCGCGCCTCACAAAACACTGCCTAACTCGAAACTTCTTGTTTGCTGAATCCAAGAATGTATATCATGTAATTTATTAATTGAATTTGTTTTGGATTTTTCTTTTGCTCAAACTTTTTCTGTTGAGATGGTTTATACGGTATTTATAAGCTGTTTGAGGTAGGTAAGCTTTGTGGTTGAGAAAGGAGGTAGCGTGGCCTTTATATTGACCAAGAAATTAGGTAGGATATTTTCAACATTTATTTTATTCTTGTTTCAGTCTTCTAAAAATCCCCGCGACTACATACGATACCCAAAAATCACCAAACTGGACATGTAGGTAGAGTTCGACATTACGGTCCCAACGGAACTGGTTTCGTCGAATTCCGACTCAGTATGCTCACACAGCGTATTTTTAACTATCAAAATACTGACTGTTTTACACTCTAAAAACCCGTACGGCCACACAGTGACTCTAAAAATCACGAAACTGGAAATCTAACAACTATTTGATATTGCGGATCCAACAAAACGGGTTTCGTCGAATTCCGACTTCGTTTGCAAAAGTGGCTATTTTTAATGCTTTGGATGACCCATTTAAATATATAAATATATTTAAATATTACTAAATTAAATATAAATAAATTTATATTATCGTATATCTTCACATATGATATCGTACAGCTCCAGAATATCATATCAGAATTTACAGTTTGATATTTCAGATTTTTAGATTTATCGATATTCAATTTATATCGAAAATCCTTTTATAACGTAAATAAAGCGTTACGAATTATAAAGGAATTTCACAGCGACTTTTTCTGAAATTTGATTTGGACATATCTCAATATCTACACAACGAAATCCCGATTTTTCTCTTCCACTAGAAAGATACACTGCACCAGCTCCACGCGTTTCTTGTTTCACAGAAATCCAGCTTAAAATGAATCCTGTACATTCAGTTGAAGTTCGAATCGCCAATTTACGAACTGCAGCGCCATTTCAAGCTCTATTATAATTATATTATAATTATACGTTCAAACCGTCGTCGATTGAATATATTCACCAATATAATTCAACTCTAAGCTGAATTAAATCTAAGGGACGACCCCGTTAGAAGAATATTGTGTTTTCCAATATTTTTGATTATTTCTGAATTAAATATATTAATTAATTTATTATTTTAATCAAATATTCCCAGTTATTTAGTTCCACAACCATTTAATTCACTATATCGTTATATATATAATTAAATAAATTAATTATAATACCTTTGCCAATGCGGTTCATTACAGACATGTAAGAAGCTTCCGAACATAAGGCCTAATCGGGTCGTTCAACAACAATTCTGCACCCAGTATGGATTGTTTGACCTGGCGGGTACAATGACACATAAAACACATCCACACACAAGGCCTAATCGGGTACCTATGACACGTAAAAGACTTCTGGATGCAAGGCTTAATCGGGTACTCCAGCAATGATTCTTCACCCAGTAGAGATTGTTTAACCAAGCGGCTACCCATGACACGTAAAATACATTCAGACACAAGGCCTAATAGGTACCTATGACACATAAAAAGCTTCCGGACGCAAGGCCTAATCGGGTCGTTCAGCAACAATTCTGCACCCAGTAAAGATTGTTTAACCAAGCGGGTACAATGACACGTAAAACACATCCGCACACAACACCTAATCGGGTACCTATGACACGTAAAAGACTTCTGGATGCAAGATTTAATCGGGTACTCCAACAATGATTCTGTACCCAGTAGGGATTGTTTAATCAAGCTGGTACCCATGATACGTAAAAGACATTCAGACACAAGGCCTAATCGGGTAACTATGACATGTAAAAATCTTCCGGACGCAAGGCCCAATCGGGTCGTTTAACAACGATTATGCACACAGTATGGATTGTTTAACCGAGCGAGTACAATGATACATAAAACATATCCACACATAAGGCCTAATCGGATACCTATGACACGTCAAAGACGTCTGGATGCAAGGCTTAATCGGGTATTATAACAATGATTCTACACCCAGTAAGGATTATTTAATCGAGTGGGTACCCATGACACATGAAAGACATTCAGACACAAAGCCTAATCGGGTACCTATGACATGTGAAAAGCTTCCGGACGCAAGGCCTAATCGGGTCGTTCAACAACGATTCTGCACCCAGTATCGATTGTTTAACCGAGCGGTACAATGACATGTAAAGCCCATTCGAACACAAGGCCTAAACGGGTACCTATGACATGTAAAAGACTTCTGGATGCAAAAGTTAATCGGATACTCCAGCAATGATTTTACACCCAGCAGGGATTGTTTAACTAAGCGGGTACCCATGATACATAAAAGACATTCAGACATAAAGCCTAATCGGGTACCTACGACATGTAAAAAGCTTCCGAACACAAGGCCTTATCGGGTCGTTCAACAGCGATTCTGCACCCAGTATGGATTGTTTAACTGAGCAGGTACAATGACACGTAAAACATATCCGCACACAAGGCCTAATTGAATACCTATGACACATAAAAGACTTCTGGATGCATGGTTTAATCGGGTACTCCAGCAATGATTCTGCACCCAGTAGGAATTGTTTAACCGAGCGGGTATCCATGACACGTAAAAGACATTCAGACACAAGGCCTAATCGGGTACCTATGACACATAAAAAGCTTCTGGACGGAAGGCCTAATCGGGTCGTTCAACAATGATTCTTCACCCAGTATGGATTGTTTAACCAAGCGGGTACAATGACACGTAAAACACATCCGCACACAAGGCATAATCCGATACCTATGACACGTAAAAACTTCTGGATGCAAGGTTTAATCGGGTACTCCAGCAATGATTCTAAACCCAGTAGAGATTTTTTAATCGAGTGATGTACCCATGACACGTAAAAGACATTTAGACACAAGGCCTAATCGGGTATCTATGAAACATAAAAAGCTTCCAAACGCAAGGCCTAATCGGGTCATTCAGCAAAGATTCTGCACCCAGTATGGATTTAACCGAGCAGGTACAATGACATATAAAACACATCCACACACAAGGCCTAATCAGGTACCTATGACATGCAAAAAGCTTTCAGACGCAAGGCCTAATTAGGTCGTTCAGCAACGATTCTGCACCCAATATGGATTGTTTATCCATGCGTGTACAATGACACGTAAAACACATCCACACACAAGGCCTAATTGGGTACCTATGACACGTAAAAGACTTCTGGATGCAAGGCTTGATCGGGTACTCCAGCAATGATTCTGCACCTAGTAGGGATTGTTTAACCGAGCGAGTACCCATGACACGTAAAAGACATTAGACACAAGGCCTAATCAAGTACCTATGACACATAAAAAGCTTCCGGACGCAAGGCCTAATCGGGTCGTTCAGCAACGATTCTGCACCCAGTAAAGATTGTTTAACCGAGCGGGTACAATGACATGTAAAACACATCTGGACATAAGGCCTAATCGGGTACCAATGACACGTAAAAGACTTCTGGATGAAAGACTTAGTCATGTAATCCGGCAATGATTTTGCATCCAGTAGGGATTGTTTAACCGAGCAGGTACCTATGATACGTAAAAGACAATCAGACACAAGGCCTAATCGGGTACCTATGACATGTAAAAAGCTTTTGGACGCAAGGCCCAATTGGGTCGTTCAACAACGATTTTGCACCTAGTATGGATTGTTTAACCAAAAAGGTACAATGACACATAAAACACATCTACAAGCAAGGCCTAATCGGATACCAATGACACGTAAAAGACTTATGGATGCTAGGCTTAATCGGGTACTCCAGCAATGATACTGCACTGAGTAAGGATTGCTTAACCGAGCGGGTACCCATGACATGTAAAAGACATTCAGACACAGGGCCTAATCGGGTACCTATGACACATAAAAAGCTTCAGGACACAAGGCCTAAATGTGTCGTTCAGCAATGATTCTGCACCCAGCAAAGATCTTTTAACCTAGCGAGTACAATTACACGTAAAACACATCCGGACAAAAGGCCTAATCGGGTACCTATGACACGTAAAAGACTTCTAGAAGCAAGTCTAAATCGGGTACTCCTACAATGATTCTGCACCCAGTAGGGATTGTTTAACCGAGCGCGTACCTATGACATGTAAAAGACATTCAGACACAAGGACTAATCAGGTACCGATGACACATAAAAAGCTTCTGGACAAAAGGCCTAATCGAGCCGTTCAGCAACGATTCTGCACCCAGCAAAAATTGCTTAATCGAGCGAGTACAATGACACATAAAACACATCCGGGCACAAGGCCTAATCAAGTACCTATGACATGTAAAAGACTTCTGGATGCAAGGCTTAATCGGGTACTCAGCAATGATTCTGCACCCAGTAAGGATTTCTTAACCGAGCGGCTACCCATGATACGGAAAAGGCATTCGGACACAAGGCCTAATCGGGTACTTATGACATGTAAAAAGCTTCCGGACGTAAGGCCTAATCAGGTCATTCAGCAACGATTCTGCACTCAGTATGGATTATTTAACCGAGCGGGTACAATGACATGTAAAACACATACACACACAAGGCCTAATCAGGTACCTATGACACCTAAAAGACTTATGGATGCAAGGCTTAATCTGGTTCTCCAACGAAGATTCTGCATCCAGTAGAGATTGTTTAACCGAGCGGGTACAATGACACGTAAAACACATCCAGACACAAGGCCTAATCGGATACCTATGACACATAAAAGACTTTTGGATGAAGGGCTTAATCGAGTACTCCGGTAATGATTCTGCACCCAATAGGAATTGTTTAACCAAGCGGGTACCCATTACACGTAAAATACATTCATACACAAGGCCTAATTGGGTACCTATCACACGTACAAAAGCTACCAAACACAAGGCCAAATCGAGTACCTACGACACGTAAAAAGCTTCTAGACGCAACACATGATCGGGTCGTCCAACAACGATTCTGCACCCATTAAGGATTATTTAACCGAGCGGGAACAATGACACTTAAAACACATCCGCACACATGGCCTAATCGTGTAACAACCCGTATTTTCAATAACCTGTTATAACATAAATCGAGGCAGAATTTAATTTATAAATCTGAATCAAGAGAAACGGGCTATGCCATTGCGTTCGTCTCGGAAAAATACGCGAAATAGAGTCCGAGTTTTCGAAAATCGGAGTCCGTATGACCCGATTAAGGCCCAATGAAGTTTTCAGAAAATTTCAAGTTCAAAACAGATTTGAATTTCAAGTTCAAATTTCGAATTTCGGGCCTGGAAGGCTAGGCGGGAAATTTCCCGCCAAGCCAACCAAGTCGACAGGCCTGTCGACTTGGCATTCGACTTGGTTGGACCCAAGTCGACAGCCCTGTCGACTTGGCTGTCGACTTGGTTCAGCCGGGCAGTTTTGCCTGGTGCACCATTTTGGGGTTTTGGGGCCAGATTCGATTTTAAGGGCTGAGATTGGAATTAGGGTTTAATCCTAAGGTTGAAACTAATCCTAATCTCTATAAATAAGCCCCTAACCTAACCCTAAATCATCATTATTCAACCCTACAACTAAACTATGGCAAAATTATTCCTCTCATGGCCTCCACTCTCTTCATAAAATTTCTAATTTATTTCTATGAGAGATTTTCAATGCATACAAGTGTTTTCAAGCTTGTATGAGTGTTCTTAGCTTGCATTCAAGTCAAGTTTCCATATTTACATCATAAAGCAAGGGTTTTTATTGATTTGGAGCTTTCATATTGGGTTTATTTGATTTCATAAGGGCTTGTCTCAATCTATTAATATATTTGTGTCTTCATAAGAATTTGTAAGCCCTTTTACCTTCTTTTTAAACTCTAAAGTTAATGAATGATGCAAGTTGTGTTTGATCATTATGATATGCAAGTTAATCATGTTATGCTATGCAAGTTTGTCATGTTATGTTATGCAAGTTTGATATGTTATGATATGCAAGTTAGCCATGTTATGTTATGCAAGTTTGACATGTTATGATATGCAAGTTAGCCATGTTATGTTATGCAAGTTTGCTATGTTATGATATGCAAGTTTGCCATGTTATGTTATGCAAGTTTGGGTTGATCATTTTACTCATGTTATCATGCTATGCAAGTTTACCTTGAGTATATGAACCTAAAGCTTCAAGCTTTATGCTAAAGGTTGCATTTTGGCAACATGTAAGTTATCATATCCCTTATGATAACTTGCATATGAGGCTAAATGCGAACTTATGGCCATTTCTACATGTCATTTATCACCATGTATCACTTATATGCTAAGTTTGGTTTTATGCATACTTTTGAGGCCTAATGACGCAATATGCGAGTATATGAACATATGTACATTTCATATGCCACCATGTTAAACTTGTGGCTTCAACACCTTTTGTCATCTTTATGCCAAGTTCCCTCTTTCTATCCTTTATGCGCTATTGCGATTATGTAAGCGATGGGATTGCGTTTGGGGTTGGGTAAACTTAAAAGACATGAAAACATAAGATTGGGAATTTACCTATTAAGTTAGGTCTACCCATTGGGAATTTACCTATTAAGTTAGGTCTACCCAAATTCTTGAAAAAAAAACTTGTAATATGTTTTGGAAACATAATGGACATGACACTTAGAAAATATAAGTGTGGCCAACTCGAGGTTGGGTTGAGTTTGTAGCGTAAAACTACCCGGAACCGACCGGCTTAACTAGTTGCTACAAACAATAGGACCCAATGTGAGAAGTTGGTCATGTTGTACCTTGAACCCGAGGTTAGACCAAGTTGTGGTGTAAAGCTACCCGGAACCGACCGGCTTAACTAGTAACCGCAACAAAGTCTAATGTGAGAGGTTAAGGCACATTAATTAATTAATGCCTCATGATTAGGGTTAAGTCATGGTCCACTTAATACTTAACCAATTTGGACTTGGTGGATTAATCGGGGTTAAGTCGTGAACCCATCGTTACACTTAACCAAGTTAATCCATGATTAGTAAAAGGGTTAAACCGTACTTAACCCACTAGAAAATCCTAGCAAAGGGGGTCCACTCCAGCAGTAATCCCAAGTTTGTATCATCATGACCCTAGGGACTAGGCTAGGGTGGGGCACGATTACTGGACTGGTATAAGCGACCAAAAACGACGGCCGGGTGGTACGCCGATGTAGTTCCGGACGGACTATGGTCGTGCACGTAGTCCGTATTTGGAGAAGTCACCCATGGGTACCAGTAGATCGAGACTGTGCACTCATGTTTATGGTATCCAGGGGTTGACACCCTAGGGCTTGATACACCCGAAGGGTGGACCCAGCACAGTCCGACTACAATCATGTTTAGGCCGTATTGACACCAACACGTGACGAGTTAGGCTTATAGGGAGCCGATCGACTAGACCGTTTGGTTGGACCTCGTATTAGGGTCACTTCATGTTATTGGACCTCGTATTAGGGTCACTTCATGTTATTGGACCTCGTATTAGGGTCACTTCATGTTATTGGGCCAAAGCTTGGGCCAAGGGATCAATACTTGTTTATTCAAATTATGTTAGTTTGCTAGTACACCTATGGTACAAAAACCTTAACCCTGATTATGCAATGACACCTTTTATCTATCATGCCAGTATGTAGTTATCCTTATGTTCATCTCAGTTTTCATCATGTCAGTTAACTTTATTAGTTTATAGACTGATGGTAGTTGGGCTTACTCAGTCTTTTTGACTGACCTGTTTTCTTTCGCCTCTTTTCTTCCGTTCCCCCCCCCCCAGGTTCTCAGGGTGGGAATATTGGAGCTTAGCTTGGATTTCGGATCGCTTGCTTGTGGGATTTTAGCTCATGTACGGTTTTGACATGAAGCTAGCTATGGTTATCACTTATTTTGGGGATAGTACTTATGTATTTCAGTTTTTCAGTTGATGTTGTTTTTATCTAGACTTGTTTAATTGGAAAGTTGACATTATGTTGTACCAGACTTGTTTTGAAATAGTTTGAAATCTTCCGCTGTTTTACTTATCTTATTTACTCTGTTTACATATATACATATGTTATGTTCTACCTTGATATATCATTATGCATGTTTACCTGATTCAAACACCCCTCCAAAGTCAGAGTGCTTGCAAGAGCCACCCTGGCGGAGGTGGGGTGTTACATTTGGTATCAGAGCGTATGGTTTACGAGAAGGAACAAAAAGGTTTTTAAAACATTTGGAAAACTATTTTCAAAACCAAGTATAAAGTATTTTCCAAAGAAAAGTCTAGTTTATTTTAAAGGCTATCCCCAAAAAGCCATTAGCAAAAATTCCTTCGTTTTTCTCCATTCTGAATCTATCTTTTTTCTTCGTTTTCAGTATGGCTGATAACTTTGCTATTCCGGAGGGGGTACACGTACCTGTTTGGTATAGGAGACTTTTGGAGGCTAGGGCGACCGAAGCCGGCCCCGCCGATGTTCCTCCTCCTCCGGTAGTTAATGTTCCTCCTCCTCCTGTTGCTGAGGTTCCTCTTCCTCCTCCCCCTCAGCATCCACAAGAGGATTTCGCGGAGATTTGCAAAGACTTTAAGGCGATGGGTTGCAAGAATTTTGTTGGGATGGAGACTTCTGTTGAGGCAAGAAACTGGTTAAAGGAAACTGAAAACCTCTTTGCTATCTTAGATATAGAAGATCGTAGGAAAGTTCTGTTGGCGGTATGGTTATTGAAAGGGGAAGCTGCTTATTGGTGGGTAGTCACCACCACTACTAGACCAATTGAGACTTGGGATGAGTTTAAAAGAAGGTTTGGACTGAGGTTTTTATCGTCAGCAGAGGAGAACCTTCAGATGGAGAGGTTCCTATCACTAAAGCAAGGGGACATGACCATTAGGGAATACGTGGATAAGTTTAGTCAACTTGCTCGGTTCGGTTTAGACTTGGTTAACACAGCTCAGAAGAAGGCCATGCACTTTGCTCTAGGACTAAACGAGCCATTGCGCGGTTTGGCCATATCTCATATACCCATCGGAGCGACCTTCGAGAGTTTGGTGAATGTGGCCCTACTCAATGAAGAGAATAGGAGTGACAAGAAGGAAATCAAGGTGAATGAGTATCAAAACAAGAAAACGGGGCCCAAAAAGGAAATGAAAAAGAAGGAGGAGAAGTCTAAAGATAAGAAGGAAAAGAAGTGCTTTACTTGTGGAATTCGACTCATCTTATTAAGGATTGTAAGAAGAGGAAAAGGAAGAATGGTGAATGCTTTTTTCTGCGGTGAGACTGGACATTTCATCAAAGATTGCCCGAAGAAGCAAGGGCAAGGTCAGACTCGGTGTGCAAGACCGTCTGAAGGGCGAGTTCATCCCCTCAACATCGTTCTTCCAGCTTATGATCGAGGTAGTGTTTCTGTTAAAAGTCTTGTTTACATTTCTGATTTTCCTGTTTGTACTTTGTTTAATTCTGGCGCATTGCATAGTTGTTTCATCTGATCTAGTTGAAAGTTTGCACCTAAGTACTAGTCTAGTTTATGATCCCGTTTCAAATCCAATTGGGGTTTACGCCCATTTGTCTATTATCTACGTGGATTTGAAAATCTCTATCTTGAGTGTAGAGTTCTCGTGTGATGCTTATATTCTCGGTTTTATGGGGTATGGGTTGATTTTGGGCATGGATTGGTTGTCCAGTTTTGGAGCCATCCTTGATTTTTGAGCATAGGGTTGTGAGGCTCATGACTCGCCTCGGTAATACCCTAAAAAATAAATTTGTAACCCTATGAGTCCCGGCATGTTGTGTTATCTTGAATCCCTCAATTCGTCTATCGATAGTTTGCAATCTATGAGGGTGGTCCGAGAATATCCTGATATCTTGGGTGAAGTGAAGGGGTTACCCCTAAACGCGAGTTTAATTTCTGCATTTATCTGGTGGATAATGCAAAGCTGGTTTCTTTGCCCGTTCGGCACATGGCTCCGCGTGAAAGACGGGAGCTAAGTAAGCAAGTGAAGGAGTTGCTTGAGAAGAACTTCATTCGATGAAGCATTTCCGAGGAAGGTGCTCTAGTAGTATTCACTACTAATGTGGACAGTTCGCTTCGCCCGTGTGTTGATTATCGTGAGTAGAACAAGAAGAATAGACAACCATTACCAAGGATCGATGATTTGTTTGATCAGCTTGTAGGAACATCTGTTTTCTCTTGATCTTGCTACTGGATTCCATCAGCTCAGAGTAGCTGAGGATAGTATAGACAAAACTGCGTTCAGAACTCCAGATGGATTCTTAGAATGGCTGGTCATGCCATTCGGTTTGACTAATGCACCCGCCTACTTCGTGGACTTGATGAGTAGGGTGTTCAAGGAGTTCTTGAACAAGTTTGTCGTGGTCTTCGTAGATGATATTCTGATCTTCTCTAAGGATGAGGAAGAGCACGCAAGGCATCTCGTGAAGGTGATGGATACGCTTAGAGCCCATCAGTTGGAAGCCAAGTCCTCCAAATGTCATTTTGGAGAAAAGAAGTTAGATTTCTTGGGCACATAGTTTCTAAGCAAGGCTTAGCGGTGGATCCCGCTAAAGTGGTCGCGGTTCAAGACCGGAAAGCTCCGACGAGGACAAGTGAAGTAAGAAGCTTTCTCAGTTTAATTAATTAGTTAGCGTCCCTTGAGCTTAGACCTACCCTTCTGGATCAAGTAGGGACTTCACAGAAAGAAGACCCGCAGTTAGTCGAGATCATGGACAAGTTGATTCGAGGCGAGATGTTAAGACACCTCGCTATAGATGACAAGGGATGGCTAAGACGCAATGAGAGAAAGAAGGCTCTTGAAGATGCACATCACTCGAGGAGGTGGCCGAGTTTGTCCCAAGGTGCATGTTGTGCCAACAGATTAAGGCCGAGTCATAAAAAGCCCGCTGGGCTATTACATCCATTGGAGGTCCCCGCAATGGAAGTAGTAAAGCGTCATGAAGGATTTCATGGATGGACTGCCTAGATCAAGGAAAGGGAATACGAGCATGTGGGTCATAGTAGGTAGACTCACGAAGAGTGCTCATTTCACTCCGGTAAAGAGCGAAAGGACTGCATCATAGCTAGCGACAGTTTACTTTCAAGAAATAAAGCGGTTGCACGAGGTTCCCTAAAGTATAGTTAGTAACCATGACTAAATCTTCACTAGCCAGTTTTGGGATAGTCTACGGGAAGTCATGGGCAAGCAACTGAATCTAAGTACGGCCTATCATTCGCAGGCGGATGGTTCATTTCGTTCAAGCATGAGTTATAGAAAATCACGTTAGTAAGAGCAATTGGCAACGTGGATTGGTATTTCCAAGAAAAGTTCTGCTGCGTGGAATACTTTATAGTAAGTAAACGAGATCCAGGATTCACTGGTGAATTTTGGGGAGCTTGCATGAAACCATGAGGTCATAGTTATGTTTAAGCCAAGAATGATAGAAGAGTAAGTGAAAGAGGAAGACGAGAGGCGACAATGAAATGGGTTCCAACTCATATTGGGAAATAAGAGTTAAGAAGCCAAGAAATCATGAGGTAAAAGACGGTCAAAACATAGTGGAGTCAAGCTCAAGGAAACGTGACTTAGAAGAACTGAAGGCTAGATACGCGCATCATATCTCTTTCTAAGAGTATATCCTTGATCCTTGTTTTCCGGTGGAACTTACTTGCATGTTATCTTTTACATATATCCTCTTGGTCCCGTTCTCGATCCCATTTCTGTTGTAAACTCCATAAGGGGGTGTGACTCATCGGTTAGTAATACATGTCAAGGTTTAAAGGGGTCCGTTAGGTTGACTAAACCTTTTGGGCTTTTATAGAATATGGGTTGGGTTAGGAAGGGATTTCTTGTAATCCAAAAGGAGTATATCTTGCTTATCTTCCCGATCTCTTTGTAGCATATCTTTCTTTTGCTATCTATATCGTGTTAATCTTGTCATGAGAACCTTAGGTAGAAACCCTTTGGATGAAACATGTGTTTGAAACATGTTATGCTTGATGTTTGCAAGTGGTTGCAAGTGTTTGCAAGTGGTTACTCGTGGATGCATTATACACATTAGGCACTAGATCGGCTCACACAATCCTCATATTGCATATGCATGAGTGTTTACGCTTATTCATGGATGAAAATTTTTGTGTTATCACATGGATGTTGCATATGGATGTATGTTATATGCACACATATAGATGTTATACATTATGTTAGGAATTGGATACATATGGATTCATTTCACTAACATAATTTGCATTGATGATATTTGCATTAGATAAGTACATATACACACACCTTTGCATATGTTCACACAACATTTAGAATCTTGTAAGGACAATGATTGCTCGTGGATGATGTTTTGAGTAGATGGATGTTGGATGGTAGGATACGTTCTTCCTAACTTGAAGATTTCGGGGACGAAATCCTTTAAGCAGGGGAGAATGTAACAACCCGTATTTTCAATAACCTGTTATAACGTAAATCGAGGCAGAATTTAATTTATAAATCTGAATCAAGGGAAACGGGCTATGCCATTGCGTTCGTCTCGGAAAAATACGCGAAATAGAGTCCGAGTTTTCGAAAATCGGAGTCCGTATGACCCGATTAAGGCCCAATGAAGTTTTCAGAAAATTTCAAGTTCAAAACAGATTTGAATTTCAAGTTCGAATTTCGAATTTCGGGCCTGGAAGGCTAGGCGGGAAATTTCCCGCCAAGCCAACCAAGTCGACAGGCCTGTCGACTTGGCAGTCGACTTGGTTGGACCCAAGTCGACAGCCCCATCGACTTGGCTGTCGACTTGGTTCAGCCGGGCAGTTTTGCCTGGTGCACCATTTTGGGGTTTTGGTTAGGTTTTGGGACCAGATTCGGTTTTAAGGGCTGAGATTGGAATTAGGGTTTGATCCTAAGGTTGAAACTAATCCTAATCTCTATAAATAAGCCCCTAACCTAACCCTATATCATCATTATTCAACCCTACAACTAAACTATGGCAAAATTATTCCTCTCATGGCCTCCACTCTCTTCATAAAATTTCTAAGTTATTTCTATGAGAGATTTTCAATGCATACAAGTGTTTTCAAGCTTGTATGAGTGTTCTTAGCTTGCATTCAAGTCAAGTTTCCATATTTACATCATAAAGCAAGGGTTTTTATTGATTTGGAGCTTTCATATTGGGTTTATTTGATTTCATAAGGGCTTGTCTCAATCTATTAATATATTTGTGTCTTCATAAGAATTTGTAAGCCCTTTTACCTTCTTTTTAAACTCTAAAGTTAATAAATGATGCAAGTTGTGTTTGATCATTATGATATGCAAGTTAATCATGTTATGCTATGCTATGCAAGTTTGTCATGTTATGTTATGCAAGTTTGATATGTTATGATATGCAAGTTAGCCATGTTATGTTATGCAAGTTTGATATGTTATGATATGCAAGTTAGCCATGTTATGTTATGCAAGTTTGCTATGTTATGATATGCAAGTTTGCCATGTTATGTTATGCAAGTTTGAGTTGATCATTTTACTCATGTTATCATGCTATGCAAGTTTACCTTGAGTATATGAACCTAAAGCTTCAAGCTTTATGCTAAAGGTTGCATTTTGGCAACATGTAAGTTATCATATCCCTTATGATAACTTGCATATGAGGCTAAATGCGAACTTATGGCCATTTCTACATGTCATTTATCACCATGTATCACTTATATGCTAAGTTTGGTTTTATGCATACTTTTGAGGCCTAATGACGCAATATGCGAGTATATGAACATATGTACATTTCATATGCCACCATGTTAAACTTGTGGCTTCAACACCTTTTGTCATCTTTATGCCAAGTTCCCTCTTTCTATCCTTTATGCGCTATTGCGATTATGTAAGCGATGGGATTGCGTTTGGGGTTGGGTAAACTTAAAAGACATGAAAACATAAGATTGGGAATTTACCTATTAAGTTAGGTCTACCCAAATTCTTGAGAAAAAAAACTTGTAATATGTTTTGGAAACATAATGGACATGACACTTAGAAAATATAAGTGTGGCCAACTCGAGGTTGGGTTGAGTTTGTAGCGTAAAACTACCCGGAACCGACCGACTTAACTAGTTGCTACAAACAATAGGACCCAATGTGAGAAGTTGGTCATGTTGTACCTTGAACCCGAGGTTAGACCAAGTTGTGGTGTAAAGCTACCCGGAACCGACCGGCTTAACTAGTAACCGCAACAAAGTCTAATGTGAGAGGTTAAGGCACATTAATTAATTAATGCCTCATGATTAGGGTTAAGTCATGGTCCACTTAATACTTAACCAATTTGGACTTGGTGGATTAATCGGGGTTAAGTCGTGAACCCATCGTTACACTTAACCAAGTTAATCCATGATTAGTAAAAGGGTTAAACCGTACTTAACCCACTAGAAAATCCTAGCAAAGGGGGTCCACTCCAGCAGTAATCCCAAGTTTGTATCATCATGACCCTAGGGACTAGGCTAGGGTGGGGCACGATTACTGGACTGGTATAAGCGACCAAAAACGACGGCCGGGTGGTACGCCGATGTAGTTCCGGACGGACTATGGTCGTGCACGTAGTCCGTATTTGGAGAAGTCACCCATGGGTACCAGTAGATCGAGACTGTGCACTCATGTTTATAGTGTCCAGGGGTTGACACCCTAGGGCTTGATACACCCGAAGGGTGGACCCAGCACAGTCCGACTACAATCATGTTTAGGCCGTATTGACACCAACTCGTGACGAGTTAGGCTTATAGGGAGCCGATCGACTAGACCGTTTGGTTGGACCTCGTATTAGGGTCACTTCATGTTATTGGACCTCGTATTAGGGTCACTTCATGTTATTGGACCTCCTATTAGGGTCACTTCATGTTATTGGGCCAAAGCTTGGGCCAAGGGATCAATACTTGTTTATTCAAATCATGTTAGTTTGCTAGTACACCTGTGGTACAAAAACCTTAACCCTGATTATGCGATGACACCTTTTATCTATCATGCCAGTATATAGTTATCCTTATGTTCATCTCAGTTTTCATCATGTCAGTTAACTTTATTAGTTTATAGACTGATGGTAGTAGGGTTTACTCAGTCTTTTTGACTGACCTGTTTTCTTTCGCCTCTTTTCTTCCGTTCCCCCCCCCCCCCCAGGTTCTCAGGGTGGGAATATTGGAGCTTAGCTTAGATTTCGGATCGCTTGCTTGTGGGATTTTAGCTCATGTATGGTTTTGACATGAAGCTAGCTATGGTTATCACTTATTTTGGGGATAGTACTTATGTATTTCAGTTTTTCAGTTGATGTTGTTTTTATCTAGACTTGTTTATTTGGAAAGTTGACATTATGTTGTACCAGACTTGTTTTGAAATAGTTTGAAATCTTCCGCTGTTTTACTTATCTTATTTACTCTGTTTACATATATACATATGTTATGTTCTGCCTTGATATATCATTATGCATGTTTACCTGATTCAAACACCCCTCCAAAGTCAGAGTGCTTGCAAGAGCCACCTTGGCGGAGGTGGGGTGTTACAAATCGGGTACCTATGACACGTGAAAGACTTCTGGACGCAAGGCCTAATTGAGCACCTATGACATGTAAAAGACATCTAGACACAAGGCCTAATTGGGTACCTTTAACATGAAAAAGATAAAATACAAAATATCAATGATAATTGATCTATATTCAAGATTTTTTTTAGTCGAGTATAAAATATAAAATATATACAAATGACAAATGTAATTAGGCACTTATGCATGTATACAAAACAACAAATTTTGACAACAAAGTGTACTCTGATAAAAGATTGATCAACAAATTTTATAATGTACATAATTGTATGCATTAGCTTCAAATATCATACTATAATTGTTTTAGAAAATAACTATATTCCAAAAATTAATTAGCAGAAAATGCTATATTGAAATAGCATACAGCATTACCCAAATACCACATAAAGTAGCATCACATAGTTTATTATTACACAACTACTAATCAAATTAGTCAATCATTTTAACATCATACAAAACAAAACAATAAATCAATATAGCATTAGTCTGTTTGAATTAATGTAGAAAATAGCTAGAAAAACATGTCCCAAACAACAAACATAACTGTGCATGCTTTAAAAATAAAATACATAAAACAAAATAAATGAAAGCAAACGCATAAATGCGGCGTTAGTCTTTATAAATGACATAGAAAATAGAAAATAATAAAACACATATGGCATTCTTCCCTCCGCTTAGCCATTTATTCCATTACTTTCACTCGAATTCCATCTAGACAAGATGTAATCGGCATAAATCTATCATCCACAATCCAAGAGTTAAATCTCTCAGACACGTTAGAAGAATATTCTCCATCTCTTCTATCTTGAAAAAACAAATCTGCCCAATGTTCTAAAGTTTTATCTTTAAGGAAGTTGATTGTGGCAGCACCTCCAATTTCTTTAAATTTTAACATATAACCTTCAAAATTAGATATATTGGAAGCTCGAGTTATAATTTTAAACAAATCAACAATTGATGTATCACCCTTGCAAGCTTTAACCACTGAACCAATATTTTGCTCCATATGAAATGTACAATAACTATGAAAAGAAGATGGAAACACTTTCAGAACACCTAAGAGCAAACCTCATTGACAATCAGACATAAAAACTAATCCACGATCTTTATGAAGCATCTCTTTTAGATTCTCTAAAAACCAAGTCCAATTTGATTCATTTTCATGTGAAACGACTCCCATAGCTAGTGGAAAGAAACCTGAAAAAGTGGATTACAAATTTAAAATGCTAACATAAAAAAAACTGATGTAGCATAACTATATCAAAATATAAATCTTTCAATATCCTACATATACCATGCTATATGTAGTTAAAAAATGCAAAAGTAAACTATCATAATATAAGTCATGACTAAATCACTGAAACAAATAAAAAAGAAAAGCAGCAATATAATGCAAAACAAAAGAGGGCAAAGCAAAAAAGCATAACGTATCTTAGGATGAGAACTAAGAAACAAGTATGATAAAATTACAGTCATATGATACACAGGAGTCTTACAGTACACAAGGATTTAAAAATGCTAATGTAGCCTAGCATAATGAATTTCATGACCAAATTAATGAAGCAAATAGAAAAAATGAAACAATATGATAAAAACAAAAAATTGCTAAAGGAAAAAGAGTATCATGTACTTTAGGATTGCAACTATTAAATAAATAGGAAAAAAGCAGTCTTATAATATTTATATGTCAATCCCTCAAGAAAAAATAAAAACCACAGACGCACAGAATAACAGAGAAAGCAAAAGGGAAACAAAATAAGCAATATAATACACAGAGGAAAAATTCTAAAATAAAAAATAAAAACTTAATGTGCTTCAGATTCACAGTAGTGATTTTTTTTCTAAATACACTCTTATAAGAAACAAAGATTAAAATGCTAATGCAAACTGTCATAATATATTTCATGAATGCATTAAAAAAAAATATACAATACAATGAAAAAAAAATACCAGCATTATGTATTCCATAGTATTAAACAAACAAAAAATACAGCAGTAAAATAAGAAAATAGAACATGCATTATTTCAATATCTGTCTGTCAAATGGAATTTGCAAAACTATGAACAAAAAATGCTAACTAGATTAGTATTATCGTCAAATATAATGCAAATGAAATGAAATATTCAGTGTTATAAATATATGCAATATGTTGTCCATATAATGGCTCCTGGGCCGTCACACTATCTAGTAGCCTTGGCCTAGAAATGTACAACATGCACGGCAACCCTGCACCAATGAAAGGCGGCCTCTAATCTAGATTGTAGCATGCATGCCAACTTGCATTAATTAGTTACAAACCCAAATCTACTATAGTGAAAAAAAACTAATGTTATATTATTATATAGCATGGCCTATTGTCAATTCCAGAGCAGCCAAGGGAAACCAGAGATATATCATCAACTAAAGGCAACAAGTAGAAATTTTTGTAAACATATACTTTTCAGTAACAATTTTTTTTGATCATGTAATGATTAAGTGGTAATCAACTTGAAAATTTGAACTGTAAAACAAGATTCAATTCTGACAAAAACTTGAACATTAGGCCAGGGCTGATCAAATCTAATTCAACACATCATCAAAACTGAATCCACTAGCATGAAATTCACCAATATTCCTATAAAATACATGAACTTCACCAAAAATCGCATACTAAAGAATTCAAAAAAAAAAATACTAAACCACTTAAAAAAATAAAAGACAAAGACTAAAACTCAAACCTTGGTTTCCATTTTTTGCAGTGGCTGGTAATAAAACTCCTGGTCTACCCTTTAAAAATGCTGCATCTAGAAACATAAGGGGATGAAAATGTCGAAAACCAACTAAGAAAGAATTAAATCTAATGCAAACTCTTTCAAATTGCTGACTCGACGGATCAACATCCAAAGCAACATAACTTCCTTGATTAGTTTTCTTCAAAGTCTCCAAACACCAATTTAATTCATTATATGACATAGCATCATCTCCATAAATTTCCTTCAAAGCCAATTGTTTTCCGGAGTATGCAAAATAATAAAAAAGGTCAAAACTAAACTCTCTTCTAAATTCAGCAATAGTATCTTTCGGCTTCTTCATAGGGACATCTCTAATTTGATCAATAATCAAAGATTTAATAAATTTACTAGAAATATGGACTTTCTTAACATCCATTAATCCAGCACCACATGAATGTTCAAAGTTATAAGTTCTAATAAAGAAACAAATAGGCTATCTAGGATCCGAAGAAGCATTTAAATTGAATTTACAACCTTCCTTATTCCAAGAGCATATGACAGATATTCTTTCATGACAGTTTTTAACAAAAATCAGTTCATGTCCTTCTTTTATTTGATAAGCCATTAGAAACTCCCTAAAATCTTCAACGCCGCTAAAATAATAACCAATAAAATCCATCAGATTCATTTGACACCCTTCTTCATGATATCTTTCAAATAAGAGCTTGATTCACCACAAGACTTGATGCTATAAGAACTAGAACAAATTGAAATGCTCTGTTGATTAGAATTGACTGAAAAACTACTGTCAACATTGAGCTCCAGAGCATGATGGCACAACTTAACAGTGAAAAAAGGGACTCTTCTTATAAATTTGAAAGCACGATATTGTATGCAAATCCAAATCAGTATCAACTGTGATAATCTTACTTCCCAAATTATATGATATTTCAATAGAACTAGGAGTAAGATGTGTCCAGTATTCACATATACTATTCTTAATAGTAATTAAAGAACAACTCATGTCCAATCGAATAGAGTAGCTACACTCTTCAAGTAAAAATAAAACCAAAATTTTATTCCCAAGATTTCTCCTGCCAAAAATTACACATATTCAGATATAAATAATAAATAATATTATAAGATGTCAAAAATCCATGTAAAATAAAAATAAATATTAAACAACAAGAAAATGCTAAATGCACATAGCATTACAATCTAAAAAAAATCATAACAGCGTATCCAAAAACATACCCTTGTTCTTCTCTACTGATTGAAACCGAATCAGACATGATGCAAATAACTTGTAAATTCATAAGAAAATAAGATCAACAAACATAACAAAAAACAGTAAATAATAGATCGAATCAATCGAAAATAAAAAACTAAATTAGGGTAAAATTACCTGTTGAGATCGATTTAATAAAAGAATCGAAATAATCCAATTGACGATGTAAAATGCACGTTATCAATGAATGATTCGATTTTCCATTTGAATTGAAAGAAAATCGAAAGAGGGAAGGAGAAAATTAAAAATAGAGCATTATTTACTTAGGCCTAAAAATAAACTGAAGTTTGGCCTTTACGTGAAATTATCTAAGCCGCGTTTTTTGGGCCAAAAAAATTTAAAACTTTGTCCTCCAGCCCATTTTCCATATATATGTGTGTGTGTATATATATATATATGTATATAGTTGTCAAAATCAAAATATCATAAAATAGAGGTTCTAACACTTATTTAGTGTGAGCATTATAGTAATATTGAGTAAGTGATATACATACAAATTAATTCATTAATATTTATTTCTCTATAACTTTTAAGTTAAGATCATATTCAAGGCTTTACTTCTTATTTTGATAGTTTAATCACTTGATCAAAGCACATTTCCAGTACTTATCACTAAATTGGGATGACTATGGGGTGGGTCCGAAGTCGAAATATGGTTGACCCACCACTGTTTTAGCCCTTTTAGACCCGCCTCATTGGGTCTTTGTGACGAGTAGACCAACAACGCGCCTTTAGGAGATCTAGGTCTAGGGTCGAATTGGGCATGACTAACCTACCTCAAGCCGACCTACTTTATTGAAATATTATTAAACCGACTTAGTACTATAATGACTTGTCAATTTTTTCTAGTATACATGGTTCTGACATGAATATTATATATTTTCAATCAATAAGCTACAAAATTTTCATAATATTTAGCGGTAACATTGATAATTATACAATAATGAGTGAACGCCTTTTGAATTATTATAGTACGACTCATTTTATTATATTCTCTCATCACAATGAATACATTATTATATATATTTACTTTATCATTTAATGAAAAAATGTAAATAAATATATTTGTGTATATTAGTACAAAATTTCGTCAGGTCTTGGGGTGGGTTGAGACTATCATGATCTGCACAGTTTTCAAGGATGAGACAACATTTTAGACCTACGCCGGGTCTACGCAGCATGTTTGTGGAGAGGTTTAAAAACTCGAGGTAGATCCAGGGCACAAAACACCCATCCCGCCCCGTTGTCATTCCTAAAAACAAAGCAAGATGTTACCAATAAATTTGGAGGTAAGCATTTTGAGAATGAGTGAACTGGTGTAAGGTTTTCCGTTGATGTAGCATGTGATAGAAATATTTATTATATTGGTGTATTTTTCGAAAGAAGCTTCTTGACCATTTAATGTATGGTCTTTGAATCATAAAGTCATTTATAGAATTCAATGGACTTGGGATACAAATATATTATTTCATATTATAATAGTATTGTAAGTTTATTTTTGACAATAATTATTACGAACCTTGTGTTAAAGATATAAAGCGTGGAGATTGTATTTTCTAATAAAGTGCAAGATAATTTTCATTTTTAAAGCATATATGAACATGAAAGTTTGTGCACGATGCACAATAATTATGAAGTAATCATTTTAGTTACCTAAATGAATATGTGTTTTTTGTCAAACAAATACAATTAGGTATAATTATGTAACTGAGTCTTTTATAAATACACAATAAAGTATTAGGTATTTTAATATATTTAATTATTTTATAAATAAATATGAAATGCGAAAATTATTTTTAGTAATCAGGTAAAAATTAGTTCCTGGTTATGAGCTATTCGTATAAGATGTTATGAACTGTAATAAAAATATCATACTATATTTATATGTACAAATGCACATTGTATGTCGCAACAAATATAAAAATGGTTATATTATCGATGGTAATTGTATGAATGATAGTCATATAAAAAAAATTCAACTAGAAAGTTGTTGGCTTCTTAATGCCATAAGTTAATTTCAAAATTTTGATTAGATTTCATGCTAAATACGTTTGTATTCATAATATTTGCATGTCTTTGTGCTATAAAATTAAATGATACAAATTATGAAGGAATATGAAATATTTTTAATTTAACATGAATGATTTCAATGAAAGTGAAGAAATATTAAAATACCTTTATATATTACAAAGTATCAATGTTACAATATCCATGGGGCATCAAAGTGAATGTTAAGCTTATTTTATAAAATTGGAACAAAATTATGAACATCAAATGTAAAGTGAAGTGTGAAATATGACTTATATAGTGTTGTAGGGATGAAAACTGAATAAAAACATATACCAAGTATGGAATGTTGGGATGCATGATGGGAATAATTAAATCTCATGTTTTGAGCAAATATATTATCCTCTGTAATCGTAATTGAAGTCAAAGGGAGTATAAATAAATTATATTATATGATGGACAAAAATATTTTTCTGTATTATATAATGTATTTTGAAGTGAGATATTGATCGTGGGGTAACATGCATGCATATTATTTTGTGAAAGCGATTATTTTTGTCTATGTATGAGCGTAAAAATAATTATCTTATTCGGGAAAGACTTATTTAGTTTACCAACATGAGTTAACAAGTAAGAGAGAGGGGAAGGGATGTGTATGTGTATATGAAAATAATTATTCTGAAATGCATGTATGAAACTAAATTTGATTTGTTCATAACTATTTGTCTTGAATACATTTACAGAAAAGAGGGTTTTTGTTAAAGATGAATACGTTATATATACCTATGTATTTATTGTTGATTCACGAGAATTTCGATTAATGACAACAAAGAGAAGAGCAACAGAAATTATGACAAGGAGCTAAGTTTATATATATAAGTATTGAGTCTTGTTAGATTTATGTTAAAATCTATCCTCAAAGTATAACACGATTGCACAAATTTTTAGTTATATATATATATATATATATATATATATATATATATATATGAATATATGCTATAATAACCAGCTGATACTGGACTGGTTTTGTAACCAGTCGACTAGTAGAAAAAGGACCAGTCGACTGGTCACAGACCCGAAGTCCAGTAACGACTAGTTGCAAAGCATATTTAAATATATATACGAATTTCATTCTCAACCAGTCGACTAGTGACTTTTCTACCAGTCGTCTGATCAGAGATTATCAGTCATTTTTATCAAGAGTCGCCTTCTTTCAGGAAGAGATTGTAACACCCCACCTCCGGCAGTGCCACTCTTGCAAGGGCACTGACTTTGGAGGGGCGTTTAAACAAGGTAAACATGCATGCAGATATCACAAGACAGAACATATAAGTAAAAAAAACAGAGTAAATATAGCAGCGGATAAAAACTAGCATATCAAAACCATAAGTTAAGTTACAACACAGTACTTGATCATTATTTTCCATAAACAAAGTCTAGAAACATAAAACTGGAAACTGGAAAGGAAAACATAAAGTAGCTATCCCCAAGGTAGAAAACCATAGCGAGCTCAAGTCCAAAGCATACATGAGCTATCCAGGAAAAGCAGCTAAGATCCAAGCTAAGTAGTGGTATTCCCGCCCTGTAAACCTGGGGGGGGGGGAACGAAAGAAAAGAGGCGAAAGAAAATGGGTCAGTCAAAAGACTGGTAAGTCCTACCTACTATTGTACAACAACTAATAAAGTTAACTGTATATGTAAACAAGGATGAGTCATAGGATGATAACTGGCATGGAAAAAGTCAACAAGATAGATCAAGTGTGGCACCGCATATACAAGGTTGAGGTTTGCACCAAGTGTACTAGTATCACAAGTCATGTCAAGTGTAAACAAGAAGTGATCCCCAGGCCCAAGTTTGGCCCAACATCATGAATGACCTAAACCAAGGTCCAACTAGCACGGTCTAGTCGATCGGCTCTCCTAAAGCCTAACTCGTCAAATGTCGGTGTCATACAGCCCAACTACGAAGTGTAGCTAAACTGTGCTAGGTCCACCCTAGGGTGTATCAAGTCCTAGGGTGTCAACCACTGACACAAACCAAGCACGCATAGTTTAAACCTACTGGTGCCCGTGCCTGCTTTTTCAACTCCGGACTATGTGCACGACCATGGCCCGCCTGAACCTACACCGGCGCACCTACACAGCCGTCGTCTTGGTCGCTTACATGTCATCCCAGTAATCGTGCCCCACCCTAGCCTAGTCCCTAGGGTATCATGATACAACTAAGAGGGTTACTGGTGCAAAGGACCACGTAACTAGGGTTTCCTTAATGGGTTAAACGTGGTTAACCCAACTCATCCAAGTACCAAGTTGGTTAAGTGTACCCAAGGTTCATGACTTAACCCTATCAACCCATCGTGTTTAATTGGTTAAGTATTCAAGCGGTCCATGACTTAACCCTACCATGTGGCATTAATTAATTTAATGCACCCAACCTCTCACATTAGACCTTGTTGTGGTTACTAGTTAGGCCGGGCGGGTCCAGGTAGGTTTACACCACAACTTAGTCTAACCTCGGGTTTCACGTGCAACATGACCAACTACTCACATTGGGTCTTATTGCTTGTAGCCACTAGTTAAGCCGGTCGGTTCCGGGTAGGTTTATGCTACAAGCTCAACCCAACCTCGAGTTGGCCATCCTCATGTTTTCTAAGTGTCATGTCCATCATGTTTCCAAAACACATTACAAATTTTCAAGCAATTGGGTAGACCTAACTTAATAGGTAAATTCCCAATGGGTAGGCCTAACTTAATAGGTAAATTCCCAAGCTTACGTTTTTATGTCTTTTAAGTTTACCCAACCCCAAACGCAATCCCCTCGCTTACATATCGCAATAGCGCATAAAGGATAGAAAGAGGGAACTTGGCAAAATCATGACATAAAGGTGTTGGAGCCACAAATTAAACATGGTGGCATATGAGACAAAGATGTGATCACAAACTTGCATATCATGTTATCAACTTGCAAAATATTCCTAAGCATGCATAACATCATTTTAACTTGCATAGTGTTCATATGCATGCATAACATGGTTTCAACTTGCATAAGGTTCATATGCATGCATAACATCAAACTTGGCAAATAGGCGGAACATGGCCATAGATAGCATGAGATAAGGACTAGTAACATGCATATAACATTATATGCATGTTAATACAAGGTTTATGAGAGTTTCAAAGTTGCATCATGCAACATTTCCAACCAAAGATCACATCTTTCTATGCATAAAGCCAAGGTAATGACTTTACTAACATGCATAGAGTAAGCTTATGCATAAAATCATAAGATCAAAGCACATATCATGATTAACCCCAAACTCAACTTGCAACATAACATATTAACTTCATAGTTAAAATACAAGAGTAGAAATAGGCTTACAATGCTTATGTGGACTCAAATGAGTATAGCAAATGTAAGAAACCCCTTATGCAACAAATTAAAACCCCAAAATGCAAGCAAACTTGATCAAGACTCCTCCTTTATGATGCCAATAGAGAAACAAGACTTTAATGCAAGCTAAAGAGGATCATACAAGCCTAAATACACTTGTATGCATGGAAATCTCTTAGAAATTTGATTTAGGAATTTTATGAAGAGAGTGGAGGCCATGAGAGGATTGATTTTGCCATAGTTTAGTTGTATGAATGAATAATGATGATTTAGGGTAGGTTAGGGTCTTATTTATAGAGTAGGCAAGTGTTTTAGGCCATAGGATTAAACCTAGATTCAATCCAAGCCATCAAAGCATGTCTTGGGGAAGAAGTCAAGTGTAGGAACCATCTAGGGCCTTTAGATTAAAGATGAACCATGAGAACCATCCAAATGCAAAATCTGCATTTGAGCGAATCGGCCCACGGGTTGACAGCCAAACACCCTGGATTAACCCCTAGTCGACCCAGCAAGCTCGGGTCGACCTCAAAAATCAGCCGGTTCGGTTATTCCCCTCTCCCAATTCGCTGTTTTGAACATTTTTGCATATTTATTTATTTAATTTTCAATTATATATATATATATATATATATATATATATCAATATATATATATTTCTCTGCGCAACCCATTTCACTTAATTAAGTATACTTTAATTTGGGAATTTTTCGTGAAACTTCGCGAGGCCATATCTTGGTCATACGAACTCCAATTTTCGAAAACTCGGACTCTATTTCGCGTATTTTTCCGAGACGAACGCAATGGCATAGCCCGTTTCCCTTGATTCAAATTTTACAGTTTAATTCTGCCTCCATTTATGTTATAACATGTTATTCAAAAATACGGGTTGTTACATTCTCCCCTCCTTAAAGGATTTCGTCCCCGAAATATCCAAGTTAGGAAGAACGTATGCTACCATCCATCATCCATCTACTCAAAACATCATCCACGAGCAATCATTGTCCTTAAAAGGTTCTAAATGCTGTATGATCATATGCAAAGGTGTGTGTATATGTACTTATCTAATGCAAATATCATCAATGCAGATTATGTTAGTGAAATGAATCCATATGTATGCAATTCCTAACATAATGTATAACATCTATATGTGTGCAC
Organism: Allium sativum; assembly: GCA_030737875.1. Lineage (NCBI taxonomy): Eukaryota > Viridiplantae > Streptophyta > Magnoliopsida > Asparagales > Amaryllidaceae > Allium > Allium sativum. Next base: position 83,362,884 of record CM060913.1, on the reverse strand, counting down.
ATCACATACATCCATATGCAACATCCATGTGATAACACAAAAATTTTCATCCATGAATAAGCATAAACACTAATGCATATGCAATATGAGAGTGTGTGAGCCGATCTTAGTGCCTAATGTGTATCATGCATCCACGAGTATCCACTTGCAACCACTTGCAACCATCAAGCATGACATGTTTCAAATACATGTTTCATCCAAAGGGTTTCTACCTAAGGTTCTCATGACAAGGTTAGCACGATAACTAGATAAACATGGATAGCAAAGAGAAAGATATGCTAACAAAGAAAAGAGATTGAGAGTGTACCCTCAAAAAGGAATAGATAAAGCCCACGCATCTTCTCCTCGGTTTCCCAAGTTGCGTCTTCTTCGGCTTCACCCCATTGAACCTTCACCAACTTGACCTCTCGATTCCTTAGCTTCTTGGTCTCCGCCCCCAAGATACGAATCGGAGCTCTCCTCAAAGTAGCTTCTTTCTCCACTTCCACATCTTCCAGAACACTTGGCTCAACAACCTCTGCTGACTCATGTAAACACTTCCGGAGATGCGAGACATGAAAAACATCGTGTACTCCGGCAAGCTTCTCGGGCAATTTCACTCTATAAGCCATCTGCCCGATCCTCTCTATAATAGGGAAGGGTCCAACAAATCTCGGTGCTAACTTCCCAACGGCTCCAAATCGGACCACATTCCGCAAAGGAGAAACCTTCACGAAAACCATATCTCCAACATCAAACTCCAAATCAGATCTTCTCTTATCAACATAGGATTTCTGTCGGTCTTGGGCCGCTTTCATCCGTCTTCGAATCAACTCGATCTTCTCGGATGCATCTCTGATCATATCTGATGGATCTAGAATAACCCTAGAGGGGGGTGAATAGGGTTTTTCACAGTTTTTAAATAAAATTGAAAAACTGACAGGATATTAAAATAATAGACAAATCACAGAATATAGCAGAAACAGAAATGCAGAAAATAAATCACACACAGATATACCCAGCTTCGGCAAAACCCTGCCTACTGCTGCATTTCTAAGGTTTCTACTAGGTGATAGAACAGATCCCGCATACAAGACCATGTACACTCGCAAACACTGCTCCTATTCTAACCCTACGCTCAAACCCCTAGACTGATCTAAACCCCTAGATCAGATTTCCCGAATTACAAACCCTGTAACTCGTAACTCAGATTTACAGACTCTGAAACTGACAGTCAACTCCTTGACTAAATCCCCCTAGATTTTACAGACCTAGAACTGTTCAGAAATGATTTTACAACACAATTTAAAAAACAACAGAAAAAAAAAAATGTAAACCCTAGTTCTTAAAATAAAAATATAAGAGGAGTTTATATTAAAGGGGTCATCCCCTTTTCCCATTAAAAAACGGCCGGCCCATTCTCCTTTTGTTTGCACCCGATCCCTTTACTTTCTCTTTTGCTCTGGGAAACAAAAATGGCGGCTGCGATAACTAGGGTTTCACTGAATCTTCCCCAAATCGATCATTTGCTTGATGAACTGGCTATCTCTTTGATGCTCGAATTGTTTGGCTCTATGATGCTTCGATTTTGGGGTTGCTCCTTTTCTCGATCGAAACCTATGTGAGTATTTTTGAGTTTGATTTGTGCTCTTTTAAATTGCGAGTTTTTGGTTTTCGATTTTTTCTGTTCTGTGGTTTCGATCTATTTTTTGCCGATGATGAAATGGTGTGATAAAATAGGATTTGAAATCCTCAATCAACTCTGATTTCGCTGTATGACTTGGCTTGATTTCTCCTGATTTGTTGCGTGTCCCCTTTTGATAGCCACGACTTTGAATGAGTATAGTAATTCTGGAAATAATATAATTGTGGCCATCTTGAATATTTATGCGTAATTGAGCATTTCTGGAAAGAATTAAAACTGTGAATCCCCTTGTGTTCATTTCATGATTTCTCCATTGATTTCTTGCCTTGAATAACATGCCAAATATGATTTCCTGGAATTCTCGCCTTGAATTAACTCGGCCCCTTAAAAAAAACTTGCGTGATAATCTGGAAAAAAAAGGAAACTTTCCCTGATTGATACATTGAATTTTCTGTCCAATTTAAAATTTAACACTTGCAACAAAAATTGTGAGAAAGATTTCTGGAATAATCAGTTTTCCTTCTTAATAACAGTTGCCAAAAAATGATTTGAGGAATTTCTGTGAATTGACTTTTGCCTAAACATGTCTTCAATCATCTTGTTTTTCTGCTGTGCCCTTGATTACTTATACTTCTGGAAAGTAATATTGAAATTTTGGTTCGCTGTGATTTTCCCATGAACACATTCCTGAAAACTATTTGTTGCCTTTTTGTTCATCATTGAATACGATGCAATGATTTCTGAAAATACATGAACCGATTCCTTCTTGTAAAATTTGCTCCACTGATTCCTTCTTGCCAAAATGAATGTATTCATAAATACATGAACTGATTACTCTATTTCTAAGAACTAGAGTAATACTTGTTGTGTTGACACTCATGAGCACACATGTATGCACTGATTTTGACTCTTGATTGAGAGATTATGACTTGCTTTGATTCATGCAATGCTGCTCCATGAATCATATGAACTGTCTGATGCTTGCTATTTTACTTGATGATATACATGATGTTGTACATGTATGTATCACCATGCTCATTGTGCACAATCTAGTTTATTTGCTTGTGTATTTCATTTGCACCCTGGAGTTTCACCACACTTTTATAATGCACAAAAATGTTTTGACCATATTAGTGCAGACTTGTTCATTTTGAGTTTGGGTTGAAACTGAGGTGTGTTGCTAATCAAATTTTGTTTGCCAAAGCACACTTCATATGTTGTAGCACCACCATTTTGTCTTGCCATGAATTTGTTGCACCATCCATGAGCTTGTTATGCTTGTTACTTTGAAATGCCACATACACTGTGTATCATTCATATGTATTGTTGTTTGATTCGACATGTGTTCATACAGATCTGAACTGAAATATTTTGTACTGTCTTGACTTGTGAGGCATGCTTATGCTCCATGCTGTTTTGTTGCCTTGACCACACCATCACTTTTTGCTGACTTCGACCACTTTGAAATTTGCTGCTTACATTTTGTTTAGCCATGCACCATTTTTGCTTTGCTGTTTAGCTTTCTGAGCTCGACCACTAGCACTTGTATCATCTTGCTTGGCATTTTGTTTGATTCATGGACTTGCTGATTTGACTTTTTGTATTTTTGGCTCCATGTCCTTGCTTGTGCACTGAGTCGAGCAGGTCCACGTGACTACTCCTCAGCTGCACACTGATTGGCGAGGCAATGCACACGTGTATTTATACACGTGTGTATATGCAGCTATCAAAAGAGATTTCCTGTCCCTGCATTGATATATATATATATATATACATTGTCTGCCTTGTGGTATTTACAGTGTATCACTGTGAATATCACAAGCTGTCTAGACACAGATTGATAGTTTTATAATTCAGATCAAGTCATGAAAAATGATGAGAAACACACCAGAAAACTGAGGCAAATAAAATTTTAAAAACAAAATTTATATTTGCATATATTCTGTTTTATTTCTATTGCAGTGTACTGTGTGTGTGTTTCACATGTGACAGGTAAGCAGGAATGACTGGACTGACTGTGATGACTGGACTGAACTAACAGAAGACTGGACAGACAGTGAGCAGTGAAGACTGAAGATGAAGACAGAAGACTAACATATAGTGTTAGTGTATCAGTGTATCAATGTGTTTGTAAATTGAAATGTAAATTGTATAGACAGAGTGTTACAGTGAGGAGCTGTGTAACAACAAAATTGTACTGATGTTTGTATTAAACAAGTTTGCATAAAATAAAATATTATTTTATTGTGTTCAACCAAACTTGTCTATTATATACAGTTTATTTTCAAGTACAATATTCAGTGAATGTTTAAATAGTGGAGTCATATAATTTGTGCTGTTAGAATGTTGAAATATTATATTTATATTTAAATAAAATACTGTGTGAATATATGAAATTCTGTACAGTCGTATTCTATTTAAATATAAATATTATATTCCTATCTGTAATGTATAATACCAGTACAATATCAAATACATTAAAATAATATATATTTGGTTGTTATCATCAATATCAAACACATTAAAATAATATATATTTGGTTGTTATCATCAAACAAAAAATCATATGATTGTGTATAAAACATCGTTATATACAACAATATCAGGCCCAAGTATAAGCTTATCTGTAGTCTCCCACCAACATGTAGGCGACTTGCACGGCCTCCCATATAAAGCTTCAAATGGTGCCATCCCTATGCTTGCTTGATAACTGTTATTATATGCAAACTCAACAAGAGGAAGATGGTCTTCCCAAGTACCACCAAAATCCAGAATACAAAGCCTTAACAGATCCTCGAGTACCCTATTCACCCTTTCGGTTTGACCGTCCGTCTGTAGGTGATAAGCAGTACTTAGATTCAACCTCGTGCCCATGGCTTCTTGCAAGCTATTCCAGAACTGACTTGTAAAGATTGGGTCACGGTCACTGACTATACTAGAAGGGACTCCATGAAGTCTCACAATCTCACGAAGATATACAGACGCTAGCCAAGATGCGGTCCTCTTGCTCTTTATCGGAATGAAATGAGCACTCTTCGTAAGTCTGTCCACAATAACCCAAATGCTCGTATTCCCTTTCCTTGACCTTGGTAGCCCATCAATAAAATCCATGGAAATACTCTCCCACTTCCAAAGTGGAACGTCTAGAGGATGCAATAGCCCACCGGGCTTCTTCGACTCAGCCTTAACTTGCTGTCAAATGATACATCTAGAAACAAACTCTGCCACACCCTTCTTCATCCCAGGCCAAAAGAAAATACGCTTCATATCTTTATACATCTTATCTCCGCCTGGATGTATAGTCAACTTAGAGCGATGCGCTTCCTCAAGAATTTTTCTTACTAGATCTCCTACCACTGGAACACATAACCTTCCATCTCTCCTCAGCCAACCCTTGTCATCAATAGAATATCGAGCGAGATGACTAGACGTCTCTTTTCGAATCAGCTTATCCATAATCTCAACTATCTGAGGGTCTTCTTTCTGCGAAGCCCCAACTTGATCAAGAAGGGTAGGTCTGAGTTCCAGAGATGATAATGAACCGGTCATCGACTCAATTGCCAAAGAGAAATCAAAGGTTGCCACATACTCTAAATTCTTCATCTCAACGAATAGAGGACTTAGGGTCAACCTCTTTCTGCTTAGTGCATCAGCCACAACATTACCCTTGCCAGGGGTATAAGCTATCTCGAAGTCATATGATGCCAAGAATTCCATCCACCTTTGCTGCCTAAGATTCAGATCTTTCTGCGAGAAGAGATACTTGAGTGATTTGTGATCAGTATACAACTCAAACCTTTCGCCTAAAAGATAGTGGCGCCAGGACTTGAGTGCAAAGACAATCGCCGCTAACTCCAAGTCATGAGTGGGGTAGTTCTTCTCATGAACTTTAAGTTGCCTACCCCCATAACATATCACTCTTCTCTCATGCATCAGAACAGCGCCTAACCCCGTGCCACATGCATCGGTATACACGGTAAACATTTTACCGCCATCGGGTAATGCCAAAACTGGAGCTGTGGTAAGGGCCCTTTTGAGCCTTTGAAAAGCAAGCTCACACTCTAAGTCCCATGCAAAGACTAAGTTCTTCTTCGTCAATCTAGTGAGAGGGGCCGAAATCTTAGCGAAGTCTCTAATGAACTTCCTATAGTAGCCTGCCAGACCGAGAAAGCTTCGCACTTCGGTTGCATTCCTAGGAGTCTTCCAGTCTTGAACTGCAACCACTTTCGCGGGATCCACAGCTATACCCTGCTTAGAAACTATATGCCCAAGAAATCGGACCTCATTTCTCCAAAAGTGGCATTTGGAGAACTTGGCTTTCAACTGATGGCCTTTAAGCGTATCCATCACTTCCTTGAGGTGTCTAGCATGTTCTTCCTCGTCTTTTGAAAAGATCAGAATATCATCCACGAAGACAACAACAAACTTGTTAAGGAACTCCCTGAACACCCTACTCATCAAATCTACGAAGTAGGCGGGTGCATTAGTCAAGCCGAATGGCATAACAAGCCATTAAAAGAATCCGTCTGGAGTCCTAAATGCAGTCTTATCAATGCTGTTTTCGGCCACTCTAAGCTGATGAAATCCGGTGGCTAAATCAAGCTGAGAGAAAACAGAAGCACCAACAAGCTGGTCGAAGAGGTCATCTATCCTTGGTAACGGATGCCTATTCTTCTTGGTCAGCTTGTTCAACTCTCGATAATCAACACATAGACGAAGCGAGCCGTCCGCCTTAGTAGCGAACACTACAGGAGCACCCCATTCAGAAATGCTTCGCCTAATAAAATTCTTCTCAAGTAGCTCCTTGATTTGCTTACTGAGCTCTCTCCTTTCACGCGGGGCCATGTTCCTAACTGGTAAGGAGACTGGATTAGCATTATCAACCAGATAAATGCGGAAATCTGTCTCTCGCTTAGGGGGTAACCCCTTAACTTCTTCAAAGACATCAGGGTATTCTCGAACCACCCTTACAGATTGCAGATCATCGATGGACGAGTCAAGAGATTCAAGATAACATAGCATGATGGGATCTAGCGGGTTGCAAGAAATCTCTAGGGTATTACCCAGGTGAGTCATGAGTCTCACCACCCTATGCTCACAATCGAGAATGGCTCCATAGCGGGACAACCAATCCATGCCCAAGATCAACCCGTATCCCGTGAACCCGAGAACATAAGCATCACACGAGAATTCTACGGTCAAGATAGAAATCCTCAAATCCATACAGATCATAGATAAATGGGCTGAACCCCCAATCGGATTTGAAACACTAACGGGATCCTCAACAAGACTAGTACTTAGGTGCAAACTTCCAACAACATCAGAAGAAATAAAGGTATGCGATGCGCCAGAATCAAACAAAGTGCGAACAGGAAAACCAGAAATATAAACAAGACTTTCCACAGAAATAGTACCTCGGTCCTGAACTGGAGTGGTGTTGAGAGCATGCACTTGCCCTCCAGATGAACCTACGCGCTAAGTTTGTCCATGCCCCTGCTTCTTAGGGAAATCCTTGCTAAAATGTCCCGTCTCTCCACAATGAAAGCATCCACCCAATTTCATTCTCTTCTTCCTACAGTCCTTGGCCACGTGCCCAACAATCCCACAGAAGTGGCACTTTCTTGTGTCCTTTGCCTTGTTCTTGTTGCCCTTGTTGTTCTTGTTGTTCTGATTACTCTGATTCCCTCCCCACTTGGAGTCTGCCTTCTTAGGCTGAGTCTCATTGGGCTTGACTTCTTTCTTCCCATTCTTATCCTCTCCCTGCAGCAATGCCATGTCTACTAGGCTCTCGAAAGTGGCCCCCATGGGTATGTGTGACATGGCTAGACCTTGTAATGGCTCATTTAACCCTCATGCAAAACGTAGAGCCTTCTTCTCGGGAGTATTGACCATGTCCAAACCGAATCGGGCAAGCTGGTTGAACTTATTCTCATATTCTCTCACCGTCATGTCTCCTTGCTTCAAGGCTATGAACTTCTCTAGTTGCAAATTTGCCTCCGCAGACGATAAAAACTTAAGCCCAAACCTTGCCCTAAAGTCGGCCCAGGTTTCTACGGGCCTAGTAGCACTGGTGACCTCCCACCAATAAGAAGCTTCCTCCTTTAGTAGCCAAACCGCCAACAGAACCTTTCTACGGTCCTCTATATCAAAGATGGCAAAGAGATCTTCGGTCTCCTTCAACCAATTTCTTGCTTCCACAAAAGTCTCCGTCCCAATAAATTTTTTGCCACCCATTGCCTTGAAGTCCTTGCAAACCTTGGCGAAATCGGCTTGTGGTTGCTGAGGAGGAGGAGGAGGGGGTGGAACCTCAGTGATAGTGGGAGTGGTTGCTGGACCTGCATTGTTGGCCCTAGCTTCCAAGTACCTCCGGAACCATCCGGGAATGGTGACTCCCTCAGGAAGATTGAGATCGGCCATGCTGAAAAAAAAGGAAAAGACAGATTTAGAACGAGGAAACGAAGGATAGTGCTTATGGCTCTTGGGGGATAGCCTTTCAAAATAAACTAGACTTTTCTTTGGAAAATACTTAATTGGTTTTGAAAATAGCTTTTAAAAGTAACTTTAAAACCCTTTTTGCTCCAATCTTGTAAACCTTATGATCTGATACCAAATGTAACACCCCACCTCCGCCAGTGCCACTCTTGCAAGGGCACTGACTTTGGAGGGGCGTTTAAACAAGGTAAACATGCATGCAGATATCACAAGACAGAACATATAAGTAAAAAAACAGAGTAAATATAGCAGCGGATAAAAACTAGCATATCAAAACCATAAGTTAAGTTACAACACAGTACTTGATCATTATTTTCCATAAACAAAGTCTAGAAACATAAAACTGGAAACTGGAAAGGAAAACATAAAGTAGCTATCCCCAAGGTAGAAAACCATAGCGAGCTCAAGTCCAAAGCATACATGAGCTATCCAGGAAAAGCAGCTAAGATCCAAGCTAAGTACTGGTATTCCCGCCCTGTAAACCGGGGGGGGGGGGGGGAAACGAAAGAAAAGAGGCGAAAGAAAACGGGTCAGTCAAAAGACTGGTAAGTCCTACCTACTATTGTACAACAACTAATAAAGTTAACTGTATATGTAAACAAGGATGAGTCATAGGATGATAACTGGCATGGAAAAAGTCAACAAGATAGATCAAGTGTGGCACCGCATATACAAGGTTGAGGTTTGCACCAAGTGTACTAGTATCACAAGTCATGTCAAGTGTAAACAAGAAGTGATCCCCAGGCCCAAGTTTGGCCCAACATCATGAATGACCTAAACCAAGGTCCAACTAGCACGGTCTAGTCGATCGGCTCTCCTAAAGCCTAACTCGTCAAATGTCGGTGTCATACGGCCCAACTACGAAGTGTAGCTAAACTGTGCTAGGTCCACCCTAGGGTGTATCAAGTCCTAGGGTGTCAACCACTGACACAAACCAAGCACGCACAGTTTAAACCTACTGGTGCCCGTGCCTGCTTTTTCAACTCCGGACCATGTGCACGACCATGGCCCGCCTGAACCTACACCGGCGCACCTACACAGCCGTCGTCTTGGTCGCTTACATGTCATCCCAGTAATCGTGCCCCACCCTAGCCTAGTCCCTAGGGTATCTTGATACAACTAAGAGGGTTACTGGTGCAAAGGACCACGTAACTAGGGTTTCCTTAATGGGTTAAACGTGGTTAACCCAACTCATCCAAGTACCAAGTTGGTTAAGTGTACCAAAGGTTCATGACTTAACCCTATCAACCCATCGTGTTTAATTGGTTAAGTATTCAAGCGGTCCATGACTTAACCCTACCATGTGGCATTAATTAATTTAATGCACCCAACCTCTCACATTAGACCTTGTTGTGGTTACTAGTTAGGCCGGGCTGGTCCAGGTAGGTTTACACCACAACTTAGTCTAACCTCGGGTTTCACGTGCAACATGACCAACTACTCACATTGGGTCTTATTGCTTGTAGCCACTAGTTAAGCCGGTCGGTTCCGGGTAGGTTTATGCTACAAGCTCAACCCAACCTCGAGTTGGCCATCCTCATGTTTTCTAAGTGTCATGTCCATCATGTTTCCAAAACACATTACAAATTTTCAAGCAATTGGGTAGACCTAACTTAATAGGTAAATTCCCAATGGGCAGACCTAACTTAATAGGTAAATTCCCAAGCTTACGTTTTTATGTCTTTTAAGTTTACCCAACCCCAAACGCAATCCCCTCGCTTACATATCGCAATAGCGCATAAAGGATAGAAAGAGGGAACTTGGCAAAATCATGACATAAAGGTGTTGGAGCCACAAGTTAAACATGGTGGCATATGAGACAAAGATGTGATCACAAACTTGCATATCATGTTATCAACTTGCAAAATATTCCTAAGCATGCATAACATCATTTTAACTTGCATAGTGTTCATATGCATGCATAACATGGTTTCAACTTGCATAAGGTTCATATGCATGCATAACATCAAACTTGGCAAATAGGCGGAACATGGCCATAGATAGCATGAGATAAGGACTAGTAACATGCATATAACATTATATGCATGTTAATACAAGGTTTATGAGAGTTTCAAAGTTGCATCATGCAACATTTCCAACCAAAGATCACATCTTTCTATGCATAAAGCCAAGGTAATGACTTTACTAACATGCATAGAGTAAGCTTATGCATAAAATCATAAGATCAAAGCACATATCATGATTAACCCCAAACTCAACTTGCAACATAACATATTAACTTCATAGTTAAAATACAAGAGTAGAAATAGGCTTACAATGCTTATGTGGACTCAAATGAGTATAGCAAATGTAAGAAACCCCTTATGCAACAAATTAAAACCCCAAAATGCAAGCAAACTTGATCAAGACTCCTCCTTTATGATGCCAATAGAGAAACAAGACTTTAATGCAAGCTAAAGAGGATCATACAAGCCTAAATACACTTGTATGCATGGAAATCTCTTAGAAATTTGATTTAGGAATTTTATGAAGAGAGTGGAGGTCATGAGAGGATTGATTTTGCCATAGTTTAGTTGTATGAATGAATAATGATGATTTAGGGTAGGTTAGGGTCTTATTTATAGAGTAGGCAAGTGTTTTAGGCCATAGGATTAAACCTAGATTCAATCCAAGCCATCAAAGCATGTCTTGGGGAAGAAGTCAAGTGTAGGAACCATCTAGGGCCTTTAGATTAAAGATGAACCATGAGAACCATCCAAATGCAAAATCTGCATTTGAGCGAATCGGCCCACGGGTTGACAGCCAAACACCCTGGATTAACCCCTAGTCGACCCAGCGAGCTCGGGTCGACCTCAAAAATCAGCCGGTTCGGTTATTCCCCTCTCCCAATTCGCTGTTTTGAACATTTTTGCATATTTATTTATTTAATTTTCAATTATATATATATATATATATCAATATATATATATTTCTCTGCGCAACCCATTTCACTTAATTAAGTATACTTTAATTTGGGAATTTTTCGTGAAACTTCGCGAGGCCATATCTTGGTCATACGGACTCCGATTTTCGAAAACTCGGACTCTATTTCGCGTATTTTTCCGAGACGAACGCAATGGCATAGCCCGTTTCCCTTGATTCAGATTTTACAGTTTAATTCTGCCTCCATTTATGTTATAACATGTTATTCAAAAATACGGGTTGTTACAGAGATTCCTCTTAATTATGAACAGAAATGGATGCAACTCTTTGCCGAGACTTTTCATGAAAGAATGCTAATCTTCTACAATTATACAAGCATTACAAACACGTTTTCCAGATCACCGATTTTTATGTTCTACTCTAATTTCTGATTTTCACTTCTATACTCATCGCATTCTAAAGCCCTCTTAAATTCAAGTTGTTGAATCTTTGATATTATTTCAAATCTCTTGATTCAACAAGCAATATACTTCCTTCAATCTTCACATACGCATCAAATACTTAAGGATAAGATTATAGAAAGGGTGTACTTCATCGTGGCTATTCAAAAAGTGAAAACTCTTGTAATTTGTGAAGTCCTGTATGGGTGCTTAGGCGTGGACATCCTTGTTGGTGCTCGGGCGTATTGAGACTTATTCCTCCAGGTTAAAAGAGGACGTGATAGTGAATTCCAAAGAGGAGCTTCGGGACTTGATGTAGGGCGAGAAGTCTGAACCAGTATAAAATTCCTGGTGTCTTTTATTTACTGCATTTTAACTTGTGATATATCTATATAGCTTACATTTACCTGTGTAACTATTGTAGTTTACTAGTTAGCTTATCATATACCATTCCGCTATATCCATATAAAAATCCTGCTTAAGTCATACACATCGACATTTATTCATTTGGTATCAGAGCGAGACCATAATTTAATTGTAAACCCGTTATCTGATACATAGTTAAATATGGATAACAACACTAGTACTAGCACTAATACTAGATATACTGAAGGTCAATCTACTACAAGACCACCCTTTTTCAATGGCATGAATTATAGATATTGAGCTATACGAATGAGAATATATATGCAAGCTAATAGTTTTGATGTTGGAATATTTCACAAAAAGAGAATACACAACCCATTACTCTATATATTGAATGGTCTGCAAATGAAAAAGCAGAGGCTACCACCAATGCTAAAGCCATGAATATGTTGCATTGTGCCTTGAATTGAAATGAGTTTAATCGGATTTGTATGTGCAACATAGGATATGAAATCTGGAGAACACTCAAAGTAACTAATGAAGGAACAAGCAAGGTCAAACAAAGCAAGATATCCATGCTTAAAAACTAGTTTCAAAATTTCAGAATGAACGAGAATGAGTCTATAAATGACATGTACTCATGATTTCAAAATATTTATCATTCTCTATTATGATTAGGAGAAAAATACTCTGATTTTGATATAGTCTCAAAAATATTAAACTCTTTAAAGGATAAGTGGGAAAGAAAGTTGCTAGATATTGAAGAGGCTAATGATCTTTCTGCCATGAAACCCAAAGATTTGACCAGTAATCTCATGTCTTATAAAGTAAATTTTCACGCAAAGAAAGCACATGTATAAGACAAGAAAACCTAGCTTTCCATGCTGAGAAAGAAGATTCAGATTCAGATGAAGACGATATTGCTTTTGTAGCAAAGAATTTCAGAAAATTTCTGAAATATAGAAAAGGCCAAAGAAAGAATATGAAAAATAATTCACCAAAAAAGCCCGTCCCAGCCCTGGTGGAATGCTTTAATCGTCGCAAAACTGGACATTATCCAAAGAATTATCCAGAATTGAAGAAAAACCACAACAAAAAGGAAAAATAAAAAAGACAAGCATTTTCAGTCAATTGGGATAAATCAAATTCATAATCTTCTGACAGTCACGGTGATAGTGACAATGAACAAGCAAACGTATGCTTCAACGAAAAGGACTGATGTCAGCGAATTTACTTATGCCGAATTAATGGAAATTAATATGGAAGTTTTAGAATATAGAAATAATTTTAAAAGAAAGTATAAACAAGCAAATGAAGATATAAAAAGAGCATAATTTGAAAGAGCCTTATTAAAAGGTTGAAAGGAGATTTTAGAAAAAGAGATTAGAAAATTACAAGAATCACTATTAGTAGCAAATTTTCAAATTTCTATGTTGAGTCAAGAAATTGAGACTCAAAAGAACAAAAATGATATACTAGTTTCTGAGAATCATGACTTGAATACTAAAGTTAAAATTATAGAATTATAAAATTCTAGTTTAAAAGTTAAACTGGATAGTATTTCTAAGAATGTTAATAATTTTAATAAAGGTAGAGAAAATTTATCTAAGATATTAGAAAATTCTCAACCAGTTTCTAGTAAAAAAGTACTAGGATATGTTCAGAAAATTAGGTCTTAGAAAAAGTCTAGTTCTAGGAAATCTAGTATTAAACCAGTAATTCCTAGTACTAAATTAGATATTTCTATTAAGAAAAATTACTTGAGAAATATTAGTATATGGGTTCCAAAAACCAATAATATTCTTGTTAGAAATAAATATATTAAGAATTTTCTAGATACTATTCACAGTAATATTAATTATGTTTTCAAAAAGGACTCTGAACCCTCTTGGGTTCGGTTTCCTAAGATTTAACCCTTAGGACCCTAACGGAGGAAGTGGGTACCAATAAAATTCTAAATTATTTTTTGTAGGTCCCACTCAACAAAAATAGAGGAAAATGGATACTATACCGTGGTCGCTCAAAACACATGACAGGAGATAAAGAAATGTTAACAAATATTACTTATTTAAAAGGAGGAACTGTCAGCTTTGGGGATAATTCCAAAGGATATATCGTCGACAAAGGCGATTTGAGCAATTACTGTATATCTAATTCACCTCTTATTTCTGATGTTTTATTAGTTAAAAACTTAAAACATAATTTATTAAGCATTAGTAAATTATGTGATAAAGGTTTTAAAATATCGTTTTTCGAAGATAAATGTAGTATATTAGATTCAAGTCAAAATCTTATCTTTGAGGGAAACCGAGATAAAAATATTTATATTTTGAATATGGCAGTTGATAATAATCCGAATATGCGTTTATTAGCCAAAAATAATGATCCTTTGTTATGGCACAAACGATTTTGTCATATTAACTTTAAAATGATAAACAAAATTTCTAAAAATGATCTTGTAAGAGGTTTACCTAAAATAAATTTTAAAACTGAGAATTTGTGCGATGCTTGTCAATTTGGGAAATTAACTAAATCCTTTTTTAAATCTAAAAAGGTTGCATCAACATTACAACCGCTTGAATTACTACATATGAATTTATTCGAACCAACTCACGTTTATTCCATAAACCATAGTAGATATGTGTTTGTAATTATTGATGACTTTTCAAGATATACTTGGATTATGTTTTAAAGAATAAAAGCGATACTTTTGGTATCTTTAAAACTTTTATCAAACAAATTCAAAATTTAACTGATTTAAAAATAAAGAATATACGAAGTAATCATGGAGGAGAATTTGAGAATGAGAAATTCGATTTATTTTGTCAAAAAAAAAAGAATTTTTCATAGTTTCTCTTTTCCTAGAACTCCACAACAAAATGGAGTTGTAGAACGTAAAAATAGAACTTTGCAAGAATGTGCCAGAATGCTATTAAATGGAAGTACACTGCAAAAACATTTTTGGGCTGAAGCAGTTGCTATAGCTTGTACTGTTTTGAATTGTGTCTCCATTCGGCCTCTTACTAAAAACACTCCATACGAGCTTTTTACTGGAAGAACACCGAATATTTCATATTTTAAAGTATTTGGTTCAAAATGTTTCATTTTAAATATGAAAGATCAACTTGGAAATTTTGATTCGAAATCCGACGAAGGAATATTCTGAACGTAGCAAACCTTAGCGTATTTTCAATAAGAGAACCAGTAAAATAGAAGAATCACTTCATGTTTCATAAAATGAAAATTTTATTCAAAATTCGTTTAATTCAGAGATAATGAAAAATAATTCTTCTCATGACGATGATATTGATATATATATATATATATATATAGAGAGAGAGAGAAGATGAAAACATTGTTCATAATAACATAGAGAACAATACTACAGAAATTCAAGATAATATCGATAATCAAAATATTCCTGTTAATGAAGTAAGATCTCCACCAAGAATATTACGAGACCATCCAACCCAAAATAATATTGGGGGACTAACTTCAAACGTAAAAACAAGAAGCCAACTTAATTTAGTAACTAATGTAGCCTTTTTATCAAATATTGAACTCAAAAACCCTAAAGAAGCATCTATAGATGAAAATTGGATGATCGCCATGCAAGAAGAATTAAACCAGTTTGAACGTACTGAAGTCTGGGAATTAGTTCCAAGACCAAGTGATCAAACTGTCATTGGAACAAAATGGGTTTACAAAAATAAAGCAGATGAATTGGGTAATATTACTAGAAATAAAGCTAGACTTGTTGCACAAGGTTACAATCAAGAAGAAGGCGTAGACTACGAAGAAATGTTTGCTCTAGTAACATGACTAGAAAGCAATTCGAACTTTATTAGCATACGCATGTTATCATAACTTTAAACTATATCAGATGAATGTTAAAAGCACTTTCTTAAATGGTTATATTCAAGAGAGATATATGTTGAACAACCTCCACTATTTGCTCATAAGAAATTTACTGATTATGTTTTTAAATTAAAAAAGGCATTATATGGTTAAAAACAAGCACCTCGTGCTTAGTATGAACGTCTCAAGAACTATTTATTAGATTCAGGATTTCAAGTAGGAAAGGTTGATCAAACTCTTTTTATTAAGAAAGCTGATAAAGATATTTTAATAGTACAAATACATGTTGATGATATTATTATTGGATCTACAGATGATAAATTATGTCAGGAATTTTAAAAAATAATGACAAATGAATTTGAAATGTCTCACATGGGAGAACTATCATATTTTATGGGTTTATAAATTAAACAATTATCAGATGGAATTTTCATTAATCAAGAAAAATATTGCACTAATCTAATAAAACGTTTTGGGATGGAAAACATTTCAAGTAAACCTACACCAATGAGTACAACGACACACTTAGATAAAGATGAAAATGGTAGAAGTGTTGATTAAAAGTTATATCGAAGCATGATAGGTTCACTGCTATATTTAACTACTAGTAAACCAGATATTATGATGAGTGTTTGCTTATGTGCCCGCTTTCACTGTCCACATGTGAAGCTAAGTATATATCTGCTGCACTAGCTTGTGCTCAAAAAAAAAATATGCAGCTAACACTAAAAGATTTTAACGTTAATTTATCTAATTCCACAATTTATTGCGGCAATACAAGCGCAATAAATTTATCTAAAAATCCAGTAAACCATTCTAGAACTAAACATATTGATATAAGACATCATTTCTTAAGAGATAATATTGAAAAACAAATCATCAACTCAGAGTTTACAAACTCAGAAAATCAAATTCCTGACATATATACTAAACCCATTTTAGAGAATTCTTTCATAAGACTTCAAAGAGAATTAGGAATTGTTTCTTTTAAAGATATCTGAAAACTTATTCGATTACCTTGCAGTTATATTTTTTAATGCTTTTTAATCGATGACAAGGGGGAGATTATATTTTCTACACTCATAATGATGGATTTGCTTATTTATGCATTAAAAATATATGCGCTAACATTTTGTTGTAGGAATCCGAACGGTAACTTATATATTTATGAACTAACAAAATGTTGCAGAAATTCAGAGGGACCTATATATGTATACAAACATACATTCAGTGGGGGAAATTCGATATTTTAACAAGAATGCAATATGTTGTAAAAAGGGGAGAATGTTGATTCACGAGAATTTCGATTAATGACAACAAAGAGAAGAGCAATGGAAATCATGACAAGGAGCTAAGTTTATATATACAAGTATTGAGTCGTGCTAGATTTATGTTAAAATCTATCGTCAAAATACAACACGATTGCACAAAATTTTAGTTATATATATATATATATATATATATATATATATATATGAATGTATGCTCTAAAACCCAGCTGATACTGGACTGGTTCTAAAACCAATCGACTGGTAGAAAAAAGGACCAATCGAGTGATCACAGACCAGAAGTCCAGTAACGGCTAGTTGCAAAGCATATTTAAATAAATATATATATATACATACGAATTTCATTCATAACCAGTCGATTAGTGACTTTTCTACCAGTCGGCTGATCAGAGATTAATAGTTATTTTTAGGAAGAGTCACCTTCTTTCATGAAGAGATTCCTCTTTAATTATGAATAGAAATAGATGCAACTCTTTGCTGAAACTTTTCGTGAAAGAATGCTACTCTTCTACAATTATATAAACAGTACAAACATGTTTTCCAAATCACCAATTTTTATATTCTACTCTAATTTCTGATTTGCACTTTTATACTCATCGCATTTTAAAGCTCTCTTAAATTCAAGTTACTTGTTGAATCTTTGATATTATTTCAAATCTCTTGATTCAACAAGCAATAAACTTCCTTCAATCTTCACATACATATCAAATACTTGAGAATAAGATTATAGGAAGGGTGCAATTCATCGTGACTATTCAGTGTTGATTAGAGAACACATTCAAAAAGTCAAAACTCTTGTAATTTGTGAAGTCTTGTATAGGTGCTCAGGAACTGAAATCCTTGTTGGTGCTCGGGTGTATTGAGACCTATTCCTCCGGGTTAAGAGAGGGCGCGATAGTGAATTCCGAAGAGGAGCTTCGGGACAGGACGTAGGGCGGGAAGTCTGAACCAGTATAAAATTCTTGGTGTCTTTTATTTACTGCATTTTAATTTGTGATATATCTATATAGCTTACATTTACCTGCGTAACTATTGTAGTTTACTAGTTAGCTTATCATATACCATTTCGCTATATCCATATAAAGATCTAACTTAAGTCATACACATCGAATTTTTTCATTTATGTTTGTATATGTATTTATGTATGCATATGTCTGCATACACACATGCATATGCATGTGTACTCTTTTCAAGATTGCAAGAAATAAAATAATCTTGATAAATGAAGGAGATTTTGCATGTACTACCTACCTGCAATAAATCCATCACTGTAATTTTTTTGAACTTTAGTTCCTTGCCCCTCCTAGTCTAGTTTTTATTATCTACATCCAGATAAAAATTATCTTTATTTTAATTTTTTACTCAAAATTAACAATCCAGAATATAAAATTTCTATTTGAAATATGGTGTAAGATACCATGCTTCACATTGTTAATTTACTACATGTTTTGTTATTCCCACATTTATGGATGTTATCTCAACCATAAAATTAAGACCTTATTTCAAATTGGATTGCCACAATCAATTTTATCATTTTGCAGGTCCTTATAACAGAGAAACTGATTTTCTTTCTAGCTATAAATGTGATATTCAGTTAGTTAGTATGGGTAACTTATTTACATTAATATAATTATCTCATATGGTTATTACTAAACTTCTGAATTTCACATTCGTTTTGGGAGTTAATTTATTTAATATGTACATGATTCTAAAAATGTTTGTATATCCGCAGTTGTAGCCCGATGGTTAAGTACTTTGCGATGTGCTAACAATGGCGTGGGTTCGAAACCCGGAATGGCATGCTAAGAGCTTACTATGTGCGTACACTAAGATCAGCTAGTCATGTAGTGCTTGTGGATCAGGCTAGGTGCACTGGAGAGGGTTTTACGACTCCGATCGGCTTCTCTTCTGAACAAATTAAAAAAAATATGCATTATATATCGTTGCAACATAAATATATACATTAATGGGGAATTAACTAGTTCATTGAAGGCAATTTCAAGCTCTATAAAATAGGTGTTATATATATATATATATATATATATATATATTTGGGAGAGATAGAGATTTATAAAAGAAATTACCAAAAAAATTGGTTCTAGTGGAACAAATATCACTCATGGTCTTCAGTTTACCAACTCATTTATCTAATATTAAAAATTTGTTGACATATGACAATCTAATTAATGATGACTACGAAAGCAGGTAAATTTCTTTCAAATTCAAGTGTGTTTTGTTTTATTTACTCTATTTTCAAAACCTAATTTTTGTATGTAATCATTTCATTATTTTTTATATTTTGCTTTAAACTAAAATTTATCATATGCAATCTAACATCTACATTGGTAGTTCAACAATCATCCCCTCATCATCCATTTCATCTAAATTTCAAATAGGTTATTCATAAGCTTTATTCTTTTAAATGATTTCCTCTCTTTTCATCGGTGTATTTTCTTCATAACTACTAACTAGTTGTTCTACTGCAATATTATTTCTAACATGTCAAGTTGATTATAAAAAGTTAATTTTGATAGTTTTCTGCACATTTCAATCAAATACTTGTTCGTTAATGTCAATTTGGATATTGAATTTGAATGGTTTTTCAATATACTCTTTTAATAGCTTGCATGCTTCCAATATTTCTTAATTTTAAAAAATTGAATTAAGCTTTTTTTATTGCAGTGGAATTGAATATTAGAGCCCTCAATCATCATACATTCTTCTCAATTTATTGCATAGAATTTCTGCATTATCATGTTTAATTCTTTATCACAAAATAATTATTCACTCATTATTGCTTCAAATTTGTTCACATTTCAATTTCAACTAGTTATCAAACCTTTTTAACACTTCATTACTTGTATGTTCGTTTCCATATTTAATCGATTGTAGAATTTTATATTCTTCCCAATTTATTACTTCAATTTTCTTTCTCTTGTTGGTCGTAAGATGAGTTTTATTGATTTTTTGTTAATGATATTTTTCGTCAACACCGGAGATGGGTTAATAGAGGCGGATCCAAAGGATGAAATGATAGATCGGCTATTTTTTGGGTTGGATCGGGTTACCACCTTAGATGCGAAGGTGGAGATGTATGGGATCGCCAAGGGCGATCAGAATGAATTTGGACTCAGCGAATGATGCACATTCTACTATTCGGAGACATGTTAGGGTGGAAATCCATGCTTTATCTGAAAAAGGCACAGTAAACTACAACAGTGATGATCAGAAAATGACAATATACACTTACAGAGCAATTTTCTTGTATAGATTCCTTTTTTATTCAATTTTTCACTGGGAGTACATGAATGTTATAGGGAGGATCCCTCCATTGATCTCATTGCTAAGCTATTTTTAAGAGTACAAGTGCTAAGGAAGAAAAACCGGTCCACTAAATGTGACCTCTGGGGACTTGTTTATAGTCGTTCAGGGCTCCAATTGTTGATGGGCTATTGGGCCCGTAGGGGTCCTTGCCAGTTGCTTTATTCTGGGTTTCAGATATTTGACTTTCAGCCACCTTTGATGTGTTGGTTATGGTCCTTAGATGATACTTGAATTCTTGAAAGCAGCTCCTAAATGTAGGCTTGTGGAGATAAGCTTTCGGAAGTAGGCTCTCGGCTTTATCATGAATACTTAGAGGGGCTTGACCTCATTGTGTATGTTGATAACTACCAGTTCAAAGCCGCTGTGAGTTTCGGTACTAGGTAAATCAGTACGGGTGGCCTGTATCTCTGCTTCGGTCTCGGTTAGCCTCTCGGCGGAGCTTTTGTGGTAGCCTGAATCCCTGGAGGGTGGCTTCCGGTATCATCTCTATTATTTGCAAATGCGGCCTTTCGGTATTCATACGACAAATGCTCCGGAAGTTGGTTCTGGACGATTCTTACGCTCCCTAGGCTTAGGACTTTCGGTTCCCTTGCCTTCGAGTGTATTGATATTTAGGCAAATCATTTCTGATAACCCTTCCGGATCTTGAGGAGGGTAGCTCGCACCTTCTTCTTTCCGAATTCATGTCTTTGGAAGGCCTCCCGCTATGAAATCTTCTATTGGAGAGGTCCTGTAAGACAGACTTTGTTGATCGTGCCTTGCGAGCATTTGTTAAACCTTTAGTTCCTCCCCTTAGGAGGGTGTCGGTTTGTGTTGCTTCCCAACTTTTCCTCCGTCCTTCAGTCCGACCTATCGCTTAGCTTATTACTGTTGGGTGACTTTCCTATGCCTGTATTCTTCCGACACCCCTTCATTGTCAGCTAGCCCTTGGAGACAATTTTGATGATAACATCCCCCCCCACTCAGTGAAGGGGTATTTTCGGCTTTTCAAGTCAATTTTTTCCCTTTTTTTGAAGTGTCACTTTAAGGTCTTTTGATCTCCTTCGATCTGGGTCGTTGCATGGTCTTTATCTGTACGGCCTCGATTGATCTTGAAATTTGAACATAAACTCTTCTTTCTCTTCGTTCCTGTCTTTTACCTGCAAATTAATTCTTTGAACCAGATTACTGCTTTCCTAAAAAAAATATGCTCGAATTCTCCCTCTTTTGTAGGTGCAAGCTTGATTATTGGTGAGTATTTTTACTTACTATATGAATCAAAATCCTAATTACACGTCCGACTTGACACGACAGTTGGTTAGGATTATGTTGTTCATAGAATAGGCTCAGATGTTAACCCTACTGCTGTAGCCGAGAATGATTCTAATCTCGTTAGTGTTGGTTTGCTTAAGTTTCTAGGGCGATTAAATTTGGCTTAGTCGTATATTGGCTAAGGTATAAAAGACATAATTTTCCTCATATCCCCTACTTGAGTCTGATTTAGGTTTCCCCTATCTAACCTTCGTTGAGCGAGGCATAATCTGTTGTATATAACGGTGTTGTATACACAATTATATGATTTTTGTTTGATGATAACAACCAAATATATTTTTATGTGTTTGGTACTGTACTGTTATATATATACATCACAGCAATGAATATAATATTTAAATAAAATACGACTGTACAGAAATTCAAATATTAACACAGTATTTTATTTAAATAGAATATTTTATTTCAATATTCAAACAGTACAACTATTTGTAACTCCACTATTTATACATTCACAGAATATTTGTACTTGTATAAACAGAATAAAATAGACAAGTTTGTTTGACAACAATAAAATGATATTTTATTTCAATCAAACTTGTTTATTACAGACATCAGTACATTTTCACAGCTCCTCACAGCAACACTCATACATTCATTCAGTTTACATTTCATATATATTCATTTTCACTTGTATATACAGACTCATACATTCATTGACACCACACACTGTCTTCTTGTCTTCAGCTTGTCAGTCCTGTCATCACAGTTAGTCCAGTCATCCCAGCTTACCTGTCACACATGAAACACACACACACAGTACACTGCAATAGAAATAAAACAAAATACATGCAAATTTAAATTTTATTTTTTTAAAAATTTTATTTGCCTCAGATTTCTGGTGTGTTTCTCATCATTTTTCATGACTTGATCTGAATTATAAAACCATCAATCTGTGTCTAGACAGCTTGTGATATTCACAGTGATACACTGTAAATACCACAAGGCAGACAACATATATATTTCAATGCAGGGACAGGGACATCTCGTCTGATGGCTGCATATACACACGTGTATACACATGTGCACTGCCTCGCCAATTCAGCGTGCAACTGAGGAGTAGCCACGTGGACCTTCTCAACTCAGTGCATATTTGAAAAACAACATGGTCAACACAAGTCAACAAAGTCAAACCAGAATAGTCAAGAATAAATAGTACATGCTCATGAACTAGGCAGCCCAAGTGTCGAGCCAAGACATTCAAAATAAAGGTCAAATTCATTGCAAGCATCTCTAAAGCAAAGCAAATATACATACATGTATACACACACATACGTGTATATATACACATATGTATACATGGATGCAAATTAGGTGACCAAGCAATGACAGTGCACAGAGATCAAGTCTCGACAAACACAAGGAAAATGTACACAAGTCAAAGCATGCACAAAAGCAAATTGTTTCAGCAAAAGTGGCACAAGTGGCAAGTCAAACCAAGGCAAGTTTACAAGATATCAAACTGGTGTACACAGCAAGCAGTTGGTTGAGCTCAAAGTGAATGAGCATCATGGTGAAATTAGCAAAGTGTCAAGACAGATTTCAATGTGGTCCAGTATACATGGATCAATGGCAGATCAATGATCAGCATGATGATGGGTGCAGGTTGAGCCAGTTTCAAAAATTCAAAGGTCAAACCAGCATGGTGCAACAAGTAGTTAGGTCAAAAGCACAAGTGAAACAAGGCTACAGCAGCATGATGGCGTCAAGACAGTGTACAACAGCATATTATGAACAGTGACAGCAAGGAGCAATACAGTTGCACAATGTGTCTCAAGAGTGCAAATGAATTCATATAAAACAAATATACATGCAATATACAATGGTGCAAAGAAATCTGGATATGCCTAGAGCATGTGTGCATGTATAACAGTTCAGAATTGTATGTTTCAGCAAGTACACTTTTCAAAATGGCCGAGCACCAAGTCAGAAATTAGCAATGAACACGGCATCAATTTTTTGAATTTCAATAATCAATGTCTGGCAAGAGTTAAATCATTTCCAGAGAAGCATTTTTGCCAAGTGTTTTAAAAACATTCCAAATTCAATCTTGGCAACAAAAGAGAATACACGCAAGCAATTCTTTACAGCCGAGAATTAAAAAGAGGAAACTTGCAAATCAGGGACAAATCAGTCAGGAGCATTGGTGACCAGAATTTAAGGAAGAAAAATCTTTTTCAATATGTTTCCAGTTGTTAGAAAGAAACGAGAAACATGTTCTTTAATGCAAAATCCATGCAAGGAGATTATATGGAAACAAATCAGACAGTTTTCTCAAGAAATTCTTTCAAGAAATCAGAGAAAAAGTATGGCAACAAATAAGCAATTCAATGCCAAGAATTCACAGCAACCAATTTAAAGTCAAGCAAATTCAAAAGAGGAAATTGAGCAAAAGACAGCAAGGTGATATATCAGGCAATAAACCATGTCAAAGGGGAAAGTATTTTCCAGAAATCAGATTTGTGTTTTAGGCAATAAATCTGCTAATTTTGTTTCTAGCATTTCCAGAACTAAATCAATGGAATTCACGACAGATTTTTGTCAATCAAGGCTCGTTTTTAAATAAAGCCAGAAAATCATCAAAGCAATATATGGAAAGAAATCATTTTTTGAGCTTAAATAGTTTTGATTTCTTTATGTGAATCATTCAGTGCTCAATCAACAAATCGAAGTCATGGGAATGGGTCACGACATCAGCTAAGTCGAAGAACTAAAAGAGGAAACCATGGAAACATCAATCACGCAAGTGAATTTATCAGCAAAGTCAAAAGGGGAAACATCAAAAATCAGCCGAGTCATATACGTGTTGAAATCAGAGGATTGATTTTAGGGTTTTAAGTTTACCCTATAACTACACCCATATCATCACAGGCAGTAAGGTGTATCGAACCCAACGCAAATCGAAACAAAACATCAAAAATTCAAGCAGAGAATTAAATTTATTTAACTCACAATTTTTTAGGGTTTCGGTCGCCACTGTAAATCCAAAAATCAGAGAAATCCAAATTGATAGACAAGCATGCCATAGAAGTCGAGCCTCGGAGATTCAATTCTTTTTCAGCAATCGATCAGAGTTTTTGGAGGATTTCAGAAAACCCTAGGAGATTAAGAGAGGAGCCGCCGCCATTTTTGATTTTCCAGAGAATAAAAAGGATCGGGCTAACAAATGAAGGATGGTGCAATCAAATGACAAAGAGGCCGGCCCATTCAAGCTTGAATTAAAGGGGATGACCCTTTATTTTATTTCCTAGGGCTTTAATTTTTGTTTCTCCTTTTTATTTCTTTGTGTTTTTGTTGTAATTTTTTCTGCAAACCAATCTGAACAGTTTATAGAGTCTGTAAAACTCTAGGGGAGTTTCAGTTAGGAGTTAACTGACAGTACTAGAATCTGTAAAATCTAGGAATACAGGTTACGGGCTTGTAATCTGGGGAAAATCTGATTCAGGGGTTTGAATCAGTCTAGGATTTTGAGCGTAGGGTTAGAATAGGAGCAGGGGTTTGCGAGTGTACATGGTCTTGTATGCGGGAACTGTTCTATCACCTAGTAGAAACCTTAGAAATGCAGCAGTAGGCAGGGTTTTGCCGAAGCTGGGTATATCTGTGTGTGATTTGTTTTCTGCATTTCAGTTTCTGCTATTTTCTGTGATCAGTTTATTATTATATATCTCGTTAAGTTTGTAATTCAGTTAAAAACTGTGAAAAACCCTATTCACCCCCCCTCTAGGGTTATTCTAGATCCAACAAGTGGTATCAGAGCAGGTATTCTTTAACTCTAGAGAAATGGTGAATCCCAGTTGTCAGTCCATAGAGAGTCAGTCCAGTCATATTCCATCTGTTTTCAATGGTACAGATTTTTTAAATTGGAAATCAGAAATGAAATCTTATTTAAAATCTGTTGATATGAAATGTTGGAATAGTATTAAAAATGGGTATGATATTGTAAGTAGGGTTGATATTGAATTTAATTTACATGCTACTCATATTTTATATTCGTATATTGATGATATTCAATATAGCCTTATTTCTCATTGTTTGACTGCGCAGGAAATCTGGCAGACTCTCAACGCGCTATATGGAAAAATTGACAAATGCTCAAAATCCCAGAAAGATAACTCGGCTTCAAATTTGTGCCTGACAGGTTGTACGGATGGAAATCCAGATGGAGACTCAACAGGAAATATTTCTTTGATTCACCGTTTAAATGGTTTAACTGAATCGGTTGAGAAGTTAAAAGCTAAAAATAAACTTCTGAAATCTGAGAGGCTTGAGTTGATCTGCAAAAATAATGTTTTGGAATCAAAACTCAAAAACACTAAGAATTCTTCAAATTCTAATTGCAAAAATTGTTTAAAATTGAAAACCAATCTTGTTCATCTCAATAAAAATATTCAAAAGTTTGAAAAGGAAATTCTTATCTTAAAAGAAAACAAGATTGAGTTATCAAATTTGAACAATCTTCTACAAAAGGAATTTGTAATTTTTAAGACTGATATATATTCCAAATTTGAAATTGCTGAAAATGAAAATTTGGAGAAAAATGGTTTGATTTTGAAAGAACTTGAAAATGAGATTGAAAAATCCAAGAAGTTTGAGTCGGAAAAGCAAAAACAATTTGAACTTGAAATTTCCGAATCCCAAACCAAAATTAGATCGTTAGAAAATGAGAATTTGGTTTTGAAACAGACCAATGCTGAACAGATGATCGCTATAAATAATTGCTCAAATTTATTAAAAGAAAATAGCGATCTGAAATCCAAAATTCAACGATTAGAATCAACATTGGATAAATTTTCTAATGGGGAAAAATCGTTGAATATGCTGTTACAAAACCAAGTTTATCGTGGAAATAAATCTGGACTTGGATTCGAGAAAAATGATGTTTTTAGAAATCAAAATTCTTGTGACTTTAAAAATCCCTCAAATCACTTTAGAAATGTTTGTTTTGAAAATTTTAACTCTAAAAACTTCAAAGGATTTGTAAATCACAATCGAAATGAGGATGTGTTTTATAACAAACCATTTAAACCTTCTTGGATCTCAAATGAAAATAAAACGGGTTTTATTAAATTCAAATCGATTTGGGTTCCTAAGGGTACAAAAGTTAATTCTAATGGTTTGTTGTATAAGCAAGTCTGGGTACCAAAACAAATGAATACAACTGTGAGTGGTTTTACAAATTTTGTTCGACCACTTGATCATCTCAATCATTAGGTACCAAAGGAGGCTGAGGAACAACTGTATTGAAAAGAGAAACGGATTCAAACTGCTTCATATCACAGAATCATTCACAGTTCCTTAGCCACATCTGTTGAGTTAGAGATTCTGCTTTACATTGAATTCTGGTATGATCTCTAAACTCACCTTTGTATATTCTCTTTGTTTGTCTTTTATTCCTTTCTTTTTTTTTTTTTTTTTTTTTTTTTTTTTATTTGACACTGCCATATTTTTCTTTGTCTGTACCTCTTAAACTTCCAGTTGCAGAATTCATGATTTTTTTTGGAAATATGCTTTATTTGTATAAAATCATCGTGTGTTAATCATTTCCATTTCCTGAATTTAATTTTGTAAATATCTGCAATTGTTCTTGAGATTTTGTGTATTTCTGAATTCATAACAGTGTTGATGTATTCTTATCATATCTTGAACACTGTTAATTTGAATTCTAAATTTTTTGAAGATTTGAATATTTAATGATATGTCACACACCTTTGTTGTTCTGAGTTTATTCTAATTCATTTTAAAAGCTCAAAATATTATACTCATTACAACAATCTGTTATTTATCAGTTGTGATAATTTCATTGATTTTCAAATTAGCTTATATCAGTGATACATCTTGGAATTCATCTTTATTCATGATCATTATATTGAAATATGTTTGTTTGAAATCATCTGAAATTCTAGATATTTTGAATATCACACACCTCTTATTTTTTGAAACTGACAATCTCGTGTGACTGATTCATTATATCCCAAAACTTTACATTGATTCATGTGATTTCAAATAAATTATCCCGATCATGAATATTTTCAAATTTGATGTAAATGACCTGAAATTTCTCTTGGGCTTGTCGGAAATAGTTTTGAGAAATTCTTGAATATGTTCTTTTTGAAAATGGTCTTTGAAAATCATTGTTATTTCATGATTATTTGATTTGAATATATGTTTGTTTAAAATCATTCGAAATTATTGATTTATTGGATCTCACACATATCTTGAATCTGAAATATAACCTGGTGTGATTGATTCATTAAATCCTAATACTTTCACATTTCTTCAAATGATTTAAAATAGAGTATATTTGCAAATCTTGGATCATGAACCACCTTATGTGACCAACATCTTGACAAGTCTGTTGTGATACTGATTTCTATGTGCTGCTCTGATACTGTTTTTTGAAAAATGTTTGTTTTGGAATCATGCTGCTCTGAGTATAAGAAATTGATTTGTAAATATATTTCTTGGACTACTTGATTTGGTATCAAAGATTTATCGTGTTCTGATAAATGAAATTTGTGTGCTTGAGTTGCTTGCTTTGTAATTAAGTCTTTTCTGTTGACTGAGGTACCATTGTTTGTCACCGGGGTGTCATTAAAATCCTTGAGAAAGTGAGAACATTTGGTATCAGAAGCGCCTTATATTTGTCACATCCATCTGTTCTGATTTTTTCACTTTGTAGAGACACCATGTGGTATCAGGTTAAAAGTGCTGCATATTTTTTGCTGTATATATGTATTTTTTTTCCCTCTTGTCATGCATAGATCAGCATATTCCTCTTGTAATTGATTTTCATTTTTAAAATTATTTATTGATTATTCTTTCAGAAATTGAAATCAATATCCAAATTAAACTGTATTTATAATTCATCAAAATTATAACCAGATTTAGAAATTGTGATGAACTGTGACTGCAGTATATTTCACAACAAGAGGAGAATTTTATTTAGATTTTCATGATGGTTGAATATTTATTATAATATCTTTGAACTGGCAATTATTTCACTGCCATCTTCATTACTTATCATCCTTCTGCCATCCGTTATGATTTTATATAAATGTGGAGAGTTTAATTTTTTTTTCTTAAAATCATTTTAAATAAACAGTGAAAATATTTGTGATGGAATTATGATTATATTATTATTCAGAATTAGTGATAATTGAAAATTTTCAATAATTCCGGTACAGTTGGTCATGTTTCATAATATAATTAATTTAGGAATTTATTTCACAGTCCATTTCTGCACCTACCACATTTTCTATCATCCATATATTGGTTTTATTCCAAGGAGTGTTTCTTTTTAAAAGATGAAATGATAAATATATATATATATATAACAAATATATAAGTGTGTCTCTAACCTCATTTAAAAATCCAAGCTCTGGTCATGCATGGTTAAGAGACAACTTATAATTTAAACTGCGACTGACCTCATTTAAAAATCCAAGCTCTGGTTATGCATGGTCAGTGTGCTCTTAAATAAATAAATAAAAAAAAATGTGTTAAAAATTGAAATAAAATTGAAATTCTCCTTGGTGTGTAAAAATCAACCTATCAATCCATCTCTCTAATCTGTGAAATGTGTTGAAAATATTATGACGTATTATGATTTGTTGATTAATAGATATTGAGATTTGAGATTATTCGATTTTCTCACTTAAATTGAATTTTTAATTATAATCCAAACCCATCACCGTTTTTGGTGCTTTAATCTTATAAAATTCTTTTGAAAATATTTGGAATTTTTTTTTCTCCATTTTTATAAAATTCATCGTATATCCGTCATTTTCTACAATGTGAAATATGCCACCTGTTCTTAGAATATTATGATTTTTGTTTGACTGATTGAGATTTATGATGACTGTTCTTCCTCTTAAGCTAATATAGTATTTGTTAGTCATTTTTCATCTATATTTTAAAAATCTGTATCCTTTTGATGATAACAAAAGGGGGAGAATGGATTAGATTTTGATTTATGAGTGAATATTTTATAAATTTTTTTAATTTTGAAATTTTAATTATTCATACATTTCACTCATGCATAGTTATAGGGGGAGTTTCTGTTGTAGGGGGAGCATTTAAATAGGGGGAGTTCAAATATCCACGAACAAACACATTGATTATATTCAAAATCTTTTATTTGTTTGTCATCATCAAAAGGGGGAGATTGTTGTATATAACGGTGTTGTATACACAATTATATGATTTTTGTTTGATGATAACAACCAAATATATTTTTATGTGTTTGGTACTGTACTGTTATATATATACATCACAGCAATGAATATAATATTTAAATAAAATACGACTGTACAGAAATTCAAATATTAACACAGTATTTTATTTAAATAGAATATTTTATTTCAATATTCAAACAGTACAACTATTTGTAACTCCACTATTTATACATTCACAGAATATTTGTACTTGTATAAACAGAATAAAATAGACAAGTTTGTTTGACAACAATAAAATGATATTTTATTTCAATCAAACTTGTTTATTACAGACATCAGTACATTTTCACAGCTCCTCACAGCAACACTCATACATTCATTCAGTTTACATTTCATATATATTCATTTTCACTTGTATATACAGACTCATACATTCATTGACACCACACACTGTCTTCTTGTCTTCAGCTTGTCAGTCCTGTCATCACAGTTAGTCCAGTCATCCCAGCTTACCTGTCACACATGAAACACACACACACAGTACACTGCAATAGAAATAAAACAAAATACATGCAAATTTAAATTTTATTTTTTTAAAAATTTTATTTGCCTCAGATTTCTGGTGTGTTTCTCATCATTTTTCATGACTTGATCTGAATTATAAAACCATCAATCTGTGTCTAGACAGCTTGTGATATTCACAGTGATACACTGTAAATACCACAAGGCAGACAACATATATATTTCAATGCAGGGACAGGGACATCTCGTCTGATGGCTGCATATACACACGTGTATACACATGTGCACTGCCTCGCCAATTCAGCGTGCAACTGAGGAGTAGCCACGTGGACCTTCTCAACTCAGTGCATATTTGAAAAACAACATGGTCAACACAAGTCAACAAAGTCAAACCAGAATAGTCAAGAATAAATAGTACATGCTCATGAACTAGGCAGCCCAAGTGTCGAGCCAAGACATTCAAAATAAAGGTCAAATTCATTGCAAGCATCTCTAAAGCAAAGCAAATATACATACATGTATACACACACATACGTGTATATATACACATATGTATACATGGATGCAAATTAGGTGACCAAGCAATGACAGTGCACAGAGATCAAGTCTCGACAAACACAAGGAAAATGTACACAAGTCAAAGCATGCACAAAAGCAAATTGTTTCAGCAAAAGTGGCACAAGTGGCAAGTCAAACCAAGGCAAGTTTACAAGATATCAAACTGGTGTACACAGCAAGCAGTTGGTTGAGCTCAAAGTGAATGAGCATCATGGTGAAATTAGCAAAGTGTCAAGACAGATTTCAATGTGGTCCAGTATACATGGATCAATGGCAGATCAATGATCAGCATGATGATGGGTGCAGGTTGAGCCAGTTTCAAAAATTCAAAGGTCAAACCAGCATGGTGCAACAAGTAGTTAGGTCAAAAGCACAAGTGAAACAAGGCTACAGCAGCATGATGGCGTCAAGACAGTGTACAACAGCATATTATGAACAGTGACAGCAAGGAGCAATACAGTTGCACAATGTGTCTCAAGAGTGCAAATGAATTCATATAAAACAAATATACATGCAATATACAATGGTGCAAAGAAATCTGGATATGCCTAGAGCATGTGTGCATGTATAACAGTTCAGAATTGTATGTTTCAGCAAGTACACTTTTCAAAATGGCCGAGCACCAAGTCAGAAATTAGCAATGAACACGGCATCAATTTTTTGAATTTCAATAATCAATGTCTGGCAAGAGTTAAATCATTTCCAGAGAAGCATTTTTGCCAAGTGTTTTAAAAACATTCCAAATTCAATCTTGGCAACAAAAGAGAATACACGCAAGCAATTCTTTACAGCCGAGAATTAAAAAGAGGAAACTTGCAAATCAGGGACAAATCAGTCAGGAGCATTGGTGACCAGAATTTAAGGAAGAAAAATCTTTTTCAATATGTTTCCAGTTGTTAGAAAGAAACGAGAAACATGTTCTTTAATGCAAAATCCATGCAAGGAGATTATATGGAAACAAATCAGACAGTTTTCTCAAGAAATTCTTTCAAGAAATCAGAGAAAAAGTATGGCAACAAATAAGCAATTCAATGCCAAGAATTCACAGCAACCAATTTAAAGTCAAGCAAATTCAAAAGAGGAAATTGAGCAAAAGACAGCAAGGTGATATATCAGGCAATAAACCATGTCAAAGGGGAAAGTATTTTCCAGAAATCAGATTTGTGTTTTAGGCAATAAATCTGCTAATTTTGTTTCTAGCATTTCCAGAACTAAATCAATGGAATTCACGACAGATTTTTGTCAATCAAGGCTCGTTTTTAAATAAAGCCAGAAAATCATCAAAGCAATATATGGAAAGAAATCATTTTTTGAGCTTAAATAGTTTTGATTTCTTTATGTGAATCATTCAGTGCTCAATCAACAAATCGAAGTCATGGGAATGGGTCACGACATCAGCTAAGTCGAAGAACTAAAAGAGGAAACCATGGAAACATCAATCACGCAAGTGAATTTATCAGCAAAGTCAAAAGGGGAAACATCAAAAATCAGCCGAGTCATATACGTGTTGAAATCAGAGGATTGATTTTAGGGTTTTAAGTTTACCCTATAACTACACCCATATCATCACAGGCAGTAAGGTGTATCGAACCCAACGCAAATCGAAACAAAACATCAAAAATTCAAGCAGAGAATTAAATTTATTTAACTCACAATTTTTTAGGGTTTCGGTCGCCACTGTAAATCCAAAAATCAGAGAAATCCAAATTGATAGACAAGCATGCCATAGAAGTCGAGCCTCGGAGATTCAATTCTTTTTCAGCAATCGATCAGAGTTTTTGGAGGATTTCAGAAAACCCTAGGAGATTAAGAGAGGAGCCGCCGCCATTTTTGATTTTCCAGAGAATAAAAAGGATCGGGCTAACAAATGAAGGATGGTGCAATCAAATGACAAAGAGGCCGGCCCATTCAAGCTTGAATTAAAGGGGATGACCCTTTATTTTATTTCCTAGGGCTTTAATTTTTGTTTCTCCTTTTTATTTCTTTGTGTTTTTGTTGTAATTTTTTCTGCAAACCAATCTGAACAGTTTATAGAGTCTGTAAAACTCTAGGGGAGTTTCAGTTAGGAGTTAACTGACAGTACTAGAATCTGTAAAATCTAGGAATACAGGTTACGGGCTTGTAATCTGGGGAAAATCTGATTCAGGGGTTTGAATCAGTCTAGGATTTTGAGCGTAGGGTTAGAATAGGAGCAGGGGTTTGCGAGTGTACATGGTCTTGTATGCGGGAACTGTTCTATCACCTAGTAGAAACCTTAGAAATGCAGCAGTAGGCAGGGTTTTGCCGAAGCTGGGTATATCTGTGTGTGATTTGTTTTCTGCATTTCAGTTTCTGCTATTTTCTGTGATCAGTTTATTATTATATATCTCGTTAAGTTTGTAATTCAGTTAAAAACTGTGAAAAACCCTATTCACCCCCCCTCTAGGGTTATTCTAGATCCAACATAATCGTACCCAATAATATTTGATAATGGTAGTGATATGTGCATTTGTGTAAGAGATATGCATACTAATCGCATTGTTATGGAACGATGTTACCTTGGTAGAATCATGTCTCACAAGAGCCCTGCTAAGGAGAAAGTCAAAAATTCCAAGGGCTCCTGTCCCAAGATGGCATTTGCTCCTAAGCCATCCTTAATTGTATCTCAACAATCTATGGACACCATATTTGACAACTTTGCCATAGTGGGTACGAACGCTATGATAGCTACTACTCCAAATTTTCTCAAGAATCCTCCAGAAGGGTTCTTTGCGTATTCAGCTATCCATATCTAGCATGGAGGATTTCTACCTTTCCCGCCCTTTCTACACAAGCTCTTGGTTGACTTGAAAGTCGCTCCTATTCAGCTCTTGCCTAACACATACACGATCCTTTCTTCTTAGAGGCTTTGGTGCTTGCTTCAGGTCAGGGTTCTTTGAGCCCCAAGCTTATCCGTCACATGATCCGGTGCTCCAAGACTTCCGAATCGATGATCTAGAGGGCTAACCCCGTAAAGAGGCTGATTATCGACGGCATTGGTAAAACTAGGTCGTGGGAGGAGCAATACTTTCTTATTCAATGTCCCCGGGGCATATCTGTACAATTTAGTGACGACGGTAGGTCTCTTACTTTCAGAAAGTAACTATCTTCTAGTTGTGATTTTTTTAAACTTCCCCCCATCGCAGAACCCCCCTCCAAGGATGTGATCTTAACTTTAGAGGAGGCTTTAGTGGTTGATGTTGTTCTCAACGCACCAGTGGAGCACATGTGCAGGTCATTCCTCCTGACCATTGATAACCTTCGTGAGTAATTTGCTCCCTCATGGATACAAGGTATTGGGACAACCTCCTATCCAACTTTCTGGCCCTAAGGGATTATTGCCGGGTTCCGACTCGTTTAGTGCAAGCTCTCCTATCTGTCCAGGTGTTTTAGAAGGGATTCATTCATTTGTTTTGGCGATATTTGTCATTCTTTCTCTTGTTTCCTAGTTGTTGCATTTTCTAATTCATTTTTCTTGTTTTAGGACCTTCGGCTTCTCAGGATGCAACCGTCATTGTTGCTTATAATTGGGCCAGTGTCCAGGCCATGAAGAGGCTCGCTCAACCCGTTGTTAACCCCCATCGAAGAAGCTCAAGTGTGACGAGTTGGCTAGCTTTTCAAAAGATACTGTCATTACTCCGAGAACAAGGCGGACTTTTGATCCTTCTGCCATAGTTTTCGATCAGGTTGTGGATATTGATGCTTCCCAGACGTCTCCTCGAAAGGTAAATCCACGACTGACCCTGGCCCCCTTGATGCTATCGGTAAAGTAGATGAGGGAAGGCTCGACTTTTTGGCACCGTCTTCCTCTCAACATGTTACTCATTCCGTACCTCCTTCGCCGGCCTTGGATTTTGATAAGCTTGTGGAACTGGCTCTTTTTTCTCCTGAAGTAGCGGATATTGCCTCAAATTCTGCCTCCTTGAACTCGATATATTTCTATAGAGAACAAATCAGGGATTTCCTCTTGGTATTATACACACATACACCCCTCTCTCTTTTCCTTCTTTTATTTTATCTTTAACCTATCCCTCTTCTTTAGATGATGAAAACTTGGTATGTCTCCCAGGGACTAGCTTCCACTTCAGCGACTGAGGTCGATACTTTAAGGGAAGAGAATAAGGTGCTGTAGGATAAAGTGAATGCTATGCAGCGGGAGAAGACGGAGAGGGACAATGAACGCGAGGTGTTGGTGGCTTCATTGGAGGAGATGAGGAAGGCTAACAATGAGTTAACGAAGCAGGTCGAGGACCTTAAGGCACAGAAAGCGGAACTAGAGATTGATTATGCTGCCGAGATGGATAAGATGAATACTTAGCTTTCCATTGCAAAGAGAATTATTTACGAGGCCGATGATAACATCTCAAAATTTTTGAACATCCACCTCAACAATATTGCCACGGAGTATCACGAAGATGCCCTTATCCTTTCCTTTTTAGACAATTATGAAAGACTTTCGGAATTTATATTTACTTCAATTGATCCCTTTATTCGAGACAGAGTCCTAGAGAAGATCGAGCGGGTGAGATGGAGCATAAGGTTCCCCCTAGCGAACAAGATAGATCCCACATCACTGTTGTTTATTGATGAATTTGCTAAAGATTATGAGGAAGAAGCGGAGGAGGACAACACAACAGACGAAGAGGTAGAAGGTCATGTGGATCTGCCAGATGGGTCCAGAAAAGGCACTGGAGAATCTACTCTTGCATCACAGGAGTTGCCCCATGAGGACGGAGGTTCTTTAGATTCTGGGAAGAAGAGGGCTCTCGGTCGGCCTAATGTTGATGTCGTACAGGTATGGCTCTCGCTCTCAAGGTGTTGTCTTTTCCCTTGAATTTCATTAATAATTAGGCTTCTCATAATACAACAATTCTCCACTTCTTCAAAGACGTAAGTTGCAGTTATGTTTTTAGATTTCATGCTTATAAATTTAGGAGAAAAATCTCAAGAAGCTTGGCTTAGCGTAAACAATTTTAATACGGGACATTGAATGTTATTGTATTAAACACACGTTTTATTTGGTTCTGTTAATTGTGTTTATTTTGTTATTTGGTGGTTTATGGTGTTGGTGAAATGCTATTGTGGATGTGGTATCTATGATGTATGTGACTTGATAAAAATTACGTAATTGTTTTTCTTTCCTTGGGACGTGTGGCGTAATTGTCATATACTTGATCTTGGTAATTTACGTATTACGATATTTTTGTCTTGTATGTGGTTAGGAGGATTCATTCCGGACTCCCTCTTCACAACTTGGGGAGGAAAGTCCGAACGTCGTTGGTTGTCAAGGTATCTTTGATGATGCTCCCCTGTCGGGTTATAAAAGGATGTATTACCTCCAGAAGGTGACAATCATAAACTTCAAGGAATAAGTGTCCTATTTGGAAAAGCAACAGAAAGAAAAAGACAAAGCTATTCGCAATTTACAATGTAAGTTAGCAACAAGATCCTTCGAGAGCTCAAACGTGGTGGTTGGTAGATTATACCAACAAAACGATGAGTTAGAAGATGAGTTGAAGAGAGCCAAAGAGGACTGCACTTCTTTGGATTGCTTTGCGAAACCCTGATTCGGAATGAGAGATTTTTATAGCATGTTTGGGATGTGGAAATTTTATTTCTTAAAACACTGGTTGTGTCTGTGTAATGGTTTACATCACGACCTCCGGTGGAACTGTCAGTGTGACGCGATTTTTATTATATATCGCTTTTGTTAGAAACAATATTATTGTGTCCCAAGGGTGTTGTAATGGTTCTAAGTGTTGGTAAAAAATTATTTTATGAAACAGTTATCCTTGAAACATTCCTAATGATATCGCTTAGAATAAATAAAGGGATAGTCAGTCATAAGGCGCTATTAGAAACGTTTGTAATCTTCTTCCCAATTGTTCTTTGAACCGGTGTTATGATATGATGTTGTTTTCAGAATTACGTAAAAGACTGATATGTTAAAAAGAAAACCAACTAATGGACGTATAAGTTAAAGACACTTCCCTGAGAGGTTTATATGTCTACCCTTGGTGGCAAACCTTGAGCCCCCACTTGAATTTCCGAAAGGGGCAAGCAATTCCTTTTTGTTTGGATTAGGAATTGGTTTCCTATTAGGTTTGGTGTAACCTTGGTGATTCCACATCCGACGACGATTTTCTTTAGGATTGTCTCGGGTTTTGGTGTGCAAGACTGCCAGTTTTCTTTAGGACTTCATTGAGAAATCAATTCAACCGAGATTCAGGCATTAATATGTAGATGACCGGAACCTCTTCCGGTATTTTGTGAAGAGCTGAATGGATCCAGATTTGGGTATTAATATGTAGATGGCCGGAACCCCTTCTGGTTTTTGTGACGAGCTGAATGGACCCAGATTTGGGTATTAATATGTAGATGGCCGGAACCCCTTCCGGTTTTTGTAAAGAGCTGAATGGACCTAAATTTGGGTATTGATATGTAGATGACCGGAACCACTTCCGTTATTTGTAAAGAGCCGAAACCACCCAGATTCGGGTATTTAAAGATTGAAGGCCGGGAACTTTCCGGGATTTGTCGTTTTGTATCCCCTTTTGGATTCGATTGATAAAGCAGAGGTCGTACGTGCTTCTTGAGCCTCCCCTTGGGCTTTTGATGTCAAAGCAGAGGATGTACGTGCTTTGTTGCCCATTCTCTGGGCCTGTGCGTCCGAAACGCTTGGTTAGCTTATCCACAAGCAGGGCCCAAGGACTTATCCGACCTCCCTCTAGAAGGCGTCCTATCCTGACCATTGTATGCTATGACACGGTCTTAGAAATTTAGACGAGGCCATTGTAGACACAGAACAAAGGTTTATTCTTTTGACGCTCTATATGGACCATCGTAGGTACTGATAGATGCTAATACACCAACCTCTCCAAGGGGTGCCCTATCCTAGCCATCATAGGCGATTATAGGGGTTTGTGCTCCCTTCTGCGGGTAACACGGAACATAAGAAGAGGTATGACGTGCTCTTCTGCAAGCAGAGGTAGGACGTACTTAGTTCTAGCAGAGGTAGGGCGTACTCTTCTGCGAGTAGAGGCAGGGCGTGCTTAAAGTTAGATGCACCACCACGACCATTTCTGGTGTGAAACGGAGGCTTACGCTTTTGATGCTTTAACCCTGCCCCCTCTGATTTGGGCATGGAGAAAGACTAACACGTCACACCCCTCCGGGGGTGCCTCATCCTGACCAATTTGGCGATTACGAGGGATTTAATCCATTTACAGTTTGACTTCCTTCCGGGTTTTCTTGCGACTTCCGAGAAGAGGGCTTTCCATACCCTTGAATCATGTTTGATAATTTTTTACCTGGGGATTCTTACCGATTCAGCTCGATGTTTTCACAAATTCTCGTAATTGGCCTTGGCTAACAAATCTAATGATGGTTTCCCTGAGGGTTCTGCAGCGATTAGTCTCTTGTCCATTCCTCAGGTGGTAAAGGCAGTAAGGCCCTACTATTTTCCTTTCATATTTAGGCTTCTTCTTCATGAATGCCCAATAATTGAGTTCGTGCCTGGTTAGGAAGTAAACGTTCTCCATCGAAGTACTGAGATGATATTCTTTGGGTATCCCCGGCGTACGTTCTTCTCTTTGCTGCTGGAGTTTAATCTTCTTGTGGCCTAACCTAGCTATGGTGTTCATATTTTCGTCCTTTCTTCCCGGAACATACTGAAATTGCGGTGACACCTCTTTGAACCATTTGTTGGCGAAGTGGTTGAAATCGTCCATTATCTCTCGTTCGAGTTTCATTCCTTTAACTTGCCTGTAGAGAGCATTCTTTAGGTGAGAAAAAACACTAGTACCCTCTGATGTAGATCCACGGGGTGGGAGCGCTGATGTTTGTTCTATGGGGGAAAAGCTATGATTCCTAGTATCGTAAGCATATGGCTCAATTTTTCTCTTCTGCTTTATTACCCGCAAGGCTTCTGCTCTTAACTCTTGCTCCTACATTACCCTATGGCTTGTGGTTCTTGACTTATCCGCTTGAGATCCTGAAAACCTTCGTCTGGGTTTCTTGCTCATAACTTTGCTTTTTCAAAGCTAGTCTGATCCAGGACAGAACAGCCCAGGTAGATATGCGGTTGTTAACCACAACGTCTGAGGTTCAGGCCCTCCTTCTAGCACCAAAATGTTAACGATATTTTTCGTCAACACTGGAGATGGGTTAACAGAGGCGGATCCAAAAGATGAAATGATAGACTGGCTATTTTTTTGGGTTGGATCGGGTTACTGCCCTAGATGTGAAGGCGGAGAGGTATGGGATTGCCAAGGGCAATCATAATAATTTTGGACTCAGCGAAGGAAGCACATTCTACTATTCGGAGACATGTTGGGGTGGAAATCCATGCTTTATCTGAAAACGGCACAGTAAACTGCAACAGTGATGATCAGAAAATGACAATATACACTTACAGAGCAATTTTCTTGTATAGATTCCTTTTTTTATTCAATTTTCACTGGGAGTACATGAATGTCACAGGGAGGATCCCTCCATCGATCTCATTGCTAAGCTATTTTTAAGAGTACAAGTGTTAAGGAAGAAAACTCGATCCCTTAAATGTGACCTCTAGGGCCTTACTTATAGTGGTTCAGGGCTCCTTCTATTGATGGGCTATTGGGCCCGTAAGGGTCTTTGCCGGTCGCTTTATTCTTGGTTTCAGATGTTTGACTTTCAGCCACCTTTGGTGTGTCGATTATGGTCTTTAGATGATACTTGAATTCTTGAAAGCAGCTCCTAAATGTAGGCTTGTGGAGTTAAGCTTATGGATGTAGGTTCTCGGCTTTATCGTGAATATTTAGAGGGGCTTGACCTCATGGTGTATGTTGATAACTGCCGGTTCGAAGCCGCCGTGGGTTTCAGTACTAGGTAAATCAGTACAGGTAGCCTGTATCTCTGCTTGGGTCTCAGTTGGCCTCTCGGCGGAGCTTTTGCAGTAGCCTGGATCCCCGAAGGGTGGCTTCCAGTGTCATCTCTATTATATGCGAATGCGGCCTTTTGGTATTCGTACGATAAATTCTCCGGAAGTTGATTCTGGACGATTCTTACGCTCTCTAGGCTTAGGACTTCCGGTGCCCTTGCCTTCGTATGTATCGATATTTAGGCAAATCATTTCTGATAACCTTTCCGGATCTTGAGGAGGGTAACTCGTACCTTCTTCTTTCCGAATTCTTGTCTTTGGAAGGCCTCCCGCTACGAAGTCTTCTATTGGAGAGGTCTTGTTAGAAGGACTTTGTTGATTGTGCCTTGCGAGCATTTTGTAAACCTTCAGTTCCTCCCCTTAGGAAGGTGCCGTTTGTGTTGCTTTCCAACTATTTCCTCCGGCCTTCAGTCCGACCTATCACTTAGCTTACTGCTTTCGGGGGACTTTCCTATACCTGTATTCTTCCGACACCCAGTCATTGTCAGCTAGCCCTTGGAGATAATTTTGATAATAACAATTTTCATATAGAAAAGTTCTCTACAATTCTATTGGTTCAAACTGTAATGTTAATTAGTATGTGACTGTGTGCTCAATTTTACTTTTGATATTAATTATTTAATTATGTATTGTCAAAAGATATTTAAATTATTATCTGCATGTTGGTACATTCAATTAAATGTGGTTCTTAATATGACTTACACATTAAGTGTTGTGAGCTATTAATGTATGACAAATTTAGTTTTTGTTCAATCTAATAAAGGAATGTAACTAACAAAGGTAACATCATTTGGTTAGCACATAATTTTGTATATGATACCCACAAAATTAACCTTTTATTCCTTTTTTGTACGGTGGCATTCATAAATCACGAGAACTTTAAATTTTGTTGCTTATTTCATATACTAATTTTATTTTAGAGACCATTAGGCTTAGGTCCTTAAAATCACCAAAATAAGATTGTAAATTAGGTCCATAGAATTTAATTGCAAAATAATTGCATGTGATTATGAAATTATTCAGTGAATAATTGTAGATATTTATGCAGTTATATCAAAATATCAGATATTTCTAAAAATGAATTGTGAATAATTATGAAAAAATCTGCAATTTTTTCAAAAAACTATGGAAACTTTCCGCAATATTTTTTGAATAAGCGCAGAAATTTCCATAAATTTTCATTGAATAATTGCAGAAATTTCCAAAATTATTGGATATATTTACGTAAACCTCTGCAATTATTCATTGAATAATTGTATAAATTTATACAACTATCAGTTAATTTAATTTTAAGGACTTACTCTACCTACTTTTTTTGGCAAGAATGTTTTTTTATTTTGAAACTTAAAGGGACTATAGCCAAACTATCCCTTTATCTATGCTATACTTTATCTATGCTATACTGTAATAAACGAGCATCAAATGTTGTGGTCTCAGGCGTTCTCGCGTTAATTAAAACTGAAGAGTCACCGAAGTATCGTTTATTCAATACCAAGTATCCACGCGGGTTTTGAAGAGCCGAGCGCACCCATGAGTTTGTAAAATGAACTGTCACCTATTCTGTTTCTTTCTCCCTATCCCCAGCTCTACCCATCTCTTCCACCATCCCGTGATTCCCGTCTGTTTTATTAACGAAAACAAAATCGGTTTTTTCTCCTTCCCTAACCCTAATCATCATAAGACCCAAATTCCGGCCCAAACTTAACAATACCTCTACCGCGTCACCGCCCTACAGTTCCCGATCTAAATTCGTCAATCCATCGTCGGTGCAATTTTTTGTCGATTCATGTGTTTCTTCCCCGTTTACATCAGTTTTGGCTTCTACGCTCTTTGTGCTCTTTGTTGTTGCCGCTTTCGTCCCTTGCAATTTTCCCGTCATTGAGGTAAATATTTTAGTTTCTGCAATTTCCCCGTCATTGGGTTTTCATTCTAGAGGAATAACATCTAATTTGAAACTTAAATACGTAGAACAATTGTTCTTCT
Organism: Allium sativum; assembly: GCA_030737875.1. Classification (NCBI taxonomy): domain Eukaryota; kingdom Viridiplantae; phylum Streptophyta; class Magnoliopsida; order Asparagales; family Amaryllidaceae; genus Allium; species Allium sativum. The sequence continues at coordinate 83,321,122 of CM060913.1, read as the reverse complement.
CCTTGCTGTTCTCTTCCCGACCTGCTTAATTTTTTCTTCAGTTGCTGAGCAATTTCGACTCTCTGATACGGATCAGCTGTTTGCCTGCCGTTGATTGCTGCCTCACTGGCCGACATCCACTCGGTCCCGGTAAGTGCTTAACAAAACCTTTAGCCAATTTCTATTTCTTTTAGTTTCTTGCTCCTTCCCTTTCGAAATTGATTTTGTGACAGTTTTTCAATCCTCTGGTACTTTTAAATTCTTCTTTTTATATTTAATTTTGGTGCTGCATACTTCATCTGATTTTAGTTATTGATGACTGCTGAATTGTTACATTCAGTTTACCATTTACTTTTTAATGGTTACGATCATGTGGATGTGTGGATGCGAGCGTACATCGTACATACTTTCTAAATGAAGAACCATTAAGTTTGTTTCATTTTATATTTGTAGAAATATCTGTAAATCATGTTCATCTATCTGTTACATGATAGTTTGCAATTATTATGCTTAATGAACCTGTGTGGCTTTTTTAATTTCTGATGTTGAAAAACTGGGATTGAATTTAGGAAATTGTTGTTTTGATACGAATGTATTTTTAAAAACTTTTTTTTTCTTTTATATTTCCTTCCAGGCCTCTATTTGTCAGGCTCTTTTTCATGTCAACTTAAACTTTGAAATTCACATGTTCATTTTCTTTAGGGGAAAAAAAAGGCTTTTCTCTAGATTATTCCGCTAATTTATATGAAAATTCTACTAATTGCTAATTTATATGATTTCCTCAAATAAATTTATTTTCTGTCTATCTTTGTGAAATCTAATTATGCGTCTATTCTATTATGTAACGTAAACATATGATTCTACACTTAAGATTATAGCTGTCACGAAGAAGCAAATACATTTAAAATAAAATAAAAGTAGTATTTAATTGAAGATTTTTTTTTTTTTTTTTTTTTTTTTTTTTTTTTTGAGCTTTATAGAATAATTTTATGTAAATAACATGATTTAGTTTCGTGGTTTGAAATGTAGTTTATTAATTTAAGCATTGAAATTCGAAATTTTGACTCCTCCTTTTTAATTGTTTCAACTTTTGTGTTTCTCATTCTACGACTTTTGGTTGTTTAGTTTTTAGATTTTTAAAATTCGAAGCTTCACATTCTTACCCATAAAAATTTTTAGTACATAAACACTCAAGTCATTATAAAGTTCGATCATTTGGATGATGTCTATTTAGATATCTAAATCTTAGATTTGATGTTTCATAATGTAGAACAACCGAATTTAGTAGCTTTGACATTTTTTTAAAGTTTTAAAAAAATTTAGTTTAAAAATATATAATTATTGTCCCTAATACCTGTAAACTTAAAACACATTGGCATTTGAAACTATATTAGAGTAGCTTTGGATTATGGTTTTCATTCTAAAAAATTAGCATCTAACTTCAAACAACTATCAATAGATTTTATATGTATTATCTTATGATTAAAATAGCTTTTTTAAAAGTTTAAAAATTTTCATTTTTTATTAATGTAAAAAATTTCATTAATAAAATAGCTTTTTTATGTAGGAGGGATATATTTTCCATTTACGAATGCTTTTTTATGTATGATCTTTTGCCGCTTTTGTAGCTGGTTACAATATAAATGTCTTATGATTTCCATTAAAATTTTTGTTCTGACAAAGTAGAGTAGCATAGAAGCTTTAATATCAGCTGATTCTCAATAAAATTACATTAAATTTAGGGTTTTGGTTTTGTGTTTGTTATTTTTATAGAAACAATGAGGACAAATTTGTGTGTCGTACTTTGAAAATCAGTAAGTTTAAACTGTCTGTTAAAATAATATTATACACCGATTATCCTTCATCTCGAAATCATCATCTAAACTTACCTCCTTTTTTTTTTTTTAATTTTTTTTACACAAGTTGCAGAGTTTGGTTTTTGTTTGATTACGTAAGGCAAAGTATTTGATGTCTTTTTAGCTCTTTGCAGGTTTAAAATCAATCTCTGTCCCACACAAAAATGCATTCACATACACATATCAAGTTGGACATTAAAGTTGCATAAAATTAGTAAACTGTTCTTTGTATTTCCTACTAAATTTATATAAGTGTTGTTTTTTTACATATATTTGTTTTCTTCTACGTAGACTGACACCTTTTCGTGTATTTAACGTGATTATATGTATGCATATGATTTCATCATCAAATATGCGAGTCTTAATATAAGATAACGCTACACAATATTAACATTTTGTTCAAATTTATCTTCTTTGTGGAGCACATAATATTATATTTTAAGGGAACATCCAAATGCTTAGAGAATGTGCCAAGTTGATCTAAATATGATAAGAAAAATGCTGCTTCTCCTTTATAGAACTTTATTCAATAATTACAAGCATGAACATCTATTCAAGTGTGTTAGTTTGTAGTAGTTAGCTTTGTCAAATTTATGCCGAAGCATGTGTTTTGCAATTAAGCAAACAATTTTTTCCCTCACTTTAGCTGACTGCATTAATTCATTTTTTTGCAAAATTATGTCTTTACTATTTGCTTTGAGAACTTTAAACACTTCGTATATAAACCATTTACGAACTTTAAATACTTCATACTCATTTGATAGAGCGAATATTAAGTTATTATAATTTTCAGGCTGCACTGTTTTGTGCAAAACTACAAAGGGTTGCAAAGGGATCAACATCGACTATCAAATAGTAACTAAATTGTACTTAATTTTTTAAAGTGGTTAGTCATTTTCTACTATGCATTCGTCAATCATGTAAATTATATTTACTCGCTTGAATTGCTCGAGCGTGGTATTCAATCAACGTTAAGAATGGTGAAGTCTTTGGTTTAAACTTGCGATAAATAGACTTGCATGTAACACATTACCTTAAGTCATTTATAGTATTTTCGAAACACTTAGCGATGATTCCCCAAAGAAAAATTATGTCGCTTCTTAGCATACTAATAGCACTCCCAACTTATTGCCTACACCATTGTATTTCACATAAAATAAATTATTTTTTGTCATGTCTGATTTTGAATTTAACCCTACATTAAAAACCAGTTTCCGTTTGTTAGTTGAAATGTAATCAGCAATCACTGCACATGCAAATTATATTTCTGTGTTACTAGATACATATGGATAAATATTATTACATATTGTTATTAAAAAATAATTCCGCATGTTCCATTTTTGCCACATGTTTCACAAATAGTTTGCTATTATGTAATCATTTTATAGTTACAAATTCGATAGTTTCAATTATTGGTTTCATGTAACCTATCTATTCAAATAAAGTTTTGTTTGTAAGCATCTTTGAAATTGTATTCATGTTTTAGATTTTTCGAGCTCCTAAGTTTTGTTGATAATAGTTTTTGTTTCTTTTAACGTATTTGTGAAGATGATTCCCATTTTATATGTTATATATTCAGGGTTCTTCTCGATTGAGCATTTTAGAATGCAGCTTTATTTCAGCTGAAATCGATCTATGTTAGCTTCACATGTTTATTCTTAGGTTAAGCATGTTACAACTAAAAAATAAAGAGTTAATCAATCGAAACAACTAGCTAATGCTAATGCAATGACTATGTATGTATCTATAAGATCTTTTTTTTGTGTGTTCCTCTACACTAAACTTCGAAAGTCAACAAGAAAGATTGGTTCTCAAAACTATGTAGATTATAATGATATTCAAATTTCTTAACATAAACTTGAAGTTAATTACATGAATTTTTAACTTAGCAATTCAATTATTAACCGTTATGATGTAATACTCACTTAAATTTGACATCAAGGTGATGTAAGCTGAAATTTTACTAAGGTTTTTTTTTTTTTATACTCTTTTGTGATGAAACTAATATCAGTTGTTTAATTTGAGTATATGTAAGCTTTTTTGTTTGAAATAAAAAATTCATTTTATTTCATTATATTCAATGATGTTTCTCAGAACTTAATTATTCCAACTTCCCCCTTTAAAACATTTTTACATTGTTGATTAAACTACTGTAACCTTATTTTAAAATGGAAAGAAAATCTCTTATGGAAAATAACATTATTACTTCTACTAATTATCTTAATTAGATAAAAGCTGATTCACAATGCCTACTTTGGTAAACCTCAACGTACGGGCTACTAACTTCATTCTAATGAGGTGACACATGACCTATTACTATATATTCAAATTGTTTTAATCGCTTTTCCCTTTATTGATCTGTTTGTCTATGTATTGACATTAATTATATAGGATATAAAGATTGGAAACATAAAGTGGAAGAAATTATGTTTAAATTCATGGGGAATGCTAACATCAGTCTTGACTATCCATCACTTATGTGACTGGACAAATTCTCAAACATGATTGTAGATCTTAGAAATTTGCCCAGTTAAATCACAGGTATGAGTAACATGTGCGAAGGCGATTATGATTATGCTGTCTTACTTTTCTTGAGACATTGAAATGTATGCTTTATTTTTATTTCATTTCGGTTATATTCTCTCTTAACGTGAACTTATGCTTCATTTTATTATGTTGAACATATTCATGTATTTCCACTTCTCATTTATCGCAAATAACTCATTTACTTCATATTATCGTGTACTACGGATGATTCCTCATTTTAGATGTTTATATAATGTCATGTTCCAAATTTGCTACTATACGTGTTTAATACAAAGGTAACAGTGGTAGCACATCATATATGCTCATCTCAGCAAGAAAATTGTTGTTTTATCTTCAACCATGTTCTCTATCATTATCGTGGGTTGGTCTATGACTCAAAAATAATAACCTTTTGTTTAAAAAAGGAAAAAGTAACAGTTAAGAAATTAATACAAAACATGTGAATAATAGTATAGTTTGGGCTTCTAGGTAAGTAATCTAATCAAATTGTAGTTTTTATCGTGACCTCTTATGGTGCAATGTCTTTGTATTGATTAAAGAATGTATTCTATTGATCAACTATGGAAACATATATAGTTTTTTTTTTTTTTCTTAATTGTATTTATCCATATTTTGTTGTTTGAATAAGTATATCAAAATGATGTTTTCTTCGTTTTTAATGCATTTCCAAATATAGAGATATCCAAAAATTTCAAATTGATTGACGGTTTATGAGAACAAATACCATTTTGACTTACACTTTATACATATCAGATATATAGTTTCAAATTGTATGCTTTAATGGTTGAAAAAGAGTTATACATCTTATAAATTTTAAATTTTAAATGCTGTTTAAACCCTGAACTATCATACTTCTATTGTATGTTGGTTTCCTCAAGTCATTCTTATCACTTGCTCCACTGTCCACTATGGTAAGTGGTAACTTTTATTTCCACTAGAATTACTCAAAATTTTCTCAATTGCAAATTTCACAAAGGAATATACACTATTTTTGTGAGTTGGAATCAATGGTTCATTGATACTTGATGACACTTTATTCTCCAAGGTACTGATTTTGTGTACATTGAACAAACTTACTGTAATTCTCAAATATTAATCATAGGAATAAGCTAATAAGTGCCCACACTAATTTCTCAATGAAGCAGCAAGTAGCTAATCTATGTTTGTTTACATCTTTTCTACGGTTGACCCCCATTCAGTCTCATGCTATAAATTGTCTGGGCATGGCGGAACAGCTCAATATGGAGCAGTCTTTGAGCTTAAGGAGGCTTACAATTTATTTGATAATGACAGCAATGGTTACATAATAAAAGAGCTAGAAAAGGCAATGCATTCACTCAGCCAAACCCCGCCTAAAAGCACATTGCAAGAAATGCCGGACGATGTTGACACCGACTGTAATGTTACATTTTACTTACCGGAGTTTCTCAATCTCATGGTCCAAAATGAAGGACGTGAATTGCGAGGACGAGCTGAAAGATGGCTTTGCTTCTCCAATGGAGCTCCTACATGCTAGGACCAATATTTGAGAGAAGCTTACTGGTGAAGAGATCCAACATATGATAGGAGAGGTCAACGTTAATAGTGATGGAAAGAATCAACTATGAACAGTTTGTCAAGGTTGTCATGACACTTCATGATCCAAAAGAAGGAAGAAAATAATTATGTGGGTTTTTTCTTCATGTTTTTGGTTTTGTTGTTTGTTATCATGATTGTTGGTTTATGTTTCATTACTTTGTATATAATTTGTGGGGTCCTATGTTTTTTTTAGTTAGGGTATTCCGTGTAAGCTAAATGAAGATTTTTTGTCCTATGCTTGAAGTTGAATTATTTTACCTTTTCCTAAAGAAATAAATGTAACAAGTGATTTTATATGTGGCATAGCTATCCGTTTGAGTTTTAATCTACTTCCAAATTGCATACAGAAAGTCAGTACAAATCATATTTTGTTTACAAATTTTGATTTATTAACTAGACGCCTGATGAAATAAGAGAATGACATGTTTTTTTCGTGCTACTGCAAACTAAAAGCGTTTTATATTTGAAGAGATAAATCGAGAAGAAAAAGTAAAGTGATTTTCTCAAACGTAACTACACAGTCACTTGGCTCATATACAGTCAAGCCAAATTACAAAAATACCCATACACGAAAGTTACAAACAGCGGAAATAAGAAACCAGCGAATATAAAACCAAAAACAGTTTTTTTTACAACATTGTTGACTGGAAACACACTCTACATCCCCCCCTCAAGCTGGACTTGGTGGTTTAGACACAAGTCCAAGCTTGGTCGACAGAAAACCATGCTGATCTGCTCCCAAAGCCTTCGTAAGTAAATCTGCTAATTGAAGTGTTGATCGAACATGAAGAATATTGATGAATTTAGAATCCACACAGTCTCGAACAAAATGACAATCAACACGCAAATGTTTTGTCCTTTCTTGAAATACTTTGTTCTCTGCAATATACTTGGCTGAAATATTGTCACAAAACAAGTTAATTGGAAGAGATACTTTTATCTTCAGATCAGCTAACAAATCATGAAGCCAGATTAATTCACTTGTAGCATAACTCATGCTACGATACTCAGCCTCACAAGTACTCTTAGATGTTGTCTTTTGTTTCTTTGTTTTCCAAGATATCAAAGAATCACCTAAAAAGACAGTATAGCCAGAAAGTGATTTGGCAGAAAATGAACAACTTCCCCAATCAGCATCACAATATGCAGTCAACTGAAAATCAGATTTTGCAGAATAAAACAGACCTAAATCCAGAGTACCCTTCAAATATTTAAGCACATGTAGTGCAGCATTCAAGTGTGTTTGTGCAGGTGCACCCAAAAATTGACTAAGCTGTTGAACAGCGTATGAAATATCAGGTCTGGTCATATTGAGATACAATAGTTTTCCAATAAGTCTTCTATAAACTTCAGGATCTTCAATTAAAGGAGCATCTTCAATGCTAAGTTTTAAGTTTCTTTGTAAAGGAACAGGAACAGGTTTACACTCTAACATGTTAGTGTCCTTCAGTAAATCCAGAATGTATTTTCTTTGATTTAGAAGGATTCCTAACTCAGTTCTATAAACCTCTATCCCCAAAAAATATCTCAAATGACCTAAATCTTTGATTGTAAAGACTGAATGTAGAGAGTGTTTAAGAGCTTGAATTTCAGACAAAGAATTTCCAGCAATCAATAAATCATCAACATAGGCAACCACAGCAGTAAAAGAACTATTATCAGATTTAATGAAAAGAGAATAGTCTTGTTTCGATTGTATGTAACCTGAATCAATTAGATGTCTGCTTAACTCCACATTCCACTGTCTTGCAGCCTGCCTCAAACCATACAAAGACTTCTTCAATTTGCATACTTCCCCAGGTTTAGCTTTTGAATAACCAGGTGGGGGCTGCATATATAATTCTTCTTCGACATAGCCATGTAAAAATGCATTGTTAATGTCTAATTGATGAAGCTCCCAATTGTTTGCAGCAGCTAAAGCAATAAGAATCCGAACAGTTGTAAACTTTGCAACTGGACTAAATGTGTATTTAAAATCTTTACCTTTAACTTGCTTATCACCTCTTGCCACAACTCTTGCTTTACATTTATTTAAACTTCCATCTGGATTGAATTTGGCCTTAAACACCCATTTACTACCAATAGCAGTTTTATTTGAAGGAAGAGTAGTCATCTCCCAAGTATTATTTTTCTCAAGAGCCAGTAATTCTGTCTCCATAGCTTCAACCCATTTTGGATCATCTTTAGCTTGGGAATATGAACTTGGTTCGTGAACAAACAGAGCAGTAGCTAAACTGCTAATGTATTCTGGGCTTAAGTGACTCAGTTTTGAATTAGAAATAATCTGCTGAGCAAATGAACATGTAGTAGGAGGTTTGATATGCTTATCCAGAATAAATTGATCAAATTTTTTAGGCAATTGAGTAGGTCTAGTAGATTTTCTAATTGGTAGACATGAAGTTGAAGGTGAGCATTGTTGTGGAGTAGGATCAGATGAAGAAGAAATAAGTTGATTATGTGGAGATGGATTAGATGAAGAGGACACTTTAGGAAAAGGAGGAATATTTTCAAAATTATCTTGTGGTGGCTGATTGATTTCTGAATTTGAAATGTTGTGGGAAGAATCAGAAAAAATGGCTGGATTAACAAGAGGAAAACCAATGTTTTGATTTGAATTTGAGGATATTGGTGATGAAGATTGGAAAGGAAATATATTTTCTTTAAAAATAACATCTCTGCTCAGTAACACCTTATGATCTTCCAAATCATAGAGTTTATATCCTTTTTGAGCATAAGGATATCCAAGAAAAATACATTTTTTTGATCTAGAAGCCATCTTGTCGTGAGTTTTAACAACTGGATAAGCTAAACATCCCATAACACGCAAATGTGAATAGTCTGGAAACTTATCCATCAAGACCTCATATGGAGTTTTCCAATTAAGAACAGAGGAAGGCATAAGATTTATCAAATATGTTGCTGTAAGAAAACAATCTCCCCAAAACTTACTAGGTAAATTAGCATGCAATTTCAAAGCTCTAGCACTTTCAGCTAAGTGTTTGTGTTTACGCTCTACCCTTCCATTTTGTTGTGGTACTCCTACAATGCTTTTTTGATGAATAATTCCTTTTGACATAAACAATAATGTGCAAGACTGCTGAACAATTTCAGTTCCATTATCTGACCTAATGATTTTAATAGACTTTTGAAACTGATTTTCAACATATGCCAAAAAACCAGTTATGATTTGTGGAACTTGATCTTTGCAATGAAGTAAATGAGTCCATGTGGTCCTTGAATGATCATCTAAAATGGTTAAAAAATATCTTGCACTAGATATAGAAGGGACACGATATGGCCCCCACAAATCAATGTGAACTAAGTCAAAACATGCATTTGCAATGGAAGTTGATACAGGAAAAGGTAATCTATGATGTTTTGCACAAATACATGCTTCACAATGAAAATTACTATTACTTTGAAATGAGGATGAAAAACAAGGTACATGTTTGAGTTTGCCTACAGAGGCATGACCAAGTCTAGCATGAAACAAGTCAATAGAATTTTGTGTATTAGAAACAAGAGCAACTGGACATTGATCAGAAACAACATTATTTGATAGAACAAAAACAGAAGGTAAGTATTTAACAAATCTATACAAACCCCCTTGTCTTAAACCAACAGCCTTCACTTGGTTAGTTGTAAGGTCCTGAAAAGAACAAGAGTTTTGCTGAAATTTAGCAACTAAATTATTTTGATCCAATAACCTTCCAACAGACAAAAGGTTATGTTTGAAATCCGGAACATAGAAAACATTCTTAAGAGTGATATGAGGATTAATAGAAATGATGCCAATAGTAGAAACAGTTTTTATACTGCCATCAGGAAGAAGAATTTGTATGGGTTGTTTAAGGGTATGAGTTTTGTCAAACATATTTATGTCAAAAGCCATATGATCACTAGCTCCTGTATCAATTATCCATGCATAAACATTTGCATGTTGAAATGAAAAATTCACATTAAATGCAGAGACAATACCTGCAAAATTTACTGCAGCATTATAAGCATCAGATGAAGAAGAAGACCCCTGACTTGATTGCACCATCTTGACAAATTCCTTAAAAAGAGCTGAAACCGTCGGAGAATCAACTGGAGCAGAAGTATTAACATCAATATTTTGTTCTAAAGGTGAATTTGCAGGCGCAGATCCAATAATTCCAGTAGCGGCAGAATTTTCTTGCACATTTCCAGCAAATCGTTGATGTTTCTGATTTGTTTTGCCTTTCCACCAGTCAGGATAACCAACAATTTTAAAGCATTGCTCCTTAATATGCCCTTTAGTTTTGCAATAATCACAGAACTTATCAAGCTTAGCCCTCTTAGGATCTTTCTTTTGAAAAGACGAATTGAAATTGTGAGAATCCTGACCATTCTTTGCAGAAAAAAGAGCACTTACTTCAGTTGACTGAATAGTAGCGTTCAGATTATTTTGCCTTTCAATTTGTTGTAACATATGATAAGCCCTATTTACACTAGGTAAAGGATCCATACTAAGAAGATTAATCTTGGCTTGATCATATGATTTGTTTAGACCAGAAATAAACTGAATAAGCTTTCTCAACTGATCATCATCAAGAATTTTCTTAAGTAGTCCACAAGAACATTGAAGAATTGCGCCGCATGTACAATCAGGGTAGGGTTCTATGATTTGCAACTGATCCCAAACTTGCTTAAGATTCGAATAGTATGTAGCAATATTATCATCATTTTGTTGTATATTCATCAACTTCTTATGAATTTCATAGATTTGAGGAGCATTAGAATGTCCGTACCTCTCTTGAATCTCAATCCAAAGCTGTCTGGCAGATGAATTGAAAATAAAACTCTCTGAAATCTTCTTCTCCATAGAACAAAGAATCCAAGCCGTCACCATATAATTATTTCGAATCCACTTCTGCAGATCTGGGGATTCATCACTCGGTCGAAGAATGGATCCATCAACAAATCCAATTTTATTCTTTGCCCCGAGAGCTAATTGAACGCTGCAACTCCAGTTAAGATAATTGTCTCCATCAAAGACGATTTGACCTAATTGCGAATTAGGGTTATCACCGTGAGAAAGAAAATAGGGATCATTGTAATTAATCGCAGAATTCCCTTGGTTTTCTGGATTAGAACTCGAGATATCACTGGATTGAGGCATAATTGAATTAGGGTTTAGATTTGTGGAGAAAATCGGTTGGCTCCGATACCATGAAGACATAAATCGAGAAGAAAAAGTAAAGTGATTTTCTCAAACGTAACTACATAGTCACTTGGCTCATATACAGTCAAGCCAAATTACAAAATTACCCATACACGAAAGTTACAAACAACGGAAATAAGAAACCAGCGAATATAAAACCAAAAACAGTTTTTTTTACAACATTGTTGACTGGAAACACACTCTACAATATTCTGGCCAAGTGTATTGTGCTAATGAGTAGACGGCGGTAAAAATAAATAAATAATGAACACCTAAAAAAGTGCAATACTAAACTATGAATTCAAGTGTTGTTACTGTGATTATATATAATCCACCATTGCCTTTGCAAGGTAGAAGGTTTCAATACTTTTAGCCACATATGGAGCTTTGATACATAAGAGAATTAAGCTGAACACACATCAAATAACTTCATCACAAAGGATGCATCTACTTTCTACGTGAATTCTTTTGTTTTCCACGTATTGACTGGCCAAAGCAAATTTTATTACATTAAGAGAGTGGACCGTACTGAACAACCTTTTTACACTATGTGATGTAATGAGTAACTCTAGGGATTGGCCCTCTTCACTAAAACATTCACAATTTTCAATTATCACTACAACTTGATGTTGGGAAATTACACAAATTTCCTTATGATTATATTTGTGGAGAAAAGAAATGAAATGCAGAATGGTAAGAGACACACAAATTTGATAACGAAGTTCGGCCAATTACGCCTACGTCTCCGGGCTGCTGCAGATCTTTTATTTTAGAGAATACTACAAAGTGATTACAAAGAACACTTTACACTCAACACTCGATCTCACTCTCTTCTTGCTCTCCTCTTGTTCTTAGTGGATTTGGAATGAGATTGAGATGAGATATGAATTATGAAGAGGAGGGATGTATATATAGGTGAGAAATAGTTGGTGGGGATTGGTGGCTTGGTTGGTGGCCCGGTTGGTGGTGGTTGGTGCATGAGGTTGGTGGCACACCATGTTGAACACATGGGTGGCTTGGTTGTTGCTACACATGCAACATTACTAACAATCTCCCACTTGAAGACTGATTTCAATCTGTCTTCACACCTTGATCGATGCAACAATCATTCTACTCTTTTTACTCTAGCAGACCAACTGAAGTTGAATACAACTTCAGTTTATTGATAGTTACCGTCTTTGTCAACATATCTACTGGATTCTTGCTTCCTTCGATCTTCTGTTGAAATCCTTTGGCAACTAGTCGAGTTTTGTATCTCTTGGCGCTATCGTGCTCCTCTTTCACCCGATACACCCATTTATTATGAAGTACCCTCTTTCCTATGGGTAACTCAACTAGTTCCCATGTCTGGTTGGAGATGAGATACTCCATCTCATCTTTCATGGCAAGCTCCAACTTGTTAGCATCTTCAGTCTGAAATGCTTCATCATAGCATTCAGGTTCCCCTGCATCAGTCAGCAACAAATAGTTCATGTATCTTTTGTTAGATACATGAGGTCGAGAAGATCTTCTCAATTCAGGAACTGGAGTAGGATGTTGTAGTGTGTTAGACTGGTCCACACTACTCAGATCAACGATTTCATCAGGCTGAGCACTTTCTATAGTCGGTTCTGTGATGAGACTATCTGGAATATCGTTTGCATCTGCAAATACCGACTCACTCTGCTTTGAGTCGTTGACTTTTGTTTTGTGTCTGTCTTTGTACATTACTCTTTCGTTAAAAATCACATCTCGACTACGGATCACCTTATTGTTTTCATTATCCCAAATGCGGTAACCAAACTCATTTTTGCCATAGCCGATGAGAGTGCATTTCTTGGGTTTGGGATCAAGTTTATTCCTTCTTTGATCACTAATATGCACATATTATAAACAACCGAAAACTTTTAGATGTGATAGTTTTACCTCCTTACCACTCCATAACTCTTCTGGTATTTTGTGCTCTAATGGAACTGAATGACCTCTGTTGATCAAATAAGCTGCTGTGTTGACTGCTTCTGCCCAGAACTGCTTTGGTAGACCTGACTGTATACCAATGCTTCTGGCTCTTTCTGTCAACGTTCGATTCATACGCTCAGCTACACCATTGTGTTGAGGCGTACCCGGCACGGTTCTCTGCATTTTGATCCCGTGCTCATAACAGAACTGCTTGAATCTGGTGTCTTCATATTCACCTCCATTGTCATTTCTAAGCTTTTTGATCTTTAGATTTGTCTCATTTTCAACCATAGCTTTCCATATCCTGAAAGCCTCGAACACTTCAGATTTATGCCTTAAAAAATAAACCCATACCTTTCGCGAGTGATCATCGATGAAAGTAACGAAGTAGTGCTTTCCACCAATGGATGAGACGGTCGTTGGCCCCCAAACATCTGAATGAACAAGCTCCAGCTTTTCCTTCTTTGGGGTTTTACCACTTATTTGAAAGCTGACTCTCTTCTGCTTTCCAAATATGCAATTTTCGCACATACCTATTTCCACTGACTGTAGACCTGGAAGTTTCCCCTTCGAGTGCATAATCTTCATTCCCTTTGCACTCATATGGCCTAGCCTCTGGTGCCATATGTTGGAATTTTCGTTGCTAGCTGCAACAGTGATCGAACATCGCGCTCCTGATGTCATGTAAAGAGTACCACTCTTCTTGCCTTGAGCAATCGTCATTGCACCCTTCAAAATTTTCCAGTCATCACCATGGAAAGTCGTAGTATAGCCTTCACTAGCTAATTGTCCTACGGAGATCAAATTCTTCCTCAAATCCGGTATGTGTCTAACATCCTTTAGCTCCCAAACCGACGCATTCAGCTTAATCTTCACAGCACCTTTACCAACGATATCACAAGGTTGATCGTCACCAAGATATACCTTTCCAAGATTTCCAGAGGCGTACCTTTCGAAGAATTTTTTCTGCGAAGTGGCATGAAACAATGCTCCAGAGTCTAGCACCCAAGACTCTTCCTTGCTCTCTAAAGAGCTTATCAACGCTTCATCTCCTCCTGAGGTAGAAGTAACATTTGCCTCTGCCTTCGCCTCCTAATCCTTTGGTGCACTTTTGCATTGATTTTTGTAGTGTCCGGTATTTCCACAATTCCAACACTCAACGATCTTTGAGCTGTGAGAATTGTTGGGATTTCTGGATTTAGAACTCCAGTCCTTCGACCTACCTCGGTAGTTCGATTTGCTACGTCTATTTCCTTGTGTTGAATTACTTCCTCTTGATTGTGTATGCAGAATTGAAAAATTTGATGACTCACCAGAATCTCTTCGCCGGATCTCTTCACTGAGAACCATATCACGAATATCATCAAATGTTAACTTATTGCTTCCCGACCAGCTACTCACTGTTGTGGCAGTAGCGTTCCAACTTTCTGGCAAGGAAGACAAAAGTATCAACGCGCGTACTTCTTTGTCAAACTCAATTTCAACTGAACTTAACTGAGTAGTAACTGTATTCAGTTCATTAAGATGTTAAGCTACCAACGCACCTTCTGTCATCCGCAAATTGAACAATCGCCTCATCAAATGAACTTTGTTAGAGGCCGACGGCTTCTCATACATACTGGAGAGAGCCACCATAAGACCTGCCGTGGTCTTTTCCTTTGCTATGTTGAAAGCAACATTGCGAGATAACGTCAATTGAATAACTCCAAGAGCTTGTCTATCAAGAAGAGCTCAATCTTCATCCTTCATATTCTCTGGCTTCTTTTCTGAGAGAGGTTGATAAAGCCTTTTCTGGTACAGATAATCTTCAATCTGCATTTTCCAAAAGCCAAAGTCGGCTCCATCAAACTTCTCGATTTTCACCTTTCCTTCATCTGCCGCCATCGCTCCCACTCGAATTTAATTTCTTTTCTAACAAATTATGGCTCTGATACCAGTTGTTGGGAAATTACGCAGATTTCCTTATGATTATATTTGTGGAGAAAAGAAATAAAATGTAGAATGGTAAGAGACACACAAATTTGATAACGGAGTTCGGCCAATTACACCTACGTCTCCGGGCTGCTGTAGATCTTTTATTTTAGAGAATACTACAAAGTGATTACACAGAACACTTTACACTCAACACTCGATCTCACTCTCTTCTTGCTCTCCTCTTCTTCTTAGTGGATTTGGAATGAGATTGGGATGAGATATGAATTATGAAGAGGAGGGATGTATATATAGGTGAGAAATAGTTGGTGGGGGTTGGTGGCTTGGTTGGTGGCCCGGTTGGTGCATGAGGTTGGTGGCACACCATGTTGAACACATGGGTGGCTTGGTTGTTGCTACACATGCAACATTACTAACACTTGAGTGTCCCTGTTTGCTCTTAAACAAGCTCCAACGAACTTCTGCTTTCAAAATATTGTTGAATGGGTAAAATAGTCTGACTATATAGCTGCACATAAACTGTTTTTCCACATTATGGATTTAGATTTGAAAATGATGAGTTTTACCAGTACATAATTTTGGATATAGAGGTAAAGGGTAGGACTGTTTTTTTTAGTCAATAATTCAACAGTTCATAACAGCTATAGTGCACAGTTCACCAACAGTTCATAAACACAACATAACATAATAGTTTACAAATGTAAAAACGTTCATAAACACAACATAACATAATAGTTTACGAATGTAACACTAACCGTTAATACTAAATTACTAATACAATACAACACTATAGAATAGATAAGTTCCTTCCTGATTCTCTAGAAATGCCAAGTTTAAGCCTGAAGCTTCCAAGTCGATCTTGGTAAATACATTGATGATGAAGATGGTAGGATTGTTTGTTATGTTTGTCTCCAACCCGCATTAGCAAGGGATACATTATTGTTTGTGATTGTAGATTCACTAATCATTCCATTTAATCCATAAATAACAAGTTATTGATCATTTTAATTGTAGTTCTTCCTTCACTTGCTATTGATCTGACATATATAAAATGTTCAATATTATTCAAGTTTCAAAAAAAAAATGACTGTAAACTGCAGTGGTTGAGTAACACAATTTTGGTGTTAGGTGAACTCATTTAGATTCATTTGACGCTAAGAGCGCCATGTTGAGATTTGTGATACACAAATCACAAAATTATAGGTAACAAATTTTCTATGTGGATCCATTTTTGGTGGAGATATTTGTTGCTACTTTTGTGAGATATTTGAAAATGAAGGCAAGGATTATTTGGTGCTTATCCAAATAGATATTTGATATATATGAGGATATTTTGGGTGGCAAGTTACTTGGATGCCAAGGAAACTTGGGTATGAAGCAATTCACTCTATAAAAGGCCTACATGATATCTTCATTATGTGGTGGAAAAATTTGCCATTGTTCTTCATTATCTTTCTCCTCAAATTGTTTAGCCATTAGATATTCTCTACCTATTTCTCAATAAGGTTATTGATTCAAGTTGTGTTTGTTTAACGATAGTTGAGACCGGTTGTAAACAATATTTTGGTGAATCAATAAAGAGGGTGGTTGGGTGGAATATCGTGTGTTCATATTTCCGATTTTTTTTGTGTGTGTTGTTGTTTGTTATTCAATCACATTCATCTTCAAGTGATTGGGTGAAAAAGATTCATTTTGTTTTTGGGTGTTTTGTCAAAACTTCCGCTGCGCACAAAACCCCAACAGTTGGTATCGGAGCTCAGATCACCGCATAGCTTGGAGTGTTTGTTGGATTGAAAAAAAATATTGATTTTTTGTTTGAAAAAAATTTGATTTTTTGATGTCGGAGATGATGACGTTGTCGAAGATGGCTATTTTGAATGGGAGGAATTGGGGTATATGGAAGCCGAAGATGGAGGACGTTCTATATCTCAATGATTTGCATGATCCCATTGATGGAAATGGGGAGAAGCCCTCGAATATGGATGAGGGAAAGTGGAAGAAAATGGACAAAAAGGCGATTGCGTTGATTCCCCAATATTTGGATGATTCTGTGTTCCACCATGTGGCTAGTTGTGAATCCGCAAAGGCGTTGTGGGACAAATTAGTATCGCTGTATGAGTCAAAGAGTGCTACAAGCAAGGCTTTTCTGGTTCGAAAGTTGGTGCAACTTCGATTGGATGAGGAGAAGTCTGTTGCAGAGCATTTGAACGAGTTTCAAGATGTCATCAATCAATTGGCAAACATGAAGGTCAATTTTGATGATGAGTTGCAGGCACTTTTGTTGATGAGTTCTCTTTCGGAAAGCTGGGAGACTTTGGTTGTTTCATTGAGTAATTCCAATGCTAATGGAACTATCTCTTTGGAAACGGTTCGAAGCAGTCTTTTGAATGAGGAGCTAAGGAGAAAAGGGTCGGAGTTGAAATCGGTTCAAACTGAGGCGATGGTAGCAAGGGACTCAGGTAAAGATACAAGGAAGAAGAAAGGTGCTATCTTTTGTCATTATTGTGGTAAGAAAGGCCACAAGTGCAATGATTTCTATTCATATATACGAGATATGAAGAAGAAGAAGGCGCAAGGTGATAATAATAGTGATGAGGCACAGGCAGACTTTGCTGAAAGTACCGAAGGCAATTCTTCATGTGATGTCCTATTTAGTGTTGTGGAGCCTTGGAAGATGGATTCAGGAGCCAGTTTTCACATATGTCGAGATGTGAAAAGTTTTTCTTCGTATGAGAAGAGTGTTGTCATGATAAAGACGGCCAATGGAGTAGAGCTACCAATTTGTGGAGTTGGAGCTGTTAGGTTTCGGATGCATGATGGAGTGGAGAGAGAAGTTGCCGGTGTGAGGCACATACCCACTTGTTCGCATAACCTCATATCTCTCGGTCAGTTTGATCGCCGCGGTTGCACTTATGAGACTCGAGGTGGAGTTTTGAGAGTGAAGAAGGGTGGTCGTGTGATGATGCGAGGAGTTTTGGAGGAGGGAAACCTATATAGTTTGGTCGGTTCAGTGGTCAACAGTGGAAGGCGGGTGACGGTTGAAGAACCTAGTCCACAGCAAGGTGGAGAGGTTAATATGGTCACTGCTGATGGTCCTAAGGTGGAGGATCATGGTATCGACAAGGGTCTAGATGTTGATGATGCTCGAGGGATCCCGGAGATGAAGAGATCATGTCAAGCGGAAGACGGATGTCGAGTTGTGAAATCCACAAAGACAAGATGGAGGTCTTTGTGGTATTACCAACGCTTTTGAAGATCGCTATTGGCGTGGTGCACGATGACGGAAGTGCACCATTAGTGGGCGATGGTGGAGATTTGTAATGATGTTAATTGAGAAAAGAAGGTTGAAAGTGAGAGCTAAGTTGGCTAGTGTTGAGTGGAGGAGATGTTGTGATTTGGTATCAAGGCGGAGTGTTGAGATTTGTGATACGCAAATCACAAAATTATAGGCAACAAATTTTCTATGTGGATCCATTTTTGGTGGAGATATTTGTTGCTACTTTTGTGGGATATTTGAAAATGAAGGAAAGGATTATTTGGTGCTTATCCAAATAGATATTTGATATATATGAGGATATTTTGGGTGGCAAGTTACTTGGATGCCAAGGAAACTTGGGTATGAAGCAATTCACTCTATAAAAGGCCTACATGATATCTTCATTATGTGGTGGAAAATTTTTCCATTGTTCTTCATTATCTTTCTCCTTAAATTGTTTAGCCATTAGATATTCTCTACCTATTTCTCAATAAGGTTATTTGTAACATCCCGGATTTTTAGCCAGTTAATATTTAAATTTATTAGAATTATAAATGGATTTTTATTGAATTTATTGATTTAATAATTTATATACGATTTAATATCGAATATATCGACAATAATTGAATGCTGAGTTAAAACTAGATCTAAACAATTCAGTAGATGAATATAAATTTTATATTGAATTAGTACGATAATAAAAATTTATTATCGATAAATTTAATTGTTTGATTTCGATTTATATTTTAAATCGAACGTAATTTAAAATCATTAATTTAATATGGTTAATCCGTATATACGTTTAAATTAAAATCTGAAATACGCTCCATTTAGTTCAGAATATCGTATCAACTTGGAAATATTGGTCGTTAAGAAAAAATAGGGGTTCGGGGTTGGATTTAAGGACCGGGAGATATCTCAGGGTATTATATAATATAAAATCAAATCAAAATTTAAGGACGTGTACTTCTGCCAACCTAAAATTTAAACAGGCCGACCTAATTTGTTTACATCGCAGACCTAGTTTCTCCTCGAGCTGGATGTTCTGCTGCCTTTCTTCACTGCAAAGGAATCAGTAACCTAATGGCCTCTTGTGTAAATAAACCTCGAGCTGTATGTTCTGTTCCATAGTTCACTCTTATAAATAAACCTGTAGCCTTCGTATTACCCTCATTTCTCAACTCCATGAAATACAATTCGTATCCTTTCCTCTTTGTTTATCCTTCACAGTACTTCAGTACTTCAAAAAAAAAATATATAACTTTTCTTTCTGATTCGCGAAAACACAGGCGATTGTATGAAAAGGGGGACGATCGAACTTTGCCATCTCAACTCGATGAAGCGGCGCAGGTCGCGATGGTCTCTAGGGGTCAATTCGAAGTCGACGCACGTGATTTCAGAGGACGCGGCGCTAGCTTTGTGATGAACTGTGGAGTTTGCAACGTTGTGATTCAAAATGGAGGTACGGGAAAGGGAAACTGGTCACTGCGATTTCAAGAGGGGCCGGTATGCGGAATCAATGATAGTACTGTTGTGAACAAGAGTTCATTTTTTTTTAAAAGAGAAACAGTGGAGTTTGAATGATGATGAAGGAGTATAAAGGGATTCAGTCAAGTGATTTTTGGGGGGGGATTCGATCTATTATTTTTGGAAGGTGGAGCAGTCCAGGTGTTCGATGGAAAGTCCAAGAGAGAAATTGAAATAGTTGGAGCTGTCGGGAAATGATCGCATGGTCTGCAAAGTAAGATATACGTTTCCTTTAGAAAATTGAAACCCTAGGGTAATTTATTTAATTTTGTTTATAGAATTTAATCGATAAATTAAAATACATAAACATAGGTACAAGATAATCAACTCGAGCAAATTCATAGCTATGATGATTTGGAATTTTGAAGGATGTTCAGCAACTAAAAATCTCGGTGAGTAAATCTCACTCACCTTTAGAATTATTTTTATTTCATTAAAAATAATTGTCTGTTGCTTGTGTGAATGTTTTATGGTTGTTTTATATATATATATTAGTTATTTAGGCTATATATATATATATATATTGGGTTGATTGATTGGTTGGATTCCCGCAGTCTCATTAGCGGATGCCCGCAGTTTCATAGCGGATGATTACCCTATACGCCCCACGCTATGATTAGTGGATGACCTTCTATACCGCGATATTCTGCCACGAAGCAGAATGGGTATTATTTATGTGCTAACATCTGTGGATGCAGGAAAACAGGTTGGAGGAATCCAACTGGATTCCTCAAAAATATATTATCTGTTTGTTTATTTGTTTGCATATATATTGTTATATATGATGTGTTAGAAAAATAAATAATTGGTTGCTTTGTGTGTTTAAATATCACTAGGCTTAAGTAATGATATTTAAAAATATCGTGAAAGGATATTTGAGATTTTAAAAGGGAAAATTCTATTTTTAAATAGAATTTGAATTTTTAAATGGAATAAAAATATAAACTTGTTTTTGAAAAATAAAACAAGTAGTTTCTTTTTAAACGAAGTTTATAAATAGTTCTTTTATAACGAAGTTATAAATGAAGTGAAAAGGATTATCATTTGATAATTCAGAAATAGAAATACCAGTGTGAAATTGGAATTTGAAATGGAATTTCAAAATAGGATGTGAAAATGAAATTTTTAAATATATAACTCAAATGAAATTTGAGTATAACATTTGAATTTTAAAAGGAGTTTAAATATTTGAATTTTAAAAGGAGATTGAATATTAGAAATTCAAATAGAAGTTCAAATAGAATTTGAATAGACGAAATAAGAATGGAAAATAGAATTTGAATTCAAGGAATTAAAATAAAACTTGAATTCAAAGGAATTCGAATAAAGAAATTCAAGTAGAAATTTGAATATAGAATTTCAAAATAGAATTCGAAATAAACTTTGAAAATAGGATTTTCAAAGTAGAATTGGAAACAGAATTTCAAATAGGATTTCAAAATAGGGAATCCAAAAGGTTTTGAAATAGGATTTGAATTCAAAGGAATTCAAATGGGATTGGAATAAAGGAAATTCAAAATGGAATTTCAAATAAAAGAAATGTAATTTGAAATATTGAGAATTTCAAATAAGAGAAAAATGGAATTTGAAACATTTAGAATTTCAAATAGAATTTAACTGGAGTTTGAATATTTGAGTTTCAAATAGAATTTAAATATGGGATTTGAATATAGCAATTCAAATAGAATTTGAATAAATGAATTTGAATATAGAATTGCAAGGTAGAATTGTAATGAAATTTGAAATATTGAATTCAAGAGAATTGAATATGGTTTTGAATTTAGAATTCAAAGAAAAATTGAATATAAACTTCAAATATAATCGAAATGGAATTGAATATAAACTTCAAATATATTCGAAATAGAGTTGAATATATTATTCAAAGGGAATTGAAATAGGAAATGAATAGAGATTTCAAATGGAATTCAAATATTGAATTTGAATATGGAATTGAAATAGAAATTCAAGTATTGAATTTGAATGTCAAATAGAAAAGGAATTGGAATTTAAATATAGAATTCAAAAGTGAGATTGGAATTTGAATCAAGGAATTTAAATAGAGTAAAAATGGAATTGAATTCATTTTAAGAAGTTTAAAGGTTTATATATATATATATATATATATATATATATATAAGTATAATTAAAACGAACTCGCCGCAGCGCTGCAGTTCGTAAATTGGCGATTCGAACTTCAATTGAATACACAGAACTCAATTGAAGTCGAAATTCTTTGAAACAAGAAGCGTCAGGACCGATTTGATAATAGCTTTCTAATGAAGGAGAAAAATCTGAATTTCGTCGTATAGATTTTGAGTTATGTCAAAATCAAATTTTCAGAAAAACAGCACCAGAGCTATTTAAAAACCATAACGGTTTATTTCATTTTATAAAAGGATTTTAAACCAATAAAAATCCGAATTTCTATTTAGAAAATCTCAGATTTGAGTTATAAAATATATGCGAACTTAAGTGAAGTGAAAGAAATGGTTTTTTAAAATCAATAATCATATTTTGATTATTGAATAAAGTTGACTAAGACAAAGAGAAATTAGTTAATCGAATTTTGAAGATGAACTTTGAAAGGTGAAGGGAATTTGTAAATATATATTTGAAATCGAATATAGAACGTGAATTGAAAATGAAATTCAATTAGTATAATCAAGTTGAAATATATTTGGATAGGTTATATTCAAATATCAAAGTGATATAGGCAAAAGAGTTAATTTGCAAACTGACAAATGAATTAGTTAAAACAATTGAATCGAGCAAACTGTGAATAAGTAAATTAACTTGTGATTTCATATTCAAACCAAATATGAAACTAGAAATGAAAAAAAAGGGATTTGATTTGTATAAGCAAGTGGAATCAAATTTGAGCATGTTATGTTCAACAAAGAAGTGAAATAGGCAAAATGACTAATTAACGAATAAACGGGCGAAACTGAATTCAAACAATTAGATGGTATTGAATTGAATTGAAAACAGGTGAACATGTGTAAGCAGGTTTGATATGAAGTATATGAAGATTTAAATTTATGTGCTCGACAAAAAGGTACATGTTTAATTCATATATGAGATTTTATGCGCCGTATCGGCAAGCCGCTTGGCTTTTCCTTTTTCTTTTGATTAAGGAAGATACCGGGAAGCTATTTGAAATTTCCCGATGCTCCCGATACAGGGGAGGTTATGGCGAATTTTTCCGGGAATTTAAGGAGATAGAATATTTTTCAGATAATTTGATAATTACCAATCAATGTATCGATATATGTAGAATTCGATAAGGAAATGAAATCAAAATCGAACATTTGGAAAAAAAAAAGGGAAATCCATAAAAAGGGAAATAGAAAGCGAACTTTATACATGGTTTAAAAATGAACAATTGGATTGTATAGTGTGTTTATTCGAGGTAAGTGGTTTTGCTGTTTTGAAGTTGAGGATGTTTTCAGTTAAGGTCTGAGAGGTAATTTTACCCCAACTTGATTGATTTCATTTTTAATGGATAAATAACAAGATCCAGTCTCGAAGAGAAGTGTTTGAAAAAGAGTTAGTTGAATAAAATATTTTGGGTGGTTGTAACGATGTTTTACACAACATTCGTTTTAAACCCAAATGATGGGATTTTGGAAATATAACAGTAAATATTTCCTGAGTATAATTAAATAGTCGGAATAGAGATAAGTGATTGAAATTGTTTTCAATTGCAAATAGAGACATTTCTAATATATAGAAAATAAAAGAAGTTGATATTTGGAAACGTTTTCCAAATGGCATAAGAGGCCGAGATGATTATTGGAAATATTTGGTTAACAAATATTAATAAGGAAATGGAGAAGAGATTTAATTAATGGAATATTAATTAAGAGCCCAGTGATTTGTTTGATATGTTTGGATGAACACTTGTTTTTATTCGATAGTTAAATCACAGACTATCGAAGTTTTTGACCATCGTTGTCAATATGGAGAGACCGGTTGGATTATTATCCGAAGAACCACTCCGTATCGGCATAAGCATTGCGAACCAAGTATGCTGAATATATTGAAGACGGAGTAAAGTGCAAGGGCTTTTCTATTAAATGGAAATAGTGCCTTCGGTTTCGTTCAATCCCAGAACGAACGTAAATGGACGAATGTCTGACAGAGTATTTCCAATGATCAAATGGGTTGGTCTGTATGGATATGTATGGTTGCAACGGATTTATCCCTTAGCATAATATCCAGAATATTTGTGCAAACTCAACTAGTGATTAACGGATCTGATAATGTGGCATTCAAAGTGATTGTGTTTTCAATGAATGGTAAGTAATCGTAGCCTCAGGCCTCAACAACCGGGAAAGGACAAAAATCGGGCAGGCAGCATGGCTATGTGGGTCGCACCCATTAGGGTGTATAATCACCTATCTAGAGAAATTCCTTTTGTTCTTATTCTATCGATTCTGCCCATTCGGGAAACGGTGGTTTGAGTCCAACCGTTGGTGATATACATTCGATACACTCAAGCGAAATGAGTGGTCGGTCATGTGTGGGCCGGGTTGCAAGACGTTCTTGTTGAACCCAGGTGTATTCGCCTCTAGAGATACATCATTGGAAGGTGGTTCCATACCTTGTCATGTTGGAAATCCAATCTCCAATAAGCGCCATGTGGTTTTTGATTTTATAATATATGTGGAGCGTGAGATGCAAGCGTTCTGCTATTTGGTTATTTACTTGATGTAGACATTATTATAATATCATTGGATTTGATATCAAAGTGTTTTGGGTTATAGTAAGGTAAAAACCGTCCATGTTTATGTGTGGGCTGGTCTTACTATTATCTTTTCTTCCGAAAAGAGTTTTGAAAGTTAAACAAGTGGTTGGAGTTTACTCACACCAGTCCCATGACGGACCCAGAGTTTATTTTGTTTTGTTTCCCTAAATTCTTGGGTGCCCAAATTTGTACGGGCAGTCAAGTAGTCGGGATTTCACAGATCCATTTGAAGGAGCTGGAAGCAGGAGGCTTCACCGGTTTGCTATAGGCTATCATATATTCCGCTGTGGACCTTGTTTGTATCTGGAAACAGGTGTTTATAACTGTTCCAGAAATGACTGTTGTGCTCTGATGATGGTATGTATATAAAGTTACTGATTTGTATTTCAAAAGTTATGTTATATTATATATTTTATTCGTTCCGCTGTGAGTTGTGATCTTCGTTTTTCTTCTATTCTAAGTTTTCTATCTTATCTATTCTCATCCTCTATCTTCTTTCTATTAATGGTTCGTATTTCTGTGTTATTTGGGTTGGACGTGTGGTGTATTTAGTCAACTCAGATAGCTCGGATTTGCGGGTCGTTTCATTATTGATTCAAGTTGTGTTTGTTTAATGATTGTTGAGATCGGTTGTAAACAATATTTTGGTGAATCAATAAAGAGGGTGGTTGGGTGGAATATCGTGTGTTCATATTTCCGATTTTTTTTTTTTTTGTGTGTTGTTGTTTGTTATTCAATCACATTCATCTTCAAGTGATTGGGTGAAAAAGATTCATTTTGTTTTTGGGTGTTTTGTCAAAACTTCCGCTGCGCACAAAACCCCAACACGCCACTATAGTGAAGTCAGTTTACAATTATGTATTTACGCCTAAATGCAAAGAACGGTAAAATAGATAGAAAACATCCTTTACGCATTGATTGTGTGGACTATCTTTATCAATGATTATTTGAAGAAATATTTTTATGGCTTGTTCCATTTATTTTTTCGTTCTTATATTTGACACTAAAAGAGATATTTGTAATACATTCTAATTTTGACAATATGGTTGTTCTATCAAAAAAGTATCACACACAAGGCTTGGTTCACACAAGCTGTATATGCGTATCTAAAGTTTGCAGTTTCTGAAACTGTGTCTAAACTATTTTTACATGTTAGAAAAATTGGCACAATATGATGTCTGTATTCATTCTTTTCATACTGACTTCCCTGTCCGTTTAAGTAGGACTGTCTATAATACTAAATTGTCAAAGCTACAGCTAAGGCCAATTTCAGCCAAGTTCAGTAAGTATGGCCGTACTGCGTCCACTTTCTTACAATCTTTGGGTGCGTTCGCAGTCAAAAAATGCCACGCTGGGGTTTCCGTTTGCGTCCGACGCGGCGGACGCCAACGAGTTTTACTCCGTTCAAATGTCACAATTTCCGAACTTTGGAAAATGAGTAGTTGGCGTCCGACGTGTCGGACGCCAGTTCGTTTGAGTAATTAAAATTCTTCCATCGGTACAAATCCTTCCCATGTTATAAACTTGCCCACAGATATATGCCATGCTGTATAACTCGAGGTTGCAAATGCTCCCATATTCAAACTGGTGCTAATGTGAAATCCCATTATCCGAACCCTACAAATTTGTCGCGTTGCAAATATTTTTGGTCCAGACAAGTAAGTTTATGTGCAAACCTCCAAAACGAAAAAGTTTAATAATAATAATTAACTAATATTTAATTAATTTAAAACAAATAAGTTAAAAATCACATTATTACATATAAATACCCCACTCAAATACCTCGTTCGTACCTAAAAACACATTCCTCGTTTGCTACAGTACCACGCTCATATACCCCACTCAAATACCCCGCTTCCGTTCGCGAAGAACGCACCTTTATGCATATGAATCAAGGTTAATTATATATTGTTAGTAGTAGCCAACAAACTATTATTTTAATTGCCTATTCGTGTGTATTTCTGCTAGAAGTCATGTCCAATGATTAGTAACACTGCTTTGTTCTGTCTATGTTGAGATTTGTGACATGAAATCACATATGTTGATGAAGACGAGGCATGGATGTGCTAGGCGTTAGAGAAGATGGAGCAGCGGTAGAGAGAAGGCAAGAAGGAGCAGTTTTGGGGTGAGCTTCAGCACAGACGTCTGAATTATGCCTGTCAGACGTCTGAGTATACAGGGTTTTTAACCCGAGAGCATTGACAGACGTCTGACCTATTTAGGCCAGACGTCTGAGCGGGTTTTTCTACGGCTTGACTTGGTCTTTCTGTGACTTATTCTGCAAGTAATGAAGGGGCAAATTGGGTATTTGCCTAGGCCTTCTATTCTCCGATAAAAACAACATCTAGAGTTGGATTAAAGGCATGGGATTGAGACCGAATCAATTAATCCAAGGGTTAGCCGTCGTTCTTCATTGTTCTCCTTCTCCAACAAAGAGTGTTAGTCATGTAGATATTCTTTCCCTTTCTCAATAAGGTTATTGGTTCCTATAGTTTGTTTATTGTTGGTTGTTGAACCAGTGAGTGTAAACAAAATTTCGTTTTGAGAATCAATAAAGAGGGTGGTTGGGTGGACTATTTTGTGTTTGCGCATGTGATTTCATATCTGTGTTTGTTTCCATAGAAATCATTTTAAGTAATTGGGTGAAGAAGATTCTGGACGCTTCCGCAAAGGCGCAGTTTTTCATAACAGTTGGTATCGTAGCTAGATCACCACAAAGCTTAGAGTGATTTTGGGGTGGAAAAATCAAATTTTTTTTATGACAGATATGATGATGTTACCGAAGATGACTGTTTTTGATGGAAGAAATTGGGGGATTTGAAAGCCTAAGATGGAGGATGTGCTTTACCTCAATGATCTTCATGATCCGATTGATGGAGATGGGAAGAAGCCCTTGGTGTGTATGAGGGAAAGTGGAAGAATATGGATAAGAAGGCTATTGCCTTGATTCGGCAGCACCTTGATGATTCAGTATTCCATCATGTGGCTAATTGTGAATCCGCGAAGGATTTGTGGGACAAGTTGGTATCTTTGTATGAGTCGAGGAGTGCTACAAGTAAGGCTTTTCTGGTTTGAAAGCTTGTTTAGCTGAGATTGGATGAGGAGAAGTCTGTTGCAGAGCACCTGAATGAATTTCAAGATGTGATCAATCAATTGGCAAATCTGAAGGTCAATTTTGATGATGAGTTGCAGGCTCCTTTGCTGATGAGTTCGCTTTCAGAAAGTTGGGAAACTTTGATTGTTTCATTGAGTAACTCCAATGCTGGTGGAGCCATCTCTTTGGAAACGGTATGAAGCAGCCTTTTGAATGAGGAACTAAGGAGAAAAGGGTCAGGTTTTAAATCAGTTCAAGGTGAAACCATGGTAGCAAAGAACTCGGTGAAAGATACAAGAAGGAAGAAGAAAGGGTTTAATGGTAAAGGTGCTTGTTATTATTGTGGTAAGCAAGGTCACATATGCAAGGATAGTTATGCTTATCAAAGGGATAATAAGAAGGTTGCAGATGGTGATGGAAGTAATGAGGCACAGGCAGATGTTGCTGCAAGTTCCATTAGCGATGCTTCGAGTGATGTCCTGTTTAGCGAGGTTAATCCTTGGAAGATGGATTCAGGAGCCAGTTTTCACATTTGTAAGGATGTGAAGTGTTTTTCTTCTTATGAGAAGAATGTCTACGTGATTAGAACAACCAATGGAGTAGAGCTACCAGTTTGTGGTATTGGATCTATCCGGTTTCGTATGCATGATGGCGTGGTAAGGGAAGTCTCTGGAGTTAGATATGTGCCCGCTAGTTCGCATAACCTCATTTCTCTCAGTCAGTTAGATCGACGTGTTGCACTTATGATACTCGAGGTGGAGTTTTGAGAGTGAGGAAGGGTGATCGTGTTGTGATGAAAGGTGTCTTGGAGGCAGGAAATCTGTATAGATTGGTTGGTTCTGTGGTCGACAGTGGAAGGCGAATGACGGTTGAAGAACCTAGTCCACAGTAAGGTGGAGAGGTTAATTTGGTCACTGCATATGTGTTAGACAGGGATCTTCATGTTGATGATGCTCGAGGGATCCGAAGTGATCAAGGAAGAAGCTCAGGTCAAGTGATAGACAGGTGTCGATGCAGAAAAACCACAAGGTGGAGATCCTTGTGGTATTACAAACACTTTTAGACCGTTAGAGATGCGTGGTGCATCTTAGGCGGAAGATGCATCATTGGCAGGCGGTGGGTTGTGTTTGTAATAGTTTAATTGAGAATAGGTGTCGTTGAAAGAGCTAAATGACTTGTGTGTTGGAAGTATGTTTGATGTGATGCGATTTCATATCAAGGTGGAGTGTTGTGATTTGTGACATGAAATCACATATGTTGATGAAGACGAGGCATGGATGTGCTAGGCGTTGGAGGAGATGGAGCAGCGGCAGAGAGAAGGCAAGAAGGAGCAGTCTTGGGGTGAGCTTCAGCTCAGACATCTGAGTTATGCATGTCAGACGTCTGAGTATACAGGGTTTTTAACCTGAGAGCATTGACAGACGTCTGACCTATTTAGGTCAGATGTCTGAGCGGGTTTTTCTACAGCTTGACTTGGTCTTTCTGTGACTTATTCTACAAGTAATGAAGGGGCAAATTGGGTATTTGCCTAGGCCTTCTATTCTCCTATAAAAACAACATCTATGGTTGGATTAAAGGCATGGGATTGAGACCGAATCAATTAATCCAAGGGTTAGCCGTCGTTCTTCATTGTTCTCCTTTTCTAACAAAGAGTGTTAGTCATCTAGATATTCTTTCCCTTTCTCAATAAGGATATTGATTCTTGTAGTTTGTTTATTGTTGGTTATTGAACCAGTGAGTGTAAACAAAATTTCGTTTTGAGAATCAATAAAGAGGGTGGTTGGGTGGAATATTTTGTGTTTGCGTGTGTGATTTCATATCTGTGTTTGTTTCCATAGAAATCATCTTTAAGCAATTGAATGAAGAAAATTCTGGACGCTTCCACAAAGGCGTAGTTTTTCATAACAGTCTAATGGTTAGACAAAAAAATTTTCTGGGCTAAAGTAGCTATACCAGAATCTGTGATAAGAACACCACTTTATCGGAGCACTATTTGTTTAGCCAATCAAGAAAATGAATTTTTACTATATTTTGTGGGGTTTAACATAAGTTATTTGATGTAGTAGCAGAGATTTGGCTGACATAATTTTGATGTCCCTGATTAATATTTCCATTTCATTTCTGTGCTCTTCAGAGGAAGCATGCTCATGTCAAGGTATCTTATATGTAATAACTTATGCCATGTTTGTGCTCCTAGGTTAAGTTTTTCGTTTCATGTTATCTTCCATTTCATTTTTGTTTTACCATGTGTACCTCATGCTTCTCCATTAGATGATCTCATCAACATTCATCAAGTAATTTGTGGTGAAATTTTGACATCCAATTTAACTTCATAAAGAATTACTGGTATATGATACTTCTTCCGTGGTAGGTTTCCTTTAAATATATTTAATAATTTATTTATTCTAATTTAGCCTACAAATTGTTTCATTATTGGTATTATTCCAAAAAAAATTAACAGACCTTGGCCCTTTTGCGAAGTTGTACCTGTTTTCATAGCAAGACAAGCATTCTATGTATGATAACATTATACACAGCCTGACTTAGCAATTGAATAACATGATTCCAATAGCAAATAACAGTTGTACAAACAAATAATAAAGAAAACCCGTATGCGTAGCACGGGTTCGCACTTGTTTTACTTATTTTGATCTTTGTTATCAAGTTCCACTAAAATTCATGTGAAATCTCCAAATAGCTTATATTACAAAACCGGCCCATTGTTCATTGTCTATTATTAAAATGATGAACTCAACTCATAGCGTTTTCCACTGCATCCTAACACTCTAATTTTCATGCATGGTTAGTTATAATTTCTCACTGATTAAGTTAAATTTGAGCTCAATATTCAAGGCTTGCAGATTTTAGTACTATGGTAAAACTGATAAACTGATGTTTCTAGCTTCATTAAGGAATAATTAATTTATGTCAAATACTGAAATTAAATTAAATTCATTCTACATATTTTGGAATTGGAGGATGCCATGTTATGAGCATGAAAAAGGATGAACATGGTTAAATGAAGGATAAGTCCAGTTTTAAATTATATAGGATATCTTTTTCGTACTTTCTGTTAATTTTATGTTGATTCATTTTTAACTTTTCAAGATTTTTTTCTCAAGTTTGAAATTCAACATATAAATGTTATAAGTAACTAAACACTTAGTGGGATCTATAACATTATTACCTTTTCCTTTGCCCAAGTACTCTCTTTATACTCTCAGTCATACTATCTCGGAAGAAACATTGCATACCTAAAATAAAGTTTTGGGTTCTATATAGCAGTACTCATAAGAAATAATAAGTATACACATATTATGATATTTTTTAACTTATATCACAAATACATTTTGTATGCTAACCCCATTCATAAACCTAATATCATGATCATCTGACTTGGTAGAATACAATCATAAGTTGTAGTATATGCATACATGGTAGGACGTGTATTTCAGTTTAAATCCCAAAAAAAATGTTTTTCATTTAGCACAATACAAATACACAGAGTGTTTAATACATCTTTTAAAAGAACCTTTCACCCATCTTCGTTGGATTCTTTTATTTGTTTCAAGAAGAAAGTTACATGTCTTGGCAACATTAATTGTACATGTTGTTAATAGGGAGCTTCATGGTACTTAATTTGAAATTTAATTTTTTTAATACTTTCACATGATTACTGAAGCTCAATTCCAAAATAAATATTACCACAACATCGCTTGAGGCAAGTCTGCAAGTTATCTTCTTAGGTCAAAAGTTTTTGAAGATATGGGTTGGAAAATCACTAACCCATCTCTACATTTTATGTGTGGTAACATTCAGACTACTCTCTTGTATCTTGTACTCATGAATGGGAAATTACTAATGGTTTTAGAATGGCCAAATATTGTATGATAAAATATTATCTGTAATAATAATACTTTTGGGTTTTCTTTGTAATTTAATGCAATTTTGGATTTGTAGCTAGACAGTTATAATTTATGTATTTACCATTTATGTCTTTTAGGTTAGTGGAATCCAAATAAGATATCCTAACAACACCACTTATTTATTAAAAAAAACCAGAAAATAAATCCATACTGGCTAACGCATATATAAAATACTAAAGAAATGTTACAATAGGTTGATAAATTCTTGATAACATCTACAAACAAGTGTTTATTGTGATCGAACTTTGATAAAATTAGGGATATGCCTTAAAAACAATTATGTAACTTGTTACATATTTCTAACTTGTTAACCAATCTTGTTCAAAATAAAAGGTATTTTCTTTTAATAAATGTTATATTAAGTAATCAGTTTAATTAGTTAAAAGTTTATTCAATAGAAAATATATAAACGATATTGTGTGTGATAGTAGTTATAAAGTATTGTAACCATGAGTAAAGTATCGTTATGACTATAAACATAACATTTAATATGTTCCTAGTCAAGAGGCATTGAAACTGGATATCAGCTTATTCACTGAGAGTAGAGCGCATAATGCACTTCAAATATGAGACAATGTATTACTCAGTTGTTGAGGACACCTAAAGGTAATGTATTGATAGTTATTAGACAACTGTGAAATGATTAACTTTGTTTTCTATTAGTTAACATAACTTAATTTAAATATAAAATATCGATCTCTTTGACTCCATCAAAGTGGGATTGTCCTCGTCAGGAAGGTAAATCATGTTCCTTTCAAGTTCTTTGAAGATGTATTGTATTCATATGCTTTCGACTACTTCGAAAGATTTTTGCTCTTGTCATCCCTTTACCATAACTTGCCTTTTGTCATAGCTGTGGTAATTTCGACTATAACAACTTGCTAATTATATGACAATTAATCACAAAACTACTAAGATTGCTACATTGCACATTATGTTGCACGTTTGCGTAGTATTATTTTTATTTATTATTCTAACCATTATAAATGCAGAAGCACAGGATTGATTAATACATAGCTTGGTATTAGTAAGAGGGAAACTCATTCCACTATGCATTGCTACTAATATCTATTGATTTCGAGATAATAGTTATTATTCACACCGTGTTGTCTACTGAATCAAAGTTTTTGGTTTTTCCTTAAACTCTCGGGTACTCATTTGAGTAGATTGAGAGTAACGATTTTCATGTTCTTCTTTAATGAAAAAGCTTTCAGAGATGTGGAGGAGGAAGTTAGCCATTTAGGAGCTTTTTCGCTATTTGTTATTTCTTTTGGATGTTTTGAAGGCAAAGTTTTTTATTACCTATATTTGACTCCGATCAATCAAATGGGCATCTTCGTATATTTCTCTTGGAGTGTTATTTTGTAATAATTATATTTGATCTAAACAAGGGTTTTACAAATGGAAAATGTAATGAATTATTATTTTGGAAAATTTTCATATTTCTATATTCTTTGATGTATGTTAACGATATGTTTTTCCATCATTAGAGGTAAATATTATAGATGTTAGTGCTTAGCTTTAGGCCTTAAAGAATGGGGTGTCACAAAACCTAGAAATATATATTAACTCTCAATGTACTCAAATGAGTAATTAAGAGTTTGGAGGGAGGGGGCCAAAAACTTCGAGTCAGTCAACAGACCAGTGTGAATAATAATTACTATTCAAAATCAATGGATATTTAGTAAGACCACTCCACATAACGGAAAAAATTTCCATCTCGTTATCATCTTGCTATAAAATAACTAATCTTTTGGTCTTACATTCTCAATGGTTATAACAGTAACAATAATAATGATAATAACAATAACATGCAACATGCATCATACAACGGATTCCATGTCTAAACAGATAACAATTAATTATTAGTTGTACAAGTTATTCATTAGTCTACAAATTACCCATGTGTGTTTCTGCATAAATTGTTCCCTGTCATATTCAAGTGATTAACCATTTTAACATTCAGAAGATAGCCCATCTTATTATTTGGATTACCTATCCTTAACATCAGGATTACCCATACCTTTTGTAACAACCGCCCGGAATGAGACTAAATTTCAAACCTAAAAAGCCAATCGAAACTTAGAGTCAATTTAAATGGATCATTGGTTCCAATTAGAAAATGGTATAACATAGTAACTAAACGAAATCAGAATCTCACACGGCGGAAGGGATAAAATATAATAATTTAAAATGATGTACCTTTAATTAAAACCATCATAAATGTTGGTTATAACAAGTCTCATACAGTAGCTGGCACATCAATAGTAATTGTCGCAATATAATAGTGTCATAAATGATGACTAGTAGCTATGGATCCTCCATTGTCAGGTTCCATCTCTAAGGTATCAGAAATCCAAAGTGTTCTCACATACTATCTTGTTTATATGTTAAGAGGAGGGAGGTCAGAACATAAAGTTCTAGTGAATGAAAATCACATAATTTTTAAGGAATGTGTAATGACCCGCATTGGCAGAGGTATTATAATTAATTTATTTAATTATATAAATAGTGATATAATGAATTAAATGGTCGTGGAATTAAATAATGGTGAATATTTAATTAAAATAATAAATTAAATAATATATTTAATTCTGAAATAATCAGAATTGGTTGAAATGACGATATGGTGCGAACTGGATCATCTATGATATTTAATTCAGCTTGGAATTGAATTAGAATAACGAATATATTATTTGAACACAGTTTGAACGTATAAATATATTATAATTAAAATCGAGCTTGAAATGGCGCTGCAGTTCGTAAATTGGCGATTCGAACTTCAACGAATGTACAGGATTCGTTTTAAGCCGGATTTCTGTGAAACAAGAAACGTGTGGAGCTGGTGGAGTATATCTTTCTAGTGGAAGAGAAAAATCGGGATTTCATCGTGTAGATTTTGATTTACGTACAAATCAAATTTTAGAAAAGTCGCTGTGGAATTCCTTTATAAATTATAAAGGAATTATTTATATTTTTAAAAGGAATTTCAATATAAATGGAATATCGGGTTGACCCAGAAGTGAATATCGAGTTAGAAATTCATACAGGAATATTCTAGAGCTGTATGGTATTCCACTGCGAATATATACGATAATATTAATTTATTAATATTTTATTTAATTATATTTAAATATATTTATATATTTAAATGGGTCATCCAGAGCTTTAAAAATAGCCACTTTTGCAAACGAAGTTTGAATTCGACGAAACTAATTTTGTTGGATCCGCAATGTCAAATAGTTGTTAGATTTCAATTTTCGTGATTTTTGAAGTCAGTATGTGGCCGTACGAATTTTTAGAGTGAAAAACAGTTAGTATATTGACGGTTAAAAATACGCTGTGTGAGCATATGGAGTCGGAATTCGGCGAAACCAGTTTCGTTGGGACCATAATATCGAACTCTAGCTACATGTTCAGTTTCGTGATTTTTTGGTATCGCATGTGATCACACAGATTTTTAGAGAGCAAGAATGAATATAGAAACGAGAATATACCGGGAATATTCCATTCTACGAAATATCTAAAATATCTAAATTATCTATAAATACACCACCCTTAACCCTTATAACCTAATTCTTATTTTTCCACGGTCACAAGCATTTTTGGCTGCCACTTTGTTCTGGAAAATCAAAACGAGACAAAGAAAAATCCAAAAGAAATGAAAGTAAAACTCTATAAATCTTGAAACTCATGTATCTGAAATGTTGAAACGATTCTCTACATCGTAGTACTCATTTTGTGGTGTTCGATCAAACATTGGGAGTTTGGATTTTGCTCTAGTGAACCTAGGGTTCACGGTTTCGTGAGTTTGGGATATCGATGCTTGGATTGGAGTTTGGTATTGTGTTTGTGGTGGAGTGCAGTTTCATTTGTTGTAGTTTGGGGGATGTTGGTTGATAAAACTGTCAATGGACTCCACAGTGTACACGGGACTACTGTTTCGACGGAAGGAGGAAGGTGTAACCGAGTTGGGTTTAAAGGTGATGAGGTGAATGGGATTTTGAAGGAGAAACCAATGGTGAATTTTGTTTTGATTTTTGGGTGAAGGATTGAATGGAAAATCGGTTTGAAGTGGTGGAAATGGGTTGCGGAAATAAAGAGCAGGTCACGACATGGAATTCGGGGAAGAAAGGAGCTGTACACTTTCGGGTATTGGCAAAGTGGTAGTGGGCTTATTAATTTGGGTAAAGCCCTATTATGAATTGTTTAAGTTTAATTAACTTTTAAATCTCGTTTAACTTGTGATCGTCGTATACAGCTCATACGGAATCGGATCGACGAAACGTCAGTTATGTTGGGTTCATATCGTCAAGTACTTCGTGTAAGCTGTGGATTGGTATTATTTTGAAGAGTTCGGGATTTTATTTAATTTCAAACACCTGTTTGAAATTAAATAAAACAGCGCTGAATCAAGCGATGGTTATCGTTATTAACGATGATCGTCCAATGTGAGTAAATCTCACCAACTCTGAACAGTTTACAATTTCATGTTGTACTTTTAGAACTGTAAAATATTGGCTGATTGACTGTGTGTTGACTGTTTGATTGAACTGCTAATCAGTTAGTTGAATGTCTATATCGATTATGTTTAACAGAATATATCATATGGAACTGAAAGTGAAGTTATCTATATTGTTTAACATCTGTGATGCAGGGAAACAGGTTAGAGAAATCCAACTGGATTCCTCAACATTTATTGTACTATTTTCATATATTGTGATATATGATGTGATATATAATCTGTTGTCGATTATATGTGTTTGGACGATACTGATCATCGTGATTTGATATGTTGAATACCATAACATACCGAAATGTTGATAAGGGAATATTTTCAAAGTGATATTTGAAAATAAAATATTTATAAATGGAATATTTATAAATAAGAAATATTTATAAATTAGAATATTTATAAATAGGAGATATTTATAAAAAGGGAAAACGTTATAAAAAGGAAAACTGTTATAGGAAGGAAATCATTTTAAAGTGGAGAACCGTTACTAAAAGTAAATCTTTATAAATGAATAGTTTAATCGAGTTAAAAGGAGTTAATCGATGTTAGTTTAATCGAAAGGAGTTAATCAATGTTAGAATTAATCGAATAGAGTTAAAATAAAGGAGTTAATCGAACATAGTTTATTCGAATATAATCAATTGAGTTAATCGAATATTAGTAATTCGAATAAAGTAAAAGGAGTTATCGAATATTAGTTATTCGAAGAAGAGTTAAATAGAGTTATCGAATATAGTTTATTCGAATAGAGTAAACGGAGTTAATCGAATATAGTTTATTCGAATAGAAAGTAAAAGGAGTTAATCGAATATATAGTTTATTCAAATAGAGTTAAAGGAGTTAATGGAATATATAGTTTATTCAAATAGAATTAAAAGAGTTATCGAATATAGTTTATTCGATAGGAGTTAAGTGAATAGAGTTAGAGTTAAATCAAAAGAGTTAAGTGAATAGAATAAATTGAATAGAGTTATCGAATATACCTTATCGAAGGAAAGAATTATCGAATAGAGATGATTCGAAAGAGAGTTACGTAAGGAAGTTTGTTAAAGAATTAAAAGGTGAACTTTGTCTATTTCAAGGTTAGAAACGTTGTTCAGTTAAGGTCTGAGAGGTAGTATTACCCCAGCTTGATTGACTTCATTTTTAACTAAGGAATGGTTAAGGTTCGATAGTGAAGGTGGGTTAAAGGAATTTAGTTAATAAGCGAAATGGTTTGAGTTGGCATCGCGATGGTTTGTTTAAGCATCTGTCTAAGTCCAATGAAGGAGTTTTGGAAATGTTTTCCAAATAAGAACCAGAAATGTTTTCTGATATAGAAAACAAGAAATGGAAATGTTTTCCCATGGTAATAACATATATTTTCTAAATATAGAAAATAATAAATGTTGAATATAGGGAAACAGGAGATGAAAATGAACTAAGGAGATAAATGTTAAATGATGGTTGATTCGATAGAATTTCCACCTGGAAAATAATATCATTGTTTGCACACCTGTTTTTCTTCGATGGTTAAATCATAGACTATCGAAGTTTTGACCATTTTAACGGTGTTAATATGGAGAGACCGGTTGGATTATTATCCAAAGAACCACTCTGTATTGGCATAAGCGTTGCGAATCATAAATGCCAAAGATAATCGAAGACGGAGTAAAGTGCAAGGGCTATTGTATAAGTCTTAGATAACAGTGTCTAAGATGGATGTATTAAATAGTGCCTTCGGTTCATCCTGTTCCTGGATGACTTGTATGGACGGATGTCTGACAGAGTATTCCCAGACGATCACGTATATTGATTTCTCCAACCGTACCAAGAGTGGAAGCGGAGAAGGAAACTTCTTTTAGCTAACACATAATGTATGGTTGAGGACGTCAATCGGTGATTTGATGGATATGACGATGTGGCATTCAAAATGAATTTGGTATGATGATAAAGCATAGCTTCTAGCCTCATCATCCGGTAAATGACAGAAATCGGGCAGGCAGCGTGGCTAAGTCGGTCGCACCGAAGTAGGGTGTATAATCACCTGATCTAGAGTTTCATTTACTTCTAAAAATATATTGTTGATGCTGTCCCATTCGGGAAACGGTTGCTGATCCCAACCGTTGGTGATATACATTCGATACACTCAAGCGAAATGAGTGGTCGGTCATGTGTGGCCGGGTTGCAAGATGTTCTTGTTGAACCCAGTGTATTCCTTTCTAGAGTTACACTAGCGAATGGTGGTTCCATACCTTTTCATAGTTGGAAATCCATTACCCAATACGTGCTTGCGGTTTTGATTGTATACTATATATGTAGAACGTGAGATGAAAGCGTTTCTGCTAGATGATTATTATATTGTGGTTGATAGACATTATTATAATATCAAAAGGTTTTTGATATAAAGATAATTTGGATTCTCATAAGGGAAAAACCCGTTCCGTTATATGGCGTGGTCTTATGAGATATCGTTTACTTGTTCAAACTGTTTTAAACTGTTTTACTCATACCAGTCCATGTTGCTTGCTTGGGGCATGTGTCGCAAGATAGGGGGTTCTCGCTTTTCGTTAGGTGGCGAACAGGAGACTCTTACCCTACATGCCCCGAAAATGAGGGTTGGTTGTGAAGTCGAAAGGCTGGCCGTAAAATATGGTGTTGGGGTACAACTATAAGCCATAGTAGGGTATTACCTTGGTGCTTCGGGATGATGTGGAGAGGATGGTTGCAAAGCCTACTTGAAACGGATTTTCGGGTCATTAGAATGACCTGGAGTTTATTTGTTTGTTTCCCCAAACTCTTGGGTGCCTAAATTTGTACGGGCAGTCAAGTAGTCGGGATTTACAGATATACTGGAAGAGCTGGAGCAGGAGGCTTCAGGATCATATAGCTATAGTTTATTTCCACTATGTTGTAAGTATTGTACCTTGATAATGATATATATTCAAGTACAGATGTATATTTCAAGTTATGTTATATATATATTATATGTTATTCGTTTCGCTGTGAGGTTCGTGTTACTCTGATGTCGTGTTCTTCTTCTTCTTCTATTCTAAGTTTCTGTCTTATCTTTCCTCACCCTCTAATTTCTTTCATTAATGACCGGTATTTTTTGATGTTTGGTTAGTCATCAGTGAGTTTATGGCGATAACCAAAGTCGACAAAATCCGGGTCATTACAGTTGGTATCAGAGCTTAGGTTAAGTGAATTTCCTTGGCTCTGTGGCGTGACTCAGTAGAGATAGGGTTAGCAATACCCTAGATTGAGTTGAGTGTACATATACGGGTGAGCGTATTTGTTATTGATATAAAAATTGTTTTATATTGTGGTGATTTATTGGTTGAGTTGTTTATGAGTTCTGGTCGATCAGTTTGATCCACTGTATCGGTAGGAGTTTATAAACACTCGAATACGATGGGTCGTCACGATATGTTTTGAAAAGAGGGTAAATTAAAATAAGTTTACCCAAGGTATATCTTGATATAGAGAAGATATATATATCGAAATTATAATAGAGTGGATATATTGGTTGTTATTATAATCGAGTAAGATTATAAATTAAATGGTTATGTAAATAACCAATCAGAATTCATATAAGTGAAACACGTGAAATCAGATGAGTTAAATCTGAAATTTAAGCCAGAAATTGAGTTAAAACTCTGGAGAATTGGATAAGTGTTTGTAAATGAATTTGGAATAAAAATATGGAAAAATTAAGATCCTGGGAGATTTTAAATTGTTTTACAAGCAGTGTGAATTATATTTTGAAATGAATTTCAAAGTGGAAATGTTTAGAAATGGTTTTATAGTATTGAACTCACTTCGATCGCTGGAAAATAGATTCCGATGATGACAGCTGCATCATCAGTATTCATTTTCGAGTTGTAAGTGACGAATTACTACCAGAGATACTGTTTTGAATTTGTTTTGGGAAAGACAAGTTGTGTTGAATTTCAAAATGGGATTTATAATAAAGAATGAATAAAAAAAGTTTGAAATAGATATTGAATATAGAAATTCAAAGGGAGTTTGAATATATGAAATTCAATGGAAGTGATATAGAATTTGAATATAGAAATTCAAATGGAATTTAAACTATAGAATTTGAATATAGAAATTCTAATGGAATTTGAATATAGAATTCAAAAGGAATTCAAATATAGGATTTGAATATATAGAATTCGAATATAGAATTTAAATGGAATTTAAACTATAGAATTTGAATATACAGAATTTGAATAGAATTTAATATATAGATTTAAATAATAGAAGTGATATAAAATTTGAATAGAAATTGAATAGAATTAACTAAGTCGAAGAGGAATTAGTTAATCGAGTTTTGAGTTTTGAAGTTGAACTTTGAAAGGTGAATTGGATTTGTAAATGGATATTCAAAATCGAATGTAGAACTTAAATTTGAAATTTGGATTCAAATTAGTTAATAAGCAAGTTAAAATATATTTGATCATGTCATGTTCAAATATAAAAGTGAAATAGACAAAAGAGTTAGTTAACAAATTAATTAACGAATTGAGTTAAAACGATCAGGTATAGTTAAAATAGATTGGGCAGATATAAATATACATGAGATAGGTATGGATAAGGTATGAAGGTATATAAATAGAATGCTCGACGAAAAGGTATGTATTTAATTCATATATGAGATTTTATGCGCCGTATCGGCTAGCCGCTTGGCTTTTTCTTTTTCTTTTGGATTGGTGAGGGCCATGGGAGGATATTTGAAATATCCCGATGCTCCTGGTACAAAGGAGGTTATGGCGAATTTTTCCGGGAATTTAAGGAGTTAGAATATTTTTAAGATAATTTGATAATTAGAAATCAACATATCGATATATATATATATATATATATATATATATATATATATATATAGAAGTCAATAAGGAAACGAACTTAGAAATAGAATAGTAAAATCAAAAAGGAAGACTAAGAATAAAATCTAGTAAGAATAGAAAGAGGAAGCGTATACGTGTTTAAAAGTGAATAAGTAGTTGTATGGTATTGATTATTCGAGTAAGTAGTCATATCTGTTTTGACGTTATAAATGTTATTCAGTCAAGGTCTGAGAGGTAGTTATACCCCAACTTGATTGAATTCATTATTAACAAATAAATAGTAAGATTTAAGGCTCGAAGATCAATGTTGAATAAGAGTTAGTTGAATATAGTATTTGGGTTGTCGTAACGATGTTTTACACAACATCCGTTTTAACCCAAATAAGTGTAAGCTTGGAAATATAATAAAGAATATTTCCTAAGTATAGAAATAA
Organism: Allium sativum; assembly: GCA_030737875.1. Lineage (NCBI taxonomy): Eukaryota > Viridiplantae > Streptophyta > Magnoliopsida > Asparagales > Amaryllidaceae > Allium > Allium sativum. The sequence goes on along the minus strand of CM060913.1, from coordinate 83,279,772 downwards.
ACGAGATCAGAAAAGAGATAAGTAATTGGAATATTTTCCAATTATAAATAGCATATATTTTCTAAAGTTTAGAAAATAAAGGAAGGCGATATTCGGAAATGTTTTCCAAATAACATAAAAGGCCAATATGGTTATTGAAAATATTTGGTTAACAAATATTGATAAAGAAATAGAGAAGTGATTTAACTAATGGAATATAAATTAAGGGCTCAGTGACATGTTCAAAAGGAAAAATTGATTTTAGAAAGGAGTAAACTGTTTAAAAACTCCCAGGGAAAGACTATTTGAATTAAAAACAAATTTAACAGAAATTTGTGGAAGCAAAATTGAAATAAAGTAAAGCTAGTAAAGTGGTAACTGAGATTGAATTAGAATGATATCAAGACAAATTGGATTGTGAGATTCAAAGTTGAAGTGTAATGTGATAATCAAGTTAAGAGTTGGGAATTGAGAAGAAACTCAAGTTAAAATGACATTTGGCTCGGATATAAGCGAATGGTGGTGTTGTGGATAAAAGCAGATTTGAATTTGATTGGGATGACCCTTGTATCCGCTGAATTGATAACAGGTGGAAAGGATATAATGATATGTCGACAAAACGTACAAGTTTATATTTCATATGGTATAAGATTTATGAGCCGAATTGGCAAGCCACTTGGCTGTTTGATTTTCTTTTGGGTTAGAGATGGCCCAGAGAGGAAAGTTGGAGTTTGAGCTATTAACCAGTACAAAGGAGGTGCTGGCGAAATTTTTTCGAAGAGTTAAGGCGTTAGAAAATTTTCAGGTTTTTGGAAATTTTCGTTAATAAGAATTAAATTGAAATTAAATTGATCCAGTTGGAAACTGAAGTTAAGAAGTGATCAAATAAGTTCTAACCAGTCGTTAGGGTCGTCCTCTACCTTTTAGCAATTTCGAGGACGAAATTATTTTAAGTGGGGAAGATAGTAATGAGCCGCATTGGCAGAGGTATTATAATTAATTTATTTAATTATATAAATAGCGATATAGTGAATTAAATGGTCGTGGAATTATATAATGGTGAATATTTAATTAAAATAATAAATTAAATAATATATTTAATTCTGAAATAATCAGAATTGGTTGAAATGACGATATGGTGTGAACTGGATCATCTGTGATATTTAATTCAGCTTGGAATTGAATTAGAATAACGAATATATTATTTGAACGACAGTTTGAACGTATAATTATATTATAATTAAAATCGAGCTTGAAATGGCGCTGCAGTTCGTAAATTGGCGATTCGAACTTCAACTGAATGTACAGGATTCGTTTTAAGCCGGATTTCTGTGAAACAAGAAACGTGTGGAGCTGGTGGTGTATATCTTTCTAGTGGAAGAGAAAAATCGGGATTTCGTCGTGTAGATTTTGATTTACGTCTAAATCAAATTTTAGAAAAGCCGCTGTGGAATTCCTTTATAAATTATAAAGGAATTATTTATATTTTTAAAAGGAATTTCAATATAAATGGAATATCGAGTTGACCCAGAAGTGAATATCGAGTTTGAAATTCATATAGGAGTATTCTAGAGCTATATGGTATTCCAATGCGAATATATATGATAATATTAATTTATTAATATTTTATTTAATTATATTTAAATATATTTATATATTTAAATGGGTCATCCAAAGCTTTAAAAATAGCCACTTTTGCAAACGAAGTCGGAATTCGACGAAACTAATTTTGTTGGATCCGCAATGTCAAATAGTTGTTAGATTTCAATTTTCGTGATTTTTGAAGTCAGTATGTGGCCGTACGTATTTTTAGAGTGAAAAACGGTCAGTATATTGATGGTTAAAAATACGCTGTGTGAGCATACGGAGTCGGAATTCGGCGAAACCAGTTTCGTTGGGACCGTAATGTCGAACTCTAGCTACATGTTCAGTTTCGTGATTTTTGGGTATCGCGTGTGATCACACAGATTTTTAGAGAGCAAGAATGAATATAGAAACGAGAATATACCGGGAATATTCCATTCTATAAAATATCTAAAATATCTAAATTGTCTATAAATACACCACCCTTAACCCTTATAACCTAATTCTTATTTTTCCACGGTCACAAGCATTTTTGGCCGCCACTTTGTTCTGGAAAATCAAAACAAGACAAAGAAAAATCCAAAAGAAATGAAAGTAAAACTCTATAAATCTTGAAACTCATGTATCTGAAATGTTGAAACGATTCTCTACATCGCAGTACTCATTTTGTAGTGTTCGATCAAACATTTGGTGTTCGGATTTTGCTGTAGTGAACCTAGGGTTCACGGTTTCGTGAGTTTGGGATATCGATGCTTGGATTGGAGTTTGGTATTGTGTTTGTAGTGAAGTGCAGTTTCATTTGTGGTAGTTTGGGGGATGTTGGTTGACAAAACTGTCGATGGACTCCACGGTGTACACGGGACTGCTATTTCGATGGAAGAAGGAAGGTGTAACCGAGTTGGGTTTGAAGGTGATGAGGTGAATGGGATTTTGAAGGAGAAACCAATGGTGAATTTTGTTTTGATTTTTGGGTGAAGGATTGAATGGGAAATCGGTTTGAAGTGGTGGAAATGGGTTGCGGAAATAAAGAGTAGGTCACGGCATGGAATTCGGGGAAGAAGGGAGCTGTACACTTTCGGGTATTGGCAAAGTGGTAGTGGGCCTATTAATTTGGGTAAAGCCCAATTATGAATTGTTTAAGTTTAATTAACTTTTAAATCTCGTTTAACTTGTGATCGTCGTATCCAGCTCATACCGAATCGGATCGACGAACCGTCAGTTACGTTGGATTCGTATCGTCAAGTACTTCGTGTACGCTGTGGATTGGTATTATTTTGAAGAGTTCGGGATTTTATTTAATTTCAAACACCTGTTTGAAATTAAATAAAACAACGCTGAATCAAGCGATGGTTATCGTTACTAACGATAATCGTCCAATGTGAGTAGATCTCACCAACTTTGAATAGTTTACAATTTCATGTTGTATTTTTAGAACCGTTAAATATTGGCTGATTGACTGTGTGTTGACTGTTTGATTGAACTGCTAGTCAGTTAGTTGAATGTCTATATCGATTATGTTTAACAGAATATATCATATGGAACTGAAAGTGAAGTTATCTACATTGTTTAACATCTGTGATGCAGGGAAACAGGTTGGAGAAATCCAACTGGATTCCTCAACATTTATTGTACTGTTTTCATATATTGTGATATATGATGTGATATATAATATGTTGTCGATTATATGTGTTTGGACGATACTGATCATCGTGATTTGATATGTTGAATACCATAACATACCGAAATGTTGATAAGGGAATATTTTCAAAGTGATATTTGTAAATAAAATATTTATAAATGGAATATTTATAAATAAGAAATATTTATAAATTAGAATATTTATAAATAGGAGATATTTAGAAAAAGGGAAAACGTTATAAAAAGGAAAACTGTTATAAGAAGGAAATCATTTTAAAGTGGAGAACCGTTACTAAATGTAAATCTTTATGAATGAATAGTTTAATCGAGTTAAAAGGAGTTAATCGATGTTAGTTTAATTGAAAGGAGTTAATCAACGTTAGAATTAATCGAATAGAGTTAAAATAAAGGAGTTAATCGAACATAGTTTATTCGAATAGAATCAATTGAGTTAATCGAATATTAGTAATTCGAATAAAGTAAAAGGAGTTATCGAATATTAGTTATTCGAAGAAGAGTTAAATAGAGTTATCGAATATAGTTTATTCGAATAGAGTAAAAGGAGTTAATCGAATATAGTTTATTCGAATAGAAAGTAAAAGGAGTTAATCGAATATATAGTTTATTCAAATAGAGTTAAAGGAGTTAATCGAATATATAGTTTATTCAAATAGAATTAAAAGAGTTATCGAATATAGTTTATTCGATAGGAGTTAAGTGAATATAGTTAGAGTTAAATCAAAGAGTTAAGTGAATAGAATAAATTGAATAGAGTTATCGAATATACCTTATCGAAGGAAAGAATTATCGAATAGAGATGATTTGAAAGAGAGTTACGTAAGGAAGTTTGTTAAAGAATTAAAAGGTGAACTTTGTCTATTTCAAGGTTAGAAACGTTGTTCAGTTAAGGTCTGAGAGGTAGTATTACCCCAGCTTGATTGACTTCATTTTTAACTAAGGAATGGTTAAGGTTCGATAGTGAAGGTGGGTTAAAGGAATTTAGTTAATAAGCGAAATGGTTTGAGTTGGCATCGCGATGGTTTGTTTAAACATCTGTCTAAGTCCAATGAAGGAGTTTTGGAAATGTTTTCCAAATAAGAACCAGAAATGTTTTCTGATATAGAAAACAAGAAATGGAAATGTTTTCCTATGGTAATAACATATATTTTCTAAATTTAGAAAATAAGAAATGTTGAATATAGGGAAACAGGAGATGAAAATGAACTAAGGAGATAAATGTTAAATGATGGTTGATTCGATAGAATTTCCACCTGGAAAGTAATATCGTTGTTTGCACACCTGTTTTTCTTCGATGGTTAAATCACGGACTATCGAAGTTTTGACCATTTTAACGGTGTTAATATAGAGAGACCGGTTGGATTATTATCCAAAGAACCACTCTGTATTGGCATAAGCGTTGCGAATCATATATGCCAAAGATAATCGAAGACGGAGTAAAGTGCAAGGGCTATTGTATAAGTCTTAGATAACAGTGTCTAAGATGGATGTATTAAATAGTGCCTTCGGTTCATCCTGTTCCTGGATGACTTGTATGGACGGATATCTGACAGAGTATTTCCAGACGATCACGTATATTGATTTCTCCAACCGTACCAAGAGTGGAAGCCACTACACCATAATGTCAGTTTCGGCACACCAAAAAGCGGAGCATTTGCCACGGCTTTGGGCCGTGGCAATTTCAGAACGGATTCGGTCCGTGGTAACTTGATTCAGCATGGCCATTGGCCGTCTGGAATGGCTATTTCCCGTTCTTTTCCCGTTCTACTGCTTTTGGGAAAGAATTTCACTCTCACATACGTACCTCCGTATCACCTGTCCAACTTATCTCACGCCCCCAAAACAACCTAACCCCCAAAAAATATAGTGTATTCTCCTTCAGATCTGCTTCTTCCGATGCGACGATCTGGAAATTTATAGCCGATTAAATTTCAAATTGAAACCGCGTCTCAGTAGAAATTCAGATCCAACTGCTTTTCAGGTAATCGATTAATGTTTGTGAGTAGTTTTCTTCGAAATGTCATATTGCTTTTCAAATTGAAACGATCGTATTTTTTTTATGTACATCGATGTGCCATTTTTTGTCTGTTTTTTCGTTGTTTGCTCATGAACTCAATGATTGTCCCGTAAAAGAAGATTTTGCAGTTAAGATAAATGTAATCATTATTATTTATATTTAAATTAGAAAGCTATAATTAGTGTGTTTGTTAACCGATTAATATTTCATGTATGCAAGTGTAAATCTATATATCTGGAATCCTCGTCATGAAGGGCTTTCGGCTGCACTACTGTTAGAGCATAGAGGGGTAAGCAATTTGCTTATTTTTATAATGATTCATTAAATTAGTAAGTTAGTCCACCTTTAGCTACATCTAGTTGTATTCTTGTTAATCTTTTACCATTCATTCTTATTAATGACATTAATTCTGTTGCTTCTAGTTGCACTTCTTTGATATTGACTTCAGTTCTTATTACAGTTATTTCCATAATGATCTTATTTAGGATATACTTGTTATTTTATGCTATTAAGGGGAACAGTTGAAGTAAATGATAAAATCAGCTTAGCCATTGATGTAATATGTTATTTGTATACACGTTTTAACCCTGCAAAATAAACTTTCCACTTTACATGTGTATTAAGTTAAAATACCAATTGTTGTAAAATATTAAAAATTCTATAAACATATTGATACATTTTTATGCATTAATAATTTATTTGTCTAGTGCGTTAAATTCCAATTAAGTTTTCTTTTGATTTTCATCGTATTCAAAATAAACAACAAAAATAATCCTATAATTTTGTTTTCAATTTTTTTACGCAATTATATGTTGTTTGCATTTTCATTCACTTCTTGGTTTATTTGTTGCTATTAAAAAAAGCCTAGCTATTTGTTTTTGTTCAATTGTACTTTATTTGATCTTCAGAATGTTGTTTTTTTATTCACCTTTTTTTGGATATTCTTAAATTGGTTCCCCTTTAAATGTTTTCTCAGTGACCCACTAAACAAGATTGTATATTCCTTTTTACGCTATTCTTGAAAGAGTCCAGTGCATGGGAAGATGGCTTGATAGCAATATTTTTCTTTCTTACTGTGTTGCTGCTAGTAACAACAACCTACACTTTTTTCCACTCAAAATCAATCTGGTATGTTGAATTCAGACCAATAAATAAAAGAAGCGAGACTGGTTTAGTAAGTATGCCATTATACTTAACAATATTTTATGACCGTGGAAGGTCTTTTTGAATATGGTTGATATATAAATTTACTTGTGTTTTCAGTACTGGATTGAATGCATGTTTTTATTAGTAGAGTTGTATATTCTAAAAGCATCCGCATTCAGGTTCTATATTATGAAATTAAATAAATTAGTTTGCATCGCTGTCATAACTTGTTTATTGATATTATTTGTGTTCTGTTATGAGAAATGCTTCACTGGTTAATGTTATCATAACAAATTTAGTACTGAAGATACCTAAATGACGAAATGAGAACTGTTTATGCAATAAATTGTGTTTTATAATCTGTTCACATTTAAATGCTTTTCATTTCATTATTTTGTATTAAAGCCCTAAAACAATGTTTTCGTTTTAATTATTTATAAATAGGGTTCAGCTTCTTATTTATTAAAAGGAAAAAACCATGTTTTTCTTCGTGACTGCCGAATTAGCGAGGGAGATCCACATGTTTATTAAAGCAACGAAACTGCCTTTTGGATTCTCATTAGTGTAGGTAAGATGAGAATCCAAAATAAAAGTTTTGTTGCTTTAATAAATGGGTCCCTCTATTGTAGTTTGGTAGGTTTGTCACCAAAGAAGAGCTTTTATTGTATATTGTTCACTTGGCAATTTGGACGGGTGTGATTGAAACGCCACAAGCAGCAGCGTTGAACGACGCAGATTAATGATATGTTACTTGATGTCGGAGCATGCAACTCAAGGTGCGTTTGTGATGAACCCGCTATATTGAACGTGATATGTTAGCGAAAGAGTGTGTTTGCGGTAACGGTATATTAAGTGAGATGCGAGAAATATTTAGTTTCTGCGTAATATAAAACGGGAACTGGGGTGAATGTAGACCAGAAGTTGAAATGGTTAACCTGGTTGAACCCTTCTGCGGTTTTCATATATCTACAGTTGAATGAAAAGATCAAGTAAGTTGAAATACATTTTTATGAATAAATGAAATCGAGCTTACTTGGTTTGTTGCAAAATTCACACTATTCTTCAATAATTTTCCTGCTAATACATTAATCTGATCAAAATACACAGAGACATCAGTATCATCGCCCACAAAGACAGAATTTAACACTTAACTTGATAAACATAACAGAAATTAACAATTGCTCCAGCAAAAGGTTCCAATTCGAAAACAAATAAATTAGCTGTAAATAAGGAAACAGTGTATATACTCAAGTAATAAGCAGTGGCTGACACAATAAATTTTACATCATGAATATTACATGCAACAAACAACTATTTAATACATCAAAATGATCAGAGAGCTGGAAGAATCGTTTGTATTGCAGCTCTTCTTTGTGCCTTGAATCTCTTTGTGGCTGCTTTCAACAGTCTATTTAGTCCCTGCACAAATCAAACTCTGCTCCTATTATCTCTTAGTGGCATCATAGAACATAAAGTTGCAATAAAATATGAACTAACCTTTTTAGGAGTAAGCGAGAAGCTCAACCTCTTGCTACTGGAATCAATCTTCTTTCTATTCTTCTTCTTTTTTCTCCTACTTATAGTTGCAATAAATAATGTGTATTCTTGTGTGTGATGTAGGTTATTGAAAACTGCTTGTTCAATACAAAATAAGAGTGATGTTTTGGAAGGAACGGAATACCGCGGACATGGCGGAAATTTTTCGGTTTTTTCCGTTACTTACCGGAAGTAATTCCTTCTGAAATTATTTTTTCGGAAAAAAAGGGAAATTGGAAATTCCGGAAAAAATCGGAAATGGACGGAAAAGCGGAAATACGGAAAAAAACCCACCCTAGTTATTAATTGTTGTACTATTATCATGTACAACACCAGCAAAAAACGTTAAATAGTATTTTTGTACAATGAAGAGTTCCATTATCAGCATTTGATCATGCAGTGAATGAACGAAGACTGTAGGTAAAAAATCCAACATATTTGAAAAATTAATCAAGTTGACATAATTGATATCGGCTGCCATTTACGTAGATAAAAAACTGCACAAAAGAAATAATTGGCTAAATATCGTATTAGCTAGATTCCATATCAGCATTTGATCATGCATTGAATGAACCAAGACTGTTGGTAAAAAATCCAAAATATTTGAAAACTTAATCAAGTTGACATAATTGATATCGGCTGCCATTTACGTAGATAAAAAACTGCACATAAGAAATAATTGGCTAAATATCGTATTTGCTAGATTTCATACATGCATTGTCAAAGTAAGCAGGTAATTATTTAGTGGAAAAAGTAAAACATGTAGAGATACGTTTTGTGCGTGTGTAATATATATGTATATATATGTGTGTATATATATATGTATGTGTGTATGTGTTTTTTTAAGAGGGGGGGGGAGGTTAAGGAATTGTACATAAGGGATAATAGGCTAAGTATGTTATTAGCTAGATTCCACGTATTCATTGTCAAAGAGAGTACACAATTATTTACTGGAACAAGTAAAACATGCAGAGATGCATTGTGTGTATATGTAGATATGAAAGGGTAACAATAAAAACTACAAATATAAATTGCACTAACTATATTCTTATGAGAAATATACCTCTCATTTAAGTTAATCTAGGAGAGTCAGAATGATAGATATCTTATTATCTTTGGCTCAACAACATTCATTCCTTTCTAAATCTATATTGTAGCTTGTTGGTGTAAAATCAAATAGTTTATTATACACAAATATTCCATTATTTTTCATTATGATTGTATAAATGATATATTCGTGTACAAAATATTCACTTGGTGTTAACAGCCAAAGGTAAAAATTAAAGCAGTGGAAACTATTATATTCAATGTAACTTGTTTTAATATTCTTGTTTTGAAATATTTTCCAGTTGTTAATAGCCAAAGTACCTCTCTCATTATGTATTTATATTCAATTTTAACTTTTGTTTCATGATACAGTCAATTATTGTTCATTCGCCAATCAGACATAATTTTATTTTCATATTTGTCTATCATATTATAGATAAAAAATATCAAAAACTTCAATATCAATGAAATATCGGAGTATGGTTACCAGATAAGCACTTCTTATTTGTGTATATTGACTATGGGTTGATTCAAAAAGATTGATTATTAAGTTAACATAACTATTTAATATTTACATCGTTGACTGAAACATGCCAATATCCCCAAGTTAAAACATATGATGCAAAGAAATTTGTGCATAACTATTATGCATATAAGTGACTCATCAACTATCAGTAACATCCATTGCAATCCTATTAAAACAGTTTGATATCAAAAATAGCTCTTCTCACTCAGATGCCGAAAACAAAAGCTAAATGGATGAAAATACTAAAAATAATATGCACACTATAAGTTTGCTTGTTTTCAACCATATCTGCGATCTATAAAATTTCATAACTTAGTATAAAATTGTATAAACGTGAAACCCATAGGTACATACATCCTACCTATTAGCTAATATACATAGAAAATTTTCACATGTGAAAATAATCAAAAGCAGCACAACAATTCAGATTTATTTTAAAAAATAAAAAAAATATTTCACAAACCCGGTGAATTAAATAAAAGCAAAAAACCATAATTTGCACCTGTCTTAATCTCCCTCCCCCCCCCCCCCCCCACTCCCCCTTAAAACCTTCCCCCGGTAGTTCAAAGGCATAAAAAACAGCTAATGAATATAGTATAAATGCATAATGGAAGGAAATAATGCACATTCTCACACCTAAGACTTCGCATAAAGTCACAATATTTATCATTAATTACTGAATTTGAATTGTCCTCAAAATGCAAACAAATATATTTTTTGTTAAGAATTGTAAATATTTAGATCAAAAATAGGCAGCTGTATTAATAGATAGCCATAATGCAAGATAATTAATTTCTACCATATTTATAGATAGTTAACGATCGACATGTTAATATGTGATAATATATCTTGCAAATTATTTCATTCTGCATTATTCCAAAGTTGCTTCTATTTTAATTACTTTCCATTTTTAAATCATTAACTTCATGGCTTGTTTTATTCATATTGTATCACACATGCCATAAAAAATCCTAAGATTTATCTCAAATATTTTCAAGATTTCGTGTTAGTTTGGTTTTATATGTGTTCAGCTACATATTATTTTATAAGAAGCATTAAAAAAATGATAATGTAAAAAATATTAACCATCACATCATAGCTTGTTAAATATTCTGTTTGATTTGATTTGATGGTTATAATTACCTCCTCCATAGTTGATTTTTAATAACTTAATAAATAAATAAATATTAGTGGACAGGATTGCGAAACAATGAACAAAAATAATTATATGCTAGTTGGTTATATTTATGGAAAATATGGTAAGCACTGAAAAAGAAGCTTTAAAACCATTCGTTGAAATTTTTGAATCATTTAATAGACAACGTGTAAATTAAAAAAAAGCTCCCCTGAAAACTTATACACGAATTAATACATCAGTAGGAAACAAAACTATGATAATGAAATTTACATGCACTATAACTTAATTTATTTATTGATCTTTTTAAACCCTATTTTGCGACCTTGTTTGGTTTTGTATGCCATTGTGCATATAGCTGCACATGTGCATTCTGTTGAACTACTATTCATGTTCATATGTGTTCGATTATATGATATAGAAAGACGCTATGTCTTCAAGTATAGACAAACAATGGATGCAAGAATCTAGTCGAAGAACCCCACGATATATAGAAGGAGTTCGGAAGTTTATTGATTTCATTGCAAAAAATGGCGGTAATGAGCTGAGCGTACGCCAGGTATGTATAATTGAATCAATACAATGCTGCTTGCATCCACGTACAACGTTTTATAAGTCCAACGTAGCTTGCATCCGCGTACAACGTTTTATAAGTCCAACGTAGCTTCACCTCTGTTATGAGCTGAGCGTCACCTCTGTTATAAACCGAGCTTGCTCATTTTGGAACATAATAGGATACTAGAGAATATAATGAGTTTATTTGATTCAACTTGGTACTTGAATCTGGGTCTCACATAATAAACCTTAAAGCTACATTCTATTATCTTCTGTTTTGTGCACAAAAGTACTAATCATAAGCATGTCTATTTTTAGCACTAGCTGCATTTGCATTTAACTTGGACTTCCCTTGCATCATGGTAGCTATTGGGTCTAATATAAAAATGGTGCTTACAATTATTATCAAATAGAGGCTTTTAGGCACTTAATGATCTCTTATAAAATTCCAAAATTAGAGTTTCAGGCAATTATGATTTACAAAATCAATTGACAGCATGTACCATTGATGGTCTGTTCTAGCTTTTGCTGGTCACTTGTATATCAATTGACAGATCATTGCACTTTAAACGGTTAAACTGAATATAAACACATTATTAGGAACTTAGTTGTTAATAACGTTAATTTACTTGCATAATTTAATATATTTTAATGCTACATTTTGAATGATGCTTAATAATGAGGGTCGGATTTGATAAAATATCCATAATCCAACAAAATAATATCATTGAAAGGAACTGACACCGAATTTTTACAGTTTTATGGTCCACACTGGACATTACATAGACATTGCTTGTATCACCAGTAAATAAATGTGCATTCCTCAGCAATAATGTAACTTTCCTTACAACTGGACAGATTGCTTGGTTGTGATTTGCACAAATCGATTTTGAATTTGGACCTTATGGAATATCACATTCCATTTTCTTCAACTGGCTTCTTATTTTATATACATGCATCATTTTTTCCTGTCCATTAGCTGAACCCATCTACAATTTATGCCATTTTCATTGTTTTTCTGGTTAAGCTTGAACATGGTATAGCATTTATACAAAACAACTGAATAATGTTTCAGTGGTACAATACATAGAATTATATGTGGTACATGGTACCAAATAAATTATATATACCCACTTTTTCCTCCTATTCCAATTCAAATAAGAACAAGCAAATTTTTTTTTATACGATCTAACATATTAATGTTTGTGCTATACTGCGTGTTTAGACTGCTCATATATAAGGTGGTCCTACATTTTGAAGAAAGAAACAAATACAAATTGCATTGATAGTATATACACAGCCTATTTAGTATTGGATCTGATTCCCATATTCATACTAACACCTGAACTTGAGACATGCAGTCTCTTATTTTAGCTTTTTATTTAATGTTTTGAGTTTGGATCACTGTAAATAATAAATATTAGTCTCCTGCCCATTTATTTTTTTAGTGGATATGTCACATTAGTTGTCCTGGTGTGAAGTAGTGTGCATCTGTAGAAGTTTAAATGAACACATTCTAGTTTTTTTCCCTCAAGTTAAATTTGCCAGAAAAATTTTCTGAAAAAATAACCCGTGTTTCAGGATTTTGTTGCTCCATTTTACTAATTTGGCGTGTTTGAGGAGTTTCACCAAGTTGGTTGATCAAGAACGAGTTTCACCGTTATCAATGACTGTGTTTCAGGATTATTTAGATTGTTGTTACTAAGATGATCATGTTTTTCAAAAAAAATACTGAACTTACAAATGTGTATTTGTGTAAAATTAAGCATCTTTATTTTGCAGATTTAAGCCATAATTTTCCCACTACAATGCCTCTTTAGAAGTTTAAAAAAATAAAGAATTCAAAACTGTTATTATTCTGATTACAATATAACTAAACAAGCTTTTTCAACAATAAAATAAACCGTTCACTTTAGCTCAATTTTATTTAAACTTTTCACCTATGAAACTCAGATACTCAAATCAGCTTGAGACTAAGATTACAGATTCTTGCCTTTTATAAATGGCAAGGCCAGATAATATCAATTTCACAAAGAACCACTACATACCCACAAAGAATTTGTTCTTTAGAAAAATGACAAGTAAACCAGCAAAAAAATTGCTGTTATGAAAACCTGTTTTCTTTTCAGTGAATCAACCACAAAATCATCTACATTAGTCACTCATGGTTGCATGGTGATCAGTTTTTTTAAATCATCACATAAAGAGGGGTTCAAAGAGAAGAACTATTTCAACACAAACTATGTGAAGTGCATCGTAACTTCGTCCTTTTTTTTTTCTAAGCAACCATGTTAGGACAAAAAAGCAACTTAAATAAATCGATCCAAACGAGCTCTTAAAACAGAACATAATAATTAGGAAGATTGACAAAAAAATTATGTTAAAATCTAACGCTAACTGAAATGATGAAAGAGTTGAATCAACAAATTAATAGTTGGAATGCCCCTATCAAATACATCTCAACTAAACTACAAGGTCCATAGGCTACATATCGGAGAATGCAACTGAACTGGCTCCATTATGGACAGTATGATTACAAAATGATACATGTATTTATACAGTTAACTATTGAAAGGAAACGTCGTATTATATAATCAACATTTCCAAAATGAGCAGAAGCTTGAATTGGGTTCACTTTGTATGATTAGAACATGCCTTTGAAGATGGGATTCGTTCGACAAATGCTCGCCCCCGATTCTTCATATTCGTCCTTTGTGTAGCATGCCTGCATGTATGTGTGTGTGTGTGTATATATATATATATACATATATATTCAATCTTTGTGTAGCAGTTTGTGTCTACATACATGAGGATAATTGTGCAATGTTTGGATCAATTAGAAAATCTGATTTGACAAAATAATATTGTAAGCTTTAAATACAAAAATCCTTTGTAGGAACAGGACAAAATAACAGACTAAAAGAGGGCATGACCAAGCCATACTGTTCTTGAATAGGTTACCGAACTGAATATGAAGGCCACCTTTTAATTATGTACATTTTGCTATTATTTTAACATATGCTGCTTACATTTGACTGGTAGACAACAAATTACATATTTCTGTTATCAAGGTCAATCGATTGTGGTTGCTTAAAGTAGTCATGCTTTACTAGTGAAACTGTACTTTGCATTTAACGGATAGAAAGACTCATTATTTTGGTTTAATAAAAATCGCATTAATGGAAGTGTGTCGGAAGTAATCTGGCATGTTGTGGCAACAGTGAACAATAGATGTATCCAAGTATTTTTGGCCTAGGCCGGATTTGACCTTTCTTTGCAACCACATCGGTTGTTAGTATTTGTCCCATGTTAGAATCATGTATCAAAGTTTTTTTTGAAGAGGTATGACCCGTGTAAGGTTGACAATTTTTGATACTGAGTCAAATGAACGACCACCTTTTTTATGGACTTGCCCAACCTATTACTAGCCACTTTATAGGTTACTATGTGGTCATAATCTTCTGTCCCCATATAAAATTTTCTTGTAGTCTTTTCAAGATGTGGTCCACCATGTAATGAGTCATTTATGAATAATTATATTTTTAATCATAATGTAAAGAATTGACTAAGCTTTAATAATAATTTTTTATATATATCTAGAAATCTTTGAGTAAATGTTGGATTTGAACCTTAGTAGTTGGTATCGTTGTAACCTGTATGTCTGACATTATAATAGTATTTGGATGATGAGCTGTAAAACTATTTGAATTTAGTGTGCTTGTAATGACATTCACTGCAGTTAGCAGGAAGACGTCGTTTTAGCATTATTGTCCCATAGAATAGGGTATCATTGTCACTCAGAAGCTGCAGTATTGCTTGGATGACGATATATCGTTGTAATCCTTTATAGGCATAAACAAATATTTCCATTACCACATTTGTTTATTCTGCGATTGCTCAGAGTACATAAAATTTATTTGTTAAAAAATGATTCTGGTTAAAGTAATCACATTTTTTTATTTTAGTGTTTATTAATCTGTGTTTTTTTATTAATCTGCGTCTTACCATTCAATTGAAGTTGAACTATGTCTATGTCAAATAATACCAAGTGATATATGGAGCTTAGTTTCCCACAATTTATAGCCCTAATCTATGTCTTACCATTCAAATAATATGTGCATATTTTAGAGTGAAATAAAATGAGAAGTATACTAACTGTTGAATGTGTTCCAGGGTGAACATGCAATGCAACGAAGGAGGTTTCAGTTGTTTGAAGTTGATCCTTTTGGTGGAGCTTTGGAAGGTTTGATCACGTTAAGTAAGGGCCCGTAATTTGAACTTTGAAGTAAGAGTCTGTAATTTGAACTTTGAAGTATGGGTTTGTAATTTGAAAATAGACATAATTGAACTTTGAAGTATGTAATTTGAATTGAAGTTGAACTATGTAGTTTTTAGTTTAGATATGTTGTATCCCGGCTAATTAAGAATGAGCTTTGAAAATTAATATTAGTGGATATAATCAGCTCATATTTTTTTTTAATTGGTGCCTTATGTTTCAGGTAGAGGTAAACAGGAAAAAAATTATAGTTTTTCACTTTAATTCAGCCACGGTCGAAAACCGTGGCTAAATTGTTTTAAAAAAATACAACTAAAGTTTGCCATGGCTCAGAACCATGGCAATAGAACATATTGCCATGGTTAAAAGCCGTGGCAAACTGAAAATCTGACACGGCTTTGGCCTGTGGCAAAATCCCATTCTGCCACAGCTTTGAGCCGTGGCAAAAAAACTGCCACACCCAATTTTGCCACGGCCAAAAGCCGTGGCAAAACTATTTAGCCACGGCCAAAAGCCGTGGCAAAACTATTTAGCCACGGCCCAAAGCCGTGGCAAAATCGCTTTTCTGGTGTAGTGAGCGGAGAAGGAAACTTATTTTAGCTAACACATAATGTATGGTTGAGGACGTCAATCGGTGATTTGATGGATTTGACGATGTGGCATTCAAAGTGAATCTGGTATGATGATAAAGTGTAGCTTCTAGCCTCATCATCCGGTAAATGACAGAAATCGGGCAGGCAGCATGGCTAAGTCGGTCGCACCGAAGTAGGGTGTATAATCACCTGATCTAGAGTTTCATTTACTTCTAAAAATCTATTGTTGATGCTGTCCCATTTGGGAAACGGTTGCTGATCCCAACCGTTGGTGATATACATTCGATACACTCAAGCGAAATGAGTGGTCGGTCATGTGTGGCCGGGTTGCAAGATGTTCTTGTTGAACCCAGTGTATTCCTTTCTAGAGGTACACTAGCGAAAGGTGGTTCCATACCTTGTCATGGTTGGAAATCCATTACCCAATACGTGCTTGCTGTTTTGATTGTATACTATATATGTAGAACGTGAGATTAAAGCGTTTCTGCTAGATGATTATTATATTGTGGTTGATAGACATTATTATAATATCAAAAAGTTTTTGATATAAAGATAATTTGGATTCTCATAAGGGAAAAACCCGTTCCGTTATACGGCGTGGTCTTATGAGATATCGTGTACTTGTTCAAACTGTTTTAAACTGTTTTACTCATACCAGTCCTATGACTGACCCGGAGTTTATTTGTTTGTTTCCCTAAACTCTTGGGTGCCTAAATTTGTACGGGCAGTCAAGTAGTCAGGATTTACAGATATACTGGAAGAGCTGGAGCAGGAGGCTTCAGGATCATATAGCTATAGTTTATTTCTGCTGTGTTGTAAGTATTGTACCTTGATAATGATGTATATTCAAGTACAGATGTATATTTCAAGTTATGTTATATATATTATATGTTATTCGTTCTGCTGTGAGGTTCGTGTTACTCTGATGTTGTGTTCTTCTTCTTCTTCTTCTATTCTAAGTTTCTATCTTATCTTTCCTCACCCTCTAATTTCTTTCATTAATGACCAGTATTTTTCGATGTTTGGTTAGTCATCAGTGAGTTTATGGCGATAACCAAAGTCGACAAAATCCCGGGTCATTACAGAATGACTATCCCCTATATTTGGAAGTATATATTATTTACGATATGTCTACGCAATCAAACACACACAACTAAACATACGAGGCGGGTATCCTCACAGTCACTTAAGGCTTATATGTTAATATAAGGGCAGACATTCCTACAATCACTTAATATCCCACATGTAATTTTAAGGACGGACATTCTTACATTCACTTAATACCCCACTAGGCAGGATATCCGTAGTCATAAGATCGTTTGCTAATTTATTAAGGGCATACATCCATACAGTCACTTAATACCCATGTTGGACCCCAGCTACTTAAGACCTCGTCCTAACGTCAACATCATCGATGATAACTCTCCTTGTAGATTGAGAAATAGTAACGTCCACTTACTACCAAGTTTGGATCAGAAACAAAACTTCATTTAAGGAAACCCTCCCCGCAGACCCTCATATTGTCCCTACGAGAGAACTCCTAGTCACTTAATATTTCCCTTAGACAGTGGTTCCTTAGGTCATATATATAATCCCCCTATGTCATCCCTCACTGATCCCTAAATAAGAAGCGGACATTACTTGGAGAACTATCATACTCACGCTATCGTCTAATAAGACCATTTAACACCTTATATATAAGAGAAGGCGGGCAACCACAAAAACGTCGAATGGAGGGTCTATTGACTTGGGTCTAGAGCTAACGAGTGAATCTTAAGAACAAACCTATTCCTAACCAATTAATACCCAATAAGAGGAAGGTCAGTCACTTAATAACTTTACCCAAGGCAGGTCTAATTCACACACACACACACACACACATATATATACATATATATATATATATATATATATATATATATATATATATATAGACACACACTAGACATCACACATTAGAACGTCCACTTGTAAATACTGCATTTGTTAGGTAATTCTGAGCAGGTTTCTACTACAAGATGGACTTAACCTCGCATCATAATGTAATAATTATAATGGCCCATGACACCTAGACCTCTCACATTGACCAGTCTTACTTGTAGGATGCTAGACATGCTGGTTGGTTCCGGCCAGGCTTCTACTATAAGTAATAGTTCACCTCGTGTGTATGTGTCATTAATTATAATTAAAGCCATTAACTCACACGCATGCATACAAATTCCTAAGGGGTCATTCAAATTCCTAGTTTAAACGTATTTAGTACGCACTTAATACACATTAATATTACATTATAAATATACATAAATAAATAGGGCATAATTCAGGAATGCGTAAACAAACTTTCTAATTTATTTGAAATGTCAATCTATAAAAAATTAAAGGTGTACAAGTTCATTTCCCAATTTTCTCTCAATCATGGCATAAACATGCATATTAACATATAAAAATTAAAATTGGAAAATAACAATATCAGCGCAAAACTTGTAACCCAGGTTTGATTTGATTATCTCAGTAATAAAAGATAAACAAAGAGATATATTTCCAAAATATGTATAATTTCCATTTTTAGGACAGGCTCATCTTTTTTGTTAATTTTGTATACAAAACCTTAAAAATATATGAACTTACAATACATTCAAACGATCTATTTTAAAAATAGATGCTTAAACCTATTCAATTCACAATATTCGAAGTCTTAATCTTTTGTAACAAAACTACACTTATATACATGAACTTACAATAAAATAAATCTGACCAAAATAGAGAATTATACAACACCAAAATGCCTTTCTTTTATTATCTCAATAATCCAAACCCTCATGCACAAGTAAATTGACCATCTCTGTAATAATTAAAATATAGAAAATTTGGAGGATGTTCAATATTATATTTTTGTTTTGTTCCAAATTCCCTTAGGCATATAGATCTAGATCCATAATACAAAATAGAAAACTGATGTCATTTCCACTCACAAAGATATGTAGAAGAGATTAGTAGAAAACTTGTATAGAATATCTCAAAAATTTGGATTATCAGCCTTCGATGAAACAAACTCCAACTTCTCCTAAAATATATATATATAAGGGAATCAAAGTTTAGAATCTTATATATATAACTTAATTCTAGATTTTATACATAAGAATTTTGATATAGGGAAGTAGAAGTTTAGATCTAAAAAGATAGGATTTAGAAGAAGAACATAACCTGAGGTCTGGAATTAAGAAATGGAGAAACAAAGTGGAGGTGCAAGAAAGTAATGAGGAATAGGGTTTAGGAAAGGCGTGGAGGTATTTTATATAGTTGCATGTGTTAATAAATACGGTAGGATTTGCTAGATTAAATCCAAGCAGTCCTTGTTTCCAAATTATATAAAACCCCCTATAAAAACATGCCTTTCACACCAATTATACTCAAGGGCAGTCGACCTCTCCCTAGAAGGGCGGTCGACACCCATGGTCGACACCCTTAAGAGAAGCGGTTGACTATTCCAAAACAATTTTTCCCGAGGAATGCATTTCCTGGTCATAAACCTAGTTTATTAGTTATTGATTATCTTCCTTAAGTTGATTATTCTTGTCCCCTTCTATATGTGTGTATATATATACATACAATTCAAATTTTCATGAAATATTATTTTAGGCCAATTAATATATATTTATATTCCATATATTTATTCATTCAAAATAAATTTCAAACCTCTTATGTAAACAATTTACGCATCATTTGTTTAGTTGATAACTTCATCTTTCAGACTCCGTTTTCAACAAATAAAATATGCAAATAGATCAAAATCTCGCCACAAACACAATAATAATACATTCATGGCCCAATTCTCAATTTTTCAAAATTCTTACTTTTAGCCCAATAATATTTTATTAAATTATTATTGTTTATATTTAACTTAACCATTTATGTCTATTTAGGGTATATTTATGGGCTATTACACCTTTGGTGTTTCAAAGGTTATATAGATGTGGATTAATCATCACACATCTCATATTTTATTTGTATGAACCCTTCAAATATATAATGTGGACTATCCATCACACATGCCATAATTTTATCTGTGGTATGACTAAGAACCTTTTAATCCAATTTAAGTCTAGTTCTCCAAGAATATTTAGATCTACTGGTACACACAATACCATAATTATTCAATTCCCATTTGTACCACCAATGTATGCAATTTTGTATAAATGATATTGTTGATGTGGAAAATATCACTTCCAGGTAAAATACCTAATAACAAAATACAGGAAATAAAGAGAACACAATAGAATTTATAGTGGTTCAACAATCAGGCATACGTCCACTTAGTGCAATCTATCTTTTATTATACCTATTGATTATATCATTGCTAGTTTATATGAGAGAAAAGTAGATAAAAGAGTTGAGGTTTGCACCGGAAATATTGTAACACCCTGTATTTCAATGTTTACTAAAGTAACGAATTAAAGGATACTTAATTTTAAAAGTAAGAATTAAGGGAAACGGGTTACTCCATTGTGTTCATCTCGGAATTCTGCTTGGGATGGAGTGCGAGTTTGCGTGAATCGGACTCCGTATGAAGAAGTTATGGAGTTCAGAAGATTTCATGTTTAAACAGAAAATTATATAATTTAATAACTAAATAAACAAAATAGTTCAAATTTCAAAATCACGTAAATCAGCTGGGCAGGAAAATTCCCGCCCATAGGGGTCGACTCCCTCCGGGGGGGGGGGGGGTGACATAGGTGTTGACCCCCCAAGAGGAGTGTCGACCCCATATAGGGGTCGACCCCTTCGCCCAGATCCAAACAGTGACGATTTTCTAATATGTTGCTGAGTCACTAGGGCATAGGTGGCAATTTCTGGATAGCTCTATCTAGTATGGACGGTTCTGATTGCTTCTAGGTTGGTCTAATGGCTCACTTAAGTCTAAACCTCTATAAAAGCAACCCCAATCCTTAACCCTAAACCACACAATTTCATTCCAAGGAGCCACCATGCTGTCCATGGTCAACCTAGCATAGCCACCATTCTTCTCCAACTAGGAAGCAAACTAGAAAGCAAGTTAGAAGCTACGAATCAAATCTAAATTAGAGACTCGATAGTCTACGTCAAGGGATTGCTTTTCAGTTTCAGAAAACAGATCCCAGAAAACAAGATTTTTCTTTGTAAGTCGTGTTATTATTTAGATGTGAACAATTAAAAGTTATGATTTGTAATAAAGTGAAAACTAGAGTTGTGCCTAGTTGTAAGATAATGACGATGCTGATTCATGTCTATTCTTGTAACAATTCTATCATATATGCCTATGAGACTATTGTGGTTTATTGGACTTATTATGTTGTATGTTAAACCAATCGTGTATTATATAAATTTGGCGACTCTTTCATGTTATATTACATGCAAGTTTTCAGGCTAAGTTATATATATGTTTAGATCAACATTCTTATATGTTAGATCTATGATTATTGGATCCAAAATTCAAGTTCACATCTACATGTCTAATTGGATTTGTGTAATTCTATGTAGGTCCCCATTTATATGCTTAAGATTCATATTAATTGGATCCAAATTACAAGTTTACATTTACATGCCTAGTTGGATTTGTGTAATTTTATATGCTTAAGATTCATGTTAATTGGATCCAAAAATGCAAGTTCATTGTTTTATGCCAAATTTATATGACACATGTTTAGATAGATCCTTATTATTTTATGTTGTGGGAATGGTACATGCTCCTTTCTTTTTCCTTTTGTATATAAGTTAGGCTAAGTTGCGAGCCTAACATTCTATGTGAATTTTGCGAACGTATAATGGGGTTAACGTTGGGAAAAACCTTAAATTTCAAATTATTGGCATAGTTTGGCTAATAATCATATAAATGATTAGTGGCATAAATTGGCATAATTTATATACCTAAAAATTATGAACATGATTTAGTGGGTAAATGGGGCATGACTTGAATGGCAATAATTATGGATAATTTACATATAAATATGAAGGGTAAATATGTAAATTAAGTAAAAGACGAATATGCCTAACCCGAGGTTAGATTGAGTTACGGTGTAAGACTGCCCGGAACTGCCCGGCACATCCAGCAACCGTAACAATATAGATCTAATGTGAGAGGTTAGCGCATCAAGCCGAAAAGAACATGAGGTTAGATTGAGTTGCAGTGTAAGACTGCCTGGAACCGACCGGCACATCCAACGACCGCAACAATACATATCTAATGTGAGTGGTTGGTGCTTTAATGAATGAATTAAAGCTAAGAAAGGAATGGTAGGGTTAAGTTAATTAACGCAACACTTAACCAATACAACATGTTAACTAAACTGATGGGTGGGGTTAGGTTAATTTGAGAACACTTAACCATTTTAATATGTTGATTAGGAAACCCTTGTAACGGGGACCCATTTCAGCAGTAACCCACATAGATGCATGATGGTACCTTGAACTTGGCAAGGTGGGGGCAGGATTACTGGGCTGATTATAAGCGGTCAAAACAACAGCGGGTGGTGTGTCAGTGTAGGTTCCGACGGAGTGCGGGTATGCACGTACTCCGAAGTGGAAAAAACAGGCACTGGGCATCAGTAGTTATACACTGTGCATCTTGAATTGTGTCGGATTACCACCATAGGATTTGATACACCCCATGATGGGACCAGCACAGGTATCTGCAATCAAGCGGGGCCGAATGACACAAGTAGAAAATGTATACGAGTAGGAGCCGATCGATAAAGGGGATCATTCATCTTGAACACATGGTGCTAGTTGAATCATTTGTAAGTGGGTGCAGAGAAATAGTAATGAGTGCGATAGCATATTCAGTTTTATTATCTTATTTATGGGGTGATGTCCTAGGTTTAATTTATTCATGTCATGATTCCTTTTCCTGTTTACATGCTAAATATTCATTGGACTTACCAGACTCATGTCTGACCCATTTTCTTTCATCTTCTTTTCTTCCGTCCCCCCCCCCCCCAGGTTCGCAGGGAGGGAATACTTCAGCTTAGTTCGGACCATTTCCAACTTGTAGAGAGTAGATGTATTGCTTGGATTCTCTTTCTTTGGGCTATGGCTTTGGATACTCTCTTATTGGGGATTTATGCTGCCTTATTGTTATTTTATGCTTCCTCATGTTTTAATCAAGACAGAGATTTTGTTGTAATAATTTGGAAGTTGGTTTGAGATAGTTTTTGTAATGTTTTAACTGAACCACGTACATATGAAATAAATTTAGTTTTTTTTCCTGTTGTTTATATGTCTTTCTTGTAAATTATCTGTATCTTTTACCTTTAATGCTCCACCGAAGTTAAGGCATTCCCTTTGTGAGTGACCTTAACGATGGTGGGGTGTTTCATTTGGTATCAGAGCTGATGGTTGCCAGATTAGATAAAAAAAATTGGAAACTAGTTTTAAAAAAGATGTTTAAAGAAGCATCTTCAAGAAAAAGTGTTGTTTTTATTTTTAAGAGGCATAATCCCCCAAAACCATATGCACTATCTTTCTATCATTTGTTTTGAATCTTTTATTTTTCGTTTCAGCATGTCTAGGGATATTAAACTTCCAGAGGGTGTACCGGTACCTGGCTGGTTCAGAAGGTACCTAGAGGCTAGGGCTAATGACGTAGGCCCAGCAGACATTCCTCCTCCCCCAGTTGCAGTTGTTCCTCCTCCTCCTCCTCCTCGTGCAAATGATTTCTCAAAGATATGTAGAGATTTTCGAGCCATGGGAGGAAAGAACTTTAACGGGACTGAGCCATTTGTAGAAGCAAGAAACTGGCTCAAAGAAACCGAGGATTTGTTTGTTATCTTCGAAGTGGACGACAGGCAGAAGATACAGTTGGCTGTATGGTTGCTTAAAGATGAAGCCTCTTATTGGTAGGAAGTTACTAATGCCGAGAGACCAGTTGAAACTTGGGAGAATTTCAGAATGAGGTTTGAAATGACATTCCTCCCACAATCTGAATGAAGCTTATTGGTGGAGAAGTTCTTAGCTCTCAAACAGGGAAGTATGTCGATCAAGGAATACGTCAACCAATTCAACCAGCTGGCTAGATTCGGAATGGAGTTAGTGAACACTCCCTATAAGAAGGCTCTCCATTTTGTTAAGGGGTTGAATGAGCCACTGCACAGTCTAACTATGTCCCATATACCTATGGGTGCGACTTATGAGAGACTGGTGGACATGGCACAGTTACAGGAGGAAGACAAGGATGGCAAGAAAAAGGCAAGGGTGGAAGTACCTCAAGATAAGAAAGTGGAGGGATCGCAGAATAAGAAGACAGATTCAAAGAAGGGCGGGAAGAACAACAAACCCCATGACAAAAGGAAGTGTAATTTTTGTGGAATTCCTAGAAATCTGATTAAGGACTGCAGAAAGAAGAGGAGGAAGATGGGTGGTTGTTTTCAGTGCGGCGAGACAGGACATATGGCTAAGGATTGTCCAAGAAAGCAAGGGCAAGGGCATAGGACTGGATCTACTTCTGGAGGGCAGGTTCACTCTCTCATAGCACCTCCGCAAGAACAAGGTAGAAATATTTATGTTGAGAGTTTAGTTTATATTTTTGATCATCCTGTTCGTACACTCTTTGATTCTGGCGCATCACACTCTTTTATATCTACTGCTTTAATTGAATCTCTGCACCTAGACACCAGTATAATAGAGGACCCCTTAGTTGTTTCAAATCCAATTGGGGGCTCAGCTTATTTGTCAATGATTTGTTTGGATTTGGAAATTTCTATACTAAGCGTTGGGTTTAGATGTAATGCCTATGTTTTGGGTTTCACGGGCCATGGGTTGATTTTAGGCATGGATTGGTTATCCAGTAATGGTTCCATCCTCGATTGTGAAAAGAGAGTGGTTAGACTTATGACTCGCCTCGGTAACACTCTCGAAATCTCTTGTAATCCCATGAATTCTGTTATACTTAGCTACCTAGAATCTCTTGATGCGTCTGTTGAAAATTTGCAGTCTGTTCGAGTAGTCCGTGAATACTCAGATGTATTTGAAGAGGTGAAGGGCTTACCTCCAAAGCGGGAGATAGACTTCCACATATACCTTGTTAATAATGCAAAACCCGCAGTCTACCCGTTAGACACATGGCTCTAAGGGAGGGAAAAGAGCTCAGCAAGCAAGTTAAAGAGCTACTCGAAAAGGGGTTTATAAGGCGGAGTATTTCTGAATGTGGTGCTCCAATAGTATTTGTAACCAAAGTGGATGGTTCACTTCGCCTATGCGTTGACTATAGGGAGCTAAATAAGCTGACCAAGAAGAATAGGCACCCACTTCCAAGAATAGATGACTTGTTTGATCAGCTTGTAGATGCATCAGTTTTCTCCCAACCAGATCTGGCTACCGGGTTTCATCAGCTAAGAGTGGCTGAAGACAGCATTGATAAGACCGCGTTCAGAACCCCGGATGGTTTCTTCGAATGGCTTGTCATGCCTTTCGGCTTGACAAACGCACCCACTTATTCGTTGACTTGATGAGCAGGGTGTTCAGGAGTTCCTTAATAAGTTTGTGGTAGTCTTCGTATACGACATTTTGATTTTCTCGAAGAATGAAGAAGATCATGCTCTGCATTTAAGGGAAGTCAAGGATACTCTTTGTGCACATCAACTGAAGGCCAAAATCTCCAAATGCCATTTCTGGAGAGAAGAAGTGAGGTTTCTTGGACATGTGGTGTCCAAAGAGGGGATAACTGTGGACCCCGTAAAAGTAGTTGCGGTGCAAGATTGGAAGGTTCCACGGAATGCAACCGAAGTCCGAAGCTTTCTCGGGCTAGCTGGCTTTTACCAAAATTTCGTTAAAGACTTTGTGAAAATATCAGCCCCACTCACAAGATTGACAAAGAAGAACCTAACCTTCGTTTGGGATTTGGATTGAGATGTTGCTTTCCAACGTTTGAAAAGGGCTCTAACAACAGCCCCAGTTCTGACATTGCCTGATGAGAGCAAAATGTTTACCATATACGCAGACGCATGCGGTACAGGATTAGGCGCCGTCTTGATGCAAGAAGGCAAGGTAGTTTGTTATGGGGGAAGGCAGTTGAAGGTACATGAGAAGAACTACCCAACTCATGATTTGGAGCTAGCTGCCATTGTTTTCACTCTTAAGTCATGGCATTATTACCTGCTAGGAGAAAGGTTTGAATTGTTTACTGACCATAAATCGTTAAAGTACCTTTTCTCACAGAAAGATCTTAACTTATGACAACAAAGGTGGATGGATTTCCTTGCCTCATATGATTTTGAGATTTCCAATACCCCTGGCAAGGGCAATGTAGCAGTAGACGCCTTGAGTAGAAAGAAGCTGACCTTAAGTCCTCTCTTTGTAGAAAGGCAAAGCTTGGAGTACATAGCAAACTTTGACTTTAGACCCTCCTCTGAATTTGTACATGGTTTGTTAGCATCGCTAGAGGTGTGGCCTACTCTTTTGGACTGAAAAGGAACCGCGCAACGTGAAGACCCTCAGCTAGTTGATATGATGGATAAGCTAATTAGGGTGAAACTTCTAGTCACCTCAATAGATACTCCATCGATGATAAGGGTTGGTTGAGACGGGATGGAAGACTATGCGTCCCACAAGCAAGGGATTTGGTGAAGGCGGTTCTCGAAGAAGCACACCATTCTAAGCTGACCATACACCCAGGTGGAGACAAGACGTATAAAGACATAAAAAGGGTTTTCTTTTGGAATGGCATGAAGAGGGATGTAGCTGAGTTCGTCGCTAAGTGCTTGATATGCCAGCAAGTCAAAGCAAAGCAGAAGAAGCCTGGTGGTCAACTTCATCCTCTAGAGGTCCCACAGTGGAAATGGGATAACATTTCGATGGACTTTGTTAATGGGTTGCCTAGGTCAAGAAGGGGAAATACCAGTATTTGGGTAATAGTGGACAGGCTCACTAAAAGCGCTCACTTTATACCTGTTAAGAGTAGAAGGACTGCCTCGTCTCTAGCATCTATTTATCTCAAAGAGACGGTTCGACTCCATGGGATACCCTCCAGTATAGTGAGTGATCGAGATCCTATCTTTATGAGCGAGTTTTGGATGAGTTTGCAAGAGGCTGTAGGCACACAACTATGCTTAAGCATGGCCTATCACCCCCAAACCGATGGCCAGACGGAAACGGTGAACAGAGTATTAGAAGACCTCTTGAGATTGTGCATTCTTGACTTTGGAGGAACATGGGACGATCATCTTCCTTTGGTGGAATTCGCTTACAACAATAGCTACCAATCCACCATAGGCATGGCAACCTTCGAGGCTTTATATGGGAGACCATGCCGATCACCAACTTGTTGGTGGGAGTCTATAGACAAGCTCGTACTCGGGCCGGACATGGTTAGAGAAATTTCAGAATAGGTGGACTTGATAAGAAGACGGATGAAGACTGCACAAGATAGACAGAAGTCCTACGCAAACAAAATAAGGACCGGCCTTGAGTTTGAGGTCGGAGACAAGGTGTTCCTTAAAGTATCTTCTTTGAGGAATGTCATTCGCTTTGGGTCCGTAGGAAAGTTGGCACCAAGATTTGTAGGACCATTTCCTATCATTGAAAGGACTGGGACGATGGCTTACAGAGTAGAGCTACCCAAAAGACTGGCTGGAGTTCATAACGTTTTCATGTTTCTCAACTTCAAAAGTGCTTACATGAGTCAGCGGAAGTTGTGAAGCCAAGTATACTAGAGGAAGTAGAAGTGGAACGAGAAGCAACTGTGAGAAGAGTTCCAACTCGAATCTTGGGTATGGAAGTCAAAAAGCTACGCAACCATGGAGTCAAGCTTGTTAAAGTTCAATGGAGTGACGCCGAGGAAGATGCGACTTGGGAAACTGAGGGAAAAATATGCGGCGCCTACCCTTTTCTTTTTGAGGGTACATCCTTAATCTCTTTTCCATAAGTTTATGCATGCTTATATCTATCTTTTATGTATATCTCCTCGGTCCCATTATTTATCCTTAGGTAGAAACCAATGGATGTAAACATGTATTTGAAACATGTTATGATTGATGGTTGCAAGTGGTTGCTAGTGGTTGCTCGTGGATGCATATACACACGTTAGGTGCTAGATCGGCTCAGTCACTTTCATGTTGCATATGCATATATGTATTTGTATATGGATTGAAACTTGGAATGTCATCATATGGACATTGCATTTGTATGGATGATTGTGCACTTATGTAGAAAGTATGATTAGGAATAATTGCATGCATAGTGGACTCATGGCATTGACATAATTTGCATTAAGGAGGTCAACTGAATCAGTAGACCGCCTGATTTTGCAGTAGATAAGGACATATACACACACTATGCATACAATCATGAAAGCATTAGAAATCTTTTAAGGATAATGGATGTCGGTGTTTGATGGTTGATTAGATGGACGATTGGATGGTGTAACAACCCGGAAAATCTGGGCCAGTTTAAAATTTTTATTTTGGCAATTTTAGCGAATTTTGAATATTCAAAATGAATTATTTTAAATAATATCATCGAAAAATTTATTTTGAATAGAATTCGAACGAATATATTTATATACGTCGTCGTTAGAATATAAATATTTATATATAATTATAAATAGAATTGAAAATGGCGCGGTAGTTCGATAATTCGATTTCAAACTTCAATTGAATGTACCGGGTGCAAAACAATCCGGATTTTAGTGAAACCAAAAATAATGGAATCTAATAGTGAATATCTTTCCAACGAATCCGAAAAATCAAAAGTTCGTAGCGGGAATCAAAAGATATGTCCAGTTGAAAATTCTGAATAGTCGCTATGGAATTCAGGCCCTTAAAAATGGACATTTTGCAAACGACCTCGGATTTCGACGAAACCAGTTTTGTTGGGTCCGTGATGTAAAATTATTGCTAGATTCCAAATTTCATAATTTTCTGAATCAATATGTGAGCGTGGCAAAGGAAAACGCGTTTGACCTGTTTCAGTTGATTTTAATCGACTGGAAAGTGGCCATTTTTCAAACGGCCTCAGAATTCGATGAAACTAGTTTTGTTAGGACCGTATCGTCAATACGAAGCTAGAAAATATTTTTCTGGAATTTTTCTAGTTAGTATGTGACCCCGGTAATTTGAAATGTACGTTTAAAATTCAATATAAGGACTTAAATGTAATTTCAACGGAAACCGATTGTAACGATCAAACCAGCTTGCGATACATATCCCATTGTGTTCGGAATGGGGGTAAAACGCTATGGACGACAGGCGGTGGGCCTCGTTTCGAGGTCGTATGTAAAAGTCAACCCTTTGGCAAAATTTAATAATTAAATAATAAAATAAAATAAAAAAATAGAATTCCCCTTTTCTCCTTCATTGCCCCCCCCCCCGAATCACTTACCAGAAAACGAAATAGAAGGAAAAAAAAAAAAACCTAACCCTAAGTTCGTCGAGCCGCCGCCTTACCCTTACCGCCGACGAGGACTTCGCCGAACCCCACCGCACGACCTCCTCCCTCCAGGCGACGCAACCCTCGACAAATCGAAGCAGCCCCCAGTCGAAGCCTCCAAACCTCGACGCGACACCCCCCCAGAACCACCGACCACCAACCCTGCTGCCGACGCCTCTTCTTCCCTCCTCCACTTCGAAATCTAGGTGAGCTTTTAGGTTATTTTGTTTTAGTTTTTATTTTGGTTTTGCAGTGAATTAAAAACTGGTTTTTAAGGAAAAAAAAAACTAATTTGTTAAAGCTTTAAAAACTGAATTTTTTTGAAATATATAAACTGATTTTTTTATTTAGGGATTTTAAAACTGAATTTTCTAAAATGTGAAAACTGATTTTTATTTAAGGAAAGAAAAAACTGAATTTCTATAAAGAAGATTTAAAAACTGATTTAAAAAGAAAAGAATTTAAAACCTGATTTTATTTTAAGAAAAAAAGATTTGAACTTTAAAACTGATTTTTATTTAGTAGAAGAAGTAAAAATATGATTTTTATATTTTTAAAGTAATAAAAAATACGATCTTTATATTTTTAAAGTATTAAAAATATAATCTTTACTATATAGAAGTGGTAGAAATATGATTTTTGTCTAGGTAGAGAATTAAAAATATAATTTTTACATGATAGGAATATTAAAAAAAAAATCATCTTTATATGTGTAGAAAAATAAAAATGTGATCTTTATAAAGATGAAATCTTTTTATTTTTATAAAGATGAAATCTTTTTATTTTTATAAAGATGAAATCTTTTTATTTTTATAAAGGCGAAAACTTTATTTTTATAAAGGCGAAAACTTTATTTTTATAAAGGCGAAAACTTTATTTTTGAAAAGGCTAAATCTTTATTTTAGAAAAGGCGAAATCTTCATGTGGAAAATAGCGTGATAAAAATATAATTTTTATATATTGAACACCGTAGTAAAAATCCGATTTTTATATATATTGAATAATGAAGTAAAAATTCGATTTTTACATATGTAGTGGCTACGGGCAACGAAGATGACGAAGATGCAATAGCGAGAAAGATTTCTATCAATGAAGTGCCGTGGAGCTAGGATAGCTATCTGTGAGAACTTCTCACTCTAAAATTCTTTTTCTAGTTATATATATACTAGGATGCAGACGGTGCTTAGTAGCACCCGACACAATCGTCCACAGACCATGGACTTGTTTGTTTGACTGTTTGGTGATTGATTGCGATATTGGTTTGAATGTGGTTTGTGGTGTGAAAAATCGAATCGATAAATTGGTTAGGATTAGACGTGCGCCGTTATAAGGCGAAGGAGTAAGGCTAGGTTAGACTCTTACTCCAAATTTTGTGGTTTGCATAACGAATTGATTTGATTGATGTGTGAATGGCGTGGGCCTTCACTAGACCGGGGATAAGGCTGGGCCTCGTCCCGTTTCTAGTATCGTGCCGTTATGCCGCCGAAATTTTCTAAAATATGTTAGAAAATAAAAATATCATTTTATTGTGTAAATGAATTGAATAGAAATTCATAGGTTGAAATAAAATGTTTTATCGTTAAAAATATAATTTTTAACGTGAATGTGAATAAATGAATAGTTATAAACAAATCGGCCGATTTGTTTGTATATACACTGATTTGACTGATATTGATTGGGTCGATAAATTTCACACATCGCCCAACTGCACAAATAAAATCTGTGTTTGATTGTTTGAAACCCCACACGGGTGTTGGGATGAAATTTGAAGTTCACTCATCCTGATTGATTAAATGTGTCGATCGATTGATTGACAAGCTGCTATAAGCGCTGAATATCTATATTTGATGCTTATACAGTGTAGTGCACTTTGGTTGATGGTTGATTATTTTCAATGCTATTATATACATGTGTTGTATGAAAATCCATATAATTAATTTTATATGGTAATTGATTGGGCCTCATTCTAGTTTTGAAAAAGAAATATTTGAAATAAAATATTTGAAAATAAAGGAATATATGAAGCCGTGTTGATTAGATTGACGCCATTTTGACGTGATCGATATTTATATCGATTTTAAAACGATTTCGAAATGAATCGATTTTAAAACGATTTCGAAATGAATCGATTTTAAAACGATTTCGAAATGAATCGATTTTAAAACGATTTCGAAATGAATCGAATTTAAAACGATTTCGAAATGAATTGAATTGAAAACGATTTCGAAATGAATTGAATTGAAAACGATTTCGAATTGAATTGAATTGAAAACGATTTCGAAATGAATTGAATTGAAAACGATTTCGAAATGAATTGAATTGAAAACGATTTCGAAATGAATTGAATTGAAAACGATTTCGAAATGAATTGAATTGAAAACGATTTCGAAATGAATTGAATTGAAAACGATTTCGAAATGAATTGAATTGAAAACGATTTCGAAATGAATTGAATTGAAAGCGAATTGAAATGAATTCAAATTGAATTGAAATTTGAATGGAAGAGAAATGAATTTTAAAACGAATTTATAAAGAAGAATTCAATTTTGATTTGAATTGAAATGGAAGTTGAGATGCTTTTGAAACGAATATTAAAACTATTTGTATAATTCGTTTTAAATAGAAATCGACGAAGTATATATTATATATATTATATATATAATATAATGGCCTGAATAGAACGCGCCGCGCCGCGGCAGTTCGTGAATTTCGACCATTTATTTCAAACGGACATTGCGGGAGATCCGACCGTCGGATGCTCCTAAAACCGGAACCGTTGGGTTCGTATCGAAAAGAGCTTTCTAATAAATGTTAGAAATTTGAAATCTAACGGTTGGATTTGGAGATACGTCCAAATCAAATTCGAAAAAGGTCGCTGTAAGTGCAGTTCGATGGCCGTTAATGGAAATCGACTGTACGGGCCTTGATAAAATTATTAAAAATAGTAATAATTTGTGTAAAATCATAAGAAATGATTTGTGAAAGTTTGGGATGAAAAACTCCATATTTGAAAAGATAAAAATAGATTTTTATCGAAATGAACTAGTTTTGAACTAGAATTATAATTCTATTTATTTTTAAATAAATAAATTGAATTTGAAATGGTTTTGAAAATAACCAAAATTTCCAATGATTGCATTGGAGTGGATTTGAATCGAAATTGTCTTCGGAATATTTCGATGTTGGAATTCGTGATATTAAAGGTGTTGTTATGGAAATTTGAAAGATATATATTTGTATCGTTATTTCCAATACGACATTTGTTAGTTGTAGAATTCGATATTGAATATAAGCCGATATATTTTCTATTCAGAGCCTTGTATTGAATATCGAATGTGATTTGGGTTTGTCGTGAATGGTGTCTTCACTAACACTGTTCTTGAACCCAGTTGAGAAAAGATTAAATCTTTTTATTTAGATTTAATGAAGTGTACCAATTAAATAATATTTAATTGAAATTGAATTGATATTGATTTTTGGGTTTATCGTGAACAGTGTTTTAAATAACACTCGTTCTTTAACCCGATAATTAATGGAATGTGATTTTGGGTTTATCGTGAACCGTGTTTTAAATGACACTGATTCTTTAACCCAGTCGAAGATTAAAACTAAGTGGAGTTTTAATGAATCTTTAATTAGATTGAAATGATCGAAAGTGGAGTATCACCAGTTTTGCTCCAGGCGATAGTTAAATCTTTAATTAGATTTAAACGCGAAATGGTAATTGAATTTACCGATAACACTGTGGTGTTAGATATGAAGTATTACCAGTTTTACTTCATGGGATAAATAGGTTGGGATGGGAAAATTAAAATAAATGATTACTTCGGTAAGGTTCGCTAATCCCGACTAGTTTGAATTGAGATTCAAAAAGAGAATAAAGAATAAATTGAAGGAATTTATCTTGGATAAAATTAATGGGAACATTTCCCTATGAATGTGAAATTTAGAAACTAACTGTCGGTTGGCCAAGCAGAATGGTTTTCTGGATATTGATCTGATGTTGGTTTCGGCCTTCGGGGTTAATATTTGGGAAATTATTCTCTTGATTAATTTACGGTTAGTGACTGATGAATTGGAATGAGGCGTATGTTGTGTTTGTGTAACACTTTTATAATATATACGCGAGTTATTCAGAAAGACCGGGTTTAACCCATTCTGAATAACTGATTCGACGTGGTGTCGAAGATGAAGACGATGGTCGAAGACCGGAAGTCTTCATGTCGTTTGGGTGATTACTGATGATCTTGATTGGGCTGTACACCCAAGAAGATGGAAACAGTTAGGGATCGTCCAGACGTACTTGGAGATCGATGGATATGCGTGGTACTAGGTGCCTCCGGTTTCGTTCAGACCCAGAACGGACTTGTAAATGGACTGTGTGTCTGACATTGGATTTTAGTCCGTGCGATTGATTTCTATTAAATATATATCTGCTTGGCGGCGGAGAATTTATTCTCTTGCTTAACGCCCTTCTCTGAGACGTACGAGCTCAGGGGTTATATATTGATGGATATCAAACGCATGGAGTGAATTGCCTGTGTGGCATGCCTAAGTGGCAATTGATCGAGGCTTCTGTTGAAAATCAAAGTCTTGTGGTGATGATCAAAGCACGGCCTTTGTGGCGTAGCTTTGTGTAACGTTTGCTTCGCGAGTTTCGCACCCCGATTGTGAACCAAAAACGGGAGAGGACCTCAGGGAGGGCATGCGTTTCTTTCTAGTTAGAAGTGGCGTCAGTGGTTTTACACGCCGTGACAAGTTTGACTTATGTGGTTGTTGCTGTTGCGAGGCGCCTCGGATTGATCGGTCGTTCTCGAACTGATGGAGTCATTTAGTTGGCTCGTTTACGCCCCAAAGGGCGGGGAAACGTATTGTTCAGGCACTATAATCCACATCGGTGGACCGGCCCTGACGATCGAAGGGGCAGTTGCGGCTATTCCGGTGGCTCGGGCTAGAGAGTCACGAATCGGTTGAGGACTATCTTTTGCCTCGGTTCATAGACGGAAATCCAATTTCCAAATACGTGACATTTGCGGTTTTATTTGTAAACCTATATATGGCGACATAGTGGCATGGGACGCTCATGTCGCCTATGATTGATACTTATGATTTGAAGTTGTTTTATACACTATGCACTTATAATAGTATCAAATGATTTGTTTTAAACATATCAAGCATTCTTTGGCTGTTATAAGGGAAAACCCTATCCCCCGGCTTGCGTTGCATTGTGTGATAGGACCTGGGTCTTATAACAGCTTCATTTTTCTTTATTTAGCATTGCGCTGTTTGTTTTATGCACTGGTATTCTTGGGAGGAAACCCGTTCCGTGTTATACGGCGTGGTCCCTTGATTTACCTAATGATTTAAAATAAAGATTAACTGTTTTAGTTCTCACACCAGTCACATGACTGACCTGGAGTTTATTGTTTTAACCTAAACTCTGGGTGCCCCTATTTTGACACGGGCAGCTAGCAGTTTTGGTTTTGCAGATTTATATTCACAGGATCCTGGTTTACAGCTGGAACGATATCCGGAAAGCTTTGTATCCGTATATCTACTTCTAGTTGTGTATTGTATTATTTTCCGCTGCTATGGATTTAAATGTAATTTAAATCTCTGATATTTCTGTGTAATATTTATTCATTTATACTCTGTATATTCTTGTAATCTGATGCATTGTTGTAATATACAATGAAACGTTCTTCTGTATGCGTTCTGTTTTGTCCTGTTCTCAAACGATAGGGCGTTTCGAACGGCCTGGATCGGTTTAGCGACTGGTTCGGACCGAGCGAAATTCCTTGCCGTCACAGTTGGTATCAGAGCTTTGGTTTACAAAGCAGAGAACAAGGCACATTAGAACTATACGAAAGAATTCATCAGATATTGGATTAGTAATATCCAATTAGAATACTCGTTAGAGATT
The DNA here is from genome assembly GCA_030737875.1 of Allium sativum. Lineage (NCBI taxonomy): Eukaryota > Viridiplantae > Streptophyta > Magnoliopsida > Asparagales > Amaryllidaceae > Allium > Allium sativum. The sequence goes on along the minus strand of CM060913.1, from coordinate 83,244,404 downwards.
GGATCAGTAGTATCCTAGAACGAGTGTGAAGAGTAAAGTTTTAAAATAAAAATGAAAACAAAATTTGTTTTGCAAATCTAAATCACTTAATCGTATTTGATTATTTATTTATATTGATTAGGATAGTCCAATATATAAAGATTTTTCGTATGCGCCTAGCTAGCGTCTATTCGAAGTTTTAATATACTGGATAGATATAGAATCACACTCTAGACGCCCGGAGATGATTCTGATGATAGTTCGAACATCATCAGAATTGGTATTCGTGTTTCGAAGGTGTGATATCTATATATTTCCTATTGACTGGTGTGAGAACCAAAAATTAGATAAGGCCTATTGTTGTGATTTGGCATCAAAAACATGATTTTTGTATATGTATCAAAATTATGAATTTGAAACTCTAATTCACAAATTGATTGATGTTTGTGTTGTTTGTTTAATTGTTTGCTAATTTTGAACCATTACATCTAATTGTAACAAATATTGAATTGTATTGAAATTTGGTCGCATTTGCTTGCATACATATATATCATTGAACAGGTCATAGCAAGGAGGCTAGAGCAGAGAATAAAATTTGTTTGCCCGACAAATAGGTACATGTTTACTACATAATTTCCTGTTTCGTTTGGGTGGTGATGATTTTGTGAGCCTATTGGCTAGCCGCTTGGCTTTTTCTTTTTCTTTTTGAGATCTGAAGGACCGGGGAAGCTATTTGAAATTCCCCGATGCTCCCGGTGCAGGGGAGGTTATGGCGAAATTTTTCGAAAATTTAGGGTGTTAGCCAAATTTTTGAAATTTTGAAAATTCTCAGAAACTAAAGAGTTGGAGAATAGAAGCCAGATCGAACGTAGTGTTGAATAATCAAACCACTTTCGACTTTGTTCCTTTTCGGGGACGAAAAGTTTTAAGTGGGGGAGATTGTAACAACCCGGAAAATCTGGGCCAGTTTAAAATTTTTATTTTGGCAATTTTAGCGAATTTTGAATATTCAAAATGAATTATTTTAAATAATATCGTCGAAAAATTTATTTTGAATAGAATTCGAACGAATATATTTATATACGTCGTCGTTAGAATATAAATATTTATATATAATTATAAATAGAATTGAAAATGGCGCGGTAGTTCGATAATTCGATTTCAAACTTCAATTGAATGTACCGGGTGCAAAACAATCCGGATTTTAGTGAAACCAAAAATAATGGAATCTAATAGTGAATATCTTTCCAACGATTCCGAAAAATCAAAAGTTCGTAGCGGGAATCAAAAGATATGTCCAGTTGAAAATTCTGAATAGTCGCTATGGAATTCAGGCCCTTAAAAATGGACATTTTGAAAACGATCTCGGATTTCGACGAAACCAGTTTTGTTGGGTCCGTGATGTAAAATTATTGCTAGATTCCAAATTTCATAATTTTCTGAATCAATATGTGAGCGTGGCAAAGGAAAACGTGTTTGACCTGTTTCAGTTGATTTTAATCGACTGGAAAGTGGCCATTTTTCAAACGGCCTCAGAATTCGACGAAACTAGTTTTGTTAGGACCGTATCGTCAATACGAAGCTAGAAAATATTTTTCTGGAATTTTTCTAGTTAGTATGTGACCCCGGTAATTTGAAATGTACGTTTAAAATTCAATATAAGGACTTAAATGTAATTTCAACGGAAACCGATTGTAACGATCAAACCAGCTTGCGATACATATCCCATTGTGTTCGGAATGGGGCTAAAACGCTATGGACGACAGGCGGTGGGCCTCGTTTCGAGGTCGTATGTAAAAGTCAACCCTTTGGCAAAATTTAATAATTAAATAATAAAATAAAATAAAATAAAAAAATAGAATTCCCCTTTTCTCCTTCATTGCCCCCCCCCCTCGAATCACTTACCAGAAAACGAAATAGAAGAAAAAAAAAACCTAACCGTAAGTTCGTCGAGCCGCCGCCTTACCCTTACCGCCGACGAGGACTTCGCCGAACCCCACCGCACGACCTCCTCCCTCTAGGCGACGCAACCCTCGACAAATCGAAGCAGCCCCCAGTCGAAGCCTCCGAACCTCGACGCGACACCCCCCCAAAACCACCGACCACCAACCCTGCTGCCGACGCCTCTTCTTCCCTCCACTTCGAAATCTAGGTGAGCTTTTAGGTTATTTTGTTTTAGTTTTTATTTTGGTTTTGCAGTGAATTAAAAACTGGTTTTTAAGGAAAAAAAAAACTAATTTGTTAAAGCTTTAAAAACTGAATTTTTTTGAAATATATAAACTGATTTTTTTATTTAGGGATTTTAAAACTGAATTTTCTAAAATGTGAAAACTGATTTTTATTTAAGGAAAGAAAAAACTGAATTTCTATAAAGAAGATTTAAAAACTGATTTAAAAAGAAAAGAATTTAAAACCTGATTTTCTTTTAAGAAAAAAAGATTTGAACTTTAAAACTGATTTTTATTTAGTAGAAGAAGTAAAAATATGATTTTTATATTTTTAAAGTAATAAAAAATACGATCTTTATATTTTTAAAGTATTAAAAATATAATCTTTACTATATAGAAGTGGTAGAAATATGATTTTTGTCTAGGTAGAGAATTAAAAATATAATTTTTACATGATAGGAATATTAAAAAAAATATCATCTTTATATGTGTAGAAAAATAAAAATGTGATCTTTATAAAGATGAAATCTTTTTATTTGTATAAAGATGAAATCTTTTTATTTTTATAAAGGCGAAAACTTTATTTTTATAAAGGCGAAAACTTTATTTTTATAAAGGCGAAAACTTTATTTTTGAAAAGGCTAAATCTTTATTTTAGAAAAGGCGAAATCTTCATGTGGAAAATAGCGTGATAAAAATATAATTTTTATATATTGAACACCGTAGTAAAAATCCGATTTTTATATATATTGAATAATGAAGTAAAAATTCGATTTTTACATATGTAGTGGCTACGGGCAACGAAGATGACGAAGATGCGATAGCGAGAAAGATTTCTATCAATGAAGTGCCGTGGAGCTAGGATAGCTATCTGTGAGAACTTCTCACTCTAAAATTCTTTTTCTAGTTATATATATACTAGGATGCAGACGGTGCTTAGTAGCACCCGACACAATCGTCCACAGACCATGGACTTGTTTGTTTGACTGTTTGGTGATTGATTGCGATATTGGTTTGAATGTGGTTTGTGGTGTGAAAAATCGAATCGATAAATTGGTTAGGATTAGACGTGCGCCGTTATAAGGCGAAGGAGTAAGGCTAGGTTAGACTCTTACTCCAAATTTTGTGGTTTGCATAACGAATTGATTTGATTGATGTGTGAATGGTGTGGGCCTTCACTAGACCAGGGATAAGGCTAGGCCTCGTCCCGTTTCTAGTATCGTGCCGTTATGCCGCCGAAATTTTCTAAAATATGTTAGAAAATAAAAATATCATTTTATTGTTTAAATGAATTGAATAGAAATTCATAGGTTGAAATAAAATGTTTTATCGTTAAAAATATAATTTTTAACGTGAATGTGAATAAATGAATAGTTATAAACAAATCGGCCGATTTGTTTGTATATACACTGATTTGACTGATATTGATTGGGTCGATAAATTTCACACATCGCCCAACTGCACAAATAAAATCTGTGTTTGATTGTTTGAAACCCCACACGGGTGTTGGGATGAAATTTGAAGTTCACTCATCCTGATTGATTAAATGTGTCGATCGATTGATTGACAAGCTGCTATAAGCGCTGAATATCTATATTTGATGCTTATACAGTGTAGTGCACTTTGGTTGATGGTTGATTATTTTCAATGCTATTATATACATGTGTTGTATGAAAATCCATATAATTAATTTTATATGGTAATTGATTGGGCCTCATTCCAGTTTTGAAAAAGAAATATTTGAAATAAAATATTTGAAAATAAAGGAATATATGAAGCCGTGTTGATTAGATTGACGCCATTTTGACGTGATCGATATTTATATCGATTTTAAAACGATTTCGAAATAAATCGATTTTAAAACGATTTCGAAATAAATCGATTTTAAAACGATTTCGAAATAAATCGATTTTAAAACGATTTCGAAATGAATTGAATTGAAAACGATTTCGAAATGAATTGAATTGAAAACGATTTCGAAATGAATTGAATTGAAAACGATTTCGAAATGAATTGAATTGAAAACGATTTCGAAATGAATTGAATTGAAAACGATTTCGAAATGAATTGAATTGAAAACGATTTCGAAATGAATTGAATTGAAAACGATTTCGAAATGAATTGAATTGAAAACGATTTCGAAATGAATTGAATTGAAAGCGAATTGAAATGAATTCAAATTGAATTGAAATTTGAATTGATGAGAAATGAATTTTAAAACGAATTTATAAAGAAGAATTCAATTTTGATTTGAATTGAAATGGAAGTTGAGATGCTTTTGAAACGAATATTAAAACTATTTATATAATTCGTTTTAAATAGAAATCGACGAAGTATATATTATATATATTATATATATAATATAATGGCCTGAATAGAACGCGCCGCGCCGCGGCAGTTCGTGAATTTCGACCATTTATTTCAAACGGACATTGCGGGAGATCTGACCGTCGGATGCTCCTAAAACCGGAACCGTTGGGTTCGTATCGAAAAGAGCTTTCTAATAAATGTTAGAAATTTGAAATCTAACGGTTGGATTTGGAGATACGTCCAAATCAAATTCGAAAAAGGTCGCTGTAAGTGCAGTTCGATGGCCGTTAATGGAAATCGACTGTACGGGCCTTGATAAAATTATTAAAAATAGTAATAATTTGTGTAAAATCATAAGAAATGATTTGTGAAAGTTTGGGATGAAAAACTCCATATTTGAAAAGATAAAAATAGATTTTTATCGAAATGAACTAGTTTTGAACTAGAATTATAATTCTATTTATTTTTAAATAAATAAATTGAATTTGAAATGGTTTTGAAAATAACCAAAATTTCCAATGATTGCATTGGAGTGGATTTGAATCGAAATTGTCTTCGGAATATTTCGATGTTGGAATTCGTGATATTACAGGTGTTGTTATGGAAATTTGAAAGATATATATTTGTATCGTTATTTCCAATACGACATTTGTTAGTCGTAGAATTCGATATTGAATATAAGCCGATATATTTTCTATTCAGAGCCTTGTATTGAATATCGAATGTGATTTGGGTTTGTCGTGAATGGTGTCTTCACTAACACTGTTCTTGAACCCAGTTGAGAAAAGATTAAATCTTTTTATTTAGATTTAATGAAGTGTACCAATTAAATAATATTTAATTGAAATTGAATTGATATTGATTTTTGGGTTTATCGTGAACAGTGTTTTAAATAACACTCGTTCTTTAACCCGATAATTAATGGAATGTGATTTTGGGTTTATCGTGAACCGTGTTTTAAATGACACTGATTCTTTAACCCAGTCGAAGATTAAAACTAAGTGGAGTTTTAATGAATCTTTAATTAGATTGAAATGATCGAAAGTGGAGTATCACCAGTTTTGCTCCAGGCGATAGTTAAATCTTTAATTAGATTTAAACGCGAAATGGTAATTGAATTTACCGATAACACTGTGGTGTTAGATATGAAGTATTACCAGTTTTACTTCATGGGATAAATAGGTTGGGATGGGAAAATTAAAATAAATGATTACTTCGGTAAGGTTCGCTAATCCCGACTAGTTTGAATTGAGATTCAAAAAGAGAATAAAGAATAAATTCAAGGAATTTATCTTGGATAAAATTAAAGGGAACATTTCCCTATGAATGTGAAATTTAGAAACTAACTGTCGGTTGGCCAAGCAGAATGGTTTTCTGGATATTGATCTGATGTTGGTTTCGGCCTTCGGGGTTAATATTTGGGAAATTATTCTCTTGATTAATTTACGGTTAGTGACTGATGAATTGGAATGAGGCGTATGTTGTGTTTGTGTAACACTTTTATAATATATACGCGAGTTATTCAGAAAGACCGGGTTTAACCCATTCTGAATAACTGATTCGACGTGGTGTCGAAGATGAAGACGATGGTCGAAGACCGGAAGTCTTCATGTCGTTTGGGTGATTACTGATGATCTTGATTGGGCTGTACACCCAAGAAGATGGAAACAGTTAGGGATCGTCCAGACGTACTTGGAGATCGATGGATATGCGGGGTACTAGGTGCCTCCAGTTTTGTTCAGACCCAGAACGGACTTGTAAATGGACTGTGTGTCTGACATTGGATTTTGGTCCGTGCGATTGATTTCTATTAAATATATATCTGCTTGGCGGCGGAGAATTTATTCTCTTGCTTAACGCCCTTCTCTGAGACGTACGAGCTCAGGGGTTATATATTGATGGATATCAAACGCATGGAGTGAATTGCCTGTGTGGCATGCCTAAGTGGCAATTGATCGAGGCTTCTGTTGAAAAGCAAAGTCTTGTGGTGATGATCAAAGCACGGCCTTTGTGGCGTAGCTTTGTGTAACGTTTGCTTCGCGAGTTTCGCACCCCGGTTGTGAACCAAAAACGGGAGAGGACCTCAGGGAGGGCATGCGTTTCTTTCTCGTTAGAAGTGGCGTCAGTGGTTTTACACGCCCTGACGAGTTTGACTTATGTGGTTGTTGCTGTTGCGAGGCGCCTCGGATTGATCGGTCGTTCTCGAACCGATGGAGTCATTTAGTTGGCTCGTTTACGCCCCAAAGGGCGGGGAAACGTATTGTTCAGGCACTATAATCCACATCGGTGGACCGGCCCTGACGATCGAAGGGGCAGTTGCGGCTGTTCCGGTGGCTCGGGCTAGAGAGTCACGAATCGGTTGAGGACTATCTTTTGCCTCGGTTCATAGACGGAAATCCAATTTCCAAATACGTGACATTTGCGGTTTTATTTGTAAACCTATATATGGCGACATAGTGGCATGGGACGCTCATGTCGCCTATGATTGATACTTATGATTTGAAGTTGTTTTATACACTATGCACTTATAATAGTATCAAATGATTTGTTTTAAACGTATCAACCATTCTTTGGCTGTTATAAGGGAAAACCCTATCCCCCGGCTTGCGTTGCATTGTGTGATAGGACCTGGGTCTTATAACAGCTTCATTTTTCTTTATTTAGCATTGTGCTGTTTGTTTTATGCACTGGTATTCTTGGGAGGAAACCCGTTCCGTGTTATACGGCGTGGTCCCTTGATTTACCTAATGATTTAAAATAAAGATTAACTGTTTTAGTTCTCACACCAGTCACATGACTGACCTGGAGTTTATTGTTTTAACCTAAACTCTGGGTGCCCCTATTTTGACACGGGCAGCTAGCAGTTTTGGTTTTGCAGATTTATATTCACAGGATCCTGGTTTACAGCTGGAACGATATCCGGAAAGCTTTGTATCCGTATATCTACTTCTAGTTGTGTATTGTATTATTTTCCGCTGCTATGGATTTAAATGTAATTTAAATCTCTGATATTTCTGTGTAATATTTATTCATTTATACTCTGTATATTCTTGTAATCTGATGCATTGTTGTAATATACAATGAAATGTTCTTCTGTATGCGTTCTGTTTTGTCCTGTTCTCAAACGATAGGGCGTTTCGAACGGCCTGGATCGGTTTAGCGACTGGTTCGGACCGAGCGAAATTCCTTGCCGTCACAGATGGTAGGATATACATTCTTCTTGACTTGAAGATTTCGGGGACGAAATCCTTTAAGGAGAGGAGAATGTAACACCCTGTATTTCTATGTTTACCAAAGTAATGAATCAATGGATACTTAATTTTAAAATTAATAATTAAGGGAAACGGGTTATGCCATTGCGTTCATCTCGGAATTCTGCTTGGGATAGAGTCCGAGTTTGCATGAATCGGACTCCGTATGAAGAAGTTATGGAGTTCAGAAGATTTCATGTTTAAACAGAAAATTATATAATTTAATAACTAAATAAACAAAATAGTTCAAATTTCAAAATCACGTAAATTAGCAGGTCGGGAAAATTCCCGCCCATAGGGGTTGACTCCTCCTGGGGGTGTTGACCCCCCAAGAGGGGTGTCGACCCCCATAGGGGTCGACCCCCTCGCCCAGATCCAAACAGTAGCGATTTTCTGATCTGTTGCTGAGTCAATAGGGCATAGGTGGCAATTTCTAGATAGCTCTATCTAGTTTGGACGGTTTTGATTGCTCCTAGATTGATCTAACGGCTCACATAATTCTAAACCTCTACAAAAGCAACCCCAATCCTTAACCCTAAACCAAACAATTTCATTCCAAGGAGTCACCATGCTGTCCATGGTCAACCTAGCATAGTCACCATTCTTCTCCAACTAGGAAGCAAACTTGAAAGCAAGTCAGAAGCTATGAATCAAATCTAAATTAGAGAATCGATAGTCTACGTCAAGGGATTGCTTTTCAGTTTCAGAAAACAGATCCCAGAAAACAAGATTTTTCTTTGTAAGTCCTGCTATTATTTAGATGTGAACAATTAAAAGTTATGATTTGTAATAAAGTGAAAACTAGAGTTGTGCCTAGTTGTAAGATAATGGTGATGCTGATTCATGTCTATTCTTGTAACGATTCATGCCAAATTTATATGACACATATTTAGATAGATCCTTATTATTTTATGTTGTGGGAATGGTACATGCTCCTTTCTTTTCCCTTTTGTATATAAGTTAGGCTAAGTTGTGAGCCTAACATTCTATGTGAATTTTGCGAACGTATAACGGGGGTAACATTGGGGAAAACCTTAAATTTCAAATTATTGGCATAGTTTGGCTCATAATCATATAAATGATTAGTGGCATAAATTGGCATAATTTATATACCTAAAAATTATGAACATGATTTAGTGGGTAAATGGAGCATGACTTGAATGGCAATAATTGTGGATAATTTACATAAAAATATGAAGGGTAAATATGTAAAATAAGTTAAAGACAAATATGCCTAACCTGAGGTTAAATTGAGTTACGGTGTAAGACTGCCCAGAACCGCACGACACATCCAGCAACCGTAACAATATAGATCTAATGTGAGAGGTTAGCGCATCAAGCCCAAAAGAACCTGAGGTTAGATTGAGTAGCGGTGTAAGGCTGCCCGGAACCGACCGGCACATCCAGCGACCGCAACAATACATATCTAATGTGAGTGATTGATGCTTTAATGAATGAATTAAAGCTAAGACAGGAATGGTAGGGTTAAGTTAATTAAGGCAACACTTAACCAATACAACATGTTAACTAAAATGATGGTTGGGGTTAGGTTAATTTGAGAACACTTAACCATTTTAACATGTTGATTAGGAAACCCTAGTAATGGGGACCCATTTCAGCAGTAACCCACATAGATGTATCATGGTACCCTGAACTAGGCAGGGTGGGGCACGATTACTGGGCTGATTATATGCAGTCAAAACAACGGCGAGTGGTGCGTCAGTGTAGGTTCCAGCCGAGTGCGGGCGTGCACGTACTCCGAAGTGGAAAAAGCAGGCACTAGGCATCAGTAGTTATACACTGTGCATCTTGAATTGTGTCGGGTTGCCACCATAGGATTTGATACACCCCATGGTGGGGCCAGCAAAGGTATCTACAATCAAGCGGGGCCAAATGACACAAGTAGAAAACGTATACGAGTAGGAGCCGATCGATAAAGGGGATCATTCATCTTGAACACATGGTGCTAGTTGAATCACTTGTAAGTAGGTGCGGAGAAATAGTAATGAGTGCGATAGCATATTCAGTTTTATTATCTTATTTCTGGGGCGCTGTCCTAGGTTCAGTTTATTCATGTCATAATCCTTTTTCCTGTTTACATGCTAAATAATCGCTGGACATACCAGAATCATGTCTGACCCATTTCCTTTCGTCTTCTTTTCTTCCGTCCCCCTCCCCCTTCCCCCCCGGTCCGCAGGGAGGGAATACTTCAGCTTAGCTCGGACCATTTCTAGCTTGAAGAGAGTAGATGTATTGCTTGGATTCTCTTTCCTTGGGCTATGGCTTTGGGTACTCCCTTATTGTGGATTTATGCTGCCTTATTGTTATTTTATGCTTCTTTACGTTTTAATCAAGATAGAGATTTTGTTGTAATAATTTGGAAGTTGGTTTGAGATAGTTGTTGTAATGCTTTAACTAAACCACGTACTTATGAAATAAATTTAGTTTTTTTTTTCCGCTGTTCATATGTCTGTCTTGTAAATTATCTGTATCTTTTACCTGTAATGCTCCACCGATGTTAAGGCATTCCCTTTGTGAGTGACCTTAACAATGGTAGGGTGTTTCAAATGTCCTTGCACTGGTGTGCTTGAGAGAATGTAGTTCAATTCCATGAAAATGAGGCCCTAGGGCATTTTTATAGATGTTCATGGATCGAGGTTGGCTAAGGCACGTGGCAACATCTCCGGAGGTCACGAAGTAATCATTAGATCATGTTTAGGTGGTTAAATAGGTCTCTAGAAAATGTCGAGTCGAACTCGGCATATCCTGGTTTAGCATAGTTGAATAGGGTATGTCGAGCTGGAGTTGATCTTATTGGTGGTGATGACATGGCATACCGAGTCGGGCTTAATCCAACCCATTTCACCAATCTGGGCTACTCGAGCTAAAGTTGCTCGAGCCAGAGTGCGCTGTGACATGGAAAGTTTTGAGCTGACATAGCCGAGTTGGGCTGTCAAACTGAAAATTCAAACTTCTCATATCAATATCTTCGAGAGATTTGATACTTCAATCAAGAGTATTTGGGTTCATCCAAGCCCATTCCCAAGTCCTAAGCACTTCGATAGCCGAAAATCCAATATGTGATTGCCTTGTGAAAAGGCGGACCAACACTTAACGCTCGAAACATTTCTTGCGGTGGAAGACGTATTTTGAAAAATCTAGAAGTCCATAGAAAACCAAAGAAGTCTGAATATAAATCCAATAATTGAAGACCAGAAATCCATGGCCACGCCAGATTGCAATAATAGAACACCAAAAATCCATGGTCACGTCAGACCATATTAATAGAAAACCACAATCACTTCGGATTGTATTATTAGAATGCCATGATCACTTTAGATCATATTAATACATAATTAGAAATCCGTAATTCTAGTAAAATCCCATTATCTCTCCGGATCATAATATTATAGAAACCAATAGAATCTAACGATCTCTCCAGATCATAATATAAGAGAAATCCAAATCCAAGAAAACCATAGCCTCGTCGGGCCAATCCAATGCGAATATAATTCTTACTTGCAAATAAAAAAACAAACTATTTTACCAAGTATTGACAAAACCATTCACCTTCCTCAAGCATAGTCCATACTTGGAAATCCACGTTAAGTATAGTTTGTACTCGAGTTTCGATTGATTTATCTTGCCAAGTCCTGACAAGACAACTCAACCCTTCAAGCATAGTACATACTTGGAAATTCAAGATCAAATGATCTTACCAAGTCTTGACAGGATAGCCTAATCCTTCAAACACAATCAATGTTTGGGAATCCATTTACTAAAATTCATAATTGCTACAGAATCAAACATAATACAAAGTCTATCGTTGGACGCAGAGCACGGCTGGAAATTAAATCCTAATCTCATACACGATTTAGCTAACTTAGTTGTTTCTATTACAAAGAAAGAGGATGGTTTATTGACTGTAAAGAGTATGCCTAAGGATAACTATGATTGGCGTGCATGGGTAGGCAGGTGTAGCCATCCAAAATGCCTAAAAATAAAAGAAAACAAATATATTGGAAATCCAACGTCGATTGTGGACCAGTCACGCGAGTCCAATTCAGGCCCGTTTTCTTTTTGGGAAGCAGCAGGAGGTTGCACCTATTTCGTTTGTACAATTTATTTCCTAACTTAGTGTGTCATCTCTCAACTTCTAACACACTCTTCAAATATGTCACGTAGATGTCTGCATTCGCTTGTCTTATGACCATCCATTTCGTGAAATAAGCAATGTTTTCCAGACTTTCGCTCTTTCTGCGTTGGCTACCTCCTGAGAGACATCTAAAATGGAGTAACTTCACGCATTTCCAAATAGATATTGTAACATTCCACACTTTTTTAAGCCCAAATTATGACAAAAATCGAAACTTGGACACATCCTAGCATGAAGTGTGTAAATCTGGTACCTGCAAATAAATGAGTATAAGAATAATTATAGTATGATAAAATAACCCACAATAGAAACAAAATAGGATAGAACGGTATTAACTCAAGTAACTATCTTATAAAAGTGAGTCACCATGTCAATACCGAGCATGGGAGAGAACGAGAACCGAAAACCAAACTTAGACACGTGTGGGAACCTAATCTTCTCTAGAAAACCTGGGAGATTGCAGTGAGGAAGGGGTCGGAACAACAAGTTTTGTTGAATTAGAAAAGTACAACACATATTACAATAAAAAGATGTATCCCATTTGGTTAAACCAAAGATATATGCCTACCAAGGCTAGCGATTCCAACCTAACCTTGTAAAAATTTACGCACGACTCTAACTACCCTTCCCAACGTATTATTCCCATCGAATCGAAACAAAGATAGAACGTTTACGCATTCGTTTATGAAGCCTTTAGACTAATTATTAAACTGAGAAGTTAGATCCTAATTACGGAGTTTATTTACACATGTGTGTATAATTAGCCACTTAACACCTCACCATCAATGATAGATAGGGTGGATTCTCTCGATTACTTAAGACCCTAGGCGGACCTGTTGGTCATTCAATACCGCTCTATGATTTACTCAACCTTATATTAAACTATAGGACACTAGCTATAGGGCCCTACTAGTTAAGGCTTTAGTCATTCACGCTTATAAACCAATGGCCCACATAAGGCGAGAGATAGTAAGCAGACACTTAAGATCACTTGGTGGAGGTTCCCTTACTATCTAGCTAACCTTATTGGAAAATCTTTTAGACGCTTAATATTCCCGTAGTATAGGTAGCCCTATTGAATAACCATACTGGACATTTTTGAAACTAGGTTTAGGTAGGAATCACACACCATTTAACACCCTTAACTGGATGACCTATTCCCAGGTGGACTCCTCGACCCAAAACCACTTAAGATTCAAGGAAATGGACCATTCACGAAGATTATCAAGCTCATGCCAAATTAGCCTTTTAACGCTTCTATTTATGGGAGGTGGGCTACGCAATCACTTAATACCTTTTTATAGTGGATCTAATCACTTAATATGTAACACCACACTTTTCTGAGCCTAAATTTTGATAAAAATAAAAACTTGAACACATCCAAGCTGGATTGTGTAAATCTAGTACTTGCAAATAACTGAGCATGAGCATAATCAAAGTACGATAAAAGAAAACTCATAGCGGAAACAAAATAGGATAGACTAGTTTAACCCAAGTAACTACCTTTTCAAGTAAATCACTTTGCCAATACCGAGCATGAGAGAAAACAAGGATCGAAAGCCAAACTTAAACACCTGTGAAAACCCTACCTTCTCTAGAAAACTTAGGTAGTTTTAATGAGGAAGGGGGGGTCAGAACAACAAGATTCTGGTGAATATGAAATGCATAACGCAGATTATAATACACGGATGTATCCTGTTTGGTTCAACCCAAGATGTGTACCTACCAAAGTTAGTAATTCTAGCCTAACCTTGTAAATATTTACGCATCACTCTAACTACCCTTTTCCCAAGGTAGTATTTCCAAAGTATAATACCGAGATAGAACGTATACGCATATATTTGTGAAGCCTTTATACCAGAACATGGCTGGTTACTTAATCGAGGGTAGACCCCTAATTATGGAGTTTCTATATATAAATTTTCACTCGCTCATCCTTTATTATTTAACGCCTCATTATTAATGATAAATAGGGTGGATTCTGCCTAATCGTTTAAGATCTTAGAAGGACCTGTTGGTCACTTATTGTAATGACCCGCATTGTCAGGGGTATTATAATTAATTTATTTAATTATATATATCGTGATGTAGTGAATTAAATAGAGGTTTAATTAAATAATATGGAATATTTAATTAAATTAAATAACTAAATAATATATTTAATTCAGAAATAATCAAAATATTGGAAATCACAATATTCTGTGAACTGGGTCATCCCCAAGATTTAATTCAGCTTAGAGTTGAATTATATTGACGAATATATTCAATCGACGACAGTTTGAATGTATAATTATATTATAATTAAAATCGAGCTTGAAATGGCGCTGCAGTTCGCGATTTGGCGATTTGAATTCAACTGAATGTACAGGATTCGTTTTAAGCTGGATTTCTGTGAAACAAGAAATGTGTGGAGCTGGTGGAGTATATTTTTCTAGTGGAAGAGAAAAATCAGGATTTCGTCGTGTAGATTTTGAGATATGTCCAAATCAAATTTTAAAATAGTCGCTATAGAAAATCGTTATTTAATTATAGGCATTTAAAATAGCCATTTTGCAAACGGACTCTGTTATCGATGAAACCAGTTTCATTGGGACCGTAACGTTAAATTTTTGTAGGGTATTGAATTGTGTGGCAAACCGACCTCGTATGTGGCCACGGTAACTGTAAACACCCGTTCATCTTAATTTAATTAATTAAATTGAATAGAGAGATATTTGAGTGTAACTGGAGCAGACGATCGAATTAAGCCACGAAACCAGTTCCGTTGAGTTCGTATCGTCATTTAGAGTCAGAAAACATATATAGTTTGTTATTTTTGAACATTAGAATATTTGGTGTCTAAAGGAGCACTTAGGGTGCGTAGAAAATAGCGTACTGGGAAACAGTCTCGGAATGCGACAAACTGTGTGCCGTTGGGTTCGTGTTAATTTATCGTTATAAGAAAGTCAAATTTCGCGGCAAACTGATGACGTATATGACCTTGGTGGCCAAAAACGCCTTATGTTGAGTTAACCATTTATATGTTTTAAACAGGGGTAACTTTATTTGAATGGTTAACTGGTCAAACGAACTCAGAATTCAACGAAACAAGTTTCATACGAAACCTTAGGAAGAGGTCTAGTGAAACGTTAAGACCTCATATTTTTAGGATTTTTTCTGTAATTTTAAAGAATTAATGCTCGGTCTTTTTCATCGATATTTTCTAAGGGATTTTCGCAAACGGTGTCGGAATTCGACGAAACCTGTCCCATTGGATCCTGAATATTTTTCTATGTTAGGAATAGCTTAGTTTGTCAAAAACAGAGATCGTATGAATTGGTTTTGAAGGGGTACTTTACCACTAAGTTTTAATATAATATAATAACATTAAATGGTCCAAAATCATCCCTTATAAAAGGGTGCTCACTAAACCTAATTCTCTCCAAGGGGGAGTTTTTCTTAGTATTTTTTTTATTCAAAATGGAAAGTGCCCAAATTCAATTATAAACTTGAAAAACAAAGATTGGGTTGCGCCATATATATCAAAGAGTATACAATAATGATGTATTTGGTGAATCAAATGCATGGTCTAATAAGAAACTTAATTCATTGATAATATTAGTTGAATATTTTTTTGAAAGATTTTTGTCAAAGTTTTCATTCACGCCTGAAATATCTGAGCCGCCACCAAATCTGAACATAGCAGAAAAGCTTCGATCCAAAAGAAAATTCATAGAAAATAGAAATAAAATCCTTAAATCTCCAAACAAGTTTATTCAAGTTCCCATCACCATTCACTTTGATTCTATTGTGTTCTTGCTGAGTTCGACATCTGTTTGGGAGCCACGACTTCCTGAACCACGAAATAAGGTTCGAGTTCGAGAGCAATTCAAGCAGCGAATCATGAAATCAATGCTGTATAGAGAATGGAGGAGTGATTCAAAGGTTTGCTTGCAAGTTTTGGGTATTTCCACGATGAGAGTTGTCGTGACCTTTACTGGGATCGACGGAAAAGATTTGTTCGACGCATTTGGGGAAGGAGGTTCGGATGCGAGGTGGGGGTGCTCGGCAGGACCAGTTCGAGATGAGGGACTCAGTCGCAACGTTGATTTGGTGTTTTGTGGAAAGGAGCTCAGCGTCAGCGTCGGAATGGCACGGTCGTGCACAGGGGAGGGTAAAGAGTAACGGGGTTTGCGTTAAAAAGGGGGGATGGAGATGGACCGATTGGTATTTGGTATTTTCTTGAGTGGAATATGGGGTGAGCTTTTACTGTCTTCATTTGTAAAAATGGGTTGGGTTTCTTCCTGGAATTCTCGAAGAGTTGGGGAAGAAGAGATTGGGTGTGGGTTGGTAACTTGAGGGAAGTTGGGCCAACAAATCAAGGGTAAAGCCCATTTAGTAAATTTAATTAAGTTTGTTTAATTCAATTTGTATAGGAACTTATAATGTCAATAACTTATCCATATGAAATCAGAATCACGAACCGTAAGTTGCGTTGGGACCGTACGGACGAGAGCTTCACAATGAAGCTGACAGGAAGTGGATTGGGGCTCGTATGAATTTATGGTGAAATAAATTGTTTGATTAAAATCAAATAACAGTTTATCGTTCTTTAACGATGAACTGCAAATGTGAGTAAAACTCACCAACGCTGAACAGTTATATTTTCATAATGTATTATTAGAACTATTAATCATATGTTGATTGTTGTGTGTTGGTTGATTGATTGAACTGCTAGTTAGTTAGTGGAAATTATATATATATATATTAATATATATATATAAACCTTTAAATATTTATATATTGATGCTGTTATCAGAATAATCAGTACTGAACTGAAAGTGATGTTGATTTTACTGTGTAACATCTGTGGATGCAGGGAAACAGGTTGGAGGGACCCAACTGGGTTCCTCAATATTTATAATACTGTTTTGATTCATATATTGTGATATAGAATCCGTGGTCGATTATATGTGCTTGGACGATATTGAACATCGTGATTTGATATGATTGAATACCATAACATACCGAAATGTTGATAAGGAGATTTTCAAAGTGATATTGAAAACAGAGATATTTATAAATTGGAATATTTATAAATAAGAAATATTTATAAATTGGAATATTTATAAATAGGAAATATTTAGAAAAGAAAATAATTTCAAACCATTTTATTTTTGAATAGAAAGGCTTGTGTGGCGGGTTTGGGGATTTTCCCGATGCTCCCGGTACAAAGGAGGTTATGGCGAATTTTTCCGAGAATTTAAGGAGTTAGAATATTTTTAAGAATAAATTTGAAAAGGGAATATTTGTAAACCATTTACAAATAGAATTGAAAAGGAAACGTTATAAAAAGGGAAAACGTTATAAAGCAGAAACCGTTATAAAGAGGAAAATGTGGTTAAAAGGAAATCATTTTTAAAGTGTAGAACCATTATTTAAAAGTAAATCTTTTCAAATGAATAAAACGTTGTTAAAAGGAAATCTTTATAAAGTGAATAAAGTTAGTCGAATATGGTATTCGAAAAGAGTTAGTCGAATATAGTATTCGAAAAGAGTTAGTCGAATATAGTATTCGAGAAGAGTAAATCGGTTCAGTAGAGTTAACCAGTTCAGTTAGAGTTAACCAGTTCAGTAGAGTTAACCAGTTCAGTAGAGTTAACCAGTTCAGTAGAGTTAACCAGTTCAGTAGAGTTAACCAGTTCAGTTAGAGTTAACCAGTTCAGTTAGAGTTAACCAGTTCAGTTAGAGTTAACCAGTTCAGTAGAGTTAACCAGTTCAGTAGAGTTAACCGGTTCAGTAGAGTTAACCAGTTGGGTTAAGTAAGTCGAGTTAACCAGTTGGGTTAAGTCAGTAAGAGTTAATCAGTAAGAGTTAACCAGTTAGAGTTAATCAGTTAGAGTTAATCAGGTAGGTAAATCAGTTAGAGTAAATCGATTTGAGTTATAACGAACTAGAGTTAATCAAATATAGTTATTTGAGACAGAGTTAGTCAAACAGAGTTATTCAGGATAAGTTGCCATCTCGTACGACTGCTAGCGTAATTCGCAGGGCTGTAAATAGCCTACGGCGGTCGGATGTTTCCTGAGGGAGTCAGGTGTAACCATTGTGATCGCTGCGATCTAGAGTCAAGCGAATGGAGTTAAATCGAATATTAGTTATTCGATAGGAGTTAATCAACTTGAGTTAGATTATCGAGATAAGTTAATCGAGTTAAATTCTTGAGTTAGATTATCGAGATAAGTGAGTCGAGTTAAGTTCGTCGAGTTAAATTAATTGATGTTAGTTTCATCGAAGGGAGTTATCGATTATATTTTAATCGAAAGGAGTTATCGATTAGTTAAATCGAAAGGAGTTGTCAAATTTAGTTATTCGAAAAAGAGTTATCGATTTGTTAAATCAAAAGGGAAGATTATCGAATATCGTTTATTCGAGAGGAGATTATCGAATATAGTTATTCGAAGGAGTTATCGATTATTAGTTAATCAAAGTGAGTTATAGAATATTAGTTAAATCGAAGGAGTTATCGAACATAGTTTATTCGATGGAGTTAATCGATTAGAGTTAAATCAAAGGAGTTAATCGAATATAGTTTACTCGAATATAGTAAAGGAGTTAATCGAATATAGTTTATTCGAATATAGTAAAGGAGTTAATCGAATATAGTTTATTCGAATAGAGTTAGAGGAGTTAATCGAATATAGTTTATTCGAATAGAGTTAGAGGAGTTAATCGAATATAGTTTATTAGAATAGAGTTATAGGAGTTATCGAATATAGTTTATTCAACAGGAGTTAAGTGAATGGGGTTAATCAAATAGAGTAAATCAAATAGAGTTAAACCAATAGGGTCAGTCCAATAGAGTTAATTGAAAAGAGTTAATCGAATATAGTCATTCGAAATAAAGGTTAAGTAAGGAAGTTAGTTAAAGAAATATAAAGTGAACTTTGCCTATTTCAAGGTTAGAAGTGTTGTTCAGTTAAGGTCTGAGAGGTAGTTCTACCCCAACTTGATTGGCTTCGTTTTTAACTGAGGAATGGTTAAGGTTCGGCAGTAAAGGATGGTAAAGTGAATTTAGTAATTAAAGAAAATGGTTGAGTTGGCATAGCGATGTTTTATCTAAACATCTGTTTAATCCAAACGTAGGAGTTTGGAAATGTTTTCCAAACAAGAATCAGAAATGTTTTCTAAATACAGAAAACAAGGAATGGAAATGTTTCCAGTGTTAATAACGTATATTTTCTAAATATAGAAAATAGCAAATGTTGAATATAGGGAAACAAAAGATGTAAAATGAACTGAAGAGATAAATGTTAAATGATGTTTGTTTTGATATAATTTCCATCTGGAAATAATATCGTTGTTTGCACACTTGTTTTTCTTTGATAGTTAACTCACAAACTATCGAAGTTTTGACCATTTTAACGTTGTTAATATGGAGAGACCGGTTGGATTATTATCCAAAGAACCACTCTGTATTGGCATAAGCGTTGTGAATCATATATGCCAAAGATAATTATAGACGGAGTAAAGTGCAAGGGCTATTGTATAAGTCTTAGATAACAGTAACTAAGATGGATATACTG
Organism: Allium sativum; assembly: GCA_030737875.1. Classification (NCBI taxonomy): domain Eukaryota; kingdom Viridiplantae; phylum Streptophyta; class Magnoliopsida; order Asparagales; family Amaryllidaceae; genus Allium; species Allium sativum. Next base: position 83,224,975 of record CM060913.1, on the reverse strand, counting down.
AATAGTGCCTTCGGTTTATCCAGTCCCAGGACAACTTGTATGGACGAAGGTCTGTTCAAACGAATTCACGTTTGGTGGCAGAGGAATTCGTTTCTCTAAGCTGTATAACCGTGTTATTTTTGGATAAATCAATTTGTGATTTGGCGGGTATGACGATGTGACATTCTAAGTGAATGAGGATGACTTGTGTTGATAAATGTCTGACAGAGTATTTCCAGAAAGGTCACGTACATTGATTTCTTCAACTATACCAAGAGTGGAAGCGGAGAAGGAAACTTCTTTAGCTAACATGTAACGTACTGTTGTAGGCGCCAATTAGTGATTTTCGATGGATCTGACAATGTGGCATTCGAAGTGAATCTGATGTAATGATAAAGCGTAGCTTCTAGCCTCATCAACCGGTAAATGACAGAAATCGGGCAGGCAGCATGGCTAAGTCGGTCGCACCGAAGTAGGGTGTATAATCACCTATCTAGAGAATATTCATTTGTTTCTTAAATCTATCAATGCTGTCCCATATATATACGGGAACGGTTGCTGATCCCAACCGTTGGTGATATACATTCGATACACTCAAGCAAAATGAGTGGTCGGTCATGTGTGGCTGAGTTACAAGATGTTCTTGTTGAACTCCAGTGTATTGTTACTAGAGTACACTGATCGGAAGGTGGTTCCATACCTTGTCATAGTTGGAAATCCATTATCCAATACGTGCTTGCGATTTTGATTGTATACTATATATGTAGAACGTGAGATGAAAGCGTTTCTTCTAGTTGATATCTATTTGTACATAGACATTATGATAATATCAAAGGTTTTGATATAAAGATATTTTGGATTCTTGTAAGGGAAAAACCCGTTCCGTTCTGCGGCGTGGTCTTATGAGATATCGTTTACTTGTTCATATACCTGTTTAAACTGTTTTACTCACACCAGTCCCATGACTGACCCGGAGTTTACTTTGTTGTTTTCCCTAAACTCTTGGGTGTCCAATTTTGTATGGGCAGTCAAGTAGTCAGGATTTTACAAATATACTTGGAGAGCTTGGAGCAGGAGACTTCAAGATCATATAGTTATAGTTATTTCCGCTGTGTTGTAAGTGTTGTACTCTGATAAGTGCTATTGTATACATAACTGTTATATTTCAAAGTTATGTTATCTATTATATGTTATTCTTTCCGCTGTGAGGTTCGTGTTACTCTGATGTTGTGTTCTTCTTCTTCTTCTATTCTAAGTTTCTATCTTATCTATTCTCACCTTCTAATTTCTTTCATTAATTACCGGGATTTTTCGATGTTTTGGTTATCGACATCGTGCTTATGTCGATAACCAAAGTCGCTCAAAATCCGGGTCGTTACAGTTGGTATCAGAGATTAAGTTAAGTTTTACCTTGGCTCTGTGGCGTGACTCGGTAGAGATAGGGTTATTAACACCCTAGATTGAGTTTGAGTGTATATACGAGTGCGTATTTGTAATTTGATATAAAGTAGTTTTATATTGTGGAGATTCATTGGCTGAGTTGTTTATGAGTTCTGGTCGATCAGTTTGATCCACTGTATCGGTAGGAGTTACTAAACACTTGAATACGATGGACCGACACTGTATGGGTATGTGATATATTATCATATATAGGATATATTTGTTGTTATTATAATCGAGTAAGATTATAAATTAAATGGTTATGTAAATCACCAATCAAAATTCATATAAGTGAAATACGTGAAATCAGATGAGTTAAATCTAAAATTTTAAACCAGAAATTGAAATAAAATTCTGGAAAATTGGATAAGTGTTTGTAAACAGATTTGGATTAAGTATAAGAGAAATTTAAAATCCTGGGAGATTTTAAATTGGTTTAAAGCCTTGTGAATGGTATTTGAAATGAGTTTCAAAATGGAAATGATTTAGAAATGGTTTTAGAAGTGATATAGTATTGAACTCACTTCGATAGCTGGAAAATAATTCTGATGATGACTGCAGCATCATCAGTGTTCATTTTCGAGTTGATAAGTGACGGAATACCACTGAGGATTTTGTTTTTGAATTGTTTGAGAAAAACAAATTGTTTTGGTACTTTGAAATAAACACTTTGATTTTTGATGTGATAAAGTGATTTAAAATTCCCAGGAAAAGATTGTTGAATTAAAACCAATTTGAATTGAAGGTTGGAAAAGCAATTGGAATTAAAATTGAAATCAATTAGGTGAAAATTGAATTAAATTGGGTTAGAATGATATCAAGACAAATTGGATTGATGAGTTAAGAATTTGAAATCAAGAATTGGACTTTGATTTGAAATGAAATTCGACTTAGGTATAAGCGAATGGTTGAATTTGTGGATAAGAATTGATTGGAGTTTGATTGGAAATACATTGTTATATGCTGAATTGACAGCAGGTGAAAGGGATAGAGTTGATATGCCCGACAAAAAGGTACAAGTTTATATTTGATATAAGCATGAGATTTATGAGCCGAATTGGCAAGCCGCTTGGCTGCTTGATTTTCTTTTGGGTTGGAGAAGGCCTACAGAGGCGAGTTGTGGTTTTATCGATAGGGCTGTACAAAGGAGGTTATGGCGAAATTTTCCGAAAATTTAAAGTGTTAGAAAATTTTCAGAATTTTTGAAAATTTTAGTTAGTCGGAAGGAATTAATATTGAAATCGATATTAGTTGGTTCAGTTGAAACCAGAGATAAGGGGTAAACCGATAAGCTTTTACCAAATAGACAGGGTCGTCCTCTAACTTAGCAATTTCGAGGACGAAATTATTTTAAGTGGGCAAGAATGTAATGACCCGCATTGTCCGGGGTATTATAATTAATTTATTTAATTATATATATCATGATGTAGTGAATTAAATAGAGGTTTAATTAAATAATATGGAATATTTAATTAAATAACTAAATAATATATTTAATTCAGAAATAATCAAAATATTGGAAATCACAATATTCTGTGAACTGGGTCATCCCCAAGATTTAATTCAGCTTAGAGTTGAATTATATTGACGAATATATTCAATCGACGACAGTTTGAACGTATAATTATATTATAATTAAAATCGAGCTTGAAATGGCGCTGCAGGTCGCGATTTGGCGATTTGAACTTCAACCGAATGTACAAGATTCGTTTTAAGCTGTATTTCTGTGAAACAAGAAACGTGTGGAGCTGGTGGAGTATATCTTTCTAGTGGAAGAGAAAAATCAGGATTTCATCGTGTAGATTTTGAGATATGTCCAAATCAAATTTTAAAATATTCGCTATAGAAAATCGTTATTTAATTATAGGCCTTTAAAATAGCCATTTTGCAAACGGACTCTGTTATCGATGAAACTAGTTTCATTGGTACTGTAACGTTAAATTTTTGTACGGTGTTGAATTGTGTGGCAAACCGACCTTGTATGTGGCCACGGTAACTGTAAACGCCCGTTCATCTTAATTTAATTAATTAAATTGAATAGAGAGATATTTGAGTGTAACTGGAGCAGACGATCGAATTAAGCCACGAAACCAGTTCCGTTGAGTTCGTATCGTCGTTTAGAGTCAGAAAACATATATAGTTTGTTATTTTTGAACATTAGAATATTTGGTGTCTAAAGGAGCACTTAGGGTGCGTAGAAAATAGCGTACCGGGAAACAGTCTCGGAATGCGACGAACTGTGTGCCGTCGGGTTCGTATTAATTTATCGTTATAAGAAAGTCAAGTTTCGCGGCAAACCGATGACGTATGTGACCTCGGTGGCCAAAAACGCCTTATGTTGAGTTAACCATTTATACATTTTAAATAGGGGTAACTTTATTTGAATGGTTATCTGGTCAAACGAACTCAGAATTCAACGAAACAAGTTTCTTACGAAACCTTAGGAAGAGGTCTAGTGAAACGTCAAGACCTCATATTTTTAGGATTTTTTCTGTAATTTTAAAGAATTAATGCTCGGTGTTTTTCATTGATATTTTCTAAGGGATTTTCGCAAACGGTGTCGGAATTCAACGAAACCTGTCCCATTGGATCCTGAATATTTTTCTATGTTAGAAATAGCTTAGTTTGTCAAAAACAGAGATCGTATGAATTGGTTTTGAAGGGGTACTTTACCACTAAGTTTTAATATAATATAATAACATTAAATGGTCCAAAATCATCCCTTATAAAAGGGTGCTCACTAAACCTAATTCTCTCCATCGAAATATCTGAGCTGCCACCAAATCTGAACATAGAAGAAAAGCTTCGATCCAAAAGAAAATTCGTAGAAAATAGAAATAAAATCCTTAAATCTCCAAACAAGTTTATTCAAGTTCCCATCACCATTCTCTTTGATTCTATTGTGTTCTTGCTGAGTTCGACATCTGTTTGGGAGCCACGACTTCCTGAACCGCGAAATAAGGTTCGAGTTCGAGAGCAATTCAAGCAGCGAATCATGAAATCAATGTTGTATTGAGAATGGAGGAGTGATTCAAAGGTTTGCTTGCAAGTTTTGGGTATTTCCACGATGAGAGTTGTCGTGACCTTTACTGGGATCGACGGAAAAGATTTGTTCGATGCATTTGGGGAAGGAGGTTCGAATGCGAGGTGGGGGTGCTCGGCAGGACCAGTTCGAGATGAGGGACTCAGTCGCAACGTCGATTTGGTGTTTTGTGGATCGGAGCTCAGTGTCAGCGTCGGAATGGCACGGTCGTGCACAGGGGAGGGTAAAGAGTAACGGGGTTTGCGCTAAAAAGGGGGATGGAGATGGACCGATTGGTATTTGGTATTTTCTTGAGTGGAATATGGGGTGAGCTTTTACTGTCTTCATTTGTAAAAATGGGTTGGGTTTCTTCCTGGAATTCTCGAAGAGTTGGGGAAGAAGAGATTGGGTGTGGGCTGGTAACTTGAGGGAAGTTGGGCCAACAAATCAAGGGTAAAGCCCATTTAGTAAATTTAATTAAGTTTGTTTAATTCAATTTGTATAGGAACTTGTAATGTCAATAACTTATCCATATGAAATCAGAATCACGAACCGTAAGTTGCGTTGGGACCGTACGTACGAGAGCTTCACAATGAAGCTGACAGGAAGTGGATTGGGGCTCGTATGAATTTATGGTGAAATAAATTGTTTGATTCAAATCAAATAACAGTTTATCGTTCTTTAACGATGAACTGCAAATGTGAGTAAAACTCACCAACTCTGAACAGTTATATTTTCATAATGTATTATTAGAACTATTAATCATATGTTGATTGTTGTGTGTTGGTTGATTGATTGAACTGCTAGTTAGTTAGTGGAAATTATATATATATATATATATATATATATATATAAACCTTTAAATATTTATATATTGATGCTGTTATCAGAATAATCAGTACTGAACTGAAAGTGATGTTGATTTTACTGTGTAACATCTGTGGATGCAGGGAAATAGGTTGGAGGGACCCAACTGGGTTCCTCAATATTTATAATACTGTTTTGATTCATATATTGTGATATAGAATCCATGGTCGATTATATGTGCTTGGACGATATTGAACATCGTGATTTGATATGATTGAATACCATAACATACCGAAATGTTGATAAGGAGATTTTCAAAGTGATATTGAAAACAGAGATATTTATAAATTGGAATATTTATAAATAAGAAATATTTATAAATTGGAATATTTATAAATAGGAAATATTTAGAAAAGAAAATAATTTCAAACCATTTTATTTTTGAATAGAAAGGCTTGTGTGGCGGGTTTGGGGATTTTCCCGATGCTCCCGGTACAAAGGAGGTTATGGCGAATTTTTCCGAGAATTTAAGGAGTTAGAATATTTTTAAGAATAAATTTGAAAAGGGAATATTTGTAAACCATTTTCAAATAGAATTGAAAAGGAAACGTTATAAAAAGGGAAAACGTTATAAAGCAGAAACCGTTATAAAGAGGAAAATGTGGTTAAAAGGAAATCATTTTTAAAGTGTAGAACCGTTATTTAAAAGTAAATCTTTTCAAATGAATAAAACGTTGTTAAAAGGAAATCTTTATAAAGTGAATAAAGTTAGTCGAATATGGTATTCGAAAAGAGTTAGTCGAATATGGTATTCGAAAAGAGTTAGTCGAATATAGTATTCGAGAAGAGTAAATCAGTTCAGTAGAGTTAACCAGTTCAGTTAGAGTTAACCAGTTCAGTAGAGTTAACCAGTTCAGTAGAGTTAACCAGTTCAGTAGAGTTAACCAGTTCAGTTAGAGTTAACCAGTTCAGTTAGAGTTAACCAGTTCAGTTAGAGTTAACCAGTTCAGTAGAGTTAACCAGTTCAGTAGAGTTAACCGGTTCAGTAGAGTTAACCGGTTCAGTAGAGTTAACCAGTTGGGTTAAGTAAGTCGAGTTAACCAGTTGGGTTAAGTCAGTAAGAGTTAACCAGTTAGAGTTAATCAGTTAGAGTTAATCAGGTAGGTAAATCAGTTAGAGTAAATCGATTTGAGTTAAAACGAACTAGAGTTAATCAAATATAGTTATTTGAGACAGAGTTAGTCAAACAGAGTTATTCAGGATAAGTTGCCATCTCGTACGACTGCTAGCGTAATTCGCAGGGCTGTAAATAGCCTACGGCGGTCAGATGTTTCCTGAGGGAGTCAGGCGTAACCATTGTGATCTTTGCGATCCAGAGTCAAGCGAATGGAGTTAAATCGAATATTAGTTATTCGATAGGAGTTAATCAACTTGAGTTATATTATCGAGATAAGTTAATCGAGTTAAGTTCTTGAGTTAGATTATCGAGATAAGAAAGTCGAGTTAAGTTCGTTGAGTTAAATTAATCGATGTTAGTTTCATCGAAGGGAGTTATCGATTATAGTTTATTCGAAAGGAGTTATCGATTAGTTAAATCGAAAGGAGTTGTCAAATTTAGTTATTCGAAAAAGAGTTAAGGATTCTATCATTCACGTATATTTCCTTGCCCCGCGTAAGGTGAGAGATGGTATCTTATTGCTCGTTATACCTTTTAGTTGACCTTATTGGATGATCTCCTTAGTCGCTTACTACTTCCCATAGGATAGGTAGCCATATCTGACATTTTGAAATTTCCAGGTTTGGGTAAGCCCCACACACAGACCATTTAGGACCCCTAAATTGAAAGACCTATTCCCAGGTAGACCCCTCGACCCAAGCCACTTAAGACCAAAGAAAGCGAACTATACTTGAAGATTATTAAGTTCGTACCCCATTATCCTTTAATTCTCTTCCCTATTGGGAAAAAGCAGACTAAGTTATCAATTTATTCCCATTTAGTTTCTCTACACGGGAATAATATATGCACATGGTTAATTATCGTCACAGGTTCCTATGGTTAATAATGTTTCACATCATTAACCTACTATGTTGAATCCTAACCTTTAATTATAAATTCTATATTAATTAGTATAAAAAAGGAAAGTTATATCCTTCTTAACATAGGATATTTATTTGATTATTTCCCTATTTGGACTTAGCACTTAACAACAATCAGTACCCATAAATCCCCTATTATTTCATTTATTTCATTTATTTCATTCATATATCGATCGCCTTTACAACAATAACGGTCATATTTCCTAAGGCAACAATTAATCATTTACTTCCTTTTATTTCCGTTAATTATTATTAATGTCATTTATGAGCCTAACGACCATAATTTTCCAAGGACATTAATTTACAATGGATATCCTTGTCTTATCAGTCCTGAATATATCTATCTGTTGTACCCCAACAGACATTACTGATTTTATTTATTGTCTATTATATATATATACATATATATATATATATATATATACATATATATATGTATATATATGTGCACCAAACCTTGATCGTTAAGCTGACAACTTGTGGATACTGGATTTGTCGATCGGTTCCGGGTAGACTTTTACCATAAGTCGAGCCTAACCTCGTGTCTTAATGCAGTTATAAATTAAAATTCCTAATTGGGGTTTCACAACATTTATTCTACTAAATCCTAGGAATTGTAACCATTTGACTTAATTTCCTTATTTAGTTTACTTTCCCAAATCAATATTGCTTACCATGGTTATTTATTTGTGGTCCTATTAATAGCAATCAATCATATTAATTGCTACAATGATCACAACAAATATACTAATTTAATATGGATTACACTTACATGCATAATTCCATAAATGAATATCATTCAAACATTCAATACAATGTATATTTCTTTGTCTACATAAATTCAGACGGATGATATATACATATATATTTATATTTATTTTCGTGTAGTTAACGTAGTTATCTTATTTTTATTTTTATTATAATTAATTTAATAATTTGGTTCAATCAATATCCAAACATTCCTTTTTGCATTCAATCTTGCCATAAGATTCCAAATCTTACAAGAAGACCGTTAGCTGTAGTTATTGTAAATAACGCCTGATTATTGGGATAGACATATTTCAAACCACATGAATATATATATGTTTATGTATGTATTGGAATAGTTGATGCAAACTATGCACAAACATGTATATTTATATTTGTACGTTAATTTACACAACTTTTCCCTTTTTCAGTCTCTTTGTTATATCTCTTGTGAATTCAAAATAATGACTTTTTGTTCAAAAAGAGGAAAATGACATATTTACAACAAATAAACCAAAACCTAAACAACGTTGAACACAAATAGCAACATGTCTTATAAATTAAAATCACATTAGTCATAAATTAACATTGAAACTAGAGATATAGAATACAAATACATCTAAACAGTGTTTAAAGGGTATGACTTTCAGATCTACAATGTTTTGCAACAATCACAATATATTTTTCAATATCATTGTAGGCAATATGTATAAACAATTTAAGCAAACCTACACATAATATCATTCCTAACCACAATTCAAAATTCCAAGTTTTGACAATATTTATTAGCAGATTCGATAGATGTTATTTCAAATTCAATAATATTATGAACATATCTGATTATATTAGGCATATATTTTGAGATCTAATTCAAATGAGAAAAACAGGCTATTATAACTTTGTATGTAAATTTCTCACTCACCAGAAAGCATCCAAATCTGAAAACCGAAAAATATTTTAGGCCTACAATTCCCAAATTCTTACAGATCTACAATTAATCTAAAAAGGGAACACTTTCAAATATGTAGATTTGCAAGAAAATAGGAAAAGAGGGGAGAATCTGATGGAACAACTTAGACGTCAATTCATACTTTTTTCCATTTAGATCTGATAATCCCTTTCAAATCCGTATGATTTATATTTGAATGATTGTATACAAATATATATTTTGATTAAGAAATTGATATGAAGAAAAAGGGAAATGGCAGAGCTTCATTGTTGCCTACAGATTTGTGTGGAAAAGAGTGAGGTCTTACCCTTTTATTTATAGAAGTGAAATTGGCCATGAACCATTAGATTAATTTTAATAAACATTCGTCTGTTTATTATATAATATAATGAAACAACCCTTCAAAACCTAGTCGTCACTGGGCACTACAAGCCTGAAGCGGTCGATCGCCCTCTGGCCGAAATGCCCAGTGAGGGGTTGTTAAAGAAGGAAAGGAATATATTATTTATTCTACTTATTTTTTCTGTCCTTTTATGTCTTTCGTCTGTAACTTTTTCTTATAGACTCCGTTAGCAAAACTTCAAACACGAACGTTGACCAGAATTCTGGGACGAATGCATCGATTAAAGTTTCATGGTCAAATTCCGTTATTTGCAGAAATTCCTATTTTTTGGAATCAAATTAAATAACTAATTTATTATCAAAATTTCGGGTTGTTACATTCTTCGCCCCTTAAAAGTAATTTTGTCCTGATATTCTGACAACTACTTATCCTATCCTACACAACAAGTTAGTGTGCATCCACTTTGCAACCATGTGCAAACATGCACAGTGTACATAATGAATATCAACCATAAAACATGTATGCAAGACGATTCTAAGTCGGGCCTTCTATATGTATTAATTTTTTTTAAAACACTTCTGAAAACATGATGCAAAACATCCTAAATATACAGGAAGTCGTATATGAATGCAAATTTCAAAAATCCTTTTTCATCAATAATCCTCACATGATTACAAATAAAAGTGTAAAGCAACCAATTATTACAACCAAATTTTACCATCCAAAATTCCATGCAATCTAAACGTTTCCTATTTACTTTCTCCTAAACTGAAAAAAGGAAATCAAAACAAAGAATTTTAATGTTTCCTCTGCTTACGAATATTCTATTTTCCGCCCTACAGTGAAATTTTCACATCAGTTACCCAGAATACTCCAAAAATTTCCATCTGTAGACTATAAAGGAGGCTTAAAACAAGCTCTAAACATAAAACGATTTAGTTAATAACTCGCCTGCATCATTGAAAAGGTATGGAAACAACATTTCCAAGGCTAAAACAGCCTTTTCCTGGTTGTTGTTATTGTTTTCATCATATCGTCGGTCTACTGCGCCGCTAAAACATGCACAAAACCATCCAAACATCTTCCTTACGCCATTCATGTGAATAAAAATCGAAATTTTTTATAAAAATAAATTTTCGCTATAAGTCTTCTTATATTTATTTTAAAATTTTCTTTTCAATACTGTTTTACTTTCAATATGAGATTCATATGAAAAAACAAAATCTCGGCAGCTTGCGCTTTGTGCCAATTAAATCGTCCATTTTAATGTAAAACAAACATTTAAATATACACAAATTATTGTATCCAAATTTTGCGTTTTCCCACGAACCGAAATAGAAGAAAGTAAATCAGTAAAAATTTAAAAATGTTAAAAAAAAAAATTCAAACAACGTTTTCCATAAGTTTCAAAAATGTAATTTGTAGAAACTTAGACGATTTAACTCACATGTTGGCAAAAAAGAAAGTCTGCCACGCAAAAAGCAAAAAACTGAAATCACACACAAAGTAACAAAATAAATTCTAGGTTAACCAGGAACGGTGATTTATTTATTTATTTATAACCGTGACGAAAATAACATAAAACCGATCCTTTGCTAAAATTTATCCAACACAATATTCCATTCTTTCCAGCTCTAGGATAACTATGAGTTTAGATAAGAAAAATGGGATTTCATTTAAACAAATATGCGTGAATGACATAAATATTCAACCATAGAAATCTCATTAACCTAAGTCTTGCGATTTAAACAAAACCAGCAGTTACAAACATGAATCACCACAAAGCCAAGAACTCGAAGCTGGAAAGGGAAAACAACAAAGATGATGACAAAACAACAATATTGAAACTCCTAAAACAATGGTTATAAACAACGAGATGTCTTGCTCCGTGGCTGTAGCTCGAACCAATTTTTATGATCTTTAATTAACCATATCATGGTAGCAAAATGCTCAACCTCATGTTACAAATACTTCGGTGTTGTTGGAGGTTTCTACATCACCACCTCTTCTAAGAAAGAATTTATGATGAGAGAAGAAATCTGCCACAAAATTGCCCCTAATGGAAATCCACCTAATATTGTCCAAAGACAAAAATGGTTGGCAAAATTATAGAAAGTAACTCCATGAGACAACATACAAGAACAACAAGCTGAATCGAATATGTGCGGCATTAAATGATGGTTACGCCATCGATCAAGCAAAAGATTAATCCCTGCATCATGAGACAAATCTAGTCATAACTTTCCATTTATAAAATGATGTGCTAAATGGGTCACACGTCTATATGGGCAGTTCGAATATAGATTCCCTAACTCAAAAATCCAACATTAAGAAAAAGAGATTTGTTGCAAAATCTCCAAATTCGGTCAGACAAAAAGACCATTCAAGTCCTCGTAAAACACGGATTCCCGAAAAATCTCATCGAGATTCTCCTCAGAAAAACCATCAAAGATAGCTTAATCTTCATCTCTGAAACCACGATTGCCTTCATAAATCTATTCCAACAAGATATGACAAAGGAGGATGAAGCATACACAACAGTCCTATTCTAAGATCTCGAAGTAATGGATCAGTGCAAGTCCAATTGCTACAACAAAATTTCTTATCCCTAAAGCGCCGAGACCTTTTCTTGCTTATTCCGATCCAACATATGACCACTCCCTAAGGAGGAGACCTAATTGGTGTGAGAAGATTGGATAGCGCAATTAATTATCAAGGACTAAGAAATGGTCAGTGAGAAGAATTAGATCTTGAAATACTAGTGAGGCAAGATCTAATGCACAAACTAGTGCTGGAAAAGAGGAGACGAGGCAACGAAAAGAAATAGAAGAAGGATAAGAATATGGTTATGCTAGATGAGGAAGGAAGGACGAAAGAGGGAGGTTAAGGGGGTGGTTTGGACGCAAATTTTACGGTTGAGTCCTAGGTCCAAGTTGCAACAAAACTCATCAACTAATCGACCATTCTTACATAGCGCTAAACGATCAACTATTAAATGGGCTTTGGACAAAGATTAAACCTTGACCTTATTATGTCGGATAAAAATATTAATCGTCTCATGTCATTTTTTTAAAATTTGACATGATCCTAAAAACAATTATCCTCACCCCCGCGGTATTAAAGGACGCAGTTAAACTCTGAACCATCTCCAAAGATTCATAGGCTCAACAACGATGTTGCAGCAACAAAACGAACTAACGAGCTTAGAATAGAAAATAAATCCGAAATAAAACTCAAATGGGTTTTTCCCTTTCCTAGATGTTGAAAAAATAAACGATTCACGAAATCAAATACCCTAAAAATAAGGACGAAGGATTTTCCTTAGCCTTTTCGAAGGAAAATTTAAAACCTTTTAAAAACAAAATTTATTATAAACTAATAGTTTCGTATTTATAAATCCAGATTATTATTATTATCATTTTAGTTCGTATGATAAACTGAAAAACCATTTGTGTTTAAAAATGTTCAAGCTTTAAAATCTTAAGGATTAACTGTAATAATTTCAATAAATCATCCAATATATATAAAAGAGAAGAATACTAAAAATCACAAGGAATGGATATTTATTTTTCTTGAGTTTAGTGGCATATTTCTTGTCATTTTTAATTCCTTTCCCCCTACCGATCGGATTGTACTTATTAAAATTACACAAAGCCCTAACAGTTTTAAAACATGAATAAATTAAAATTTATAAAGCATATCTTTATAAAACTAGGCCTTTATAAAACCATTTTCCGAAACTGTATTTCAAAACTTATGAAATCCATTTTATTTTTCCAAACAATTTTCAAAAACAAAATTTCCTCGAATACAAGACCAAAGACTAAAATGAATATTTCAATAAAGGTAGAATCGGAAATTTAATGAAGTAACAAACGGATATACCTCGTAATTATATTTTCAAAATGGATATAACATATTATCGTGAACTTTTTCCGTTTTGATCGAGCAAAGGACTCTAGCCGCAACGACCAACAAAACCATAAATCACGACTATCTCAGTTGTAGCAAGATTTTTGTCCAGTCTCCAAACTCGAATCAATCGAATCCACCATATCTCATCCTCATGCTCTTCAGAGATTGCCAAGGTACTGTGGAGTAAGCAAAATTTGCTAGAAACCCGAACTCACATATTTTGACTCTTAGTCGATTAAAGCCCATTTTACATAGTTAGGCCCACGACTAATTCATCATCGAAATAAATTAAAGTCGAGTAAGAAAGACGAAGAAAAACAAAAAAGAAAATCAAATTACATTCTCTTACGAGTCCTAATTTAACTATTCCCTCTGAACATTAAGCTATGCTTTGAAACCAAATGTAACTCCCCACACTTTTCGAAGCCCAAATTTCGACAAAAATCAAAACACGAACACATCCAAGCATGGTGCATGTAAATGTGGTACCTGCAAATAAATGAGCATGAGCATAATCAGAGTACGATAAAAGAAAACTCACAGCGCAAACAAAATTGGATAGACTAGTATTAACTCAAGTAACTACCTTTTCAAGTAAATCACTTTGCCAATACCGAGCATGAGAAAGAACGAGAACCGAAACCCAAACTTAAACACCTATGAAAACCCGACCTTCTCTACAAAAATTGGGTAGTTTTAATGAGGAGGGGGGGGGGTCAGAATTACAAGATTCTGGTAAACAGGAAATGCACAACATGGATTATAATACATAGATATATCCCGTTTGGTTAACCAAGATGTATGCCTACCAAGGTTAGTGATTCTAGCCTAACCTTGTAAATATTTATGCACGACTCTAACTACCCTTCCCAAGGTAGTATTTCCAAAGTATGGTACAAAGATAGAACGTTTACGCATATATTTGTGAAGCCTTTGTACTAGAACATGGATGGTTACTTAATCAAGAGTAGACCCCTAATTTTGAAGTTTCTATATATATTTTCACTCAACCATCCTTTATTATTTAACGCCTCATTATTAATGATAGATAGGGTGGATTCTCCCTGATCACTTAAGACCCTAGATGGTTGATAACTTAATATTCCTCGATGACTTATTCAACGTTAAAATAAACTAGAGGCTACTAGCTATAGGTCCTACTAGTTAAGGCTTCCATTATTAACGCATACATCCCTTCCCCGGGTAAGGTGAGGGATGGTATCTTATCACTCGTTATACACTCTAGCTAACCTTATAGGATAATCTCCTTAGTCTCTTGCTACTTCCCACAGGATAGTAGCCATATCTGACATTTTTAAATTTCCAGGTTCGAGTAGGCCACACACACGCGCCATTTAATGCCCCTAAACTGAAAGACCTAACACTAGGTGGACTCCTTGATCCAAGCCATTTAAGACCCAAGGAAGCAGACTATACACGAAGATTATTAAGTTCGTATCCCATTAGCCTTTAATGCTCTTCTTTATTGGGATAAAGCGGGCTATGTTATCAAGTTATTCCCATTTAGTTTCTCTTCACAAGAATATATACGCACACGGTTAATTATTGTCACAGGTTCCTATGGTTAATGATTCACATCATTAACCTACTAAGTTTAATTCAAAACTTTAATTATAAGTTCTATATTAACTAATATAAACAATGAAAGTTATATCCTTCTTAACCTAGGATATTTATTTGATTATTTCTCTAATTGGACTTAGTACTAAAACAACAGTCAATACCCATAAATCCCCTTTTATTTCATTTATTTCTATTCATATATCTATTGCCCTTTATAACCATAATGGTCATATTTTCCTAAGACAATAATTAATCTTTAATTTCCTTTTATTACCATTGATTATAATTAATGTCACTTATGAGCCTAACAGCCATAATTTTCCTAGGACATTAATTCATAATGAATATCCTTATCTTATTAGTCCCGAATATATCTACTTGTTGTACCCCAAATAGACATTAGTAATTTTATTTACTTATTTATTATTTGTTATATATATATATATATTTGTGCACCAGACCACTCACATTAAGCTGACCACTTGTGGATGTTGGATTTGTCGGTCGGTTCCGGGCAAACTTCTACCACAAGTTGAGCCTAACCACGTGTCTTAATGCGGTTACAAATTAAATTTGCTAATTAGAATTTCAAACATTTATCCTAATAAATCCTAGGAATTTTAACCATTTGACCTAATTTCCTTACTTAGTTTACTTTCCCTAAATTAACGTTGCTTACAATGGTTATTTATTTATTTATTTGTGCTCCAATTCATAGCAACCAATCATATTAATTGCTACAATGGTCACCATTAATATGTTAATTTAATAGGGATTACATTTACATGCATAATTCCATTAATGAAAATCGTTCAAACATTTAATATAATGTATATTTCATTGTTTACGTAAATTCGAATGGATGATGTATATATTTATTTATTTATTTTTGTGCGGTCAACGTTGTTATCTTCATTTTAATTTTATTATAATTAATTTAATAATTTGGTTCAATCAATATCTAAACATTCCTTTTTGCATTCAATCTTGCCATAAGGTTCCAAATCTTACAAGAAGAGTGTAGCTGTAGTTATTGTAAATAATTCCTGATTATTAGGATAGACATATTTCAAATCACAAGAATATATACGTTTATGTATGTTTTGGAATAGTTGATGTAAATTATGCACAAACATGTATATTTATATTTGTACGTTAATTTACATAACTTTTCCCTTTTTCATTCTTTTAGTCATATCTCTTGTAAGTTCAAAATAATGTCTTTTTGTTCAAAAAGAGAAAAACAACTATTTACAACAACTAAACCAAAATCTCAACAACATTGAACACAAATAGCATATGTCTTTTAAATTAAAATCGCATAATTCATAAATTAACACCCAAACTAGAGGTCTGGAATATAACTACGTCAAAACAATGTTTAATGGGACTGGTTTTCAGATCTACGGTGTTTTGCAACAATCACAGTATATTTTCTAACAACATTGTAGGCAATATGTATAAAAAAAATTAAGCAAACATACAAATAATACTATTCCTAACCACAATTCACAAATTCCAAGTTTTGACAATATTTATTAGCAGATCTGATTGGTGTTATTTCAAATCCAGCAATATTATGAACATATTTGATGATATTAGGCATATATTTTGAGATCTAATTCAAACGAAATAAATAGGCTATTATAACTTTGTATGTAAATTTCCACTCATCCGAAAGAATACAATTCTGAAATCTGAATAATCTTTTAGGCATACAATTCCCAAATTCTTATAAATCTACAGTTAATATGAAAAGGGAACACTTTTAGATTGTAAATTTGCAAGAAAATAGGAAAAGAGGGGAGAAACTGATGTAGAACAACTTAGACGTTAATTCATACTCTTTTCCATTTAGATCTGATAATCCCTTCCAAATCTATATGATTTATATTCGATTGATTATATATGAATATATATATTTTAATTAAGAAATTGATTTGAAGAGAAAGGGAAATGGCAGAGCTTCGCAACTGCCTGTTGTCTACATATTTGTGTGGAAATGAATGAGGCCTTACCTCTTTATTTATAGGAGTGGAATTGGTTATGAATCGTTAGATATATTTAAATAAACATCTGTCCATTTATATTATATAATATAACGAAAATATCCTTCAAAACCTAGCTATCACTGGGCACTACAGGCTCGAAGCGATTGACACCCTCCTAGGAGCGCTCAACCACCCTCTGGCCGAACTGCCCAGTGAGGGCTGGTTAAAGAAGGAAAGGAATATATTATTTATTCTATTTATCTATTTCCATCTATTTTTTGTATTTCGTTCATAACTTTTTCATACGGACTCCACTCGCGAAACTCTAAACATAAAAGTTGACCGAAATTCCAAGATGACTGCATCAGTTAAAGTTTCGTGGTCAAATTCCATTGTTTGCAGAAATTCCTATTTTTGAGAATTTAATTAAACAACTAATTTATTGTCAAAATTTCGGGTTGTTACATAAGACCTTAATCTTGAAGCAGGCAATGTTATAGAGTTATTTCCGTTCAGTTTATTTTTATGGAAATGATATACATACACACTAACTATTGTCAGGGGTTCCTATATATGGTTAATGATATTTCATATCATTAACCTACCAAGTCCAATTCTAACTTTTAGTTATTGGTGTTAGATTAACTAATATAAAAAATGGAAAGTTATATATCCTTCTTAACCTAGGATATTTATTTAACTATTTTCCTTATTGGACTTAGTATTTAAAACGGTAATCAATACTGATTAATCCCCTTTTTATTTCATTTGTTTTTGTTTCATAGGGTTACTACCATTTATGACCATAACGGTCATATTTTCCTAAGGTAACACTTTATCTTTGAGTACCATTTATTTCCATTGATTATAATTAATGTCCTTTATGAGGCTAACGGTCATAATATTCCTAAGACATTATTAACAATGAAATATCCTTATTTTATCAGTCCCAAAATATCTATTTGTTGTACCCCAACAGACACTACTAATTTATTGTATGTCATACATACATATATATATATATATATATATATATATATATATATATATATATATGCACTAGACCTCTCACATTAAGCCGACCACCTGTGGATGCTGGAATTGTCGGGCAGTTTCGAGCAGACTTCCACCATAAGTTGATCTTAACCTCGTGTCTTAGTACACTTATAATTCAATCCCCTGGGGTTTGCAACATTAATCCTGGCCAATTTAGAAAATGTAATTGTTAAGCTTAAGTACCTAATTAAATTTGTTTTTCCCAATCAATGACAGTTACAATAGCTATTTGTTTATTTACTTATAGACCTATTTATAGCCACTAATTGCTACAATGGTCACCACAAATATATTCATTTATTATGAACTACATTTACGTGTATAATTCCATCAAATGAAATTCATTCAAACATTCAAAAGTTTATTGTTATATATATTTCATTATTTACGTAGATTTAGATGGACAATGTATATATAATTACATTTATATTTTTGCGCAGTTAACATAATTATTTTCTTTTATTATTATTATCTTTAAGTTTAATAATTTGGTTCAACTAATAACTAAACATTCCTTTTTGTATTCAATCTTGAAATAAGGTTCTAAATCCTACAAAAAGACTATCAACTATAATTATTGTAAATCCTTCCTGAATATGTGAGTAAAAACATTTCAAAACACAAAAAATATAATTTTATATATACATTGGAATAATTGATGTAAACTATGCACAAATATATCTATTTATATTTATACGTGAATTTACACAACTTTTCCCTTTTTCAACATGTGACATATTTCTTATTAGTTTCAAATAATGTTTTTTTAAAGGGCAAAAAGGCACAATTTGCAATAACTAAGTCAAACCCCAACAAAAGTGAACACAAACAGGCTTATCTCTTTTTAATTAAAATTACATAGTTTATCTTTTAACACTGTAAATAAAGATATGGAATAAAACCACATCTTAATATTGTTTTATGGGACTGATTTCCAGATCTACAATGTTTTTGCCACAATCCCAATATATTTTCAAACACAATTGAAGGCAATATGTTTAAACAATTAAGTAAGCCTACAAATATTATTATTTAAACTAAAAATTTACACTTTTAGATTTTTGACAACATTCATAAGCAGATATGATAGACATCATTTCAGATTTTACAATATTATAAATAGATCCAATAAATGCCAGGCATAGGTTTAAGATCTAATACAGCCGAGATAATAAGTTTTTGTAACTTTGTATATAAATTTCCCACTTACTTGAAAGCATCCAAATCTGAAATCTGAATAACCTTTTAGGCCTACAATTCCCAAATTCTTACAGATCTACAGTTATCCTGAAAAGGGGATACTTTCAGATTTATGGATCTGTAAGGAAACAAGAAAAGAGGGGTGAATCTGATGAAGAATGGCTTAGATGTCAATTCATACCCTTTTCTACTTTAATATGATAATCCCTTTCAAATCCCTATGATTTATGTTTGATTGATTTTATATGAATCTATTTTTTATTTGGAAATTTATTTGAATAGAAAGGGAAATGGCAGAGCTTCGCTGCTGCCTACAGGTTTGTGTGTAAAATAATAAGGCCTTCCCCCTTTATTTATAGGAGTGGAATTGGCCATAAGCCATAAGATTTATTTTAATTAACATCCGTCCATTTATATAATAATATATATAAAGTTCACTTTCCAACCCTAGCCGTCACTGGGCTGTACAGGCTCGAAGCAGTCGACCGCCTTCTACATCGACCGCCCTTCTGCTATTTTTCCCACTGAAGGCAGGTTATAAAAGGTAAGATATATTATATTTATTTATTTCCATCTATTTTTCATACTTCGTCCGTAACTTTTTCATATAGACTCCGCTCGCGAAACTCCAAACATGAAATTTGACCAGAATTCCGAGACGAACGCAACGGTTAAAATTTCGTGGTCAAGTTCCATTGCTTGTAAAAATTCCTATTTTTTAGAGTTTAATTAAATAACTAATTTATTATCGAAATTCTGGGTTATTACATTCTTCGCCCCTTAAAAGGAATTTCGTCCTGAAATTCTGACACCTACTTATTCTATCCTACACAACCAACTTGTGTACATCCACTTTGCTACCGTGTGCGCATGTGCATAGTGTACATAATGCATTTCAACCACAAAACATGTATGCATAATGAATCTAAATCGGGTCCTCCTACATGTATACATTAAATTTTTAAAACACTTTTAAAAACTTGATGCAAAATATTCTAAATATATTGGCAGTTCTATATGAATGCAAATTTCGAAATTCCTTTTTCATGTATAACCCTCACACGATTACGAATAGAAGTGTGAAGCAACAAATTTTGCATCCAAAATCTACCATCCAAAACATCGCGCATCTAATCGCTTCCTATTAAATTTCACCTAAATCGAGAAATAGGAAATCAAAGTGAATAATTTTTAACATTACCTTCACTTATAAATATTCTATTTCCCGACTTGTAGTGGAAACTTCTCCTTAATTACCCAAAATACTCCAAGAATTTCCATCTACAGGTTGTAAAAGAGACTTAAAACAAGCTCCAAAACATAATACGAGTTAATTAACAACTCGCTTGCATCGTTGACAAGGTATGGAAATAACATTTCCAAGGCTAAAACGACTTTTTCTTGTTGTCATTAACCTTTTTATCACATCGTCGGTCCAGCTCTCCATCAATCAGCATCATCGTCCTCACTAAGGTATTACCACTACTTGCTACTCAGTTTGCCCATCCATAACCGGATGAACAACCCAAGGTAATAAGAGGGAAACATAAAACCTTGAGTTTGACAAGAGTCTTAATGGGCGGTAAAACAACTATCTAACATCATCAACAAAGTATATGAGAATAGGTAGATTTACAAAACACTACCCAATACCAGAGAAGAACCCACACCTGACAGTGATAGCTTTTACAATCCAAACAATCAAGAAACAACAGTTCAACCATGACAACAAAAAATAACCAAACAATGTCAAACAACTATCATTCAATAGAAAATATAGCATCTATTTATATCTCACATAAACCATTGTAATCGAACTCAACACTCCTCAAGCACAAGCCCCAGAGGCCTAAATCAATATCAGACAAGCCCCCAAGAAACATTTCCTTCGACTTCAGATGATCTAGTGAGATGGTACAAACAAACAACCAAATATCCAAGCAAGTTTTTAAATCTCGGAAATCGTACGTGTTTCATCTCGGGGATTTTATAGACTCGGTCTCGTATCGGGGGAGATCTCAGACGAGATGAGTCTAACTCAGGAGTTCTTCTCGGATTTTCATCTCGGGTCTAAAAGTTCATATCGGAACAATCTCGGGATACATGATATATTAAAAATGATATTTTAAAAAAATTATTTTATGAATGCTATTAAAAACGTAGTAACTTAAGCTTAAAATGCAAAATAACTTTATTATTCTTTATTTTGCAAAAGATCATTCATACTATAAATCGTAATATGCTTAAAACAGAAATATTGTTAGACATGAAACATTAAAAGGATCCAAAGCATTAAAAAATTCAGCATAAATAGACCATAAAATGCATAATTTCATAACTAACATGTATGTAAAAAGATGAATATGAAAATCATAAGCATTGTAAAACATATACGTATATACAATATAGTCGTTTAACATGCAAAATGTAAAATAACAAAAGATTTATATTGCTAGATTTGAGTTTTAAAACTATAGTTCTAGTTCAGGCACAAATTTAAATTTTAACCAAAAAGACTAAGATCTCGGACGATATTCCAGTATTTCTGTAACAACACGGAAAATCTGATCCAATTTAGAATTTTTATTTTGGAAATTTTAGTGAATATTGAATATTTAAAATGAATTATATTAAATAATAACGACGAGAAATTTATTTTGAATAGAAATAGAATGTATATATTTATATAGATCATCGTTAGAATATAAATATTTATTTTTAACTATAAAAGGAATTGGAAATGGCACTGTAGTTCAAAAATTCGATTTCAAAATTCAAATGAATGTGCAGGATTCAAAATAAACCGGATTTTAGTGAAACCAAAAATATTAGAATCTATTTGAGAATATCTTTCCAACGAATCCGAAAAATTGAAATTTCATAGCGGGAATCAAAAGTTATGCCCAGTTGAAAATTCAGAATAGTCGCTATGGAATTCTGGCCCTTAAAAATGGAAATTTCGCAAACGACCTCTGTTTTCGATGAAACCACTTTTATTGGATCCGGGATGTCAAATTATTGCTAGATTCCAAAATTCATAATTTTTTGAATCAATAGATGAGTGTGGCGAAGTAAAACGTGTTTTGATAGTTTCAGTCAATTTCGATCGACCAGAAAATGGCCATTTTTCAAACGGTTTTGGAATTCGAAGAAATTAGTTTTTTTGAACCGTATCGTCAATACGAAGCTAGAAAATATTTTTTGGGAATTTTTAGAGCCCGTATGTGGACCCAATAAATTGAAATGTGCGTTCAAATTCAATATATAGATTTATATTTTGATTTTGACGAAAACTGATCGAAACAGTCGAATCAGCCTACGATACATATCCCATTGTGTTCAGAATGGGGGTAGTTAGCTAGGGGCGATAGTCGTTGGATTCGAATTGGGGTTCGATTGGAAAAGACCACTTTTTGGAAAATTTAATTAAATAATTATATATATATATTAATTCCCTTTAACTCCCTCCCTTACTCCTCTCTTCAGTCAACCAACGAAGTCAAAAAAAATGCGCCTGCCCTAGCTAACCCTCTGCCGCCTCCAGGAGGAGCGCCGCTGCCTTCCCTGGCGCGCGCCTCCCCTCCCTTCTGTCCTCCCCCCAGTAGCCTTCCGCTCCTCTTCTCGATCCTCCTCTCCCTTTTCTCAGGCGAAAAACCCACAGCCCTAACTGAAGTCCACACCTCCAGGCACCCCTAGCCGCCACCTCCGCCTTGCGCCCTGCCTCCACGCCCGGACAACGGCGACGCAGCCATCCCCGACCTTCCACCAACCCGACGCAAACAAACCCCTCGCTCCTCCTTAAAACAATGTAAGTTCTTTAATTTTTTTTTTGTTTAATTAATTTTGTAAATAGAAATCTGATTTTTAAATGTGATATTAGCAAAGAAAGGTCGGATTTTTATATGCGATATTAGCAAAGAAAGGTCGAATTTTTAAATATGATGTTAGCGAAGAAAGGTTGGATTTTTAATGAAGTAATGATTTGATTTTTAGCGATGTAAAAAAATAATTTTTAGCATCATAAAAATATGATTTTTATATAGTAGAGATAATAAAAATATGATTTTTATGAGATAGAGAATATAAAAATTCGATTTATATATATATGTAGTGATAATAAAAATGTGATTTTTATATGGGTGACGATATGAAAATATAATTTTTATTATGAAGTTAGCGTGATAAAAATATGATCTTTATTATATGAACAGCGGTATAAAAATAGAATTTTTATCTATATAGTAGCAGTATAAAAATGTGATTTTTATATACACATCAATAATATAAAAATGTGATTTATATATATGTAGCGAACACGGACGACGAAAGAGACAAAAGGCGAGCACGACGAAGATTTTCTACATATGAAGAGTCGTGGTGTTTGGTTTAGCTATCAGTGAGAACTTCTCACTTTAATTCTTGTTTTCTAGTTAAAAATATATACTTGGATGCAGACGGTGCTTAGCAGCACCCGACACCTGTTATCCACAGACCATGGACGACTTGCTTGATTTTGTTGTATGGTGAAAATTGATTGTGATGTGGAATAGATGGAAATATATTCATGTGTTGAAATATATTATTTATCACTAAAAATATAAATTTTACGTGAATGTGAATAAATATATATTCATTTACAAATTGAACGATCTGTTTATATACACCCACTTGAAGGATATTTATTGGGACGATAAATTTTACACATCGTCCAACTGCACAAATAATATTCAATGTTTGTGGATTGAAACCCCACACGGGTGTTGGGATGAGATTTGGCATACATAATCCCAATTGTTTAGTTGTATGTCAATCGATAGGCTGACAAACTGTGTAAGCGTTAATTATTTATATTTAATGCTTATGTAGTTGTGTAGTGCACTTTGGATGATGGTTGATTATTTATCATTGCTATTATATACATGTGTTGTATGGAATCCATATAATTAACATTATATGGCAATTGATTGGGCCTCATTCCAATTTGGAAAATAAAGAATATTATAAAATAACGATTCATGTGTTGAATAGAAAATAGTCATGTGTTGACGATACTCATGTGTTGAGAATATTCATATGCTGAAACTTATCATGTGTTGAACAAAATATTTTAACAATAAAATTTACATCTTTATCATATATAAAATTAGAAACTAACTGGAAACTAGTTAAGATGAGTGGTTTCTTGGGTATTGAACTGATGTTGGTTTCGACCTTCAGGGTTAATACTTAGGGGGTTGTTCTCTAGCTAATTTACGGTTAGAGTCTGATTAAGAATTAAACGATATAAAACACAATTTTATCAAATATATTAAATAACAAAAATAGTCATGTGTTGACGATACTTATGTGTTGAGAATATTCATGTGTTGAAAGAAATATATATTCATGTGTTGAATAAAATATTCATTTGTTGAATAGAATAACGAAGTTATTGAAATATATAAAGTCGTGTTGATTAGATATGCGCCATTTTGACGCGAACGATATTTATATCGATTATATTCGTTTTTATAATGAATATCGAAAAGGAATTGATTTCAAAATCTAACGTTTTGAAAATATTATCATTTATATATTAATGATATGAAATATTCAATTTTGATTTGAAATTGAATATGAAGTTGAAATTGTTTTGAAAACGAATTTAAAACGATTTATAAAATACGTTTTGAATTGAAATCGATGAAACATATATAATATATATATAAAATGGCCTGAATAGAATGCGCCTCGCCGTAGCAGTTCGCGAATTTCGACCATTGACTTCGAATTGACGTTACGGGAGATCCGACCGTCGGATTCTCCTGAAACCAGAATCGTTGGGTTTGTATCGAAAAGAGCTTTCCAATGAATATTAAATATTTGAAATCTAACGGTTGGATTTGGAATTATGTCCAAATCAAATTCGGAAAAGGTCGTTGTAAGTGCAGTTCGGTGGCCATTATTGAAAACCGACTGTACGGGCCTTGATAAAATTATTAAAAATATTAATAATTTGTGTAAAATTCATATTATATTAATTGGAAAGAACTGGGATGAATAATTCCACATTTGAAAGGATAAAAATATATTTTTATCGAAATGAACTAGTTTTGAAAATAATCAGAATTTCCGATATATGAATTGGAATGGATTTGAATCGAAATTATCTTCGGAATATTTCGATGTTGGATTTCGTTATGGTTGTGGAAATTTGAAAGATATATTTATATCGTTATTTCCAATACGATATTTGTTGGTTTCAGAATTTGATATTGAATATAAGCCGATATATTTTCTATTCAGAGCCTTGTATTTAATATCTAATGGGATTTTGGGGTTCGTCGTGAATGGTGTCTTAAATAATACTGTTCTTGAACCCAGTTTAGAAAAGAATAAATCTTTTAATTAAGATTAGTGAAATTGTCCAGTTAATTAGTATATAATTGGAGTTGAATTTAAATTGATTTTGGGTTTATCGTGAACCGTGTTTTAGATGACATTGGTTCTTTAACCCAGTTAAAGACAGGATATTGATTTTTGGGAAGATTAAAACTAAGTGGAGTTTTAATGAATCTTTAATTAGATTGAAGTGATCGAGAATGGAGTATCACCAATTTTGCTCCAAAGCGATAGTTAAATCATTAATTAGATTTGAACGTGAAATGGTAATTAATATTTACCGATAACACCGTGGTGTTAGAAATGGAGTACTACCAGTTTTGCTCCATGGGATGAATAGGTTGGGATTGGGAAATAAAATAAATAAATACTTCGATGTGGTTCGCTAACCCCGACTTGTTTGGCAAACCATAATATGGTGTGAAATGGTATCCAAAGGAAGATTAAAGAATAAATTTAGAAGAATTTTTCTTTGATAAAATTAGTGGGAACCTTTCCCTAAGAATGTGAATATTTGAATAAAAGAATATTCTCAATTGGAATGAGGCGTATGTTGTGTTTGTGTAACACTTGTTTATTATATACACGGGTTATTCGGAAAGGCCGGGTTTATACCCATTCTGAATAACTGATTCGTTGATAAGTCGAAGATGAAGACGGTGGTTGAAGACCGGAGGTCTTCACATGGTTTGGATGAGTACTGATGATCTTGATTGAGATGTACACCCAAGAGGAGGGAATCAATTGGAGATCGTCCAGACGTACTTGGAGATCGATGGATATGCGAGGAATAAGGTTCTTCCGGTTTCGTTCAGACCCAGAACGAACTTGTAAATGGACTGTGTGTCTAACATTGGATTTTATTCTGTTTTGATTGATCTCTATTAAATATACATCTGTTTGGCAGCGGAGAATTTATTCTCTTGCTTAACGCCCTTCTCTGAGATGTTCGAGCTCAGAGGTTGTATATCGATGGACATCAGTCGCATGGAGTGAATTGCCTGTGTGGCATGCCTAAGTGGCAGATGATCAAGGCTTCTGTTGAAAAAGAAAAGTCTTGTGGTTGATGATCAAAGCACGACCTGTGCGACATAGCTTTGTGTATGGCGTTAATTCTTGAGCCTCACACCTCGGTATGAGTAAAAAACGGGATAACGACCCAAGGAGTGCACGACGTTTTTTTCTAGATATGGGTGATGTCAGTGACCTACCGGCCCTGACATATATATTATTTTTACCTGTGTGGTTGTTGGATGCGAGGCGCCTCGGATATAGGTCCTATAGGACCGGGAAACGTGTGTTCAGGAATACTAATCATCAAAAGTAAGAGAGGACCGACCTTGGAGGTTCCAAGGATCGATGTGTGTGGTCCTAAAACATTTGCTAGAGTGCCTCGAACGGAGAGGAGCTTGCCCCTTGCCTCGACTCATGAAGGAAATCCAATTTCCAATACGTGATAATTCGGTTTTATTTGTAGAACCTAGTATGGCGACATAGTAGATGGTAGCTATGCCGCCTATGATTGATACTTATGATTGAAATCGTTTTGACACTATACACTTATAGTAATATCAAAATAATCTGTTTTTAAACGTATCAAGCATTCTTTGGCTATTATAACGTAAAACCCTATCCTCCGTCTTGCGTTGCATTGTGTGATGGGACCTGGGTCTTATAATAGCTTCATTTTTCTTTATTTAGCATTGCATTGTTTGTTTTATGCACTGGTATTCTTGGGAGGAAACTCGTTCCGTGTTATACGGCGTGGTCCCTTGATTTACCTAACTTTAAAGATAAAGATTAATAATTGTTTTTAGTTCTCACACCAGTCACATGACTGACCTGTAGTTTATTGTTTTAACCTAAACTCTGAGTGCCCTTATTTTCCGTACGGGCAGCTAGTAGTTGGGTTTTGCAGATTTATATTCATAGGATCCTGGTTTACAGGTGGAATGATATTCGGAAAGCTCTGTATCTGTATATCTCCTTTCAGTTGTGTGTTGTATTATTTTTCCACTACTGGGTATACACGTCTTGCTTTTACTGCTATATCGGGAGTTAATTTAAATCTCTGATATTTGTCAAATGTGTAATATTTATACATACTTTGTATATTCATGTATTCTGATGGAATTGTTGTAATAAGCAATGAAATGTTCTTCTGTTTCTGTTCTGATTCGTCTTGTTCTCTAAGCATTTCGTTCTTTCCTTACCGGGGATGTCCGAGTCGTTATAAAGCGGTATCAAAGCTTTGGTTTACAAAGCTCGAGAAGAAGGCACATTAGAACCATACGAAAGAATTCATCAGATATTGGATTAGTAATATCCAACTAGAATGACTGGTTAGAGATGGGATCAGTAGTATCCTAGAACGAGTGTGAAGAGTATATTTTCAAATGAAAACAATATTGTTTTGAAAATTTAAACCTGTTTATACATATTTGAATATTTTATTTGTATTGAATTTGGACAATCCAGTATGTAAATATTTCGCGTGTACGCGTCATGAACGTGTATTCGAAGTTTTAAGATACTGGATAGATATAGAATCACATTCTAAACACCCGAAGATGATACTGATGATTGAGATCTCATCATCAGTATTTATGTTCGAGCTTCGAAAATTGGTATTTCTATATATTTCCATTATACTGGTGTGAGAACCAAAACTAGATAGGTTTATTGTTGTGATTTGGCATCAAAACCATGATTTTTGGTATATATAACAAACTATGAATTTGAAATGTTAATTCACTAATTGATTGATGGTTGTGTTGTATGATTATTGTTTCGATTTATTAAAATTTTGAACCATTTAACCTAATTGAACCGAATATTGAACTGTATTGAAAAATGATTACAATTGCATACATATACATGTATATCCATTGAACAGGTCATAGCAAGGAGGCTAGAGAAGAGGAATAAAATTGTTTGTCCGACAAACAGGTACATGTTTATTGTATTTCTTGGGTTTTGGATGATTTCATGAGCCGATTGGCTAGCTGCTTGGCTTCTTCTTTTTCTTTTGGATTGGTGAGGGCCATGGGAGGCTATTTGAAATATCCCAAAGCTCCTAGTGCAGGGGAGGTTATGGCGAAATTTTTCGAAAATTTAGGGTGTTAGCCAAATTTTTGAAAAATTTGAAAAGTTCTTAGATACTGAAAAATTGAAGAACTTAAGCCGTAAAGAAAATAATGAAAGTTGAGTTGGTTAGTAAAACAACTTTCAACTTCGTTCCTTTTTGGGAACGAAAAGTTTTAAGTGGGGGAGATTGTAACAACCCGGAAAATCTGAGCCGATTTAAAAATTTTATTTTGGCAATTTTACTTAATTTTGAATATTTAAAATGAATTATTTTAAATAATAATGATGATAAATTTATTTTGAATAGAAATAGAATGTATATATTTATATAGATCGTCGTTGGAATATAAATATTTATTTTTAATTATAAAAGGAATTGGAAATGGCGCGGTAGTTCGAAAATTCGATTTCAAAGTTCAAATGAATGTGCAGGATCGGATTTTAGTGAAACCAAAAATATTAGAATCTATTTGAGAATATCTTTCCAATGAATCCAAAAAATTGAAATTTCATAACGGGAATCAAAAGTTATGCCCAGTTGAAAATTCAGAATAGTCGCTATGGAATTCTGGCCCTTAAAAATGGAAATTTCGCAAATGACCTCTGTTTTCGATGAAAACACTTTTGTTGGATCCGGGATGTCAAATTATTGCTAGATTCCAAAATTCATAATTTTCTGAATCAATATGTGAGCGTGGCGAAGTAAAACGTGTTTTGACAGTTTCAGTCAATTTCGATCGACCAGAAAATGGCCATTTTTCAAACGGTCTTGGAATTCGACGAAATTAGTTTTGTTAGAACCGTATCGTCAATACGAAGCTAGAAAATGTTTTTCGGGAATTTTTAGAGGTCGTATGTGGCCCCGATAAATTGAAATGTGCGTTCAAATTCAATATATAGATTTATATTTTGATTTTGACGAAAACTGATTGAAACAGTCAAATCAGCCTACGATACATATCCCATTGTGTTCAGAATGGGGGTAATTAGCTAGGAGCGACAGTCGTTGGGTTCGAATCGGGGTTCGATTGGAAAAGTCCACTTTTTGGGAAATTTAATCAAAATAATTATATATATATATATATATATATATTAATTCCCTTTAACTCCCTCCCTTACTCCTTCTCTCTTCAGTCAACCAACGAAGTCAAAATAAAAAAACGCGCCTTCCCTAGCTAATCCGTCACCGCCTTCCCTAGCGCGCGCCTCCCATCCCTTCTCTCCTCCCCCAGTAGCCTCCCGCTCCTCTTCTCGATCCTCCTCTCCCTTTTCTCAGGCAAAAAACCCATAACCCTAGCCGAAGTCCGCACCTCTAGGCCCCCCTAGCCACCACCTCCGCCTTGCGCCTTGCCTCCACGCCAGGAAAACGGCGATGCAGCCATCCCCGACCTTCCACCAACCCGACGCAAACAAACCCCCCGCTCCTCCTTAAAACAATGTAAGTTCTTTAATTTATTTTATTTTGGTTAATTAATTTTTGTAAATAGAAATCTGATTTTTATATGTGATATTAGCAAAGAAAGGTCGGAATTTATATGTGATATTAGCAAAGTAAGGTCGGATTTTTATATGTGATATTAGCAAAGAAAGGTCGTATTTTTATATGTGATATTAGCAAAGAAAGGTCGGATTTTTATATAAAATATTAGCAAAGAAAGGTCGGATTTTTAAATATGATGTTAGCCAAGAAAGGTTGGATTTTTAATGAAGTAAAAATTTGATTTTTATCGATGTAAAAATATAATTTTTAGCGTCATAAAAATATGATTTTTATATAGTAGAGATAATAAAAATATGATTTTTATGAGATAGAGAATATAAAATTATGATTTTTATATATATATGTAGTGATAATAAAAATGTGATTTTTATATGGGTGGCGATATAAAAATATAATTTTTATTATCAAGTTAGCGTGATAAATATATGATCTTTATTATATGAACAGCGGTATAAAAATAGAATTTTTATCTATATAGTAGCAGTATAAAAATGTGATTTTTATATACATTGCAAGAATATAAAAATGTGATTTTTATATATGTAGCGAACACGGACGATGAAAGTGACAAAAGGCGAGCACGGCGAAGGTTTTCTACATATGAAGAGTCGTGGCGTTTGGTTTAGCTATCGGTGAGAACTTCTCATTTTAATTCTTATTTTCTAGTTAAAAATATATATTAGGATGCAGACGGTGCTTAGCAGCACCCGACACCCGTTGTCCACAGACCATGGACGACTTGTTCGATTTTGTTGTGTGGTTAAAATTGATTGTGATGTGGAATAGATGGAAATATATTCATGTGTTGAAATAAATTATTTATCGTTAAAAATATAAATTTAATGTGAATGTGAATAAATAAATATTCATTTACAAATTGAACGATTTGTTTATGTACACCCATTTGAAGGATATTTATTGGACGATAAATTTTACACATCGCCCAACTGCAGAAATAATATTTATTGTTTGTGGATTGAAACCCCACATGGGTGTTGGGATGAAATTTGGCGTACACTAATCCCAATTGTTTAGTTGTATGTCAATCAATAGGTTAACAGACTGTGTAAGCGTTAATTATTTATATTTAATGCTTATGCAGTTGTGTAGTGCACTTTGGACGATGGTTGATTATTTATCATTGCTATTATATACATGTGTTGTATGGAATCCATATAATTAACATTTTATGGTAATTGATTGGGCCTCATTCCAATTTGGAAAATAAAGAATATTATAAAATAAAGATTCATGTGTTGAATAGAAAATAGTCATGTGTTGACGATGCTCATGTGTTGAGAATATTCATGTGTTGAAACTTATCATGTGCTGAACGAAATATTTTAACAATAAAATTTACATCTTTATCATATATAAAATTAGAAACTAACTGGAAACTAGTTAAGATGAGTGGTTTCCTGGGTATTGATCTGATATTAGTTTCGGCCTTCGGGGTTAATACTTAGGGGGTTGTTCTCTTGCTAATTTACGGTTAGAGTCTGATTAAAAATTAAACGATATAAAACAATATTTTATAAAATATATTAAATAACAAAAATAGTCATGTGTTGACGATACTCAGGTGTTGAGAATATTCATGTGTTGAAAGAGATATATATTCATGTGTTGAATAAAATATTCATTTGTTGAATAGAATAACAAAGTTATTGAAATATATAAAGTCATGTTGATTAGATATGCGCCATTTTGATGCGAACGATATTTATATCGATTATATTCGTTTTTATAATGAATATCGAAAAGGAATTGATTTCAAAATCTAATGTTTTGAAAATATTATCATTTATATATTAATGATATGAAATATTCAATTTTGATTTGAAATTGAATATGAAGTTGAAATTATTTTGAAAACGAATTTAAAAAGATTTATAAAATATGTTTTGAATTGAAATCGACGAAATACATATAATATATATATATATATATATATATATATATATATTAAATGGCCTGAATAGAACGCGCCGCGTCAGTTCGCGGATTTCGACCACTGACTTCGAATTGACATTACGGGAGATCCGACCATCGGATTCTCCTGAAACCAGAACCGTTGGGTTCATATCGAAAAGAGATTTCCAACGAATATTAGAAATTTGAAATCTAACGGTTGGTTTTGGAATTATGTCCAAATCGAATTTGGAAAAGGTCGCTGTAAGTGCAGTTCGGTGGCCGTTATTGAAAAACTATTATACGAGCCTTGCTAAAATTATTAAAAATATAAATAATTTGTGTAAAATTCATAATATATGAATTGGAAAGAACTGGGATGAAAAATTCCACATTTGAAAGAATAAAAATATACTTTTATCGAAATGAACTAGTTTTGAACTAGATTTGAAATGGTTTTGAAAATAATCAGAATTCTAATATACGAATTGGAATGGATTTGAATCGAAATTTTCTTCGAAATATTTCGATGTCAGATTTCGTGATTATACAGATATAGTTGTGGAAATTTGAAAGATATATTTATATCATTATTTCCAATACGATATTTGTTGGTTTTAGAATTTGATATTGAATATAAGACGATATATTTTTTGTTCGGAGCCTTGTATTTATTATCAAATGGGATTTTGGGTTCGTCGCGAATGGTGTCTTAAATAACATTGTTCTTCAACCCGGTTTAGAAAAGAATAAATCTTTTAATTAAGATTTAGTGAAATTGTCCAGTTAATTAGTATTTAATTGGAGTTAATTTAAATTGATTTTGGGTTTATCGTGAACCGTGTTTTAGATGACATTGGTTCTTTAACCCAGTTAAAGACAGGATATTGATTTTTGGGAAGATTAAAACTAAGTGGAGTTTTAATGAATCTTTAATTAGATTGAAGTTATCGAGAATGGAGTATCACCAGTTTTGCTCCAAAGCAATAGTTAAATCTTTAATTAGATTTGAACGTGAAATGGTAATTAATATTTACCGATAACACCGTGGTGTTAGAAATGGAGTACTACCAGTTTTACTCCATGGGATGAATAGGTTGGGATTGGGAAATAAAATAAATAATTACTTCGGTGTGGTTCGCTAATCCCGACTAGTTTGGAAAACCATAATATGGTTTGAAACGATATCCAAAGGAAGATTAAAGAATAAATTTAGAAGAAGTTTTCTTTTATAAAATTAATGGGAACCTTTCCATAAGAATGAAAATATTTGAATAAAATAATATTCTCAATTGCAATGAGGCGTATGTTGTGTTTGTGTAACACTTTTTTATTATATACGCGGGTTATTCGGAAAGGCCGGGTTTATACCCATTCTGAATAACTGATTCGACGATAAGTCGAAGATGAAGATGGTGGTTGAAGACCGGAGGTCTTCACATCGTTTGGATGATTACTGATGATCTTGATTGGGTTGTACACCCAAGAGGAGGGAATCAGTTGGTGATCGTCCAGACGTACTTGGAGATCGATGGATATGCGAGGAATAAGGTTCCTCCGGTTTCGTTCAGACCCAGAACGAACTTGTAAATGGACTATGTGTCTGACATTGGATTTTATTCTATGTTGATTGATCTCTATTAAATATACATCTGTTTGGCGGCGGAGAATTTATTCTCTTTCTTAACGCCATTCTCTGAGACGTACGAGCTCAGAGGTTGTATATCGATGGACATCAGTCGCATGGAGTGAATTGCCTGTGTGGCATGCCTAAGTGGTAGATGATCAAGGCTTCTGTTGAAAAGCAAAGTCTTGTGGTTGATGATCGAAGCAAGGCATGTGTGGCATAGCTTTGTGTATGGCGTTAATTCGTGAGCCTCACACCTTGGTATGAGTCAAAAACGGGATAAGGACCCAAGGAATGCACGACGTTTCTTTCTAGCTATAGGTGATGTCAGTGACCTATCAGCCATGACATATATATTATTTTTACCTGTGTGGTTGTTGGATGCGAGGCTCCTCGGATATAGGTCCTATAGGACTGGGAAACGTGTGTTCAGGAATACTAAACCTCAAAAGTAAGAGAGGACCGGCCTTCGAGGTTCCAAGGATCGCTGTGTGTGGTCCTAAAACATTTGCTAGAGTGTCTCGAACAGAGAGGAGCTTGCCCCTTGCCTCGACTCATGAAGGAAAACTAATTTCCAATACGTGATAATTCGGTTTTATTTGTAGAACCTAGTATGGCGACATAGTAGATGGTAGTTATGCCGCCTATGATTGATACTTATGATTGACATCGTTTTGACACTATACACTTATAGTAATATCAAAATAATCTGTTTTTAAATGTATCAAGCATTCTTTGGCTATTATAAGGTAAAACCCTATCCTCCCGCTTGCGTTGCATTGTGTGATGGGACCTGGGTCTTATAATAGATTAATTTTTCTTTATTTAGCATTGCGCTGTTTGCTTTATGCACTGGTATTCTTGGGAGGAAACCCGTTCCATGTTATACGGCGTGGTCCCTTGATTTACCTAACTTTAAAAATAAAGATTAATAACTGTTTTTAGTTCTTACACCAGTCACATGACTGACCTGGAGTTTATTGTTTTAACCTAAACTCTGGGTGCCCTTATTTTACGCACGGGCAGCTAGTAGTTGGGTTTTGCAGATTTATATTCACAGGATCCTGGTTTACAGCTGGAATGATATTTGGAAAGCTCTGTATCCATATATCTCCTTTCAGCTGTGTGTTGTATTATTTTTCTGCTGCTAGGTATTTAAATGTAATTTAAATCTCTGATATTTGTCAAATGTGTAATATTTGTCAAATGTGCAATATTTGTTCATACTCTATATATTCTTGTATTCTGATGGAATTGTTGTAATAAGCAATGAAATGTTCTTCAGTTTGTGTTCCCGTTCGTCTTGTTCTCAAAGCAATTCGTTCTTTCCTTACCGGGGAAGTTCGGGTCATTATAATTTCGTCTAGGTCAATATATCATTCGATATTGCAATATCTCGGACGATATATTCAAAAGGAGATTTTGTGTGATATTTGTTGTTTCGTTTGGGAAGGAGCCCAAAACGAGATCTTGGAGGAGATCTCGAGTGATATTTGTGAGATTTGAAACAGTGCATCCAAGACCTGGCTATCACCGCCCTTCATTGCTTCGAAACCATCGTTAATCGTATGACGGTCGTCTGCCATATGTCAAGTGTTAATGGTAAACCCCAGTTCTAGCGAAAACTCCATACGCCTTTGTGACTCGTATGTTCTCCTTCTCAAGACAACTAGGCCCTTCACAATTGCCCAAGGTACTCAACCATACACCTTGACTTTTATTGTACCTGTGCTTTGAGTTCGCAAGAACTTTCGACAACGATAATCTCTCTGCCTCCATATCTCTAGTCGTCATCACCGGAGGCTATCCACAAGCTTAAGTCCCCCTCGAGAAACCATTATCCACAATTCAACACCCTTGAATTGTCTTTACATTCGTTGCATTACGACGATCAACAAACACTTCACAACACTTCCAATATTCCGTCTTGAATTCACTTCGAAGCCATGTCCATTCGCAAACCAAAATAATCACCACTTTTGGTCGGTATTCAGTCCATAGCATTTCTGCATTTCATATGATCCATCCCCATGGATTTTGTATGATCCATCACCATGGATTTCGTATGATCCATCCCCATGTATTTCATATGATCCATCCCCATGTATTTCATATGATCCATCCCCATGAACTTTTGTATGATCCATTCCCAAGGATTTCGTATGATCCATCCCCAAGGATTTATATATGATCCATCCTCATGGATTTCGTATGATCCATCCCTGTGGATTCTGTATGATCCATCCCCATGAATTTTTGTATGATCCATTCCCACAGATTCCGTATGATCCATCCCCTTGGATTTCGTTTGATCCATCCCTATGGGTTCTGTATGGTCCATCTCCATGGATTTGAATGATCTATCCCCATGGATTTCATATGATCCATCCCCATGGATTTTTGTATGATCCATTCCCACGGATTTCATATGATCCATCCCCATGGATTTCTGTATGATCCATTCCCATGGATTTCATATGATCCGTCCCCATGGATTCTGTATGCTCCATCTCCATGAATTTTTGTATGATCCATTCCTATGGATTTCGCATGATCCATCCCCACGGATTTCGTATGATCCTTCCCATGGATTTCTATATGACCCATTCCCATGGATTTCTGTATGATCCGTTCTAATGGATTCTGTATGATCCATCCCGTGCTTGATCGAAACTTCTCCGAACGACTATATCGATGAAATCAACTCATCGGATTCACCTAATTCAACCACAAACATGTTATGAAATCACTAACCTTTTGAAAATGACAATTATAATCAATAATTATATAAGATTCACCAAAATCATGATAAATGAATAAATGACCAAAATAGTGGATCTAATTTGCATAAACATATGAAACTATATGGAAATTACCGGTTTTAAGTTGTTTGATTAGATCCTAAAGCGATTCATATGAAATAAAGCTTACCATGATGTAGATCTAGGTGAAAATGACTCAAAATGATGAAATTATGATCATACAACCCGTATACTTGATTGAACCTGTGTGAGAGATGCATATCAATCACCAATTCTCCAAACAACACAAAAACAAAGAATCTCGATTCCGGACAGCGAAGAATTTGCTCTAAACTCTTCGATTCGATGAACTCTCTTCGACTGATGTAGATCTAGCTTCAAAAGATGCAGATCTTCGATTCTTTTCCTTAGATCTCGTAACTAATGATGGAAAGGTGTAGTTGGTTGAACAAGGAAGATCACAAGCTCACCCAAATGAGAGAATGGAGAAATAAACTATTCTCCATGCCTCTTACCCCCTTTTATAGCCTTCCACCGGCCTCTT
Organism: Allium sativum; assembly: GCA_030737875.1. Classification (NCBI taxonomy): domain Eukaryota; kingdom Viridiplantae; phylum Streptophyta; class Magnoliopsida; order Asparagales; family Amaryllidaceae; genus Allium; species Allium sativum. The sequence goes on along the minus strand of CM060913.1, from coordinate 83,188,032 downwards.
AATGGACCTCTCTAATTTAGCCCATTATGGTATACAAATCTGAACAACAAACTATAAAACACAAAAACAGCGATTCCACCCAAACCGCTGAACCAAATCTTTAATTTGACCACTCTACAGAATAGGCAACACCATTTCCTTTCCAATGAGACCGATCTCAGCTCTAGATTCGATACCAATCAAAAATCATTCCCTGTACAAGATTGATAGGGGGAAATGGTCACAAACAAAATTGGCAAAAAATATGAACATGTCTTACGTCCCCATAAAGGACATATCAAAATATGAGAATGATCCAACCCTCAGGGGATAAAATAAATATATTTTACGATCCTCCGATACATAAAACACGGGCTGTTACATTTTCAACCCTTAGGAATTTTACCCTCGAAATTCCAAACAAACATAAGCAACCAAAACAATTCCACATCCCTGTCATCCATGAGCAGCCAATTCTATCACCGAAGCTAGCAGCCATCAAGCCATGCATCCATAGACTTATCCTAGCACGTGGAATTCTAAAAACAACCAAAACAACAATAGCACAAGTTATAATGATGTAATAATGACACGATACCAATGGGTCATACCGACGAAGAGTTCTGGATGGGTTGCCTTCATGCTCTCTTCCGTCTCCCATGTACAATCGTCGCCATCCTCACTCCATTGTACCTTGACTTGCTTAATCATCTTCCTCCTAAGTTGTTTCGTGTCATTCCCCACAACACGAAGCGACCTATGAGGTCTTGTAACTACGTCTCTACTTCTAGGTCTTCGTACTATTCTGGAGATACCACCACATTAGAATCATGCATGAACTTCCATAGAAAAGACACATTAAAAACCTTATGCACACTTGACATCTTCTCAAGTAACTCCAATCTATATGCGAGCTTTTCAATTCGCTCAACTAACGGAAACGGTCCAACGGACCTTGGAGCGAGCTTTCTTTTATTTTCGAATCGGACCACATGTTTCAATAGCGAAATCTTCACGAATACTATATCGCCAACGTCGAATTCCAAATCTTTTTTATGCTTATCGACATAACTCTTCTGATGGTCTTGGACTGCTTTGATCTGTTGCCGGACGATCTCGATATAATCCGATGTCTCTCTAATCATCTCTGGCCCAAGTATCAACTTATCTCTAGTTTTTAACCCACATGCCAGAGAATTACACGGTCTACCATATAATGCCTCATATGGTGTCATTCCAATGCTCGACTGGTAGCTATTATTATACACAAACTCAACTAGATGTAGATGGTCTTCCCATGATCCCCCAAAGTCCAGTACACAAGCTCTTAGGAGATCTTCCAAAACTCGATTAACCCTCTCGGTTTGACCATCTATTTGGGATGACAAGCCATACTCAAACACAACTCGGCTCCCAATGATTCTTGCAAACTCTTCCAAAATCCACTCATGAACAATGGATCTCGATCACTCACGATGCTCTTTGGGATACCATGGAATCGAAATATCCATTTTATATAAAGCTCAGCCAACTTCAATGGTGTCTTAGTCGATTTAACAGGAATAAACCTTGCACTTTTGGTCAAGCGATCCACGATGACCCAAATTCCTTCAGTTCCTGCCTTGTTTCTAGGTAGTCCATCAATAAAATCTATTGATATCTGCTCTCACATCCACGTAGGAACTTACAATGGATGAAGCAAACCACTCGGCTTCTTCTGTTCATCTTTCACTAACTGACAGTTCATGCATTTGGAAATAAACTTTCCAGTATCTCTTTTCATCCCTTCCCAGTAGTAAGATCATTTCACGTCCTGATACATCTTATTACCACCAGGATGAATCGACAATTTCAAGTGATGAGATTCCTTCAGAACCTCATCTCTCAATCTGTTGATATCAGGAATAACCAACCGCCCTTGCTTCGAAGCCATCCCTCTCGATCGACCTTGAACTCTTTATTCTCTGGTTCCAGCTTCTGGATAAACTTGACAAGCTTTGCATCTCGCTTTTGGCTTTCGCCAATCCTTTCGATTAGAGTATGTCTTATCAACAAGCTTGCCAACATTTCAGGTTCCAACTCATAATGTGGTCTGAAATCAAACCTTGCCAAAAACTCGTGGCTCTTCCATTCCGAAAACATTGCTCCTAATCATGCATTTCTTCGACTCAACGCATTTGCCACTGCATTATCTTTTCTTGGAGTATAGGCTACACCAAAATCATAGGATTCCAGAAACTCTAACCACCATTGCTGCCAAAGATTCAATTCCTTTTGGGAGTAAAGATACTTCAACGACTTGTGATCCGTAAACAATTCGAATCTAACCCCAACAGGTAATACCACCACATCTTCAGAGCAAACATGATTGCTGCCAACTCCAAATCATGATTTGGACAATTCCTTCCATGCGACTTTAGTTGTTGACTCGTGTATGCCACAACCTTATCCTTCTGCATCAGCACTGCTCCAAGTCCAGTACCACATGCATCGGTGTATACCACCATTTCCTCATTCCCACTTGGAATAGTCAATACAGGAGCACTCGTCAGTCTCTCTTTCAGGATTCCAAAAGCTTGCTCGCATTTCGCATCTCGTGTGAAAACTTGGTTCTTCTTCGTCAATCCTATTAATGGAGCAGCAATCATGGAGAAATCCTTGATAAACAGTAGGTAATAACCTGCCAAACCAACGAAGCTTCTCACGTTCGTTGCATTATTAGGTCTATCCCAGTCCTAGATTACTACCACCTTAGTGGGGTCAACCGTTATTCCATTTCCAGAAACTACATGGCCTAAGAATCTCACTTTACTCTTCCAGAAGTGACACTTTGAAAACATAGCTCTCAGCTGATGCTTTCGAAAGATTTCCATAACAACTTGTAAGTGCGTCTTATGTTCTTCCTTGTTCCAGGAGTAAACCATAATATCATCCATGAACACAAGTACGAACTTGTTAAACTGATCTCTGAAAACCCTATTCATAAGATCCACGAAGTACGTTGGCGGGTTAGTCAACCTAAATGGCATTACCAACCATTCAAAGAAACCAGATGGTGTCCTACAAGCAGTCTTCGATACACTATCCTTTGCCACTCTTAGTTGGTAAAATCTCATCGCCAAATCCATCTAAGAAAACACCTTAGCCTCCTGAAGCTGATCGAACAAGTCATCAATCCTCGACAACGGATAATTTCTCTTCTTGGTCACTTTGTTCAGCTCACGATAACCTATACAGAATCTTAATAAGCCATCCGCCTTGGTTGTAAACACAACTGGTGCACCCCATTCGGAAACACTCCTTCGAATGAATCCTTTTCCCAAAAGGTCACAAACTTGCACCTTTTGCTCTTGCTGTTCCTTAGGCGCCATCCACCTAAGAGGCATAACGATTGGTCTAACACCCTCGACTAAATCGATTCTAAACTCAATCTCACGATGCAGCGACAAACCTTTGACCTCTTCAAAGACATCCTCAAACTCATTAGTGATTAGCATAAATGACATGTCTTCCTATGGAATCAAAAGCGAATACAAAAAGCTTACGAAGACACCATCTTCAGGCTTACCCCAAATCAAAACCTTTCACCCTTCCACATCCCCAACTCTCACCTCAAGCTTCTCGCAGCATACCTCTTGAGCCAATCCATGTCCAAGATGATCCCAAACTCAGCGAAGTCCAAAACAAAGCAATCACACACAAAAGAGCAACCATGACTCGATAAGACTAGACCACCACAAAGCATATAAAGGCTAGATGAACCCCCAACTGGATTAGTCACAACCAAAGGTCGATCACATATCTCGGATTCCAAACCCAAGCGGCACATAAGCTCATTACAAATGAAAGAATACGATGCCCCAGTATCAAACAACACTCAAATTGAAACACCTATGACTGAAAGAGTACCTTGAACAATGGCATCCTTTCCTTTGTCCTTTGTAGTAGGAGCCCTTGAAGAAGACGACGCTGCTTTAAAGCATAAGCCTTCACTATTTGCTTTCCCTTATCCAGTTCTTGACAGTCTTTCTTGATATTCCCATGCTTGCTATAATTGTGACACTTCCTTTCAACTTTCAGATTCTTGCACTCATTAGAAAAATGACCCTTTTATTGGCAGTTAAAGCAAACCACCTCACTCTTAGGATTTTTCTGGCCTTGCTTCTTTCTGTTGTTGTTGCTTTCTCTTCTTGTTGTTACCACCATGTTCTGGCTTCTGCTCTTCCTTAGTTGCAACAACAACCTCTTTCTTGGGAAACAGACTTTCATGCTTCAAAGCTTCTCAACAATATTCTCATAAGTATCCTCAAGATGATTCACAAACTAATTTCCTAGATATTCGTCCAATCTGAAGACAAAATTCTCGTTCTTCTGGTAAGGAGTATCCACATATGTACGAGCATACTTCGACAAGGCCTCGAGGTCAGAAACATAATCAAGCATTGATCGACCATTCCGTTTAACTCGAGAAATCTCTTAAACAGAATTGACTTCTGCACGGTGGAGATAAACTTCGTCTCGAATTTGACTTGGAATTGATCCCATGTTCTTCCAGAGTCTCAAGCGTAACAAAATTCCACCATTCCATGGCTCTGCCCTGCAGCTACCTTGACGCAAGCTTTCTCTTAGTTGCGTCTTCTATACCCAAATCTCTAAAAATGCGAATACAAGCATCTAAACACTTTTGAACTTCTTTGGTCGGCTCCGTTCCTTTGAACGGTTTTCTCCTAGAGATGTGAAGTCTTTACACAACTTCGCAAAATCCACAACCCAAGGCACCTGCACATCTACATCTACCTTGGATGCCACTGGAGAGGGTACCCTTGTCATGAACGCTTCCATCATGGCCTTAAACATGGCTTGGTAATCTGGTGTACCGCCATTTCCTCCTCCAGACACAGTACCCTCCCTAACAGTATGTCTTGAAGTTCGTCGACTCATTCTAAATCTGCAAATTAGAATGATTAGCCACTTGCAAGAAAAATTGCTAATGGAGTTTAAATACTACTATAATATATAGAATAATATAGTATACATCCATCAAAATCTACAAAAACGTCTCTCATACGTAATTACGTCTTCGAACTTTGGCTAAATCGATTAACCAAAGCTATGATACCAAATGTGATGACCGCCCATAACCTTTGCATTAAACAAGAGTAATAATACGCTAAAGAATGTGCCAGGTAGCTATGAACGATCATTAGAGTTGAATAACACAATGTGAAACCTGTCGTATAACTCACAGTGCAAGGATAAAATATAATAGAACGCATACAACAGGTAGAAATAGTGGAGCATCATATAACAAACTTTTGAAACTTTCATAACATCCTGAAAGATCATCCATACATCATAGAAACATCAAAGTCTGTACATAAAGCCTTACTACAACACTCATAAAGCAACAACAAACAGCGGAAACAGAAATACTAGATAGTAATAAAACTGGTCCATAAGCCTCCAGCTCGCCAGCTTCATCGTCCTCACTAAGGTATCACCTGCCACCTACTACTCAACCTTCCCACCCACAACCGGATGAAAAACCCAAGGTAATAAGAGGGAAACATAAAACCTTGAGTCAGGCAACAGTCTTAGTGAGCGATAAAACAACTATCTAACATCATCAATAAAGTACATGAGAATAGATAGATTTACCAACCACTATCCAATGCTAGAGAAGAACCTACACCTGACAGTGATAGCCTTTACAATCCAAACAATCAAGAAACAACAGTTCAACCATGGCAACCAAAAGTAACCAAACAATGTCAAACAACTATCACTCAATGGCAAACATAACATCTAGTTAAATCTTACATAAACCATCCTAATCAAACTCAACACTTCTCAAGCACAAGCCCTAGAGGCCTAAACCAATATCGGACAAACATCCCAAAAACATCTCCTTCGACTTCAGAAAATCTACGTGAGAGGGTACAAACAAACAAACAAACATCCAAGACATGGCTATCACTGCCCTTCGTTGTTTCGAAACCATCGTTATTCATATTACGCCCCCCTGCCATATGTCAGGGGCTAATTGTAAACCCCAGTTCTAGCAAAAACTCCATACGCCTTCGCAACTCATATGTTTGCCTTCTCAAGACAACTAAGCCTTTCACGATTGCCCAAGGTACTCAACCATACACCTGGTCTTTTATTTTACCCGAGCTTTGAGACCGCAAGAACTTACTACAACGATATTCTCTCACCCGGCAATCCATAAGCTCAAGCCCCCCTCGAGAAACCATTATCTATAACTCAACACACTCGAATTGCCTTCACATTCATTGTATTAGGATGATCAACAAACACTTCACAACACTTCGAATATTCCATCTTGAATACACGTCGAAGCCACATCCATTCACAAACCAAAATAATCACCACATTTGGTAGATATTCAATCCATAACATTTCAGCATTTTGTATGATCCATCCCCATGGATTGCGTATGATCCATCCCCATGGATTCTGTATGATTCATCCCCATGGATTGTGTATGATCCATCCCTATGGATTCTGTGTGATCCATCCCCATGGATTTCGTATGGTCCATCCCTATGGATTTCTGTATGATCCATTCTCATCGATTTCGTATGATCTATCCCCATGGATTCCATATGATCCATCCCCATGAATTTATGTATGATCCATTCCCATGTATTTCATATGATCCATCCCCATGAATTTCTATATGATCCATTTCCATGGATCTCGTATGATCGATTCCCTTGGATTCTGTATGATCCATCTCCATGGATTTTGTATGATCCATCCCCATGGATTTCGTATGATCCATCCTCATGGATTTTTGTATGACCCATTCCCACGGATTTCGTATGATCTATACCTATGGATTCCATATGATCCATCCCAATGGATTTCTGTATGATCCATTCCTATGGATTTCTTATGTTCTATTCCATGGATTCCATATGATCCATCCCCATTAATTTCTGTATGATTCATTACCATGGATTTTGTGTGATCCACTCCCAAGGATTTCGTATGATCCCTCCTATGGATTTCTGTATGATCCATACCCATGGATTTCATGTGATCCATCCCTATGGATTTCGTATGATCCTTCCAATGGATTTCTGTATGATCCATTCCCATGGATTTCTGTATCATCCATTCCCATGGATTCTATATGATCCATCCGTGGTTGACCGAAACTTCGTCGAATGGCTATATCGATGAAATCAACTCATCCGATTCATCCAATTCAACCACAAACATGTTATGAAATCATTAACAAGTTGAAAGTGATAATTATCATCAACAATTATATAAGATTCACCAAAATCATGATAAATGAACAAAATAGTGGATCTATTTTGCATAAACATACAAAACTATATGGAAGTTACCAATTTTGAGTTGCTTGATTATATCCTAAAGCGATTCATATAAATTACACTTACCATGATGTAGATCTAGGTGAAAATGACTCAAAATGATGAAATTATGATCATACAACCCGTATACTTGATTGAATCCATGTGAGAGATGAATATCACTCACCAATTCTCCAAAACAACACAAAAACAATGAATCTCGATTCCGGACAGCGAAGAATTTGCTCAAAACTCTTCGATTCGATAATCTCTCTCTCCGATTGATGTAGTTCTAACTTCAAACAATGTAGATCTTCAGTTCTCTTCCTTACATCTCGATTCTAATGGTGGAAAGGTGTAGTTGGTTGAATGCGGAAGATCAAAAGCTCACCCAAATGAGAGAATGGAGAAAGTAAACTATTCTCCATGCCTCTTATCCCCTATTTATAGCCTTCCACCAAACCCCTAATGGGCCTCTCCAATTCAACCCATTATGGCTTACAAACCTGAACAACAAATTGTACAACACAAAAACAGCGATTCCTCCTAAATCACTAAACCAAATCTTTATTGTAACCACTCTATGGAATTGGGAACACCGTTTCCTTTCCAATGAGACCGATCTCAGCACCTGATTCAATTACAATCAAAAGTTATACTCTGTACAAGACTGACAAGGGCAAAATGGTCACAAACAAAATTGGTAAAAATTATGGACATGTCTAACATCCCCATAAACAACATATCAAAATATGATAATGATCTAACCCTCAGGGAATAAAATAAAAATATTTTATGGTCCTTCGATACGTAAAACGCGGGCTGTTACATGGTAGGCATTCTGGGAGACCCACTCAATAAGCCAAAGATCCTATCCTCTCGATGATGCGAAAAGCCCCAATAATCTGGGAGCCAACTTCCCGGCCTTTCCAAACCGAACATTCTTTTTGGAAGAGGATACTTTTACGAATACCAAGTCTCCAATGTCGACCTCAAGTTCCCTCCTTCTCTTATCGGCATAAGATTGCTAATGGTCTTGGGCTTCCTACATCCTCTGCCTAATCAAAGAAATATTCTCTGTAGAATCACGGAAAAAGTACGGTCCGAGTAGAACCTTGTCGGTAGTTTCCCACCAACAAGTTGGCGATTCGCATAGCCTCCCGTAAAGCACTTCGAAAGGGGCCATAGAAATCGTCGCCTGAAAACTATTGATATATGTAAACTCCACAAGTGGTAGGAACTGCTCCCAAACTCCTCCAAATTTGATAGTGCAAGCTCTGAGCAAGTCTTCTAGGATTTGACCTACTCTTTCTGTCTGGCCATTGGTTTGCGGGTGATAAGCTGTACTTAAGTTCAGGGTCGTTCCTAATGCTGCTTATAAACTTCTCCAAAATTCATTCGTAAATAAGGGATCTCTACCACTCACTATATTAGATGGGATACCATGTAATCTGATAATCTCTTTGACATATAATTGGGCCAATGAAGCTACAATATTACTCTTTTTATTGGTATGAACTATGAAGTGAGCACTCTTGGTCAAACAGTCTACTACAACCCAAACAGCTTCATTTCCCTTCTGACTTCTTGGAAGTCCATCAATGAAATCCATGGAAATATGTTCCCACTTCCACATGGGAATATCTAAAGGTAATAGCAATCCTCCGGGTTTTCTTTGCTCCGCTTTTACTTTTTGTCATGTTAAACATTTAGCTACAAACTCGGCTACATCCCTTTTCATTCCTTTCCAATAGAGATTCCTATTTATACCTTTATACATTTTATCTCCACTGGGGTGTATGGTCATCTTCGTCCTATGACACTCCTCTAAAATTTCTTTTCTTAACTCTTCATCTTTAGGGACGCAAAGTCGTCGATCCCTAAGCAAACTTTGGTCATTGCCCAATGAATATCTTACCGAATAGGTAAAGGTCTCCTTCTTTCCTACTCTCTCCTTCAAGTTCCTTATTTATTCGTCAAGGTCTTGCGTATTCCGAATTATTTCTCTTAGAGTGGGTCTAACAAGTATAACTCCAAAAAAACAATTAGAGGTTACTGGTGGGGATTGCAAGCTAAAGTTAGAGAGAAACTCCAATTGTTTCCACTCCAAAATTGCATTCAAAGATGCATGCTTTCTTCTTAATGCATCTGCTACGATGTTCCCCTTCCCTGGGGTATTCTGGATCATAAAATCAAAAGAGGCAATGTACTCCATCCACTGTTGCTATCTCAAATTCAGGTCATGTTGAGAGAATAATACTTTAGGGATTTATGGTCGGTTAAAAGTTCAAACTTCTCCCCAAGTAGATAATGCCTCCACATTTTCAAAGCGAACACTACTACGGATAACTCAAGGCCATAAACTGGGTATCTTTTCTTGGGGTCCTTGAGTTGTCTACCAGCACAAGCAACAAATCTTCTGTCCTGCATAAGAACTTCTCCTAAACCGGATCCGCATTCATCAGTGTAAACAGTGAACAACTTTAAGCCATCGGGTGTAATAAGAATCAGCGCACTAGTTAATACTTCCTTTAACGTCTTAATGGCTATATCGCACTTATTTAAATGGATTTTGAATATTTAAAATGATTTATTTTAAATAATAACGCTTTAAAATTTATTTAAATTGAAGTTAGAACATATAAATTTATTTTAATTATAAAACGAGCCTGAAATGGCGTGGTAGTTTGAAAATTCGATTTTAAATTTCAATTGAATATACAGAATTCAATATAAGTCAGATTTGGACGAAATAAGAAACGTTAGAATCTATTTAATGATATCTTTGTAACAAAGTTAAGAAACCGAGATTTCACTTTATAAATTGTAAGTTATGTCCAGTTTAAAATTTAGAATAGTCGTTATGGAATTTATATATATTTTAAAATTATATATGGCCCTTAAAAATAGCCATTTTGCAAGTGACCACCGTTTTCGACGAAACAACTTTTGTTGGATTCGGAATGTCAAATTATTGTTATGCTTTAAATTTCTTAATTTTTGGATTTAATATGTGAGCATGGCAAATTTAAATGTGTTTTGACTGTTTCAGTTCGAATTGGATCGACAAAAAAAGCCCATTTTTCAAACGGTTTCCAAATTCAATGAAATTAGTTTTGTTAGGATTATATCATCAAAACATAGCTAGATTTATTTTTCTGGAATTTTTGGAGTCAATATATGGCCCCGGTAAATTAAATGCACATTCAAATTCAATATATATTGATTTATATTTTAATTTTAATGAAAACAGATCAAAATAATAGAATTGGCTTACGAAACAAATCCCATTGTGTTTGGGATGGGGGTATTACGCTAGGAACGATAGTCGTTAGGTTAGTTTTGGAGTTCAGATCAGTAAACAAGTATAATTGGAATTTAATATTATTAAATTATTAATATATATAAACTAAAAACTGGATGTAACGACCCGCATTCTACGCATCATAGGATCGTAAAATATTTATTTTTTTCACATACGAAGTCGTATGGTCATGTAACTTTGGGAGACGACTAGTGGGGTCATTTCTCATGTTCATGATTTTTGCCGATTTTTAAATGACTATTTTGCCTCTAACTGATCTTGTTTTGGCCATAACTTTTGATGGGAAAGGAGTTTCGACTTTAAACCACTTCCATTCGATTCAGATGATGGTTTACAATTCCATAGAGTGGTCATATTAGCCAAACGGACTTACCGTTTGAGAGATATGGCTGAATTAAGGTTCAGAAGGTGAAAAACATCATTAGCGGGCTTAACCGGGTGATTAACAGCTAGGCCCATTGGGGGATTTCGGAATTAGAAGTATTTAAAGGCTGCTAGGGTTAGGAATTTCGGTTTTTAGTCATTTTCCAGCCACCACAAACATATCTTTTACCCTAGCCATGGCCTCCACTTTCTAAAAACACCCGAAATCACCTTCTAATCACTAATTAAGAAGATCTACACCAAATCAAGGAAGATTAGTGTCAAATCAGAGTTGGAGCTACTGCTAAGCATTGGGATTTGATACAAAGCAGAGGATATTTTAGATCTATAGTTTAATTTGTGGCAAAGATGAGTGATTTGCATTGTTTTGCACTAATTACGGTTAATTAAGGATAATTAGTGAAGATTAACGAAATTAGACATGACAAAATTTTGGAAAAATATTTATAAATTCAAAAATAATGTTTTAGACCTCTGTTGGAAATTTGGTTTGATTTGGTTAAGTTTTACTAATTATATCATTAGTTTTGCCTAAATAGGCTTAAGGGAAAATATGGGGTTTTTGCTATGTTTAATCCATTTTACGTGCTATGATTGTTGTTTTGGTGTCTATGATTGATTGTACATGTTGTTATGACTGTATGGTATGACTTGTGATTGTCTAGAAGTGTTAGGTTGGTCGAAAACACCGTCGAATGGCGTACAACAGTCTCTGGAAAGAAGTGCAGGAAATTGTCCGAACCGGATCACATCGAAGGGGAAAAGCCCGATCTGACCTGCTCGCTTGGAAGCTCCACGATCCGACCCATTGGTAAGAAGGAACTTCAATCCGAACTGATTCCCCTCACGAGCCAAGCATGCTCCCACAACCTGGAGTCACGATCCGAGCCAGTGGAGGAAGCCGATCCGCTGGGAGTTCTCCGACCCGATCCGCCCACGTGAGTATGAACTACCCCGACCCGAACCACTCTAGGGGGTGCGATCCGAACCAATGGCGTTGCATCACGAGTAGGACCTGACGATGAGTCACGAGTTGGAGGAGCATGACCCGACCCGTATGGGGTATTCCGATCCGAACCGAGGAGCTGATGACCTCGACCTGAAGCAAAGTGAAGTGAAGAAATGAAGACCGACCCGGAGAAGAAGGTGATGACCAAAACCCGAGATGCAAAGGTAGTCCAAGTGGGAAGTTTGTACTCAGGATCCAGTTGGGAACCAACGAGTCGACTTCATGGGTTGGGCTTTGCTGCGGGACGTGTGCAAAGGGGTTATCGATACCTATAATTTTGGTTCGCCACTGAGAGACGGATTAGGGGCTTGTAGTGATAGTTATACGGAGTTGGACTCCGTCATGGCCCAAAGATTAGGTGGCTAAAGTAGTAGATATCGTATGCTTTACGCACTGAGTGAGAGATGTGAGGATAGTTGCTCTGCTTGATTGTTTTCCATCACTATGACATGTACACCCTCACCCCTGTATTCTTTACACCATGTGTTAGTGGCACCTTAGAGTATTGAGCGGTATATTTTGCTAACTCTTTGGTTGTACGTCCAGGTTCAGGTATGATTGGATTATACCTTTTATTGTTTTGTTTTGCTGCTTATCGCTCATACTAGACTTTTGTCTGACCTAGAGTTTTATGTCTCTTCTTATTACTCTGGGTGCTCCTAAATGAGCAGACTAGAGACAGTTAGGTGGTATGCACGAGAAGCTGTACCGGAGACGAGCAGGAGGCTTCCACGTATGATATATAGATATTCTCCCTGTGTTGTTGAAGGCCACTGCTTGGGCATTAGTAGTGTACCTCCTTCTTTTGTTTTCTTTTGCTTTAGAGACAGTTTAAAGTTGTAATAATGATGGTCATGGAACATATGCTGTATTTGGATTTCCGCTGCTATGATGTTTAGTTTTAGTTTCAGCTTATGCACCGTCTCACTTGTTTTATGTCAAGTATGTTGTTATTATATTTTATTCCATGCACTGTGAGACATTCTACAGGTTCCTTGTTGGTTCTTTCATCTTCTTTCCTTTCATTGACGACCATCCCGTGCTAGCGGACATGTGTACAGCGCACTTTCGGAGAAAATGTCGGTTAATGCAGGGCGGGCCGTCACACTTGGTATCAGAGCATAGGTTGCGTAGTTAACCTAGGGGAAGACATCAAGGAGAGATAGTATATGTATATGAGAGCGCGTATTTGTTATATTTTTGTTTTCAAATGCTAGCTATATATATACTATTAGTATATTTAAGGGTGGAGTCGCACTGCACTGGCACCACTGAAGAGATGGTTAATCGTTTTCTCTTTACAGATTGAACGATGAGCCGAAACTTGAGGAACATGGGTCTAAGGGCTAACAATAGGAATGACCCTGATATGAGGGCGATGTTCACCAACTTCATGAGAGAGATGCTTAGGGATGTGCAGAGGGCAACTCCCAATGCTGGTAATGGTGGTGGTCCAGTAGTGCAGGCCCCTAGGGCCGATTTCGCCAAGCTAAATAGGGATTATACTAGTCTTGGTGGGAAGTCATTCCATGGAACGGAATCAGCTACGGATGTCCAAGATTAGTTGGATAGCTGTGAACGTATCTTCGAAGACTTGGGTATCGAGGATGCGATGAAGAGAAGGCTAGCATCCCGTCAGTTGTAAGGACGGGCAATGAATTGGTGGAATGCTATTAAGGCAGCTACTCCAGAGGATCAAGTCACTTGGGATCAGTTTAGAACTCGTTTCAGTTATAAGTTTATCCCAGCTGCTCAGAAGTCAGAATTGTTTAGGAAGTTCTTGGAGCTTAAGCAGAATGGTAGGGTAGTCTTGGAGTATATTGTTGAGTTCGATACTTTATCGAAATATGGATTATCCCTTATAGATACCGCCGAGAAGAAGAACAAGAAGTTCATAACTGGTTTAGATGGGTACTTGGGGGAAAGGCTTATAAACCACATCGATGAGACGTTTGAATCGATTGTAGGAAAGGCATTAAGGTCAGAGAGTCTTTACCCTAAGCCGAAGACTGAGGTTGCTATTGCATCTGCAGAGGAGCCAAAGCCGCAAGCAGGCGGTGGAGGCAAGAATAATTCCCCGAATAATAGGAAACAAGACCAAACCATGGATGGTCAGAATAAGAAAAATAAGAAAGATGGCGTGTGCTTTAGCTGTGGCAAGAAGGGCCATTATGCCAGAGATTGTCGGGAAAAGCCTGGGGAAAGGAAGTGCTTTAATTGTAGCCAAGTGGGACATCAAAAGAATGAATGTCCACAACCTCCTAAGGAGAAGCAGGTCGTGAAAGCATATGCTATCAACACTGTTCCTTCTTCATCGAATGCCCCAACTGCGGCGCAGAAGGAAAAAGGTGTCGTTATTCGAGGTATGCTTCCTATTTAAGATGTTTCTGTTTGAGTTTGTTTGATATCGTGACTTCCCATTCCTTCGTACCTAGTGACCTAGTAGATAGGTTGGAAGTGGAACCCGAGGTAGTCGATAGACCTTTAGTTGTGACAAACCCGATAGGTGGTGTAACACCCCTAAGTCCCACATCATTGAAGCCTATGTGAAGTAGGTACTTATATAGTAAAACCCATCTCTTACTAACGTCGAGGCCTTTTGAGGAACAAAACCCCACACCTATACGGTGGCTATGTTGGGGACAATATCTTGCGCGAACGGAGGTGCAGGTTGTTACAGTGGTATCAGAGCCAATACCCAGCCGGAATTGTGGCTCCTGTATGGACCACAACGCCTGGGTGAGGTGTTTGTGAGCCAATGGGGATGTTGGGCTCTGTAGGAGGGGAGAATGTAACACCCCTAAGTCCCACATCATTGAAGGCTATGTGAAGTAGGTACTTATATAGTAAAACCCATCTCTTACTAACGCCGAGGCCTTTTGAGGAACAAAACCCCACACCTATACGGTGGCTAAGTTGGGGACAATATCTTGCGCGAACGGAGGTGCAGGTTGTTACAGGTGGTTTGACTAGCCTTTGTAGGATTTGTCGTAATTTGGTCTTATCGATTCATGGATGTATGTTTGTTGTGATTGCTTTATTTTGAGCTTTACTAGGTCTAGCTTGATTTTGGAAGTCGATTGACTCCAAAGGTATAGAGTGATAGTAAATTGTGAAGAGTCTTTGATGACCATTATAATGGATGATGGACGAAAGGTAGTATTAGATTGCCTACCTTGCGATGAAGATGATAACAAGAGTTAGAGAAGCAAATGTACATTGGATGTACAATAGTTTTGTCAGGACTTGGCCATGCGATCGATAGTAGTCTCAAGTAAGATTGGCAAGGATAGCCAGAGTTAGTTATGGATGCTTGAGTGTTTGGACGTTTTGCTCATATCAACTCACGTATATTGTCTGAACTCGAGAGAGATATTTCCTTGGGTGCTTGTCTGACATTGGTTTAGGCCTTTGGGGCTTGTACTCGGGGAATGTCGAAGTCGAATAGGATGTTTTGCATGAGAGATAAGTAGTTGTTGTGATTTTCATTGGATGTTATCTTGGTTTACTCGAGGAGTAATGGGCAGTTGTGACAGGATAAGACTATTCGATGGTATGGACTGCCCCGAGTCAGACTCAATAGGGTTATGAGATGACTCGAGTGGGACTTGAGAAAGATACAAAGTAATGGATTGTTTAGGACCCTATGTTGATGTTCTTTTTAAAAAAAGAATGTGTTCGTTGATCATGGAAGATGCAACGAAGGTTAGGACGATTCTAGTTGGACTTGAACTCGTAAAAGAAAATAGGTGTTCGTTGATCTTGGAGCGGCAACAAATAGGGAGACGACTCACGTTGGACTAGGGTTTGTAGGTAATGGATACTCAAGACTGGGTCTGAGTTTATGGGTAATAGATTGACTCGAGTTGGACTCAAGAAGGCTGCAAGGAGTTGGATTGGCTTGAGTTGGACTCGGGAGGGCAGCAAGATAATGGATAGACTTGGGTGGGACTCGAGTGTTTCCAGCGGACTAAAAGTAGGGTTATCTGGGGATGCCCACTTACCTTGGATCTGTTGGACGTGATCTAGTTATCCTTGGAGGATAAACGTACGTTGGACGTACAGTAATCCGTTTGGAGGCAGGGCTTCCATTAGTTATTGATGTTGGTTGGACCAGACATACATGTAACGACGTATTCATGGCTTTAGCAGGTGATAGATAGGATTTGTTTGATGGATGCTATGGCTGTTGTGTTTGTTCCTACCTTTCTTCTCTTGAGTATCACCTGTAGGATCCTGTTGAATGGAAATAGTATAAGTTCGTTGATCATGGTGATATGACGGGTGTAAGATACTTTACGTTAGACTTGAAGTATGTTGGGCATTGTGGAGCGTCTGTTGACCTTGGAGATTCAGCAGATATAGGAGCTTCAAGTTGGACTTAGACTCGAAGGTAGAGTACCTAGATTCATTGGATGAGTCTAGTTCACCTTTAGAAGGTGAATGTACGTTGGACGTGCAGTACGAGTATAAGTGGAGTACCTAGGTTCACTGGATGGGTCTAGTTTGCCTCTAGGAGGTGAATGTACGTTGGACGTGCAGTACGAATGTAGGAAGGACTCAAGTCGGACTTGAAAGGACATTTGGAATGTAGTTAGAAATTTGGCGCATAGGGTTGGATTACCTAAGAAGATGTCAGTATAGACGGATGCCATAGTACCGGACTGGGTGCGATAGCTGATGCATTAGGTAGGAGACATGCCAGTTTAGAGGCTATGTTTCTGGAATGCAAGCAACTAGAGTATATCACGGGAGATGACTTCAAACCTAAGTGCGAATTGGATTCAGAAATGCTAGTAAGCTTAACGATTAGATCGATCTGGATTGAGTGGATCGGTTCCAGTCAGAGGGACGTTCCTAACCTATTAGAAATCACCTCTACGGTAGAGATGAGAATCGATGGCGAGAGAACGAATATATTTGAGAAGTAGAGGATGACATAAGAAAATCGTATACAAAGCTCTTTGCCTGGTAAGATTTTAGCGGCGATGATTCTTCCCTTGTTAGTAAACCGCATGCTAGGATAGAATTGGTTCTGTTTGTTTTGCATGTTTGATTGTTGTGTATGGCTGGTAGGCATGCGGGATCCATTTTTTGTTCTTACTTACGGAATTTCGGGGACGAAATTTCTTAAGGGAGGGAGAGTGTAACGACCCGCATTCTACGCATCATATGATCGTAGAATATTTATTTCTTTCACATACGAAGTCGTATGGTCATGTAACTTTGGGAGACGGCTAGTGGGGTCATTTCCCATGTTCATGATTTTTGCCAATTTTTAAATGACTATTTTTCCCCCAGCTGATCTTGTTTTGGCCATAACTTTTGATGAGAAAGGATTTTTGACCTTAAACCACTTCTGTTGGATTCGGATGATGGTTCACAATTCGGTAGAGTGGTCACATTAGCCAAACGGACTTACCGTTTGAGAGATATGGCCGAATTAATGTTTAGAAGGTGAAAAACAGCATTAGCGGGCTTAACCGGGTGATTAACAGCTAGGCCCATTTGGGGATTTCGGGATTAGAAGTATTTAAAGGCTGCTAGGGTTAGGAATTTCGGTTTTTAGTCATTTTCTAGCCACCACAAACTTATCTTTTACCCTAGCCATGGCCTCACTTTCTAAAAACACCTCAAATCACCTTCTAATCACTAATTAAGAAGATCTATACCAAATCAAGGAAGATTAGTGTCAAATCAGATTTGGAGTTGCTGCTAAGCATTGGGATTTGATCCAAAACAGAGAATATTTTAGATCTATAGTTTAATTTGTGGCAAAGGTGAGTGATTTGCATAGTTTTGCACTAATTACGGTTAATTAAGGGTAATTAGTGAAGATTAACGAAATTAGACATAATAAAATGTTGGAAAAATATTTATAAATTCGAAAATAATGTTTTAGACCTCTGTTGGAAATTTGGTTTGATTTGGTTAAGTTTTACTAATTATATCATTAGTTTTTCCTAAACATGCATAAGCGAAAATATGGGTTTTTTGCTATGTTTGATCCATTTTACATGTTATGGTTGTTGTTTTGGTATCTATGATTGATTGTACATGTTTATACGACTGTATGGTATGACTTGTGATTGTCTAGAAGTGTTAGATTGGTCGAAAACACCGTCGAATGGTGTAAAACAGTCGCTGGAAAGAAGTGCAGGAAATTGCCCGAACCGGATCAGATCGAAGGGGAAAAGCTCGATCCGACCTGCTCGCCTGGAAGCTCCACGATCCGAACTGCTGGTGAGAAGGAACTCCCATCCAAACTGATTCCCCTCATAAGCCAAGCATGCTCCCACAACCTGGAGTCACGATCCGAGCCAGTGGAGGATGCCGATCCGCTGGGAGTTCTCCGACCCGATCCGCCCACGTGAGTATGAACTACCCCGACCCGAACCACTCTAGGGGGTGCGATCCGAACCAATGGCGTTGCATCACGAGTAGGACCTGACGATGAGTCACGAGTTGGAGGAGCATGACCCGACCCGTATGGGGTATTCCGATCCGAACCGAGGAGCTGATGACCTCGACCTGAAGCAAAGTGAAGTGAAGAAATGAAGACCGACCCGGAGAAGAAGGTGATGACCAAAACCCGAGATGCAAAGGTAGTCCAAGTGGGAAGTTTGTACTCAGGATCCAGTTGGGAACCAACGAGTCGACTTCATGGGTTGGGCTTTGCTGCGGGACGTGTGCAAAGGGGTTATCGATACCTATAATTTTGGTTCGCCACTGAGAGACGGATTAGGGGCTTGTAGTGATAGTTATACGGAGTTGGACTCCGTCATGGCCCAAAGATTAGGTGGCTAAAGTAGTAGATATCGTATGCTTTACGCACTGAGTGAGAGATGTGAGGATAGTTGCTCTGCTTGATTGTTTTCCATCACTATGACATGTACACCCTCACCCCTGTATTCTTTACACCATGTGTTAGTGGCACCTTAGAGTATTGAGCGGTATATTTTGCTAACTCTTTGGTTGTACGTCCAGGTTCAGGTATGATTGGATTATACCTTTTATTGTTTTGTTTTGCTGCTTATCGCTCATACTAGACTTTTGTCTGACCTAGAGTTTTATGTCTCTTCTTATTACTCTGGGTGCTCCTAAATGAGCAGACTAGAGACAGTTAGGTGGTATGCACGAGAAGCTGTACCGGAGACGAGCAGGAGGCTTCCACGTATGATATATAGATATTCTCCCTGTGTTGTTGAAGCTCCACGATCCGACCCATTGGTAAGAAGGAACTTCAATCCGAACTGATTCCCCTCACGAGCCAAGCATGCTCCCACAACCTGGAGTCACGATCCGAGCCAGTGGAGGAAGCCGATCCGCTGGGAGTTCTCCGACCCGATCCGCCCACGTGAGTATGAACTACCCCGACCCGAACCACTCTAGGGGGTGCGATCCGAACCAATGGCGTTGCATCACGAGTAGGACCTGACGATGAGTCACGAGCTAAAGGAGCATGACCGGACCCGTATGGGTATTCCGATCCGAACCGAGGAGCTGATGACCTCGACCTGAAGCAAAGTGAAGTGAAGAAATGAAGACCGACCCGGAGAAGAAGGTGATGACCAAAACCCGAGATGCAAAGGTAGTCCAAGTGGGAAGTTTGTACTCAGGATCCAGTTGGGAACCAACGAGTCGACTTCATGGGTTGGGCTTTGCTGCGGGACGTGTGCAAAGGGGTTATTGATACCTATGATTTTGGTTCACCACTGAGAGACGGATTAGGGGCTTTTAGTGATAGTTATACGGGGTTGGACTCCGTCATGGCCCAAAGATTAGGTGGCCAAAGTAGTAGGTATCGTATGTTTTACGCACTGAGCAGGAGATGTGAGGATAGTTGCTATGCTTGATTGTTTGCCATCACTATGACATGTACACCCCCACCCCCGTATTCTTTACACCATGTGTTAGTGGCACCTTAGAGTATTGAGCGGTATATTGTGCTAACTCTTTGGTTACAGGTCTAGGTTCATGTATGATTGGATTATACCTGTTATTGTTTTGTTTTGCTGCTTATCGCTCATACCAGACTTTTGTCTGACCCAGAGTTTTATGTCTCTTCTTATTACTCTGGGTGCTCCTAAACGAGCAGACTAGAGACAGTTAGGTGGTATGCACGAGTAGCTGTACCGGAGACAAGTAGGAGGCTTCCACGTATGATATATGGATATTCTCCCTGTGTTGTTGAAGGTCACTGCTTGGGCATTAGTAGTGCACCTCCTTCTTTTGTTTTCTTTTGCTTTAGAGACAGTTTAAAGTTGTAATAATGATGGTCATGGAACATAAGCTGTATTTGGATTTCTGCTGCTATGATGTTTAGTTTTAGTTTTAGCTTTTGCACTGTCTCGCCTGTTTAATGTTAAGTTTGTTGTTATTATATTTTATTCCATGCGCTATGAGACATTCTACAGGTTCCTTTTCGGTTCTTTCATCCTCTTTCCTTTCTTTGACGACCGTCCCGTGCTAGCGGACATGTGTACAACGCACTTTCGGATAAAATGTCGGTTAATGCAGAGCAGGCCGTCACACTGGAAAACCCCAATTCTCCCCCATTCTGATTTTTTCCACCGCTAGGTCAAATTGATGGCCCAGAATCGCGGATTTTCTTCCTTCAACCGTTTCTAATCCAAGCGTTTTCAAACAAAAATCATAAAACAAAGCTCATAGAGCATCTGCTGCTCTATTGATTCATATGTCTGATTGTTTAACATATAGTAAATCGTGAGTTCTTTTCCCTCAAAGAGCGCATGCTCGAGGTGGGTTTTGGGGTTGATTAGAGCTCTGAGTTCATTGGCGTTCGTGGTGAAGGGGGATTAGTTGGCGCTCTTTGATGTGGCACTCCCCGATTGGGTTCCGGTCCCCTCTGGCAGCTTGATGGTTGATGGAGAGAAGGGTGGCGTGGGTTTGTTTTGGTTACAGAAAATGAACGAGAACGAAGATTCTTAGGGGATTAAGAAAGGTTAAGGTTATTTATATTATTAATTACTTCCATAATGACGCTTTAATTTATATAAACTTCAAACTCTTATATCTTGGTCAAATTAAGACAGAATCATGCAAATTCAGATTTGTTGGAATCGCGTTGTCAAATACTACACAATGGAACTGACCAAAATGGAAACGGTGCAAATTAGAATTTAAGGCAAATTCAGATCCGAACAGAAATAAAATAATCAAATAAAGAATGGAGGAGTGGAAACGAAAGTGAAAACTCTCTCTCACTCAAATTAATTTATAGTTATTATATAATAGGTTGCAGATGGGGCTTAGTAGCTCCTGACACTATTTTTTGTACAAACTATGGTGGATTGTTTGTTTGGATTATGATTGGGATTGTCATTGATTGATATTGTTGTATATAAAATTATTTACATAAAATGTATATAAAAATTATCATGAAAAGAAAATAAAATAAATATTCATTTACAAATTGGACGGTTTGTTTATGTGCACCCATTTAACAGCCATTGATTGGGACGATAATATTTTACACATCGCCCGACTACACAAATAATAAACAGTATTTGTTGGTTGAAACCCCACACGGTTGGGATGATATTTGACATACACTAATTCCAATTGTTTAGCTGTATGTCAATCAATGGGTTGACAGACTGTATAAGCGTTATTTACTTGTTTTAATGCTTATACAGTTGTAAAATGCATTCTGGATGTTCTATGAATTTTTAATGATTGTTTATTGTTATTGTTGTATACATGCGATGTATGAAATCCATATAACTGAAATTATATGGTAATTGATTAAGTCTGATTCCAGATCAGAATTAACGAATATTTTAAAATAATATTTAGTGAATAATCAAAATGTGATTTTGATGTCCGATTTTGGATGGACACGAAAATATTGAAATGTGAAGCCGTGTTAAGTAGTTAAACGCCATTTTAACATGAACAGGATTTTCTATCGATTTTATTCATTTTATAATGAATATCGCAAAGTAATTTCAAAATCTGATATTTCGATAATATTATCATTTTAATATTATAATGATATAGAATATTCAATTTTGATTGAAAATTGAAATAGAAGTGGGAATCGTTTTAAAATGAATTTATAAATATTTTATAGATATGTTTTGAATGGAAATCGATGAAATATATGTTATATATATATTAATGTTTGAATAGAACGCGTCGCAGAGCGACCGTTCGCGAATTTCGACCATTGACTTCAAATTGATGTAATGGGGTTCCGACCGTCGGATTCTCATAAAATCAGAACCGTTGGGTTCATATCGAAAAGAGCTTTCCAATGAATATAAGAGATTTTAAATATACAAGAGAGTTGAAATCTATAAGAGATTTGAAATCTAATGGTTGGATTTTAATATATGTCCAAATCAGGTTTGGAAAAGGTCGCTATGGATGTAGTTCGGTGGTCGAAGTTGAAAACCGACTGCATGGGCGATACTAAAATTATTAAAAATATGGAAAAATTGTTTAAATTCATAATAAGGGTTTTGGAAAAATTTTAGATGAAAAATTCCATATTTGAAAAGATAAAAATATATTTTTATCGAAATGAACTAGTTAATAACTAGAATAAATTGGATTTGAAAATGGTTTTAAAATTAACTAGAATTTTCCAACGAATAAATTGAAATGGATTTGGAATGGAAATAATCTTTGAAATATTTCGATATTGGTTTCCGTGATTACACGGATACTATTGAGGAATTTAAAAGATATATATCGTTATTCCCAGTACGATATTTGTTGGTTTCAGAATTTGATATTGAATATAAGCCGATATAATTTCTATTCAGAGCCTTATATTAATATCAAATTGGATTTTGGGTTTGTCGTGAACGGCATCTTAAACAACATTGTTCTTAAACCCGGTTGAGAAAAGAATAAATCTTTAAATTAAGATTTAGTGAAGTTTTCCAATTAATTAATATTTAATTGGAATTGAATAAAAGAATTTGATTTTCGGGTTTATCGTGAAGGGTGTTTTAAATAACATTTTCTCTTTAACCCAATTAACAATGAAGAATATGATTTGGAATTTATAATCTTTTAATTAAGATTAATGGGATTTTCCAAAGTAAAGATTTCCAATTCAATATATTAAATTGGAATTGAATGGAATTCAATTTGGTAATAATCGAGATGAGCTTCTGTAAAAGAAGACCGTTACTATATATGGAATTTAAAAGGTTTTTCCGTTATTCCATTTATAATAGGGGTGGGCGCAGTTCGGTTCGGTGCGGTTTGGATCTCAAACCGCCTCCACACCGCATCGAACGGTATTTCAAAAATATAAACAATTATACTAACCATTCAAACGGTTCGGTTTCGGTTCGGTTTCGATGTAATACGGTCCGGTTTTGGTTCGGTCCGGTTTGAACTCGTATTAAATACAAAACAAGAGAATTACTTCCATCCACAATCAATTTACGATTGTATGACGTTGTGTCACCCAAAGGTTAAAACACACAGTGTCATCTTGAATTGATATAACTACACTGAAAATAGAATATATATTGTTAAAATAAAAAGTTAGATAGGAACATGTTAATTTTTTATCGTAACATTACCGGAGTAGATATGCGGTTCGGTTCGGTTTAATATGGTTTAGTAACAGTTCAAACCGCAACCGAACCGTATTGTTGCGAATCGGTTAGGTTTGGGCTGTTTGCATTAAAAAGAGAATCTGGTGCGGTTTTCTGCACCGTTTTTATGGTCCGGTCTAGGTGGTTTCCGCATTGCGGTGCGGTTTATGCCCACCCCTAATTTATAGTTTTGGTTTGATACGGAAATTTATATCGACTATATACTGTTATGATGTCCGTGAAGATTCTATTTTGATGGAAGATGATTTTGGGTTTATCGTGAACGATGTTTTAAATGACGTTGGTTCTTTAACCCAGTAAAGACATGATATTATTTCGTAAATTTGAATAATCATTAAATAACGATTTTTGGAGATTAAAACTAAGTGGAGTTTTAATGAATCTTTAATTAGATAGAAATGTTAATGTGGTAATTAAATTTTCCAAATTTGAAAAGTGTTCGAAAATGGAGAATCGCCAGTTTTACTTCATGCGATAGTTAAATCTTTAATTAGATTTGAACGTGAATTGTTATTTGAATTACCGATAACAAAGTGGTGCTATATATGGAGTTCTACTAGTTTTGCTCCATGGGATGAATAAGTTGGGATCGGATAATAAAATGAATGATTACTTCGGTAAGTCATTAATCCCGACTAGTTTGATAAACCTTAATTTGGTTTAAACTGTGAAAAGATACTATAAAATCTTTTGAAATGATTTCCAAAGAAATGGATTAAGCAGTGTGTTTAAAAGTGATAATCTTTGATAAGATTAATGAGAACCTTTCCAAAATAAGAAATACAAATAAAAGAATATTTTGGATTAGAATGAGGCGTATGATGTGTTGTTATAGCAATTTATTATAAGATACACGAGTTATTCAGAAAAACCGGGCTTAACCCATTCTGAATAATTGATAAGACGACTAACAATCGAAAAGATTGAAGACAGTGCAAGATCGACGATCTTCACATTGAATGGATGGGTTACTACTGATTCCCATGATAGGAGTAGCCACCTTGAAGGGGCTACAGTGGTAGCCGTCTGGACTTATTTATTGATTGTTCAAATATACGAGGGCCTCTTTCCTGCATTGGACAAACGGGACGAGGAATAAGGTGCCTCTGGTTTCGTTCAGACCCAAAATGGACTTGCAAATGGATGGCGTGTCTGACATTGTATTCCATTATGTTGTATTCGTTGATCTCTACTAAATATATATCTGTTTGGTGGCAGAGAATTTATTCTCTTGCTTAACACCCTTCTCTGAGACGCACGAGCTTAGAGGTTATATATTGGTAGAAATCAATGGTATGACATGGATTGATAGTGTGGCATGCTGAGTTGCATAGATCCAAGCTGTTGTAGAAAAGCAGAGCTTGGTGGATGATGATCAAAATATAGCTTTAATTAGCATAGAAGCGTTAATTCGTGAGCCTCACACCCCGGTATGGTGGTGAACTGATGGTCAGGTCAGTATGCTTTTGAGATGAGGATAGACAACCTTAGAGGTGTCATGGATTCGGTCGATCGAGATGAGCTGAGTGTGGTTGCTCCACGCTCAGAGGGATAGGGCACACCCCCCGATTCCCATAGGGATAAAGTAAGAGATGTTTTCTCTAGCTGGGACATAAGTCGCAGTGATACTTGATTTCCCAAAACGGCGGATGTGCATTACGGTGTTTTCTCTAGCTGGAACGTAAGCCATTGTGTATTGCACTACGCGATAGAACTTTCGGATCAGGAGCCATCAGTACGGAAATCCAAACTTCCAATATGACATTTTACGATTTTAGTTGTATACTATTGGCGGCTTAGTGGTATGGGACATTCATGTCATCTATGATTGGTACATTTATATTTGAAGTTGATTTCTTCACTTATAGTAATAATAAAAGATAAATTTCGCGTACGAAGCATACTTAGCTATTATAAGGTAAAACTCTATCCTCTGGCTTGCGTTGCATTGTGTGATGGGACCTGTGTCTTATAATAGCTTCACTGTTCTTTATTTAGCATTGCGCTGTTTATTTATGCACTAGTATTCTTGGGGGTAAACCCGTTCTGTGTTATACAACATGGTCCCGTGGATTACCTAACTTTAAAAATAAAGATTTAATAACTGTTTTAGTTCTCACACCAGTCCCATGACTAACTTGAGTTTATTGTTTTCACCTAAACTTTCGGTGCCCATATTTTCTACAGGGCAGTTAGTAGTTTTGGTTTTCGCAGATATTTCTTTTCCCAGGATCTTGTATTACAACTGGAGCTATACTCGGAAAGCTTTGTATCCGTGTATTTCATTTAATTGTGCTAGTTACTATATTTTCGGATACACATTATATTTATACATTTAAATTTCCACTGCCATGTATTTTAATCTCTGATATATTTTTCTGTGTAGTATTTATTCATACTCTAATATATTCTTGTACTCTGACGTAATTGTTGTAATAAGCAATGAATTGTTCTGTCGTTTGTGATCTGATGCGTCATGTTCTCAATTCAGTTCGGGCTTTCCCGTAAGGGGTAGTTTGGGTCGTCTCAGTTTGGTATCAGAGCTTTGGTTTACAAAGCCAGAGAACAAGACACATTAGAACCAAATGAAAGAATTCAACAGAGATAGGATTAGTTATATCCTATGAGAATAACTCATTAGATATAGGATCAGTAATATCCTAGAATGAGTTTGAAGAGTGTTATTTTTACAAATCAAATTAAATTTTGAAAATTTTATATCTTATTATTCGTATTTGAATATTTATTTTATATTGAATTTGGACTATCGAGTATATGAAAATTTTGAATATACGTATGTTTGAAGTCTCAAATATACTTGGTAGATATAAAATCACACTCTAGTCGTCCGGGGATGATTCTGGTGATTGACATGCCATCACCATTATTTATGCTCGAGTTTCGAATGTGGGATATCTATATATTTCCAATCGACTGGTGTGAGAACCAAAGCCTAGATAGGATATATTGTTTGTGATTCGATACTGAAATATGATTTTTGATTATGCAAAAATTATATATTTGAAAAGCTCGACTAGATTGTTGGTTGTGTTGTGTGATTATTA
The DNA here is from genome assembly GCA_030737875.1 of Allium sativum. Taxonomy (NCBI): domain Eukaryota; kingdom Viridiplantae; phylum Streptophyta; class Magnoliopsida; order Asparagales; family Amaryllidaceae; genus Allium; species Allium sativum. The sequence goes on along the minus strand of CM060913.1, from coordinate 83,161,321 downwards.
GTTCAGCTAAATAAATATTGGAATAATAAAAACCAATATGAAGATGAAAGGTGAATTAAGCCAAATTGAATCAAATATTGAAATGAATTGAAAATTGATTAGAAGTTCAGACATATACATGTATATCTATTAAACAGGTCATAACATGGAAGCTAAGAAGAGGAATAAAATTGTATGCCCGAAAATAGGTACATATTTACTGTATTCATTGAGTTTGATGATTTTATGAGCCAATTGGCAAGCCTCTTGGCTTTTTCTTTTTATTTTTAATTGATGAGGGCCCTGTGAGGCAAGTTGCTCTTTTACTGATAGGTCTTTACAAAGGAGGTTATGGCGAAATTTTTCAAAAATTTAGGGTGTTAGCCAAATTTTTGAGAAATTTGAAAATTCTTAGAAACTGAAAAGTTGAAGAATGAAAGCCATAATGAAAGTTGAGTTGGTTAGTTAAGCATCATCTCTGTTCCTTTGCGAGGACGAAAAGATTTTAAGTGGGGGAGATTGTAACAAACCGGAATTTCTGAACCAAATTAATTTTTTATATTTTAGCTGTTTTAATGAATTTGTATATTTAAAATGATTTATTTTAAATGATAACGATTTAAAGTTTATTTAAATCAAAGTTAGAACTTATAAATTTATTTTAATTATAAAACGAGCCTGAAATGGCACAGTAGTTTGAAAATTCGATTTTAAATTTCAATTGAATATACAGAATTCAATATAATTCAGATTTGGACGAAATAAGAAATGTTTGAATCTATTTAATAATATCTTTCTAATGAAGTTAAGAAACTGAGATTTCACTTTATAAATTGTAAGTTATGTCCAGTTTAAAATTTAGAATAGTCGCTATGGAATTTATAGATTTTTTAAATATATGGCCCTTAAAAATAGCCATTTTGCAAACGACCTCCATTTTCGATGAAACTACTTTTGTTGGATTCAGAATGTCAAATTATTGTTATGTTTCAAATTTCATAATTTTTGGATTTAATATGTAAGCGTGGTAAATTTAAATGTGTTTTGACAGTTTTAGTTTGAATTGGATCGACCAGAAAAAGCCCATTTTTCAAACGGTCTCCAAATTCGACGAATTTAGTTTTGTTAGGACCGTATTGTCAAAATATATCTACATTTATTTTTCTAGAATTTTTGGAGTTAGAATGTGGTCCCAGTAAATTAAATTTACGTTCAAATTCAATTTATGTTGATTTATATTTTAATTTTGATGAAAACAGATCGAAACAATAGAATTGGCTTACGAAACATATCCCATTGTGTTCGGAATGCGGGTATTACGCTAGAAACGACAGTCGTTGGGTTCGTTTTGGAGTTCAGATCAATAAATAAGTATAATTGGAATTTAATATTATTAAATTATTAATATATATATATATATATATATATATAAAGTAAAAACTGGAAAGCTCTAATTCTCCCCCATTCTGATTTTTTCCGTCGCCAGGTCAAATTGATGGCCCAGAATCTTGGATTTTCTTCCATCAACCGTTTCTAATTCAAGCGATTTCAAACAAAAATCATAAAACAAAACTCATAGTGCATCTCCTATTCTATTGATTCATATGTCTGTAATCGTTTAACATATGGTAAATCGTGAGTTCTTTGCCCTCAAAGGGAACGCGCTCGAGGCGGGTTTTGGGGTTGATTAGAGCTACGAGTTCATCGGCGTTCGTGGTGATGGGGAAGTAGGCGGCGCTCTTCGATGTGGCACTCCCTGATTGGGTTCTGGTCCCCTCTGGCAGCTCGACGGTTGATGGAGAGAAGGGCGACATCGGTTTGTTTTGGTTACAGAAAATGAACGCGAACGAAGATGATTAGGGGATTAAGCAAGGTTAAGTTTAATTATATTATTAATTACTTCCATAATGACACTTCAATTTATATAAACTTCAAACTCTTATATCTTCGTCAAATTAAAACAGAATCGCGCAAATTCAGATCCGTTGGAGTCGCGTTGTCAAATACTACACAATGGAACTGACCAGAACGGAAACGGTGCAAATTAAAATTTAAGGCAAATTCAGATTTGAATAGAAATAAAATCATCAAAAAAAGAATGGAGGAGTGGAAATGAAAGTGAGAACTTTCTCTCACTCAAATTATTCTATAGTTTTATATAGGGGATTTTACCCTGAAGGACAAAAGGAACAAAAAAATGTTCCATAAGGACAAAGGGTAAAAAAATTATCCTCAAGGACAAAATTTAGTGTAAAAGGAGGAATTCAGGGTCCCACTATAATTCCTCCTTTTACACTAACAATTGTCCTTATGGACAAAATTTTGTCCTCTTGTCCTTATTGAACAATTTTTTGTTCGTTTTGTCCTTCAGGTTATTTTCCTGTTTTATATAATAGGCTGCAGATAGGGCTTAGTAGCCCTTGACACTATTTTTTTGTACAAACCATGGTGGATTATTTATTTGGACTATGATTGGGATTGTCATTGATTGATATTGTTGTATATAAAATTATTTATATAAAATGTGTATAAAAATTATCATGAAAAGGAAATAAAATAAATATTCATTTACAAATCGGATGGTTTATTTATGTACACCCATTTACTGATATTGATTGGGACGATAATATTTTACACATCGCTCAACTACACAAATAATAAGCAGTTTTTGTTGGTTGAAACCCCATACAGTTATTGGGATGATATTTGACATACACTAATCCCAATTGTTTTGTTGTATGTCAATCGATAGGTTGACAGATTGTATAAGAGTTATTTATTTGTTTTAATGCTTATACAGTTGTAAAATGCACTCTGGATGTTGTATGAATTTTTAATGATTATTTATTGTTGTTGTTTTCATGCGATGTATGAAATCCATATAACTGAAATTACATGGTAATTGATTGAGTCTGATTCCAGATCAGAATTTATGAATATTTTAAAATAATATTCAATGAATAATCAAAATGTGATTTAGATGTCCGATTTTGGATGGACACGAAAATATTGAAATGTGAATCCATGTTAAGTAGTTAAACGCCATTTTAACATGAACGGGATTTTCTGTCAATTTTATTCATTTTATAATGAATATTGAAAATAGATTTCAAAATCTGGTATTTTGAAAATATTATCATTTTAATATTATAATGATATATAATATTCAATTTTGATTTAAAATTGAAATAGAAGTGGGAATCATTTTAAGATCAATTTATAAATATTTTATAAATACGTTTTGAATGGAAATCGTTGAAATATATCATATATATATATATATATATATATATATATATATTAATGGCTTGAATAGAACGCGCCGCGCAGCGACCATTCGCGAAATTCGACCATTGACTTCAAATTGATGTAACGGGAGATCTGACCGTCGGATTCTCGTAAAGCCGTAACCGTTGGGTTCGTATCTTTCCAATAAATACAAAAGATTTGAAACATAACAGTTGGATTTTAAGATATGTCCAAGTTAGTTTTGGAAAAGGTCGCTATGGATGCAGTTCGATGGTCGATATTGAAAATCGAGTGTATGGGCGATACTAAAATTATTAAAAATATGGAAAAATAGTGTAAATTCATATTAAGGGTTTTGTAAAGATTTCGGATGAAAAAATCAATATTTGAAAAGATAAAAATATATTTTTATTGAAACGAACTAGTAAATAACTAGAATAAATTGGATTTGAAAATGGTTTTAAAATTAACCAGTATTTTCCAATGAATAAATTGGAATGGAAATAGTCTTCAGAATATTTTAATATTGGATTCCATGATTGTACGGATATTGTTGAGGAATTTGGAAGATATATATATCGTTATTCCCAATACGATATTTGTTGGTTTCAGAATTTGATATTGAATATAAGCTGATATAATTTCTATTCAGAGCCTTATATTAATATCAAATTGGATTTTGGGTTTGTCGTGAACGGTTTCTTAAATAACACTGTTCTTAAACCCAGTTGAGAAAAGAATAAATCTTTAAATTAAGATTCAGTGAAGTTTTCCGATTAATTAATATTTAATTGGAATTGGATAAAAGAATTTGATTTTTGGGTTTATCGTGAACGGTGTTTTAAATAACATTTGTTCTTTAACCTAATTAACAGTGAAGAATATGATTTGGAATTTATAATATTTTAATTAAGATAAATGGGTATTTTCCAAAGTAAAGATTTCCAATTTAACATATTAAATTGGAATTGAATGGAATTCGATTTGGTAATAATTGAGATGAGCTTCTGTAAAAGAAGACTGTTACTATATATGGAATTTAAAAGGTTTTGCCGTTATTCCATTTACAGTATTGATTTGATACAGAAATTTATATCGATTATATACTGTTATGATTTCCGTGAAGGTTCCATTTTGATGGAAGATGATTTTGATTTTATCTTGAACAATGTTTTAAATGACATTGGTTATTTAACCCAGTAAAGACAGGATTTATTTCATAAATTTGAATAATCATTAAATAATGATTTTTGGAGATTAAAACTAAGTGGAGTTTTAATGAATCTCTAATTAGATTGAAATGTTAATGTGGTAATTAAATTTTCCAAATTTGAAAAGTGTTCAAAAATGGAGTACCACCCATTTTACTTCATGTGATAGTTAAATCTTTAATTAGATTTGAATGTGAAATGGTAATTGAATTTACCGATAACAGTGTGGTGTTAGATATGGAGTACTACCAGTTTTGCTCCATGGGATGAATAAGTTGGATGGGATAATAAAATGATTGATTACTTCGGTAAGTTGTTAATCCCGACTAGTTTGATACAACCTTAATTTGGTTTAAACTATGAAAAGATACTATAAATTCTTTTGAAATGATTTCTAAAGAAATGGATTAAACAGTGTGTTTAAAAGTGATAATCTTTGATAAGATTAATGTGAACCTTTCCAGAATAAAGAAATACGAATAAAAATATATTCTGGATTGGAATGAGGTGTATGATGTGTTGTTATAGCACTTGATTATAAGATACGCGAGTTATTCAGAAAGACCAGGTTTAACCCATTCTGAATAGTTTATACAACGGCTAACAGTCGAAGAGATTGAAGATGGTGCAAGACCGACAATCTTCACATCGAATGAATAGGTTTCTACTGATGCCCATGATTGGAGTAGCTACCTTGAAGGGGCTACAGTGGTAGCTGTCTGGACGTATTTGTTGATTGCTCGGATATACGAGGGCCTCTCTCCTGTTTTGGACATACGGGATGAGTAATAAGGTGCCTCTGGTTTCGTTCAGGCCAAGAACGGACTTGCAAATGGAAGGTGTGTCTGACATTGTATTCCATTATGTTTTATTCGTTGATCTCTGCTAAATATATATTTGTTTGGTGGCGGAGAATTTATTCTCTTGCTTAACACCCTTCTCTGAGATGTACAAGCTTAGAGGTTATATATTGGTAGAAATCAATGTTATGACATGGTTTGATAGTGTGGCATGCTGAGATGCAGAGATCCAAGCTGTTATAGAAAAGCAGAGCTTGGTGGATGATGATCAAAGCATAGCTTTAATTAGCATAGCTTTGGTAGCATTAATTCGCGAGCCTCATACCTCGGTATGATGGTGAACTAATGGTCAGGTCATTATGCTTTTGAGATGAGGATAGACACCCATAGAGGTGTTATGGATTCGGTCGATCGAGATGACCTGAGTGTGGTTGCTCCACGCTTAGAGGGATAGGACACACCCCCGGATTCCCATAAGGATAGAGTAAGCAGTGTTTTCTCTAGTTGGGATGTAAGCCGCAGTGATACTTGATTTCCCAAAACGGCGATAGATCTTTCGAATCAGGAGCCATCAGTATGGAAATCCAAACTTCCAATATGACATTTTACGGTTTTAGTTGTATACTATTGACAGCATAGTGGTATGGGACATTCATGTCGTCTATGATTGATACATTTATATTTGAAGTTGATTTCTTCACTTATAGTAATAATAAAAGATAAATTTCGCGTACCAAGCATATTTGGCTATTATAAGGTATTGTGTTGCATTGTGTGACGGGACCTGAGTCTTATAATAGCTCCATTGTTCTTTATTTCGCATTGCGTTGCTTGTTTTATGCACTGGTATTCTTTGGGGTAAACCCGTTATGTGTTATACGGGCGTCGTCCCGTGAATTACCTAACTTTGAAAACAAATATTTAATAACTGTTTTAGTTCTCACACCCGTCCCATGACTGACTCGGAGTTTATTGTTTTAACCTAAACTTTGGGTGCCCATTTTTTCCATACGGGCAGCTAGTAGTTTTCATTTTCGCAGATACTTCTTTTCCCAGGATCCTGGATTACAGCTGGAGATATATTCGAAAAGCTTTGTGTCCGTGTATTTCATTCAGTTGTGCTAGTTATTATACTTTCCACTATGCATTGTATTTATACATTTAAATTTCCGTTGCTATGTAATTTAATCTCTGATATTTTTTTTGTGTAGTATTTATTCATGCTCTGATATGTTCTTGTACTCTGATGTAATTGTTGCAATAAACAATGAATTGTTCTGTCGTTTGTGATCTGATGTGTCGTGTTCTCAATTCAATCCGGGCTTTCCCGTAAGGGGAGTTTGGGTCGTCTCACCTAACCTTTGATTCTTACTTATATCTTATCTTTCTCTTCTTTCTTAGAGTTATAGCCGACCTCTTATGCCTATGTTTGTATTGCAAATGAAAATGAAAATAAGTATGATTGATAGTGAGGATTATTTTCTATTTTACCCCTATAGTATTCCTTTGTGTTAGTTCACCAATTCTTATTGATCTAATTAGTTGTGTAGTCATGGCTTCTCCCATTTAATTAGTCAAATCTGATTCTACTCATTAACTTACATTTTTTTATTTAATTTAACCAATTAAATGTTCTAAATAATATCTAGTGAAACTAAGAGTGTTACTCTCTCTAACAAAGAGACTAGTATTAATCTCTGAATCTAACTCTCTTGTCAAGGGATTGTTATGATTCATGGTGTATGAGTCCATCTAATCATTCCCCAACCAAATGGACTTGCACCTTGCTGTTGTTGCTCCATTATTCCAATTGAGGAAACTGCGTTCTATGTGTTTAACACTTTAACGGATTTAGATATCCATTTTTTGAGTTATTTAATGATAAAATAATCAAAAAACTAAAGAATGCCTCTCTAGGCATAGTGATTCGTCACCATCTCACAAGATACCTAAAGACCAAGTCCTAGTCCCATACACTTGTAAGCAGTGTTTTAAAGACCCAACCCAAACTCGGTTCGACCGCGGTTAACCTTCGACCTTATGGTACCACGGCTCTGAAAATGAAACAACCTTGCGCGTGCACAGACCCACAGTTTAACCTTAAAACCCTATAAAAATCTCTGGTTGGACCTCTTTGAACCTAACGGTTCTTCAAATTTGAGAAAAAATTATTGCTTCACTGTTCGTTTTATGACATAATAATTTTAACAAATAATTTCATTGCAATTGTCATTAAATTTTGGATGATATAATTCATCAGTATGTACATTTTATGAAGTATTATTAAACTAATTCTCTTTCACTATAAAAAAATAGTAAATTTACAACTTTTCTATGGTAAGTTGTTATACAAATGTTTCAATTAGTTAGTATATAACATACTACATTACATGTGGGTTGAAGACAAAAACTGAACTCATGACTTATTGGATCATGTCAAAGTGTCCCAACAAGTTTGAACACAAATGTTTGTCATAATTAGTTAAAATTTATCTGTATTTATAATAATTTTATGTTTAAATCAAAAAAATAGAAATAAACTATCAGCATGGTTCTCACAATCAAAGCGGTTGGACCACGAAAACCTTGAACCTTGTACTACCACAGTTTGACGTATGGTTTGATCTTCACAATTATGCTTGTAAGTTACATAGCCATTTTATTATAAAATTTATTTATCGATTATACGTTTATGTCATCCCGGTAAGTGGATGATGATTCATGCCTGTGAGTTGGGCCCGCTTTGATTTGAGTGGATGATGGCTGCTCATGTTCCGTTATTGCAATTCAATTTCTGGCATATTATGAGAGTTTGCTGCTCTTCACATGATCCTCTACCAAGTCTATCAAATGTTTGCACTCATTAGTGTCATGTTTTAGTTTGTAAAACAATAAGTATTCTGCAAAGATCCTTTCTCGTTCTGTGGCATTCCTCCGCATAGGCTTTCAATACGTTTAGTGCTTATGGGTATCCATGTAAATCCTTCCAAGTGATTCACTCAATTTCGTGTATGAAGACTATTTCTGTTCTCTCATTGCTTTTCCTGCCACCATACTAATCACCGACCTTTCTTTTGCCTTTGTTTCTATTTGAACCTTTATCAGATCATCTTCCGCCCTTAGTATCGTTAACTTCCTTTCTACCTTCTGCAGCATACTCTTACCGTTGAGATTTATTAGCCTCATGGTAAAACTCTTCGAGATTCATAAGAAGATCCTACTACAAAGATGTTGTGATATCAGTATTGCCTGCTATTCCTGGAACTTCTTCCATCAATACTATCGATGGGTGTAGCTATCTACCGAAGCAGCGGCTACATTAAACCAAGTCAAATAATTTCTAAGAGATTCGTCCGATCTTTGCTTAACTTTCGTCAAAGCCATCACATTTTAAGTTCTAGTGATGTAGACTCAAAATTGCCTTATAAATCTATCTACCAACTCTATCTACGTGTTTATCAATCCATTTTCAGACAGTCTGAAGCCCAGCATAGATATATCTGTCAAGTACAAGGGAATGTTTTGTGACATAACCTGCTATGATACGTTAATACATCCATGTGTCTTAATTATCACATCAAGTGTGCTGCTAATTCTGCTTTCCTATCATATGGATCCAGAGTAGTAGTCTGAAATCCATTGGATTCCATGCATACATAATATTATGAGTAAATGGACTCATATTTACATCCTCTAAGATTCAATTTGGTAATCCGTCTGTCACAAATCTTATTTTCATTTACGCCATTCTATTATCGTCATCCTTCGATTGCTTTTGATCCATATTCCTTTAATCTGATGACTTCACGAGGGTATTTCGGTACATACTCCTTATGCTGCAAGTTTGCGTTAACGTATCCAAGTCCTTGTATAACTCTTGCAGCATTCCTCCCAAGGTTAACTGGAGATATGACTCCAATTCTTAAAGGATTGATGTTGATTCCTAAGTGAGGATCGGGGCCAATCCCTATCACCTGTCCAACGTTCAACCATAGTTGCTCCAACCCATTCAATTGTCTGCTCACACCATTTCCAATTGTCATTCCAGTCACAAGTTCGTCTGAAGCTATGCCAGGGTGAGTCGGAGATGTTCCCTCAACACCTTAAGGTTGGGTTTCGACCCCTCTATGGGGATCTGTGTCGATACCTTGTGTTTGTTCGGGGTTCAGCCAGAGCTGCTGAGATATACTTTCCTACCTATTTTATTTAGCTCCATAGAACTAAATCTTAATTCTAGAAGTTCCATCTCCTCCGATTTTACCAACCCTTCTGAATAAGTCTTTCATCATGTGTTCTTGTTATGCATTTGCTTATATTTCATTCATCATGGTTTGCATGTCCTCTCTAGTGATGTGGATGGACGGATTACTTTCTCCTGAGCATGTCTCTTGACTTTCCTCTTATCCATTTCCCTGAGTTGGTGTTATCCTTGTAACCTAATCAATGTTGAATCCTTCAAAATTTTACAAACGAAAGCACCAAAAAACCAAAATCCAAACATAGAAATGAAATAGAGAAATAAATGAAGAATAAATTTAAAAACGATAGAAGTCACCAGATTTATAGTGGTTTGGCAATTCTTTGATAGTTTAAAGGAATTCTTTTTAATTTATATTGTAAAGAGATTACAATTACAAGAAGTTAAAATGATCAGAAAATAAAATGGAAGAGTCTCATTACTAAAGGAAGAAGAACTCTTTTTCCATGCAGAAGATCATGTATTTATAGTTGAAGACTAACTCGAGTAGACCTTAAAATTTGCAAAGAATCTCGGAAGTCCAACTCGAAGATCTTTAGGAAGTTTTGAAGTGACCCTCAAATTTTTCCACTTAAAATAAGAAAATATAAATAGTCATTTATGAAATAAAACCCAGACCACTTAATTTTTAAAAGGACTTCCCCTTTTATAAAATTCCAAGATCATCTTTGACTGATATAAAAATATCAATATATAAAAACCAATAATTTCATCTATATATTTGAAAATATATGATCTCTTTAGCTTGTATTATTAGATTTTGTGTTAGCAATTTTAGAAAAAGAAGTTTGAGAAATTAATATGAGTAGGAAATATACTTATTTTATTCAAACTTAATTAATGCTTACATCAGCTTAATATATTGCTTGATATTGCTTCATAAAAATGAGTGATTACATCTTTAATGCAATTCTTTCAACGGTGCTCCATTCATTTTGTTCTCCTCCATTCGCACAAGATGTTCCAAACAGTGTGTGCTCTAGCTTCCATCTTATTCCGGTGTCATAAACTTTGAATGAGTCATATATGTCATCTTTCCATTCTTTCATAATTTCATTCTTACAATTGTTTATCTATCCAACTGCTTTGCATACTTCCTAAATATGACTTTTGCATGACATTTTAGAAAATATTGGTTGGAAAATAAAGTTCTCTGAAATAGGAATGTTATAATCTTTGCTCACCATTTTGTTCTTATCTTCATAAAATTCATAAGTGGACCCTTTCACTTTTTTTTTTTTTTTTTTTGCTTTCATCAGCACCATTTCGCAATTCCTTCTCACTTCTTTCCTCCTTTGTTTTGTTATCTTTTTTCGCGTCATCAGTACCAATTCCTTCTTCAATATCTGTTTTTTTCTTCTTTTGGCTTGTCAGCAACATCCTCGCATTTTAGATTGCTTTCATTACCCTTCCTTTAATAAGTAGCATTCCCGGCTTCCTTTTGCTTCTGTGCCTCCTTTTTCCTCTCCTTCTTCTCCTTCTCTGTCTCATCCATCATCTTTTCTTCTGTAGGCTCTAGTACGGTCTCTTCTTTCTTCTTCTCTTGCTCCTTCTCGTTCACACTCTCGCTATCCTTCTTTTCTTCTTTCTCATCAATCAACTTATCATCATTAATTATTTTTGTATCATCTTTTCCATATACCTTTTCAAGAGATTCCAAGAATCTTTTGCGCTCCTGTCCCCAAAAATGAGATCTGAAGCTTTCTCATCGATGTTCTTAAAAATCAAAAAAAAAAAAAAAGCACAGTAGTCATTTCATTTTAATTTCGCAAAGGCTTTCTTATCCATTTGTGACATGCTCTCGAAATCATTGCGTCATTCATAGCTATTTTCAACAGTCTCCCATAAACCTTTGGAGATTAGCTCCTCTTTTTTTCTACTGCTCCATTCTTTATAGTTCTCTTTTGTGAGAACAATCGATGAAGAAAATATAAATCCCATGATTTCGACCTTCTTTTTGTTGAAAGGATCTTCTAGCTCTGATACCAGTGTTAGAAAATTTTGTAACTCTGATACCACTGTTAGAAATTTTAGAAGAAGTTTGAGAAATTAATATAAGGAGGAAATATACTTATTTTATTCAAACTTAATTAATGCTTACATCAACTTAATAGATTGCTTGATATTGCTTCATACAAATGAGTGATTACATCCTAATTTATATAAGAGAGAATCTCTAGACATTTTTTTTCCTGACTTTTCTTCATTTTACATATTTGTTTTGTCTACATTCTTCTCTAATCTTATTTTGATAACTCTAATATTTATTACCATTTATTTTGTGCTTCCCTAAATACAAGAATAAAATTTGTCACATAATCAATGTTTCCTTAAAAACCAAGTTTATTTCCAACAGTTTGTATTAACTAAAAGTTATCTGATTAGTTAAATTCACTAATCTTAGACATAACAAAACAGAGTATATACATTTAGTTTATGATCAAGTAAGTTGTATACATACCTATATATGTCTTTTTATAAAATAAAGATGTAGAAAATAGTTCAACATATATTATTTATTTTAGTTGAGACATAAAATTACCTCTCAAGTAATATTTAAAACTTTCCATGACATATGAATAGTGTGCTACTCTTTTCTTTGGGCTTTTAGGCTCCATTTATTTATATGAAACTAGATCCCTATTTCTAGTCATGTAGTATTACATTGAAAATTTACTTCAAGCAAAGCCGGTTAATAAGCCTACATAACTCACATTACAACTATATTGGTTCTCTGGGTTAACATGTCCTTAATATAATGCAATTTTCTTAAATAAAATAAGAACTGACATACTAGTACCTTCCATGAATTTAGAGTATGTATCAGACTATACTTATATCATCTTATGCCAGTTTCGTTGCCTTTTAATATTGCAAGTTTTGATAAATCAATCGTCACTTGCTGGGATATAATGCATGTATAACTCAAATAAATGGGTATGTGAGCATCTTGAACATCTGATACTAAATTTATACATTTCTAATGTTCTATTTACTAGACAATAACTCTTAGAATCTAAGTTCATTTTAGATAGGTCGATAAAGGCATTTAGTACTTCATTGAGTTACATTTTAATATTGGCTATCAGTAGCCTACATATAACCATCTCCACACTCAAATATAACACTGCTAATACATCCAAACATAACAAAAGTGAGCACATGTTTTAGAGATTTTGGTTTCAAAAAATAACTAAACACTTGAGTGCTCCTTTCCTTAGAAATTTTCTCCCTGATACTCACTTTGCACCTTCATTTCTTGCACGCACTGCTAGAACTTCCCCACGTACATGAGACACCCAATGATGATAGCAATCAAACAAGTCAGACTATAAGGTCTGGTATGAGTATTCCCTTAATATATGACATAAAGGTGAATGAACATACCACTAATATTTCTCTCTCTACACACACATACATATGCATGTAACTTAAAAGAGGTTTTCCCGTGGCTCGAGTGAGGTGCAGAGAGTTGCAAGCTATAGTGGGATGAAGGCCTCATCATAGGCCGATTTATGTTAGTTAGGTTTTTTTTATTTGTATTTTTAGTTTTTTTTTTGGGTTTTCGCAAATGTATGTAATTGTATTTGTTATTGCTAATCTTCCTCTCGTACTGTATTTTTTAGATAATAAAGTGAACCAATTTTCAAAAAAATATATATAAAGGAGGTGTTGATACTTTTAAATGTGCAAGTGCGTTGTAATTGCAGGTTTATAAATTTCCCTTTTATCTGATCTTGGAATTGCCTCTTTTAATTTTCAAGATCATCATCTGTAATAATAAATTGTTCTCCTTCACAATCTTGAATTTGTGAATCTGATGTTTCTTCTGATGAAATTGTATTCATGTATATTATGTATTCACGATATGTTTCAGTTTCATTATTTCGTGAAGAATGAGATGTAGAGCCTCCCAATGGGGTGAGCATATCACAGTCATATATTTCTTCCTTTATAATAGGAAGATCTTCATATTTATGAATGACAAAAAGTCCAATTGGGTCTCCTTGATCTATAATATAATCTTTATTTTCCAAACTAGTACTTTTGAATAATATAGTAGCATTATTTTTGGAAAGAGGTTCAATTAAACCATGTGTTATAAAAATATTTTCTTTTTTATGTTTAGGAATATTATATTTTTTTTATAGTATCCAAAAGGGATTTTTACTAATAAGTCAAAAAAGACTTCTGTAGTATAAAATCTTCTTAAAGCAATATTTTTTGCTGCATATATAGTATATCCAGGAGAGTTTATTCTCTCCTTTTTAGGGAGGATTGTGTATACTGTTAATGGTATTATTTTTATTTGATTATTTGTTTCATTTATAGTTATCATGTTGACTTTGAAGTTGTCAAAATCATCAATGACGTCATCTATTTATTCAGTAGTATCTGAATAAAATGATTCAATTTCATATATAGAAGAATTAGCATTACTTGATATATCCTCAATAGTACCAACATGAATACCATATTCTTCAATATTTGATATTATAATAATTTTAACATTTGCAGGACATTCATTAGCATAATGTCCTTCTTGGTTGCATTTAAAACATTTGCAACACATTTTAAAGTTTATCTTTTTAATAAAAAAATTCTTCGAAAATTTATTGTTTCTATGAAATTTTTTCTTATATTCGGGTTTCCATTTTCTTCAAGTAATTTTGTATTTAGGCTTCCTTTACCTATTAAAGTTATTGAACCGCTTTTCATATTTAGGTTGACATCCAACTGTGCGTTAATGTCTTCTGAGTATTCTGTACAGCAATTAAATCCTAGTTTAGAAAGTTTGATTTTATTTTTCATTTCTTTTTGAGCACTAGTCTGTTCGCAAACTCTTTCCAATGTTTCCATGCATGCCTTCTTTAAGAGGCTTGTGGCATGATTTTCATCAGTATTACTTTGTCATAGAAAGTTATATCTTTCTTGGATCATATTATTCCATGGATATGGTACTTTTGTAAAAAAGCCTTTAATCCAAAAGATCTTTTGATCAGAATTCTTTAAATGAAAAAGTAATCCGATATATTTGGCGGTAAATTCTTCTAACATACAAATATCACATAAAATTATCTTTAGTAATTATTTCTCTTAGTCAATATCATCAAGAAAAGTTTCTCCAGTAAAATCTGCAAGTAATAACTTGCTCAAATCTCCTAGAGCATCTTGTTTATTTTGATTATTTTTAATAGCCTGTAACTGAGTTGAATTTGTTTGTTCTAGATTTATTAACCAAGCTAAAGCAAACCCTTCCCAATAACTTGTTGCATAGTTTATAAATTCTGGAATATTTAATTAGGGATGTAATAAATATATAGTTCCGGAAATATGTTGAAGCCAAGTTAGTATATACTTTCGAATCTTTTTATGCGGAATTTTATCGATATTGAAAGTAAGAGTATCTCTTGGTTGATCATTGTAAAAGTTCTTTAAGCATTTGCGAGAAGAATGATACTTAATCCAATCAGATCTAGTACCATGTCTTAGCATTTGTGGATAGGGATCCTCAGCAGTATTTTCATATGTATATTCATCCTGTTCTCCCATTACTATATCTGGGTTTAGTACATCAACCCTAGACGCCTCTTCAGGTGCGGGAAGCATCATTTTTGATCTACTGGATTCTGCTCCGTTTGTGTTTATTTTGAGAACAATTTCATTTGAAGTGTCATATAAATCACATGACCCTATGGAGTCTTCAGATTCATGTTCAGAATCTTCACCAGAAGAAGTTTCTTCTTTTTTCTTGAAATAATTAAATGCAGTTGAATGTTGTTCATAATATGAATAAAGTTTAGCACTTTCTATTTCTCCGTTTAATTCCTTTTCTTGAAGCTTTAGAAAATCTTGATAGTAAGTTTGATTTATTTCATTAATATCAATTTTATTTTTTTTCTTCTGAATTATATTTTACCATCCTAATTCTGTTTAACCAATGAATTTTTGACATGTTTTGCCCAAACCCTCCATTAAGAGTTTGTCTATACAATTTGTGTTCTAACTCTTTAACATCTGTTTTTATTTCTTGAAGTAAATCGACCATTAAATTTTGAATAGCATTTTCGGGATTCTCATGGGTAGGTATATGAATTATATGGTCATATAATTCGGATTCCAAACTGAAATGACATTTATGTTTGTCAGGAACAATAAGAATATTTTTATCCATTTAGAAAAGCCTTTCAAACATAATTGAGTTATAAGCTTTCAGAATTTTCTATATAAAATCTTTGTAACAATAAATGATTAATCCTTACTTTTAGTAAAATTAGTTTTGACCCTAAATTAAGCGGATAGACACGATACCCCAACTCAGTTTTATAACAAACCGTGGATTTATGGTTGGGTTAAGCCTCAAACTAAGATAACCACAAGCTTATATCGTCGCTTCACCTAATTAGAGCACAACAATGGTTCGTTTCCTACACCTTCCGCAATAATTTTACTAGAAAGTTAAGATTATGATTTATAATTTTCAAAGAAATATTTATATAGAAAAACTTATACTCATAACCTAATTATGTCCAAAAGAATATGTTTAAGCTGACATATCTGGAAAATGTTTAGAAAACATTGTAGCAAAGTCCGTACTGTAGCAAATAGTAACTTTTTTCTTTTTCTATTTTTTTATGAACTAAATAATAACTGATATGAAAATTAGAAAAATAAAATCAATGAGTCATACCTACTATCATCTAGGCTCTGATAACAGATTGAAGCAGCTAGAACACCAGGATGAAGCAGATAGAACAGAAATCAAACTTCCACTTAATATTATTACAAACTGGTAAAATACAACTTAATATTACAAAGCACTTGAAATATTAAAAGATAATTATTACAGAGAAACTGAGAATATTTTTTCGAACTCCCATCTTCTGATTTCTTGTGCTTCTTTAATACTTGAGTTCTCTACTTCTCCCTAGTAGTAGGTTTAACACGTCTTCTTTTGTAGGATCCATCAGTTAATTATTAGAAGAGGAGGTGTCCTCAATTATGTGTGCCATTTGCTATGTGTCCAAAACTTTTGGATATGTGTCTAAGTCTAAAACAGTAGGATAATGTGTCAGATAGGATAACATGTCTGAAAAGGTAATAATGTGTCGATAGAGTTGGGTAATTGGTTGAAAAAGTGGTTTTAGGTCCACCATGCTTCTGATTAATCTTGTAGGTCAAGATTGGCCACTGATTCGTCATCAAACGGGTACGTGCCTACAGTATCTCCCATTACAGAATCTTGTATGCTTCTTTCTTTTTCGACTTGTTCTTCAAAATATAGTTCTTGAGCCATTGTTCCTATTGTTCCAACACTGAGAGTGTCTAGTAACCTTTGTACTTTGATGATTTGGTCTGTGGACGATTCGAATTCAGACAAATAGTCGAACACTAGAACTGTCTTTCCTTCAGTAACTGTGTACTCCAATTTCTGCTTTGTTAATAGCTTCAGTGAAGAATTCTTCAGCAGCTTTGATTCTCTCTTCACTTTCATTGAAATCTTTTCTTCAAAATTTGATTGTATCGTATTGTGGACTATCTATAACCCTATGGATTTCCCATAATTGAAAGTAAGGAAACAGACGAATATACTGCCTTTCTTCCCAAATGCTCCATACTTGGAACATGAACATAGTAAAAAACCTGCTTGAGTACTTAGCAAGCTTCTCTTTGCATATATCTGGAATACAATCTACATATTCTTTAGGGTAGCTTGTATTGACATAGATTTCATGAACTGATCCCTTTCTTATATGCCTTTTGTATTCTTTGAATTTCTGAAAAGCATGCGAGTAACCTTGGTCTTCTATTGTTGTTAAGTATTAACTCTTCTTTTTCTAAAAGAGTTATTAGTTCAGTGTCTTCTAGTTGTTTGAAGAACAACAGAAATTGGTTTTCTTCAATTAGTTGTTGCTGGTACAAGGATATCAGGTCTTGTACTGTCATTTCGGCCTCGAGTTCTTTATTTTTTGTATTATCAATTCCGTAGAGTTTAAGTAATTCAAAAAATCATGAATTATCAAATTCACAAGATCTGAAGTTTGCATTTGTGCAAATATGGTTTTTAATTCACATTTAGCATCTGTATTGTCTGTGGACAACTTTGCTTCTTTTGAATTTAGTGCCTCTTAGCTGGAAGTACTAGAGTATAAAGATATTCTTTGTACTATCTTTTGTGTGTCTTGAATTTTTTATCCTTTTGGGATATAGTACTTTTTAATCCTAAATATTTTTTCTCTAGTTGTGTCAACCAGCAATTTGCAGCTCTATGGTCAGATGACTGTATTACTTTAAAGCAACCATTAAAGTTTTCATACAGACCTGGATTAGATTCTCTCATTTATTGATTATACCAGTCCTTTATGACTGCAGAGGTATAAGGCTTTGGTACACCTGTGGGAGCAGTAGCTTTCCCTTTGTTCATTGGAACAAATTTTTGGACTCCAGTGGAAGTCGTAGCTTTGGCTTTATTTGTTGTCATTGGTTTAGTCTGTTGGAACTTTTTCATTGTCTTCTCAATTGGGAGAGATTGTTTGAGAAGAAGAAGCTTCTCCAGATTTTGCTTTTTTAGAAGACTTGATTACTGACAATTTTCTTGTCTTTTCATGTTTTCTAGCAATTCTTTTATCCTTTTAAGATCTTCTTCATCCATCTCATAATCTGGTAAGAAGATCGACTGCAAAATTAGTATAGCCTAGAATGTATTTAACATCATAATTATAGATTTCTAAATACAATGCTAGTCTTATTCTTCTAAGGTTTTCTTCAGGGTTATTAACAGTTTTTCTTTTTAAAATCTGAGCAACAGACTGATTATCTGTTTCGATTATAAATTGTCAATGCAAAAGGTAAAATTTTAAACTTTTGATTACTATCTTGATAGCTAGTAATTCTTTGTCATAAGTTGCATATTTGAATTGAGTTCTGTTAAATCTTTCAGAAGAGTATGCTACAACCTCTTTCTGTTTTGTAATTAATACTCCTGCCCAATAATTGTTAGAAGCATCAGTTTGAAGTGTAAGGAGTTCTTCTTCTGAAGGAAAATAAAGGATTTTTTTATCATTAATTAGTTCTTTTATCTTCTTTACTTCCTCTTCTTCTTCAGAGTGTAAGGAAATACTAATTTTATCTGTATTACATCTTCTTGGTTGTTTTCCACTTTGCTGTTTATATTTAGCTTGTTCTTCGATAAGCTTTTTTTTATATTTTGTGTTGTTGCTGATAGATTAGGAATAAATTTTCTACCATAGTTTAATAATCCTAAAAAACTTTGAAGTTCTTTAAAAGTTTTAAAAGTATTAGGAAAATCTTTTATTTTAGTCTATGTATGTTGTTGAAGTTCAATTTGGCCATTTTTAGTTTTCTTTCCAAGAAAATCAATTTCTTTTTTAAAGAATTCTATTTTTTAGGGCTAAATATTACATCATTTTGTAATAGGATTTGAACTACTACTAAAAGGTGTTCTATATGTTCTTCAGCACTATTAGAAAAAACTAAAATGTCACCTATATACACCAGCGTAAAAGGTAAATGTCCAAACATAGAATTCATCCATTTTTGAAATACTTGAGGTGCATTTTTTAATCCAAAGGCATAACTAGCCATTCAGAATGTCCATGAGGACAACTGAACGCTGTTAATTTAATATATTGTTTATCAGAAAGTTTTAACTACCAAAATCCAGATCTAGCATCAAATTTACTATAATATTTTTCTCCTTGGATTTGCTTAGTTAAATGTTCAGCAGATGGAATAAATAACCCATCAAATTTGGTATAACTATTAAGTTTTTGTAATTTATTACCATTCTCGCTTTTCCTCTTTTATCTCAGTATGATTTCTAACTAAGAATGTTGGAGATGAATGAGTACTAAAACTCTTTTGTATATGTTTTAAATCCAAAAGATCTTTTATTTGCTTTGCAAATTCTTGTTTATCCGTAGATGAAACCATAATGTTGTTCACCCGAACCTTGACATCTTTATATTGTTCCATTAATTCAATTTTGCAATACCTTGGTGCTTTATCAAACCATTTTAGTGGATTTTCTGAATACAAAGGTTCAATCATATTATGAATTAATATCTCAAATTCATTAGATGTTTTTATGTTGTAAGTGCAAACTTTTGGTTGTACTAACATTGGAATTTTTATATATTCTATCAGAGTTATAGGGTTATCACCACGCTGTGCTGCTGGTAAATAATGGGTTGCAATTGCTGCAGGTAAAGTTGGAATCAAGGCTCCATCAAATTCAAAGTAGTGTTTATCAAATGGAGGAAAACGATGAAGATTGTCCATTCCAAGAATACAATCAACGCCAAATTCTTTTGGAAGTAAAGCGAAATCAAAATTATAAATTTTGTTGTTTCCATGTATATCAGGTATTTGTACCTTAAGTTTTTTGACTATATGATTTACAGGAACTTGTCTTCCCATAAAATTGTTTGGCATGTCTTTTTTGTCTAAAGGTACCCAAAATTGTTGGGGAATAAATATCTCTTGTAATAGACTGGCTTCTGCACCAGAATCTAGTAAAGCATGTATTGTGAATTCCTGATAATCAGGAATACATATTGTTAATTGAAGATATATATGTAATTGAGCTTTCTTTTTAAGATCAAGATGCCTAATCATAATGTTTTATATTTTCAGAGGGAACCTTTATCACCATTCGGTTAGATTCTTGTTCTTTTTTCTTATCAGGTACCCATATGGTTTTTCCTTCCATTGGATCAGATTTTCTAAAACTCATACGATTATTTATTCCTCTTAGAATGTCAGATGTTAGTTCAACTTCAGATAAAGATAGCGATCTTCTTGGTTTATCTGATATTGAATCTTCTTCATTCTTTTTTACTATTGTGGAAATAGTATTTCCTGAAGCAACAAAATACTCTGTAGGTGTTTGTACTTTCGGTCTAAGAGATTTTATGAAAACTTGAATTTCATTATCAAATTTTAAGTGTCTCATATCTACTAATCTAGGTTGAAATGTTTTTCCCATTCCAACCTCGGATAATTTTACGAATTGTTTCGGAGTAATAGATTTAAATGTAGCTGTATCATTTAAAGCCATACGATGTTCCCATTGAATTCCTATAAACCTATAACCCTTAAATATAGATTCCTTAATCAGCATACTTATGTATTTGAAGGAATGAAAGGAAAGGCTAAGCTAAAAGGAGATGAAGATTTTACTTCTATAAGTCTTCTAAACAAAAAAAAAAATAGAAAGATTAAAGGCAAAATATCCTAAAATGCGATATTTACATATAGGATTGATACAAGTAAAAATTATAGCTCTTTTTAGATCTAGAATAGATACTCCTATTATGATAGTATGTATGGATGAAAGAATAATTAACAGTCCTTTAAATAGTATTATGGAGGGAGCTAAATCTAATTTAGCAAATAGATTATTTGGAGTAAATATACATCCTGATTTTTGTATAAGCCTTGAAGATAAAAATATTGAGAAAGCATGTACTTTATCATTAAATTTCAATTAATACTCCTGCCAATAATTGTCAGAAGCATCAATTTGAAGTGTAGGGAATTCTTCTTCTGAAGGAAAATAAAGGATTTTTTGATCCTTAATTAGTTCTTTTATCTTCTTTACTTCCTCTTCTTCTTTAGAGTATAAGGAAATACTAATTTTATCTGTATTCCATCTTCTTGGTTGTTCTCCACTTTGCATTTTATATTTAGCTTGTTCTTCGGTAAGATTTTTTTTTGCAAATTTTGTGTTATTGCTGATAGATTAGGAATAAATTTTCTACCATAGTTTAATAATCCTAAAAAACTTTGAAGTTCTTTTAAAATTTTAAAAGTATTGGGAAAATCTTTTATTTTGTGTATATATGTTGTTGAAGTTCAATTTGGCCATTTTTAATTTTCTTTCCAAGAAAATCAATTTCTTTCTTAAAGAATTCTATTTTTTTAGGGCTAAGTATTACACCATTTTGTAATAGGATTTGGACTACTACTAAAAGGTGTTCTTTATGTTCTTAAGCACTATTACAAAAAAATAAAATGTCACCTATATACAGCAGCGTAAAAGGAAAATGTCCGAACATAGAATTCATCCATTTTTGAAATACTTGAGGTGAATTTTTTAATCCAAAAGGCATAACTAGCCATTCAAAATGTCCTTGAGGACAACTGAATGCTGTTAATTCAATAAATTGTTTATCAGAAAGTTTTAACTGCCAAAATCCAGATTTAGCATCAAATTTACTATAATATTTTGTTCCTTGGATTTGCTTAGTTAAATGTTCAGAAGATGGAATAAAATACCCATCAAATTTGGTACGACTATTAAATTTTCTAAAATTTATTACTATTCTCGCTTTTCCTCTTTTTATATCCGCATGATTTCTAACTAAGAATGCTGGAGATGAATGAGTACTAAAACTCTTTTGTATAAGTTTTAAATCCAGAAGATCTTTTATTTGCTTTGCAATTTCTTCTTTATCCATAGGTGAAACCATAATGTTGTTCAACCGAACCTTGACATCTTTATATTGTTCCATTAATTCAATTTTACAATACCTTGGTTCTTTATCAAACCATTTTAATGGATTTTCTGAATACAAAGGTTCAAGCATATTATGAATTAATATCTCAAATTCATTAGATGTTTTTATGTTGTAAGTGCAAACTTTTGGTTGTACTAACATTGGAATTTTTATATTTTCTATCAGAGTTACAGGGTTATCACCAAGCTGCGCTGCTGGTAAATAATGGGCTGCAATTGCTGCAGGTAAAGGAACTCTTGGAATCAAGGCTCCATCAAATTCAAAGTAGTGTTTATCAGGAAAACGATGAAGATTGTCCATTCCAAGAATACAATCAATGCCAAATTCTTTTGGAAGTAAAGCGAAATCAAAATTATAAATTTTGTTGTTTCCATGTATATTAGGTATTTGTAACTTAAGTTTTTTGACTTTGTGTTTTACAGGAACTTGTCTTCCCATAAAATCGTTTAGCATGCCTTTTTTGTCTAAAGGTACCCAAAATTATTGGGGAATAAATATCTCTTGTAACAGACTGGCTTCGGCACCAGAATCTAGTAAAGCATGTATTGTGAATTCTTGATAATCAGGAATACATATTGTTAATGGAAGATATATATGTAATTGAGCTTTCTTTTTAAGATCACGATGTCTAATCATAATGTTTTTTATTTTCAGAGGGAACCTTTATCACCATTCGGTTAGGTTCTTGTTCTTTTTGCTTATCAAGTACCCGTATGGTTTTTCCTTCCATTGGATCAGATTTTCTAAAACTCATACGATTATTTATTCCTCTTAGAATGTCAGATGTTAGTTCAACTTCAGATAAAGATAGCGATCTTCTTTGTTTATCTGATATTGAATCTTCTTAATTCTTTTTTACTATTGTGGAAATAGTATTTCCTGAAGCAACAAAATACTCTGTAGGTATTTGTACTTTCGGTCTAAGAGATTTTATGAAAACTTGAATTTCATTATCAAATTTTAAGTGTCTCATATCTACTAATCTAAGTTGAATTATTTTTCCCATTCCAACCTCGAATAATTTTACAAATTGTTTTGGAGTAATAGATTTAAATGTAGTTGTATCATTTAAAGCCATACAATGTTCCCATTGAATTCCTAAAACCTTAGAGCCTGCTAATAGCTCAATATTATGTAAATTTACTAATAAAGTACATGCTTTCTCAATATTTTGATCTTCAAGGCTTATACAAAAATCAGGATGTATATTTACTCTAAATAATCTATTTGCTAAATTAGATTTAGCTCCCACTATAATACTATTTAAAGGACTGTTAATTATTCTTTCATCCATACATACTATCATAATAGGAGTATCTATTCCAGATCTAAAAAGAGCTGTAATTTTTAATTGTATCAATCCTATATGTAAATGTCTCATTTTAGGATATTTTGCCTTTAATCTTTCTATTTTGTTTTTGTTTAGAAGACTTATAGTAGTAAAATCTTCTTTTCCTTTTAGCTCAACATTTCCTTGCATTCGTTCAAATACATAAGCATGCTGATTAAGGAATCTAGATTCAAGGGTTATAGGTTTATAAATTTCCCTTTTATCTGATCTTGGAATTGCCTGTTTTAATTTTTCAAGATCATCATCTGTAATAACAAAATTTTCTCCTTCACAATCTTGAATTTGTGAATCTGATGTTTCTTCTGATGAAATTGTATTGATGTATATTCTGTATTCACGATATTTTTCAGTTTCATTATTTCGTGAAGAATGAGATGTAGAGCCTCCCAATGGGGTGAGTGTATCACAATCATATATTTCTTCCTTTATAATAGGAAGATCTTCATATTTATGAATGACTAAAAGTCCAATTTGGTCTCCTTGATCTATAATATAATCTTTATTTTCCAAACTAGTACTTTTGAATAATATAGTAGCATTATTTTGGAAAGAGGTTCAATTAAACCACATGTTATAAAAATATTTTCTTTTGTATGTTTAGGAATATTATATATTTTTCCATAGTATCCAAAAGGAATTTTTATTAATAAGTCCAAAAAGACTTCTGTAGTATAATATCTTCTTAAAGCAATATTTTTTGTTGCATATAAAGTATATCCAGGAGAGTTTATTCTCTCCTTTTTAGGGAGGATTGCGTATACTGTTAATGGTATTATTTTTATTTGATTATTTGTTTGATTTATAGTTATCATGTTGACTTTGAAGTTGTCAAAATCATCAATGACGTCATCTATTTATTCAGTAGTATCTGAATAAAATGATTCAATTTCATACATAGAAGAATTAGCATCACTTGATATATCCTCAATAGTGCCAACATGAATACTGTTTTCTTCAATATTTGATATTATAATAATTTTAACATTTGCAGCGCATTCATTAGCATAATTTCCTTCTTGGTTGCATTTAAAACATTTGCAACCCTTTTTAAAGGTTTTCTTTTTAATAAATTTTTTCTTTGAAAATTTATTGTTTCTATGATTTTTTTTCTTATATTCGGGTTTCCATTTTCTTCGAGTAATTTTGTATTTAGGCTTCCTTTTCCTATTAAAGTTATTGAACCGCTTTTCATATTTAGCTTGACATCCAAACTGTGCGTTAATGTCTTCTGAGTATCTTGTATAGCAATTAAATCCTAGTTTAGAACGTTTGATTTTACTTTTTATTTTTCTTTTAGCACTAGTCTGTTCGCAAACTCTTTCCATTGTTTCCATGCATGCCTTCTTTAAGAGGCATGTTTCATGATTTTCATCAATATTACTTTGTTTTAGAAAGTTATATCTTTCTTGGATCATATTATTCCATGGATATGGTACTTTTGTAAAAAAACCTTTAATCTAAAAGATCTTTTGATCAAAATTCTTTAAATGAAAACGTAATCCAATATATTTGGCTGTAAATTCTTCTAACATACAAATATCACATAAACTTATCTTTAGTAATTGTTTCTCATAGTCAATATCATCAAGAAAAGTTTCTCAAGTAAAATCTGCAAGTAATAACTTGCACAAATCTCCTAGAGCATCTTGTTTATTTTGATTATTTTTAATAGCCTGTAACTAAGTTGAATTTGTTTGTTCTAGATTTATTAACCCAAGCTAAAGCATCTCCTTCCCAATAACTTGTTGCATAAGTTTATAAATTTTGGAATATTTAATTGGGGAGGTAATAAATATATAGTTCCGGAAATATGTTGAAGCCAAGTTAGTATATACTTTCGAATCTTTTTATGCGGAAAATTATCGATATTGAAAGTAAGAGTATCTTTTGGTTGATCATTGTAAAAGTTCTTTAAGTGTTTGCGAAAAGAATGATACTTAATCTAATCAGATCTAGTACCATGTCTTAGCATTTGTGGATAGGGATCCTCAACAGTATTTTCATATGTATTTTCATCCTGTTCTCCCATTACTATATCTGGGTTTGGTACATCAACCCTAGACGCTCCTTCAGGTGCGGGAAGCATCATTGTTGATCTACTGGATTCTGTTCAATTTGTGTTTATTTTGAAAACAATTTCATTTGAAGTGTCATATAAATCACATGACCCTATGGAGTCTTCAGATTCATGTTCAGAATCTTCACCAGAAGAAGTTTCTTCTTTATTCTTGAAATAATTTATTGCAGCTGAATGTTGTTCATAATATGAATAAAGTTCAGCATTTTCTATTTCTTCGTTTAATTCCTTTTCTTGAAGCTTTAGAAAATCCTAATAGTAAGTTTGGTTTATTTCATTAACATTAATTTTATTTTTTTTCTTCTGATGTATATTTTACCATCCTAATTCTGTTTAACCAATGAATTTTTGACATGTT
Organism: Allium sativum; assembly: GCA_030737875.1. Taxonomy (NCBI): domain Eukaryota; kingdom Viridiplantae; phylum Streptophyta; class Magnoliopsida; order Asparagales; family Amaryllidaceae; genus Allium; species Allium sativum. The sequence goes on along the minus strand of CM060913.1, from coordinate 83,135,496 downwards.
TGCCCAAACCCTCCATTAAGAGTTTGTCTATACAATTTGTGTTTTAACTCTTTAACGTCTGTTTTATTTCTTGAAGTAAATCGACCATTAAATTTTGAATACCATTTTCGGGATTCTCATGGGTAGGTATATGAATTATATGGTCATATAATTCAGATTCCAAATTGAAATGACATTTATGTTTGTCAGGAATAATAAGCATATTTTTATCCATTTAGAAAAGCCTTTCGAACATAATTGAGTTATAAGCTTTCAGAATTTTCTATATAAAATCTTTGTAACAATAAATGCTTAATCCTTACTTTTAGTAAAATTAGTTTAGACCCTAAATTAAGCGGCTAGACACGATAACCCAATTTAGTTTTATAACAAACCGTGGATTTATGGTTGGGTTAAGCCTCGAACTAAGATAACCACAAGCTTATATCGTCGCTTCACCTAATTAGAGGACAACAATGGTTCGTTTCCTACACCTTACGTAATAATTTTACTAGAAAGTTCAGATTATGATTTATAATTTTCAAAGAAATATTTATATAGAAAAACTTATACTCATAACCTAATTATGTCCAAAAGAATATGTTTAAGCTGACATATCTGGAAAATGTTCAGAAAACATTGTAGCAAAGTTCGTACTGTAGCAAATAGTAACTTTTTTCTTCTTCTATTTTTTTTATGAACTAAATAATAACTGATATGAAAATTAGAAAAATAAAATCAATGAGTCATGCCTACTAGCATCCAGGCCTTGATACCAGATTGAAGCAGCTAGTACACCAGATTGAAGCAGCTAGTACACCAGATTGAAGCAGACAGAACAAAAATCAAACTTCCACTTAATATTATTTCAAACTGATAAAATACAACTTAATATTACAAAGCACTTGAAATATTAAAAGATAATCATTACAGAGAAACTGAGAATATTTTTTTGAACTCCCTTCTTCTGATTTCTTGTGCTCCTTTTATACTTGAGTTCTCTGCTTCTCCCTAGTAATAGGTTTAACACGTCTTTTTTGTAGGATCCATCAGTTAATTATTAGAAGAGGAGGTGTCCTCAATTATGTGTGTATTTTGCTACGTGTCTAAAACTTTTGGATATGTGTCTAAGTTTAAACAGTAGGATAATGTGTCAGGTAGGATAATGTGTTGGTAGAGTTGGGTAATTGGTTGAAAAAGTGGTTTTAGGTCCACCATGCTTCTGATTAATCTTGTAGGTCAAGATTGGCCACTAATTCGTCATCAAACGGATAAGTTCCTAAAGTATCTCTCGTTACAGAATCTTGTATGCTTCTTTCTTTTTCGACTTGTTCTTCAAAATATAGTTCTTGAGCCATTGTTCCTATTGGTCCAACACTGAGAGTGTCTAGAAACCTTTGTACTTTGATGATTCTGTCTGTAAACGGTTCGAATTCAGACAAATAGTCGAACACTAGAACTGTCTTTCCTCCAGTAACTGAGTGTACTCCAATTTCTGCTTTGTTAATAGCTTCAGTGAAGAATTCTTCAACAGCTTTGATTCTCTCTTCACTTTCATTGAAATCTTTTCTGCAAAATTTGATTGTATCGTATTGTGGGCTATCTACAACCCTATGGATTTCCCATAATTGAATGGAAGGAATTAGACGAATATACTGCCTTTCTTCCTAAATGCTCAATACTCGGAACATGAACATAGTAAAAAAAGCCTACTTGAGTACTTAGCAAGCTTCTCTTTGCATATATCTGGAATACAATCTGCATATTCTTCAGGGTAGCTTGTATTGACATAGATTTCATGAACTTATCCCTTTCTAATATGCCTTTTGTATTCTTTGAATTTCTGAAAAGCAGGCGAGTAACCTTGGTCTTCTATTGTTGTTAAGTATTAACTCTTCTTTTTCTAAAAGAGTTATTAATTCAGTGTCTTCTAGTTGTTTGAAGAACAACAGAAATTGGTTTTCTTCAATTAGTTGTTGCTGGAACAAGGATATCATGTCTTGTACTGTCATTTCGGCCTCGAGTTCTTTAGTTTTTGTATTATCAATTCTGTAGAGTTTAAGTAATTCAAGAAAATCTTGAATTCTCAAATTCACAAGATTTGAAGTTTGCATTTGCGCAAATATGGATTTTAATTCACTTTGAGCAGTTGTATTGTCTGTAAACAACTCTGCTTCTTTTGAATTTAGTGCCTCTGACCTGGAAGTACTGGCGTATAAAGATAGTCTTTGTACTATCTTTTGTGTGTCTTGAACTTTTTTATCCTTTTGGGATATAGTACTTTTTAATCCCAAATACTTTTTCTCTAGTAGTGTCAACCAGTAATTTGCATATCTATGGTCAAATGACTGTATTGTTTTAAAGCAACCATTAAAGTTTTCATATAGACCTGGATTAGATTCTCTCATTTCTTGATTATACCAGTCCTTTATTACTGCAGAGGTATAAGGCTTTGGTTCTCCTATGGGAGCAGTATCTTTCCCTTTGTTCATTGGGACAAATTTCTGGACTCCAGTGGAAGTCGTAGCTTTGGCTTTATCTGTTGCCATTGGTGTAATAACCCGAAAAATACGAGCCAATTTAAAATTTTTAAATTGGTCATTTCAAAGGAATTTGAACAATTGAAATAGAATATTTCAATAAAATAGTGAAGTAGAAATAGCGAGTCAGTTTGAAAATTTGAATTCAAACTTTGACTGACTGTGTAGGGTGGAGAATATAACGGATTTTAGCGAAACCAAAAATATCTAAATATGTTTATCAATACCTTTCTAATGAATCTGAAAAATCGAAGTTTCATAACGGGAATCAAAAGTTATGGCCGAATGAATTTTCAGAAAGGTCGCTATATAGAATATATAGCCCTGGAAAATTGATATTTTGCAAACAACCCCAGAATTTCACGAAACCACTTTTGTTGGGTCTGGGATGTCAAATTATTGCTAGGTTTCAAATTTCATAATTTTTGAAGCTAGTATGTGAGCGTGGCAAAAGAAAATGTGTTTGGTCAATTTCTATTAAATTGGATCGACCAGAAAATGACCATTTTTCAAACGATCTCAGAATTCGACGAAACTAGTTTTGTTGGGACCGTAGCATCAAAACATAGCTAGATTTATTTTTCTGGAATTTTTCGAATCAGTTTGTGGCCCTGGAAAATTGAAATGTACATTCAAAGTTAAAAAGTAAATGTTTTATACTTTAATTTGAAAAATAACTGACTATAACAGTCGAATTGGCCAACGAAATATATCCCATTGTGTCCGGAATGGGGGTATTTAGCTAGGGGTGACAGTCGTTGGACTTGAAAAGGAGTTCGTTGGAGAAAACACTATTTAAAAATTTACTATAAATCCTCGGCCAATAGAATTTTTTTCTTTCATAAATAAAAAAATAAAAACCCCCGTAACCCTCGATTTCAACGGCGAAACCCGTTCGCCGCTTCCCTCCCTGATTGCCGCCGCCTCCGCCACTTCCAGCCGCCGCCACCACCTGTCGTCGAACCGCCTCCTCTTCAAATCCGACCCACCCACGACCGCCATCGACGCCTCCTCCGCCTGAATCGAGCGCCCAAAGTCCACCACTTCCCATCGTCGCCGCCACTCCGATCTGCCACCAAGCGCCACCAAACCACCACCGACAGGACCGCCACTCGAAGCTCTTCCACGTCCAACTCCCTGATCGTCGTCTAGGTCAGCGGATTTCGCGAAAACCTCAAACCTAATTTCGAACCAAATAGAAAGATGAGTCCTTTTTGATGTCTGCACTTTGAAAAATCATATCTTTTTTGGTGTGTTGACGAAATTCGATGAAACAGGAAACATCGGGACCGCAAGGAAGCTCTCTACCACATAGAAGAAGCCGCGGATTTTTCTGAGTCATCTACGATTTTTAGCACTCCGCAAACCAATGTGAGAAATCTAAATTAAATGAATTTGAATGGAAAATGTCGTGTATAAATTATATAAGCGAAATATAAATTACACACGTGTTGTATACCTCATGTACATGCGTGGTGTAAGCTATATAAGCGAAGTATGAATTATACATGCATAGAATAATTGATATATGTGTTGAAATGCAAGTGAAATATAGCATAATATATATATATATACTCCTCTCGTCCACAAACCATGGACGATATTTATTGTTGTGAATTGGTGTGAAATATTGGATGAAAAATAAGAATGGTTGAATAATTGTTTGTGGCTGACATGGTTTGGTTGTGGTTGAAAAATACCCATTGGTGATTGAAATGAATTGGAAATATTTGTGGAAATAAAAATAAACATGCCGCCTGCGTGCGAATTAGATGCATGAATCCCCATTGTCAAAAACCGCGAGGTTTTAAGGTAGAGCGAGGAGCCGTACTAGGGACGGTGCCGGTTTTAACTACCCTGCCGTTATGCTGCCGAAATTTTGAATAATCTTTATGTGTTAGAATAATTTTCATATGTTGAAATTATCTTCATGCGTTGAAATTATAGCCATATGTTGAAACTATATCCATGTGTGTAAATGTTCATGTGTTGAAAAGTGATGTGTGAAAATTAAATTCATTTGTGAATGAATGAAGTGTTTAAACAATAAAAATCACCTTTTTAAATATATATGAAGTAAGTAAAATATTCGCCTTATATATAAATAGTTTCAACAATAAAAATTCCATTTTTCTAATATGAACAACATAAATAAAATATCCATGTGTGGAAATGCTCATGTGTTGAGAAGTGTGTGTAGTGGAAAAGTTCATGTGTTGAATAAAAAGATCGAACAATAAAAATTACATTTTTATTGAAACTATGAAGTGTTGAAAACATCCATTTGTCGAATAAATATTTTAAATGATAAAAATATCATTTTTATCATATATGTGATATGCTAAAGATATGTGGATGTTGAAATAAATATTTGTGAATGAAATATTATTTTTAACATGCATAGGAACTAAATAAAATAGTCATGTGTTGAAATATATTTTTGTTCGCCAAAATTATCATCTTTGAAATGTGAAGTGTTAAAAAGAGCCACTTGTTCAAATAAAATATGCATGAGTTGAAATATACATTAATTAGCTAATGATATGATTTTAGCCTATGCATGCAACATTAGAATGAATGGTGTTTTTAAACCAAAATATATCAAATATGAAGTTGAATGAAAAATGATAAGCGGTAAAAATTGTATATATGTATATGCATATTTATTGAACAGGTTATAGCAAAGAGGCTAGAGAAGAGGAATAAAATTTTGTGCCCGACAAATAGGTACACATTTATTGTTTTGTTTGGGTAATGATTTTATGAGCCTGTTGGCTAGCCACTTGGCTTTTTCTTTTTGACATGAGACGCCCGTGTGGCTATTTGGGAATTTTCCCAGCCCCTCCCGTACAAAAGAGGTTATGGCGAAATTTTCCGAAATTTAAAGGCGTTAGTGAAATAATTGAAGTGAAAACGATATAGGAATCTTTGAATGAACTATATTTATATAAATATATAAATATAAATGAAATTAAAACGAAACATGGCCGTGCAGTTCGTGTTTTGAAACCGTGATTTCAAACGACTAGTGCGGGGAATCCGACCATTGGATTTTCCCGAAACCGCAACCGTTGGGTTCGCCTTGGAAATATCTTTCCAACGGCACCAACTTTGTGAAGATCCAACGGTTGGATTGTCTGGAATGTTTAATTCAAATCTGAAGAAAAACAGCGCCAGAAACGATTATATATATATATATATATATAATTAAATAAAATCGAATAACGACGCTGCAGTTCGTAAATTGAAATCGTAACTTCAAATGACTAGTGTGGTAGATCCGACCGTCGGATTTTCCCAAAACTGAAACCGTTGGATTCGTTTTGAAATGACCTTCCTAATGATACCAAATTTGTGAAGATCCAACGGTTAGATTTTCAGATATGTGTAAAACAAAATTAGTGAAAAACAGCGCCAGTGCATCGGCATGACCTGAAATGTCGTTTAATTAAATATGGCCGTTTTAAATTAAATAAAAATGGCGATATATCGTTATAAAATACTATAGACGATATATAATGGAAATAAACCAATTTCGTTGTGTTTGCTTGATATGTGATGGTTGAATGTATTTAACATGAGAATTATAACTAAAGAACTGAAATGTGAATGTTGAATAGTCTAACCATGTGATAAATTGATTTGAAAATCTAAATATACGTGGATTATTTGAAAAGGCCGAGTTCATCTCATTTCAAATAATCGATCGACGTTGAGAAGTCGAAGAGTCGAAGACGGTTGAAGACCGACGATCTTCACATTGGATGGATGGGCGCTACTGATGCTCGTGATTGGAGTAGCTACCATGAAGGAACTGAAGTAGTAGCCGTCCAAACATACCGTTGATTGTACGGATATGTGAGGAATTGGTGCCTCCGGTTTCGTTCAGACCCAGAACGGACTTGTAAATGGACTGTGTGTCTGACATTGGATTTTATTCTGTGCTGATTGATCTTTGTTAAATATATATCGGTTTGGCAGCGGAGAATTTATTCTCTTGCTTAACGTCATTCTCTGAGACATATGAGCTCAGAGGTTATATATTGATAGAAATCAGTCGCATGGAGTGGATTGCCTGTGTGGCACGCCTGAGTGGCATATGATCAAGGCTTCTATTGCAAAAGCAAAGTCTTGTGGTTGATGATCAAAGCAAGGTCTGTGTGACGTAGCTTTGTGTATAACGTGGATTCGCGAGCCTCACACCTCGGTATGAGTCAAAAACGGGAGAGTGACTGCAGGGAGAGCACGACGTTTCTTTCTAGCGAAGGTGGTGTCAGTGACCTACCAGCCCTGACATTATATATACTTTTCACCTGTGTGGTTGTTGGAATGCGAGGCGCCTCGATATAGGTCTGTAAGGACCGGGAAACGTGTGTTCAGGAATTGCCAATCCTCAAAAGTAAGAGAGGACCGGCCTTGAATATCCGAGGATCATAGTGGGGTCCTGAGACATTTGCTAGAGTGTCTCGAATCGGAGAGGAGCTTGCCCCTTGCCTCGACTCATGAAGGAATCCAATTTCCAATACAAAATATGCGGACGTGATTGTATTACTAGTATGGCGACATAGTGGTATGGGTCATTTATGTCGCCTATGATTGATATTTATGATTGAAATCGCTTTTGAAACATATATACACTAGTAATAATATCAAACACTTCTGTTTTATACGTATGAAGCATTTTTGGCCATTATAAGGTAAAAACTCTATCCTCCGGCTTGCGTTGCATTGTGTGATGGGACCTGAGTCTTATAATGGCTTCATTTTATAAAAAGCATTGCGATGATTTAATCATTTACTTTATTTCATGCACTAGCACTCATTGGAGTAAACCCATTCCGCGAAAGTGGCGTGGTCCTTTGATTTGCCTTATTATTGTTGTTAATAAGTTATGTAGATTTCTCATACCAGTCCCATGACTGACTCGTAGTTTGTTTCACCTTGCAAACTCGGGTGCCCTCATTTTCATACGGGCAGCCTAGTTACAGGTTTTTGACGCACTTTTGGCTCATGGCGAGGCTTGACTACACCGTGCTGACTTGGATTTTCTCCGCCATTATTGTATCTATATTATGATTCCGCCATTGGCAATGTAGACTAATATTTATTTTGTGTACTCTTTATGCATGATTCCGCCTCAGGCGATGGTGACTGATTATGTATCATTATGCACTAAGTTGTATCCTGTACTGTGCTTCTCTGATGTGATGCTATCTATATGATTCCGCTGTCATATGTGTGTAAATTATTCTATTTTCCATTTATGCTATTATCTGTGATCTGCTAATGATGATTAATGTGTTATATTCCAATGATTATCCTTAACACCGTGTCATGGGGTTTTGAGATCGTCACAATTGGTTTAGTCTGTTGGACTTTTTCATTGTCTTCTCCATTAGGAGAGATTGTTTGATAAGAAGAAGCTTCTCCAGATTTTGCTTTTTTAGAAGACTTGATTTGCTGAAAATTTTCTTGTCTTTTCATGTTTTCTAGCAATTCTTTTATCCTTTTAAGGTCTTCTTCATCTATCTCATAATCTGGTAAGAAGATCGGCTGCAAAATTAGTATAGCCCGGAATGTATTTAACACCATAATTATAGATTTCTAAATACATTGCTAGTCTTATTCTTCGAAGGTTTTCTTCAGGGTTATTAACAGTTTTTCTTTTTAAAAACTGAGCAACAGACTTATTATCTGTTTCAATTATAAATTGTCTATGCAAAAGGTAAATTTTTAAACTTTTGATTGATATCTGACAGCTAGTAATTCTTTGTCATAAGTAGCGTATTTGAGTTGAGTTCTGTTAAATCTTCCAGAAGAATATGCTACAACGTCCTTTTGTTTTGTAATTAATACTCCTGCCCAATAATTGTCAGAAGCATCAGTTTGAAGCGTAAGGAGTTCTTCTTCTGAAGGAAAATAAAGGATTTTTTGATCCTTAATTAGTTCTTTTATCTTCTTTACTTCCTCTTCTTCTTTAGAGTGTAAGGAAATACCAATTTTATCTGTATTCCATCTTCTTGGTTGTTCTCCACTTTGCTTTTTATATTTAGCTTGTTCTTCGGTAAGCTTTTTTTGCAAATTTTGTGTTATTGCTGATCCATCAAATTCAAAGTAGTGTTTGTCAAATGAAGGAAAACGACGAAGATTGTCCATTCCAAGAATACAATCAACGCCAAATTCTTTTGGAAGTAAAGCAAATCAAAATTATAAATTTTGTTGTTTCCATGTATATCAGGTATTTGTACCTTAAGTTTTTTGACATTGTGATTTACAGGAATTTGTCTTCCCATAAAATCGTTTAGCATGCCTTTTTTGTCTAAAGGTACCCTAAATTGTTGGGGAATAAATATCTCTTGTAATAGACTGGCTTATGCACCAGAATCTAGTAAAGCATGTATTGTGAGTTCCTGATAATCAGGATTACATATTGTTAATGGAAGATATATATGCAATTGAGCTTTCTTTTTAAGATCAAGATGTCTAATCATAATGTTTTATATTTTCAAAGGAAACCTTTATCACCATTCGGTTAGGTTCTTTTTCTTTTTGCTTATCAAGTACCTGTATGGTTTTTCCTTCCATTAGATCAGATTTTCTAAAACTCATACGATTATTTATTCCTCTTAGAATGTCAGATATTAATTCAACTTCAGATAAAGATAGAGATCTTCTTGGTTTATCTAATATTGAATCTTCTTCACTCTTTTTTACTATTGTGGAAATAGTATTTCCTGAGGCAACAAAATACTCTATAGGTATTTGTACTTTTGGTCTAAGAGATTTTATAAGAACTTGAATTCCATTATCAAATTTTAAGTGTCTCATATCTACTAATCTAGGTTGAACTGTTTTTCCCATTCCAACCTCGAATAATTTTACGAATTGTTTCGGAGTAATAGATTTAAATGTAGCTATATCATTTAAAGCCATACAATGTTCCTATTGAATTCCTAAAGCCTTAGAGCCTGCTAATAGCTTAATATTCTTTAAATTTACTGATAAAGTGCATGCTTTCTCAATATTTTTATCTTCAGGGCTTATACAAAAATCAGGGTGTATATTTCCTCAAATAATCTATTTGCTAAATTAGATTTAGCTCCCCCTATAATACTATTTAAAGGGCTGTTAATAATTCTTTCGTCCATACATACTATCATACTAGGAGTATCTATTCCAGATCTAAAAAGAGCTGTAATTTTTAATTGTATCAATCCTATATGTAAATATCTAATTTAAGGATATTTTGCCTTTAACCTTTCTATTTTGTTTTTGTTTAGAAGACTTATAGAAGTAAAATCTTCATCTCCTTTTCGCTCAACATTTCCTTGCATTCGTTCAAAAACATAAGTATATTGATTAAGGAATCTAGATTTAAGGGATATAGGTTTATAAATTTCCATTTTATCTGATCTTGGAACTGCCTCTTTTATTTTTTCAAGATCATCATCTGTAATAATAAATTTTTCTCCTTCACAATCTTGAATTTGTGAATCTTATGTTTCTTCTGATGAAATTGTATTCATGTATATTCTGTCTTCACGATATGTTTTAGTTTCATTATTTCGTGAAGAATGGGATGTAGAGCCTCCCAATGGGGTGAGCGTATCACAGTCATATATTTCTTCCTTTATAATAGGAAGATCTTCATATTTACGAATGACTAAAAGTCCAATTGGGTCTCCCTGATCTATAATATAATCTTTATTTTCCAAACTAGTACTTTTGAATAATATAGCAGCATTATTTTTGGAAAGAGGTTCAATTAAACCATGTGTTATAAAAATATTTTCTTTTGTATGTTTAGGAATATTATATATTTTCCCATAGTATCCAAAGGAATTTTTATTAATAAGTCCAAAAAGACTTCTGTAGTATAAAATCTTCTTAAAGCAATATTTTTTGCTGCATATAAAGTATATCCAGGAGAGTTTGTTCTCTCCTTTTTAGGGAGGATTGCATATACTGTTAATGGTATTATTTTAATTTTATTATATGTTTGATTTATAGTTATCGTGTTGACTTTGAAGTTGTCAAAATCATCAATGACGTCATCTATTTCTTCAGTAGTATCTGAATAAAATGATTCAATTTCATATATAGAAGAATTAGCATCACTTGATATATCCTCAATAGTGCCAACATGAATACTGTATTCTTCAATATTTGATATTATAATATTTTTAAGATTTGCAGGGCATTCATTAGCATAATGTCCTTCTTGGTTGCATTTAAAACATTTGCAACTCTTTTTAAAGTTTTTCTTTTTAATAAATTTTTTCTTTGAAAGTTTATTGTTTCTATGAATTTTTTTTCTTATACTCAGGTTTCCATTTTCTTCGAGTAATTTTGTATTTAGGCTTCCTTTTCCTATTAAAGTTATTGAACCGCTTTTCATATTTAGGTTGACATCCAAACTGTGCGTTAATGTCTTCTGAGTATTTTGTACAGCAATTAAATCCTAGTTTAGAATGTTTGATTTTATTTTTCATTTCTTTTTTAGCACTAGTATGTTTGCAAACTCTTTCCATTGTTTTCATGCATGCCTTCTTTAAGAGGCCTATGGCATGATTTTCATCAGTATTACTTTGTCTTAGAAAGTTATATCTTTCTTGGATCATATTATTCCATGGATATGGTACTTTTGTAAAAAAGCCTTTAATCCAAAAGATCTTTTGATCAAAATTCTTTAAATGAAAAAGTAATCCAACATATTTGGTTCCAAATTCTTCTAACATACAAATATCACATAAACTTATCTTTAGTAATTGTTTCTCATAATCAATATCATCAAGAAAAGTTTCTCCGTTAAAATCTGCAATTAATAACTTGCACAAATCTCCTAGAGCATCTTGTTTATTTTGATTATTTTTAATAGCCTGTGACTGAGTTGAATTTGTTTGTTCTAGATTTATTAAACGAGCTAAAGCATCTTCTTCCCAATAACTTGTTGCATAGTTTATAAATTCTAGAATATTTAATTGGGGAGGTAATAAATATATAGTTCCGGAAATATGTTGAAGCCAAGTTAGTATATACTTTCAAATCTTTTTATGCAGAATTTTATCGATATTGAAAATATGAGTTTCTTTTGGTTGATCATTGTAAAAGTTCTATAAGCGTTTGCGAGAAGAATGATACTTAATCCAATCAGATCTAGTACCATGTTTTAGCATTAGTGGATAGGGATCCTCAGCAGTATTTTCATCCTGTTCTCCCATTACTATATCTGGGTTTGGTACATCAACCCTAGACGCTCCTTCAGGTGCGGGAAACATCATTGTTGATCTACTGGATTCTGCTCCGTTTATGTTTATTTTGAAAATAATTTATCTGAAGTGTCATATAAATAACATGACTCTATGGAGTCTTCAGATTCATGTTCAGAATCTTCACCAGAAGAAGTTTCTTCTTTTTCTTGAAATAATTTAGTGCAGCTGAATGTTGTTCATAATATGAATAAAGTTCAGCACTTTCTATTTCTCCGTTTAATTCCTTTTCTTGAAGCTTTAGAAAATACTGATGGTAAGTTTGATTTATTTCATTAACATCAATTTTATTTTTTTCTTCTGATGTATATTTTACCATCCTAATTCTGTTTAACCAATGAATTTTTGATATGTTTTGCCCAAACCCTCCATTAAGAGTTTGTCTATACAATTTGTGTCTGTTTTTATTTCTTGAAGTAAATCGGCCATTAAATTTTGAATACTATTTTCAGGATTCTCATGGGTATGTATATGAATTATATGGTCATATAATTCAGATTCCAAATTGGAATGACATTTATGTTTGTCAGGAACAATAAGCATATTTTTATCCATTTAGGAAAGCCTTTCGAACATAATTGAGTTATAAGCTTCCAGAATTATCTAAATAAAATATTTGTAACAATAAATGCTTAATCCTTACTTTTAGTAAAATTAGTTTTGACGCTAAATTAAGCGGTTAGATACGATACCCCAATTCAGTTTTATTACAAACCGTGGATTTATGGTTGGGTTAAGCCTCAAACTAAGATAACCGCAAGCTTATATCGTCGCTTCACATAATTAGAGCACAACAATGGTTCGTTTCCTACACCTTGTAGCAAATAGTAACTTTTTTCTTTTTCTATTTTTTTTATGAACTAAATAATAACTGATACGAAAATTAGAAAAATAAAATCAATGAATCATACCTACTAGCATCCAGGCTCTGACACCAGATTGAAGCAAATAGAACAGAAATCAAACTTTCACTTAATATTATTACAAACTGATAAAATACAACTTAATATTAAAAAGCACTCGAAATATTAAAAGATAATTATTACAGAGAAACTGAGAATATTTTTTCGAACTCCCTTCTTCTCATTTCTTGTGCTCTTTTTATACTTGAATTCTCTGCTTCTCCCTAGTAGTAGGTTTAACACATCTTCTTTTGTAGGATCCATCAGTTAATTATTTGAAGAGGAGGTATCCTCAATTATGTGTGTCTTTTGCCACGTGTCTAAAACTTTTGGATATGTGTCCAAGTCTAAAACAGTAGGATAATGTGTAGGTAGGATAACGTGTTTGAAAAGGTAATAATGTGTCGGTAGAGTTGGATAATTGATTGAAAAAGTGGTTTTTGGTCCACTATGCTTCTGATTAATCTTGTAGGTTAAGACTGGCCATTGATTCGTCATCATACAGGTACGTGCCTAAAGTATATCTCATTACAGAATCTTGGCTGCTTCTTTCTTTTTCGACTTGTTCTTCAAAATATAGTTCTTGAGCCATTGTTCCTATTGGTCCAACACTGAGAGTGTCTAGAAACCTTTGTACTTTGATGATTCTATCTGTAGACGACTGAATTCAGAGAAATAGTCGAACACTAGAACTGTCTTTCCTTCAGTAACTGAGAGTACTCCAATTTATGCTTTGTTAATAGCTTCAGTGAAGAATTCTTCAGCAGCTTTGATTCTCTATTCACTTTCATTGAAATCTTTTTAACAAAATTTGATTGTATCGTATTGTGGGCTATCTATAACCCTATGGATTTCCCATAATTGAATGGATGGGAATAGACGAATATACTGCCTTTCTTCCCAAATGCTCCATACTCAGAACATGAGCATAGTAAAAAACCTGCTTGAGTACTTAGCAAGCTTTTCTTTGCATATATCTGGAATACAATCTGCATATTCTTCAGGGTGGCTTGTATTGACATAGATTTCATGAACTAATCCCTTTCTAATATGTCTTTTGTATCTTTTAATTTCTGAAAAGCATGCGAGTAACCTTGGTCTTCTATTGTTGTTAAGTATTAACTCTTCTTTTTCTTAAAGAGTTATTAGTTCAGTGTCTTCTAGTTGTTTGAAGAACAACAGAAATTGGTTTTCTTCAATTAGTTGTTGCTGATACAAGGATATCATGTCTTGTACTGTCATTTCAGCCTCGAGTTCTTTAGTTTTTGTATTATCAATTCCGTAGAGTTTAAGTAATTCAAGAAAATCATGAATTCTCAAATTCATAAGATCTGAAGTTTGCATTTGTGCAAATATGGTTTTTAATTCACTTTGAGCAGCTGTATTGTCTGTGAACAACTCTGCTTCTTTTGAATTTAGTGCCTCTGACCTGGAAATACGAGAGTATAAAGATAGTCTTTGTACTATCTTTTGTGTGTCTTGAATTTTTTATCCTTTTGGGATATAGTTCTTTTTAATCCCAAATATTTTTTCTCTAGTTGTGCCAACCAGTAATTTGCAGCTCTATGGTCAGATGACTGTATTTCTTTAAATCAACCACTAAAGCTTTCATACAGACCTGGATTAGATTCTCTCATTTCTTGATTATACCAGTCCTTTATGGCTGCAGAGGTATAAGGCTTTGGTACTCCTGTAGGAGCAGTACCTTTCCCTTTGTTCATTAGAACAAATTTTTGGACTCCAGTGGAAGTCGTAGCTTTGGTTTTATCTGTTACCATTGGTTTTGTCTGTTGGAATTTTTCATTGTCTTTTCCATTGGGAGAGATTGTTTCTCTAGATTTTGTTTTATTAGAAGACTTGATTTGCTGAAAATTTTCTTGTCTTTTCATGTTTTCTAGCAATTCTTTTATCCTTTTAAGGTCTTCTTCATCCATCTCATAATCTGGTAAGAATATCGGCTGCAAAATTAGTATAGCCCGGAATGTATTTAACATCATAATTATAGATTTCTAAATACGTTGCTAGTATTATTCTTCTAAGGTTTTCTTCAGGGTTATTAATAGTTTTTCTTTTTAAAAACTGAGCAACAGACTTACTATCTGTTTCGATTATAAATTGTCTATGCAAAGGTAAATTTTTAAACTTTTGACTGCAATCTTGATAGCTAGTAATTCTTTGTGATAAGTAGCATATTTGAGTTGAGTTTGGTTAAATCCTCCAGAAGAGTATGCTACAACCTCTTTCTGTTTTGCAATTAATACTCCTGCCCAATAATTGTCAGAAGCATCAGTTTGAAGTGAAAGGAGTTCTTCTTCTGAAGGAAAATAAAGGATTTTTTTATCCTTAATTAGTTATTTTATCTTCTTTACTTCCTCTTCTTCTTTATAGTGTAAGGAAATACTAATTTTATCTGTATTCCATCTTCTTGGTTGTTCTCCACTTTGCTGTTTATATTTAGCTTGTTCTTCGGTAAGCTTTTTTTGCCAATTTTTTGTTATTGCTGATAGATTAGGAATAAATTTTCTACAATAGTTTAATAATCCTAAAAAACTTTGAAGTTCTTTTTAAAGTTTTAGAAGTATTAGGAAAATCATTTATTTTAGTGCATCTATGTTGTTGAAGTTCAATTTGGCCATTTTTAATTTTCTTTCCAAGAAAATCAATTTCTTTTTTAAACAATTCTATTTTTTTAGGGATAAGTATTACACCATTTTGTAATAGGACTTGGACTACTACTAAAAGGTGTTCTTTATGTTCTTCATCTCTATTAAAAAAACTAAAATGTCATCTGTATACACCAGCGTAAAAGGTAAATGTCCAAATATAGAACTCATCCATTTTTGAAATACTTGAGGTGCATTTTTTAATCCAAAGGGCATAACTAGCCATTCAAAATGTCCTTGACGACAACTGAACGCTGTTAATTCAATAGATTGTTTATCAGAAAGTTTTAACTGCCAAAATCCAGATTTAGCATCAAATTTACTATAATATTTTGCTCCTTTGATTTGCTTAGTTAAATGTTCAGCAGACGGAATAAAATACCCATCAAATTTAGTATGACTATTAAGTTTTCTGTAATTTATTACCATTCTCGCTTTTCCTCTTTTTATCTCAGCATGGTTTCTAACTAAGAATGCTGGAGATGAATGAGTACTAAAACTCTTTTGTATAAGTTTTAAATCCAGAAGATCTTTTATTTGCTTTGCAAATTCTTCTTTATCCGTAGGTGAAACCATAATGCTGTTCACCCGAACCTTGACATCTTTATATTGTTTCATTAATTCAATTTTGCAATACCTTGGTGCTTTATCAAACCATTTTAATGGATTTTCTGAATACAAAGGTTCAAGCATATTATGAGTTAATATCTCAAATTCATTATATGTTTTTATGTTGTAAGTGCAAACTTTTGGTTGTACTAACATTGGAATTTTTATATTTTCTATTAGAGTTATAGGGTTATCACTTTGCACCTTCATTTCTTGCACGCGCTTCTAGAACTTCACCACGTACATGAGACACCCAATTATGATAGCAATCAAACAAGTCAGACTATAAGGTCTGGTATGAGTATTCACTTAATATATGACATAAAGGTGAATGAACAAGCCATTTATCTTTCTCTCGCTCTCTCTCTTTATATATGTGTGTGTGTGTGTGTGTGTGTGTGTGTGTGTGTCTGTGTGTGTGTACACACACACAAACATATGCATGTAACTTAAAACAGGTTTTCCCGTGGCTCGAGTGAGATGCAGAGAGTTGCAAGATACAGTGGGATGAAGGCCTCATCATAGGACGATTTATGTTAGTTAGGTTTTTTTTATTTGTATTTTCCGTTTTTTTTTTTTTTCACTTTTCGCTAATGTATGTAATTGTGTCTGTTATTGCTAACCTGCCTCTCACACTATTTTTTTTAGATAATAAAGTGAACCAATTTTCAAAAAAAATACCTAAAGGAGGTGTTGATACTTTAAATGTGCAAGTGCGTTGTAATTGCAAGATTTTATAGTCATACACATGTATCATTTTCAATGAAAATTTTCCTTTTCAACTTGTAATGTCATTTGCACAATGATTTTTATGAGATTTGCATGGCCATACAGCCAAATAAAAGCGCAGCATTATTCATGCTAATATTTTCTTCAAGCATAAATCCTATCATCCAAACTTGCACTACAATACATCATATTAGCTATCTCAAACATATCATCAATGACATAGTTTATATTCCTGCCTGTAGACATATTTTCCTCTCATGAATTTTTATTTTTATTAGGCCAATGCTCCTTACAAGAAATCTATGTACACTGCCTCAGACTCTTTCTCTGTTTACCCAACACACTTGGATCCTTCGGCATGAACATGCCATGTACAAACTTACATCCAACATGATGCCAAGTTGATCAATGAAGCATCTCGCTGGCCTTGATTATCTTACTTGATGAAACAGTGACATACGTCCTTATTTTTTACTCCTAAGAGTTCAAGAATTTACACATGCCTTCTTATGTACTGAAATTGCTCACTGATTATAGTTTATACTTCATTTTCCATGAATGATAAAACAATACACCCATTAAAAAAAATCAGGCATCAATTTATATACTGACAACAAGCATTTAAACGCATATTTTGTTATGTTCATGATTTCTGACCTTTTATACTTGAATCATTATTATATATATTTTTCTTTACAATTTTATTGCTATAAACATATGGCCATGAATGTTTATGAGGTACATCCTAAAACTCATTCCCTTTTCGCTAAACACTTCAAGTAGATCTCAGTTTCATTTGAGTCTAATTGAGTCATAGTATTTATTTAGGTTATTTTCAGTGTATAGAGGCTCAACACATGATCAGATCATTGCACCACTAACACGTTATTTAAATAAAAAACATAAGATGAAATCTTCCTATTTCTACTGCCTTTTTTTATGGATATTTAGACCACACTTAGCATATATTATTTTATAATCAAAGCATAACATGACATTTTTTGAGGAATTAACTTCAGTGTAATATCTAACTGATTTTAAGGAGTCTAGCATGCTTTAGTTACAAGCATGATAAGGGTTTTGATCATTAAATCATTTTAAATTGTGCCTCAAGAGATATCATAAAAATTATATTCATACTATAAACTATCTAGTCTGCTTATAAAAACATTCAATCTTCATAACCATACTTCAATAGTCATGCATAATATTTATTTATAAAATGCAAAGATTACCCATTCACCAAATTAAACATAAAAGGTTGCCTTCATTACATCTTAATGCTATATCTTAAGTGAGATTGTACTCACCAATATTGTTCCTTTACTTAATATTTTCCTCACCTATTCTGCAAGATCCTCTTGAAACCTTCTGCAACATTTATTTTAATTTTATTTCATAAGGAGAATGCAGTAACCTCATAAAACTACCTCCAATGATTTTTATATAGGTGTATATTAGGGTTTTAGGCTTAGAGAATGTCAATTCTACCCTAAACACAATTATCCTCATACATTTGTATTTCACCCATATTCCTAACCTCTCTTTTTTCGGTGACCTCTTCCATAAAATTCTTTTGACTCAATTTATTTTCTGTAAAAATGGTGCTGTCTTTTTTTACACAAAGAAAAGTTCTTTTCATTTTTGCCGGTTTTACCATTTAGCTAGTCATGCTACTTATACTTCATGTTTACTATTCATGTTCCCTGTGTATTAACATGTACATAAGAATAGGGTACAATTTAATATATAAACAACCCATGCCTATTATATAACTTTTGAAAACTATGCATTGTTTATTTATAGTCATATACTTCAATTATATATATTTTTCATGCTCACTTATTGTCAAATGCAACTCATTATTAATCAAGGAAAATTGATCATCAATAATTTGGGTCATCACATACACCCATCCTTTTAGGAATTGTGTCCCATAACTTTTTCATTCATACTTATAATAAAGTATTATATTCATCCAGAAATCAATTTGCACTACACTATGTTTTATCAACTTGATCACATGATATAATCATACCTATATATACCTCAAAACAAATTCACACGACGCATTTAATCATCATCATATACTAAGTCTTTAAAAAAAATTAAGTAGAAAATAATTTTGGATTTAACTTTATCCTCTACTTCCCATGTAAAGTCATTAGAATCAAGACTCCATTGCACTTTAACTAATTTTATAATTTTATTCCTTAATTTCTCTTCTTCTATTGAGACTATTCCAATATGCTCCTTCTCATACACCAAATCAGATTTAATTTTCACTTATGTTGGAGATTCCAATATATCCCTTTATCATGTACCTACCTTCTTAACTATGAAATATGAAACCCATTATGTATTTCGTTCAATTCTTCTGGCAACTTCAGCTTATATGCCAATGCCCATGTCCTTTCAATGATTTCATATGGTCCAACATATCTAAGAGATAATTTACCTTCTTTTACAAACCTCAAAATCTTCCTCATTTGAGAAACTTTTATAAATACAAAATCTCCTACCTTAAATTCCATTGGCTTTCTTCCCTTTTCTGCATAGGCTTTTTTCCTATTCTGTGTTGCACTCATTCTTTTTCTTATCAAGGATATTCTTTTTGTTGTTTCTTTCACTTGATTAGGTCCAAACAACACCTATCTCCAGCTTCCATCCAATATGTAGGTGATAAACAAAACCTTCCCTACAAGGCTTCAAAGAGTGACTAGCTTATACTGGTTTGATAGTTGTTACCGTAGGCAAATTCAGCAAGATAGATGTGATCTCCCCAATTTCCTCCAAAGTCTAAAACACATGCCCTTAATAATCTTCTAGAATTTTATTCACCGCCTCGGTTTGACTATATGTTTGTGGATGGTAGGCTATGCTTAATTAAGCATGGTTCAGCCCCTATTGCCTCTTGTAAACTACTCCAAAATTTTGATCTAAACAAAGTATCCCTATCACTTATGATAGTCTTCGGTACCCCATGCAATCTTGCCACTTGGATTTAATCAATTAAATCTAATAGTATGTTTGCATGATAACAACTACAAATAGATCCCTAAACCCTCACTCTAAATCCTACAACCATTTTTTCCTCGCCTCCATGATGCCTTTCTGCCATAGCTAATTTTCGAAAAAGAAAATAGGTTCTTCTTCTATCTTCTTAACATATTTCATATCTTTTACTCTATTTTAATTTAGATTTAGATTTATTTCGGAATTTAGATTTATACATATAAGATTCTAACATATGTGATTCTTATATATATATATATATATATGTGTGTGTGTGTGTGTGTGTGTGTGTGTGTGTGTGTGTGTGTGTGTGTGTGTGTGTGTGTGTTTGAAAGGTTGGAGCACGATTGTTCACGAAGGCCAAATCCAAACTTTATTCCACTCAATTCTGTTATTGCTCATTCTTATAGCCTTGTCAGTGGAATCCATTTGAGTTACTATTTTCTCTAATTTTATAGTTTAAAGTTGGATTGTTGTGCCTATGAAGATTTGACATATTAGAAAAAGAAAATATTAATAAACCCATCAAATCTTCCATTTATTTTATTTGTGTACGTAGAAATGGTCAATCAAATTGTATATGTGATTTTTTTATTGTTGTAATAATAAAAGAGAATAGGATTCCTGTTGTATAATTTTATATATTGTTTAGATTCCTTTTATTCTACTTTTATGTAAATCCATATGTATAGTTTTGTGCAAAAGGTTAAGATTTGGATTGAATTGTAAATCTAAATATGTTTAAATATCTATTTTTAATTAGAGTATTTAAACTATTATTTACAAGATATTTAAATATTAAGGTTTTGAATTCAAGCATATCTAATATTTAACTTGATTCGGTGGGGCGACCGTTAATGGCATCCAGGACTACCCTTTCTTCAAATCCTCTTCTTTTTTCGCAACTAATCCTTACATCTCCTTTTATCCACTCGCTACTCTCTACCTTGCTTACGTTATGCACGGAATCCCCACTGAATTTCGCTTTACCTTGTCAGATCTTAAGGTCTTGCTCCGATTAACCCATCTTTCTCCAATCTACTCCTCTGTATCTTCCTTCTCCCCGTAACAGCTACTAATTCTCTTCCTTTCTCAGCGCTGTGACGCTTTAGGCAACTACTTGACTTCTGATTTTCCTTACAACCAGATCTAGTGGATTTTTTTGCTAGATTTCTGTTTGGAGCTTCAAACTGTTTGTTCTTCAATTGGCAGTTCAACTTGCGGTGTTTTGAACGTGGAAATTTTGGTGAGCAGTAATCCCTTTATCTCTTGAGATATATCGCGTCTCAACAATTTTGTCTGGCATGTCGTTCTTTTACTGAGACTCATGTCTTTTGTCCCTAGCTTGGTGAGTTGATGAACATCCGGTCATATCTAGTTTCATTTTTGTTTGTGATGGTTCATGTTGGGTTGGTGGTTCTTCAATGTTTGCTAATTTCATCTTGTTGGTAGTACTTTGTGGTTGGTTTTGTGTTATGGGTTGGAGGTTGTTTACGTTGAGGTGGTTTATAGGTTGTTTCCCTCAGTTCTTTTTGGAGCTCGTCGTTGTTTCATGTTATACAACTTTTCTATGTATTTAGGTCCTCGTTTGGTTAGGCCGTTATGATGGGTGTTATGGTCCTTTGTATCATCATGGTTACTACATAACCGGTGAAGCCATTAGCTCTCAACTATGCAGTATTGTTGTTTTTGTGTTATTCATATCCTTCCTCATCTCGACTTTTGCTAAGATTGGCCAATACTATGGCGATTGCTCTAGCGTCATGCCTAGGCATCCTAACAAGTTATGTTGACTATATGGATGTGCAACAGTTCTTTATTGTTTGCATACAGCTTTTCAAGCTTTGGATGTCAGAGTGAATTGATGTCAGAGTGAATTGATGTCACAGTGCTCTTGTAGCTACTTTATGAAAGTCATACTTATGGTGAGCTGTTTGATGGTTAGGGACTCTAGTGCACTGCCCTTGCTAGTTACCATCTTTTACTATATTACTTTTTTGTGATTACTTTTTTGTGAAGTTTACAATGTTATGTAATGTAATTATGTAATTTGTCATGTCCGCTGCGTGGTGTGCACGTTCTATGAAATCAATAGTAGTCTGGTATATTAACTAGCTCGTGGTCTATAATCAAGATTGGATTAGTGGAAAACCAACTATAAATGTCGTACGTAGTGGATGATCCACTTTAAAAACTGAAATAATAGTCTGGTAAACTGCCAAAATCCTATAACTATTGTAATTATTATTTGTTATAAGAATAAGTGTTATAGGTCACTATAAAAACAGGCCGGCTATGCCAAAAATATTAAGGCTTTTCAAATAAACATACTTAAGAAGGGAATCTATTCAAAATAGGAATTATAAGTATATATATGTATATTGGGTATACGATGTTATTTTTATCTTTTATTATTGTGATATTTAAGTCAAAACCTGGGTTGTAAGTGTTGTTGTTTTTCCCATTTTATTATCATGTGTTAATATGTACATTTACGTTATGGTTGAAGAAAATATGGGAAATGACTTGTATACTATTAAATTTGTATAAGGACTTACATTTCAAAAATGTGGTAAGGACGTTAATCTCATTTGCTTGATTTAGGTCATATATATATATATATATATATATATATATATATATATATATATATATAATGTAAATAACGTAATATTAATATGTATTAAGTGCATAATAAATATTAAATTAGGAATAGAATTCGAATGTCCTCATAGGATTTTGTATCTTTGAATGCGTGTGAGCTAATGGTTTAATTAGAATTAATGACACATACACACGAGATTAACCGTTACTTGCAGTAGAAGCCAACCCGGAACCGACCGACTTATCCAATGTCTATAAGTAACTCTGGTTAATTTTAGAAGTTTAGGTGTCATGGGCCATTATAAGTAGTACACTATGATGCGAGATCAGGCCCAATTTGTAGTAGAAGCCTACCTGAGACCACTCTGTATATCCAACATCTATGAGAGGTAGACCTAATGTGAGATGTCTAGCGTGTACATATATATTGTGTGTAGAGTAGGCCTTCCTTGGGAAAAGTTATTAAATGGTTGACCTATCTCTTGTTAGGTATTAAGTGGTTAGGACTAGGTTCGCTCCTAAGGTTCACTCCTTGGTTCAGAACCCAAGTCATAGGGCCCGCCCTTTGAGAATTTAAATGGTTGTTGGGTCCTCCAAGTAATGTTCGCTTCTTATCTAGGGGCTAGACCTAAAGACCGATTATATATATATGGCCTAAGGAACCTATGTCTAAGGGAAGTATTAAGTGACTAAGAATTCAACCGTAGGAACAACTACATATAACAAGAGGGTTCGCCATGAGGGCTCTTCTTTAATGAAGCGGTGTTCCCGGCCCAATCCTGGGAGCAGGTAGTCGTTACTATTTCTTGACCTACAAGAAGAGTTATTATTTATGATGGTGACGTTAGAAATGGGTCTTAAGTGGCTAGGGGTCCACCATAGGGTATTAAGTGACTGTAGGGAAGTCCAACCTAAATAAACTAAAGATTGACCTTAAGTGACTAGGAATGGCCCGCCTCATAGGGTTATAAGTGGCTGTAAACACGTCTGACCTTAGATTTACATATAGGCCTTAAGTGACTTCTAGGACGTTCACCTCATATGTTTTTATTGTGTGAGAATGATGCGTACACATAACCAAAAAAGTTTATAGCTGCCAAATATAGGAAATGGTCCATCTTAACTTATACACATCTCATTCACCAAAACTTTATGTTCTGACCTCCCTCCTAACATTAATAGGTTAGTACGTGAGACCGTTGATTAAGGATAAGGAACAACTGCTTAGAGGAGGAGACTCTCAAATATTTAGTTATTATGGAAGTTGCTTTTACTATTATTATTATTATGTAATTAGGATGATAACTAATCTACCTTTTTATCTGTGAGACATGTTGTAATTGACAATTTGGTTTGAAATAATGGTATATCTATTTTATGCTATTATATTTTATCCCTTCCACCATGTGAGATTATGTTTTCATTTTTGACTTCTTTGTATATCTGTTTTAGTTAATCCTTATAGGAACCGACGATCTATTAGAGTGGCTCTAAGTACAAATGGACCTTTTCTGGGTTGGAATTTAAGCCTATCCCGGATGGGTTGTTACATTTGGTATCAGAGTATAGGTTACCCGATTACGGGGAAATATACGTATGAGAGACATTTTTGTTATTTGAAAAGATTTTCAAAACAATATATGTATATATATAAGTATTATACCCGAAAAACATACGCAATTATACTAGGCAATCTTATCTTTTTTTCTTTTGCGCCTTAATACTATTGTAGGAAGTCCACTGAAGGGTTTTTCCTTTTTCAAATAGTAGAAATGAAAGATAACCAGCTCGAGCAGAGGAGTCTGGTAAGGCGTCATTACTTGGCAGAATGGTTCCCACAGTACCTTAGGACCGTGGAATAGGTCCCTACTTCCAATCTTGCCTTAAGGAACCAATAGCTTAACCCGTTGAAGGGGCCTTCAAAAAATTTGTGAGTTTAGGAGGCAAGTCATTTTCGAGAACCGATAAGTTCATTGAAGCGGAAGCATGGATCTTCAAGTGTGAAAGAATTTTTGAAGCTACCCGGTGGGATGATCAACTTAAGCTTAAGGTAGCATGTTGGCATTTGAAGGGGGAGGCCTTGGAATGATGGATCCTGGTTTCACAAGAGAACATGGGCATAGTGTTTACATGGGAAGAGTTTAGGACCCATTTCGAGACCATGTTTTTATCCAATGCAAAGAACACACTGCAGCTAGAAAAGTTTATCCAATTGAAACAAGGAGAGCTAGACTTGAAAGAATATGTGGCGAAGTTGCATAATTATCCAAGTTCAGTAGAGGGTTGGTAGACACCCCAATGGATAAAGCCCTTAGGTTTGTTAAAGGATTGAATTCCCTATTGAAGGAGATGCTTTTGGTCTAAGTTACATTTAGAGCTACATTTGATCCCCTTGTTGAGGCGGCTATTCTTTATTCAGCTGAGAATGTTAAGGAAGTTAAGGATAATAAGGGAAAGGTGCTTATAGTGATGGGAAGAACAAGAATAAAATTTTCTGGCTTAAGAAGAAGAAGGGAGGCAAATTCAAGAAGGAGGCCAAGACATGTTCTAGATGCCACAAGAAAGGGCATGAGGCAAAGGACTGCAGAGTGAACCTGGAAAAGGCATAATTCAAAGGAGAATGTTTTAACTATCATGAAGATGGGCACTTGACAAGAAATTTCCCTAAGCCGAAGGTAGTGTAGAGTGGTCATAACTATGCCATAAAAGTAGCGTTGATTCGTAGTCAACCCCTTAGGGATCAGGGACAACCCGCGCTGGAAGGTATAATTTCTATTCTAAAAATTTCTTTGTGTACCCTATTTGATTCGAGAGCCACCCAGTCCTTCATTGCTAGGAAGATATATGATTCATTGAACCTTGCCTTATACTTTGCTAGTCATTCGATAGAGGTGTTTAACCCAATTGGAGGAACTATGCATCTTTCTGTTTTTTGTAAAGACCTAGTATTGGACATCGGTGATGTTGACTTCTTTTGTGATGCGCATATGCATGAATTCAAGAGGTATGGTCTTATTCTAGGTATGAATGGCTATCATTTTATAAAGTCGTCCTTAACTGCGATAGTAGAGTGGTTTGTTTGAGAAGCCATGGAGGTCGCAGCTAAGAGATTCCTTATAGGATAAGGAATAGGGATTCTACCTTATTTTCCTTACTTTCTGATTTAGAAGGACCATCTTCGGTACCGATTATGTGTGAGTTTCCCAATGTTTTTGAGGAAGTCATAGGACTCCTATGCCATTAAGTAATATCATTTAGGATAGACCTTGAAATGGATGTAAGGCCGGTATCATTGCCTTTAAGGCACATCACTTCTAAGAAAAGGAGAGAGCTAGATAGGAAAATCTTAGAATTATTGCAAAAATGGTTTATTCATAGGAGTACCTCCGAATGGGGTGCACCAGTAGTGTTTGCCACAAAGTCTGATTGATCTTTAAGATTATGTGTGGATTATTGGGAACTTAACAAGTTGACTAAGAAGAATAGATATCTCTTACCAAAGATTGACAACTTTTTTGACCATTTGTGAGGATCCCAAATATCTTCCTGGTTAGACTTGGCTACTGGATTTCATTAATTAAGGATTGCAGATGAGAGCAAGCCCAAGACAATGTTTAGGACGCCTAATGGATTGTTCGAGTGGGAGATTATGCCTTTTGGTTTGATGAATGCCCCAACTTTTTTTATAGACCTGATGAGTAGGGTATTTTGATGCATACTCCCTGAGATTGTGGTAGTATTTGTGGATGACATCCTTATCTTTTCCAAAGACTAGATGAGGATCACTTGAAAAGAGCTAGAGGAATTCTGAGGGAAAACCAACTTAAAGTCAAATTCTCGAAATGCCACTTCTGGAGGAAAGGAGTAAGGTTTCTAGGGCATATTTTTTCAGGGAAAGGATTAAAAATAGACCCCTCTAAGGTAGAAGTGTCCAAGAGTGAAAAATACCTTGCAATGTGACTGAGGTTAGAAGTTCCTTGGGTTAGCAGGCTACTATCGAAAATTTATCAAGGCCTTCACGAAAATTGCAACCCCTTTGACCTAATTAACGAAGAAGGATCATAAGTTTGTATGGACTGAGAAATGTGGAATTGCCTTTGAGAGATTGAAGGAATCTCTCACAAAGTTCACCTATTCTTATTATGCCAGATGGAACCAAGATGTTTACAGTATTTATGAATGCATGTAGGACCGGTTTGAGGGTTGTACTCATGCAAGAAGGTAGGGTAGTTGCCTACGCAAGTAGACAACTCAAGGATCACGAGAAAAGATACCCCGTCCATGATTTAGAATTAGAAACAATAGTTTTTGCTCTTAAGATGTGGAGGCATTATCTTCTTGGAGAGATGTTTGAGTTATTCACAGATCATAAGTCTCTTAGATATTTGTTTTCTCAATGAGACCTGAACCTTCAGCAGTAGAGATAGATGGAATATCTTGCATCTTCTGATTTTGTCATTCAGTATACTCCTGGGAAGGGTAATGTCGTGGCTGATGCTTTGAGTCGGAAGCATGCTGTCCTTAGTGCAATTACCGAATGGAGATAGTTAGAGTTACTCTTTGGTTTCAATTTGCAACCACCATATGAGGTAGCTTCTCGGAGCTGTGGAGGTAAGACCTGTTATGATGGAAAGAATCATGAGTAAGCAAGACCATGATGACGAGTTAGAGGAATTAAAGGATAAAGTTTCTATGGGAGAATCTTTCCCTCATTCTAATAGATATTCTATTGATGATAGTGGTACATTGAGCAGAGAGTGCCGGATTTGTGTCCCTATGAGTGGATCTTAGAAAGAATTTCTTGAGGAATGTCATGGTTCAAGGATGACCATTCACCTCGGAGGTGATAAAATGCTTAGGGGCATGAAGAGAAGTTTTTATTAGGAAGGGATGAAGAGAGATGCGGCAGAGTTTGTTTCTGAATACTTAATTTGTCAAAGAGTAAAGGCGGAACAAAGAAAGCTTGGAGGACTTTTATTACCCGTGGAAATTCCTACTTGGAAATGGGAACACATTTCTATGGATTTTATTAATGGACTTACTATGAGTAAGAAGAGGAATGAAGCCATTTGGGTTATAGTGGACCGATTAATAAAGAGCGCCCATTTATTCCAATCAAGAAGAATAGGACCTTCTCTTTATTAGCCCAATTGTATGTTAAGGAGATTATTAGGAAACATGGGATTCCAACTATTATACTTAGCTATAGAGACCCATTATTTACTGATGAGTTTTGGGAGAGTCTTCAAGAAGCATTGGGAACGACCTTAAGTTTGAGTACAGCCTATCATCTGCAAATGGACGGCCAGACAAAGAGAGTCAATAGAGTTTTGGAGGATCTATTCAGAGCATGCATAGTTGATTTCGGAGGAGCTTTGGAGCTACACTTACCTTTGGTTGAGTTTTCATGCAATAAAGTTACCAAGCGACGATTGTATGGCCCCCTACGAAGCTTTATATGAGCGGCCGTGCAAATCACCAACTTATTGGTGGAAAACTACTGACAAGGTTTTGATTGGACCAGACCTTATCCATGATTCCACAGAGATTATCGCTTTGGTTCCATAGAGAATGAAGGCTGCCAAGACCGGTAGAAGTTATATACCGATAGGAGGAGGAAAGAAATGGATTTTGATGTTAGAGATTTTGGTATTTGTTAAGGTCTCTCCTCTCAAGAAGATAGTTTGGTTTGGGAAGACTGGGAAGTTGACCCCTAGGTCTATTGGGCCTTTAAGATTTTGGATAGGATTGGGAAGATGGCTGATCAAGTGGATTTCCCTGACCATTTGTCAGGAGTTCACAACGTTTTCTATGTTTCCTATCTTCGCAGATGTATTCATGATTCTGTCGACAGACTCGAGCTTAGTGATATTAGGGACATAGGAAGCTTCGAGTTGGAGTTTAGGGTGCCCCATGCCACTGCAAAGTTCGTGGATCGAAGAATCAAACGACTCTACAACTAATCTATTCGCCTACTCTGAGTTCAGTGGTAAGATAATCCTGCAGAGAGCACTTGGGAGATAGAGGAGATGATTAGACTTACTCATCCAAAGCTTTTCTCGAGTAATTATCTTACCCCAATTTTCCCGTTTTTGGTTGCATCATTGTTTCTAGATTGGATGGAAGGATATGGATGTAATATAGATGCATCACGCACTCATATATAATTATATGCATATTAGAATGTTTTGCATACATATTGCATCATCTATACATATATACGCTAGGACGGAGCTCATTATTAGCAAGTCTGCAATTTATAATCATTATGAGTTATGAATGTTTATAAAAATAACATGAATGTACAATATGGTTGTTTAGAGCGAGCTGTGTTCTTCGCCCCTTCAAAAAAATTTGGGAAGAAATCTTTAATGGAGGGAGAATGTAACATCCCTAAAATATACTTATATTAGACATAAGTTAATTTGATTTAAAATAAACAATAATAATTAATAATATGTTAATAGGCAGAAAATGAAATTTTGAACAATTAGGAATAGAGCCATGAAAGTATTGTTGTTGCGCTCGTGGCAAGATTCTAATTCGTTTTCATATTTTATTTACTGAAAATGGAGTCTTTATGCAAAAGTTATTAATAAATCAAGCTTTGTGTGTATATTAACGCACAAAGTTTGAATTTCAAATAAATAAATATACAAACATGGAATATATTATTTGGATAAGCAAGAAAAAGAATATTCCTTTTTAATTCAAACTTGTATATATATATATTCGTATACAACAAGGACAATAATAACTAAAAAAATAAGGAAAGAAAACAATCAGACTTAATAAAAAGGAACGTACAAGAGACGGTTATTTCCTAGGATCGACCCCAAAAGGAGATCGACCGCCAGGGGGTCGACCGCCCTGATCAACCGCTCTCCTATTAAGGCTGTCAATTTCCTACACGACCCAAAACTCGCATAGAAATTAGTAGGTTAACCCAACCCGTTTAGTTGACGGGTCATTTTCGAGTCAACCCAAATTTGACCCGTTTATAAATGGGTGGGTCTAGGATTGACTCGCTAACCGGATTTTGACAGGCCAAATCTGATTGTAATCAATATGCTCAAATATTATTATGTAAGTTGTTATATTTTACTAATTTATTCTTGTATGTTGTTAGTTACATTTTACTTATATCAACTGTATTTCTTCCATAATGTTAATATATTATGTAAGAAGTATGCTCATATGTTCTTATGTATAGAGAATAATTTTTGGATATGGTGATTTCATACTTTATATATGTGCTGCGTATTGGTTGTTGGTATTTTGTAACTTGTTGCCAATTGCTAATTTTGTAACTTGCTGCCAATTGGTGATTGTATAATAGTGATGCATGTTGATGATTCGATTCTTTTGATATTTATTTTAGTGGACAGTAATTGCTAATTGGTCAAATGGGCAACCCCGACATAACCCGACACGACCTGTTTAGTTAAATGGGTCGGGTTGGGTCAACCCGATTATAAATGGGTCGGGTTAGGATTAAGGAAAAATGACCCTTTTAATAAACAGGTTGACCCAACCCATTTAATAAACAGGTTGACCTGGCCCGTTTATAAATCAACTTGAACCCAACCCAATACGACCTACTGATAGCCCTACCTCCTGTAGGGAAGCAAAGTGAAGATTGTTTTATATAGGAACTTATATATTATTCTTATCAAATGGACTAGTTGGATTTAATCAATTCAATCAAATGGCCTGTATACATGATGACAACTATAAATAGAGACCCAAACCCTCACTCAAAACCTTACAACCATTCTCTTCCGCCTCAATGAAGCCTTTTTGCCATTGCTAATTTACCGGAAAAAAATAGGTTTTTCTTCTATCTTCTTAACTCATTCTATATCTTCTACTCTATTCTAATTTAGATTTAGATTGATTCCAAAATTTAGAACTATACATATAAGATTCTAACATATGTGATTTATGTATGTATATATATATGTATATATATATATATATTAAAGGTTGAAACATGATTGTTCACGAAGGTCAAATCCAAACTTTATTCGACTCAATTCTATTATCGCTCATTCTTATAGCCTTTTGAGTGGAATTCATCTGAGTTACTATTTTCTATAATTTTATAGTTTAAAGTTGGATTGTTATGCCCAGGAATATTTGAGATATTACGAAAAGAAAACATTATTAAACCCCTCGAATCTTCCCTTTGTTTGATTTGTGTACGTAGAATGGTCAATCAAATTGTATATGTGGTTTTGGACTGTTGTAATAATAAAGGAGAACATGATTCTTGTTGTATAATTTTATGTATTATTTAGATTCCTTTTATTCTAATTTTCTTGTAAATCCATATGTATAGTTTTGCGCAAAAGGTTAAGATTTGGATAGAGTTGTAAATCTGAATAGGTTTAAATCTCTATTTTTAAACAGAGTATTTGAACGTATTATTTACAAGATGTCTAAATATTAAGGTTTTACGTAAAAACATACTTAACAAGGGAATCTACTCAAATAGGATTATATATATATATATATATGTGTGTGTGTGTGTGTGTGTGTGTGTGTGTATTGGATATACAATGTTGCGTTTATCCCTTATTGTTGCACTAATCAAGACAAAACCCGGGTTGCAAGTTTATATGTTGATGTTGCTGTTTTTCGCATTTTATTGTCACATGTTAATAGGTATAATTATCTTATGGTTGAAGGAAATATATAAAATGACTTACATGCCTTTAAATTGTGATAGGGATTGACATTTAAAAAACGTGGTATTGACGTTAATCTCGTTCGCTTAATTTATGTCATATGCATATATATATATATATATATATATATATGTATGTATGTATGTATATATGTATATATATATATATGAGAAGGGTTCCGCTACACCTTATATATTGCACGTGAACTCTCCCCCTTGATCTCCACCACCCATTTCCCCGCTCATTCTCACTCTTCTCATTTCAATATTATTTATTAGTGGGAAGAGAGAGAATGAGTGGGTAAATGGGTGGTGGAGATTAAAGGGGAGAGTTCACGTGCAATATAAGAGGTGTAGCGGAACCCTCATATATATATAAAATGTAAACAGCATAATATTAATACGTATTAACTGCATAATAAATACGATTAAATTAGGAATAAACTTTGAATGTCCCAATAAGAATTTGTATGTGTGTGATTGAACGGCTTAATTAGAATTAATGACACATAGACACGGGGTTAACCGTTACTCGTAGTATAAGACTACCCGGAACCGATCGACACATCCAGCGTATACAAGTAAATCCGGTTAATGTGAGAGGTTTAGGTGTATGGGACATTATAATTAGAACACTATGATGCGATGTTAGGCACAACTTATAGTAGAAGCCAATTCGGAAATGCCGGCATATCCAACATCTACAAGTGGTAGGCCCTATATGAGATGTCTAGTGTGTATATATATTATGTGTAGAGTAGACATGCCTTGAGAAAAAGGTATTAAGTGGCTAATTGATCTTTTGTTGGGTATTAAGTGGTTAGGAATAGTTTCGCTCCTGAGGTTCGCTCCTTGGTTTAGAACCGAAGTCATGGGGCTTGCCCTCCGAGAATTTAAATGGTTGTTGGATCCGCCCTTGCCATATAAGGTATAAATTGGTCTTGATAAACGATAACGTGTATAGGGTAGTTCTCCAAATAATGTCCACTTCTTATCTAGAGGATAGTGAGGGCTGACCTAGGGAAGAATTATATATATATATATATATATATATATATATATATATATATATGGCCAAAGGAACCACCGTCTAAAGGAAGAGGGAAGTATTAAGTAACTAGGAGTTCACCCGTAGCAATAGCTAGATAGTAACATGAGGGTTTTCTAGGGGGGTCTTCTTAATGACGTCGGTATTCTTAGCCCAATCCTGGTAGTAACTGGTCATTACTATTTCTCGACCTACAAGGAGAGTTACTATTTATGGTGTTGACGTTAGAAAGGGGTCTTAAGTGGCCAGGGGTCTGCCATAGGACTGCAGGAAGTCCACCCTACATAAAATAAAGAATGGACTTATGTAACTAGGAATGGTCTGCCTCGTGGGGTATTAAGTGATTGTAAGCATGTTTTCCCTTAGATGTAAATATAGGCTTTAAGTGGCTTCTAGGACGTCTGCCTCATATGTTTCTATTGTGTGTGTATGTTGCGTAGACATAACCTAAAAGTTTATAACTGCCAAATATATGAAATAGTCCATAACTTATATGCATTTCATTTACTCGAACTTTATGTTCTGACCTCTCTCCTCTTAACATCGCAGGTTAGTAGGTGAGACCATTGATTAAGGATGAGGAACGATTGCTTGGAGGAGGAGACGCTCGAAGATTAATTTATTTTGGCAGTTGCATTATTACTATAATTCTTATGTAATTGGAATTATAACTGATGTAACTTTTTATTTGTGAGCCATGTTGTAATTGACAATTTGGTTTTGAAATATCGGTACATCTATTTTACGTTATTGTATTTTATACCTTTCGCTGTGTGAGATTTTGATTTTCGTTTTGAACTGCTTTGTATATCTATTTTAGTTAATCCTTGTAGGAACCAAAAAATTGTTTAGAGTGACTCTGAGTTCTAATAGGCCTTTTCTAGGTCAGAATTTAGGCCTACTACACGAGGGTTCACGACGCCATAGATGGCCTATTGCAACGAAAATCCATGGTGTTGCTAGCTACAATGTTGCCATAGCTAAGCTGTATTTTGTCTCCTTAAACGCACACTTCAATGTGTTAGCACAGATATCAACCATGTGTTGTAGTAGCCGGGTGAATAAAATTATCAATCCGCATCAACAAGATCCAATGGCCAAGGTTAGCGATCTGCGAAAAATAATGTCTAAGGCGGGAAACAAAGACAATTCAGCAAAACACTTAACAAAATATTCACTCAACCTCTCAAACACTCATTCTCAAACAGAATACTCCACCGCTCAACCTCTCAAACACTCACTCTTAGGAACAATTAGAGCTAAAAGTTCAAGTTTACAAGCTTAATTAGGGTTCAATTAGGGCAAGTTCGAGTTCAAGTTCAATTAGGGCTTTGGTGTTTCAATTAGGTCTTCAATTGGGGTTCGTTTGGGTTTCAAATTTCAGTTTGGGCTTCGATTTAATCTATTGCTTAAACTCAATGTATATTTCAATTTTTCGGACTTATTGTTGTGTTGCCTAATTATTTCTGATTTATTGTTGTCCTTATAGTCATGGCTAAATGATATTTGTTTATATTATTTGTTTGTCAATTAGTGATGAACGACGAGGAAAAACTATTGGCAGAACTTCCTAAGTTCAGTGAAGAATACGTCAGTGGAGTGAAACCTTTTATTCGAAATACTTTTTTCTAGATTCGCGGTAGGTGATGAAATTACATGCCCTTGCAAAAAGTGTCATAATCGCAGGCGGTATCGTTAAGATTTAGTCTGCGACCATATGATTTGGAATGGTTCATCCGAATTGTACGTGAAATGGATTTGTGAGGTTTCCGATTTTGATCCTGAAAGGAGCGATAACGATATGGATTATGTAGTAGGAATAAATTTTAGAGACAACCTTGATGAAACGTTGCAATGTATTTGTGGAAATATACAGAATAATGAATGTGGATCTTCCGATGGATCAAATGGAATAGATGTCGATGCTAAGAAATTACATCAACGTGTTAAAGAGGCAAAGCAGCCATTATATCCCGGGTGTACTAAATTTTCGCGATTAAGTTTCATTGTCAGGCTTTATTCTTTAAAATGCCTACATAGAATCACTGAGTCTTCATTCAGCAATTTATTTGAGTTGATAAAAGAAGCTTTTCCACAAGCCCACATCCCTTTATCTTTCAATGCTACCAAAAATATCATTAAAGATTTAGGTCTCGATAAACAAATTCACGTATAATTTTATGTTTTATCACATTCAAATTAGGTAGATAAGGCAGATAAACATCTTTACTTCATGATTTTGTAGTCCAAGGCCCTTACAAGTTCTGCAAATAGGAGATCATATACAGATACACACTGCTGATATGTATTTTTGCTTATTTTTATGGTTTGCTAGCAATAAACTATGGAATTCTTACAATTTCTGCTTGCTGAAGCATCGGTCTAATTCTTACATTATTTTGTTAATTGTTTTTCCACTTGCTATGGCGTAGTGTGATGATCATAGCTTCGCATCAGTTTTGGGAAATGTGAAAATGCAACTGATCGTGTAAAAGATTGATGCTTAAGTAATGAACCACAGAATTTTAAGAATTTTATTTTCTGTTCAATCAGTAATGATCGTGTAAGTTCGTAATTGAAACAATGGTTTAGTTTGTACTAGAACGAGTCATGGCATGTCTCTTCAATCAGGCAGTTATGCAACTGGGGTATGTAAGCCATAGATTGTACTAAAATGTCTTTGTGCTGAAATGCAACTTAGTTATACTATGGCCATAGTTTGTGCTGAAATGCAACTGAGGAAAGCATGCCTTTCATTTTTTGTTGCAATGTAAACAAGGCATTGCATCAGTTTGTAACTAAGACATGCATGAATTTGGTTATGCTAAAATGCATTAGTTGTACTAAAGGCTTTGCTGAAATGTATGACTTTTGAAACTGCTTTATTTTGCAGGTAAAGGAGGCAGTGATGAAGTTATTCAAGAACTTGTTACTGAAGGCACTAGAGGTACTGGAGGCAGCTGAGCCACTAAACGCACTGGAGGCTCACGCTATATTTTGAAAATGTTTTAGTTTGATGTAAACATGAATTTAGTACAGGCTATGTTTGCAAGTACTCTGCAAAACTGAATTTATTGACTATGTTTTGTTATTTTGTAGTTGACTAAGTAGTACTTGCGTTACTGGTTAATTAAAATGAAAAGTTTTTTATTAATTTCAGTGTGTGATGTTAATTGTTGTTATGTTGCAGTATGTTATATGATGTTGCCATAGCAATGATATAATGTTGCAGTATATGATGTTAAATGTTGTCGTATATATTATGTAGTGTTGTCATAGATTAATGCATGTGGGCCCCACAACAGGATTTCGTGAATCCGACTACAGATTTTAGTGGCACAATAGGATTCCATGAACCCAGGATGTAAATGTTAGTGGGTCCCACATTTTGTAAATTTAGTACATGTGGCAACACCTGTACCTATATTGCCTTAGGGTCGCAAAGATGTTGCCTTTGACTCTAAGGCAATGCGATAAAACGCAATACCAATAAAGTGTTGCCACAGATAATTTTTGTCCTATACCAACATTTTTTGGCACTTCCTGCATCAGTTCTCTGGTGTTGCAGTGTGCAATCTATAGCATAGTGGTTGTTACATTCTCATTTCCACTTTGGCCCTTCTAAAGGTTGCAACAGTCCATAGGCCTTTGATAATCTGCTTTTACTTGTTGACATGTTAAGCATTGAGCTACATATTTTCTTAATACCCCTTTCATGCTTCTCCACCAAAAATTCCTTTCCAAATCAAGATACATTTTTGTCCCATAAGAATGTATTCTATACTTTGTTCTATGACAAACATCCATAATCTCTCTTTTAAGTTCTTAATCATTGGGTACACAGACTCCTTTTATACCTAAAATAAATATTTTCATCAATTTCAAATTTATCAACTATTGTTCCCTTTAATAAAAGTGTTTTCTTCTCTTTCAAAACATTGGTCCTGGTCTTGTAAGGCCCATATCTTATCTTTTAAAGTTGATCTGAAAGTGACAAGACTGTGCTTACCATAATTCATTACATCACTGTTTGTTTTCATTGATTCCCCCACTGAGCTAGCTATTTCAACTTCTACTAGTATTGACAAAGCTTTAAATTCTTCCTTCATCAACATTGCTAATTCAGCATGCTACCTACTTAAAGCATCAACCACTCTATTTTCTTTGCCTGATGTATATAAAATTTCTAAATCATAGGCTTTTAGAAATCATACCCACCTATGTTGTCTCATTATTGGAATCATTTTATGAAAATATATATTTTAAAGATTAGCATGCGTATGATTCAAATTTTGCTCCAAGTGAACAATGTCTTCATAATTTTAATGCATACATTACATTTGCAAGTTTTAAATCATGTGTTGCATACTTGGTTTCGCTAGGCTTAAGATGTCTTAAGGCATAGGCTATTACATGATCTTGTTGCATTAACACAACGCACAGGCCACATGAGTGCATATAATAATCCTCTCGTTCTCCTCAGGCACTTTCAGTATGGGTACTCGGTACTCCTACAATTTCTTTCTTTAATTGCTCAAAAGCATTTCACACTTTTATGTCTACATAAATGGTTGGTCTTTTTTTGTTCATTTTGCCGGTGAAATGGCAATTCTTGTAAAATCTTTTATAAACCTCCTATAGTACACGACCATCCCCATCAATGATATAACTTATGCCACTGTCCTAGGCCCCTTCTGTGCTTGCATTGCTATCACTTTGTTAGGGTCTACTGACGTAACAACCCAGATTTTTAGCCGTTAAGTTTAAACATTCAAATTGGTTTTAAATGTTTATTTGGAAATTTAAATACCTCGATTTTTTTTATATAATTTTATGTATTATTTAGATCCCTTTTATTATATTTTTCTTGTAAATCCAAATGTATAGTTTTGTACATTAGGTTAAGATTTTGATAGAATTGTAAATCTGAGTAGGTTTAAATCTCTATTTTTAAATAATGTATTTGAACGTATTATATAAAAGATATCTAAATATTAAGGTTTTACGTATAAACATACTTAATAAGGGTATCTATTCGAAATAGGAATTATAAATATATGTACATATATATATATATATATCACTACTACAAAAGTGGGAATATTCGACACTGATTTGTGTGCGTTGCGTGAAAAGTGTGGTGAAAGCTATGCTTTCTTTGATCTTCTGCAACAATATTCATATGTTATTGCATTATACGTGAATGCACTGTTGCGGTGGGAATTCTAGTGTTTTGATGTGCAACACCAGTTAAAAGCGTTGCATTATGTATATACAATCCAGCTCAGCGATCCACGTTATCAACATATAAAAACCCCAACCGTAGATGCAAGATTAATCCAACGGTTCAAACCATCTATGTAACAACCCGTATTTTCAATAACCTGTTATAACTTAAATCAAGGCAGAATTTAATTTATAAATCTGAATCAAGGGAAATGGGCTATGCCATTGCGTTCGTCTCGGAAAAATACGCGAAATAGAGTCCGAGTTTTCGAAAATCGGAGTCCGTATGACCCGATTAAGGCCCAATGAAGTTTTCAGAAAATTTCAAGTTCAAAACAGATTTGAATTTCAAGTTCAAATTTCGAATTTCGGGCCTGGAAGGCTAGGCGGGAAATTTCCCGCCAAGCCAACCAAGTCGACAGGCCTGTCGACTTGGCAGTCGACTTGGTTGGACCCAAGTCGACAGCCCTGTCGACTTGGCTGTCGACTTGGTTCAGCCGGGCAGTTTTGCCTGGTGCACCATTTTGGGGTTTTGGTTAGGTTTTGGGGCCAGATTCGGTTTTAAGGGCTGAGATTGGAATTAGGGTTTAATCCTAAGGTTGAAACTAATCCTAATCTCTATAAATAAGCCCCAAACCTAACCCTAAATCATCATTATTCATTCAAGTAACTAAACTATGGCAAAATCATTCCTCTCATGGCCTCCACTCTCTTCATAAAATTCTAAGTCATTTCTATGAGAGATTTTCCATGCATACAAGTGTTTTCAAGCTTGTATGAGTGTCATTAGCTTGCATTCAAGTCAAGTTTCCATATTTACATCATAAAGCAAGGGTTTTGATCATTTTGGCTCAAGGGTTTTTCTATTGGAGCTTGCATTTTGGGTTTATTTGATTGCATAAGGGCTTTGTCTCAATCTATATATATTTTTGTGTCTTCATAAGCATTGTGAGCCCTTTTCTACTTTCATATTTAAACTCTAAAGTTAAATGAATGATGCAAGTTTGGTTGATCATTATGATATGCAAGTTTGCCATGTTATGATATGCAAGTTTATCATGTTATGTTATGCAAGTATGTCATGTTATGATATGCAAGTTTACCATGTTATGCTATGCAAGTTTGCCATGTTATGATATGCAAGTTTATCATGTTATGTTATGCAAGTTTGCCATGTTATGATATGCAAGTTTATCATGTTATGTTATGCAAGTTTGCTATGTTATGATATGCAAGTTTGCCATATGATATGCAAGTTATGTTATGCAAGTTTGGGTTGATCATTTTGCTCATGTTATCATGTTATGCAAGCTTATCTTGGGTTTATGAGCTTA
Organism: Allium sativum; assembly: GCA_030737875.1. Taxonomy (NCBI): domain Eukaryota; kingdom Viridiplantae; phylum Streptophyta; class Magnoliopsida; order Asparagales; family Amaryllidaceae; genus Allium; species Allium sativum. Next base: position 83,096,889 of record CM060913.1, on the reverse strand, counting down.
AAGCTTCAAGCTTTATGCTAAAGGTTGCATTTTGGCAACATGTAAGTTATCATATCTCTTATGATAACTTGCATGTGAGGCTAAATGCGAACTTATGGAAACTTCTACATGTCATTTATCACCATGTATCACTTATATGCTAAGTTTGGTTTTATGCATACTTTTGAGGCCTAATGATGCAATATGCAAGTATATGAACATATGTACATTTCATATGCCACCATGTTAAACTTGTGGCTTCAACACCATTTGTCATCTTTATGCCAAGTTCCCTCTTTCTATCCTTTATGCGCTATTGCGATTATGTAAGCGATGGGATTGCGTTTGGGGTTGGGTAAACTTAAAAGACATGAAAACATAAGATTGGGAATTTACCTATTAAGTTAGGTCTACCCATTGGGAATTTACCTATTAAGTTAGGTCTACCCAAATTCTTGAAAACCTGTAATATGTTTTGGAAACATGATGGACATGACACTTAGAAAATATAAGTGTGACCAACTCGAGGTTGGGTTGAGTTTGTAGCGTAAAACTACCCGGAACCGACCGGCTAAACTAGTTGCTACAAACAATAGGACCCAATGTGAGAAGTTGGTCATGTTGTACCTTGAACCCGAGGTTAGACCAAGTTGTGGTGTAAAGCTACCCGGACCCGCCCGGCTTAACTAGTAACCACAACAAGGTCTAATGTGAGAGGTTAAGGCACATTAAATTAGTTAATGCCTCATGATTAGGGTTAAGTCATGGTCCACCTAATACTTAACCAATTTGGGCTTGGTAGATTAATCAGGGTTAAGTCGTGAACTCATCGTTACACTTAACCAAGTTAATCCATGATTAGTAAAAGGGTTAAACCGTACTTAACCCACTAGAAAATCCTAGCAATGGGGGTCCACTCCAGCAGTAATCCCAAGTTTGTATCATTAAGACCCTAGGGACTAGGCTAGGGTGGGGGCACGATTACTGGACTTGAGGTAAGTGACCAAAAACGACGGCAGAGTGTTACGCCGATGTAGTTCCGGACGGACTAGGGTCGTGCACGTAGTCCGTATTTGGAGAAGTCAAGCATGGGTACCAGTAGATCTAAGACTGTGCACTTATGTTTATGGTGTCCAGGGGTTGACACCCTAGGGCTTGATACACCCGACGGGAGACCCGGCACAGTCCGACTACAATTATGTTTGGGCCGTATTGACACCAACACGTGACGAGTTAGGCTTATAGGGAGCCGATCGACTAGACCGTTTGGTTGGACCTCGTATTAGGGTCACTTCATGTTATTGGACCTCATATTAGGGTCACTTCATGTTATTGGACCTCGTATTAGGGTCATTTCATGTTATTGGGTCAAAGCTTGGGCCAAGGGATCAATACGTGTTTATTCAAGTCATGTTAGTTTGCTAGTACACCTGTGGTGCAAAACCTTAAACCTGATTATGCGATGACACCTTTATCTATCATGCCAGTATGTAGTTATCCTTATGTTCATCCCTGCTTCTCATGCCAGTTAACTTTATCAGTTTACATTGATTGTAGTAGGGCTTACTCAGTCTTTTTGACTGACCTGTTTTTCTTTCGCCTCTTTTCTTCCGTTCTCCCCCCCCCCAGGTTCTCAGGGTGGGAACATTGGAGCTTAGCTTGGATTTCTGATCGCTTGCTTGTGGGATTTTAGCTCATGTACGGTCTCGACATGAAGCTAGCTATGGCTATCACTTATTTTGGGGATAGTACTTATGTATTTCAGTTTTTCAGTTGATGTTGTTTTTATCTAGACTTGTTTATTTGGAAAGTTATGTTGTATCAGACTTGTTTTGAAATAGTTTGAAATCTTCCGCTGTTTTACTTATCTTATTTACTCTGTTTACATATATACATATGTTCTTGTTCTGCCTTGATATATCATTACGCAAGTTTACCCGATTTAAACACCCCTCCAAAGTCAGAGTGCTTGCAAGAGCCACCCTGGCGGAGGTGGGGTGTTACAATCTATTATTCTGATGATTATAAATGTCATCCAATAAATGACAGCCACGACGTTACATTCTTTTGACGAAATTTTGGTACGATCTTCTCCCTTCATGAAATAATGTATAAACAATCTGGTCACAAATCATTCTTCTTCTCTATCATCTAATCGTTCTTTCCCCTTTTTAATATTGACAAAATTTTAAATCTAAATTCATGTCAGCATCGCTCCTCTCCTCGACAGCAAATTTTATTCCGAAAAGGTTGAAGCTTTGAAACGCTTTCTAGCTTTGATTGCTCAGGGCGTTGACATCGCCAGTTTTTTCCCTCAGGTTCAGTTTGTATAGCACTGTGAATTAGTTGCGATTATTGTAGATTGGATTATGAGTAATTAGTAACTAATTCATTTGTTAATTTTGGAAAACTCATTCTCTTATGAGTAATTAGTTGCTTGGACATCCCTAACTTAGGAAAACCCATTCCCTTATGAGTGATTAGTAGGTGAAAGATTAGATTATGAGTAATTAGTTGCGCTTTGACCATTGATTCGGGATTATGCTGAGGTTTATTTGAAAATTATACCTAGCAATAAACCAAAAAATGAGATGGTCCGGTGGGTTTGCCACCGGGATTTAGGTTTCACCCAACTGAGTGGTACCTTTTTGGGCCATGAGAGCTGGGCTATTAGCATGAAAAAGACATTGGTTTATTATAGAGGTCGAGCTAGTTAAAGAATGAGGATGTAACGACCCGGAAAATTTGAACCAATTTAAAAAATTTAAATTGGCTATTTTAGTGGATTTTAAATATTTAAAATAAATATTTTAAATAATAACGATGAAAAGTAAGTTTGAATCGACATTTAAAAACGAATATAATTAATTCTAATTATAAACAAGGCCTGAAATGGCACTGTAGTTTCAATTATTGAATTCAAACTTTGTCTAACTATATCGGGTGCAAAACAAAACAGATTTGAGCGAAACCAAAAATATTTAAATCTGTTAGTGAATATCTTTCTAACGAATCTGAAAAATCGAAGTTTCATAGCGGAAAGTAAAAGTTATGGCCAAATGAATTTTCAGAAAGGTCGCTATAGAAATTATATAGCCCGTGAAAATGGCCATTTTGCAAATGACCTCGGATCTCGACGAAACCACTTTTGTTGGATCCGGGATGTGAAGTTATTGCTAGGTTTCAAATTTCATAACTTTTGAAGCTAGTATGTGAGCGTGGCAAAGGAAAACGTGTTTTGGTCAATTACAGTTAAATTGGATCGACCAGAAATGGGCCATTTTTCAAACGGTGTCAGAATTCGATGAAACTAGTTTTGTTAGGACCGTATCGTCAATACGAAGCTGGAAATAATTTTTCTGGAATTTTTAGGGACTGTATGTGGCCCCGGTAAATTGAAATGTGCGTTTAAATTGAATATATAAAGAATTATATTTTAATTTGAAGTGAAACTGACTGAAACAGTTGAATGGGCCTACGAAACATATCACGTTGCATTCGGAATAGGGGTATTTAGCTAGGGGCGATAGTCGTTGGGTTCAATTTGGAGTTAGTATTAACAAACAGGTATTTTTCGAAATAAAGGAGTTTAAATAATAATAAAATATAAAATAAATTCTTATAAAACCCCCATCGAAACCCTAGCCGCCACAGATCGAATGAAAGGCCAATGTTCTTCAAAATTTAATCCACCGAAATCTCCAAATCTCCTTCGAATTGATTCCTCCACCCAAAGCGAAAATCGTCGAGTTCAGAAAGGGCTTCAGAATGATGATGGTATGGTCAAGGATGGTTTCATGGATAGCTCGAATTTTGAGCAAGTACCACCACCGTTCGTAGGCGGTTTCTGGCCACTACGGGGCACCGAGCTGGGAGCCACTTGAGGCGCGGGGGGAGACTAGTGCGGCGGTCAGCGGGGCGTCGTCCGATCATGGTCCAGGCTCTCGTGGGCGACGCAAATCAAAACCCTAGCGGTGGAGCTAGGTTCGAACAAGGGTCTGAAGGGGTTTAGGAAGAAGAAGGTTATTTTTAATAAAATTAATCCTATTTTAATTAATTCGAAAAGTAATTAACGCGTTGTTTATCATATCTTGCTCATACGAGGTCGAAAAGACGAGCGGTCAGTTGCGTTGAACTCGTGTCGGTGAACTCTACAATTCAAAACTGACCAGAGCTGAAACAAGGCAGAACAGAACAGAACTTCAGATAAAACTGGTGGAGTGGAACCCAATGTGAGATTTCTAAATTATAAACGATATGGAAAACGACGATGTACAAATTATATAATCGATGTATGAGTTATATAAGCATTGTACACCTCTTTTATAAGCGTTGTATAAGTTGTACGTTCGATGTATAAGTTGTATATGCGTTGTACAAATTATATATCTGTTGAAATAGAAGTGAAATACTATATATATATACACACACATACGCCCCTCGTCCACAAACCATGGACGATATTTATTGGTTGTGATTGGTGTGAAAATTGATTGATAGCGAATGGTTAATTGAAATTGTTTGTGGTTGAAATTGATTGATTGTGGTTGAAAAATACCCGTTTGTGGTTGAGAAATATTTGGTTGAAACCACATAGGATTAGTTTGTGGAAATGAAAAAAAATATACATGCCGCCTGCGTGCGAACTAGATGCATGATTCCCCATTGTCAAAAGCTGCGAGGCTTTAAGGTAGAGCGAGGAGTCGTACTAGGGACGGTCCCGGTTTTAACTACCCTGCCGTTATGCTGCCGAAATTTTGAATAATATTCATGTGTTAGAACTATTTTCCTGTGTTGAAATTATATTCGTCTGTTGAATAGAAAACCTTCATGTGTTGAATAGAAATCCATTCGTTGAATCAAATTCATGTGTTGAATGGTATTCGTGTTTTAAATATAAAAATCACCCTTTTATCTATATATATAAACTATAGAAAACCTTCATGTGTTGAATCGAAATTCATTCGTTGAATTGAAATTCATGTGTTGAATGGTATTCGTGTTTAAAAAATAAAAATCACCTTTTTATCTATATATATAAACTATAGAAAACCTTCATGTGTTGAATCGAAATTCATTCGTTGAATTGAAATTCATGTGTTGAATGGTATTCGTGTTTTAAATATAAAAATCACCTTTTTTATCTATATATATAAACTATAGAAAACCTTCATGTGTTGAATCGAAATTCATTCGTTGAATTGAAATTCTTGTGTTGATTGGTATTCGTGTTTTAAATATAAAAATCACCTTTTTTATCTATATATATAAACTATAGAAAACCTTCATGTGTTGAATCGAAATTCATTCGTTAAATTGAAATTCATGTGTTGAATGGTATTCATATTTTGAAGAAATTGTTGTATAATAAAAATCTTATTTTTATCATCAATATGAACTATATAAAATAATCTTGTTTTGAAATAAATTGTTTTATAATAAAAATCATATTTTTATTACCTATAGGAACTATATAAAATAATCGTATTTTGAAATGAATTGTTTTACAATAAAAATCACATTTCTACTGTACACATGAATTGTTAAAAATAGTGAAGTGTGGAAGTGAATGTTTGTTGGATATAAATATCATTTTTATCAAATGTATGAAAAGAATATAGTTTTGAAATCAAATAATCGATATATATATATATATATATATATATATATATATAGAATTGATATATATCGCATAACGAAGCTGCAGTTCGTATTTTGAAACCGTGATTTCAAATGATTAGTGCGGGAGTTCCGACCATCGGATTTTCCCGAAACCACAACCTTTGGGTTTGCTTTGGAAATATCTTTCCAACGGCACCAACTTTGTAAAAATCCAATGGTTGGATTGTCTACAATGTTTAATTCAAATTTGAAGAAAAACAACGCCAGAATCGATTATATTTATATATATGTAAATATAATTTTATTTAATCGAATAACGACGCTGAAGTTCATATTTTGAAATCGAAACTTCAAACGATTATACCGAAAGATCCGACCGTCGGATTTTCCCGAAACTGGAACCGTTGGATTTGTTTTGAAAAGATCTTTCTAAAGATGTAAATTTTGTGAAGATCCAACGGTTTGATTTCCAGATATGTGTAAATCAAATCTGAAGAAAAATAGCGCCACGGCCGCGTTATGGCCCGAAGCGTCGTTTGAATAAATTGGCTATTTTAAAATAAATAAAAATAGCGATAAATCGTTATAAAATATTATAAACGATATGGATGTGAAATTTAGAAATTAACTGAAGGAAGTCGAATGGTTTCCTGGATTTTGATCTGATGTTGGTTTCGGCCTTTGGGGTTAATATTTGGGAAATCGTTCTCTTACTAATTGACGGTTAGTGTCTAATGAATTGAAATGATGCGTATGTAGTGTTTATGTAGCACGTGTTTATTATATACGTGAGTTGCTCAGAAAGATCGGGTTTATCCCATTCTGAATAACTGAATCGACGATAAGAAATCGAAGATGAAGACGGTGGTTGAAGACCGGAAATCTTCACCTCGTTTGTATGGCAACTGATGTCCTGATTGGGAGGCATCCCGAAATATGGATAATGAGTGGTGGTCGTCCAGATGTACGTGGAGATCGATGGGTTTGCGAGGTATTTATTGCCTCCGGTTTCGTTCCGACCCAGAACGGACTTGTAAATGGATTGTATGTCTGACATTGGAATTTATTCTATGTGATTGATAGCCATCAATTGCATGGCGTGAATTGCCTGTGTGACATGCTAAGATGCAGTGATCAGGGCTTCTGTTGAAAAGCAAAGTCTTGTGATTGATGATCAAAGCACCGCCTGTGTAGTGTAGCTTTGTGTATAACGTGAATTCGCGAACCTCACACCCCGGTATGAACCAGAAACGGGAGAGGACATCAGGGAGGGCCTGCGTTTCTTTCTAGCTAGGAGTTGTGTCAGTGTTTTTACACGGCCTGACATTTTACTTATGTGGATGATGGATAGTGAGTTGCCTGGTTTTATCGGTCGATCCGAGACCGATGGAGTCACTCGTTGGCTCATTTACGCCCAATAGGGCGGGGAAACATAGTGTTCAGGCATAATAATCCACATCGGTGGACCGGCCCTGACGATCCAAAGGGTTGATGCATTCTGATCATGAGACATGGGCTAGATTGTCTCGAATTCGGTAAGGACTATCCTTTGCCTTGGTTCATGGTGGAAATCCAATTTCCAAATACGACACCGTGCGGTTTTGATTGTATATATATATGGCGACATGATATATGGTACCCATTCCGTCTATGATTGATAGTTATGATTCAAAATTGTTTTTGAAACATATAAACACTAGTAATAATATCAAATCCTTTTGTTTTATTCGTATCAAGCATATTTTGGCCATTATAAGGTAAAACTCTATCCTTCGGTTTGCGTTGCATTGTGTGATAGGAACTGAGTCTTATATTGGCTTCATTTTTATAAAAAGCATTGCGATGTTTAAAAGAATTATTTGTTTTAAAGCACTGGCAATCCATGGAGTAAACCCGTTCCACGAAAGTGGCGTGGTCCTGTGATTGGCCATATTGTATAATGTGTTAAGTAGATCTCTCATACCAGTCCCATGACTGACTCATAGTTTGTTTCACTTTCAAACTCGAGTGCCCTTTTTTCTACACGGGTAGCCTTGTATTCAGGTTTAACTGGCTCTTTCTGAATAGCTGGAGCTGAAGATGGATTCTATTATTTATCTCTTTTTATGTTGTTCAGCTCCTATTGTACATTATGTTTGTTTTCCACTGTAGACATTTATGTATTGCTGAACTGTATTTGTACTAAGTATGATCCTGTATACTGTGTAGCTCTGATGATTACGTTTATCCAGTATATTCTATTGTGCATTGTCTAGAATTCTGTTCTGCTATTATCTGTTTATGAGTTATATTCCAAAGATTACCCTTGCCGCCGTCAGTACGGGGTTCAGGGTCGTATCAGAGGACTTTACCATCAAAATCAGTATGCACTTTGCATTCATTTACATTAACATATAATTGTATGCTTGAGGTTTTGTGATACAGATACATGTGTAGCACTATGGTGTGTTTGCACGGCGGTGTATTTGTGTAGAGGCTTTGGAAACTACCAATTTCCCGATCCGGACGAGTCGTTCACATGTATCTAATCTGCTACACGCATAGGTATTTTCCATTTGATTTTGAAAACTACCAATTTCAATGTTTCGATTTTGGAAATGTATGCTCAGTTTTGCATCTATACTATGCCTTACTACGTATCATAGAGCAGTCATACAAAAAAGTATCATAAGGCAGCATCAGTTCATACCATACACATCCAAAAAATGACATACAGTTGTTTTCTTGAGGTTTTGTGATACAGATACATGTGTAGCACTGCAATGTGTTTGCACTGCGGTGTGTTTGAGTAGAGGCTTTGGAAACTACCAATTTCCCGATCCGGACGAGTCGTTCACCCGTACCTAATCTACTACACACACAGCTATTTTCCATTTGATTTTGGAAACTACCAATTTCAATGTTTTGATTTTGGAAACGTATGCTCAGTTTTGTGTCCATATTATGTCTTACTATGTGTCATAAAGCAGTCATACAAAAAAGTATCATAAGGCAGCAAAAGTATCATAAGGCAGCATTAGTTCATACCGTACACATCCAAAAAATGACATCCACATCCAAAAGTATCATAAAGTTAACCTAATACATACACATCCAAAAAAAGACATTATAGTAGCATCAATTCATAACAGATCAGTGCTTTGCGGGGTTGTGGAACTTCCAACAGATTTGTTAGAGCTTTGCGGCTGTGGGAGAGCCAGTCTGAAGTGAGCAGCCGCATGTGCTGGACCCGCAGCATTAGGACAAAGGGTGAGGTAGTTTGGCCAATCATATTCCTGATTAACTTCCAAATCTACCCACTAATCATTCCTCTGGTCCATTGGGGCTTGGTTATCAACATGTATGTCATGGGTGGCTTCAGGAAATAAGCTTGGCAAAGAGGGTAGCACAGCAGCTTCTTTTATCATTGCGTCAAATCTTTCATTTGAATCCATTACCTATTCCCAATCGTAATGACGCAAACATGGAACCACTTGTTCCTCCCTATGGCTCACAAAAAGAAGTTCAGGCCTTGTTCCAGGATGAGCATGGGTACAGCGCTGAACCTTAATGAGGTACACTGAACCTTAATGAGGTAAACCTTGTTATTGAATTGAGCAGCAAAAGTATTGATATTGCCAATGCCTTCATAAAATTGCATTTTCAGGTAGAAAGATGTATGGTCATACTGAGACCAGTTACAATCGTCAATTGGAAGCACACGTCCCATTGACTTTAGTATTTCTTCAATAGCAGGAACATTACTCTTTAGGATCTCGGGAAACCCATCAACTTTAGCCCATGATTCCACTTATAATGCTGGTTCAGACTCAAATTCTTCATCAGACCATGCTTACATGTAAATAGCACCACCAGGTTTTGTAAAAACTTTCAACATAGTGCATGATCACGCTTACTGTAAGATGGGCATGATACTAGAAAAGAGTTATTGGGTATTACCCGTATAGGCCACGAATTATAATTGAGAGTCGCCTTAAGAACGTTACGCACAGCTTCAAAATTCCAATGTCCCTTAAGAATGGTGGCAGTGATGTATAGAGAGGAGTCCTCCATTGATTTTTTTTTTTGGAACTTTCGAAGATTGGGGTTTAGGGGATATGGAGATGATGATGTTCTAAAGCTTGAAAGGATGTGCGAGGGACCCAATGGATGGTGTCAAGTAAATATGTGAACTGGAAATGCTTGCACAGGAGACGAAGCATACTCAATTCTGAGGTGGCACGAGTGACCAATGCTGAATGGTCAACTGTTATAATTGTATGCATAAGATACATAAGTTAATTAGATGACCAAATGCACAGATACACACAGCACATATGCACTTATCAAAGAACTTGTAAATTCAAATTGCAGGATCTGAAATAACGAGGAGAGATATAGCCGGCAAGTGGAGGACCTGAAATGACATGGAGAGATACAGTTTCTAGTTCATGGAATTGCTACTTTGTAGAATGCACACTGATTGTATTTGTTGGCACTTGTATTGAATGTGGTATGTGTTGGCAGGCACTTGTGCTATTTTTAAATTATGTATTTGATCGTATGTGCTATATTTGAAGAACTGGTATCGTATGTGATGATGAATGTTTTGGAAGGTTTGAATGTGAAGACGAATGTGACAGATGTGTTTCTTCTATGTACAAAATAATATTGCAAAATTTATAATTAAGGTGTTGTATTTGCCTTCTTTTACTGTTGCATTTGCTTTTTTCCTGATGTTGTATTTCAAGATAATGGTGTTGCATTCCATAATACTGTGGTGTTGCATTACATAAAATAGTAGTAATTCCACATGAGACGTAGACGCCACAACTGATGTGGCATGTGACACATGTGCAGCTGATGTGGAGAGCTGACGTGTCGTGTGACACGTAGGCAGCCGACGTAGCCCCGCTATCGTGACTTGGTAGCCAGGATCAAACTAATTTTCAAGAAACGCTGAATATTGTTGCATTACATGCAAATAGTATTGCATTACGTTTATAATGCAACACTTTCTTTCCGTAGCAGTAGATGTGCTAAAGCATTGCCTTAGAGGGCTAAGGCAATGACCGCGAAGGCCACGCCCTTCCGGTGTTGCCTATTTGAAAAGAGGGGAAAATGCAACACTTTTTCGATCTAAGGCGACATAAAACTTATGTCGAATATGTCCACATTTGTAGTAGTGTGTATATATATATATGTGTGTGTGTGTGTGTGTGTGTGTGCGCGCGCGCACGCATGTGTGTGTGTATTGGATATACAATGTTATGTTTATCTCTTATTGTTGCAATAATCAAGTCAAAACCCGGGTTGCAAGTTTATATGTTGATGTTGCTGTTTTTCTTATGTTATGGTTAAAGGAAATATGTAAAATGACTTATATACCTTTAAAGTTGGATAGGGATTGACATTTCAAAAACGTGGTATGGACGTTAATCTCATTCGCTTAATTTATGTCATATGCACACACACACACACACACACAAATATATATATATATATATATATATGTAACGTAATAATATGTATTAAGTGAATAATAAATATGATTAAATTAGGAATAGATTTCGAATGTCCCAATAGGAATTTGTATGTGTGTGATTTAATGGCTTAATTAGAATTAATGACACATAGACACGAGATTAACCATTACTTGTAGTAGAAGCCTACCTGAAACCGATCGGCGTATCCAGCGTTTACAAGTAAATCTAGTTAATGTGAGAGGTTTAGGTGTCATGGGACATTATAGTTAGTACACTGTGATGTGAAGTTAGGCCCAACTTGTAGTAGAAGCCAATTCAGAACTGCCCGGCATATCCAGCGTCTACAAGTGGTAGGCCTTATGAGAGATGTCTAGTGTGTATATATATTATGTGTAGAGTAGACATGCCTTGAGAAAAAGGTATTAAGTGGCTGATCGATCTCTTGTTGGGCATTAAGTGGTTAGGACTAGTTTCGCTCCTAAGGTTCGCTCCTTGATTCAGAACCCAAGTCATGGAGCTCGCCCTTCGAGAATTTAAATAGTTGTTGGATCCGCCATTCCCCTATAAGGTATTAAATGGTCCTGATAAATAATAACATGTATAGGGTCGTTATCCAAATAATGTCCGCTTCTTATCTAAAGGCTAGTGAGGGCTGACCTAGGGAAGAATTATTTATATATGTGTGTGTATGTGTATGTGTGTGTTTATGTGTGTGTGTGTGTGGCCTAAGGACCACCGTCTAAAGGAAGTATTAAGTAACTAGGAGTTCACCCATAGCAAAAGCTAGATAGTAACACGAGGATTCGCTAGGATGGATCTTCTTAAATGAAGTCGTGTTCTTGACCCAATCCTGGTAGTAAATAATCATTACTATTTCTCAACCTATAAGGAGAGTTACTATTTATGATGTTGACGTTAGAAAGGGGTTTTAAGTGGCCAGGGGTCCGCCATAGGGTATTAAGTGACTGTAGGAAGTCCACCCTATATAAACTAAAGAATGGACTTAAGTAACTAGGAATGATCCGCCTCGTGGGATATTTAGTGATTGTAAGCATGTTTCCCCTTAGATGTAAATATAGGCCTTAAGTGACTTCTAGGACGTCCGCCTCATATGTTTCTATTGTGTGTGTGTATGTTACGTAGACATAATCTGAAAAGTTTATAACTTCCAAACTATAGGAAATAGTCCTTGACTTATATGCATTTCATTTATTGGAACTTCATGTTATGACCTCTCTTCTCTCTTAACATTCACAGGTTAGTAGGTGAGGCCGTTGATTAAGGATGAGGAACGATTGCTTGGAGGAGGAGCTGCTCGATGATTTAGTTATTATGGCAGTTGCTTTATTACTATTATTCTTATGTAATTGGAACTATAATAGATGTACCTTTTTATCTGTGAGACATGTTGTAATTGACAAATTGATTTTGAAATATTGGTACATCTATTTTACGTTATTGTATTTTATCCCTTTTGCGGTGTGAGATTTTGATATTTGTTTTAGATTGCTCTGTAAATCTATTTTAGTTAATCCTTATAGGAACCAACAAATTGTTTAGAGTGACTCTGAGTTCCGATAGGCCTTTTCTGGGTCGGAACTAAGGCCTACTACGTGAGGGTTCACTACGCCATAAATGACCTACTACAATGAAAATCCATGATGTTTCTAGCTACAATGTTGCCATAGCTAAGCTGCTTTTTGTCTATTGCAATGCACATTTCAATGTGTTAGCATAGATATCAACCATTTGTTGCAGTAGCCGGGTGAATAAAATTATCAATCCGCGTCAACACAATCCAACAGTCCAGGTTAGCGATCCGTGAGAAATAATGTTTAAGACGGTAAAAAACAATTCGACAAAACACTTAACAAAATATTCACTCAACCTCTCAAACACTCACTCTCAAACAAAATACTCCATCGCTCAACCTCTCAAACACTCACTCTCAGGTTCAATTAGGACTAAAAGTTAAAGTTTACAAGCTTAATTAGGGTTCGATTAGGGCAAGTTCGAGTTCAAGATTAATTAGGTCTTCAGTTGGGGTTCGTTTGGGTTTCTAATTTCAGTTATGGCATCATTTAATCTGCTGCTTAAGGTGTCACTCAATGTATATTTCAATTTTTTCTGATTTATTGTTGTGTTGCTTAATTTTTTCTTATTTATTGTTGTCCTTATAGCCATGGCTAAGTGATATTCGTTTATGTTATTTGTTTGTCAACTAGTGATGAACGACGAGGAAAAACTATGGGTAGAACTTCCTAAGTTCAGTGAAGAATACATCGGTGAAGTGAAACCTTTTATTCGAAATACTTTTTCTAGATTCGTGGTAGGTGATGAAATTACATCCCCTTGCAAAAGATGTCTTAATCGCAAGTGGCATCGTCAAGATTTAGTCTATGACTATATGATTTGGAATGGTCCATTTGAATTGTACATGAAATGGATTTGTGAGGTTTCCTGTTTAGATCCTGAAAGGAGCAATAACGATATGGATTATGAAGCAAGAATAAATTTTAGAGATAATCTCGATGAGATGTTGCAATGTACTTGGGGAAATATGAAGAAAAATGAATGTGGATCTTCTGATGGATAAAATGGAATAGATGTCGATGCTAGAAATTTCATCAACGTGTTGAAGAGGGAAAGCAATCATTATATCCTGGATGTACAATTTTAGCGATTAAGTTTCATTGCCAGGCTTTATTCTTTAAAATGCCTACATAGAATCACCGAGTCTGCATTCAGCGATTTATTAGAGTTGATAAAAGAAGCTTTTCCGCAAGCCCACATCCCTTTATCTTTCAATGCTACCAAAAATCATTAAAGATTTAGGCGTCGATTACCAAATTTAGGTATAATTTTATGTTTTATCACATTCAAATCAGGCAGATAAGGTAGATAAACATCTTTACTTCATGTTTTTGTAGTCCAAGGCCCTTACAAATTATGCAAATCAGAGATCATATTAAGACACACACTGCTGGTATGTATTTTTGCTTATTTTTATGGTTTGCTAGCAATGAACTATAGAATTCTTACAATTTCCTCTTGTTGAAGCATAAGTTTGATTCTTACATTATTTTGTTACGTGTTTTGTCGCTTGCTATGCGTAGTGTGATGATCACGGCTTCACATAAGTTTTAGGAAATGTGAAAATGTAATTGATCGTGTACAATACTGATGCTTCAGTAATGAACCATAGAATTTTAAGAATTTTATTTTCTTTTCAATCAGTAATGATCAAGTCAGTTCGTAATTGAAACAATGGTTGAGTTTGTACTTGAACGGGTTGTGGCATGTCTCTTCAATCAGGCAGTTATGCAACTGAGATATCCAAGCCATAGATTGTGCTGAAATGTCTTTATGCCGAAATGCAACTCAATTATATTATGACCATAGTTTGTGCTGAAATGCAATTGAGGCATGCATTCCTCTCATTTTGTGTTGCAATCTAAATGAGGCATTGCATCAGTTTGTAACTGAGGCATGCATGAATTTGGTTGTGTTGTAATGCATTAGTTGTACTAAAGTATTTTCCGAAATGCAGGACTTTTGAAACTGCTTTATTTTGCAGGTGAAGGAGGTAGTGATGAAGTTGTTCAAGAACTTTTTACTAAAGGCACTAGAGGTACTGGAGGCAGCTGAGGCACTGAACGCACTAGAGGCTCGCGCTATACTTTGAAACTGTTTTAGTTTGATGTAAACATGAATTAAGTACTGGCTTTGTTTGTAAGTACTCGGTAAAACTGAATTTAATTGCTATGTTTTGTTATGTTGTAGTTGACTAAGTAATACTTGTGTTACTGGTTAATTTGAAATGATTTTTTTTTATCAATTTCAGTGTGTGATGTTAATTGTTGTTATGTTGCAGCATGTTATATGATGTTGCCATAGTAATGATATAATGCTGTAGTATATGATGTTAAATGTTGTCGTATCTATGATATAGTGTTTTCATTGAATGGTAAAAGTGTTGCCATAGATTAATGCATGTGGGCCCTACAACAAGATTCTGTGAATCCGGCTATAGATTTTAGTGGCATGACAGGATTCCATGAACTCGGGATGCAGATTTTAGTGGGCCACACATTTTGTAAATTTAGTACCTATGGCAACACCTGTACCTATGTTGCCGTAGGGTCGCAAAGATGTTTCCTCTAACTCTAAGGCAACGCGGCAAAACACAACACCAAGAAAGTGTTGCCACATGTAATTTTTTGCCTATTACAACATTTTTTGGCACTTCCTACATCACTTCTCTGATGTTACAGTATGCATTCTGTGGCGTAGTGGTTGTTATTACATTCTCATTTCCACTTTGGAACTTCTAAAGGTTGCAACATTCCATAGGGCCTTTGATAATCTGCTTTTACTTGTTGACATGTTAAGCATCGAGCTACATATTTTCTTAATACCCCTTTCGTGCCTCTCCACCAAAATTTCCTTTCCAAATCAAGATACATTTTTGTCCCGAATGTAATCTATACTTTGTTCTATGACAAACATCCATAATCTCTCTTTTAAGTTCTTCATCATCGGGTACACAGACTCCTTTTATACCTGAAATAACTATTTTCATCAATTTCAAATTTCTCAACTATTGTTCCCTTTAATAAAAGTGTTTTCTTTTCTTTCAAAACATTGGTCCTAGTCTTGTAAGGCCCATAACTTATCTGTTAAAGTTGATCTGAAAGTGACAAGACCGTGCTTACCATAATTCATCACATCACTGTTTGTTTTCATTGATTCCCCCACTGAGCTAGATATTTCCACTTCTACTAGTATTGACAAAGCTTTAAATTCTTCCTTCATCAACATTGCTAATTTAGCATGCTACCTACTTAAAGCATCAACCACTCTATTTTCTTTGCCTGATGTATATAAAATATCTAGATCACAGGCTTTTAGAAATTATACCCACCATATTGTCTCATTATTGGAATCTTTTTATGAAAATAAATATTTTAAAGATTTATAGTCGTTGTATAATTCAAATTTTGCTCCAAGTGAACAATGTCTCCATAATTTTAATGCATACATTACAACAGCAAGTTTTAAATCATGTGTTGCATACTTGGTTTCGCTAGGCTTAAGATGTCTTAAGGCATAGGCTATTGCTTGATCTTGTTGCATTAACACAACACATAGACCACACCAGTGTATATAATAAGCCCTTCGTTCCCCTCAGGCACTTTCAGTATAGGTACTACTACAATTTCTTTCTTCAATTGCTCAAAAGCATTTCACACTTTTATGTCCATATAAATGGCTGGTCCTTTTTTGTTCATTTAGTCAGTGGAATAGCAATTCTTGTAAGATCTTTTACAAACCTCCTAAAGTACACGACCATCCCCATGAATGATCTAACTTCAGTCACTGTCCTATGCCTCTTCCGTGCTTGCATTGCTATCACTTTGTTAGGGTCTACTGACGTAACAACCCAGGTTTTTAGCTGTTAAGTTTAAACATTTAACTTGGTTTTAAATGTTCATTTGGAGATTTATATACCATGAATTCAACGATTTAGAGCATATTAATATAAGTTAATTAAAAAAGGAGCTCATAGCATAGTGGTAGTTCGTAATTTTACAATTTGAACTCCAATTGAGTGTATAAGATTCAATATAAATTGGAATTCTTTGAAACAAGAATCTTATGGATATATGGTATTATAATTTTCTAATAAAAGAGAAAATTCGAGATTTCACCTCGTAGAATTTGAGTTATGTCAAAATCAAATTTTCAGAAAATCGCTATATAATCATTTATAAACTATAACGATTTATTTGATAAAATAAAAGGGATTTTTATATAAATTAAATATTGTTTTATCTTGGAATTTAAAATGTTGAGTTTAAAATCTAAATTAGTTTATTTTGAAGTTATATAAATTCTAAATACGATAATAATAATTTATTATCGAAGGATTTGCTTATTTTAAAATCAATTTATATTTTATCGATTTAATATTAAACTTAAAGAATAGCCAATTTTCAAACAATCTCAGGTTTCAGTGAAACCAATTTTACAAAATCCTAATGACTAGTTTTTGCTATATTTAAAGTTCCGAGCTAATCGATGTTGTTAGTGAGCGTGTGAGAAATAAATGTGAATCAATTAATGATTTAAAATTAAAAATAGCATTGTTTTTGCAAACGAATTCGGAATTCGACGAAATAAGTTTCATTGGGTCCGGAATGTCAAACTATAGTAGGGTATCCATTTTCATCGTGATTGGATTTCATAAGTGATCATACGAATAAAGAAACGTCGAATGCAAATAGCGATAGGATAAAATTTAATAAAATAATCGAATAAAATAATATTAAACTATCCTATATAATATCGTTTACATCTTCAAACCCTCGCTCTTTTCTTTGGCTGGTCAATATGCAAATGAGCCGCCACCTGAAATGAAATTCTTCCATTTCGAAATTAATTCTAAATCAAATAAAATCCATAAAATTTAAAACCTATAATGTCATATTCTCCTAGAGTGGAGCTTCATTTTGGCAGCTTCATATTTAGGTGCGCATCAGTTTTGGGGTTCCAGCGATTTTTTTATCACTCTTTTTTTCTACCGAGCAGTTAGGGCACGAGTTTATAGATAATGAGAAGGAAGCTAGGCTGTTTCGTGGGTTGCGAGTCATTTAGGAAGATGAGATGTGGTTAATGATGAATTTTTTGTGGGAGTCGGCTACAATTTCTGCCGCGCATGCCAAATGGGTTTATCGTGGTTGTAGATCTCGCATTTTCAGAATTTGTTCGAGTCCAACTAGGTGGTGATGGCGAGGAGGAGGTCGGGATGGGGAGTTTACCGATGGTGTCCGTTTGGCAAACGAAGTAGTAGGGTGGGAAGTATTGAGCTGGAAAGCTTCGACTGTAGGTTGCGTGATACTGGAGAAAACGCGATGGAAGGAGATTATTATGGCGATATTGAGAACTAATGACGAGGTCAAATTTTAATTAAGGATTAATTAAAAATTTGTTAATTATATGTTTAATTTAATTAAAAACTTGTAACCACTATTACTCATTTGTTCATGAACAAAATCAAACAAAACATGATCTGTTCGGACCGTAAGAATGAGCACTATGTTATTGAGTTGGAATTATATGATGTGGTTAAATTCATATATTAAAATTTGCCGTTGTTAGTATAAATTGGATGTTTGGATGCTTTGGATGTTATTGTTTGTTTATTGTTTGATTGATGATTATTGCTATTTATATTTACGCCATCTTTGATGAATTAAAATAGAATTCCATTTCAAATGCATATATAATGATAATATGAGCTGTGATGCAGGGAAAAACAGGTTGAAGAGATTCAACTGGATTCCTCAATATTTTGTATATTATTTGTTTTCATATTATTTATATATGAACTGATCGACCCCAGTAACGTTAAAACTTGCTTGGATATTGATTGTTGAATTAAAATTTAATGCTGATGTGATTTTAATCAATAGACCATATTGATTAAGTGATTGACAGCAAATGGCCAAGAATCCATCTTTTTAAGACGACGATTTATCGTTAGGCGAATTGACGTAATTGAAGTTATAAAATTTATTTTTATAATGAAGCAGGATTTTCAATTATATTTTTATAAGTTATATAAAAATAGTAGTTTTATAAATAAATCAATATTTTGAATTAGTTTCTATGAAGTAATTATAAATTGATTTGTATAACAATTTCTTATGTTTTTAATAAGTTTTATAAGCGAATGAGTCAGAAATTAATCTAAGGGTTAATAATTTGAGATAATAATTTTTTTAAAACTATTGAATGATATTATTAAATTAATTATATTATTAATTGATTTATGAGGATTAGTAGAAATCGGTTAACAAGTTAACTGATATTTTCAAGTTGACTAAGTCAACTATTTGAATTGAAATTGGTTATTAGATTAATTGTTTTCAATTGATCTAACAGAAATAGTTTGAGAAAACAGTCGCTAAACTTAACGAGCGTCTTAAAAGTTAATTGTTGCGACCCAGAAAATTCGATGCTCGAATTTACGACACAAAAACCTTCCGTGTCAAAAATCAAGTACCGAACATCCTGATGGATAATAGAAAAATTTAGAGGATGAGAAATAGAAAGAAAGAAAGCTAAGAATAGAAGAAAGAAGAAGAACAACAATACACAGTCTCACATTGCAGCGGAATAAAATATAATACATAAATAAATCTTTATTGAAAGACTTTAAAACAACACTTACACTTATCAGAGTACAGTAGACATTCATCAGATATGGACAGTTATAGCAGTCTGTCCTTGTTTACAACACATAGCGGAATAATAACTATATAAGAATCATACGTATGAACTCATGCAGCTCATCTCCTAGAATACGTATCTTATCCTGAACCTGTACAACTCGGATTGGCCCGAGCATTACAAACGCAAACAGGTCAGTCTGGTGAACCAACATGAGAAAAACTGTCAAATTATTGGTATCATCCAATTTGATTTTAACGTTAAAAATCCTTCCGAAAGAAAGAAATAATCATAAGACCAATCCATACATAAACACGGATGGTTTTTACCTTACAATAACCAAAACAATTTGAAAACAATATTTATTCTGATATTATAATAATGTCTAAATCAAATAAATAATCATCTAGTAGAATGCTTGCATCTCACGCTCTACATACATTGTAACACCCCGAATTTTCTATTAACACTAAAGTTGCTAAAATAATAATAAGTGTGTAGAAGAGGGGATGTATCTAATATGAATACAAAAATATTAATAAGTATGTAAGAGAGGGGATGTATCTAATATGAATATAAAAATATTAATAAGTATGTAAGAGAGGGGATGTATCTATTATGAATATAAAAATATTAATAAGTATGTAAGAGAGGGGATGTATCTAATATGAATATAAAAATATTAATAAGTGTGTAAGAGAGGGGATGTATCTAATATGTATATAAAAACAATAATAAGTGTGTAAAAGGGGGGATGTATCTAATGTGTACATTGTAGAATATATATATATATATATATATATATATATATATATTGCTGAGTGTTTGCTGAGTCACTTCTGACTCATTGCTGAGTCAACAAGATAAACCCCATCTTGTCTGAACGGCTGCGGTTATTTCTAGGTTAAATCTAATGGCCTAAATGAATTCTAAAATCTATAAATAAGTGGGTAGACCCTAGACCTAAATCACTTGTAAAATTAGAGAAGCTACCGTCATGCTGCTGCCATGGAGTTCAGCATAGCCGTCACAAACTAAGAAGAGGAAGCCTAATCATCTACAACTAAATCTACACAAATCAAATCAAAAGATCTCTCTTTCTCTAATTCTTTTCTTTTGTTGGTGAGTATGATGATTCTCACAAGACTATTACAAACTAATTTGACTCAGTTATGAATGGATCACAAGAAAGTGATGTGATTTGTAATTGTAAATTCTATATATTGTGGATCTCTTATTATGTTATTATGTTGTCGTATGATGTAAATTATATATGCTATGTCATGCTATGTTGTAAATTCTTTTATGCTATGTCGTGCTATGTTGAGAATCATGTCAAGCTATGTTATACTATCATACTATGCCATGTTATAAATCATGCTATATTATGTTGAAAAATCATGATGTTGTTGGATCATGCTTAAAGTTATGTTTTTTTTCTTAATTTAAATGGATCTTGTTTATGGGAATTTGCCTATTAGGTTAGGTGTACCCATAAACTTGAAACTATAATTAAATAAAACTTGATTATGGGAATTTGCCTATTGAGTTAGGTGTACCCATATAAAACCATGTTGTTAAAAAATTAGATGATGTTGATTCACACATGTTCATATGTAAGTTTATGAAAATTGATTGAGATTATATTAGGTGAATTTTGAACAAGTTGACACCTTTAGGTCCATGACATGTATAATCTATGTAAGTTGGACATATGCAAGTTTCACCCCTTATTATGATTTATTTGGTCACATATACATGTTGTTATTATGATAATCTCCTTTATGCTATGAGTTAGGCTATTCGAGTCTAACATATATTTTGCGAATAAACGTTCAAACGTGGGGTAGGGGTAATATTAGGAATTAATAAATTGGGTGCAATTTTGTAAGATGTTGCATACCATGAATGAATGTCCATAATTGAGTCAATTATGGACATTGTTAAAAATTGGAAGTAATTAATAATTCAAGTAGGGAATTATTAAAATTGGGGGAAAGTGGATTATTATTAATAATCAATGCTTAGGACACGAGGTTGGACCCGTTTGTGATGTAAACCTGCCCGGACCCGCCCGGCAAATCCAGTAGTCACAAATGTCGGCCCAATGTGAGAGGTCCTAGGCCCAAACTAAAGCATAACAGTTGTAAAGACACGAGGTTAGACTCTTTTATGGTGTAAGACTGCCCGGACCCGCCCGGCAAATCCAGCTGCCATAAATGCCAGTCTAATGTGAGAGGTCTTTATGAGGTTATGGCCTTAATGAACTAAGAAATACTTAACCAGATAATCATGTAAGGTGGGACATGGGGGTTAAGTAGGTGCCTTGGGTGGCATGAGGAATCTGGTGGTTGCCTTTAGAGGCATTTGAAATACGATTAGACTTAACCAAACACACATGTAAATGAACATGACTAAGTGGATTAAGTGGGATGGACTAATGGGGACAAGCTTAGGTGGAATGCTTGTGGTAAATAGTGGGGGCCCATTTCAACCAGTATCCCAAAATGTATCTTTGTGGGCTCGACCCAAGTCGAGGACGGGACACGCATACTGGGTTTGACTATAAGAGGCCAAAACAGGGAGCGGTGGCAACGCAAGTCCAACGGGTTTCATATGCGTGTGTGGACCCGGGCTGGTAGGTAAGACGTTGTTGCATCGTGTAGGTATAAGCCGTGCATGTCCGTTGTATCAGGTTGCCACTTTAGGGAGTGATACACCCCACTGTGGGGCCAGCACGGGTATCTATGAGTTAGGGAGCCAATCGAATAATGGGAAGTAGGGTACACCTAGTGGAGATAGGGGCAGGCGGCACCTATGTAGTCAGCTAGGGGTACGTAAAGCCATTGGGAAAGTTTCTAAGTGAAGCTAAGTGGGATGAATCTTTAGGGTGACTGGTGTGGTGCAGTATAGTGTTTATCCTTTAGTATTTAGGAGCGCCTATAACGTTGCCTTTAGCGATTGTCTATGTCCTTAATCTGCTCTTCATAGACATTTTCTTGTTTTCCAGCTTATGCCTTAGTCCAGTTATTTTGGTAATAGTATTGTAGAATTATCATATTCACCAGACTTTATGTCTGACCCCCTCTTTTCCATCCTTTTTCTCCCTTCAGGTCCGCAGGTTGGGCCAAGTTCTAGTGGAGTCTAGTTGGATCGCTTATCTTCTGGAAAGCTTGGACTGCTGAAGTAAAGTCCAGCTTGTTATCTTTCTTTTTAATGGCTATTCATGTAATGGGATTATGTACTTGTTTTATCAAGATAGATATTGTACTTGACATTGAATATGGTGTTATGATGTAATCAAACATGTTTTGACTTCTGCTACAATGAAATAAAGTTTTTGAATTTCCAAGTACTATTTTATATATGTCTTGTTGTAATTTTACTGTTCTATATTCACTTAAAACCTCCATGGAAGTTAATGCATTCCCTTTGTGAGTGACATTAATGGACGTGGGGTGTTACATACATAGTATACAATCAAAACCACGGGCGCTTATTGGAGATTGGATTTCCAACTATGACAAGGTATGAACCACCTTCCGATTGTGTATCTCTAGAGAGGAACACACTTGGTTCAACAAGAACATCTTGCAACCCGGCCACACATGACTGGCCCCTCATTTCATTTGAGAGTACTGAATGTATTGTCACCTTACGGCTTTTTGTCGCGACTACCGTAGTTCCCGGGAGATACAGAAATGAAAAGAAGTAACAAAGTGAATTTTCTCTAGATGATGAAAAAACACCCTACTTCGGAGCGACTGACTTAGCCATTGCTGCCAGCTCGATTTTTGTCATTTTCCCGTTGTGATGCTTGAGGTTTAACACTACTTTTAGAACACTATAAAACAATTCACTTTGAACGTCACATTGTCAGAATTATCAAATTACTAATTAACGTCCACAAAAATACTCTGGGTGTTAGCTAGTACCAACAGAAGTACATTTGTAAAAATCAATGTACGTAACTTCTAAGAAATACCCTGTCAGACATTCGTCCATACAGATCATCCAGGAACAGGATGAACTGAAGGCACCCTCCTACCACATCATAGGTATCACCCTATAGATCAGTAGCGAGAAATCCTTGCAATCCATACATTTTCAACCACGACAGAACCACAGTATATCTCTGGCCGCTAAACCAAAGATTTTAAGTCGTTCTTTCGTTTTATGAAGATCTACGGTCTTCAACTACTTCATCTCAATCAGCGTCTGATATATTCAACGTTTTATGTATTTGCTAGTCGGAATGGTTTTCGAATATAAATTCGATCCCGGTCATTCTGTACCAACAATCGTATAGGCCAAATTTGATAGTCGTTTATTTAACTATCAAATAAAACAACCATTCATCCATAAAAGAAAATTTGAATTTACTAATTCAATATTTGCCTCTTTAATTAATCATCCGTTAATTAAAACTTTTCAATTCTCCAACATTTGAAATACTCATTTCTCTTCTTATATTTGTATTAGAATATTCAAACTGTTTATAAAATCCTTTAGAACGCACTTCTCATTTTGATCATTAGTACCTAACCGTAAACTATTAAGTGAATAATTTCCTAAATATCAATCCCAAAGGCCGAAACCAACATCAGACCGATACTCAGAAAAATATTTATCTCAACTAATCTCCAGTTATTTCATAATTCCATTAACTTTATTTCTTAATTTCTAATGAAAAAAAATCTCAAATATTACTTATCACTTTAAATGAGATATTTATCTCAAACTTATAACCATTTAGATATTCTATTTATTTACAAAACCTTGTTACGATCTCTATAAAATATTCCCTTAAGGATGATTTGCAAAACATTTGCTAAATATTTATTTGTTTCTAAACCGAAACAAGATTTCCTTATAATGATATATTTTTATTAACTAACTCAATTTCATTCATATCACTTGGTTTCATATTACGTCTTGGTTCCAAAAATCTTTCTAAATATTTTTATATGTTTATTCCCCTCAACTTAGTTTTATTTTAATAAAACTCCATTCCATTATATTAATAACTTCTATTCTAAAATATTCGTATATAACTGTCATTTGCAAATTCTTACTGACAATATTTATTATTCCAAAACCGTTTATAAAATCCTTTATTTTTCAAGGTAATTCGGCTTATATAATTTAAAACCCTTTCTAATCTTCCTTTTTAACAAATTTCTATTTGCAAAATATTTTCTTCGGTCCCTATTCACCTCACCCGTGAATAATGATCCTTAAGACACATCCGCACTCGACTTGAATTATATAATAACTCCTAATTATAGAGTTATTATATATAATCGTTATTCCATGTTCAATTCTATAATAACTCCTAATTATAGAGTTATTATATATCTCTTATTTAAATTTACCATTTCAATTGGAAAATTCAAATATATATTTCACTTCATTACTTATAAAATCAACTGCTTGTTTTATTTGTTAAAATAAAACTTTACTGTTCAATTCCATTTAATTTGGTTTCTAAATAAATATTCTATTTGAAAATAAAATTCACTTTAAACTCTTTTATATATTTTTACTTTCTGTTTTTAAAATCCATTTATTACTTTGATATTCAAAAATATCAAAAATCAAGGTTCAATGTCAAGGCACATTCAAAACATGACATACACTATCACAGGTTATCAATCATATCATATAATAGTATATATGTGGAAACAAATAAATAAATTTTGAGGAATCCAGTTGGATCCCTCCAACCTGTTTTTCCTGCATCCACAGATGTCAGTCAACAATAATAATACCCATCCTGCTTCGAGGCGGGATATCGCGGTATGAAGGTCATCCACTATATATATTATAGGGCGCATAGGGAAAGCATCCGCTAATGGTACTGCGAGCATCCGCTAATGATACTGCGGGAAATATCCATCACCAATCACCTATATTATTATATAATATTATATATATATATACTAATAGCACTTTATAACAATCAATTTATTATCTAACAAGCAATAAATAAAATTTGAACTATTAAAAATAGCTCCCAATAATTTCCTGACTAATTTTAACTCACATCGATTTTTCCATTGCTGCCTATCCTTTTAAACTTCCAAATCTGCATCTACGAACTGGCTTTGAGTTTATTCCTTACGATCCTATAAATCATGAAGCTCACTCATGCAGAATACACAAAAATTGTCGATCAATCCGCATTAAAATCAGCCCAACATAATGCTCTATCTCTTTGTGACATTTCATCGAACATATTGTTGTCGATTTTCATTTCTTGATATCACCTACATCCCTTTCTACTGCTACTGTTAATTGCCCAAAACTGCCCCCTGCATCAATGTTGCTGCTGTTCCAGTCCTCGAGCCCTCCAGCAACACCATCGGACTATAATCCGATCACCCTTATGTCCAAATCACAGACCCACTGCCGAATTTCCAGTACTTGAACTCCACCATTCCCCCAAAAATAACAGCGATGTTCTTCCCCCAAAATACTCACTGCCACACCTCATAAACACAAATCAACTTCGCTGCCTTCCTTGGTTCGAACTTCACCAGTTCCTCATCCAAACTCGCACAGTCCATCCCTCAAAATCCAACAGACCCGTACCCTTCAATAACTCCAGTTCAACAATTCCTAACATCAGCAGCGACTCACCCAATCACACTTCATCAACCACAGTCGACATCCCCTTTTAATGACATCGCAACCATTCTTCCTTATCGCGAGCGCTCCTGCGTTGATCTCGAGCTTTGGATTCGAGCCAGGGATTTAATCGTGATTTAGATTTAGATTTTCCTTTTTTTTATTATCGGTGGAACGGAGGATTCAGAAGAGAAGGAGAAAAGAGAATTAGTTTTCTAGAATGAAGAAATAAGCAGAGCGATGGCCAATTTTATATAGGCGAAGGGGTTGGTTGAGTTTCTGGTGAGGGAACGAACGCGATCTTATACGATGTGGAGGAATGAGAGTGGTGAATTGAAAGAATGGAGATGGTGATGTCCAGCGTTTTCCCTTGGTGTGGAGGAATAGGGTGGCGTCTTTAATAATAAGGGTTGGCTACCCTATTTTTATCCGAACCGACATAACCCTATTTAATTAAATTACCGCGTTCATCTGAACACCTATTTGAACGGAACAAATGTCGTTTCTAGGGTAATATCGCTATTCTAAACTCATTGGAACAGTTTCCACGGTCCAATTCGATCGTATGGAAAAGATATTTAATTTTAACTGACGATTTAATTAAATTCGACTGAATATAAATTAACTAAAATAATTTATTACTATCATATAAACTGAATTTATATAACTCCAGAATAAATTAACTTGAATATCAATTCCAATATTTAAAATTTCACATCAAACCAATATTCAACTTAATCAAAATCAATTTATTTTAACTAAATAAATCATTTCGGTTATTAAACGATTCCAGAACGATTTTCTCAGAATTTGACTTAGCCATAACTTTCAATATAAAATACAAAATTCTGATTTTTTTTCTTTTATTACAAAATTATAGTTCAACAGATTTGAATATTTCTTGTTTCAAAGAATTCTGACCTATAACGGATTCTGTATACTTAATTGAAGTTCAAAACTAAATATTACGAACTACCGCGCCGCTGCGGCCCATTTATACTTTATATATATATATATATATATATATATATATATATACACACACACACATGTTCAACTTCGTTTTTAATTAATATAAATTCTATTTATATTACGATTTCAACACTTAAACTAAATTAAATATCCAAAACTTAAGTGATAAAAATACGGGACGTTACATTCTTCCCCCCTTAAAAGAATTTCGTCCTCGAAATTACTAAGTAGAAAAAGTGTTACACCTTACTAACTTCCCACAATCAGCTCATGCAACTCGGCACTCATGTCACCTACCTTACTACGCAACCAACTCATTAATTTGCAATTGCAACCAAAAATCCTTAACATACAATAGACTTTTTGTTAACAATTTTTTTTCAAAATGTTGAAAAATATTCTAACTCCCTAAATTTTTGAAAAATTTCGCCGGCACCTCCTTTGTACAGGATTACCGGAAAAATTCAAACCTTGCCACACATGCCCTCTCCAATCAAAAAGAAAAAGAAAAAGCCAAGCGAATAGCCAAATAGGCTCATAAAATACCATATTGAATTAAATATGTACCTTTTGTCGGGCATTCAATATTATCTTCATACTTGCCTCTATCCCATAAACCTGCTTAATCACATACACCTGTGTTTCTAAGTGATTATATACAACTTAACTTTCTACTTCCAATTCGCTAATTCATCCACTAACTTATTATCTTACAACTCATGATAATTATACCTTCATGTTCAAATGTATATACATTTTTATTAAATATGCCAAGTTATATTTATAAACCCAGTTCCAAGTTAAATTTTCAATTTACAAGTTCATATGAATTTACATTTGAGTTCAAAGTTAAACCGCACTTAATTTGATTCATTCTTCCAAGTTGCATTCAGTTATATTCATTTGAATTAGATTCATTTCAGTCTACTACTTATTTTACTCAACACATTCAAATGGTATGTATCGACATTCAATTTATTCGCATTTCAACTTGAATTCAAGATTTATCATTTCATATAAATTTTCAAGTTTTAATTCATCGATTCACTTTCCTAACCAAGTTATACTAATTAATTTCTTACATTAGTTATCTCTATTTCACAATTCAAAAATCCACTTACTCAATTCATTTGAATTCATATTTATTTAACTTACCTTTCAATCAAGTTCTGATTCATTCAACTTATTATATTGGAATTTCCCCTTTAGCTTATATTTCAAGTTCTGATTTTTATTTCAGTCATCGTTTATTTTATCTTCTGGTTTCTATTAAACCAATTCAATTCAATAATCGTATTTGAATTTCATTCAAACAATCCAACAATCCAATATAAGAAAACTATTTCTTTTTCTATACAAAAATATAATTCGGCAAAATATTTCATTTGCCCTTTTTCAAAACAATATTGTGTCAGTTACCAGTTCAACATTGAACTGATCCAATAACACAACACAAAACATTATTATAAAATTTACAAATACGCTCTCATATATACGTATATACTCTCAACTCAATCTAGGGTATTACTAACCCTATTTATATCGAGTTATACCACAGAGCCAAGGTTATTCCTAAACCAGTGTTCTGATACCAACTGTAGCGACCCGGAAAATTCGATGCTTGAATTTACAACACAAAAACCTTTCGTGTCCAAAATCGAGTATCGAACATCCTGATGGCTAATAGAAAGAAATTAAAGGATGAGAAATAGAAAGAAAGAAAGCTAAAAATAGAAGAAAGAAGAAGAACAACAATACACAGTCTCACATCGCAACGGAATAAAATATAATACATAAATAAATTTTTATTGAAAGACTTTAAAACAACACTTACACTTATCAAAGTACAGTAGACATTCATCAGATCTGGACAGTTATAGCAGTCTGTCCTTGTTTACAACACATAGCGGAATAATAACTATATAAGAATCATATGTCCGAACTCCTCCTGGAATACGTATCTTATCTTGAACCTGTACAACTCGGACTAGCCCAAGCATTACAAATGCAAACAGGTCAGTCTGGTGAACAAGCGTGAGAAAAACTCTCTAAATTATTAGTATCATCCAATTTTATTTTAACGTTAAAAATCCTTCTGAAAGGAAGAGACAATCGTAAGACTAATCCATACATAAGCACGGATGGTTTTTACCTTATAATAACCCAAAACAATTTGAAATCAATATTTATTCTGATATTATAATAATGTCTAAGTCAAATAAATAATCAACTAGTAGAACGCTTGCATCACACGCTCTACAGGTATAGTATACAATCAAAACCGCGGGTGCTTATTGGAGATTGGATTTCCAACTATGACAAGGTATGGAACCACCTTCCGATTGTGTATCTCTAGAGATGAATACACTGGGTTCAACAAGAACATCTTGCAACCCGGCCTCACATGACCGGCCCCTCATTGCGCTTTAGAGTACCGAATGTATTGTCACCTTTCGGATTTTTGTCGCGACTACCGTAGTTCCCGGGAGATACAAAAATAAAATGAAGTAACAAAGTGAATTTACTCTAGATGATGACAATACACCCTACTTCGGAGCGACCGACTTAGCCATTGCCGCCTGCCCGATTTTTGTCATTTTCCGGTTGTGATGCTTGAGGTTTAACACTACTTTTAGAACACCATATAACAATTCACTTTGAACATCACATTGTCAGATTTATCAAATTACTAATAAACGTCCACAAAAATACTCTGGGTGTTAGCTAGTACCAACAGAAGTACGTTTGTAAAAATCAATGTATGTAACTTTTAAGAAATACTCTGTCAGACATTCGTTAATACAGATCATCCAGGAACAGGATGAACCGAAGGCACCCTCCTACCACATCCTATGTATCACCTTATAGATCAGTAGCGAGAAATCCTTGCAATCCGTACAATTTCAACCCCGACAGAACCACAGTATATCTCTGGCCGCTAAACCAAAGATTTTAAGTCGTTCTTTCGTTTTATGAAGATCTACGGTCTGCAACTACTTCATCTTGATCAGCGTCTGATATATTCAATGTTTTATGTATTTGCTAGTTGGAATGGTTTTTGAATATAAATTCGATCTCGGTCTTTCCGTACCAACAATCGTATAGGCCAAATTTGATAGTTGGTTATTTAACTATCAAACAAAACAACTATTCATCCATAAAAGAAAAAATGATTTTACTGATTCAATATTAGCCTCTTTAATTAATCATCCGTTAATTAAAACTTCTTCAATTCCCCAACATTTGAAATACTCATTTCTCTTCTTATATTTGTATAAGAATATTCAAACCGTTTATAAAATCCTTTAGAACGCACTTCTCATTTTGATCATTAATCCCTAACTGTAAACTAGTAAGTGAATAATTTCCTAAATATCAAACCCGAAGGCCGAAACTAACATCAGACCGATACTCAGAAAAATATTATCTTAACTAATCTCCAGTTAGTTCATAATTCCATTAACTTTATTTCTTAATTTCTAACGAATAGAATTCTCAAATATTACTTATCACTTTAAATGAGATATTTATTTCAAACTTATAACCATTTAGAAATTCTATTTATTTACAAAACCTTGCTACGATCTTTAAAATATATTCCCTTAAGGATTTGATTTGCAAAACATTTGCTAAATACTTATTTGTTTCTAAACCGAAATAAGATTTCCTTATAACAATATATTTTTATTAACCAACTCAATTTCATTCGTATCACTTGGTTTCATATTACGTCTTGGTTCCGAAAATCTTTCTAAATATCTTTATATGTTTATTCCCCTCAACTTAGTTTTATTTTAATAAAACTCCATTCCATTCTATTAATAACTTCTATTCTAAAATATTCGTATATAACTATCGTTTGCAAATTCTTACTGGCAATATTTATTTTTCAAAAACCATTTATAAAATCCTTTATTTTTCAAATTAATTCATCTTATATAATTTAAAATTCTTTCTAATCTTCCTTTTTAACAAATTTCAATTTGCAAAATATTTTCTTCGACTCCTATTCACCTCACCCGTGAATAATGATTCTTAAGACAAATCCGCAGTCGACTTGAATTCATAATCGCTATTCCATGTTCAATTCTATAATAACTCCTAATCATAGAGTTATTATATATCTCTTATTTATATTTACTGTTTCAATTGGAAAATTCAAATATATATTTCACTTCATTACTTATAAAATCAACTGCTCGTTTTATTTGTTAAAATAAAACTTTACAGTTCAATTCCATTTAATTTGGTTTCTAAATAAATATTCTATTTGAAAATAGAATTCCCTTTAAACTCTTTTATATATTTTTAATTTCTATTTTTAAAATCCATATATTACTTTGATATTCAAAAATATCAAAAATCAAGGTTCAATGTCAAGGCACATTCAAAACATGACATACATTATCACAGGTTATCAATCATATCATATAATAGTATATATGTGGAAACAAATAAATAAATTTCCAGTTGGATCCCTCCAACCTGTTTATCCTGCATCCACAGATGTCAATCAACAATAATAATACCCATCCTGCTTCAAGGCAGGATATCGCGGCATGAAGGTCATTTTCACGAAAAGGAATTTCGCTCGATCCGAATCGATCGCTAAACCGACCAAGACCGTTCGAGACCCTTGATTGTTTTGAGAACACGACAAATTGGAACGCAGACAGAAGAACATTTCATTGTCAATTACAACAATTCCATCAGAATACAAGAATATTACAGAGTATGAATGAATATTACACAGAAAATATCAGAGATTTAAATTACATTACTGCAGCGGAAAATAATACAAAACACAACTACAAGAGATACACGGATACAGAGCTTTTCAGATATCAATCCAACTGTAAACCAGGTTCCTGTAAATATAAATCTGCAAAACCAAAACTACTAGCTGCCCGTGTCAAAATAAGGACACCCAGAGTTTAGGTTAAAACAATAAACTCCAGGTCAGTCATGTGACTGGTGTGGGAACTAAAGCAGTTATTTAAAGCTTTACTTTAAATCAGATATATCAAGGGACCACGCCGTATAACACGGAAAAGGTTTCCTCCCAAGAATACCAGTGCATATAACAAAACAGCGCAATGCTTTTTGGAAAAATGAAGCTTTTATAAGACCCAGGTCCCATCACACGATGCAACACAAGCCGGAGGATAGGGTTTTCCCTTATAATAGCCAAACATGCTTGGTACGTTAAAAATAAATCATCTATACTATTATAAGTGTATAGTGTCAAAACAATTTCAATCATAAATATCAATCATAGACGGCATGGGTACCATATATCATGTTGCCATACAAGGCTCTATAATCAAAACCGCAAATGTCACGTATTGGAAGTTGGGTTTCCATCTGTGAACCGAGGCAAAAGATAGTCCTCTACCGATTCGAGACAATCTAGCCTATGTCTCAGGACCCAGACACAAGTGGGCCCTTGGATCGTTAGGGCCGGTCCACCGATGTGGATTAAACTTAAACCCTGGACACTGTGTTTCCCCGCCCTTTAGGGCGTAAATGAGCCCAATGACTCCATCGGCTCCACACAGTCACCGATATATCTGAGGCGCCTCGCAACAGCAACAACCACATAAGTCAAACTCGTCAGGGCGTGTAAAACCACTAACGCAACTTCTATCTAGAAGGAAGCGCATGCCCTCCCTGAAGTCCTCTCACGTTTCTTGTTCACAACCGGGGTGTGAGGCTCGCGAATCAACACTACACAAAGCTATGCCACACAGACGGTGCTTTGATCATCAACCACAAGACTTTTCTTTTCAACAGAAGCCTTGATCAATTGCCACTTAGACATGCCACACAGGCAATTCACTCCATGTGATTGATATCCATCAATATATAACCCCTAAGCTCGTACGTCTTAGAGAAGAGCGTTAAGCAAGAGAATAAATTATCCGCCGCCAAACAGATATATATTTAATAGAAATCAATCACACAAAATAAAATCCAATGTCAGACACACAGTCCATTTACAAGTTCGTTCTGGGTCTGAACGAAACCGGAGGCACCTTGTACCTCGCATATCCATCGATCTCCAAGTACGTCTGGACGATCACCAACTGATTCCCTCCTCTTGGGTGTACAACCCAATCAAGATCATCAGTAATCACCCAAACGATGTGAAGACCTCTGGTCTTCGACTACCGTCTTCATCCTCGACACCACGTCGAATTAGTTATTCAGAATGGGATAAACCCGGTCTTTCTGAATAACTCGCGTATATAATAAACAAGTGTTACATAAACACAACATACGCCTTATTCCAATTCAGAATATTCCTTTATTCAAATATTCCCATACTTTGGGAAAGGTTCCAATTAATTTTATCAAAGATAAATTCTTTAAATTTATTCTTTAATCTTCCTTTGAATATCAACTAGTCGAGATTAGCGAACCACACCGAAGTAATCATTTATTTTATTTCTCAATCCCAACCTATTCATCCCACGAAGTAAAACTGGTCATACTTCATATCTAACACCACGGTGTTATCGGTAAATTCAATTACCATTTCACGTTCAAATCTCATTAAAGATTTAACTATCGCCTGGAGCAAAACTGGTGATACTCCATTCTCGATCATTTCTATCTAATTAAAGATTTATTAAAATTCCACTTGGTTTTAATCTTCCCAAAAATCACTATCAATGATTATTTAACTTGGGAAATCGTATCCTGTCTTTAACTGGGTTAAAGAACCAATGTCATTTAAAACACGGTTCATTTAGACCCAAAATCACATTCGATTCCAATTCAATTATTGAAACTTCTGGTTACTTTTAAAACCCTTTCAAATCCAATTTATTTATTTAAAAATAAATAAATTATTATTCTAGTTCAAAACTAGTTCATTTCGATAAAAATCTATTTTTATCTTTTCAAATTTGGAATTTTTCACCTCAATTCTTCACAAATCATTTCTTATGATTTTACACAAATTATTACTATTTTTAATAATTTTATAAAGGCCAGTACAGCCGAATTCCATCAACGGCCATCGAACTGCACTTACAACGACCTTTTCCAAATTTGATTTGGACATAATTCCAAATCCAACCGTTAGATTTCACATCACTAACATTCGTTAGAAAGATCTTTTCGATACGAACCTAACATAATTCTGTATCTCTTTATGACATTTCATCGAACATATTGTTATCGATTTTCATATCTTGATATCACCTACATCCCTTTCTACTGCTACTGTTAATTGCCCAAAACTGCCCCCCCCCTCTACATCAATGTTGTTGCTGTTCCAATCCTCGAGCCCTCTAGCAACACAATCGGACTATAATCTGATCACCCTTTTGTCCAAATCACAGACCCACTGCCGAATTTCCAGTACTTGAACTCCACCATTCCCCCAAAAATAACAGCGATTGTTCTTCCCCCAAAATACTCACTGCCGCACCTCATAAACACAAATCAACTTTGCTGCCTTCATGTGGTTCGAACTTCACTAGTTCCTCATCCAAACTCGCATAGTACATCCCTCAATATCCAACAGACCCGTACCCTTTAATAACTCCAGTTCAACAATTCCTAGCATCAGTAGCGACTCACCCAATCGCACTTCATCAACCACAGTCGACATCCCCTTTTAATGAAATCGCAACCATTCTTCCTTATCGTAGGCGCTCCTACGTTGATCTTGAACTTCGGATCCGAGCTAAGGATTTAATCGCGATTTAGATTTTGATTTCCCTTTTTTTTTATCGGTGGAACGGAGGATTCAGAAGAGAAGGAGAAAAGAGAATTAGTTTTCCAGAATTAAGAAATAAGCAGAGCGATGGCCAATTTTATATAGGCGAAGGGGTTGGTTGAGTTTCTGGTGAAGGAACGAACACGATGTGGAGGAATGAGAGCGATGAATTAAAAGAATGGAGATGGTGATGTCCAGCGTTTTCCCTTGGTGTGGAGGAATAGGGTGGCGTCTTTAATAATAAGGGTTGGCTACCCTATTTTTATCCGAACCGATGTAACCCTATTTAATTAAACTACCGCGTTCATCCGAACTCCTATTTAAATGGAACAAATGTCGTTTCCAGGGTAATATCGCTATTCCGAACTCATTGGAACAGTTTCCACAGTCCAATTCGATCGTATGGAAAAGATATTTAATTTTAACTGACGATTTAATTAAACTCGACTGAATATAAATTAACTAAAATAATAAATAATTTATTACTATCATATAAACTGAATTTATATAACTCCAGAATAAATTAACTTGAATATTAATTCCAATATTTAAAATTTCACGTCAAACCGATATTCAACTTATTCGAAATCGATTTATTTTAACTAAATAAATCATTTCGGTTATTAAACGATTCCAAAACGATTTTCTCAGAATTTGACTTAGCCATAACTTTCAATATAAAATACGAAATTCTGATTTTTCTCTTTTATTACAAAATTATAGTTCAACTGATTTGAATATTTCTTGTTTCAACGAATTCCGACCTATAATGGATTCTGTATACTCAATTGAAGTTCAAAACTAAATATTACGAACTACCGCGCCGATGCAGCTCGTTTATATTTTATATATATATTTATACATTCAACTTCGTTTTTAATTAATATAAATTTTATTTATATTACGATTTCAACACTTAAACTAAATTAAATATCCAAAACTTAAGTGATAAAAATACGTGATGTTACATTAATTATCTTTTAATTAACTGTGTTTAAGGACATTTATCAAATTATTTATTACTAATAACTTTAACTATTATTTTAATAGCCTTTTAAAAAGGAATTAACTATTCTATTCTTGGATAATAATGAAGTGAACAACTTCTACATGGTTAATGACGAAGTAAACCAATTTTACTTTAGTTATGTTAAATATATTTATTATCTGAATTAATAATAATTAAGAAGATTACCTTTTTATTTGGAATCATTTAAGAAGGTAATCAAGTTTGTGATAAACTTTAGTTGAATCTTGTAAGAGTATTCTATTAAACCCAAGTTTTATAAACAAGGTTTATAAAAGGGGTGTGAAGCTAAAACGCTGATTTTTAACAAGTGTTACTTAATAATGAAATTAAGATAAATGATTTCTATTGGAAAGAGATTTTCAAAGATGAAAAGGGAGGGTTGTTTAATGAATTGGTGTAAATGGATTTGTGTAAAGATTCGATAAATGGATTTTAAAATGAAATCCAAGTAGTAAATAATGTTATGAAAGAGATTTAAGCTAAATGTTTGTGTTTATTAAGAGATTTGCTTAATCAATGAGTTATGTAAAAATAGTTATATTTGAAAGGAAAGCTTTCAATTCAAGTAATGGTTTATAAAACCATATTTTAAATGAAATAGTTAAATGAGATTTGTTTTTATATTAGAATTAATATCATTTTTTGGATTACAAACCTTTATTTATCTTAAGATAAGAATGTTGTCAATCAAGGTCTGAGAGGTAAATACCCCAACTTGAACAACTTAAGGATTATCTGAGAATGATATTAGTTTGTAATGGAAAAGATATTGGAAATGAATTATTATTTCCATACGAGAAATAATATTGCAACGTATTTGCAAGGTTTTGAAATATAATAAAACAATTGGGTTTTATTTTAAATAATGTATTATTTGACATCATTTGGCCCAGATATGACGTGTGATTATAATTATACCATTTGGTTAAGTAAATGACACCATTTTCTAAATAATGAAAATAATATAGTTTTGTGAATACACTTATTTAAAGAAATAAGTAAATGGTTGTGATTTTTGAGATAATGAAAACAAGAGGTAAAATGGGCTTGAAATAGAGGTGGATATTGGAAATTTAATTATTATTTCCATAAACATAATGGTAAACTGAAATGTATAACATTTTGAAATTAAATAAAATGGTTTGGGGTTATATAATGAGAATATGTTACTTGACATTGTTTAGGCCACATATAAGATTGATAATTAGATTCATACCTTTTGGTTTAGTGAATAAAGCGATATTTCCAAAGTAAAGAAAATAAAAGGGGTTTTGTGAATATATGACTATATTTCGAAAGTAAAAGAAATGAAAATGGGTTTTAGTGAAAATATAGCAATATTTTCAAGGTCAAGGAAATAAGCGGGGTTTGGTGAATATGTTTATTCAAAAAGAGATAAGTAGGGTTATCATTTCAAAGTAATGAAGAAGGGAGGAATTTGTTGAGATAAATTATATAGAATCGATTTACAAAAATCGATGGAACAATTTTAATGAATGGTTTTAAATTAAAAGGGGGCCTGAGCTACTGATGTAATGATTTGTACTGTTTTTGATCTGATAGTTAAAAACTTGACTATCAATGATATCCCTTTTGACTATTGACGTATTAGTTCGAAGGGACCGGGATGGGAAATGGACCCAAAACCTCTTCGAACCAACTTTGCGTTCGAAAACTAACTTGCAAGGATCTTATGTGATGATTTGAAGACATTAATCTTCAGAGCGAGAGGGTTACTTGTTGATGTCTCTAGTTAATATCTAGGATTAAACTTGTAGCAGTAAACCTCTTCATTCTGAGGTATCTTCGGTTTCGTTCAATCCCAGCACAAACTTGTATGGACGAATGACTAACAGTGTATTTCCGAGAATCACGTTCATTGATTTTTACAAATAAACCTAGTATGGTGGTGGAGAAGGAAACTTCTTTAAGCTTGACACCCAATATATTTGTGCAAATCAATTAGTGATTGGCGGATTGTGGCATTCAAAGATTGAATGTGATGTTTCTGGAAACGTAATCGTGGCCTCAAGCCTTATCAACTGGGAAATGACTGAAATCGGGCAGAGAGCATGGCTATGTGGGTCATACCCATTAAGGTATATCATCACCCTATCTAGAGAAATCGATTGTCCCTGTTTTTTATATGCTTCGGAATGTATGGTTGCTGATCCTAACTGTGGTGGTGATATATTCGGTACACTCAAGTTGAATGAGTGGTCGGTCATGTGTGGCCGGGTTGCAATATGTTCTTGTTATACCCAGTGTTTCATTTATAGAGAATACTGATCGGAAGGTGGTTCCATACCTAGTCATGTTGGAAATCCAAGCTCCAATATGAGCCGTGCGTTTTTAGTTGTAAACCAACTATGTTGGAAAATGAGATGCAAGCTTTCCGGCTATATTCCTATTTTATTTGTATTTTGATAGACATTGTTATAATATCACTGGATTTTTATATAAAAAGCGATTTGGTTATCGTAAGGTAAAAGCACATGTCATGCTTATGTGTGGTCGTGTCTTACGAGAGTTCTATTCTTTCAAAGGATTTTCTAAAGTTAAGTAAGTTGTTTGTTGTGAGTTTTATCACTAAAAGTATTCCAGACTGATCCGCGTTGATTTTCCTTTACTTCAAAATGAGCTCGAGTCAGACCGGGTATAATTCTAAGTAGCATTGGATTTTTCTTGGAGCTTCAAGAGATAAGCTGGAGTCGAGACGTATTCCCGTACTTTCTGGTATTAATTTATTTCTGTTGTGTGTGTTGTATTTATCAGCATTGTGTTGATTTAGTTGTGTGCTCTTATATCATCATATATACATATATATATATATATATATATACAGTTTTCTCTTTGTGTAAAGAGTTTGATATATTATATTTTATTCATTCCGTTGTGAGATTCTAGTCTACACTGATTCTATAGTGTTGATGTTCTTCTTCTTCTTCTTCTATTCTAATATTTCTTTCTTTTCTCACCTTATAATTTCTTTCTCTTAACAATCCACTTTCCTGTGCTTTTTGAGTTGGACATATATGGTTAAAGGTTCGTTTAAACGGTACGGAAAAGTTGGGCCGTCACAACTAAAATACCCTTTTTAGAAATTACATAGCTAAAGAAATTTACTTCAAGCTTCCAAAAAGTACATTTAGGAAGAAAAAATCCTTGAGATCATGTTCGCTTTATCTACTCAACACTAAATGCAAATGTTTTCTGTGACCTTTTCTGTCATGGAATAAATTAAAATGTCATTAATAAAAATCAAGACAAATTTATCTAAATAATCTCAAAACATCTTATTCATCAGGTCTACAAAATAGGATGGTGCATTTGTTAAGCTAAAAGGCATAACAAGAAGTTCAGATAATCCATATCTTGTATTAAAGGTTGTGTATTTTACACTTTCTTCCTCCACTTTCATTGATGGAATCCAGAAGCAAAATCCAGCCAATAAAATATTTTACCTCCATTTAATTAGTTAAATAAATCATCAATTCTAGGCAGTGGGTATTTATTTTCAATGGTAACTTTATTTAGCTCCCTACTGTCTATGCACATTCTCAAAGTACCATCTTTCTTTTTAACAAATACCACTAGTGATTCCAAAAAAAAGAGCTACTAGGCCTAATAAATCCTTTTTTCTCTCCATTAGTTGTTTCTTTAATTCAATAAACTCCTATGACCCCATTCTAGTTGGCTCTTTCACAATAAGACTTGCACCTGGTAGCATTCTGATCTGAAATTCCACTCATCTATTTTGTGGTATCCCTCTGACCTTTTCAAATAAATCCATGTACCGATTTACTGTATGTATACTTTCCAATATTGGTTTGTCTTCTTTAGTGTTTAAATTATATATATGCCCAAAATATCTTCCTTTAGCTACCTCACACAAAACAGAGATTCTCTTACCGATAGTAGTTTACAAAGAAATAGTGGATGTTTCTAAATCGATAATAGCTTCAAATTTCTTTAACCAATCTATCCCTGGAATTACCCCTATCCCAGGATAATTCAAAACATATAGATCTAAAATAAATATATTCCCACATAAACACTTTTGTTTGCAAACATTTCATCCCTAGGACACATTAACTCCATATAGTGCTTTTAACAAACAAAGGCCTATCCACCAAATGCATGTGAGTTCTAGTTTCTGCGTTATATCATAGGATATTAGAGAATGTGTTGCAGCAGTATCATATACTATAGCTATAGGCAAATATTTAATAAAAAGGAGTACCTTCAACTTGACTATGTTCTTCAGCAATTGCTACCCTATTAGCTTTTCCTTTTCCTTCTAGAGCTCCTACTTTTCCAAACATCTTGAATTTAGGGCAATTCCTTTTGATGTAGACTTCTTTTCCATAGCTGTAACACCTGAATGTGGCTACTTTTCCTCCTTGATGTCTGGATTTGATATGTTCCTTTTTCCATAATTATAACATATAATCTTCTTCTTGATTTTAGTGGTTGCAGCTTCATTACCCTTCTTGAATCATGTTTCATTCTTCTTTTTGTCATAAGGATGAGCCTTTTTCCCTTACTATTCCTGAGATTTTTGATTTTTTTTCCCCTTATGATATCATGTTGCTCAAAAGTCAGGGTCGAATCCAACACTTGATCGAAAAATTTCTCATTGTATGGAAATATAGCTCTACTCAAGTTTGTATTCAGTCGCTGTATATATCTAGTATTCCTTGATGCTTCATTTGCTATTAAGATAGTTCCATACTTCTATGTGTACTTAGTTACACTCAATGGTCCTTGTCACAATTTTATAAACTCCTCCAGTAGTGAAGCTTTAGCTGATGTAGACACAAATCTTTCTTCTAACATTCCCACCAGTCAAGTGCAACCCCTTTTAACTACTTCGAAGCTATTTGCCTCTTTCTTGGATCTTCCGCTTACATATCAATAAACAAATCTTTCCAAGCTTATTAACCATGTTTGAACATCCATGACTCCTTTAGTTTCCTCAAAACTTGGTACAAGTGTTTAATAATTTGGATAACTCTTCATTAGGTTTCTTGTGAAGGTCCTACTCCATCTCTAAGAGCTCTCATAAAATCTTGCACATTCATCATTTGAGGCTCATTTGACCCTCCTGTACTGTGAATATGTCCCCGTCCTACCATTGATCTTTCTTAATAGTTTAGGTTATATTAGTTCAATTCCTTAAATATTTTCATACTAATTAAGGTAAACAAAAGGATACAACCATGTTAACTAGTGTTCATGCACAAAAAAAATCAATGTATCCTTATAAACAAGCCTTATAATCTAATTATTTTAGTTGTGTGTTAAGATAACACAACTCTAATACCAACTGAAGTGACCCCCAAATTTCTCCACTCAAAATAAGAAAATATAAATAGTCATTTATGAAATAAAACTAGGGCCACTTAATTTTCGAAAGGAATTCTCCTTTTCTAAAATTCTAGGATCATCTTTGACAGATATGAAAATATAACTATATAAAAACCAATAATTCAATCTAGTGGGAAATAGGTACATGGACAAACACTGAGAAAAAAAATTAGGTTGAAGGACACCGAGCTTGTTTTTTAGGCTGAAGGACAAAATTTGGAAAATATTAGGATGAAGGACAGTGCTAGATACAACTAACATTTTGTACAATGTAAAACTAAAATATAATGCTAGTTGTAACTAGTATTCGGGTACACAATATAAAAACTGAATATAATGCAAGTTATATTTAGCATTTTCCTTCAGGCTACTTTTTTTTGAAGTTTATCCTCTACCTAAAAAGTTAAATTTGATGTCCTTTGGCCTAATTTTATATTAATGTTTGTCGTTTTCCCTAATTACCTCTTTAATCTACATATGTGAAGATATATAGATATCTTTTGCTTGTATTATCAGAGTTTGTATTAAGCAAAAGTTATTTGATTAGTTAAATTAACTATTCTTAAACACAACAAAACAGAGAGAGTGTGTGTGTGTGTGTGTGTATATATATATATATGTGTGTGTGTGTGTAGTTTATGATTAAGCAAGTTATATACATACCAAAATAAGTCTTTTTACGTAAACAAAAGATGTATAAAATAGTTCAATATATCTTATTTATTTTAGTTGAGACATAGAATTGCCTCTCAAGTAATATTTAAAACTTTTCAAGGCATATAAATAGTTGTGCTACCCTATTCGTTAGGTTTTTGGGCTCTACCAATTTAATAAGAAACTATATTTAAGTCACATGGTATTACACTGAAAATTTACTTCAAGCAAAGCCAGTTAACATGCCAACATAAATCACATTATAGCTATTTTGGTTATTGGATTCCGAAATCTTGCCTTTAAAGCATTCCATTTTTCTTTCATAAAATAGTAACTGACATATTAATACATTCCATGCATTTAGAGTATGTATCAAACCATACTTATATCACTTTATGTCGGTTTTCTTGCCTTTTAACATTGAAAGTCTTTGATAAATCAGTCACCACTTTCTGGGATTTAATGCATGTATTGTAACGTCCCAAATTTTCGGTTAATTAAATAGGATTATATAAATGTGTTTATTTATTATATTGAAAATATAATGGATTTTTATATTGAATTTAATGGCGTTCGAATATATATAATTTATAATATAATTAAAACATGCTCAAAACGAGACGGCAGTTCGTAATATTGAAATTCGAACTTTAAATGAATATACGGGGTTCAATATAAATCGGATTTCAGTGAAACAAGAACGCTCGAATCAATGTGATTATATTTTTCTAATGAAAGAGAAAAATCGAGATTTCGTCTTATATATTGCAAGATATGTCCAAATCAAATTTTCAAATAGTCGCTATAGAATCGTTCATCGACGGTAATAGTTTATTTGAAATAACTGCATACTGCATTCGAATTTAGACGAGGTTCTTTTGAGACGTAGTGTAAATTAATTTTTTAGAATTTTACTGTAATTTTAATTAATTAAATATGCAACTTTTTATTTGAAGTAATTTGCACCCTATATCAGAGCTGTATGGGGTTTCCCAATACAAATTAATCTACCGATATTATTATATTTTTGGGATCGTAGGGCATTGCTGGTCACAACGATATTTTTATTTCTGTCCATCGTCTTTTATAGATTAAAGGAATTTTATGTAACGGACACCGTACAAATCTAACCATAACAAAACACAAAACAAAACGTTAAATCAAAATATATAAACCCATATTGAAATGACCCTACTTGTAGAAATATCTCAATGTTGGATTTGAAACCTGACCTTATATTACTTGTCAAATTTCATAAGCTTATAACCGTACACTGCATCTACACCCTGTGCCAACGTAAACTCTCATCATATGAAAACACACTGGTCGACTTATCTTTTCAAACCTACCCTGTGTCTTTTCGAGCCTACAACAACTGCATATGCACAGTCTTCTCGAGTGGCAGAATTAGGTACAGGCTTATGCACCTGCATGGAAATAGGAAAAATAGATTGTGGCACATGCCATTCTGAAGTGTGAAAGTTTGTTCACACTGCAGTAAGTATACTGCAGTGTTTCAGCCATTGATTTCAGTGGAGTCCACATGGACCCCCCTGAAATCAATGGCTCACACACCGCAGTATACTTACTGCTGTGTGAACAAACTCATGCTCCATTCTGAACCCTCCTAAAGCCTACCAACGGCATCCTGTTTTGATTAGAAAACACATGCAAATCAATTCAAATGCAGGGCTACCCTATATCCTAGAAATCCATATATTTCGTGGTCACCAAGCTGCCTTGCACTATAAATACACTCGACTTCTCAGCAGGAAAAATAAAAACCAAAATCTCCATTTAATAACACGAATAATAAAAGTATTTGTCCCAATCTTCATTCCAAACTATCCCTCTTCTTGCTCTGAGTTTCCTCGATCTGGTTTCGTATAAAAAAAAGCAGGAGGGCTAACGTAAAGAAATGGAAGGAAGCAGAGGTGTACACGTGTTCGGGTGCATGCAAAATAAAGGAGAAAGTAGTCAGTAGTAGCTTATATCCGCATGGAGCTTGGTGGAAGGGTGAAGCTATTGTTCGTTAAGGGGGTCAGTTTTTGAGGGGGGCGTGGGTCTTGGAGTCACGATGAAGGTGAAAGTGGCCAGCGGGTTTCTTGGAGCTTGAGTTGCGGTGGAATTGCAGTGCAGAAGGGAGAACGTTGGGGGTGTGGAGAGAGGATATGGCGCT
This sequence comes from Allium sativum, assembly GCA_030737875.1. NCBI lineage: Eukaryota > Viridiplantae > Streptophyta > Magnoliopsida > Asparagales > Amaryllidaceae > Allium > Allium sativum. Next base: position 83,053,024 of record CM060913.1, on the reverse strand, counting down.
GGGTTTGTTCAGGCGTGAGGATAATGGAGGAGCAGTGTTTATCTGGAGCGGTTTTGGCGTTGTAGGAGAAGGGTGAGCTTACGTGGATTGAAAGTGGGGGCCTGGGCTGCTATCAACATTTGGGCCGGTTTTGAGCTTTATAAGAAAAAAAAGAGAGGAATTGATGGATGAAGATTTGCGTGAACATCAAAACACCTGGAATGAACGAACAGTGGAACCGAAGGAAGGCATGACTAAGTACAGTGATTAACGGTAATGATTAATTTAAGTTAATTTATTATATTAATTAAAGAATCTTTAATTTGCTTAATTTATATAATATACATTGAATCTGGGAAAATGTATAACTAGCTCGTTCGTTATCAGAATTGCGCCAAACAAGATTCTTTGGAATCACGCTAAAAAGTAATACAATGCTGGACAAGTTCAGAAGGGGTTGGGAGCTGTCGGCATTTTATTTAATTTTAAATGTCAGTTTAAAATTAAATAAAACAACGCGTGAATCAACCGTGAAATCGAAATAAGGTGAGTTAATTCTCACGATTTCTGGAATTCTATGTTGTGTTAAATTCATACTAAAATATAATTCACCGTTAATTATAGATTTGGTTGATTGAATGCCTTGATTGCTTATGGCGTGTTAAATGGTTGTCGACAAATTATATTTGTCGTATTGGATGATTTAGTTTTAAATAATTATCTCATAACAACGGTGATGCATGGACAAACAGGTTGGAGGGATCCGACCGGATTCCTCGGATATTTTTGTATGTTGTTTATATCACCCGAGTATGAACTGTTTACCCTTAAACAACATTACATTCTATTTGAATATTGATTATCGATTGGATATTGAACGTTGAATTGATTTTCAACTTTGTGTGTTGTTTTAATCAATAAACAGTATTGATTAAGATATTGGCAGCAAATGATCTGAACGTTGTTATTAAAGACGTTGGTTCACCGTCAGGAGAATCGACATAGTTTCAATTATAAAATTTATTTTATAATTGAAGTAAAGTTTTTAAAAGTGATTTACTTTTTGAAATAAAAGATTTAAAATAAGATGATATTTATAAATAGTTACATAATATTTTGCAACAATTTTAATAAGTGGTAAAAACCAAATTTAACCTATGGGTTATGGTTTTAAAGATAACTGTTTAAGTAAAACAGTTAAGCAATCTAATTAGATTAATTTTATTAATCTAATAATAAAAATAATCGTAATCAGTTAGTTAATAACTGAGGTTAAGTTGACTAAGTCAATTGATCTATTAGAATTGATAAATAGATTAATCGGTCTTTGATTTATCTAATGAAAATGGGTTAATGAATAATTATTTTGTTTAATAATATTCTTAAATATTAATTATCTTTTTAATTAATGATATTTAGAGTTGCTTGACGGTTGGTAAATCATTAATTAAGCACTTATTGTTTAATAATGTCGGCAGGCGATTAGCTGATCTATTTGTAATGAAGTAAACTATTTTACCTTAGTCCACAATGGAATTAATTATTAGTAATAATAATTAAAGTAATTTATCTTAATGGGAATCAACTAAGAAATAATCAAATTGAAGCAGAACTTAACTGAATAACGTTAAAAGCAAGATCATACCAGAAGTATAAACAAGTCGTGAAGCTAATGTGTCGTTTAAGAAAGTGTTACCAAATGGTTGAATTAAAGTGAAGAGATTGAAAGAAGATTTCAAATAAAAATGAAAGGTTGTAAAGGATTTAAATAAGATTCCTGTTACTAAATCATTAAACTAGTAAACAAAAGGTAAATGGAAAGTGATTTACAAAGGAAGAAGATGGACGGATATATATATAAGTAGATATTAGAATTGGATCCGAGTTTTGAAACAAAGTTTATAAAGAAACTTAAACTTGGAAAATGATTTTTAAATAAAACTTACATAAGGGGTTGGTTAAGTAAAAATCATTTTAAATTTGCGAATGTAAGAGACTAGTTGGAGGACTTAACAAATAGATCTTGGGACAAAAACCAAGAGTTAATGAGTTATATTAAAAGTGGGTAAAAGCAAAAGAGTTACTTTAATAAGCTTGCTAATATAAGAAGTAATGGAGATTTATTTTGAGAATAAATATACCAAATGAAAGAAGTGGTTGTTCTAACCATGTTTTGAAATATAAGGGTAAAATGAAGTGACAGTAAGTGGGATGATAAGTTTGCATTTCAAGCTTATATTTATTCTGAGATAAGAACGTTGTCGGTTAAGGTCTGAGAGGTAATTAAAATACCCCAACTTGAACGACTTCACTATTATCAAGGGATGATATTAGTTTGAAACGATAGAAGTGTTGAAATTTGATTATTATTTCTATAAGAGAAATATTGCGACATCATCGACAAGATTTTGAAATGTTAATTAGAACTGGTTAATTTTAATAAAACAATGTATACTTAACATTGTTTAACTCGAGTTGAATTCATGAAATTTATCGTTAACTTTAAGTTAAGAATGTAAGATGATTTTCGCGAAGCAAAGGTAATATATAAGGGGTTTGGCGAATATATAGTGATGGTTCTTAAATAAGAAAATGAAACGAGGTATTGAAACTAAGATGTGTTATCGTTTTCAATATAACGAATAATGAGATTTGGAACAAGTGGAAATGAAATCGATTTCTAAAGATCGATAAGATCATTTAATAAATAAATCAGAGTTGCCAATATACTTGATCGTGTTGTTTGACATTGATAGTTAAAACACCAAACTATCGATGAAATATATTGGACCTTTTTGACGTGTTGTTTCGAAGAGACCGAGATGGGAACTAGACCCAAAACCACTTCGATCCAACGTTACGTACGAAACTAACTTGCAGCAAATGAAGATGGAGCATTGAAGACCGTAGATCTTCATGAAGTGGAAGAACTACTTATAATCTCTGGTTAGCTCCCAGAGATACACTGTGGTTCTGTCGTAGTTGGAATCTATGGATTGCAAGGACTTTCTCGTTACTGATCCTTGGGGTGATTCCTATATAAGGATGCAGTAGGAGAGTGCCTTCGATTCATCTTGTTCCTGGATGACGTGACGATGTGGAATTCAAAGCGAATGGTGGCCATATGGTTCAAAGGTCGTTTATAACCTCAAGCCTCACAACTGGGAAATGACAAAAATCGGGCAGGCGGCATGGCAATGTGGGTCGCGCCCATTAGGGTGTATTGTCACCATCTAGATAATATTCATATTTGTTACTTCTTTTCGTTTCTGTATCTCCCGGAAAAACGGTAGCTGTGCAGCCGTGAGGTGACAATATATTCGATGCACTCAAGAGAAATGAGTGGTCGGTCATGTATGGGCCGGGTTGCAAGACGTTCTTGTTGAACCCAGTGTATTCGTCTCTAGAGATACACCATCGGCAGGTGGTCCCATACTTTGTCATAGTCGGAAATCCAATCTCCAATAAGCGCCTGCGGTTTTGATTGTATACTATATATGTAGAGCGTGAGATGCAAGCGTTCTACTAGATGATTATTTATTTGTGATTTGATAGACATTATCATAATATCAGAAAAATATTGATTTCAAAAGTGTTTTGGGTTATAGTAAGGTAAAAACCATCTATATTTATGTATGGGCTAGTCTTACTATTATCCTTTTCTTTCAGAAAAGGTTTTCAAAGTTAAACAAGTTGTTGTACTATGAATTTACCACTGAAAGTATTCCAGACTGACCCGGTGAATTTTGTTTTAAATCAAATGTGCTCGGGTCAGACTAAGTATATTAACAGGTTAGGTATCGCTGGAGATTCGAGATTTGGAAGCAGGAGGCTTCACCGTTAGTTATTCGAAGTTTATTTCCGCTGTGTCTGATACATGATGTACTTTGATGATTGGTATGCATATATATATATATATATACAGTTCTTTTTGTATAAAGAGATTTGATATTATACTTTATTCGTTCCGCTGTGAGATTCTGATGTTCTTCTTCTTTTCTTCTATTCTAATATTTCTTTCTTTCTTTTCTCATCCTCTAATTTCTTTCTCATAACGTTCAGGTGTTTTCGATGCTTGAATATCGACATGGTATTGTGTGCCGATTTTAGGGGTCGAAAATCTCCTGGTCGTTACATGTATGACCCGGATAAATGGTTATGTGAGCATTTTGAACATCTCATACCTAATTTACACAATTTTAAAATACTTTTTACTGGAAAATAACGCTCATATTCTAAGTTCATTTTAATTTAGTTGATAAAAGCGTTTAGTACTTCACTGAGTTACATTTTAACACTAGTTATCGATAGCCTACATATAACTATTTTCACACTCAAATTTAACACTGCTAATATATCCAAACATAACAAAAGCATGCTCATATTTTAGAGATTTTAGTTTTCAAAATAAGTCTAAACACTTGAGTGCTCCTTTCATTAGCAATTTCCTCACTGATAATCATTTTGCACCTTCATTCCCTGCATGCACTCCTGGAACTACCCCATGTATATGAGACACCCATTGATGTAAGCAATAAAATAGGTTAGACTATAAGATCTGGTATGAGTATTCACTTAATATATGACATATATATATATATATATATATATATATATATATATATATATATAACTTAAAGAGGTTCTGATACTTTCAAATGTGCGAGTGCAATATAATTTTAGATTTTACAGTCATACACATATATCCTTTTCAACAATGAAATTTATTTTTAACGTGTACAGTCATTTGTAGGGGTGGCCCTGTGGGCAGCCCACCAAGCCCACGGGCTGAGGGAACCCACATAGGTTAAGGCAACAAAAATAAAAATTAAAACATATATATTTGTGTAAATTTTTTGGTTGTTTATGTGATAAGCATTAAAAACAAAGAGTATGTGTTTGCCTAAGTTGTTAGTATAATGAAATAGTGACCGAAAGGTTTAGAGTTTAATTCATGGCTTTATAGTTTCTATACTTATATATTCTTATTGATATTTTTAAGGGAGAATTTGTTTTTGGTCCCTATAGATATTGTTACATACTGTAATAACAATATAACATTACATTACATTTTTCTTTTTAATTGTCATACAATCCGCAGAAGTTGATAGATCATATTCATTAATAAATTTGGTGCTCATTCATTGTTGATCACAAGGATATTATATGCTGAATGCATATTTTATTTCAAACTTACACTAATCCAAACTTCCCTTTAGAAACATTAATTACAAAAGTTATAAAAAAATCTTCATATGAAAAATATATTTCACTTCATGAAAATTTTAATTGAAAAGTGCTCATATCTAATACCATTCTAAAAATTATGTTGAAGAAAATTATGTTTGAAAACTATAATATCTCATAAAATTACAATATGTTTTTTGTTCTTGTTGATGTTTCAATGGAAATTAAGAATCAGCCCTACAAATTTTGTTATATAAGTAGAAGGGTGATAGTTTAACATTATATTATAACATTTTTTTACAATATGGCTAAAAAAAATAAAAGCTCAATCATTCTTACTTTTTCTTTCAAATAATTTAATATATTACTCATTGGCTTAAAAAAATTCTATCGGACGAGAAATTTACCAAAACCATCCTCAAATATCATATTTTCATATGATTTATTTTCGTATAATATAAACATCCTCAATTTATGGGGAAAGTACGATGTCAAAAAAGGAAGCGGCTATTGAGACACAAAATTAGACACAGAAAGTGTGAACATTTTGATTTGTTTGTCTTTGAATTAAATGCAGAATTTAAAGGAAGATCTAATGGTTGTGATTTCTTATATTAAATCTTTTGTCACTATTTTGTATCCAAATAGACTTTGTCGTCAAATAAATATATTTGTATGTTTATTACAGCATGATAATATGGAAATTACATGAATTGTACTATAATATTAAGGAATATCTTAACTAAAAAAATTTAGGGCAACATTTTTTATTTCGGGCTAGGGCAATCAGCTCTACTGGACGCCAATGGTCATTTGCACAATAATTTTTATAAGATTTGCATAGCCATCAAACCGAATAAAAATGCTGAATTATTCATACTAAAACTTCTTTCAAACATAAAACCTATCAGCCAAACTAACACTACAATCCATCATATTAGCTATCCCAAAGATATCATCCATGACACAGTTTATACTCTTGCATACTAAACATATTGTCTCTTCGTGACCCCACTCGAACTCTATGTGTACATTGCCTTGGACTTTCTCTGTTAACCCAGCACACTTGGATTCTTGGGCATGAATATGCCATATACAAACTTACATCCATCATGATCCCAAGTTGATCAATGTAGCATCTCGCTAGTCTTAATCATCTTATTCGATGAAAAGGTGACTTATGTCCTTAGTTAAAATATCAAGACTTTACACATGCCTTCTTGTGTACTGACATTGCTCACTGGTTATAGTGTTTGCGTCATTTTCATTAATAAATAAAACAGTACATTCATCACAAAAATAACCAAGCATCCATTTGTAAACGGACAATAAGCTTTTAAACATATATTTCATGATATTCATGAATCATCATCTTTTATACTCAAATCATTATTTATTTTCTTTACAATTTTTGCGGCTATAAATATATGGTCATGAATCTTTATAAGGGCATCCTAAACCCCAATACCCTTTTCGCTAAACTCTTCAAGTAGATCTCAATTTCGTTTGAGTCTAATTGAATCATAGTATTTATTTAGGGTGTTCTCAATGCATAGAGGCTCGGCACATGATCAGATCATTACACCACTAGCACCTTATTTAAATGAAAGACATAAGCTGAAATCTTCCTATTTCGCTGCCTTTTATTTTCTGGATATTTAGACCGCACTTTATTGCATATATATTTTTTATAATCAAAGCATATCATGATTTTATTTAGTGAATTAACTTCAATATAATATCTTACTGACTTTGAGGAGTCTATCATGCTTCAAACAAGCATGATAAGGGTTTCGATCATTAAATAATTTTAATCTGTACTTCAAGAGATATCATAAAAATTATACTCATACTATAAACCATATAATTTGCATATAAAAACCATTAAATCCTAATAGCCATACTTCAATAGTCATGCATACTATTCATTTCTAAAATACAAAGATTACTCGTTCACTAAATTAAATATAAAAAGACGCCTTCATTAGGTCTTAAAATGTCATATCTTAAGTGAGATGATACTCACCAATATTCTTCCTTCACTTATCTTTTTCTTCCTCGTTCTTCCAGCTCCTCTTGAAACCTTCTGTAACCTTTGTTTTAATTTTATTTTATAAGGAGAATGTAGTAGCCTCACTGAACCTACCTCCAAGGATTGTTATATAGGTACAATTATAGTTTTGGGCTTAGAGAATGTCAATTCTACCCTAAACACAATTATCCTCATACATTAATATTTCATCCATATTCCTAACCTTTCTATTTGGTGGCCTCTTCTATTAATTTCTTTTTGACTCCGTTTATTTTCTGTAAAAATGGCACTTTCTTCTTTCACACAGAGAAAAGTATTTTCATTTTCGCCATTTTTACCATTTAGCTAGTCATGCTATTTGTACCTCTTATTTATAGTCCACATACCCTATGTATTTACATGTACATAAGAATAAGATACAATTTAATATGTACAACTCATACCTGTTATATGATTTCTTTACACCATGCACAGTTTATTTACAAACACATACTTCAGTTATATATATTTTTCATACACACTTATTATCAAATACAACCCATTTTTAATTAAGGAAAATCGATCATCAACATTTTGGGTCATAAACAATTTAGGTCATCACAAGTTTGGATTGGATCGCAACCCATATGAGGGATCGTCATCAACATCGATCTGATGAGTTGATGAATTAATAGTTGCGATCCCTATGCAGGTCCCCTATGCCTTGTAAATCGGGTCTTTGATGTTGGCTAATGAAATTGCCCGGATAAAAATTTAAGGTATTGAATAATTTCTTTAAAGTTGATGTGTTGTATCGAATGGTTAAGTCATCACAATCTAATCTCCATCTCTTGTGTAGGATTACCGGTATGTATAGATCACTTGCATATGAGAAGTTCAAATCCATACTTAATCAATTTCCAAGTGTTACTCAAGTGAGTACGCTTGATCACAACTTCATAATATTATTCGTGCTTGAGTTCTGAATTGATCATCTCCCTAGATGTCATGCCTTGATGATCGAGAAATCCATTTAGCAAAGTCCAACGTGTAACTATATGCAGAAAAATGGATTAACACACACGAACTTGCCTTCATGTATGCTTATGTGGAAGGATCAAAATACCACTTTATGTAAACTATTTATTATTTTGATCTACATACTTATAACTTGACAAATCATTTTGAGGATTAAATGTTCTTACCACAGATTATATTTACAAAATTTATAGATCGTTCGAAGTTTATAAACCCTCATGGATCCTCAAAAACACAATGGGAATCAAATCGAAAACATCTCCATTTCTCACTGGTCTAAAGCGTCAATGTCTATTTGGCTTTGAAAAAAACTGTAAAGTCTTGAGTTTCCAATATATACTAAAAAAATGTGCGGTATAAGAAGACAGCATGGGAAGGAATAGAAGAGATGATTAAAAAAAAATCGTTTTCTATTCCATCCGGTAAAACCATTTTTCAAATTGACCAATTTTCAAAATTCAATACACTTTATCATACGTAAACAAACACATTGCAGGAGCAAAAACTTAGGAAAAGTAATGCAAGTAAGATCAATTAAAAACTAATGCGGAAGTTTAGGGAACTACGAAGACTACGGTTTAGTCATACGGGAAATAGAGCTTGGACCCATACAAATATTTGCGTGATAACTAAGTGTAAAAAAATTAGCCTACAACGTAGCTGCGCAACCACCGGCATACAAATTTATACTAACATACGAAACATGCCTCCTCTCTATGAGAGAGAATATCACTCTTCACAGCATCATAGCAAAATGCATTTTGTACCAGACAATATGGAAAAGATACACAAGTACTCTGTAAATATTTGTCAAAACGACACAAAAATGTATAATACTTCTAACTTAACGTGGGATCCAATGCCTCGGTTCAGCAAAAGTATAACCATCAATATCGACACATGTTCCCTTTTATGTTCCCTCACAATCACCGGCACACTGGTCGATGGCAACTGAAAATAGAAACAAATTAAATTAGAAATGCAAGCTGCAAAGCAAGCAATTGTTCCAAATTTGATGGAATTAGAGCGATTCAGTAAATCGAAAATTTATAAAGTAGAAATGCGCTCAAAACCAACCAATATACCATGATATCCAGCTTCGGCTTAATAATAATTTGCGATTGTATCAATGGTTGCTTATAATATTTAGTAGCACTGTTGCCTAATGGTAAGACATGATAGTTGAAGACATTGATGCTAAAAATAGTACCTAAATCATACCGATCAAAATATATATTCTAGCCATTATAGGGGATTGTAATCTAACAAATTACTCTAATGCAACAATTAATTATGAAATCAAAATGAGAAGACTGTGATTCGAAATTATACATGTTCCCCCACATTGCTAAGGAATAACCATCAACTCTCATTCAAATATACACTACCACCATTCTGATCTCTATATGAAATAAATTCAAGTAGATTAGACATATTAAGATCTTCAACACTATCACTTCTATATTGGATAACCAATACTCAACAATTAGTAGTAGACAGCGGATTTCATACTGCCATGCGGGATAAAACAAAATTTAAATTCTATATTAGGTCAAGTTATAAAACAGAACATTGGAATATTGAATTTGAGGGTTAGCATTCCCAATCCCTAATCACAGTGGCAGAGCCAACCAATGGATTTAGCTGGAGCAAAGATTTTAGATAAAGGAAAAAGAAGTTATTGGCTGTTGAATAAGTAAAGCAAAGTCTCACATCACAAAAGAAAAGGCGATCAAACAATAACTCTCGTCTATAAAGTAGGCTGTTGACAAAAGCGAGTGTGCATGTGTGTGCATGCACGGGCGTGTGTGTTAAGTATACAAAAACCGACCTTACATGTGACAGTGCTGAATCAGATAGGGCTATGGTCTAAATTTAGCTATGATATACTAGGGAAAACTAGTATATATTTTTTTAAGAGCGTTTTTCATTTCTGGATTTTTTTCCCGCTTTTAGCCTCGTTTTGCAAAATATTGCAAATATGGCCTCCTTTTGGCCACGTAGGAGAACTTGTGTCTGATCAGTTATACTGGCGCAATCTTTAACTGGCGCAATCAAAGATTGCGCCAATATGAACAAACATTTGGGGTGCAATCCATGATTGCATCCCGATAGATTTGTTTTTTTTTTTAAAAAAACAACCGAGGTATCCTTTCCTCCTCGTTTCTCAAACCCTTCCACTTACAACCCAAAAACTCAATACCTCAATTAAATCAAAACCCAAATTTCTTCAACTAAATTCAAGTTCTCAATTAAAATGGCAAGCTCTTCGACACAAGAACAAGCTTTAGGTAATAATCTCTTTTAATTTTATCTCGTTCTTTCAGAAATTGGATTTAGGGTTTTTTAATTATCCTTGGGATTTTGTGCACGGTTGATTCATTGCTAGTTCATGATGATCTATTGTTGTCTAATATGTACAATTGTTGATTTCATGATAGTTTTATTGAGATTCGAAGAAATTAGGTTTAGGGTTGTGGGGTACTCATAGAAATTGAAATGTCATGGTAGTTTTGTAAAATTGAAGATTGCTAGATGATCTCATTATACCGAGTTTGCATGGAATTGAAGATTTGTATTCATGTATTTGTTTTGGAGAAACATAATACTAAATTTGTTAGCATTAAATTATGTAGATTACGCGGAAATGTTGGCCGAACCCGTAGACGGGAGCGTCTTATATTTACAGTCTCAACATCGTTCAAACAACGTGGAACTGATGTCGGTAAGCATAGAGCACTCATCCCTTTGTTGTTATTGTGCGTGTCAAACTAGTTAAAAAAATCAATTTTGTTATTGTGTGGCAGGGCAAAGACCCTGTTGATACCATAAAGCACTCATCTTTGTTAAAGTCGGTCACTTCAAATCATGACGGTGTGTTAGCACTTCTTGAATGAGCGGGCTTTCTTTTGACACATCGACTTGGATCCATACAAATTGACCGCCATCTCATAATGACTTTGATTGATAGATGGAGACCTGAGACATCGTCGTTTCACCTCAGATGCGGTGAAATGCCGATCATATTAGAGGACATAACGGTTCTGCTTGGCATACCAATCGATGGACATCCACTACCCCTACCTGAACCAGCTGATTATGCCGAGATATGCGAGAGACTGCTAGGATTATCTCCTCCAGGAGATGCATGGTGGGGGTCCGAGATGATTACTATGAAGTGGTTTAGGGCACAACTAGCGGCGGATATTCCATAGGATGCTTCGCAAGTACAGGTGGAGCAGGGTGCGCGTGCGATTATAATTCACATTATCACGTCACGTTTGATATGTGACCGTTGGAAATCTCGGGTGTGTCTTAAATGGTTACATTACTTGAAGGATTTTGATGTATGTCGGCAGCATGCTTGGGGTAGCGCTGTGCTTGGCTACACGTATGCGGAACTATCACGGTTGACTTTAAGGCGGGGCGATTTCATTGGAGGTTGTCTTACATTGGTGCAGGTATTACATCTTATGTTTTATTAGGCGTATACATCTTATGTTCTATTATACACATATGCATCTTATGTTTTATTATACGTATACTCGTATGCAGACTTGGTCTTGCTCGTATCTCCCGGTTGGGAGAATAACAATGAAGAGGCCGCAAATTGATGTTTCTTTGCCTTTTGCTTCAAGGTATTATTACTAAAATTATAATTTGTAGATAGTTATTTTTTAAATTGCGGTAATAAATCTTAAATGTTTTTAATAGGTGGGTCGGCCCGAAGAGCTCATTGTCGACGCCCAGACACAATGTTAAGTTCTATCGTAACGAGTTCGATGTACTCGATTACGATGTTGTTTCATGGACCCCATACACCGAGGCATTTCCTCATATACCTCCATTATGTGTTGCTTCTATCCAGCTTTGGATAGCACACGTGCAGCTTATTTGTTTTCGTGACGTCTCTCCTTATCTACCGGATAGAGTGATGAGACAATTTGGCTTGCTACAACACATTCCTGAGAACCCACCGCACTACATGGTTGAAGCCAGGGACAACGAGGCCTATCAAGCGGCAATCAATACATGGAACCATCGCTATGATCATGTGCAAGAGCAAAGTCCGACAGCGGTATACGATATTCAATACTACACATGGTATTGGAACATCACGCGTTGTTATATTGTTATTCCCGTAGACCCGCCTTTAGATGTTCCTCAAAGCACGGAACCATACACCCCTAGAGCGCCGCTTGAGCGAAGTCTGGTATGTACATTTTGCTTAACATCAAACTGTATATGAATTGACATGGTCATAATTTTTGTATTACAGACTAGTGGAATTTACCATGCGGCCGAGTTGGTTGACGAATTAGTGGCGGAGGTGCCGGAGCCATCGAAGTCAAAGTGATTGGGCATCAAACGCATTCTCCAGACGATTTTAAGGAAGAACAATCTTGCACGACCTCCACCGCCTCTATCTGCACGTCCTCCTAAGGTTCCCACTCATAGGTCCGTTCATAAAGGAAAAAGGGCTTTAGCTTCATCTTCTCAGCCTTCCCAAACGGAAGTCGTGCCCGGTCCTTCTCAACCAACCCAGTCGCAGGATCCAACTCCCGCAGTGGTACAAGAAAGTAGGAGTGCCTAAGAAAAGATGAAATTAGTCGTTGCATTTTTATTTGTTTTAACTTTATATTTTGGCATGTACTTCAAACTAATTTGGTGGTCGTTTTGAAAGTATTTGTGGTTGCAGCACGTTTGAACTAATGTTGATTTGGTTGTAATTGGTTGGACTTATGGTATTGTTTGTTTGTGTTGAATGCTTGTTTGTGTTAGTGTTTATTACTTGTGTTGAATGCTTGTTTGTGTTAGTGTTGTAAATGGTTGGACTTATGATATTGTTTGTTTGTGTTGAATGGTATTGGTTGAACTAATTTACATATTCGCAGTGGTATTGTTTGTTTGAGTTATGGTGATGTTTGTTTTTGTGCTTGTGTTAGTGAATTTCATGTTGCAAACCTCCTGGGGTGCAATCCTTAATTGCGCCCCCAGGAGCTTTTGCAACATGAAATTGTTCTCGACATCTCTTGGCGCAGTTAATAATCGCGTCAAATTGCTCCCCAGGAGGCTTGCAACATGAATTTGCTCTCGGCATCTCTTGGCGCGATTATTGATTGCGCCAAGAGATGTCGAGAACAATTTTGCTTCTTGTTTGTCTACAATATGAATCCGGGATATAAATTTGGCTTCGGCTTGGCTCTCGACTCATCTACAATCTTAAAGGAAATTTCCCACTTCTCAACAAATTAAGACAAACTCAAAATACATTAACTCCAACCGTTCATTACAATTCCAAATACAATAATTCCAACCATTCAAACGACCTAAAATTAGTACACCATCGTACTTGAGACAAATAAACTACTAATTACCCCCAAACCGCAATTGTTCAATAACACTTTCAAGATGTCGAATCTTTCGTTCGAGCTCGTTTGCATATACTACTGCCCTTAGGCACAACGGTTCGTCTATCCATTGTGTAATTGCACCCATTTGGATAGGCTGGACATGTCCGTATGCGCCAACCTATATTGTTGCCTTCCGCGTGAACCGCAACTTCAACGGTATAACCACAATAGCAACGGACTGGATAAGGATCAACATATGGTACTCGATATGCCTCAACTTCGAGCAACGGTTGAGTGACCGTCTGTTCGTACGAGAGTTGAACTTATGGCACTTGATCTTCATGTTGAGGTTGTACGTTCACCCGTTCAATCGGTGATCGTTCCTCAAGTTCCAGTAGGAACTCGAGTTCGTCCGCGAGCTCTTGTTGTCTCATCTCTAGGGATGGCAAAAAAATCCGTACTCGCAGTTATCCATGGATAAAATCCGTCATGGTCATAAAACGGATAGCTAAACGGATACTCATGGATAAATTAAACGGGTTTTTTTAATATCCATTTATTAATGGGGCGGGTACGAATATTATGATATCCATGTCAGTGGGTATCTGTGCCCGTATTAAGTGTGATTTATAGCCAATGAAAAATTCATTGATGTTGGTTGTTGGGTACTTGTGTGCACGCTTTTATTTAACAATTTATAAGCAGTTGTTAATATTTGTAATTACCGTGCATGCTGCTAATTAAAACCCTATGTATACCTAGTTAGATATTCTCAAATTTCTCATTAATTGTTTCAAATTTCAATCCAGTAAGCAACGGGTCTTTTCTTCTCTCCAAACATTTTTCTCTGTTTAGTAAATACAACACAATCTGCCAAAGTTCTTGCTTCACTCCTCCTCACTGATTTATATCAATACATTTCCAAATCCAAGCAAGGCGTTGTCAAAGTTCACGCCTGGTCTAATTTTTTTTTACCTGATGTATGTGTTTTTAAACAATTTTAATAGTTGGTTAAAAAATAAATTAAATAAAATATCATGGATACCCGTGTATACCCGCAACTTATTTAAAACTCGTTTGATGGGTACCCGTGCGGGTATGGGGCGGACACGGGGCAAAAAATTACCTAACGGGGCGGATGATGGGGGATTACTACCCGTGCCCGCCCCGCCCCCATTGCCATGTCTACTCATCTCTTCATACGCCTCCTCGTCGGAGTCTGCGGATGATGTCAAAGAAACCATTTTGTACGAGGCGAGATAAGTGTATGAGGTGATAGAATGAAGAGATATAAGAGAATGAGGTGATATATAAAGGTGTAAATAGTTTAAGAGCGTTGAATTAGGATAAGAGCCCAAGGTTTTGGTCAAAAAAGCAAAAGCAGAGTAGTTGTGCCCACGATCAGACACAACAGCGTCCTCTTTGACTGCTTTAAAAAAAACAAATCTATCGAGGCGCAATCATGGATTGCGCCCCAAAGGTTAGTTCATATTGGTGCAATCTTTGATTGCGCCAGTATAACTGATCAGACACAAGTTCTCCTACGTGGCCAAAAGGGGGCTATATTTGCAATATTTTGCAAACTGATGCTAAAAGCGGGAAAAAAAGGAAGGGCTAGAAATGAAAATTGCTCTTTTTTTAACTACAGTGTACAAATCCTGATAGGGCACAGGCCTCACAGCTGGCCCTATGCCTAAATCCTCCCCCGCCTAATCAACTTCGTATATCTCAAAATACCATACATGTATTTTATTTTATTCGACGTGTAACGTGGAAAACTGAGAACACAAGGAAAAGTTATTTACAAGGAATGAGAAATTATTAAAAGTTGTACAGATGATCAGCAAGTGGTTAGATGTAAATCAACAACATAATGGCAATGTGGTCATTCATATAGAACAGAAAATAAAATAAAATAAACCAAGAAATTAGAATTCAGACCGACTGACTTACCATTCCATAATCTGTTATGATCACAGACACATAATCAGAAGGCGTTGCATCATAACTATAAAAGAACATTGAATTAGGAAGATTTCCAGTACATCTGATAAACATAAAATTTAGTATATTTTATACTTGGACTAGACAAGATACCTTAGGTTTAAAAGCTGCAGATTTTCATCCTCAGTCCAATTATCAAGATGATTCATGTTTTGCCATCCCGGAACTTTTGAAATTACATCCGGGTTGTTACGGTTTCCGCATGATCACTACACAATTAGATTTTGAAAGAGGGAAGAATATAACAATAACAAGAAAATTCCTCCAAACAAACTTTTATTAATCCACCAAATTATTACAATGAAAGCCTAAAAAAATAATTGAGAATTTATCTCAATTCCCCAAAAAAAAGTTTTTTTTTTTATTTTTCTTTCCTTCAACTACAAGTAAATCTCTCGCTAATGAGATGCTTATATAAACAAATAGAAAGACTAGGTATATACCTAATTAAGTCTTAAAATATCTCAGAAACAAATACTCCTTAAAACTTGCTCAAAATAAAACTTTCCCTAAAATATCTCAATAGATCCATAAAATCCGAAGCAGATCCTTAAATTCTGTAACTTTAAATTGCTCCTTCTTCAATATCCATGTGATAAATATCAGAAACCATAACATTCCACCTTGATATGAAATCACTCCAACAATCAACAAATCCTTAAACCAAAAAAAAAAACCACCCACAAATGATGCATATCTCACATGAAATACACCACAAAAATTAATTTCAAAATTGCTTGTAATACCACAATTGCCTCCATGTAGACTTTTGTGGCTTTACGTTGATGACTACATCTTGATTCAGATGAACTTGCCTCTCCTAATCCAATTTGAGAACTCATAGAATTTTTCACCAATTTTCCAAGCAATTTATATATGTTATCATTTCCCCGTTTTGCTCACAGAAGCTCCTTGTTACCCCTCTAAACCCTTGTAACTCCACCTCTAGTCGAGAAATTGCAACATTTTTGTTCCAACTGTCCAATTGAAGCAAGATTCTTTTTAATTCCTGGGATGTACCTAACTCGCGTTAGCTTCACCACTTTTCCATCGTTCATCTTCGAACTGACCCTATGCCTTTGACATGCAAATCGCGACCGTCGGCGGATTCCACTTTACTACTTTATTCTTCATAATCAATAAATGCTTCCTTTTGATGGCACACGTGAAAACAAGCTCCTGAATCAAGTATCCGATCTTTGTTTTCGCCTTCATTAACACAAAACATTTCCTTCAGTCTCCTCACCAAAATTCACCTCATTACCATTCTTATTTTGTTCATCAGTCTCTTCTTCCAATGCCTTCATCTTCTCTTATCCCTTTTAAGCTTGTGACAAAATATCAGTTCATGGCCGGTTTGTCACAGTAAAAACAAATGTATTCCTTTCTCATGTCCAATCTATTCGATTGTCTTTCCATATTTCGTTGACTAACCCTCCTTGCAATAAAAGTTTTTTCAATTGGAGTTTCAGTTTCCGTTGCCTTCTCATTTTTCCTTCCATAAGACTCGTCCTCCGCATCTCCTCATTAACCAAGCTACTAATCACGGACCTCATTGAAACAACATCATCCGAATTTGAGTTATTCAACGCAACCATAAGTGTTTCCCAACTTTCTGGCAACGAACTTCATCATTAAGGCTTGTATTTCATTATCCACCTTGAAATTCACGGCAGCCAGTTGATTCACAATTTCCTGAAAATCATTAAGATGCTCTCCAATTGATCCACCTTCCTTAAGCTTTAAATTCACCAATCTTCTCATAAGAAGAGCCTTATTTGTTGCGGAGTTCTTTGCACAAACCTCTTCCAATTTCTTCCATATTGCATAAGCAGATGTTTCATTGGCAACAATATGAAACACTGAATTATCCAAAAAACATCGAATAGACGCAGCAGCCTTCCTATCCAAAGTCTTCCATTTTGCTTCGGATAGATTGCTAGGTTTTTTCCCCATTATTCTCCAGTGACTGATGAAGATCATTAAGATAAAGAAAATCTTCCATCTTTGCCCTCTATAATCCCCAATTTCTTCCATTAAGCTTTTCAATAATTATTTTTTTCCATATTCAAACCCTCTCCAAAAAACTTGTGTAGAAGGCTCCGATACCAATTGTTTGGGTTTCCGCAAGATCACTACACAATTAGATTTTGAAAGAGGGAAGAAGATAACAATAACAAGAAAATTCCTCCAAATTTACTTTTATTAATCCACCAAATTATTACAATGAAAGCGTAAAAAAATAATTGAGAATTTATCTCAATCCCCAAAAAACAAGTTTTTTTTTCTTTCCTTTAACTACAAGTAAATTTCTCCCTAATGAGATGCTTATATAGACAAATAGAAAGACTAGATATATATCTAATTAAGTCCTAAAATATCTCAGAAATAAGTACTCCTTAAAACTTGCTCAAAATAAAACTTTCCCTAAAATATCTCAATAGATCCATAAAATCCGAAGCAGATCCTTAAATTCCGCAACTTTAAATTGCTCCATCTTCAATATCCATGTGATAAATATCACAAACCATAACACGGGTCACTTAGGGCACACTTAATGGATGTTTTCCTAGAGCACAGTATACTAGATAACTAAGTAGAAATCTCCATTAATGCAAAATAATTGGGCTTCTGTAAAGATGAACCTAAACAATATGGAAAAAGCAGGAATCAGGCTTCTGTAATTTAAGGCAACAACAGCAGTATACATATCATACCAAGTTCATTGGAGCAAATTGAATCCAGTTGCACCCTTTCATGGAATTTATATGCCTCACAGCAGATCAAAACAGGAACATGAAATGCATGAGCTACCACGGCGACACATGCAGTTCCAACTCGGGAGTAAACTGTTCCATTAGATAAGATAGAGCACCGATATGGGTATAAGTACAGCTTAAGCCTTTTGCTAACAATCTTCGAAGCAAAGCTTGTGCTTCAAGTTTTGGGCGTGAATCGACAATCACAACACGGAAATGCTTTCCAAGATCATGAGCTGCTAATAATATCATTTCAACAACAGTGGATGACCCATAAGCAAGTAATACATCACCATCTCTGATTTTAGTAACGGCGAGTTCAACAATGATCTTATCAGCTAGTATTATTTCCTCATTTATAAAATGTTCTATGTCTGAACAAAGACTAGATTTTTTGTTCAGCTTTTGATAAGCTGTCAGGTAAGCTAGCAATTCTACTCTTCAGAAATTTCCACTACAAAAGGCAGCTTAAATAGCGACGGGGTGGGGCAATGGTTAGCGACGGCTAAAAAAGCGGCCGTCGCTTGCCATCGCAAACCGTTGCTCGATTTGCAGAATAATAACTGCCGAACCATCCTCTTCCTCATTATATTTTTTCCCCAAAATCAATCCTAAACCCTACCCATCGCCATTTCTTGCTGCTCCGATTCCAAGCCTCCAATTTCACTTCCAAGGTATTGATTTCATTCTTCTATGTCTTCTAACTCTAGTTTATGCTTAATTAGGGTTAATTAGAGGCTTTGGTTGCTAATTTATATGAGTTTGCAAAATTGAATGTTTATGGATATGAAATTGGTTGTCTCGAGGGATGTTTATGATAACGGTTGTGTTGTGAGTTGATTTAGGGATAAGTGTAATTGATTAGGAGGGTAAAATCGATGAATATTACACATGTAATTGATTTAGGAAGTTGAAAACAATGATTATCACGTGTTTAATTAGACATACGATGATTGTGTTGTATGTAGAATGTGTGGTATGATGATTTGAAAATGAATAGAATTAATGTAATTGTTTAATGGTAGTAAATTGATTATTATTCAAATGGTGCAACGATGTCCCTAGACTACATGCATGCACTGTTATGTCCCCATCGGATGCAAGAATGGTCGGTCCAAAAGAATGCACTTGCAATTGAAAAAAATTTGTTTTGTTACTATAATATTTAGTAATCAAATGTTGATTAAAAATATTAATTCAAAATAGTTCTTAATTTAGGTTTAGATCGGTAAGAATCTTGTTAAATGTGATGAAAATCATATTACTCAACTCTTTGAATTTTTTATGAATTGAAATAATTAACTTGAAAGCTTAGTTTATCTTTCAAAAATTTAAACTAACTAAAATTAATTTTATAATTTATACATTAAACTAAAATGAATCAAAACGTACTAAAACTAATTGTCATGTTACTTTACAAATTGAAATTATGAAAACTTATTATGTAGACGCCATATAGTCAAGGCGCGCACATAGGCGCAAAAAGGCGTAAGGCGCAAGTACGGGTCTTTTTTGAAGTTTAAGGCGCATCTTTTACTGAAGCGCAAAAAGGTCCAAAGCGCAAAAGGCGTGCTTTTTCATTTGATGTGTGTGTTTCTTGTTTTAAACTTAGGTTGAATGTGTTTTGACTAATTATGTGAACCCCTTAGATAAATTTGGCCCCGTCCGACAAGTGTTGTATATGATCGTTATATGGATATTCGTTTTTCCATAAAACGGAAATCTATATTCATTTGATACAATATTCGTTGGATTTGTCCTTGTATTGGACAAGTTACAAATATAATAACGTAACCATATTTTATAAATCATTTCAGTTTAAACGGTTAACAAAATTTCGATGGCACTTCCTTTTTGTTCCCTGTGTACACGCATTTGTGTATGATACAGGGAACAAAGGGAAGTGCTGCCGAAATTTTGTTGAACCGTTTAACCTGAAAGGATTTATAAAATATGCTTACGTTATTATATTTGTAATGGGAAGTAGGTAGACCTGCCGTCAAAGTAGAAAGAAATAAACAAAAAAAACTGAAAACATGAAGTAGTTGTAAATGAAATTGTACAAGATTTCAATTAAACAAAGTGTTTGATCGAATTTTCTAACATTTTTGTTGCAAATCAGGAAAATGTTCGATTATTTTCGTGATCGTAGTTGGATGTATCAACCGCGTACCGGTAAGAAATGGTCGATAAAGGAACATTTTTGTAACGGTGTCCAAGAATTTATTAGATTCGCTAAATCTAATAATCGGAGTAACCTAGACATTCGATGTCCGTGTAGTAAGTGCAAACATTTGAGGCATTGGAAGCCAGATGTAGTAGATGTACATTTGTATAAATTTGGTTTTGTGTCGAATTATTACTTATGGGATCGTCATGGAGAGCTTGTTCAACCTACGTCTAACCCTGTAGTGGTAAGGGACGATAGTACAATGATGAACGATAATACAATGACCAATCTGATAGAAAATATGGTGCAAGATGCAGCACGATCAATGTTTCCCACCATTGATCAAGGCGGCGATGAGAATGAAAATGCTGAAGAACCAACGGAGGAAGCAAAAAAAATTTATGATTTATTGAATTCTGCTAAGAGGCCGTTGTGGGAAGGGTGTACAAGCGGAACCGAATTATCTGTAACCGCTGAATTCATCACTATGAAATCAAACTTCAATCTTACAGAAGCTGCATTTACAGCAGTTGTACAAACTGCAAAACGTCATATGCCGCCTATTAATTTGATGTGCGATAGTCATTATAAAGTGAAAAAACTTATGTCTGCTTTTGGACTACCGTATCAGAAGATAGATACATGTGTTAAAGGTTGCATGTTGTATTGGAAAGAAGACGCTTATCTTAGAAAATGCAAATTTTGCAACGAAGATAGATATAAACCAAGGAAAAAGAAAGGAAAAGAAGTTCCATATAAAAGAATGCATTATCTACCGATAACTCCCAGACTTCAACAACTGTATGCATCTTCTGCTACAGCGTGTCATATGCGATGGCATAGCGTGAGAACAACAGAAGAAGGAACTTTGATACATCCGTCTGATGGTGAAGCATGGAAACAATTTGATAGGACTTATCCTGAATTTGCTGCAGAGAGCCGTAATGTTAGGCTCGGTTTATGTACGGATGGATTTTCGCCGTTTTCTCAATTTGGTAGTAAATATTCATCATGGCCTATCATTGTTACTCCATATAACTTACCTCCATGGATGTGTATGAAAAATCCATATATGTTTCTAACGGTTGTCGTCCCTGGTCCCGATGATCCGACACAAGGAATTGATGTTTATCTACAACCGTTGATTGAAGAGTTGAAAACATTGTGGAATGAAGGGGTCGAAACATACGATATTTCGAGAAAAAGGAATTTTCGTATGCTTGCTTCTGTATTATGGACTATTAGTGATTTTCCTGCGTATGGAATGCTTTCAGGTTGGAGCACATCCGGGCGTCTGGCTTGTCCTCATTGTATGGATGAGTCACGAGCATTTTCATTAAAGTATGGGAAAAAATATCTTGGTTTGATTGTCATCGATGCTTTCTACATCCTAATCATAAATTTAGAACGGATAAAAAGAACTTCAAAGCTAACAGAGTAGAGAATATGCTACCGCCTAAACTTTGGACAAGTGAAGAGATATATGAAATTGTAAGTGAGTACCCAAAGATACACGAAAATGGTAAGCAGGTTGAAATTCCAGGTAAATCGGACATTCATAATTGGTACAAACAAAGTATATTTTGGGAGTTACCTTACTGGAAAAATCTAAAACTTCGGCATAATATTGACGTCATGCATAACGAAAAAAACGTTTTTGATAACGTTTTTAATACAGTTTTGAATATAAAGGGGAAAACTAAGGACGACGTG
Organism: Allium sativum; assembly: GCA_030737875.1. Classification (NCBI taxonomy): domain Eukaryota; kingdom Viridiplantae; phylum Streptophyta; class Magnoliopsida; order Asparagales; family Amaryllidaceae; genus Allium; species Allium sativum. The sequence continues at coordinate 83,030,809 of CM060913.1, read as the reverse complement.
AATTCACGACGTGATATATTACACTTCTGTAAACGGCCGGAACTTCACTTGTATGCCGAGAATAAAAAACCCAAAGCATGCTATGAGCTAGACAACAAGCAAGTAAAACTTGTGCTAAAGTGGGTGGAAGGATTACGATGTCCTGATGGGATTTCTTCTAACCTCCGTAGATGTGTGGACTATAAAAACAGTAAATTGAGTGGGATGAAAAGCCATGATTGTCATATAATGATGGAATACTTTTTACCTGTGATTTTCAAGGAACTGTTGCCCACAAAAATATGGAGTGTTATAACAGAATTAAGTATGTCTTATAAACAACTCTGTTCAACGACGTTGAAGATAGATCGTTTACGTAAGCTTCAATTAGAAATTCCTGTACTGCTCTGCAAACTTGAGAAAATATTTCCACCGGGTTTTTTTAATGTAATGGAACATTTACCTATTCATCTTCCGTCCGAAGCACTCCTTCGAGGTCCAGTGCAATATGGATGGATGTATCCATTTGAGAGGTAATTTTGTGTATACTCAATACTGTTGATAGAATACAACTTAGATTTTTGTACCAACATATAAATTAAATTACTCTTATTATAGGTACTTGAATCATTTGAAGAAAAAAATTAGGCAAAAAGCTCGAGTAGAGGTTCGATTTGCAAATCGTACCTTGAAGAAGAAGCTTCATTTTTTTTTCTCATTACTTCAGTGAAGATGTGAACTTGTCTTTCATATCTGTTCCTCGTAATGAAGAAGCCGTTGAACAGGAGTCTTCTCAGACAATGTTATCTATTTTTAGAAAACACGGAAGACCTGCTGGAAAATGTGTAGAAATATGGTTAAGCGATGAAGACTACAAAGTGGCACACACATATGTTCTGTTAAATTGTATGGAAGTTGCACCATTTGTCAGGTTATATAAAATTCATGTTCAATTCAATTATATATACATCTATATTTATTTGTCTATATTAATAGAAAAGGAACATAACACATATTTGCAGTATATACGAATCACAACATCCATCTGGTGATCTCAGCAAAGAATTTGCTGTATAGTTTTCAAACTATGTTCATGATCCCAAAAACTGTGTTGTTAACGAAGGATTACGACATCTTGCTATTGGACCAAAAAGAAATGTCAAGACTTATCCAATATACTTTGTCAATGGATTTAAATTCAACACCAATGATTACGGAGCTGAAAAATTAACGTATAATAGCGGTGTATTTGTCAAAAGTAGTGATGATCCAGAGGAGCATATAAAAGATTTTTATGGCGTCTTAACGCAAGTTGTAGAGTTGACTTATTATGTTCGTCCCTTAGAGCAAATTTATCTATTCAAATGCAACTGGTTTAGCAATGTTCCTGGTTCTGGAGTTAACGTGCACAAAGATTACAAGCTAATAGAGATAAGGCATACATCACGTTACTATAAGTATGATCCTTTCGTGTTAGCCAAGCAAGCACTACAAGTGTATTTTGCTCCGTATCCATCCTTAAAAAAAGATAAAGCAGATTGGTGGGCAGTTTTTAAAACAAAGGCAAGATTTACATTTGATGGAAATAATATTCTAGACGAAGCTGCGTATCAAGCGCATCTTGAGCCGAATACTGAAATTAGAATAGTTGATGACATTGATGTCGGGTCGTTGAATGATGAAGCGAATGTGTTAGTAGATGCATTTGAAAGTAATGAAGAAAATGATATAGAGTATGAGACAGAGTCTGCATCCGAAGATGATGAAGACTGATGTTATTTATTTATGTACAATTATGAGCTATGTTATGTTATGTTATGTACAATTATGAGCTATGTATCATGTTGGGTACTCTTGTGAGCTATGTAATAACAATGTTAATGTTGTGTACTCTTCTGAGCTATGTAATGATAATGATGACTGATGTTAATAATTCAAGTTATTTTGTATGCATTATATGATTGTAACAGATATGTCAGATAGACGCCGCTCGAGGAGTTCATCTCAGCCGACTCCTTCACCATCTCCTGCGCCAGGTGTAGGTCCTAGCAGCTCTGAGCCAGATCTGCGGCAATGTGCAGAGGTTGTTCCGAAGAGTGCTGGGTAAGTATCTAATTTATTTCAGTTTAAATTAGTTAAAAATATATGCTTTATCTATGTAAACATGTACGCAGCACCGGGTTTGAAATCGAGCCAGCGGAATTCATTTTAAAAGTGTCGAAGCAGTCGTACACGAGTAGGATGTCTGAGACTTGGCCTCATTGGGATAGTATCCCACCCCACATCAAGAACGTCATTCTAGGCGATGTGCTAGTAAGTATTTATTTATTTTATTATTAGAAATTCATATATACTATAAATAATTCAAAATAAATTTAATTTGCAGGCGGCTGTCCGTGTAGAGGAGCGGGACATGCAGGTTTTTTTGACACATTGGAATATCAAAATGCGAAAGAATTACCAAGAAACAATTTCCAGGGCGAAGACATCAGGGAAGAAGCCTAAATGGATGGCTGACGATGTTTGGGCTGGATTTCTAGCATATTGGGATACTGAAGCAGCGAAAGTAAGATATAATGAAAATAATCACATTTATGTTGATTGCATTCTTTTATTTAATAATGTATCAAAATTAATAGGAAGTAGCACAAAGGAATAAAGAAAATAGAGCTAAGAATCCTGGTTTACATTGCGGTGGCTCAAAATCATTCCAGCAGCATAGGAGAGAATTGGTATAAATTTGAAATAGTTTTTAGCATATGTTCACGTAAAAATTGAGTGCATATCATTCATTTTTATTTTTAGTAATTTTATTACTGTATATATATTCAGATGGCAAAGTATAGAAGGGAGCCTACGATGGCAGATACTCATGCGGTGGAGCATACTGATGACGAAGGGAACGTGACATATGATCGGGCGGATGACAAGGCTGCGGGCGTAATGGTAAATATACTTATTAATAATTAAAATATTTCATATTCGTTCATATCACATTATATTATTAAATTATATGACTATTGTAGGAGAGATATGATGTAGAGGCAGCTAGAGTGACGCAGTCCAGTGGACGAGATGAGCTTACGGTTGCAGAGTGCGATCGTATTTGGGATGCTATTATTAAGCCGCCTACTCGTAATAGGCGATACGGCTTCGGCAATCAGGAGGTACCTTTTTTAATTTAAGTTTACATTGAAAATGTATTCAATTAACATGCATTCTTTTACCTTCTTTTTATATTAACATGTTAAATTGACATTATAAATATAGAAGCCTCAAATTGACATGTGTATTGATCTTCAAAGTCCATGTATATATTACAAGTCCATTTATAAATGTGAAATTGAACTATTTCGCAGGCTATTGATTTTCAGCGAGGATATGGGAAGTCCGTGGAGCAGGAGACTATAGCTCAGTTGAAGGAGCAACTGGAAGAGATGAACGATTGGAGAAGAAGCCAGCTGGCTCAGGAGAAAGACGAGCGCATTGCACGCTATTATGACGAGCATGGATTGATGCCAGACGAGGACGACGGCGGGGATGCTACAAGCGAAGAAGAAGAAGACGACGAGTAGTTTGTTTGTTCTTGTGCTTGGGTATGTATATACACTTACTTTTTTATTTGCTTTATGTACGTACGATGATATTTGATGACGGTAGTGTGTAGTTTGATGTATTTTGATGTTTTGTGATGATGGGACGATGATATACGGTGATGATATTGTTTTTTGGATGTATGACGATGATATGTTATGGTATTGCGATGAATTTAGTAATGTTTTGGATATATTGATGGATTTGGAACGATATTGATGGATTTGGAATGATATTGATGGATTGGTAGTGGATTGGGTTTGATGTGGAGGCTTGTTGGAAAGGTATTGCTGTGTAGTGCAGAAAAAATGCTCCAGATTTGCGATGACTAGTAACGGGTAGCGACGGAATTTTGGTCATTATTTTGCGACGGCTTGCGACGGAAAGCGTCGGCTAACAACATAGAAGAGCGACGGATAGCGACGGCGTTTTGGACAAAAATGGCCATGGCTTTTGCAACGGCTTCGCGGCAAAAAAAACCACCTGACTTCTGATGATGTCACGTGGCAAGTATCCGTTGCAAGCCGTTGCTAATCGAGCGACGAAGCCGTCGCTTTTTCCGTCACTTTTTCCTCTCGCGACGACATTTATAGCGACGGCTTGCGACGGGTAGCGACGGCCGCCAACGCCTATTTGCCGTCGCTATTCACTGTTCCTTTTGTAGTGTTCACAACGTTTCCAATGCTGATTGATAGGGGTCTGCACTTGGTAAAAAATGATACAGAGCTACTGATTTTTGCAGTTAAATCCAGAATAAACAATTTTTCCGGAGGTGTTGAGTAATCATTAATTGCTTCTTTGAATGATAGGAGCATTGCTATACAACGTGCATTACCACCAGATATATCCCCTGATAGATATTGAAGCTCAACCTGTTACATGTGGATACCATTCAAGCATTATAGCCAATCATCAAAACCTTTGCATTCACACAAATACTTCTGAAACAATTAAAAATGATAGCACTATACAAACATGACCTCGTATACAGAAGGATGCATTGGTTCAAGTTGAAATTTTTTCGGTTCCAGATCTGGTAGCTGTGTCCCATGTACATACTGGGGCAAATGTCTGAACAGTTCAACTCTGTTTCTTGCTTCAAACTGGTTAACTATAGCACGACGCTTCACTTTTTCAACTTATGCTTATCATCATATTGCATACGTGGTGGAGGAACATCTTTCTTTCTGTCTTTTTCAGGCAATCGGTCAATAGCCTTCTTTTCAGAAGTAACAGTCGCTGAAACTTGTGTTGCTTTTTTCCTTTGGGGAGGTTTGACCTGTTTTGAACCCTTCCCTCCTTCACCTGTAGTTATTTCAATTCTAAAAATTCAGTACAGTGTGGTAATTAAAGGAAATCGCTAAATACCCCATCAGTTTACTCCAAACTGTGGATGTATTGCTCGTAGAATTTTATTTACTCATACAACTCATAAATAGAGTCATTTGCATACGGAGAAGTATCATCATATGAGGAAGGATAGGTATAACCCAAAGTAACTGCTAAACTGAAGTATGTATTTGCAAATAATCCTATGTGCCTTCCGACTCTAAGAACATTTTTGGTTGGTTGGGAAGCGCTTTGCAAACAAAAATTATATGTACACTGAATCTCTTTTTACATACATCCATACGAATTTGAGACCAGCACAACTTAATTATCTTCAAAAAATGTGAACATACGAGCATATAAGATCTGGTTCATGAATGAAAGACTGCTAATTGCACCAGGGTGCAGATGAGGAAAAAAAAAATGAAAATGAAAAAAAACAACTTAAATTTCTTCATCAACTATGAAATAGACATGCGTAACTAGCCAAGTAAATTCTCATTTAAAACTGGAACTCCGTTATTATTATTTTCAAATTATGACGTGTTTCAACAGGTTATTTCTAGATGTGAGATGAATCCTAATAAGGAAAAAGAGATGTCCTCAAAAAAAATCTTACTAATGTAGCAAGGAAAAAAGAATGCAACGCCCCCATTTATACAACTCATATATGGAATTCAGAAGGAGATGTTGTTGTTGAGATTGCTTGTGTCTAAATTTGTGTCAACGGTTTTGTGTCTAAATAGACTTTCCCCCCCCCTCTCTCTCTCTCTCTCTATATATATATATATATATATATATATATATATATATATATATATATATGAGCATTCCTATATTATATATATAGGAGCATTCCAGGACACTCATGTATTGTAGCACTCCTACCCGTTCGTGAGCTACACCAATCCAAATCCAACATGAATTTGTAGACGTTCAATACATATACATTATCATCTATACAATTTTTGAGTTTGTTCCGACATTCGTAAAATAATATATTTGATTTTTAAATTTAATGGTTCGGATAAATGTCTGACCGGTGAATAATTGAGCTAAGATTTTGAAAACGTTACGAATGTCGGAATGATCTCAATTTTGTATAGATGATTTTACATATATATATACACATATATATAATTCATATATATATATATATATATATATATATATATATATATATATATATATATATATGCGAGCGTTCAATGACACCCCAAATAGAGCAGCACCCCTCACCCCTAAATGCTCCGGCCTGATTTCCACCACATATCCCGTTTCTCTCTTTCTCCACTCATTCTTTTACCTTCCACTCACTTATTCTAATATAAATGCTTGGTTTATATAGGGGGGCAATTGGGGTGTTTACTATTTGGGGTTCCATTGAACGCTGCTCTCATATATATATATATATATATATATATATATATATATATATATATATATATATATATATATATATATATATATATATATATATATGAATTGAACGTCTACAAATTCTTGTTGGATTTGGATTGGTGTAGCTCACGAACAGGTAGAGGTGCAACCAAATAGGGATGTCTTAGAGTGTGCCTCATGTTTGTGTGTGTGTATACATATATATGTCTATTTACACACAAAACATGGATACAATTGGTGGCACAAGGAATTTCCATCGTTGGATTTCCCCCTAATTTTCTGGAAAGCCTATTTACACACAAAACATGGATACAATTGGCGATACAACGAATTTCCATCATTGGATTGCCCCCGATTTTCACCTTCCATATAAAAACAAAATGATCAAAGAGCTGAGATCTTGTGTATCCCAATTTGTGTCTAAATAGTCGCTTCTACACACACGCACATGCGCGCGCGCGCGCGCGCGCGCACACACACACATATATATATATATATATATATATATATATATATATATATATATATATGTGTGTGTGTGTGTGTGTGTGTGTGTGTGTGTGTGTAGGTGCCAATATATCAAATAAGCAGTAACAACAAATATAAAGTCATATCTCTTTATTTGGTATAATGAGCAATACTCCTAAAGAAACCACAATAACTTGATTATATTGATTTTGCATGGTTTTGGTCTGAAGAACAGTAATTTAACAGGGTACCCTATGCACTGAAATTTGAAAATCTTTGTGTAAATGGCGGTGGATGCTGAATTAAATCTATCTACGTAAATATCTATTTAGGATCTCATGAAATTCACCTTCAGGACACTAGCATGAACCGCATGTACGTGCATCATATAGTTAGAGATATTTGCTTTTATTCAATAAAAAAATTAGTGGACATGTTTTGAAAGTGCAAAAGTTTTTATGTTCAACACTTTTATTTCAAGTTGTTGTGTTGGTAGCGTATTGGTAATAATATTCCATTAATGGGAATCGGAAACAGGATGGTGGTGGAGGTTGCAAACCAATGATGAGATTCCAATGATGGATAGGATTATTTCAGAATTTAAAAAGGACAATGCGTAAATCATATTCAGTGATTCTCTTTATTTATAGTAGGGATATTACATAATATATGAAAACATAACGAGATTATCTCTAGGAAGGAATGAGATGATACATAATATAATTAAGAAGAGAAGAATATAAGGTTCGTTACTGATGAGAATTGTATAGAGATTACTAGCTTCCATTGAAGCCGCTTTTGCAGCACGCTGAGCTTCTTGAATGGCACGCCGTTCAGCTCTTGTTAGCTTCTGTTTTGGATTTGTACTCCCTGCTCCTTCATTTTGCACTTCCTTTTCTGCAAGAAACCGACTATTATATGTATACAATTAGAATCATCCATTGTGCTAACTAATGTAGGGCCTGTGCATGCTTGTCTGATAAAACTTATAGTGGAATACATTGAACATTTATTCGACAACTTAACATATCATAATTTACTTGCATGTTGAAAGGAAATAAAACCTTTATTATTTTGAAATTTCTCAGCAATTCATAAGCTGCTCTTTTCCTATAATTTAGCAAATTCAACATGAACGTATTATGTTCATTACTTTAATGGTTAACAAGAATATAATTTTCGACACGGAATTCAGGAAGCAAATAACATGATATTATATGTTTTATATACAATTTGACCTGAACTTAAGTAGATAGATATGCAATTATCTCACATTTTTAGGAATTAGAAACAAATTTTGTACGTTATAAGACTTTTTTCTCAAAATGAAGTATGCGATTTTATTAACATTTAATTACGCGTTTCTGCATTCCAATCCAGGTTGTAAATATGGAATCTATTAATTAAACAAGAGTAAAGCAGAAAACTTTAAAGCTCTTTTATTACTTTTTGAGATTTCCTCATCTACACTTATTCTCCGTAGATATTAAATATTCTTTTCAATTTGTCTCATCATTGTTACAAATTTGCACTGATAAAAATCATCAATACTGAATAGTTTCTACAATTTTTCAAAAAAAAAAAAAAAAAAAAAAAAAAAAAAAAAAAAAAAAAAACCACCTCTTCTGTTTTATCATATTTTACATTCAAGTCTATATATTTAAGTTAATTAATTAATCCAAAATTTGAACTTCAAAATAAAACTAATTAACTAATAATCATCATATAGGCCAACAAGCTCTTGCAGATGATAATTCAACGTGCTGTATACTACACTTGGACAAAATTGCACACCTCGTATTTCATTCAATCCATATAGCTCAAATTTTCTAAAATTATTATTTTGTTCCCTTACATTGTTCCAATCCAAGTTTACTTGATTTATTTCTTTCCAAAATTAGTACTTCAATTACAAAGAAAATAGACATAAATCTTCTTGTCTAAGTTGTTATTTTATCATAAACAAACATGTACACAATTCTATTTCTGAAATATGTATTACTGCAAACATAGTCAATGTTTTTTCTTTTCAAAATTGGTGAATCAAGGGCATTTTTTGTCATTAATAAAACCTATTTTTGTAAGTAATGATATTAAATTACTTCTGGTGATGACTAATGTAGTTGGTAATATTGAAAAACAGTGAATATTTTCAGTTGATATGTTCGGAGAATACGTTAAATGTTAGTTGTGTATACTCATAATTTACGGTAATTAAAAGACAAATGTATACAGTTTGATTTTTTTTTTATTTTTTATTTTGTATTTTATTGTCTATCTGAAGCAACTGTTAATTTTTTTTTCAACGGTTCTTATTATAAATTAAAATTACTGAGGTATGTATTAACCCGTCTTTTTGCAAGACCGTTGCACACTCAATACGCCGATTACACAATCATCGAGGCGGACAGCTTGGAGAGATGGTCGGATCGCTTGGGGATCGAGTACAAACATATGCATGAAGCTATGAACAACTGGATTTACTTGAATACCACGCTAGAATCGGCTAAGTTTGGAAAGGACTTTGGCTAAGACAGGGGTCAATAGATCCGGAACACTGAACTAAAGACTTTGGCCAAGCTAGGGATCGGTAAAGATCTGAAACACAGAACCAAGAATTTGGCTAAGTTGGGATCGAAAATACTCCGAGACACAGAATTTCAGATTTCAAAATTCACTTAAAACTACATCAACTCAGAAAACGAAGAGCAAACCCAACGACGAAATGTACAGGAGCTAACAAGGACCAGAGGGGGACCCACCCTAAGGGTCGCATGCTCACTGAGTGCAACCCTCGCGATCAGTACCGATCCATCTTTAGGGATTGATACGACCTCTTAAATGTGGGGCGAACTGGATCCCGCCTATGGGACTTGGTCGTCCTGCTTGTGTGGCCCTCCGCACGATTTCAGGCCTATCTGTCTTGTTCTTCAGTTATAAATAAACCTCAAAAGGCTTTGAAAAAAGGATCAGATTTTCTCTTCTCCACGGGGAAGCTCTTCCATTTCTTGAAGACAATACTTTCTTCTCTCTACATTCATACACAATCAACTGCACTTGTAATCAATAATATAAATAAAGGTTACTACAAGTGGACATAGGCGTTTGTCCACCATAAAAATCATGTCTTCTTCACTGCTTTTCCATATTGCTATGTGACTGTGAATTGTCGATTCTCATTTGATCCGGGTGTTAGGCTCGTTTGACCAAAAACTAGCCTAACAGTATGAAACAACGATTTAAAAACCCAATTACAGCTTTTACATTATTAACTAAAAAATTGATTTCAACGTACCTTAATCAACGTTCTTTTAGTTGTTGGACAAATATTTTGAATCACCTAATGGCATTCTTATTTTTGATGTTAAATGCATTAAAACCAAGGTTCAAGAACTCGGATTCGGCCGTTTGAAAATTTGTTAGTTTCGGCGGGTTTCGTAAATTTCGTTAGTTTCGGTTTTGGTCCAGATTTCGGTTTTCACTATTTTGTTTACGAATTTGTTAACGATAAATAACATGAAAATATATTATATAAAGAAATAGAATACAACATACACCATACTAAATTTACTACATCCAATAACTATTTCTTGGAGCTATATATGGATTGTTTTCATAATCTTCTTCATCAATTTCTGTCGCATGATGCGATGGATAATCATACTGCATTTGTCCTGTACCCATGAACGTTGCCAACATGTTATCAAATGAGGAGGATTCATCATTCTGTGTTGTATATGCAGTTTGACTATTTTGATCACTTGACATATCGCTGCTGTATATCTCATTTGCTCCGTGATAGAAATAGCCTCCAGTGTAATCAAAAGTAGAATGCCTGTAATTGGGTGGATCATTTGATGTGCATGGGTTATTAGCATAATCGTAATTTCATGGTTCTTTATATTGGACATTTAGATTACTGTCTCTTCTTTCACGAGTACTCCCCACACCTCTCCGCACATATGGTATAGTTGGTCTCTGTGAACCACCAGCAACACTAGATCCAACACCATAATTACTTGCTAAACCGATATTGTGACCACCAGCATCATCGTTTGAAGAGCCACTGCTATTTTCGGTGCTTTGACTTCTTGTTGTTCGTGCAGGTATTCCATCCACTGCAGCAACAACATTATGCATCATATCAACCATCGCAGGATCGTTGTCAAGCAACCGTGGTTCAACTTGTGTAGTCCACTCTGCTGGATCCACCTCGTGAAATATATGATTTAGATCAATTAAATGATCATTTGTATCACGACGTTTAACATTCTTAACTCTTAATCTCATATTGTAATGTACATTTACCAGCTTTTCAAGATTTTCCATTTTGATTTGATTTCTCAGTTTTGTATGAATCATGGAAAACGTAGTCCAGTTTCTTTCGCAATTTGAGGATGATACCGTCTGACTGAGAATATGCATTGCTAAACGTGTAAGGTGTGGGGCATCCGATTTGCCGATTATTGACCACCACTGTGCAGGAGAACGCATACTTATGGCTTCTATTGCTTTTGAAGAGCCAAATTCGCCGACTTTCATTCTATAAATGTCCACCTGCGTAATGTAATGTAATTGAATAACATATATAATGTAATGTGGGTCTATGTATCTAAAAAGTATGTAATGTAATTTACCTCTTTTCCAATTTTAATTTGTGTCCGCGTATCTGGGACCATTCTTGCAACAACACTATTAAATCCATTTATTACCTCAGTATCATTTACCGCATTACCATAGTGAATGATAGGATTGAGGAAATAACCTATATTTTTGGAAAATGCTAATATTAATGTAATGTTTTGAATTTTGACTTTGTAAAGTAGTAATTTTAAAATACCTGCAGCATGGATTGGTCGATGGAGTTGTCTTTCCCATCTTTTATCGATAATATCCCACCATTTTTCTGATTCACTTACGCCGACATTCTTCCTAATTGACTCCTTTGTGAGATCCATCGCTTCATAAAGATAGCCCATATCCGCTTTGTCATCGCTATCCACCATTCTTAAAACTTTGACTAATGGCTCAAATACGAGAATTATATAAGCAGCGGCCGTCCAAAAAATATCATTATAAATCAGATCAGCAACATTGGTTGCTGTTCTTTTATCCTTAGAACTGAGCCTAGGTATTTTTGATGCCCATTCCCTTGTAGCGATCATTCTTCTTAAATCATTTTTGTGTTTATGAATAGAGTCTAATGCAATGAAATGAGTGGCAAATCTAGTCACTAGCGATCTAATCAATTCTTTGCCGTTTGTCTCTTTTCTCATTATAGAAAGTAACCAACCATGATTGTATATGAATGTCATTATTAATTGACAATTTGAAATGACAGTTTTTACCTCTTCTTCTTTCGAAATATCTTCTAAGATCAGATCAATGCAGTGTGCAGCACATGGTGTCCAATATAAATGTTTTCTTTTCTCCATCAATAGTTGTACCAGCTGCTTTGTAGTTAGCTCCGTTATCTGTCACAACCTGCACTACTCTATTTTCTCCAACAGACTCTACAACTTCATCCATCAATCTGCATATATATTCTCCACTTTGAAATTCATCAGTAGCTTCTACAGATTTAAGAAATATCGTTCCATGAGTGAAGTACACAAGAAAATTTATAATTTTTCGTCGATTCTGAGTATTCCAACCATCACACATCAACGTACAACCATACTCGTCTCAGAAATTATGAAAAGTGTTGATATATGAACGAACTTCATCTAGTTCCATTTCCAAGTATGGATGCGATAATTCATACGTTGTAGGTGGATCTATTCCACGACCACATTCCGCAATAGCATCAACCATAGTTGCATAATAATGACTACTAGCAACATTATGTGGAATATGGTTAAAATAAAAAAACTTAGCAATGGCACGACCTATATGTTTTTTAGCATTTTTAATGCTCTTTATTGCGGATTTAATAGAAGTTTGAGAACTACCTCCTTTTTTTGCATATATGAATCGATCCTTGCAGCAGTACGAGTTTCAAAATCTCTGTCCATCCTTATAGATTTACCACGGACGTTCCGCTCTGTTTGACTAGAACCGACACCTGATTGCCTATGAGATCTTTGCATCTCATGTTCTCTGAATATATTTCTGTTTTCCTGCATTGCACGACGAACATTCCTATCATCTTCGTTCTCATCATCTTCGCTGTCTGAGCCATGTTGTTGAGGTTTACTCATCAGTTCTTCTTGTATGCGTTACTTCTCGAGTTTCCCTTTATTACGATCATTTTTTTTTTCCAACGATATGCGCTCGTACAAGTTTTTTAACATCTTGAGGAACGTTTGTGCATGCCATTACATTGCCTCCTACGCCCGCCAAGTGTTCTTTCAGACGTGTTACACCACCACCGTTGATTTTTTTTGTTGCAGAAAGCGCACTTCGTTTTTCGAACATTACCATCGATTGGGGTACCGTAATTCCAACCGATTTCTGTAGTGTTTGTCGGGTTCTCCATAACTTACCTGTAAATTATGAAAAATATTATCATAAACTTTAGATTACATTTTTTATTCTAAAACTGTGCTATATAAAAAAAAAAAACTGAAAGCATTTATTTCAATTGAAACATATGTGGATTGTGGACGTTGCAAGTAGTCCTTCATATTAAATGAATTGAGAATTCACATGGATTGTGGACGCTGCATCACATGGATTGCCACATCATCATCATAAATGAATTCAATTTCTCACATGATAACGCTGCATCACATGGATTGCCACATCATCCTCTTATTAAATGAATTCAATTTCCTCCGCTTGAAAGAAACCCAAAATCGAACAGCGAAAAAAAAAAGGCCGACGCTTCCATCAGAGAGAGAGAACAAAAAAAAACCGTCGATCGAATCGATTAGATCAATTAGATCGAATCGATTCGATTACAACAGATTCGAAGGATGATTGAATCTCAGCAGAAGAAAAGAGGATACTCACGAAATTAGTTGCTGAAGTACTGCTGAATGATGCGGTTTTGTGTTAAATTGATTGCTGTAAGTTTGAATTCCAAGTTGTATGTTTTATAAGTTTGAATTCCGACTGTCAGTAGCCCCCTCAAACAACGTCTACGCTGTAAGTTCTTTCATTTATTTATTTATATACGATGTACAATATAAAAGAAATGATTTTTAGTGTAAAAGGAATGATTTTTAACATGATAAAGGATTGATTTTTAATATAGGAAGGTAGGATTTTTAATGTGTAAAAGGTCGAATTTTTATTTATTAAAAAGGTTGGATTTTTATCCGAATAAAGATAGGATTTTTATTATGTAAACATCGTTATAATAGTGAAAAGATTATATTTTTATTTTTAAAAATATGATTTTTATATTTTAGAAAGAGTAAAAATTCGATTTTTATATATTGAATAGCAAAGTAAAAAAATTCGATTTTTATATATTGAATAGCAAAGTAAAAATTCGATTTTTATATATTGAATAGCAAAGTAAAAATTCGATTTTTATATATTGAATAGAAAAGTAAAAAAATTCGATTTTTATATATTGAATAGCAAAGTAAAAATTCGATTTTTATATATTGAATAGCGAAGTAAAAATTCGATTTTTACATATGTAGAGAATACGGGCAGAGAAAGTGACAAGAGGCAAGAACGGCGAAGATTCCTACATAAGAAGAGTCGTAGGATCGGATAGCTATCGGTGAGAATTTCTCAATCTTTAATTTAATTTTCTAGTTAAAATATATACTAGGATGCAGACGGTGTTTAGTAGCACCCGACACCCGTTGTCCACAGATCATGGACGGCTTGTATGCTTGGTTGTTTGATTTTGATGTGTAGTTGGTTGTGTGATGTGATGTGAAATGAAATAAAATGTTTATATAGTTAAAAATATTTTATAGTCAAAAATAGAACTTTTAACGTGTATATGAAATGAAATAAAAATAAACAGATCGGACGATTTGTTTATATACACACATTTGACTGATATTGATTGGGACGATAAATTTTACACATCGCCCAACTGCACAAATAAAATCTGTGTTTGATTGTTGGAAACCCCACACGGGTATTGGGATGATATTTGACGTACACTAATCCCAATAATTAGTTATATGTCGATCGATTGATTGGCAGGCTGCTATAAGCATTGAATATTTATATTTGATGCTTATACAGTGTAGAATGCACTTTGGATGATGGTTGATTATTCATCGTAGTCATTGTATACATGTGTTGTAGAAAATCCATATAATTAACATTATATGGTAAATGATTGGGCCTCATTCCAGTTTAGAAAAAGAAATATTTGAAATAGAAATGTTTTAAATGGAATATTTGAAAATATGAATATATGAAGCCGTGTTGATTAGATTTACGCCATTTTGACGTGAATGATATTTATATCGATTTTATTCATTTTATAACGAGTATCGAAAGTGATTTCAAAATTTGAAATTTTGAAAAGAATTGAAATTCGAATTAAATTGAATCAGAATGAATTCAAATTGAAATTGAATAAAAGTGAATTGGAATTGAAATTGAATAGACATGAATTCGAATCGGAATTGAATAGAATTGAATTCGAATTGAAATCGAAAGGAATTGCATTCGAATTAAATTGAAATTGATTTGAAATCAATTTGAAATGAATTTAAAACGAATTTATATTGGAATATTCAATTTTGATTTGAAATTGAATATGAAGTTGAAACCGTTTTGAAAATGAATATAAAACGATTTATAAAGCATGTTTTAAAAGGAAATCAACGAAGTATATATTATATATTATATATATATAATATAATGGCCTGAATAGAACGCGCCGCGCCGCGACAGTTCGCGAATTTCGACCATTGAATTCGAACGGACATTACGGGAGATCCGACCGTCGGATTCTCCTGAAATTAGAACCGTTGGGTTCGTATCGAAAAGAGCTTTCTAACGAATATTAGAAATTAGAAATCTAACAGTTGGATTTGGAATTATGTCCAAATCGAATTTGGAAAAGGTCGCTATAAGTGCAGTTCGATGGTCGTTGATGGAGATCGACTGTTAGGGCCTTGATAAAATTATTAAAAATAGTAATAATTTGTGTATAATCATAAGAAATGATTTAGAAAGAATTAGGATGAAAAACTCCATATTTGAAAAGATAAGAATAGATTTTTATCGAAGTGAACTAGTTTTGAACTAGAATTATAATTCTATTTATTTTTAAATAAATAAATTGAATTTGAAATGGTTTTGAAAATAACCAGAATTTCCAATGATTGCATTGGAATGGATTTGAATCGAAATTGTCTTCGGAATATTTCGATGTTGGATTTCGTGATTATACAGATGTTGTTATGGAAATTTGAAAGATATAGATATATATATCATTATTTCCAATACGATATCTGTTGGTCGTAGAATTTGATATTGAATATAAGCCGATATATTTTCTATTCAGAGCCTTGTATTTAATATCAAATGTGATTTGGGTTTGTCGTGAATGGTGTCTTGACTAACACTGTTTTTAAGCCCAGTTGAGAAAAGATTAAATCTTTTTATTTAGATTTAATGAAGTGTACCAATTAAATAATATTTAATTGGAATTGAATTGTTATTGATTTTTGGGTTTATCGTGAACCGTGTTTTAAATAACACCTTTTCTTTAACCCGATAATTAATGGAATGTAATTTTGGGTTTATCGTGAACCGTGTTTTAAATGACACTGATTCTTTAACCCAGTTAAAGATTAAAACTAAGTGAAGTTTTAATGAATCTTTAATAAGATTGAAAAGATCGAGAATGGAGTATAACCAGTTTTGCTCCAGGTGATAGTTAAATCTTTAATTAGATTTGAACGTGAAATGGTAATTGAATTTACCGATAACACCGTGGTGTTAGATATGAAGTATGACCAGTTTTACTTCATGGGATGAATAGGATGGGATTGGGAAATTAAAACAAATGATTACTTCGGTGTGGTTCGCTAATCCTGACTAGTTTGAATCGATATTCAAAGAAGATTAAAGAATAAATAGAAAGAATTTATCTTTGATAAAATTAATGGGAACCTTTCCCAGAGTAGAAGAATATTTGAATAAACGAACATTCTGAATTGGAACGAGGCGTATGTTGTGGTTGTGTAACACTTATTTAAAGTATACGCGAGTTATTCGGGAAGACCGAGTTTATCCCATTCTGGATAACTAATTCGACGGGGTGTCAAAGATGAAGACGATGGTTGAAGACCGGAGGTCTTCACGTCGTTTGGGTAATTACTGATGATCTTGATTGGGCTGTACACCCAAGAAGATGGAAACAGTTGGTGATCGTCCAAACGTACTTGGAGATCAATGGATATGCGGGATACTAGGTGCCTCCGGTTTCGTTCAGACCCAGAACGAACTTGTAAATGGACTATGTGTCTGACATTGGATTTTAGTCTGTGTGATTGATTTCTATTAAATATATATCTGTTTCGCGGCGTAGAATTTATTCTCTTGCTTAACTCCCTTCTCTGAGACGTACGAGCTCAGGGGTTATACATTGATGGATATCAAACGCATGGAGTGAATTGCCTGTGCGGCATGCCTAAGTGGCAATTGATCGAGGCTTCTGTTGAAAAGAAAAGTCTTGTGGATGATGATCAAAGCAAGGCCTGTGTGGCATTGCTTTGTGTAGCGTTGATTCGCGAGCCTCGCACCCCGGTTGTGAACCAAAAACGGGAGAAGGACCTCAGGGAGGGCATGCGTTTCTTTCTAGCTAGGGTGGTGTCAGTGACCTACCAGCCCTGACATTTATATACTTTTCACCTGTGTGGTTGTTGCTGTTGCGAGGCGCCTCGGTTAGATCGGACGATCCGGGTCCGATGGAGCCATTCGTTGGCTCATTTACGCCCCAAAGGGCGGGGAAACGCAGTGTTCAGGCATTTTAATCCACATCGGTGGACCGGCCCTGACGATCCAAGGGCCCACCCGAGTCTGGGTCCTAAGGCTCGGGCTAGAGAGTCTCGAATCGGTTGAGGACTATCTTTTGCCTCGGTTCATAGATGGGAATCCAATTTCCAAATACGTGACATTTGCGGTTTTATTTGTAGAGCCTAGTATGGCGACATAGTGGGATGGGGCGCTTATGCCGTCTATGATTGATACTTATGATTTGAAGTTGTTTTATACACTATGCACTTATAATAATATCAAATAATCTGTTTTAAACGTATCAAGCATTCTTTGGCTATTATTAGGTAAAAACCCTATCCTCCGGCTTGTGTTGCATTGTGTGATGGGAACTGGGTCTTATAATAGCTTCATTGTTCTTTATTTAGCATTGCGCTGTTGTTTCATGCACTGGTATTCTTGGGAGGAAACCCGTTCCGTGTCATGCGGCGTGGTCCCTTGATTTACCTAACTTTAAAATAAAGATTTATAACTATTTTTAGTTCTCACACCAGTCCCATGATTGACCTGGAGTTTATTATTTTAACCTAAACTCTGGGTGCCCTCATTTTCGACACGGGCAGCTAGTAGTTTTGGTTTTGCAGATTTATATTCACAGGATCCTGGTTTACAGCTGGAATGATATCCGGAAAGCTTTGTATCCGTATATCTACTTCTAGTTGTGTATTGTATTATTTTCCGCTGCTATGTAATGTATTGTAATCTCTGATATTTCTGTGTAATATTCATTTATACTCTGTATATTCTTGTAATCTGATGGATTGTTGTAATATACAATGAAATGTTCTTCCGTCTGCGTTCTATTGTGGTTTGTTCTCGAACTATCCGCTCTTTCCTTTATGGGGAAGTTACGGGTTTTCACAGTTGGTATCAGAGCTTTGGTTTACAAAGCTCAGAGAACAAGGCACATTAGAACCATACGAAAGAATTCATCAGATATTGGATTAGTAATATCCAATGAGAACGACTCGTTAGAGATGGGATCAGTAGTATCCTAGAACGAGTGTGAAGGGTATATTTTTAAAATGAAACGAATTTTGTTTTGAAAATTTAAAATCAATTATTCGTATTTGATTATTTATTTCATACTTATTAGGACAGTCCAATATATAAAGATTTTGCGTAGGCGCCTAGCTAGCGTCTAGTCGAAGTTTTAATATACTGGATAGATATAGAATCACACTCTAGTCGCCCGGAGATGATTCTGATCATAGTTCGAACATCATCAGAATTGGTATTCGAGTTTCGAAGGTGTGATATCTATATATTTCCTATTGACTGGTGTGAGAACCAAAATTAGATAGGGCTTATTGTTGTGATTTTGCATCAAAAATCTGATTTTTAGACTATATATCAAAGTCATAAATTTGAAATGATAATCAACTAATTGATCGATATTTGTGTTGTTTGTTTATTTGTTTGATAATTTTGAACCATATAGCCAATTTGAACCAACTAGTGAATTATATTGAAATTTGGTCGCATTTGCTTGCATAAACTTGTACTTACATTGAACAGGTCATAGCAAGGAGGCTAGAGCAGAAGAATAAAATTTGTTTGCCCGACAAATAGGTACATGTTTACTATAATTTACTGTTTTGTTTGGGTGATGATGATTTTATGAGCCGATTGGCTAGCCGCTTGGCTTTTTCTTTTTGAGATCAGAAGGCTTGTATGGCAATTTCGGGATTTTCCCGTGCTCCCGGTGCAGGGGAGGTTATGGCGAAATTTTTCGAAAATTTAGGGTGTTAGCCAAATTTTTGAAAAATTTGAAAAGTTCTTAGAAACTGAAAAGTTGAAGAACTTAAGCCGTGGTCAAAATAATGAAAGTTGGGTTGGTTTGTGAAACAACTTTCAGCTTTGTTCCTTTTCGGGGACGAAAAGTTTTAAGTGGGGGAGATTGTAATAACCCGAAAATCTGGGCCAGTTTGAAAATTTTATTTTGGCAATTTTAGCGAATTTTGAATATTTAAAATAGATTATTTTAAAAAATATGAACAAAGAAATTTATTTTGAATATAATTCGAATGTATATATTCGTTTGAATCGACGTTAGAATATAAATATTTATTTATATTTGTGAAAGGAATTGAAAATGGCGCGGTAGCTCGATAATTCGATTTCAAACTTCAAATGAATGTACCGGGTGCAAAATAAACCGGATTTTAGTGAAACCAAAAATAATGGAATCTAATTGTGAATATCTTTCCAACGAATCCGAAAAATCAAAATTTCATAGCGGGGATCAAAAGATGTCCAGTTGAAAATTCTGAATAGTCGCTATGAAATTCAGGCCCTTAAAAATAGTCATTTTGCAAACGATCTCGGATTTCGACGAAACCACTTTTGTTGGGTCCGTGATGTCAAATTATTGCTAGGTTTAAAATTTCATAATTTTTCGAATCAATATGTGAGCGTGGCAAAGGAAAACGCGTTTGACCAGTTTCAGTTGATTTTAATCGACTGGAAAATGGTCATTTTTCAAACGTTCTTAGAATTCGACGGAACTAGTTTTGTTAGGACCCTATCGTCAATACGAAGCTAGAAAATATTTTTCTGTAATTTTTAGAGACGGTATATGGCCTCGGTAATTTGAAATTTATGTTTAAATTGAATATACAAAGAATTATACTTTGATTTAAATGAAAACTGATTGTAACAGCCGAATCAGCTTATGATACATACCCCATTGTGTTCGGAATGGGGATGATTAGCTATGGATGACAGACGGTGGGCCTCGTTTCGTATTCGAAATAAAAAGTTACTTATTGGTGGAAAATAAAATAAAATATATAAAATCCTCTCCACTCCTTTTCTCTCTCCTCCTTTTTACCTTTACCCCCCCCTTCTCGTTCATTTCTGAATTAAAAAAAAGAAAAAAAAACAAATTTACAATCGCCCCCCTGTTCGTCAGCCCACCGCCGCGCCTCGTCGGCGACGCCCTCCCTGCCGCGCCGCCTTCCCACCGACCTCTCCCCCTCTACCTCGCGCTACGCGCCACGCCCTCCTCTGAATCGAACCACACCCCAAATCGACGACGCAACCCCCCACTCCGACCACTCAAGGCCAGCGCACCTCCCCCATTGCCCACTCAGCTCCGACGAAACCCCACCTCGTCTTAAACCTCCTCCTCCACTCAGAAACCACGCCTACAGCTCCGAACCCGAAGCAAACCCGCTGCCATCGCGCCTGTGGAACCCTCCGCCAACTCCTATGGATCACCGGCACCTCGCTATACATTCCGACCGTCAGTAGCCCCCTCAAACAACGTCTACGCTGTAAGTTCTTTCATTTATTTATTTATATACGAAGTACAATATAAAAGAAATGATTTTTAGTGTAAAAGGAATGATTTTTAACATGATAAAGGATTGATTTTTAATATAGGAAGGTAGGAATTTTAATGTGTAAAAGGTCGATTTTTTATTTATTAAAAAGGTTGGATTTTTATCCGAATAAAGATAGGATTTTTATTATGTAAACATCGTTATAATAGTGAAAAGATTATATTTTTATTTTTAAAAATATGATTTTTGTATTTTAGAAAGAGTAAAAATTCGATTTTTATATATTGAATAGCAAAGTAAAAAAATTCGATTTTTATATATTGAATAGCAAAGTAAAAAAAATTCGATTTTTATATATTGAATAGCAAAGTAAAAATTCGATTTTTATATATTGAATAGCAAAGTAAAAATTCGATTTTTATATATTGAATAACAAAGTAAAAAAATTCGATTTTTATATATTGAATAGCAAAGTAAAAAATTTGATTTTTATATTTGAATAGCGAAGTAAAAATTCGATTTTTACATATGTAGAGAATACGGGCAGAGAAAGTGACAGGAGGCAAGAACGGCGAAGATTCCTACATAAGAAGAGTCGTGGGATCGGAAAGCTATCGGTGAGAATTTCTCACTCTTTAATTTAATTTTCTAGCTAAAATATATACTAGGATGCAGACAGTGTTTAGTAGCACCCGACACTCGTCGTCCACAGACCATGGACGGCTTGTATGCTTGGTTGTTTGATTTTGATGTGTAGTTGATTGTGTGATGTGAAACGAAATAAAATATTTATATAGTTAAAAATATTTTATAGTTTAAAATAGAATTTTTAACGTGTACATGAAATGAAATAAAAATAAACAGATCGGATATATACACACATTTGACTGATATTGATTGGGACGATAAATTTTACACATCGCCCAACTGCACAAATAAAATCTGTGTTTGATTGTTGGAAACCCCACATGGGTATTGGGATGATATTTGACGTACACTAATCCCAATAATTAGTTGTATGTCGATCGATTGATTGGAAGGCTGCTATAAGCGTTGAATATTTATATTTGATGCTTATACAGTGTAGAATGCACTTTGGATGATGGTTGATTATTCATCGTAGTCATTGTATACATGTGTTGTAGAAAATCCATATAATTAACATTATATGGTAAGTGATTGGGCCTTATTCCAGTTTAGAAAAAGAAATATTTGAAATAGAAATATTTTAAATGGAATATTTGAAAATATGAATATATGAAGCCGTGTTGATTAGATTGACGCCATTTTTACGTGAATGATATTTATATCGATTTTATTCATTTTATAACGAATATCGAAAGTGATTTCAAAATTTGAAATTTTGTAAAGAATTGAAATTCGAATTAAATTGAATCGGAATGAATTCAAATTGAAATTGAATAAAAGTGAATTGGAATTGAAATTGAATAGAAATGAATTCGAATTGAAATTGAATAGAATTGAATTCGAATTGAAATCGAAAGGAATTGCATTCGAATTAAATTGAAATTGAATTGAAATCAATTTAAAATGAATTTAAAACGAATTTATATTGGAATATTCAATTTTGATTTGAAATTGAATATGAAGTTGAAACCGTTTTGAAAATGAATTTAAAACGATTTATAAAGCACGTTTTAAAAGGAAATCGACGAAGTATATATTATATATATTATATATATATATAATATATAATGGCCTGAATAGAACGCGTCGCGCCGCGGCAGTTCGTGAATTTTGACCACTGACTTCGAACAGACATTACGGGAGATCCGACCGTCGGATTCTCCTGAAACCAGAACCGTTGGGTTCGTATCGAAAAGTGATTTCTAACGAATATTAGAAATTAGAAATCTAACGGTTGGATTTGGAATTATGTCCAAATCAAATTTGGAAAAGGTCGCTATAAGTGCAGTTCGATGGGCGTTGATGGAAATCGACTATACGGGCCTTGATAAAATTATTAAAAATAGTAATAATTTGTGTAAAATCATAAGAAATGATTTAGAAAGAATTGGGATGAAAAACTCCATATTTGAAAAGATAAGAATAGATTTTTATCGAAATGAACTGGTTTTGAACTAGAATTATAATTCTATTTATTTTTAAATAAATAAATTGAATTTGAAATAGTTTTGAAAATAACCAGAATTTCCAATGATTGCATTGGAATGGATTTGAATCGAAATTGTCTTCGGAATATTTCGATGTTGGATTTCTTGATTATACAGATGTTGTTATGGAAATTTGAAAGATATAGATATATATATATCATTATTTCCAATACGATATCTGTTGGTCGTAGAATTTGATATTGAATATAAGCCGATATATTTTCTATTCAGAGCCTTGTATTTAATATCAAATGTGATTTGGGTTTGTCGTGAATGGTGTCTTGACTAACAATATTTTTAAGCCCAGTTGAGAAAAGATTAAATCTTTTTATTTAGATTTAATGAAGTGTACCAATTAAATAATATTTAATTGGAATTGAATTGGTATTGATTTTTGGGTTTTTCGTGAACCGTGTTTTAAATAACACTTGTTCTTTAACCCGATAATTAATGGAATGTGATTTTGGGTTTATCGTGAACCGTGTTTTAAATGACACTGATTCTTTAACCCAGTTAAAGATTAAAACTAAGTGAAGTTTTAATGAATCTTTAATTAGATTGAAAAGATCGAGAATGGAGTATAACCAGTTTTGCTCCAGGCGATAGTTAAATCTTTAATTAGATTTGAACGTGAAATGGTAATTGAATTTACCGATAACACCGTGGTGTTAGATATGAAGTATGACCAGTTTTACTTCATGGGATGAATAGGATGGGATTGGGAAATTAAAACAAATGATTACTTCGGTGTGGTTCGCTAATCCCGACTAGTTTAAATCGATATTCAAAGAAGATTAAAGAATAAATTTAAAGAATTTATCTTTGATAAAATTAATGGGAACCTTTCCCAGAGTAGAAGAATATTTGAATAAATGAATATTCTGAATTGGAATGAGGCGTATGTTGTGGTTGTGTAACACTTATTTAAAGTATACGCGAGTTATTCGGGAAGACCGGGTTTATCCCATTCTGGATAACTAATTCGACGTGGTGTCAAAGATGAAGACGGTGGTTGAAGACCGGAGGTCTTCACGTCTTTTGGGTAATTACTGAGAAACAGTTGGTGATCGTCCAGACGTACTTGGAGATCGATGGATATGCGGGGTACTAGGTGCCTCCGGTTTCGTTCAGACCCAGAACGAACTTGTAAATGGACTATGTGTCTGACATTGGATTTTAGTCCGTGTGATTGATTTCTATTAAATATATATCTTTTTGGCGGCAGAGAATTTATTCTCTTGCTTAACGCCCTTCTCTGAGACGTACGAGCTCAGGGGTTATACATTGATGGATATCAAACGCATGGAGTGAATTGCCTGTGCGGCATGCCTAAGTGGCAATTGATCGAGGCTTCTATCGAAAAGCAAAGTCTTGTGGATGATGATCAAAGCAAGGCATGTGTGGCATAGCTTTGTATAGCGTTGATTCACGAGCCTCACACCCCGGTTGTGAACCAAAAACGGGAGAAGGACCTCAGGGAGGGCATGCGTTTCTTTCTAGCTAGGGTGATGTCAGTGACCTACCAGCCTTGACATTTATATACTTTTCACCTGTGTGGTTGTTGCTGTTGCGAGGCGCCTCGGTTAGATCGGACGATCCGGGTCCGATGGAGCCATTCGTTGGCTCATTTGCGCCCCAAAGGGCGGGGAAACGCAGTGTTCAGGCATTTTAATCCACATCGATGGACCGGCCCTGACGATCCAAGGGCCCACCCGAGTCTGGGTCCTGAGGCTCGGGCTAGAGAGTCTCGAATCGGTTGAGGACTATCTTTTGCCTCGGTTCATAGATGGGAATCCAATTTCCAAATACGTGACATTTGCGGTTTTATTTGTAGAGTCTAGTATGGCGACATAGTGGGATGGGGCGCTTATGCCGTCTATGATTGATACTTATGATTTGAGGTTGTTTTATACACTATGCACTTATAATAATATCAAATAATCTGTTTTAAACGTATCAAGCATTCTTTGGCTATTATAAGGTAAAAACCCTATCCTCCGGCTTGCGTTGCATTGTGTGATGGGAACTGGGTCTTATAATAGCTTCATTGTTCTTTATTTAGCATTGCGTTGTTGTTTCATGCACTGGTATTCTTGGGAGGAAACCCGTTCCGTGTCATGCGGCGTGGTCCCTTGATTTACCTAACTTTAAAATAAAGATTTATAACTGTTTTTAGTTCTCACACCAGTCTCATGAGTGACCTGGAGTTTATTGTTTTAACCTAAACTCTGGGTGCCCTCATTTTCGACACGGGCAGCTAGTAGTTTTGGTTTTTGAAGATTTATATTCACAGGATACTGGTTTACAGCTGGAATGATATCCGGAAAGCTTTGTATCCGTATATATACTTCTAGTTGTGTATTGTATTATTTTCCGCTGCTATGTAATGTATTGTAATCTCTGATATTTCTGTGTAATATTCATTTATACTCTGTATATTCTTGTAATCTGATGGATTGTTGTAATATATAATGAAATGTTCTTCCGTATGCGTTCTGTTGTGGTTTGTTCTCGAACTATCCGCTCTTTCCTTTACGGGGAAGTTACGAGTTTTCACAGTAGTGGTTAGGGTATACCCGTATGTATGCCCTAAGTCTACCAATTTATAGTAGGAGGGTAGTGGGTACGACTAGTTGAGATAGGAGCAGGCGGCACCTATAACAACAGCTAGGAATAAACGAAACTACCACCATCGTTATCATTAGCGGAAGGGATCATCCCATCTTGATTTGACTAGTAATAGTGCAGAGTAGTTAGTAGTGAAGCATGCATACACCTTACCTTATTTGTCTTGTCATACCTGTCATCTGTACCGTGAATCCTCTTATCCACTTTGTATGCCTGTCATGTTTACCTTTATTTATTTACAGGCTAAAAGTTACTGGACTCACCAGACGTATGTCTGACCTAGTTTGTTTCGCCTCTTTTCTTCCGTTTCCCCCCAGTTTCTCATGGAGGAAACACCCAGGTTTAGTCAGGATTTGGATATCATCTTCTAGGAGCTACTTCTGAAGTATGGCTCGAGTCTCTGTCTCTTATATGGCTTGCTCTTTAATATGGGGAATGATGTTTTTCTTTTAAATACCTATGTACTCTGATGATGTAAGACAGAAGTGTTTTAATGGTTTTATGACTCATGGTATTATGTAACAAAGTATTTTGGTGATTTAATAAAGTTGTTTATTTTCCGCTCCAAAAATTTTATATCTTTCTTGTGATATTTTGTGTCTGTTTACCAAAAACGCTCCACTGAAGTTAAGGCATTCCCTTTTTGAGTGACCTTAATGGAGGTGGGGTGTTACACAACCACTAGCAAACACTTGCATCCACTTGTATCCGTCAAACATAACATGTCCCAAACACATGTTTACATCCATGGGTTTCCAACCTAAAGGTCGAAGATTCGATCGATAGGATATACTCAAAGCATAAATAAAAGATTTAGAAAGGAAGTTAAGAACATACCCTCGAAAAGAAAAGGGTACGAAGCACGAATCTTATCTTCGGTCTCCCAAGTTGCATCCTCTGGGTTATCTCCCCATTGAACTTTCATCAACTTGACTTCTCGGTTGCGTAGCTTCTTAACTTCTGATACAAGAATACGGGTAGGAACTCTTCTAACTGTCGCCTCTCGTTCCACCTTTGCTTCTTCCAATATACTCGGCTCAACTACTTCTGCGATACTATGCAAGCATTTCCGCAAATGAGAAATGTGGAAAACATCATGAACACCGGGTAGTCTCTTGGGTAGTTTTACTCTATAGGTCATTTGGCCAATCCTTTCTATTATGGGAAATGGCCCTATGAATCTTGGCACCAATTTTCCTATAGATCCAAAATGAACCACATTCCTCAAAGGTGGCACCTTGATGAAAACCATGTCTCCTACCTCAAACTCAATGTCAGTCCTTCCCTTGTCTGCATATGACTTCTGTCTATCCTGAGCCATCTTCATTCGTCGTCTAATGAGATCAACCTTCTTGAACGTTTCTCTAACCATATCTGGTCCAAGCAGTAGCCTTTTTGTAGATTCCCACCAACAAGTTGGTGATCTACAGGGTCATCTGTACAACGATTCGAAGGGTGCCATGCCAATGTTAGCTTGATAATTGTTGTTATAGGCGAACTCTACTAAAGAAAGATGCTCTTCCCAAGTCCCTCCGAAGTCTAGGATACACAACCTTAAAAGATCCTCAAGAACTCTGTTCACCCTTTCCGTCTGTCCATCGGTCTGAGGGCAATAAGCGATGCTCAAACACAACTGTGTATCTAATGCTTTTTGCAAGCTCTTCCAAAATTCACTGGTGAAAATAGGGTCACGATCACTTACGATGTTGGAAGGTACTCCATGAAGACAGACTATCTCACGCACGTAAACTGCCACTAACCAAGTTGTCGTCCTCTTACTCTTAACTGGAATGAAATGAGCGCTCTTAGTAAGTCTGTCTACGACAACCCAAATACTGGTGTTTCCTGTAACGACCTGCTTTTTTGCTCGGTTCTCGTTGGTAATTAAATTAACTTAAACCGTTCATAAAGACAGATTGTAATGGGTACTAACATATTTGCACAAAAATATCAGAAATTTTCGTTTCATTACAAAATATTACACCAGAGTTACCAGGAACATCAACGTACAACATAAGCTCAGCGGAAATAAACTCTTCAGCGGACTAAGAAAATCCAAAAAAAAAACTCTAGCTCCAAATCTGATCCAACTCTTGAAAGTTAAACCTAAAAACTAAACTACTGGCTGCCCCTGCAAAATTATGGGCACCCAGAGTTTAGGTGTGGGAACAATAAACTCCAGGTCAGTCATGTCACTGGTGTGAGAACTAAAAAAGAGTTGTTTTTAGGATTTATTTTAAAGTTAGGTAATTCACCGGACCACGCCGCTATGCGGAACGGGTTAAGTCCATGTGAATTCTCGTGCATAGAAATTCGCTATGACTTTTGAAAAATGAAACTACCATAAGGTCTCGCGGCACACACACAATGCAAACACACACATGGGCGTGGTTTCTCCTTATGATAGTAAAATATGCTTGATACATGAAAATTCTCTTTCAATTCTATAATATAGTGTGAAAACCATTTTATCAAATAAATGTATTAATCCTAGCCAACAATTTTGTAAACACCATTATAATCTATCCAAATAAAATAAAATAGAAATCATTCTTAAAAATAAATTATCCTTTACCAAATTCACATTTTACAAATCAACATTGTCAAAATCAGAAAATATCATTACTTAAAATAAAATCTTATAATATAACTTTTAAAATAAATTCTCTTATACAAAATCATATTTATAAAATAAACAAGATACTTATTCCATATTAAAATCTATATTTAAACCTTATTAAAACCAATTTATATTCATAAAAACTAAATTATATAATAAAAATTCAAATTAAACTTGTTTAAAATTTTTGGAATATTACATGCCTTTCTTTGATTTAGGCAAACCATCTATAAAATCCATAGATGCTCCCCCCACTTCCACTGTGGAACCTCCAAAGGATGAAGTAAACCACCGGGCTTCTTTTGCTCATCTTTGACTTGCTGGCAAATCAAACATTGAGAAACAAACTCCACCACATATTTCTTCATCCTAGCCCAAAAGAGAACCCTCTTCATATCTCTATCCATCTTATCACCGCTGGATAAATAGTCATCTTAGAATGATGGGCTTTCTCTAGGATTGCTTATAACAAACTCTCAGTTTGGGGAATACAAAGCCTCCCATCTCTTCGCAACCACCCTTTATCGTCTGTGGAATATCTATTGAGATGAGTAGAAGTCTCCCCTTTACTGAGCCTGTCCAAGATGTCTGAAATTTGTGGATCCTCTCGCTGCGAAGTTCCTATCTGATCCATAAGAGTAGGTCGTATCTCGAGCAATGCAAACAAACCAGGCAAAAACTCGGTGGAGAGTCTAAAATCAAAAGTCAATATGAACTCCAAGCTTTTCCTTTCTACAAATAGAGGACTTAAGGCCATCCTCTGCCTACTGATCAGTGCATCTGCCACTACATTACCCTTGCCAGGGGTATAAGCAATCTCAAAATCATAAGAAGTTAGAAACTCCATCCACCTTTGTTGCCTTAAATTAAGATCCTTCTACGAGAACAAGTACTTGAGAGATTTATGATCGGTGTACAACTCGAACTTCTCTCCAAGCAAATAATGACGCCATGTCTTAAGCGCGAATACTATGGCAGCTAGCTCTAAGTCATGGGTATGGTAGTTCTTCCCATGAACTCTTAGTTGTCTACCCCCATAACATACTACTTTTCTCTCTTGCATCAGAACCGCACCAAGCTCTGTACCACATGCATCAGTAAATACTGTAAAAAATTTGCTTCCATCAGGTAAGGTCAAGACTGGGGCTGTTGTCAGAGCCCTCTTTAATCGTTGGAAAACAATAGCACAATCCATATCCCATGAAAACGTCAGATTCTTCTTCGTCATCCTGGTGAGTAGGGCTGATATCTTTGCGAAGTCCATAATGAACTTCATATAATAGCCTGCCAATCCAAGAAAGCTTCTCACCTTCGTTGCATTCTTTGGAATTTTCCAATCTTGAACTGCAACTGCGGGATCTACTGCTATCCCATCTTTAGAAAACACATGCCCTAGAATTCTCACTTCTTTTCTCCAAAAATGACATTTGGAGAACTTTTCCTTAAGCTGATGCATAAGCAGAGCTTTCAAGACTTCTCTCAAATGTTGGGCATGCTCTTCCTCGCTCCTAGAGAAGATCAAGATATCATCAACAAAGACCACGACGAACTTATTTAGAAAATCCCTATTCATCTGATCAACAAAATAGCCGGGTGCATTCGTCAACCCAAAAGGCATAACGAGCCATTCAAAGAAACCATCTAGAGTTCTAAAAGCGGTCTTGTCTATACTGTCCTCGGCCACCCTCAACTGATGAAACCCCATGGCCAAGTCTAATTGAGAGAATACTGATGCACCAACAAGCTGGTCAAACAGATCATCTACCCTTGGGAGTGGGTGCTTGTTCTTCTTTGTAAATTTATTAAACTCCCTATAATTCACACATAAGCGAAGCGAACCATCCGCCTTAGTTGCGAATACCACCGGATCACCCCATTCGGATATGTTTCGCCTAATAAACCCTTTCTCAAGTAGCTCCCCTACTTGTTTACTAAGCTCCCTCCTTTCTCTTGGAGCGATATGACACACATGCAATGCAACTGGCTTTGCATTAACTACTAAGTATATGCGAAAATCAATCTCACGCCTTGGAGGTAAGCCCCGAACCTTCTCAAATACATCAGAATATTCACGGATTTTGGATCAGATCCCAGATCATCGATAGATGCATCAAGTGACTCTAGGAAATTAAGCATGACAGACCCCCTTCGGTCACAAGAAATCTCGAGGGTCCTCCCATGGCAAGTCAAAAGTCTAACGACCCTCCTCTCACAATCCAGAATGTCACCATACATGGCTAGCCAATCCATCCCTAGAATCAAAACATAGCCCATAAAACCAAGCACATATGCATCGCACTCAAACTCAATGCCTAACATAGATATTCTCAAACCCCGACAAATCATGGACGAATGAGCCGAACTACCAATGGGGTTTGAGACAATAATGGGATCCACTACCATACTGGTATTAAGGTGCAAAGACTCAACTACGGAATCAGATATAAATGAATGTGAAGCACCAGAATCAAAAAAAATTAATAGGATGATTGGGAAGAGAAATCAAACCTTCCACGGAAATTTTCCTACCTCAATCTAGAGCACTGACCACGAGAGCATGCACTTGCCCTCCAGAAGCTCCTGCCATTTGACCTTGTCCTTGATTCTTCGGGCACTGCTTAGAAAAGTGTCTGACCTCTCCACAACTGAAGCAAGCACTCTTCCTTCTTTTGAATTCCTTGACCAAATGACCCTCACATCCACAATTGTGACACTTCCTCTGTGATAACCCCAAACTTCCACGGGATGAAAGTAAGGAATAATCATTTGGAATACAACATAAATATAACAATACAGATCACAGATACAACATAGCATAGGAAAACTATAAATAACAACATCATAGCAGCGGAATATGAATGTCATCAAACACAGAATCCCACAGTCACAGAGTTTTAAATTATTACATCAAGTTTCCAGCAAAAGGAAATAAATTCCAACTTCAAAATAGAACAACTGGAAATAAAATAAGTCTGTATGTCTGAAGATAAATGTAAACAAAAAATAAATGATAGATAGTCTTCGTGGTCCAACATAAGCACCTCCAAATAAGCAACAACAAGAAAGCTCCAAAGACATCAACTCCAAAGAAAGCTAGACCTGTTACTTGGCTGCCCATGTGGAAAAGAGGGCACCCGAGTTTGCAAAGGTGAAAACAAACTACGAGTTAGTCATGGGACTAGTGTGAGAATTCTTAACTAATTTTAACTACTAGTAATAAGGCAAATCCAAAGACCACGCCGCTAACGCGGAACGGGTTTATTTCAATGGATTGTCGTGCATAATTTAAAGTGACATAACAAACAATAAGTAATTCATGCAACAACGCTATGCTTTTGAGAAAAATGGAATCACCATAAGACCTAAGTCACATCGCACAATGCAACGCAAATCAGAAGACAGGGTTTTACCTTATGGTGATTAAACATGTTAAATACGGTAAATACGAATCTAATATTATCATTAGTGTATATAAAAACATTTCAAAATAAATGTATGAATCCTAGGAAACATAGTACCCCATACTACTATGCCTCCATACTAGTAATACAATCAAATTCGTAGGGTCGTATTTGGAATTTGGTTTCCATCATGAGTCAAGGGTAGGGAGGAGCTCCTTACCGATTCGAGACACTCTAGCTAATGTCTCAGGATCCCCCGCAGAGAAACCTTGTAAAGCTGCACGGCCGGTCCACACTTGCGGTTTGTGGATTGGCAATTCCTGAACACACGTTTCCCGATCCTATAGGACCTAACATCCGAGGCGCCTCATTCCATCATCCACATAAGTAAAATATCAGCCAGTTTAAGCACTGACACTACTTCTAGCTAGAAAGAAACGTGCTGCTCTCCCTGCGTTCCCTTCTCCCGTTTTAGACTCCACCGGGTTGTGAGGCTCGTGAAGTTACGTAATATACAAAGCTATGCCTATTCAAGCTGTGCTTTGATTGTCACCACAAGGTTCTGCTTTTCAACAAGAAACCCTGATCGTTGCATCTTAGTATGCCACACTGTCACTCCATGTCACACCACCAAGCCTTTGCCGAAACATATGAAAGGGTGTTAAGCAAGAGAATAAATTCTCCGCCACTAAACATTCATACATTCGACAGAAAATTAATAACATGATATTTAACGGAGTACGATGTTAGACACACAATCCATTTATTAGCTTATGCTCTGGGTCTGAGCGAAAACCAAACCCGTGAAATCAACATGTTCGTTTGGGCAATGACCATGACCCTTGATTTGGGAGCAAGTCAAATCAGGGCCTTAATCGTTGTCCTCTCGATGGGAGATTCACGGTCTTCATATGTCGTCTTCATACTTCGATTTTTAACGTCGTTTGATTATTTGGAATGAGAGTGACTCGGCTTTCCAAACAATCCTCGTATATATATATATATATATATGTTGGAAATCCTTCTTATTCGTTAATATTATTTTATAATGATTACTTCCTATTTTAATTATTTAAAATAATTAAATTTTATATAACGACGCCTTGAGTCTAAGGGCGACTATGGCGTCGCTTTCTACCAATTTTGATTTTCACATTTCTCGGAATCTAACCGTTGGTTCTTGACGTAATATATATCGTTGGAAAGATTTTTCCAAGACGGTTATAACGGTTTTAGTTTCAAGAAAATCCGACAGTCGGATCTCCTTGTATAGTCGTTTAGATGTACGATTTCAGAACGTAAACTACCGCGCTCGATTCGTTTAATTTTAATTATATTTTTACATAAACATGTAAATATAAACATTTAACCTATTTGTTTACATAGAAATGTAAATTACGAAGCCCACTTCCATTCTTTCATTCCTCCATCCTTTTATTTACATGAGAAATGTAAATTATAATTCAATGATGAATTCTTTTTTTTTAAATGTAAATATAATTCCCCTTTTTAATTACATTATAAGTATAATTAACATTATAATGTAAACTTCCTATCTTTCAATTGCGTTGTAAGATTTTCTTTTTAAATTACACTGTAAATGAAATTAACATTATATTGAAAGATTTTAACCTTTTTAAATTACACTAAAAATGTAATTTTCATAACCGTGCCAATCTTTATCTTTGAAATTATATTGAAAAGATAAATTTGATTTAATGTCCAACTCTTCTTCCTAATTACATCAAAATGTAATTTTCTATGCGATGCAAATTTCACGTCTTCTAATACAATAAACATGTAGTTTTTATCTACAATGTAAATTCTAATCTTTAACTACATGATAAAAATGTAATTTTATTTTCAATGCTAGTTCCCAACTTCTAACTACATATATAGAAATGTAATCTTTATAACACCGCAAATTCTTTTCTTCTAATTGCATATAAAAATGTAATTTTTAATTTGCACTGTAAATTCTATTTCTAATTACATATAAAGATGTAATTTTTTAATTTTAATGTGAATCCTACTTCTAATTACATTACAAAAATGTAATTTTTAATTTGTAATGTAAATTCTACTTCTAATTACATTACAAAAATGTAATTTTTAATTTGCAATGTAAATTCTACTTTTAATTACATAACGAAAATGTAATTTTTAATTTACATTGTAAATCTCATCCTACGTTACATATAAAAATGTAATTTTTATCATACGATGGAAATTCATGTTTTACTTACATACAAAAATGTAAATTTTAATTCATCGCAAAATCCTACCTTTTGTTTACATATAAAAATGTAAACTTTAATTTATCGCAAAATCCTACCTTTTGTTTACATATAAAAATGTAAATTTTAATTCATCGCAAAATCCTACCTTTTGTTTACATATAAAAATGTAAATTTTAATTCATCGCAAAATCCTACCTTTTGTTTACATATAAAAATGTAAATTTTAATTCATCGCAAAATCCTACCTTTTGTTTACATATAAAAATGTAAATTTTAATTTATCGCAAAATCCTACCTTTTGTTTACATATAAAAATGTAAATTTTAATTCATCGCAAAATCCTACCTTTTGTTTACATATAAAAATGTAAATTTTAATTTATCGCAAAATCCTACCTTTTTATTTACATGTAAAAATGTAAATTTTAATACAATGCAAATTTCTACTTTTTATTTACATATAAAAATGTAATTTTTATTACAATGCAAAATCATACTGGTGAAAAATTCCATCTTTATAAATTACATTAAAAATGTAATTTTAGTTACACTGTCCAAATCTGCTTTTTTATATATTAAAATATGTAATTTTATTTACATTGTGAATTCCTCTTCTCTAATTACATATAAAAAGGTAATTTTTAATCACAATGTAAATTCTCATTTCTAATAATATATAAATATGTACTTTTTAACTTACAGTGTAAATTGTCATTTCTACTTATATATAAAAGGTATTCTTTATTTTACATTGTAAATTCGCTTTTCTAATTACATATAAAATGTAATTCTTATTTTACAATGTAAATTCACTTTTCTAATTACATAAAAAATGTAATTCTTTTTCAAATTTCATGTCCAATATTTCATGTCCAATATTATTTCATGTCCAACCCAACCACAAACAATATTTCAAATAATCAAAGGGATCAAATCGAATTAATAACATGAAGTCAATCTCGAGTTGAGAGTTCTAGTTCAATTCTAAGAATAACTAAGGGTGTGTTCTTACATGTAAACATATGTTTCATGAATATCAACAAACCATGATTGACAGGATTAACAAATAAATGATCCTAATAAATCATCAAACTTAGATCTAACACTTAAATTTTCAGATCTAATGTCATAACATCACAAACAATTCTGATCCATAACATAGAATAACATCCATCACAGATCCATTTATATTTTCCATTCAAACTTCACATAACGCAAGAATAATAATTAAATTAATTAAATTTAATTAAAAATAAATTCTCACATTGCTTGGATCTGAAATGAAGGTCCAAACTCGATCAGATCTCGTGTTCAAAGTCACGGCGGTTTCGGATCTGAAAGATTTCAATTTGAAGTTCATATGTATAAATTAGAAAACCAACTTTTTACAACTGTTACAACGACGTTTAAAAGCGTTGCAAATCTGAAATTGAAATTTACCTTGAATTTCAGAAAGTCCCAATCTTTAATTCGATTTATTTGAATCCGTAGTTGATTATTTGCAGATCCGAAAGCGTGACGTTGTAGAGCTTAAAGAGGCGAAGGTTCGCCGGAAAAGGGGGGAGGTGCGGCGGCTCGTGGGTGGCGCGATGGGCCCGCGTTCGGCCGGTCTTCGCGGTGGTGGTGGAGGCGGCTTGGGCAACGAGGAGGAGTGGTTCGGGTATCAAATCGAAGGGGGAAGGAATCTCTTCGGAAAAGTCTGAAGAAGTAAGGTGTAATTCTCAAAGAAGAAGGAGAGATTTGTGTTTGAAAATCTGAGGAAA
Source organism: Allium sativum (assembly GCA_030737875.1). Classification (NCBI taxonomy): domain Eukaryota; kingdom Viridiplantae; phylum Streptophyta; class Magnoliopsida; order Asparagales; family Amaryllidaceae; genus Allium; species Allium sativum. The sequence continues at coordinate 82,995,036 of CM060913.1, read as the reverse complement.
AGGGGAGTGGTGGCGGATGCTAAACGAAGGGGATGAATGAATAGTACCGTATAGCGTATTTATAAGGGTATTTTCCCCGTATTTTCTATTTTATTTAATTTATTTAATTCTGGAAAATAGGGATTTTCCGTCCGAACTCCGATTCGCGCTCAACGACTGTCGAACAATAGGTTTTGACGCCTTCTGAACGCAATGGCGCTATTGCCGAAGTCCAATTCTGAAGTTAAAAGCATGTTTCTTTTATTTTTAAAATAAATCATTTAATATTAATTTGAACGTACGTTTTAATTTACCGAGGCCACAAACTGACTCCGAAAAATAAATTTAGCTATGTTTTGACGATACGGTTCTAACAATATTAATTTCATCGAATTCTGAGACCATTCGAAAAATGGCTATTTTTCAGTCGATCGAAATTGACTGAAATTTACAAAACACATATCTAACTGTCACGGTCACAAATTAATTTCAAAAATTATGAAATTTGAAACCTAGCCATAATTTGACATCCCGGATCCAACAAAACTGGTTTCGTCGAATTCCGAGGTCGTTCGCAAAATATCTATTTTTAAAGGCGATATATTCTCTATAGCGACCTTTCTGAAAATTCATTTGGCCATAACTTTTGATTCCCGCTATGAAACTTCGATTTTTCAGATTTGTTAGAAAGATATTCATTGACAGATTTAAATATTTTTGGTTTCATCAAAATCCGATTTATTCCGCATCCTGTACAGTCAGTCAAAGTTCAGCTTTGACTTTTCAAACTACCGCGCAATTTCTAATTCCTTTTATAATTAAATTAAACATATTCATATTAAATGCAATTAAAATATATTTCTAGTTGTTTTTATTTAAAATAGTTTATTAATCACCCTTAAAATCTCTAAAATGAAAATTTTAAATTGGCCCAAATTCTGGGTTGTTACAATCTCCCCCGCTTAAGAACTTTTCGTCCTCGAAAAGGAAAAAGGAAATTAGAAGATTAGGGACCAATACGGAGAATGCTGAAATGATTAAGCGTACCTCAAAACAAAACGTAATCGGAGATATCCACTCTGCATTTGCGATAGGCCTGTTTGATACTCTCCTCAGTTTCCCAAGTGCAGTCTCTAGGATCACCGCTCCATTGCACCTTGACTAGACTAATTCTTTTATTTCTCAGCTCTCTAGTCTCTTTGCCAATAATTTTCAGTGGCTCCCTTCTTACTGCAAGGCTTGAGGTAATCTCCAAATCTTGTTGTGCAGCTTCCTCCACAACCAGATCTGGATCATGGACATGCCTTCGAAGTTGAGATACATGGAATACATCGTGCACTCCAGGCAACCAGTCGGGCATCTGAATTCTGTAGGCTAGGGTGCCAATCTTTTCAAGAATAGGGAAGGGGCCGATGAATTTAGGTGCTAATTTCCTGTCTTTCCAAAACGGATTACACCTCGCATTGGAGCAACTTTCAAATAGACATAGTCACCCACTTCAAAAGCCAACTCTCTTCTTCTTACATCTGCATAGCTCTTTTGTCTACTTTGGGCAGCCAATAATCGCTTTTTAATATAATCGACTTTGTTCGAAGCTTCTCGAACCATGTCTGGACCCAATGCTAGACGATTTCCTTTTTCGAACCAACATGCTGACGATCTACATGGCCTACCATATAAGGCTTCAAATGGAGACATTTTCAAACTTGCTTGATAGCTATTGTTATAAGAGAATTCAACTAAATGCAAGTGATCCTCCCAAGAACCTCTAAAATCGAGTATGCAAGCTTGCAATAAATCCTCAAGGATGCGATTCACCCTCTCAGTTTGGCCATCAGTCTGAGGGTGATATGCGGTACTAAGATTTAACTTCGTTCCCAACTCATTTTGGAATGCCTCCCAAAATTTTCTAGCAAAGATAGGATCACGGTCGCTAACAATGCTACTAGGAACTCTGTTTAAAACAAAAGATTATTATTTAATTTAGAAAATGAAAATCTTCATTCGGATAATGATGAAAAGGAAAGATTTAGTTTTATTATCCATGTAGCCTGACTATTTCTTTGCAATAAATTTACGCCAGACTTTGAGTAGTTCTAGTGGACTTGACAGGTATGAAACGAGCGGACTTTGTGAAGCGATCCACGATCAACCATATGCTGTCATTTCCTTTCTTAGTGCGGGGCAGACCATCTATAAAATCCATGGAGATTTGGTCCCATTTCCAATCAGGAACCTCCAATGGTTGCAACAATCCCGCAAGCTTTTGTTGATCACTTTTTACTTGTTGGCATGTAGGACATCCACTCACATAAATGGATATATCCCTCTTCATAGCTTTCCACCAAAACGTGCGCTTAAGATCTTGATACATCTTGCTTACGCCTGGATGGATGCTAAGCTTTGATTTGTGACCTTCATCTAGAACTTCCCTTATGAGCTCAGGGATACTTGGAACACAAATCCTCCCGTGCAAGCTAAGAACTCCCTTGCCATCTATTTGAAAATTCGTGTTTCACCTTCTTGAATTCTTTCAATCACTTTTCGAATAAAAGCATCATTTTTCGGAAGAGAAGAAATTTTATCAATCAAAGAAGGGGTAATGATGAGGCTGGCGACGATGACGTTCTTTCTACTAAGTGCGTCCGCCACAACATTGGCTTTTTCCGGCGTATATAAGATGTCAAGATCATATGCCGCAAGAAATTCTAGCTACTGTTGCTGCCTTAAATTCAAATCCTTTTGATCAAAGAGATATTTCAAAGATTTATGGTCTGTGAATAATTCAAAATTTTCGCCCAAAAGGTAATGTCTCCAAATTTTCAAAGCAAAGACTACAGCCAACAACTCCAAGTCATGGACACGATAATTTTTCTCATGCGGCTTTAACTGACGACTTGCATATGCTACAACTTTGCCTCTTTGCATCAGTACCGCACCAAGACCACCACTTTGAGAAGCATCAGTGTAGACTTTTAAATCTTGGTTGCCATCGATGATGGTTAGCACGGGAGCAGTTGTCAAACTCACTTTTAGCTTTTGGAAGGCCTCCTCATAATCCGATGTCCAATTGAACTTGGTATGCTTCTTGGTGAGCTATGTTAATGGGCCAGACAGCTTGGCGAAATCTTTGACAAATTTCCTGTAATATCCAGCCAATCCTAGGAAGCTTCTTACTTCAGTGGGTGTGCTGGGCTGCTTCCAATCTCGAATGGCGGCAATTTTACTTGGGTCAACAGCAATTCCTTCTTTCGACACAACATGGCCCAAGAATTTTACTTCCTCTTGCCAAAATGTGCATTTGGAGAACTTTGCTTTTAAAACATTTCTTCGTAGAATTTCCAACACTTCCCTTAAATGCCCTTCATGCTACTCCTTAGTTTTAGAATAGATTAGAATATCATCAATGAAGACTAGGATGAATTTGTTTAGGACATCTCGGAAGACCCTATTCATCAAGTCAACAAAGTAGGCGGGAGCATTGCATAGACCGAACAACATTACTAACCATTCATAGAATATGTCAGGACCTCTAAAGGCGGTCAAAGGTATGCATTCTTCAGCTATGCGGAGTTGGTGGAAACCTGTGGCTAGGTCCATCATTGAAAACACCTTGGCTCCATTTAATTGGTCCATTAAATCATCTATACAAGGCAAAAGGTATTTGTTCTTTAATGTTTGTTTGTTAAGGTCGCGGTAATCCACACAGAGCCGTAGAGTACCGTCAGACTTGGTGACAAACACCACAGCTGCACCCCAATTGGAAAAACTAGGCCGGATTAGTCCCTTCCATAAGAGCTGCTTAGTTTGGGCTTGCAACTCCTCTTTTTTTTTAGGGGTCATCCTCCGGATAACATGGACTACAGGCCTTGCATTTGGGACAAGATCAATTCTGAAATCGATTTCCCTTCGCGGGGGTAAGCTGTCTACTTCTTCAAATACGTCCGTGTAATTTTTGACCATGGGAATATTTTCTAAAGAAATAGGAGTGATCTCCAGAGAAGACCAAAATGCCTTTCTATCAGATTTTGAACCACGGTAAGGTATAGCAATAGTATTTCCGAATCCTGTTTTTGCTTTCACATTGTTAGCCAATCAAGACCAAGGATGACATCAAACTCGGAAAAATTCATAATGATCAAGTCAAAAGGGAACTGAAAATAAGAATAAGAAATAGGCACCCTACAATACAAATCAAGGGCGATAGATCCTCCTACAGGATTATGAACGTTAATTGGCTCTTTAAGACTTCTTTGTTTTAATCTCAATTTCTTAACCATGTTGCTAGAGATAAAACTTCTTGATGCACCCGTATCAAACAAAGAAGTAACAGGAATGTTTTTAACAGAAATGGTACCATCTAAAACATCAGGCTTACCTGCTCCTTCAGAAGAAGTAGGTGCGGAGGAAGGTAGTGCACTTGCCCCCTCATACACATGTGCAACTTGGGCACTCCTCAACAGTGGACAATCAGATTTGAGGTGACCCTTTTTATGGCAGTTATAGCGTTCTCTAGTGTCCCTACTTCTGGCCTTCTTCGGATTCCTGCATTCCTTGCTATAGTGTCCAAACTTCTGGCAGTTGTAGCATTGCACCTTAGACTTATCATGAGTCTTAGCAGCTCCAGAACCGCTTCCTTCAGTCTTCTTCTCGGTTTTCTTTCTTTTGTTATTGTTGTCTAAGCTCCTCTCTCTATCCTGTTGAGAACTCCTTTTATCATTCTCCTCATATCGACAAGCAAACTCCACCAGCTTATTGAAATAAAGGTCGATGTGGGCAGTGACTCTATCAATATATTTTCTCGCAAGCCCATTTATGAACCTCTTGTTCTTCTAAAGGTCATCCCGAATCAATTCAGGGGCATAGCGGGAGAGGTCTTCAAATCTTCGTACATATTCTGAGATGGTGTTGTCGCCTTGCTTCAGATTGGCAAACTCGTCATGCAGTCTTTCTACCTCCTACCTTGGAATGTATTTATCATTGAAAAGCTCCTTAAACCTGGCCCAAGTCATATTATCTTCGTCGCCTCCAATGTTGACCACTTCCCACCAATTCTGTGCTTCGCCTTGGAGATGCCATGCAGCAGTGAATCTCTTCCTCTGATCATCTAGCTCGAGTCCTCCAAATATCTTTTCATAATTTTTTAGCCATGCCTGAGCCTGTACCACGGTCTCTGTACCGGTGAATGGAACTCCACCTAAGTTTTTGAACTTCTTCGCCACCTTATCCAAATCAAAGGGCTATGGTGGTGGTGGCTGTTGAACTGTGGCCTCCTCAGTTCCAGCAACATTTTGGCTCCTTGATTTAGCTCTAGCGGCAACGGTACTCATTTTTAGTTAGTTTTGTACGATCCAGGAAAGAGTCGGAACAACTGTAATGGTGATTTTAAGAAATGATATAGATAAAAAGATGGATAAAAGGATGGCGATAAAATGACTGACTATTATGTATTCTCATGAAATGTTCGCCATAGAATATTAGTGATTCCATGTTAATGAATTGTTATAAATATGTTATATTCCAAAGCTAAGGTTAACCACAGCTCTGATACCAACTGTGATAACCCCAAACTTCCACGGGATGAAAGTAAGGAATAATCATTTGGAATACAACATAAATATAACAATACAGATCACAAATACAACATAGCATAGGAAAACAATATAATAACAACATCATAGCAGCGGAATATGAATGTCATCAAACATAGAATCCCATAGTCACAGGGTTTTAAATTATTACACCAAGTTTCCAGCAAAAGGAAATAAATTCCAACTTCAAAATAGAACAACTGGAAATAAAATAAGTCTGTATGTCTGAAGATAAATGTAAACAAAAGATAAATGATAGATAGTCTTCGTGGTCCAACATAAGCACCTCCAAATAAGCAACACCAAGAAAGCTCCAAAGACAACAACTCCAAGAAAGCTAGACCTGTTACGTGGCTGCCCATGTGGAAAAGAGGGCACCCGAGTTTGCAAAGGTGAAAACAAACTACGAGTCAGTCATGGGACTGGTGTGAGAATTCTTAACTAATTTTAACTACCAGTAATAAGGAAAATCCAAAGACCACGCCGCTAACGCGGAACGGGTTTATTTCAATGGATTGCCGTGCATAATTTAAAGTGACATAACAAACAATAAGTAATTCGTGCAACAACGCTATGCTTTTGAGAAAAATAAAATCACCATAAGACCCAAGTCCCATCACACAATGCAACGCAAACCAGAGGATAGGGTTTTACCTTATGGTGATTAAACATGTTAAATACGGTAAATACGAATCTAATATTATCATTAGTGTATATAAAAACATTTCAAAATAAATGTATGAATCCTAGGAAACATAGTACCCCATACTACTATGCCTCCATACTAGTAATACAATCAAATTCGTAGGGTCGTATTTGGAATTTGGTTTCCATCATGAGTCAAGGGTAGGGAGGAGCTCCTTACCGATTCGAGACACTCTTGGTAATGTCTCAGGATCCCCTGCAGAGAACCTTTGGAAAGCTGCAGGGCCGGTCCACACTTGCGGTTTGTTGATTGGCAATTCCTGAACACACGTTTCCCGATCCTATAGGACCTAACATCCGAGGCGCCTCATTCCATCATCCACATAAGTAAGATATCAGCCAGTTTAAGCACTGACACTACTTCTAGCTAGAAAGAAACGTGTTGCTCTCCCAGCGTTCCCTTCTCCCATTTTAGACTCTACCGGGTTGTGAGGCTCGTGAAGTTACGTAATACACAAAGCTATGCCTATTCAAGCTGTGCTTTGATCGTCACCACAAGGTTCTACTTTTCAACAAGAAACCCTAATCGTTGCATCTTAGTATGCCACACTGTCACTCCATGTCACACTACCAAGCCTTTGCCGAAACATATGAAAGGGTATTAAGCAAGAGAATATATTCTCTGCCACCAAACATTCATACATTCAACAGAAAATTAATAACATGATATTTAACGGAGTACGATGTTAGACACACAATCTATTTATTAGCTTATGCTCTGGGTCTGAGCGAAAACCAAACCCGTGAAATCAACATGTTCATTTGGGCAATGACCATGACCCTTGATTTGGGAGCAAATCAAATCAGGGCCTCGATCGTTGTCCTCTCGATGGGAGATTCACGGTCTTCATATGCCGTCTTCATACTTCGATTTTTAACGTCGTTTGATTATTTGGAATGAGAGTGACTCGGCTTTCCCAACAATCCTCGTATATATATATATATATATATATATATATATATATATGTTGGAAATCCTTCTTATTCGTTAATATTATTTTATAACGATTACTTCCTATTTTAATTATTTAAAATAATTAAATTTTATACAACGACGCTTTGAGTCTAAGGGCGACTATGGTGCCGCTTTCAACCAATTTTGATTTTCACATTTCTAGGAATCTAACCGTTGGATCTTGACGTAATATATATCGTTGGAAAGATTTTTCCAAGACGGTCCTAACAGTTTCAGTTTCAAGAAAATCCGATAGTCGGATCTCCTTGTATAGTCGTTTAAAGGTACGATTTCAAAACGTAAACTACCGCGCTCGATTCGTTTAATTTTAATTATATTTTTACATAAACATGTAAATATAAACATTTAACCTTTTTGTTTACATAGAAATGTAAATTATGATGCCCACTTCCATTCTTTCATTCCTCCATCCTTTTATTTACATGAGAAATGTAAATTATAATTCAATGATGAATTCTTTTTTTTTTAAATGTAAATATAATTCCCCTTTTTAATTACAATATAAGTATAATTAACATTATAATGTAAACTTCCTATCTTTCAATTGCATTGTAAGATTTTCTTTTTAAATTACACTGTAAATGAAATTAACATTATATTGAAAGATTTTAACCTTTTTAAATTACATTAAAAATGTAATTTTCATAACCGTGCCAATCTTTATCTTTAAAATTACATTGAAAAGATAAATTTGATTTTATGTCCAACCACTCCAACAAAAACACCATATTACAACTTTAATTTTACAACGGTGGTAAAAGCACCATTGTAATAAATGGTTTTTTACAACTTTTTTCCAGAAAAGTTCTATTAAACTTATTTTTAACAACTGTATTATCTTGACAGTTGTAATAAAAGCCTATCACAACTTTTATTTTTTGACTGTTGTAATATATGACTATATTTTAATATAATTAACAACTAATAATTAATATTTAATACATTTATATTGATTATTTATAATTAATAACTAATAATTACTATTAATAATCAATTAGGAAGTAATAATCAATAATCAATCCATAATATTTAATACTTAGCAGCTAAGAAGAATAATTAAAAAATATAGTTAATATCACATAATTACTATTACATAGTTAATAATTAAAATATAATAATTAATGCTAATCATGAATAATCAATGGTTGCTAAGATTATATTTAATAATTAATTTATAATAACGAACGATTAATAATAAATCTTTAATAATTAAAAAGTAATACTTATTATTATTATTATTTAATATTTCAAAAAAAAGTTTAGATTTTTCTGGACAAAACTTATAAAATATTGAATTTTTCACAAAGTAATTTAAAAAAAAATCAGTGAACTAGTACTTTTATAAAATATCCAAAATTTCGAAAAACTGATTAGTTTTTCTCTTTTTTTCTTATGATAATTGAGCCTTATAATCGAAATGAATATTTAGATGACTTAACTAATGTGTTCCCTTGAGTGTTGAAATTCATATTATATTTAATATAATATTTAACTTATTAATTCTAACTTATAATTTTTAATTCTTTAAATTTTGTTGAAATTTTAATGGTGACCTGTGGAAAACTGGGGGTCATAACAATGCGAAACGATGAAACAAAGGTGGAAAAACTGAAAATTTGGCTCAAGGGAATTCGCATCTTATATTTCTAGACCCTTCTGTGGTGGAACCCTCCAAATAATTTCAAATTAATTCGCACTGTGTCCCTCTTCTTTCTTTGTCCCGTTCATTCTATTTTTACCAACCGATCAAAATACCTCCTTCCCCAAAACCACTTTCTACTCAAATCGTTTTACCCCAAATTTCCATTTACCCAAATCGAATCCGCATCTACCCAAAAATTAATGGCCATCGCACTACCCTCGATCACCCATCCAAATCGGTCTCTTCTCCTCCGCCGTTCATGTCGCAATGAGCCACCACCTTGCCTGAATCTGTCCGTTGCCTCTTCGCTGATCCATCCCGCTCCTACGACCATCAGATCCGATGCTTCCTGCTACTTCCCACCGGCCTGCGACTTCCCTCAAAGCCCTTTACCGTAACCAGACGTCGCCTTAGCCTCCCTTAAGCCATCGCGTCTTAATCGACCGTCGCTGCATCTCGCTAGAAACCCAGAACCCGCGAGAAGGAAACATATGGGCAGAACCGTAGTGGCACGCGCCACTGGAAAATGCAGCCTCCGCCTTTCCGGACCTCAGATCCAAATCGAGCAGCTCGAGCCCCTGCCCGCACCTTCGCCACTGCTGCAGGTGAGTGTCAACTCACGATTGATTTCTGGTTTTAAGTAATTTAATCTCAGTCTAAAACTAGGAAATGGTTAAGCCTGACAGTCTCAATTTTTGGGTTCGAACTTGCGTTGGGCTCAGTTCACTGTACCGACCCATTGTGACTTACTTCACCCTACTAGTATGTCGGCTTGGTCCTGTATATGTTTGTTTGTCATGTTGATTACGTAAAGTTGCTGCCTTACTACCGTTCTCTTACACTACTGGTTTTATAGTTATGCATGCCATCTGATCTTAGTAACCCAACTTGATTTATGCATTTCGTGGTGCATATTATGGTCATATTGATTTGCTGAGAATATTAGTAACTTGTTTGTGTTTCAACCATAGGATTTCAGGTTGATGTAGATGTATTTAAGGTGAAGTAATATTTGTGGGTAGTTTTAAAAAAAAAATAGTTATGTATTGTTAAATTCTGGAAATCTTTGTTGCTTTTATTTTTAAAACATGAAACATATGTTCATGTCATTGTATCCATGTGCCTTATTTCTTAAACACGAAAGATAAGGTCGTTACATCCGGCATCGTCAACTACACCAAAAATGGCTTTCTGCTCAAAAATGGGCAAGTCCGATATATTCAAAGTAACTCATTTGATTATCATTAGAGATGCCAAGAATGGGCAAATCTGATGATAAAAGAAACTCATTTGGGTTTGAGCTGATTCACCATAATACCACTTAGATATGTGATACACTTTGTCGTAAAGTTTGCTTTCGTGGTGAAACTCTCTGATTCTTTGATCGTTGGAATCACGTTGAGATATATCTTTATGATGAATCAGGTGGTGACTGTCTTGAACTCTGTTGAGGGGGTTGGGTTTAGATCTGCAAGTATTAGGTAAATAACCACACTTACTGTTCGTTTTGTCACTAAAAATATCATTATAAATACTTGTGACCTTTTTACTTCCTTGACAAAAGTCGTCATTAACAGCTGAATCAATCCACTTAGCAAGGAAGCAGGACAGTTTGCTACTACGATTGGTTTGATAGGCATTGACATTGAGCTCGTCTCTTCCATTGTCATGTTTTCTGTTAAAGCTATCATTGGGAACACTGTTGGAGCTGTTCGCTTCGACACTGCACTTATCAGAGAAGGAAAAATCAATTTTTTTATTTTAAATGTATTATTATCATTAAAGCTAATATTTTCCTTTCTTCCGTTTATAGGGTTAACTCTGGCACGACAGCCAGAAAGCGGACCTCCAAGTAGAAAGCTTGATGATGAGATGTTACTTTTAGCTGCAACCATCAAGGCCAAGAGCGGTTCCTTTGACTGGCGAGGCTGATTTTACCTTTGGAGATGTCCAGAGGATTCTTACCCCCTTGTAAGTATGCTTTAGTGCATTCTTAATCTATTTATGGATGATTTACGGCTTTGCAGTTTCAAATGTTGCTCTTCTCCAAAACATAGAAAATGTGGGTGGAGTGACGTCCATGGATGATTTTCTGAAGGATTTCTTCCCAGCTATATACAAAAGAAAACAAGCATATATACAGGAAATTGACTATTGCAGGTGCTTGGTTGAAAGTTAGATCACATATGTCATATTGCGGCAAAATATGAAACTAGGTCATGTTTACTTTATTGTTCAATCTATTTTTGACCAGATATTTGATAAAATTCGTTTTAAATTCCAACAAAAATGTTAATTGCCAATCATGGTGATGTTATGCTTTAGTTTCTAATTATAAAGTGTGCATCATCGATAATGCTGTTTGCAAAACATGTTCATTTTATATAACAAGCATAATAAGATATGTAACATGTAATGTTTGTTTTAAAATAATGTGTTATGTTTTTTTTCATTTAAAATATCATGTTTACAAATCATTATAGTTTCCTTCTCCTTCATACTTTCGTCACAATAACAATATATATGAGCTTGCACCTCTAATATTTTTTTTCCGCAGTCCCACCGTTGACCGCAAGGTTGGAAAGTTTGGATTGATGTGGCGGTGGATCCTGATGCTATCTTGTGGAAGCCGAATTCCGAAATGACTACCATTGGAAAAGATGTATGTATTTAGAAACGGTTATGTTTTTTGTGATGGGTTTAGTTGGTGATGTACTATGTGTATGTTAATCGAATATTATGCTAATTAATATATATGAATGATTCTGTATAGTTATATTTGTTGCATTGAAATATGAATCATATTAGTATTAATATATATGAACTCTTTATATTAGTAAGGTGTATATAAGTTACAACAGTGAAAAAAGTTGTAATAAATCATTTTACAACGGTGAGCAAAAGTTGTTAAATACCCTATTTCACAACGGTGTTGCAACGGTGCAGAAATTTTGTAAAAGATATATGTATTTTACAACTTCTTAATACACGACGGTGGCTCCACCGTTGTAAAAACCTTTTACAACATTTTTCCACCGTTGTAATATGGTATATTTCACAACGGTGCAGAAATGTGGTAAAAGATATTAGTATATTACAACTTCTTAATACACGACGGTGGCTCCACCGTTGTAAAAACCTTTTACAACGTTTTTGCACTGTTGTAATATGGTGTTTTTGTTGTAGTGAACTCTTCTTCCTAATTACATCAAAATGCAATTTTCTATGCGATGCAAATTTCACGTCTTCTAATACAATAAACATGTAGTTTTTATCTACAATGTAAATTCTAATCTTTAACTACATGATAAAAATGTAATTTTATTTTCAATGCTAGTTCCCAACTTCTAACTACATATATAAAAATGTAATCTTTATTACACCGCAAATTCTTATCTTCTAATTGCATATAAAAATGTAATTTTTAATTTGCAATGTAAATTCTATTTCTAATTACATATAAAGATGTAATTTTTTTTAATTTTATTGTGAATCCTACTTCTAATTACATTACAAAAATGTAATTTTTAATTTGCAATGTAAATTCTACTTCTAATTACATTACAAAAATATAATTTTTAATTTGCAATGTAAATTCTACTTCTAATTACATAACAAAAATGTAATTTTTAATTTACATTGTAAATCTCATCCTACGTTACATATAAAAATGTAATTTTTATCATACGATGGAAATTCGTGTTTTACTTACATACAAAAATGTAAATTTTAATTCATCGCAAAATCCTACCTTTTGTTTACATATAAAAATGTAAATTTTAATTTATCGCAAAATCCTACCTTTTGTTTACATATAAAAATGTAAATTTTAATTCATCGCAAAATCCTACCTTTTGTTTACATATAAAAATGTAAATTTTAATTTATCGCAAAATCCTACCTTTTGTTTACATATAAAAATGTAAATTTTAATTCATCGCAAAATCCTACCTTTTATTTACATATCAAAATGTAAATTTTAATTCATCGCAAAATCCTACCTTTTGTTTACATATAAAAATGTAAATTTTAATTTATCTCAAAATCCTACCTTTTGTTTACATATAAAAATGTAAATTTTAATTCATCGCAAAATCATACCTTTTGTTTACATATAAAAATGTAAATTTTAATTTATCGCAAAATCCTACCTTTTTATTTACATGTAAAAATGTAAATTTTAATACAATGTAAATTTCTACTTTTTATTTACATATAAAAATGTAAATTTTATTACAATGCAAAATCATACTGGTGAAAAATTCCATCTTTATAAATTACATTAAAAATGTAATTTTAGTTACACCGTCCAAATCTGCTTTTTTTATATTAAAATATGTAATTTTATTTACATTGTGAATTCCTCTTCTCTAATTACATGTAAAAGGTAATTTTTAATCACAATGTAAATTCTCATTTCTAATAATATATGAAAATGTACTTTTTAACTTACGGTGTAAATTGTCATTTCTACTTACATATAAAAGGTATTCTTTATTTTACAATGTAAATTCACTTTTCTAATTACATATAAAATGTAATTCTTATTTTACAATGTAAATTCACTTTTCTAATTACATAAAAAATGTAATTCTTATTCAGATTTCATGTCCAATATTTCGTGTCCAATATTTCATGTCCAATATTATTTCATGTCTAACCCAACCACAAACAATATTTCAAATAATCAAAGGGATCAAATCGAATTAATAACATGAAGTCAATCTCGAGTTGAGAGTTCTAGTTCAATTCTAAGAATAACTAAGGGTGTGTTCTTACATGTAAACATATGGTTCGTGAATATAAACAAACCATGATTGACAAGATTAACAAATAAATGATCCTAATAAATCACCAAACTTAGATCTAACACTTAAATTTTCAGATCTAATATCATAACATCACAAACAATTCTGATCCATAACATAGAATAACATCCATCGCAGATCCATTTATATTTGCCATTCAAGCTTCACATAACGCAAGAATAATAATTAAATTAATTAAATTTAATTAAAAATAAATTCTCACATTGCTTGGATCTGAAATGAAGGTCCAAAATCGATCAGATCTTGTGTTCAAAGTCACGGCGGTTTCGGATCTGAAAGATTTCAATTTGAAGTTCATATGTATAAATTACAAAACCAACTTTTTACAACTGTTACAGCAACGTTTAAAAGCGTCGCAAATCTAAAATTGAAATTTACCTTGAATTTCAGAAAGTCCCAATCTTTAATTCGATTTATTTGAATCTGTAGTTGATTATTTGTAGATCCGAAAGCGTGACGTTGAATAGCTTGGAGAGGGGAAGGTTCGCCGGAAAAGGGGGGAAGTGCGGCGGCTGGTGGGTGGTGCGGTGGGCCCGCGTTCGGCCGGTCTTTGCAGAGGTGGTGGAGGCGGCTTGGGCAACGAGGAGGAGTGGTTCGGGTATCAAATCGAATGGGGAAGGAATCTCTTCAGAAAAGTCTGAAGAAGTAAGGTGTAATTCTCAAAGAAGAAGGAGAGATTTGTGTTTAAAAATCTGAGGAAAAGGGGAGTGGCGGCGGATGCTAAACGAAGGGGATGAATGAATAGTACCGTATAGCGTATTTATAAGGGTATTTTCCCCGTATTTTCTATTTTATTTAATTTATTTAATTCCAGAAAATAGGGATTTTCCGTCCGAACTCCAATTCGCGCTCAACGATTGTTCAACAATAGGTTTTGACGCCTTTTGAACGTAATGGCACTATTGCCGAAGTCCAGTTCTGAAGTTAAAAGCATGTTTCTTTTATTTTTAAAATAAATCATTTAATATTAATTCGAATGTACGTTTTAATTTACCGAGGCCACAAACTGACTCCGGAAAATCCCGTAAAATAAATTTATCTATGTTTTGACGATACGGTTCTAAAAATGTTAATTTCGTCAAATTCTGAGACTGTTCGAAAAATGGCTATTTTTCAGTCGATCAAAATTGACTGAAATTTACAAAACACATATCTAACTGTCACGGTCACAAATTAATTTCAAAAATTATGAAATTTGAAACCTAGCTAAAATTTGACATCCCGGATCCAACAAAAGTAGTTTCGTCGAATTCCGAGGTCGTATGCAAAATGTCTATTTTCAAGGGCGATATATTCTCTATAGCGACCTTTCTGAAAATTCATTGGCCATAACTTTTGATTCCCGCTATGAAACTTCGATTTTTCAGTTTTGTTAGAAAGATATTCATTAACAGATTTAAATATTTTTGGTTTCACCAAAATCTAATTTATTCCGCATCCTGTACAGTCAGTCAAAGTTCAGCTTTGACTTTTCAAACTACCATGCTATTTCTAATTCCTTTTGTAATTAAATTAAATATATTCATATTAAATTCAATTAAAATAGATTCCTAGTTGTTTTTATTTAAAATAGATTATTAATCACCCTTAAAATCTCTAAAATGAAAATTTTAAATTGGCCCCAAATTCTGGGTTGTTACATCCTCTTATCCTTAGCCTTGTTATTCTTTCCGTCTTTCTTTTGCTGTTGCTGTTGTCCCTTCTTGGGACATACTACCTTGTTTTGTGTTTCCTCCACCTTAACTTCTTTCTTTTCAGTTTTGTCTTCCTTATGCATCAAGGCCATATCAACGATCCTTTCAAAAGTTGCTGCCATTGGAATATGGGACATAGCTAATCCATGAAGGGGTTCGTTCAGTCCTCTAGCAAACCGCAAAGCATTCTTATGCGGAGTATCTACCAGCTCCAACCCAAACCTTGCCAGTTGATTGAACTTGTTAACATACTCTTTGACAGTTATGCCTCCTTGCATGGGTGCCGAAAATCTTTCTATTTGCATGTTTTTCTCAGATTGAGAAAGAAACTTTATTTCAAACCTTTGTCGAAAATCATCCCAAGTCTCCACTGGATGCCCTGCTTGCGTCACTTCCCACCAGAACGAAGCTTCATCTTTCAGTAGCCAAGCGGTTAACTGAATCTTCCTACAATCATCCACATCATAAATTCTTAACAGATCCTCCATCTCTTTGAGCCAATTCCTTGCCTCTACGAATGTTTCGGTTCCACGGAATGGATTTCCTCCCATAGCACAAAAATATTTGTAGATCTTAGATAAATTATCTGCACGCGATGGAGGAGGAGGAACGATGGGTGCAGCTGGGAGAGGAACGTCAGCTTGACTACCGGCAGGTGTCGTGGCCTCAAGATACCTATGGAACCAGCCTAGTATCATAATGCCCTTAAGAATATTAGGTTCCCTAGACATGTTGAAAAGAAAAGGGAAGACATTCAGACAAAGGATCAAAAGATATTACATATGGCTTTGGGGAATATGTTTTTCAAAACAGACTTTACTTTTTGAAAATGCTTTTTTCTAAAACCTTTTTGAAAATATTTTCCAAAAACTTTTATCTAATCTGGTAACCTTCAGCTCTGATACCAAGTGTTATACCCCAAGTCCGTTAATGTCACTCATTAAGAGAATGCATTAAGTTTCGTGAAGCGTTATAGGTAAACAGAAACATTACAAGATAGATATAACATAGCAGCGGAATTTAAAAACTTTATTAATCATAAAGCATAAATTCATGGTTCAAAACATCATAAGTCTGAAAATACATAAACCCCGTACATCCTCTTAAAATTTCTGTCTTGTACTTAAAACATCAGAGTACAATAATAAAAGAAGAAAATTCCCCAAATAAAATATAGCCATAGTAGAAAAGATAAGAGCTCGAGCAATATATTTAAGCAGCTCCAAGCAGAATGCATGCAGAATCCTAGTCAAACGTGAGTATTCCCACCCTGAGAACCTTGAGGGGAGGGGGGGGAGGGGGGAGGGGGGAGGGGGGAACGGAAGAGAAAAAAGAGGAAACAAAATGGGTCAGACATAAAGTATGGCGAGTCCAGTTATTTTTAGCATATAAATAAGTAAAAGTATCATGATAGGCATATAAAGTAGATAAAAGAGATAACAACATGTAAGGCAAGTATGACAAGGTAAATAGGACAACTGGATAGAATAAATAGCGCTTCTCTAACACTTTCTTTTTTCTTTTTCTCTGCACCAATACTAGTATCTTGTTAACAAGATGACCCCCAACAAATATAAGTTGGCAGACTTAAGTGTACTTCTAGTGAGAGGTTTTCACCCCCATACAATCAACAGACAACCCAACATACCAGAGTTACCCCTAAGGGTACTAATAGGCTCTCAAACATACCGGGGTCTAAATGTACTCTAATTACTACCCTAATCGATCGGCTCCCTACTCCGTAGATACCCTGTGTTGACGCCACAGTAGGATGTATCACTTCCTAAAGTGGCAACCCTTCGTTTTCAAGATGAGCACAGCCATATCTACAGGTGTCACAACGTCCTATCCTCCTCTGCCCGGACCATGAACGCACATGACCCGATCGGTACGTGACGCCCACACCGTCCCTCACGTTTGGATCTCTTACAATCAGCCCAGTAAGCGTTCCCCGACTCTGACCTAGCTCGAAGTACTCGTTTGATACCTATACATGGGTTACTGACTAAAACAGGTCCCACACACAAGATGATGCAAGCTTCCCCTTAAGCTTGCATCCCCATGAGGTTTACCACAGGTAATGCCATACCAAAGTAAAAGATTGCATAACCCCCACAGGTTAAGTTTGTGGGCCTATATATATAGGGGCATTTTACAATAAGGGCTTACTTCCCTCAACTAGTTAATTTTAAGGACGCGGGTTTAAAATAATTATTTTTAAGGACAATATTTTATCGTCTCATTTCGTATGCATTCTCGACGCTAAAAAAAATCCCAAATCGATTTCAAACCTCCTTTCTTCTTCATCTTCATACTTTGGAAATCAAATCTGCTGTTAATCTGCTTTCGAAATAAAATCGCCTCAGTTGATTTGTCGATTTGCTGAAGAAATCCAACCGCATCACTTTTCTCAGCTGAACAAGTAAGTAATTGTTTATTTCTTTTATTTGTTATATATCGATTGCTGATGTTAATCGCCTCATCTTTATCCAGGTGACGAAACTAAGATGCAATTTCTATTCACTATTTGCAAGACACGATTTGTGTTCGTTGTTGAACAAGTAGGCACTTGTTTATCTTTGTTGTTTGTTGTTACTTGTTCCTCAATTTTTTTCGTTTGTTATATATCGATTGTTTTTGTTAGCTGAAGTAAGTAGTCATTCACTGATTGATTTTATTTGCTATATAAAAAAGTTTACACATATATATTCAGTGGTAGATTTTATTTTGTTTCACAACTTAAAAAGATAAAGGTGTTTATCTTTTGATTTGAATTATTTAATTACGTATTAAAATTTAGTAATATTTGAAAATTACTGATACATGTAAAAAAAAATTGGTTTTGTTAATCCTATGTATATATTCAGTGGGTTAATAATACGTAATATGAATCAATTTATAGTGATGATGAAACTGTTCATACATATATATTCAGTGTAGATGTTAATTTATTTGACAGCTTGAAAAGATAAAGGAGTTTATCTTTTGATTTGAATGATTTAACTAAGTATTAAACCTTAGTAATATTTGAAAATTACCGATACATTTTAAACATATTTGTCGTTTTTCTTATGATTTGGATTTACTGTGATAAAAGCATTAAAAGATAAGTTACATAGAATATCTTATTTTATCTTTTACTAAATGATAAATAGTAACATGTTTATTATTTACACAGAATATCATACTTTATTTCATATTTTAAAAAAGATAATTGCATCTATCTTTTACTAAAAGATAAGTTACATAGAATATCTTTTTTATTTCGTATTTAGTAGAATACGAAATAAGTTACATAGAATATCTTATTTTATATTTTACTGAATGATAAATATTAACATGTTTATTTTTTTACATAGAGTACCTTGTTTTATTTCAGATTTAAAATAGATAATTGCCTCTATCTTTTACTGAAAGATAAAAGATAAGTTACATAGACTATCTTATTTTATCTTTAACTAAATGATAAATATTAATATTTATTTTTTTACATAGAATAACTTATTTTATTTCAGACTGTAAAAAGTTAACCGCATTTATCTTTTACAAAAAGATAAAAGATAAGTTACATAGAATATCTTTTTTATTTCATATTTAGTATAATACAAGATAAATTATATTAAATATCTTATTTAATCTTTTACTAAATGATAAATATTAACATGTTTATTTTTTACATAGAATATTTTATTTTATTTTAGATTTAAAATTGATAATTGCATCTATCTTTTACTAAAAGATAAAAGATAAGTTACATAGACTATCTTATTTTATCTTTAACTAAATGATAAATATTAATATGTTTATTTTTTACATAGAATAACTTATTTTATTTCAGATTTAAAAAAGATAATTGCATCTATCTTTTACTAAAAGATAAAAGATAAGTTACATAGAATATATCATTTTATTTCAGATTTAGTAGAATAAAAGATAAGTTACATAGAATATCTTACTTTATCTTTTACTAAATGATAAATATTAACATGTTTATTTTTTACATAGAATATCTTATTTTATTTCAAATTTAAAAAATATAGATGCGTCTATCTTTTCAAAACTAAACTTCAGATTTAAAAAAGATAAATAAATAAATAAATATATGTCATGTGTTAATTGTTAGTTGCAAATATGCAATGTTAAAGATAAAACTGACCTTTTGATTACAAAATTGCAATTTTGTAATTAACAATTTTTAAATGTAGTAGAGTATCTTAATTTATTTCTGATGTAAACAAGATAGTTACATCTATCTTTTCAAAACTGAGCTTCAGATTTAAAAAAGATAAATGAATATATATGTCATGTGTTAATTGTTAGTTGCAAATATGCAATATTAATGATAAAACTGAACTTTTGATTACTAAATTGCAATTTTTTAATTAACAATTTTTAAATGTTTAGTAGAATATCTTATCTTGTTTCAGACTTAAAAAAGATAGATGCATCTATCTTTTCAAAATTGAATTCAGATTTAAAAAGGATAAATGAATATATATGTCATGTGTTAATTGCAAATATGGAATGTTAATGATAAAAATGAATTTTTGATTACAAAATTGCATTTTTGTAACTAACAATTTTTAAATGTTTAGTAGAATAGTTTTAAAAATATAGTTGCATCTATCTTTTCAAAACCAAACTTCAGATTTAAAAAAGATAATTACATGTTTAGCTTTACTTATGTTTGGAAAAAAGGGTACATGTTAAGCAAGTTTGATGTTTTACTTATTATATACAATTATTACATACCATATGAACTTAATTTAAAGCCTGCATAAAAAAGATAAAAGCATTTATGTTTTTGTACAAACAACTTAGTTACATAATAAATTATAACGAAATGCTTTAGTTGTTTATGAATATCAAAAGATATGCCAAAATTAAGTTACATAATAAATTACAACACAAGAGCATATAACTCCAAATTCATGGTAGACTAACTAAGTCAAAAATATGTTATCATTCCATCAATTATTTTTCTTTCTTTCTAATTTCATCCCTATTGATACATATTCAAATTTCCTTTGTAGGAATTCGAGGATCAACAAGCGTTACTTAAAGGGCACAGCGATATGGAGACTGAACTACCATGATAGTCGTAGTCATATTGCTTATTGTTGTGCTTGTAAATAAAATGGCTATGAACTTGTAGAGTCATGTTTATTTGTTTTCTTTTTTGGTGACCTTAGGTTTTTTTTCTTAATTTTTCTTTGTTGCGGAGTTAAAACCATAAATGAGCTATGCAAATTTGTGTATAAGAAAGCTGGAAAGAACAGTGGGAAGTTACGCAGTTGGGTGTTCTTCCCTTTTAATTATCTTTTTGTGTTAAAAACAATAGTTATAACTTCTGCATTGTTCTCAATTTTCATTGTACTGTAGTACACAGTATACAAAAAAGTTCAAGTATGCCACTATGATTTAGATCATTATTACAAGTTGTTCTTCCTTTTCTAAAAAAGATAGAAGTATTTATCTTTCTCTGAAAATATAAAAATATATACATGACAAACACTTAAAGCTAGTATTCTATTGTATCAAAAATATATACATTAGCAGACAGTTTCACAGTTAAATCACATAAACCAACCAGTATTCCGTTGTATCGTTACTGCAACGTGTTCTTCCTTATTTGAAAAAGATTAAAGTGTTTATCTTTATCTGAAAATATTAAAAGAAGCACATGAAACCAACTATGTGAACATTAAAACTATTAGTTATAAAACCGGAAAAGCACCAGCATTCAATCCACACAAAATAATATTTTACATTGCACTTGCAGTATTGTTAACTATTGTTTTAAATTTGATTTCCATTTGCTTCCCATCTTCTATCTGTTTTGCAATTCTATGCACTCTGAAACTAACCATCCATCATCAAAACACAACAGTCCTCCTTCACTTCATCAACACGTGACATAAAATGAAAAGCGTTTGAAAATCAAATCGTTCAATCGATTCGTTCAAGCGAATTGTTCAATCGATTCATTCAATCGATTCACTACAAGAAAACACTGATTTAGCGTCAGATATTTAGAAGCGAAAATTTCCATCTCTAATTTACGACGGGTTTCCATGTGATCTGCAAGGAATAGTTTTTTGGTTTTTCAAATTTTTTTTCTTTTATTTATTACCGTCGTCTTTTGTAATCTCTCACTAAGCCGCCGCAAATTACGTCAAATTACCGACAGAAAATTTCCGCTGCTATTTTCTGCTGCAAATCCAGGCAGAATACCAACGAATATTTATCGAAGCTATTTTGCAGTAGAATTCCAACAGATTTGGAAGAGATGAAAATATTAGTTTATTATAATAATTATTTAATAATTAATAATAAAAATTAATACATATGAAATGATATTTAGTATTCAATAATTAATTTTAAATAATTGTATTTAATAATTATAATTGATAATTATAGCTGATACTTATATTTTATAATCATAGTTGATAATTATATATTATATTTTAAAAATTTTAAAAATTTGAAATTATCTTGAATAAATTTGGAATGTTTATCTGTAACAATTGTTTTATTTGGTTGTCTCCGTTGATTAGCTTACTGTTGCCTAAAAGTCACGAGTTCCCTCCTTATTTTTGTTTTGCCCGCTTGTTTCATTGAAATATCGTAAACATGGCCGCTCCATTTACTAATTCTAATCCCTAACCCTATCAGCTATTCTCTGCCATTGCCATCTACAAATTCATACCGAAATTAAAATTGATGAAGCTCTTCCAAACCCTAACCTTCTACTCTCCTACAACCTTCAACTCGCCTCAGTTGCTACAGTCGTTCGCTAGCCTTCGTCGTTGCTTGGTCTCGTTGCTGCTCGCCTTAGTCGTTGCTTGGTCTCGTTGTTGCTCGCCTTCGTAAATAGGTAATATCTTAGTTGATTTATTTGTTCGTATTTTGCTTTATGTGTTACGCTGACATTTCCCTCGCTGTTTATTTATTCCTATTTTGCTTCTAAGCATCCAGAAGTTCAAAACAGGTAAATTTTATCGTAGTAGAAGATTTTGTCTACTTGGCTATTATCTAGATCTGGAATATGATTTTTTTTAATCAGAATGAATAGATCATTTTGTGGTTTTTTTTGCTAAAATTATCTTTATTTTATTTTAGTTAGGATGCCGAAACTGGCTCACTAAAAGAAATAACCATCGGTCCTATAGGGTTTCCATTTGGAAATTCATACAGATCCAAACCGTATGTCATTTAATATTACAGTAAGATTGTTCCAATCATTTTTGGTCTGTCTTAACTGGGAGAGGACGAGTTTGATGGAATATCTATAGATCTGTAGTGTAAGGGTGTACATCAATGTTTTATTTGGCTTTATTAGTTTATGATTAAAATAGTTTACCAATCAATTGATCTGATTAGGTAACAATCAATTTCTTGAAGACAATACTATGTTCTCTTTATTCACTACAATAATCATGGCTTCATTGCCCCCTTGGATTGAGGGTTTTGGTTCAACCGTCATACCAAAGACTAGAATACGTTGCAACTTATGACTGTATGGACTATGGATTCTAACTTACATAGCTCTATGTATCTAATGTAGCTCTAGGTTGATTATTCCAAGTTTCGAGAGTGAGAGAGCACTTCTTCTTGTACAGGATTTCAACCCATCAGGGGCAGTTCAAAGTTTTGAGTTAATCAGTTAGAATTTTGAATGAATGTAGATTATACAGTAGGTGCTTTTCACATTGTTTATTTTGCTATTTTATAATCCAATCATTTATGCATTTCTGCTTTCAAGCTTATAATATAGTGTGCGTATATGTTTATTAAGTATGATTAGCCTATTGTTCAAAGTGAATACATTTGTAATGTCTTATACCCTAAAAAAATGGGAGTCAAATCATGCATGTATGTTCCATGGCGAAATACAAGCTAGTTATGTGGAAAAATAGCTATTTGTGCTCTTAAAAGCTTGTATTACCTACATTTTTTCAGTCACATGCAACACAGTTTATGTTAATTTCCGCTGTAAATTTGTAGTTTTATCTTTTCCTTAAAGGAAGCAGATTTGGATCCTAATGTATGTGCTGCATCAATTGTTGAGGAATACCATCATGCAAAGTTGGGAGCTCAAGAAGCAAAACAGAAAAAAGATAAGAAAAGTCAGAAGCGTTTTGGTGATATTATCCGAAAGCTGAAGCAAGAATTGTCTTCCCTTATTACATTTCCATATGATTAAACATTAAAGCCTAATTGAATGACATTTTGTCCTTACTTTTGATACGATTTTTCTTTTTTTCATTTTTTCTTTCTTGTTGTTGTTTCAGGTTTGTCGGATGACATATTGGAGTTAACTTCACAGAATGAGTGTGCCAGTCTGATTCCAGATGAGAAAGAAATATCAGATAACACAGTTAACTTTGAGAATGAAACTGGGGTAACTTAACCTCAAGATGAAGTAGCTGGTTCTAAGAATGAAATCCTTATGCTTACAATCGTATAAGAATTTGATACAAATGATCGGGTTGAGGAAAAACATGAGTCCGAGATGGAACTTGATAATCTGTTTGACAAAGATTCTTTCCCTTTGGATCAACTGCCTTCGGAAATTTCAAAAAACAAAAAGACAGAAATAGCTACAAAACTTGTATATGGTAGTACTGTAGTGAACATTAATGAAATTTGGAAGAAGGTAAAATTTCCTTTGTCACTTGTATCATTGAAAGCAACGCACAGGTATTAGACAATAATAGTCCTACACGTTCGAAATTGATCTGAGGATCTTGTCTTCCAAATTTCATCCACGCACGGGTCTTCACATTTTACCGAACAACTAGATTGATACTCGGGTATGAATTTTCTATTTTTTTGATAGTGGCAATGGCTTCATTATTTCTGTTCCTAAAGATTATTCAACTTTTCATTGCACGGTTTCCAATTGAAGCGAAACATCATGTCCTTTTATCTGATGTTTACGTTTTCACTTAGGTTCTAAATATCAGAAAGTCACATGAATACTTAGTAATAAACTTTAAGTGCAACTTTTTGAGAAGGATTTCTTAAGAAAACGATATATAAAAGTATTCTAACCTTAAACAAATCTGAATTATTACAATAATTTGTATTCATCCATGTAAACTTATGTTTCCAAAATTGATAGTTTGAGAGGATTTATGCAGTTAAAATGTTTGATACGTGTATTTTGTTACAAAATTTACCGGTTCATTAATTTTTTTTTACATTCAAATTTGATGTTTTCCATTGTATTACTTTTACTGATACAAGGATGGCTTATACTGTTATACTATGTAGTACATACTTAAATCTATTGTATTATGCTTAATTTATTTTTACATCCAATTGAACCATGCAACAGTTGACGATTGGCAGGATTGAACTGGACAATATCATGGTGCCAACTATCATGATTAATAACAGTAGCATAGCTACAATTTTTGGATTAAAATAACCAATTTCTTAGACATTATGAATTGCCAAAGTAACCTACACACAAAAATATGTATTATATTATGGCAATGTGTTATGGGAAAGATTTCTCCTTAATAAAGTGCACATATGATCTATCAATAGATTGTTCAATGTCCTCTGTCTTGGTTGAGTCCAGTTTCATCATTTGACTTACCAAATGCATTCAAATTTCTTTGTTTACACAAATGGAAACACTTTATTACGTATATATATTGTCTGAAAATTAAGTCAAATATAAGAGACCACTTCTTTATTGACCTTCCATATGTATTCGTCCTTATGCATTTGCATGTATTTTTCATGTTTTTGTCTCTCAACCATTCATATATTTGTTTACCTATCCTAAACTATGAAATAATAAGCACTACAAAGTGGTTCGTAAAACTAAAGTTGGATTTCCTATATATTTCTATATAATGAATGAGCTAGCTACCAGTTGTTACTCTTCAATATTTTTGCTACAATTTATTTTTACTTCAAAATTATTCCTGTCTCACCTTCTTTTCTAGCAAAGTCTAACTTTATTTACAATTTCTAGCCATTTCCGTTATCCTATTTTTAGTTTTTAATTTTTTTTACTGCTTACCTATTTGTGTACATACTTCATTTGGATGGGCTTTACTCTGATGCGACCAAGGTGTTCGTTTGGGTCCGTTCTACATTAGTTGAGATATGATTAAGAAAATATTGTTATCTAACATTAAGGTTTTTTTTCATTCTCTTCTCTTTTTACAGTGAAGGTATTTTCATTGCTGTCCATCTGTTATTACACAGGATCTTTAATATGCTACATATAACTTTGTCTCATGTTTGGAGTAGAATTTAACCATTTATCATTAGTTAATGCAGTCACATGATCATATTTATTAGTGCAAAATAGTTAAAATATTTTCATCTCACAACAACCGATGCATAAAGAAAAATAATCTCACCACGGTCATTATTACAATATGTGTTATTCTCTTCTTGGCTGTGTGATTTTCTCTTCAAATAGATGTTTGACGATTTTTTATATATTGCACGTATGCTAGTTTTTGGATTTGGTGGCATATTGAAAATTATTGAAACCACTAGAGTCATAAAGCAAGCATGCTTTGAACATGATATACATTTTCTGCTTCAGCACTATCATTGCTTTAAAAGGTTGAACATGGTTCCCTATGTAGTCATTTGAGGTATATTTTAAACATGATCACTCTTTCCGAATGTGAGCATTATGTTTTCCAGTCAGGCTGAAAATTTGTTGTATCCTGTGCTTTTGCATTTTGATATCAGTTAGTTGTTCATGTAGTTAGACTGCTGAGAAAGCTAGAATTGATGTGTCCTTCAGAATATTTAGTGGTGATATGAATTCATTAAGATGAGAAAGATGAGAATACATCATCTACACCATTTAAAAGGTAGTAATAATGTCAAAATCTAGGTTTATAATCCATGCATCGAGGTAGTTTGTTGTATCTAAACTTGCTAACCCAAATGATACCACTACGAGAAAATATACTAATTATAACATTTTTGTATAGCGTTCTTTCTCCGACAATATTAAATTAATGCGGAATGAAAAAGCTAATAAATACAAAACGCTGTACATTGACCGTATGGGAATAAATTAGTATTAAAACTCACTAAACGCTATGCGTTTTCATGTAGAATAGAAGCAGGTTCTTTCCATTTTACTTTTCTCGTTTCCCTCCTGAAATTTCACTTCCCGCAGTTTTCCTCTACAACCTCATTTCATGCCCTAAATTTTATTCACATAACGTAGTATATCGACCTCAATTTAAATCATCACAACATTAATTTCACGACCTAGATTCTCCATCTTTGACCGATTGCAACTTCTCCAGATCTCAGATGGCCAAACCCTAGTTTTATGCTCTACGATTTAAGGTAATTTCTTCAGTCAGCTTGAAACCTAGTTGTGTCGTCGGATTAAAAAATAATCACATAATTTCACATTAATTTTGATGGGTACATTCGGAAAAGTGATCTACTTTGTCAGATTCTGGATTGGCGAAACTGGTCAAGCTGTTGACCATCTTGCCTGTCGTCTCCAAAGCAATTACTACTTCCAAGTGCAACGTACATAATTATTTTCAGGTTCATTGCTCATGTAAACGTTTAATTTGTTGGTCGTGGAGACATCGTGTATTAGATTTTGTTTGAGCTAGAAGTCTAAAATATTTGGAATGGTTGTTCAGGATTTGTTTGAGTTTACAATTTCTTCCCTTATTTGATTCCAGTCGGAAGACAATTCACGCTCAGGAATATTGTTGACAAAACACCAAGTGTTCACAAAGAATCTTTTGTTGCTTCAGGCGCGACTTTGCTTGGGAAATGTTGAATTGGGTGAAGGATCTTCCATTTTGTATGGATGTGTTTTAAGATGTATGCTCTTGTTGCTGCAGGTGGTTTAGTTGCCTTCATACAAATATGTAACTAATATTTATTTATTCTCAATTTATATTGGTTTCACTTTGCAAATACTGGTGACAGCCTAACGTGTTTCCTCATTTTTCTTTCTTCTTTATTCAGGAGACGTGAACAATATCTGTGTTGGATCTGGAACAAATATTCAAGATCATTCTCTTGTCCAAGTTGCAAAATAAAATATTGCTGGCAAGGTTTTACTCACCATTGATGGAGATAATGTTTCAATTGGTATGTATTTATCACTACCTTTTCTAGTGGTTAAACCCACTTTGTAAGATATGAATATTAAACAATGTGTATTTCCTAGTGTGTACAAATTTAATAACTTAGAGGTATTCCGTGGAGGTTTATCATTATATTGAGTCATGATGCCAAAAAGGCATTATATATTACATACACACCGACAATACTTTCCTTGGAAGACTATAAAATCAAATTTCAACAACATATTGTAGAAGTATCTTCAAATAGTTTTTCAGTGAGCACCGCTGGAACAATTGTGTGCATAACTGAATTTCAGAAACCTAAGTAATTTGTTTATTACCTTTTTTTCTTTTAGTTTTTTATTTGATGGCGCTGAGATAAATCGGTAACTGGATAGTTGCAGCTACAGAGTTTTGATACATAGCCTTGTTTCTCACAATTTTAGCTTAATGAAATTTTAAATTTCCATCATTTTTTCGTTCACCCTTTCCATATGACAAAACGATATAAAAAGTTATAGTAACTCCTAGTGTAGGGTATTCTTCATTTATATTATTGCGTTAGTTGTACATGAAATTCTGGGAAAATGAGATTGAAGTTAAAAATCACAAGACAAAGATTTCGTAGGAGGTGAACATTGTCATTGATATAGCATCTATTGCTTAAATAACCTAGTAAGTACACTGAAGAATTTGTTGAATCCCAGTAGGGATTTTTCAATTTTTACTCATTTTAAGGGATTATTACATGATTCCGTAAATGAGTTCTTTTCTTTTCTTGAAAAGACATGAAAAATCTAGAGTTTAGAAGGCCTTATTGTTTACTTTATCAAAAAAGAAAACAAGGGACATGGGGTATTATTTGAAATATTTGAGGTATGTAGATAAAATTAAGTTGTAGAAATTAGTTAAGTTTTTTATGGTTGGAATAACAATTTTAGAGATTTAAGCTTCATACAGGAGTGTGGGTATCTATGAAATTACATTAAAATAAATCATTGTTTATGCTTATGCAGTTTTGTGTGTGTATCTTGTTAAAAATTAACATGAAGATTAAAAAAAGTTTTAAATTACCTTCTTTTTTGGTAATATTTCTGATATATGTAACACTTACAGAGATATCGAACAGGTCACAGTGTTGTTTTGCATGGATGCGTTGCTGAGGATGAAGCTTTTAATTGTATTGGGGCAACCTTGCTTGATGATGTAGCTGTCGAACATCGTGGTATGGTTGCTGTTGGCTCTCTTGTTAGACATAACATGAAAATTCCATCTAGAGAGGTGATCATCAGTTTCTATTGCTTATTTTTATTAATTTATGCACACATCCCCCCATCTTTCTTTTTAATTAAAACATAAGTACGCTAACGTTTGCACATCACATACTGACATTCTCAAATATGCATACGAATTCCATAATTTGCCAAAGCTTGAGTGGTTTTATATGCTTTATTTTCCTTTTGCCTAAAGAGTAAAATATATAAGCATTCACTTATAGGATATAATATTAGCTTATCTATTCTATTTTAACAGTCATTTTTGAACTGGAGCAGAGCATAAGTGCATTATATTTTTTGCACAAGCAATATGCATAAGTGCATTATATTTTTTGCACAACCAATATGCAAAAGTGCATTATATCTTTCTTTTTAAAATGTAAGTATGCTAATATACATAAGTAAAGCCTAATACTTCTGGATAAACATAAGATATTTTTTAAATGGTCAGGAATAATCTTTGTCTGAATTATGCCACTACAACTATTGAAGTTTTTCGTTGTATATATTTATAGCCTTCCACATTTCAGAAATTCAACTAACCACATCATCAGGATAATGTATGTCAATAAAGTAAATAATAGTTTGACTACGATGTCTTTTTAAATTGTGAAGCTTATGCACAAAAAATATGCCCTTATAAAGTAATTATATTATAAAAAGTCATATTCTGTTCTTTATAATATGTCATAGCACATGCTACAAATTCTAAATGCAGATCTGATTCAAAGAGTTTGCAATCTTTTTTAGAAGTTTTACTTGAATAAAATTGACTGTAAGCTTCAAAGACTTTATGTTTTTTCAATATGATTCAACCCCTACAACTTTGCTGCCAATGTTGTTTACCTCAGTTCATGTTAAATACATGTAAGAAATTATAATACATATTATTATGCGGATAATAATGAAATTATTTTGAAATTTCCATTATAAAACAAAAGGTGAGTAAAAAATATTGATAATGTCCATCACTCTAAGTTCTTTATTTTCATTCTGTATGTTGGACTTCCCTTGGTTTATGCCTTCTATCAAGGTAGTACAGTGCACCATGCCACTTGAGAACCAGTTCGCTAGAAGTCTTGTTTCATACAAAATTACCATAAGTACTTACTTCTTTCTATATTGGGTTAAAATTTAATTTTAAATACAAGTAGTTCAAAATTGATTTAAATAATGATATACCTTGGTAAAATGTTTGTATGTAAGAAGCATAATTTATGCAAGTATAAAATAAAAGGTGACTTATTTATTAAAAAGATTCAAGTTGGGAATTCGAGAATTTAAATCTTGGAGTATTAAAATAAACTTGTTTTTCAGTTTTTGTTTTTAAAGAAATAGTAACATTATTGGTTTGCATGATTGAAATTAGCATGATTGAGGGGAAGCATGTTAAAAGTACCATGATTTTATTTTCTTTCGCCTCTTTAAATATCAACGGCGGAAGGAGTCGATAATGAGCAGAAATTGATAATTGGAGAAGTTCTGAAAGACGAAAAGTTGGAAGGTGAGATTCATAAGAAGTTCGAGAGATGGATCAGGTGCAACATGGATGCATCGGTGAAGCGGATCAGAAATAATTCAAACTCATCAACGGCTTCTTCCGCGTTGGCTTCGTCTCCTTCATCATCCACGCACAGCTCAACCACGTCGAGGTCTGCAGCGTCCGATTTGGATGGGGATGGATCCAACTCTGCGATGGCGTCCGAAACTAGGAAGGTAATGGACATCGTGATGGTCATAGGGAACGTGTGGGGCCCATGCTTGTCTTACGGGCACATGTCAATTGTGGGAAGGAGGGATATGAAATATGCTATCATGGTGATGCCGAATATCTGTTCAAAAGACTGAATTTTTTGGTTGTACGATGGGCATGGGGGTGCGCAGGTAGTGGCTATGTGCAACGAGACGATGCATGCCGTTCTTGCTAACATGACAGGGGTAGGTTGGCCGGAAGGAGACAGATGGAAGGTGGTAATGGGGGAGTGTTTTACCAAGGTGGACGAGGAAGTGGGGACAGTAGCAGTGGGTGCAGAGCCGGTTGAGAAAAACGTGGGGTCTACGGCTGTCGTGGCAGTGGTTGGAGTTGAGAAGATTGTGGTTGCCAACTGTGGGGATTCAAGGGTTGTTTTGTGTAGAGGCGGGGGGTTGTTGTGCCACCGTCTTCTGATCATAAGCCTGATAGACCTAATGAGATGGAAAGAGTAGAAGTGATTGGTGGAAAAGTCATTAACTGGGATGGTTACCATGTCTTAGGTGTGCTAGCCACTTCTAGATCAATAGGTAACCATTACCTGAAACCTTATGTTACCTCCGAACCAGAAGTGACGATAATTAACCGAACTGAGTGGGATAAGTTCATCATACTAGCTAGTAAGTGACGGTTTATGGGATGTGATACCCAATGATGTCAGCAAGACGATGCTTGAATGGAAGGGTCGCGAGAATGTTTCCGGAAGCAATAAGTAGAAGTTCAGCTTCAGAAGTAGCTGCTTTCTTAGCCGAGCTGGCAATGTCTCGTGGTAGTGGAGATAATACCATTATAGTGGAGGTAAAGAAAATAGTCAATGAATTAAATAAGGCCAGTTTGGCTTTTGAATAAACAAGCAGTAAACAATGTTGAAGTGTAGCATTAATGACAAAAGGAAGCAAGTGTTGGTGCTTCTAATCCATTTGGGATGTTGTAAAGTGAGGATCATTAGATTAAATATGTCTAAATCCAGGAAAAATTCAATGAAAGAGAGAAAGGTGAACCTAATGAAGCTGTGGAGTACAGGAGTATGTCGAATGAGGCCGAAGTGTTAAGCAATGAAGGTGATGAAGTTACAAGTCCAATTGATTTGTTAAAAGGAGCGAATGGGAAAAAGTGAATTAATGGAGTACCTAACTTTTCAATGCCTCCTAATTTATTATTTGAAAGTAATAAAGTTGAGCCACCTTGTATATTGCGTGAGCCTGTATGTGATAATAAATCAACTTTTTGTCAAGATTTGGAGCAGTATATTAGGCAGTTGATTAAAACCATGCATGACCAAAACCATGCCACTGTTTCAAAGATTCCTTGCCCTTCTTTACCCACCTCATCAATCATCTTTTTTTATAAACTCAAGTATGAAACAATGAGCTTGAGTTTACGCCATTTCCACTTTTAACATTCTCACGTTGTTGGCTATGCTTTTACATGATATACTAAATATAATGGATCACTTATAAACTCGAACTGTTATACACACACACACACTGTTATATTAAGCGCTAAGCGAGACAATGAACGGCTCGCTTTGTTTAATGGTACTTAAGCGATGCCTAAGCGCTAGATCCATGCATAGCCGAACTGTAACTAAATGCGCTTAAGCAACGTTTATGCAGTGCTTAACTATTATACAAGTAAGTCATAGCTTAATACTGCTATACAAGTGCTTAAATTTAAGCGAGGCACTATTAAGCGCTAATTGCTTAATACTTTCCGCTTTTCAGAAAATAAAGCGAAGTAGCTGCAATAATTGATTAAGCGTCGCTTAAACGCCGCTAAAGTGCGCTTTTCATAACATAGTGTACACACACACCGTACATACATACATACACACACATGTATGTATATATATATATATATATATATATATGTATGTGTATATATATATATTATATTAATCTGCATGTGTGCAGAAACATAAATGAAAGCAATAATGCAAGGTCAAAGTGCCGTGAATACGTCATATGTGACTCTGAATACATGCGGTGCATTTGCTTTATGTACCGCTTGTGCAAGCGCTGGTCTTCCCAAATTAAAACTAAATCTGGTTCTGCATGTTTAAAACGTCTTTTTCGATAATGAAAGCAGCTATTCATAAGATATGATGTTTTATACAATAGGCAACACTTCAAATTGAAGCAATAGATGCAGGCCGCATCCTTATTTGTTTCTCTTGGGCCTGGTTATCACCGAAGCCCGTTTAGGCATTTAGCCTGTACAATTGTGTATAAATAAGCAAATCACGAATGGTAATTAATTTCTACTTGTTAAGTCATGTATATATTATTTTAACACGTGTAGATGATCAGAACTAATTATTATCATATAATACGCAGGGTGTTAAAGCTAATAAAATACAATGAAAAAGTGGGGTTATATTTGAGACTGGATAATGTTGCCTATCTTCCAAGCAACTGCGTATTAAATTGTATCATTTACTCTGCACCATATACTGACAACTGAATAACACCAAGGGTGATTGGACATGCACAGGTACGTATATATTAATCGTTAGAACAAGAACTCAAATAAGTTTTTATTCATCAAACCATGTCATTTGATTTTCATGATGTTTTGAATAGGCCATAGCATCTTCTACTAGAAGACACACCTTCATTTGGTGGCATTAGCATGAAAATTAAAGATACTTGTTGAAAATAAGAGGAAACAAATAAACTTGGTTTTAAATGGAAACAAATAAATTTGGTTTTATAAGTAAATGCCAATTATGTAATAAATTCTATCTTTGTTTTAGGAAATGCCAAAATCAAATAAATGATAATAAATTTTGGTCTATCAAAATATGCAATAGAATTATCTAGAGAGAGAAGAGTGTAGAACACTGTCATGTTATATATAGATACTCTCTCATATGTTGTACCAATCAATGATCAAGCAAGAAAAAAGAATCAAGCAATAAAAGTTTTTTTCTTCCCTTAAAAAATATTCTACTTTCTTCTAATTTGTTTCTCCTCCTCCACATAAAATTTCCAACAAAGTGGTATCACAGCTACACAAATTTCCAACAAAGTGGTATCAGAGCAACAAAAATTTTCCAACAAAGTGGCATCGGAGTCTGTTTTAAATTATGGCATTTCTATTTTTTTCGACGTTTGTTCTCACAAAAGAGAATTTTGAGGAATGGAGCAGTAGGAAAAAAGAGGAGCTAATCTCCAAAGATCTGTGGGAAATTGTTGAAAATGGCTATGAATGGCGTAAAGACATGCAGAGTATGTCGCAAATGGACAAGAAAGCCTTTGCGAAATTAAAACGGAATGATTACCGGGCTCTTTCTGTGATTGCTGAGAACGTCGATGAAAAAGCTTCGGATCTCATTTTTAGAGGAAGGTGTACAAAAGATTCATGGAATCTCTTGAAAAAGGTGTACGGAAAAGATGATGCAAAGATAATGGATGAAGACAAGTTGATTGATGAGAAAGATGAAAAGAAGAATAGCGAGAGTGTGAACGAGAAGGAGCAAGAGAAGAAGAAAGAAGAGACTATGCCAGAGCCTATGGAAGAAGAGATGATGGATGAGACAGAGGAGGAGAAGTTGGATGAAGAAAAACAGCTTTTAGAGAATAAAGAAGATGCAATTGCTGAAGAAAAGCAAGAAGCTGTAGTGGAGAATACTGCTAACCATATTGATGTGGCACTAGCAGAGAACAAAAGAGAAGAAAAGGCAAAGACTATCAATAGGGAAGAAAACCACGAAGAAGACTTCAAAGATGGACAAGAGAGAGCTGAAATTGTGATTAAAGAAATTAAAAGTAAGAAGTCACTAGTAATCGAAGAAGAAATCAAAGAGAAAGTCAAAGTTGAACAAGTTGAAGAGCATACCAAAACAAATGAAGTGAAGAAAGAGAGCGCCAAAGAATTAAATATGAAAGGAAATAAAGTATATGAAGATGACGCCAATGACAAAAAGTATGAATGGAAATGTGCCGAAAATGAAGAACAGATGAAACAAGGAGAAATTGAAGAGCTTGGTGAAAATTTGAAGCATAAGCAAAATTTTGAAGAAATTTGGAAAACAAATAAAGAAATTGAATTGGTCAAAGATTGTAGAAGTGATTTTTTGGAAGAATTCAAAGACACCATATATGACTCATTCAAAGTTTATGACATTGGAATAAAATGGAAGCTAGAGCGCACACTTTTTGGAACGTCTTGTGCTAATGAAGGAGGACAAAATGAATGGAGCACCATTGAAGAAATTGCATCGAAGATCTTCATATTGGAAAAGAGGAAGAAACGAAAAAAGAAAATTTGGATAATTTCTTCATTTCTGCCAAAACACGTGAGATACAAAAGAATCTGCTTGGAGTAATAAAACCAAGTTTACGGGGGGATGTTGAAAATAAGAGGAAACAAATAAACTTGGTTTTAAACGGAAACAAATAAATTTGGTTTTATAAGTAAATGCCAATTATGTAATAAATTCTATCTTTGTTTTAGGAAATGCCAAAATCAAATAAATGATAATAAATTTTGGTCTATCAAAATATGCAATAGAATTATCTAGAGAGAGAAGAGTGTAGAACACTGTCATGTTATATATAGATACTCTCTCATATGTTGTACCAATCAATGATCAAGCAAGAAAAAAGAATCAAGCAATAAAAGTTTTTTTCTTCCCTTAAAATATTCTACTTTCTTCTAATTTGTTTTTCTTCCTCCACATAAATTTTTAACAAAGTGATATCAGAACAACACAAATTTCCAACAAAGTGGTATCAGAGCAACAAATTTGGACACTATGCTTCTGAATGTAGAGCTCCAAGAAATAATAAAGTTGAAGAGAAGACCAATTATGCTGAAGAAAGAATTGTAGAAGATGGCACATTATTATTGGCCCATAAAGAAAATGAAAAAAGGGGAGGACAATCAATGGTATCTAGATAGCGGCGCAAGCAACCATATGTGCGGAAGAAAAGATATGTTTGTGGAGCTTGATGAAACAATAAAGGGCAATGTGGCGTTTGGAGATGAATCAAAGGTAGCAGTGAAAGGCAAAGGTAATGTTCTTATTAAATTGAAGAATGGAGAGCATCAATTTATTTCTAATGTTTACTATGTGCCAAACATGAAAAGTAACATCTTGAGCTTAGGACAACTCTTAGAGAAAGGTTATGATATTCAATTAAAGGATAAAAGCCTTTCCATAAGAGACAGTGCAAGCAATCTCATTACTAAAGTACCAATGTCAAAAAATAGAATGTTTGTGCTTAACATTCAACATGGTGTCGCCCAATGTCTTAAGGCGTGCTACCAAGATGTCTCATGGCTTTGGCATCTTCGTTTTGGACATCTTAACTTCAAAGGATTGGAATTGCTCTTTAAGAAAGAAATGGTGAGAGGATTGCCTTGCATAAATCATCCCAATCAACTGTGCGAAGGATGTTTACTTGGGAAGCAAGTCAAAATGGGCTTTCCAAAGGAGTCATACTCAAGGGCCAAGAAACCATTAGAACTCATACATACAGATGTGTGTGGACCAATCAAGCCAAGCTCGCTAGGTAAAAGTAATTATTTCCTTCTTTTTATTGATGATTTTTCAAGAAAAACGTGGGTGTATTTTTTGAAGGAGAAATCAGAAGTATTTGAGAACTTCAAGAAGTTCAAAGCTCATGTTGAGAAGGAAAGTGGACTTATGA
The DNA here is from genome assembly GCA_030737875.1 of Allium sativum. Taxonomy (NCBI): domain Eukaryota; kingdom Viridiplantae; phylum Streptophyta; class Magnoliopsida; order Asparagales; family Amaryllidaceae; genus Allium; species Allium sativum. The sequence continues at coordinate 82,958,844 of CM060913.1, read as the reverse complement.
TAAAAGCCATGAGATCCGACCGTGGAGGAGAATTCACATCAAGAGAATTTCAGAAGTTTTGTGAAGATAATGGAATTCGACGCCAACTAACAGTGCCTAGATCTCCTCAGCAAAACGGAGTAGCAGAAAGGAAGAACAGGACAATTGTTGAAATGGCAAGGAGCATGCTCAAAAGTAAGAGACTACCAAAGGAAATTTGGGCGGAAGCTGTGGCATGCGCTGTTTATCTATTAAACCGATCTCCAACAAGAAGTGTGTGGGGGAAGACACCACAAGAAGCATGGAGCGGAAGGAAGCCTGGCATTTCTCATCTAAGAGTTTTTGGAAGCATAGCTCATGTACATGTACCGAATGAAAGGCGAAGCAAATTGGATGATAAAAGTGAAAAATATATTTTTATTGGTTATGACACAAATTCAAAAGGCTATAAACTTTATAATCCTGATACGAAGAAAATAATAATTAGTCGAGATGTTGTATTCGATGAAGAAGGAGAATGGGATTGGAAACCGTATAATGAGAATTACAACTTCTTTCCATATTTTGAAGAAGATGAGATACAACAACCAAGGATCGAGCAATCAAGTGAAGAGCCTACTTCCCCACTAGCCTCACCAGCAACAAATTGTCAAGAAGATGGGAGCTCAAGTGAAAGGGTTCCTCGTTTTAGAAGCCTTCAAGAAATTTATGATGTAACAGAAAACCAAGACAATATTACTCTTTTTTGTCTTTTTGCAGATTGTGAGCCCATAAATTTTCAAGAAGCTTTGCAAAAGAAGAGTTGGAGAGATGCTATGGACGAAGAAATTAAGGCGATTAAGAAAAATGACACATGGGAGCTAGCTTCACTTCCAAAAGGACAAATGGCGATTGGTGTCAAGTGGGTATACAAGGTAAAGAAAAATGCCAAAGGAGAAGTTGAGAGATACAAAGCAAGATTGGTAGCAAAAGGCTATATTCAAAGAGCTGGCATTGACTATGAAGAGGTATTTGCTCCAGTTGCTCGATTAGAAACTGTAAGATTGATAATTTCTTTAGCAGCTCAAAACAATTGGAAGATACATCAAATGGATGTGAAGTCTGCCTTCCTAAATGGAGTCCTTGAAGAAGAAGTTTATATCGAGCAGCCACAAGGCTACGAAGTCAAGGGAGAAGAAGACAAAGTTTTGAAGCTAAAGAAAGCACTTTATGGTTTGAAACAAGCTCCAAGAGCTTGGAATGCTCGAATTGATAAGTATTTGAAAGAGAGAAACTTCATTAAATGTCCATATGAGCATGCACTCTATATTAAAATCCAAAATGGTGATACATTGATTGTATGTTTGTATGTAGATGACTTGATTTTCACAGGTAGCAATGCAAGCATGTTTAAAGAGTTTAAGAAAGAGACGACGAAGGAGTTTGAGATGACTGATATTGGGCTCATGTCTTATTATCTTGGCATTGAAGTAAAACAAGAAGATGAATGCATTCTAATCACTCAAGAAGGCTATGCTAAGGAAATATTGAGAAAGTTCAAGATGGAAGACTCTAATCCAGTTTGCACGCCAATTGAAAGTGGAATCAAATTATCAAGACACGAAGAAGGAGAAAAGGTAGACTCTACACTTTTCAAGAGCTTGGTTGGAAGCTTAAGATATTTAACGTGCACAAGGCCCGACATTCTCTATGCAGTTGGAGTTGTAAGCCGATACATGGAGAATCCAACTACAACACATTTGAAAGCAGCAAAGAGGATTCTTCGCTATGTTAAAGGGACAACAAACTTTGGTTTGTACTACTCTGTTTCTGATAATTATGATCTTGTTGGATATAGTGATAGCGATTGGAGTGGAGATATAGACGACCGGAAAAGCACAAGTGGTTTTGTGTTCTACATGGGAGACACAGCTTTCACATGGATATCGAAAAAACAACCAATTGTCACGCTCTCTACATGCGAAGCGGAGTATGTAGCGGCTACTTCATGTGTTTGCCATGCAATTTGGCTAAGGAACTTGCTAAAAGAATTAGATTTGCAACAAAAGGAGCCAACCAAGATTTTCGTGGATAACAAATCAGCAATTGCTTTGGCCAAAAATCCAGTTTTTCATGATCGAAGCAAGCATATTGACACACGCTATCACTACATTAGAGAGTGCATCACTAGAAAGGAAGTGCAGCTAGAGTACGTGAAGTCCAATGATCAAATTGCTGATATTTTTATCAAGCCGCTCAAGTATGAAGATTTTATCAGGTTGAGAAATTTGCTTGGAGTAATAAAACCAAGTTTACGGGGGGATGTTGAAAAGTAAACTTGGTTTTTAAGGAAACAAGTTTTGTATTTAGGGAAGCATATTTTATTTCTTGATTGATTATGTGACAAATTTTATTTTTGTATTTAGGGAAGCACAAAATATATGGTAATAAATATTAGAGTTATTAAAATAAGATTGGAGAAGAATCTAGACTAAGCAAATATGTAAAATGAAGAAAAGTCTAGAAAAAGAAAAGTCTAGAGATTCTCTCTTATATAAATTAGGATGTAATCACTCATTTGTATCAATCAAGAAGAAAAAAAAAAGAAAAAAAAAAGTAATTAAAGTTTTCCTCTTTTACAAAATTTCTTGTTTCTCATAATCTATTCCTCTTCCTCCTCTAAATTCCAACAATACTGAAAAGGCAACCATTGGGTTCGCTGTAAACGACACCTACAAATTTGGTCTCAAGTTCAGAAAAATCAAGGAAAGCAAATTTGATTTTAATGATGGCTTTGAACACTTCAAGAAGAACATAGGCCGTATTCAGTCTACTGTCCTCAACAGTTTGCCATTTATGTTAATCAACCTTAGAACACTGCTGGCCTGTTGTGCATGGGAATTGTAGATGGAGGTGATAGGATTTGTCTATTTATTTTCTTTATATTTTTTATGATATGCTACATGGAACTAATTCGTTTATTGTAGGAGTCTTACAGTTAATGTGATAAAAGCTGGATCAGTGTGTATTTGGAGTTGAGAATGCTTCTTCTGTTGCAGCCAACTCTCAACTGTATACTGAGTTCAGTTCACCACTAGAGGACCAAAGAGATGATGAGACTTTTCACGGTAAAATTATTTTCACAAAAATAGTTTAATTCGATAAAGATGTGAATTTCTAACTAAATAAATATTTCTATAAAAATTAAAAGTTTGATAAAGGTCAATGAACAACCTAGTTTGATGTTTGAAAGTCGGTACGGTATGTGTTTTTCTTATTGTTTGGATTCATATTCTTATTTGATTTAGAACTGACAAGAAGTAGGAAATCATAAGTTTTAGTCGATTGAGATTTAGGACTCAAATTTGAGATCAAACAAGGATCAAATTTGGTATTACCCATTTTACATACCAGAATTAATGTATGCACTTTTGATCAAAATTTATGTTGTGTCCTTTAGAAACTAATGTTTAGCGTTTCTTGTTTGCTGTTGATTTATTAGCAATCTTATTTTCATAGTTAATGGGTTGATGCGTGCATGTTGAAATAACAAAATATCTAGCTTTTGACATGGAAAGAATTCAGGAACTAAGCTGTTTGAGCTATTTCTTAGATACGCATTGTCAATACAAAGAAAATACTATATTAATATTATTATAGTTTTGACTAATACAAAGAAAATACTATATTAATATTATTATAGTTTGGACTGTAGAATTTTTGGAAACAGTATTTAGTTTTGCTTTTACTATATTAATATTATTATAGTTTTGACTGTAGAATTTTTGGAAACAGTATTTAGTTTTGCTTTTATACCTTATTTTACAATAAAGAAACATTATTGGTTTGAGCCTGAGAAGCATGCTCTTCACTTATGATGTTGCCTGCTTTCCTAATTTTCCCATAGTTTTCTTATCAGTGAGTGAAGCTACATGAATGTTGCTTTTACTTGAACATTTTTTGTGTGACTAGTATGCTTATAGTCAAAGGGTTTTCAGCGAATAAAACCGGTAGGAAGCTATTTCTGTAAGCGTTTTTTCTATTTGGAACATGTTAAAGTCAACTTTGGTATGTCTGATAAATGCATGTAATTAACTTAAAATATTATGGTGAAACTATTAAGAATTTGGATGCTTCTAATCCCATTTCAATTCGAGAAATTTTGTAGCATGGTACTTTTCTATGTCAGTTTATCTTCCAGAGATATTTTTGTTAAAATGATACAGGTTAGTGTATGCATTTACCAAATATTAATAATCAAATACTTTCTAGTATGAAGCCTTTCTTTATGACACTTAAATTTAACTATAATATTAGTGAAAGTTGTTATATCCTTTGTTTTTGCAAACAATTTACAGAACGTACATATGTTTCATCCATAATCAAACTTTATTTTCCTGTTTTGGTGCTTTTATGCTTAATTAATTGACACACACACAAATATATATTGACCTTTTCTTTTGGAATTAATAAAATGATTTAATCTCTTGCAGATGATATGCAAGGGTATGATGGAACAGTTTGATTATAGTAAGCATGTAACCATTGATTTACGAGTACAATGATTCATTGTTTGTAATTTGTTCTTATGTTTAGTACTTTATGATCAGAGGTAATTAACCAAAATCGATTCAATTTTCATTTAATAAAACATAGTTTTAGATAATATATCATCAGACGTGGATTTCCAATAAAATGATCCAAGCTTTCTTTGGGTTTAACAGTTCAAGCATTGCCATCTTATAAGATTACCCAATCTCAGTGTATCTTGGAAGCCTCAGTTTTAAGGTATATAGAAGTTCAATTTTAGCATAGTCATTGTATGGATCATTACAAATACAATGAATGCGCTATTTATGATCTAGCAAAAAGTAACTGACAGATTCAAGGTCACATAAATTGAATTGGTAAAGGCTTTTGTCTTAACTTTCCAACACCTTATGTACTTTTCCATGAAGGCAGAAAACGAGTTATTAGTTAGTTTTAACTATACATGTTCAGCGTGCTATCTATGGTTTTAATATTTTCAATATTTTCTATCCTTATTGCTAGTCGGTCTGATACAAATTTGGTATATCATAATTAGCCCTATATGTCTACTGCTGATTAAGACATGCTGAAAAAACATTTTGGACTGACATTATTTTATCAAACTTCCAGATATCTTGATTGCTAGTTTGAACGAATCCTTGGCTAGTAGGGATATTGCCAACGACCAACCTGTTGTGGAGCAAAAATCCTATGAGGTCATAATCGTCTGACTCTTAAGCATACTATCTTGTTTGGTAATTACTGTGTTTAATATGATATTTGATAACCGTTTTCATTTACCACGTTTCTAAACGGCAATAGTTCCTTACAAAAGTGCATTATATTTTCTATTGTAGGTGCATTTTTCTTTTTCCTTCTAGTTGTGTATTCTTACAAGGTAGAGATATAAAGCTTTATATCATCTATTCTTAGCCTGCAGGTATACTATTTGGTGAGCAGTGGACTTCAAGAGAAGTCTGAATTTTTGAAAGAGGGAAATTCTTAGGTGGAGAAGGGAACAAGTAACTACGTGCCTATTGTTTGTCTGTTTTGTAAGTAACTTGTTAACATAAAAATGTATGACATATTATGTGTGGACCCGGAAAAGTTGATAAAAGTGTATGTATGAAATACTAATTTGTTTGAATGATATGCATGAATATTATGCCGTAATTTGTATATTTGTTTATGAAAATCTAATATATTTATATGTGGATAAAAATGTTTAAATGTGTGTGTACATTAAAAAAGCTGAAACGATGACATAAAAGAAAAAAAAATTAAAAAATTAAAAATATAATTAATAGCGTTTCAAAAACACTATTGAATAAAAAAACACTATAGAAAGTGACACTAGAAAACGCTATAGAAACATACAGACGAACACTATAAGAAGTCAGTATAGGATAGTATATTTTATAACGTTTTTGTTTGACAGCAAATGAAAACGCTATAAAAAAGACATCTTTTATAGTGTTTATGTTTTCGCTATTCAAAGTAGAAGGTCTAAGATAGCATGTCGTTACATGGCGCTCTCTGAAACGCTATGTTAGGCTATAATAGCGTTTTTCAAACGCTATGAAAGCCTCATTTTGTTGTAGTGTACCATAATTCCAGCTCCAAAGGTTTCACTTTAAAGAAATTTACTGCAACATAACTGACATCATAGACGATATGAAGTCTGTTATCACTTTTGTTCGTAATGTTACCAATTTTTTAATCCATACATGTATATACATATTGAAATTAGCTTCTTTAACACTCAAAATTTGAAATTGCTTGTAGGGATATGGTTTATGCCAATGGCCATGTTGTTACCGTGCCTCGCACATATGTCATTTTCTGAACCATTGGATGTTCTAAACAAAAATAAATAAGTTATCTTCAACCCATGCTCTGACAATACAACCAATGTTATGGTATTACTACTGTAGTTGCCGAAGGACTCATGAAGAAGGTGCAAATTTTCAACATTCATGAAGTGCTACACTAATTCTTTCAGCTTGATCTGTGCCATTACGTGCATGAATAGGTGATCTATGCTTCAATGGCTATTATTCTGTATATTGTTATGGATAGATTATCAATTGTATTAAGAAAGGATATAATTTTATGTAATCGATTTGTTTACGAACAGCTAATAAAATGCAGTTTACGAACAGGGTTGCTTTTGATGGTGCTTTCATATGAACAAAGGGAAGTGAAGCTGTAATAACCTGGAAATCCGAGCCAATTTGAAAATTTTATTTTGGCAACTTTAGCGAATTTTGAATATTTAAAATGAATTATTTTAAATAATAACGACGAATTTTTTTTTTGAATAGAATTCGAACGTATATATTTATATAGATCGTCGTTAGAATATAAATATTTATTTATATATATAAAAGGAATTGAAAATGGCGCGGTAGTTCGATAATTCGATTTCAAATTTCAAATTTCAAATGAATGTATAGGATTCAAAATAAACCGGATTTTAGTGAAACCAAAAATGTTTGAATCTATTTGTGAATATCTTTCCAACGAATCCGAAAAATTGAAATTTCATAGCGGGGATAAAAAGTTATGCCCAGTTGAAAATTTAGAATAGTCGCTATGGAATTCTGGCCTTTAAAAATAGCCATTTTGCAAACGACCTCGGTTTTCGACGAAACCACTTTTGTTGGATCCACGATGTCAAATTATTGCCAGGTTTCAAATTTCATAATTTTTCGAATCAATATGTGGGCGTGGCAAAGGAAAACGCGTTTGACCAGTTTTAGTTGATTTTAATCGACTGGAAAATGATCATTTTCAAACGGTCTCGGAATTTTACGAAATTAGTTTTGTTAGGACCGTATCATTAGTACGAAGCTAGAAAATATTTTTCGAGAATTTTTAGAGTTAGTATGTGGCCCCAGTGAATTGAAATGTGTGTTCAAATTCAATATATAGAGTTATATGCTGATTTTGACGAAAACTGATCGAAACAGTCGAATCAGCTTACGATACATATCCCATTGTGTTCGGAATGGGGGTAATTAGCAAGGGACAACAGTCGGTAGGCCTCGTTTCGAGGTCGAAATAAAAAGTTACTTTTTGAAAATTAAAATAAAAAAAAAGGTCAACACCTTTACCCCCCCCCCCTTTCGTTAATTCACAGATCAGAAAAAAAATCAATCAATCGAGCGCTCGACGGAGGGGGGCGATCCACCACCGCGCCGCCCTCCAGGCGGACCCACCACCGCGCCGTACACCTGCGAGCCCCACCCCCCTCTTCTTCTCCTCCTTCTTTGTTCAGCCTCCCGCGAGACCCCCCCCCTCTCCCCCCCCCCCCCCGAACCCTAAACCCTACCGCCCCAAAAAGACCTCGACTCCCCCCCTTTCTTGCCACCGCCACTCCCCTCGACCCCCCCAACCGCCAGTTCAAATTAAAGCCCTCCCCTCCTTAGTAAATATCGATAACACAGTAAGCATTTCTGTCTTTATTATATGTATATTTTTTTATTGCTATTTAGAAGAAATATAGGATGTTTATTTAAAAGAAATATATTATTTTTATATAGTAGAAGCAATAAAGATGTGATTTATATATATATATAAGGTAGATAATAAAAATATGGTTTTTATTAAGGTAGAGTAATTAAATTATAATTTTTATATAGGTATGATAATAAAAATTCGATCTTCATATAAAAAGTAAATATATAAAAATATAATTTTTATATAGAAGGAAGCATTGTAAAAATATATGAAGTAGAAATATAATCTTTATTATATGAACACCGGTATAAAAATAGAATTTTATCTATATAGTAGCGCTATAAAAATAGAATTTTTTATCTATATAGTAGCGTTTTAAAAAAATGTGATTTTTATACATATGAAGCAACAATATAAAAATGTGATTTTTATATATGTAGTGGATACGAACAGCGAAAGTGACAAAAGGCGGACACGACAAGATTTTCTACATATGAAGAGTCGCGGCGTTTGGTTTAGCTTATTGGTGAGAACTTCTCACTTTTAATTTAATTTTCTAGTTAAAATATATACTAGGATGCAGACGGTGTTTAGTAGCACCCGACACCCGTCGTCCACAGACCATGGATGGCTTGTTTGCTTGTTTGTTTGATTTTGATGTGTAGTTGATTGTGTGATGTGATGTGAAATGAAATAAAATATTTTATAGTGGAAAATATTTTATAGTTAAAAATATAACTTTTAACGTGTATATAAAATAAATATTTGTAAATGAATCGGACGATTTGTTAATATACACACATTTGACTGATACTGATTAGGACGATACATTTTACACATCGCCCAACTGCACAAATAAAATCTTTATTTGATTGTTTGAAACCCCACACGGGTATTGGGATGATATATGACATACACTAATCCCAATAATTAGTTGTATGTCGATCGATTGATTGACAGACTGTTATAAGCGTTAAATATTTATATTTGATGCTTATATAGTGTAGAACGCACTTTGGATGATGGTTGATGATTTATCGTTGTTGTTATATGCGTGTGTTGTAGAAAATTCATATAATTAACATTATATGGTAATTGATTGGGCCTCATTCCAGTTTTGAAAAAGAAATATTTGAATAGAATATTTGAAAAAGGAATATTTGAATAGAAATATTTGGAAAAGAAATATTTGAATAGAAATATTTGAAAATAGAAATGCGAAGCCGTGTTAAGTAGTTACACGCCATTTTAACACGAACGGGAATTTTGTCGATTTTATAATGAATATTGAAAGTGGTTTCAAAATCGAATATTTAGAAATGAATTCGAATTGAAATTGAATAGAAATGAATTCGAATTGAAATTGAACAGAAATGAATTCGAATTGAAATTGAATAGAAATGAATTCGAATTGAAATTGAATAGAATTGAATTCGAATTGAAATTGAATAGAATTGAATTCGAATTGAAATTGAATAGAAATGAATTCGAATTGAAATCGAATTAATTTGAAATTCAAATTGAATTGAAAACGAACTGAAATTTAATTAAAAATCGATTTGAATTGAAATCAATTTGAAATGAATTTAAAACGAATTTGTAAGGGAAAATTCGATTTTGATTTGAATTTGAAAAGGGAGTAGAGATCGTTTTGAAAACGAATATAAAATGATTTATAAAATACGTTTTAAAAGGAAATTGATGAAATATATATATATATATATATATATATGTGTGTGTGTGTGTGTGTGTGTGTGTGTGTGTGTGTATATATAATGGCCTGAATAGAACGCGCCGCGCTGCGGTAGTTCGTGAATTTCGACCATTGACTTAGAACAGACATTACGGGAGATCCAACCGTCGGATTCTCCTAAAATCGGAACCGTTGGGTTCGTATTGAAAAGAGATTTCTAATGAACATTAGAGATTTAAAATCTAACGGTTGGATTTGGAATTATGTCCAAATCAAATTTGGAAAAGGTCGCTGTAAGTGCAGTTCGATGGCCGTTGATGGAAATCGACTGTACGGGCCTTGATAAAATTATTAAAAATAGTAATAATTTGTGTAAAATCATAAGAAATGATTTGGGAAGGATTTGGATGAAAAACTCCATATTTGAAGAGATAAAAATAGATTTTTATCGAAATGAACTAGTTTTGAACTAGAATTATAATTCTATTTATATTTAAATAAATAAATTGAATTCGAAAAGGGTTTTAAAAGTAACCAGAATTTCCAATAATTGAATTGGAATGGATTTGAATCGAAATTGTCTTTGGAATATTTCGATGTTGGATTTCGTGATGATACAGATATTGTTATGGGAATTTGAAAGATATATTTATATCGTTATTTCCAATAAGATATTTGTTGGTCGTAGAATTTGATATTAAATATAAGCCGATATATTTTCTATTCAGAGCCTTGTATTTAATATCAAATGTGATTTGGGTTTGTCATGAATGGTGTCTTCATTAACATTGTTCTTAAGCCCAGTTGAGAAAAGATTAAATCTTTTTATTTAGATTTAATGAAGCGTACCAATTAAATAATATTTAATTGGAATTGAATTGGTATTGATTTTTGGGTTTATCGTGAATAATGTTTTAAATAACACTTGTTCTTTAACCCGATAATTAATGGAATGTGATTTTGGGGTTTATCGTGAACCGTGTTTTAAATGACACTGATTCTTTAACCCAGTCAAAAATTAAAACTAAGTGGAGTTTTAATGAATCTTTAATTAGATTGAAAAGATCGAGAATGGAGTATCACCAGTTTTACTCCAGACGGTGGTTAAATCTTTAATTAGATTTGAACGTGAAATGGTAATTGAATTTACCGATAACACCGTGGTGTTAGATATGAAGTGTGACCAGTTTTACTTCATGGGATAAATAGGTTGGGATTGGGAAATAAAATAAATAATTACTTCGGTGTGGTTCTCTAATCCCGACTAGTTTGAAGTGATATTTAAAGGAAGATTAAATAATAAATTTAAAAGAATTTATCTTTGATAAAATTAATGGGAATCTTTCCCTAAGAATGTGAAATTTAGAAACTAACTGTAGGTTAGCTTAGCAGAACAGTTTCCTGGGTATTGATCTGATGTTGGTTTCGGCCTTCAAGGTTAATATTTGGGGGATTATTCTCTTACTAATTTACTGTTAGTGACTGATGAATTGGAATGAGGCGTATGTTGTGTTTGTGTAACACTTGTTTATTATATACGCGAGTTATTCAGAAAGTCTGGGTTTATCCCATTCTAAATAACTGATTCGACGAATAGTCGAAGATGAAGACGGTGGTTGAAGACCGGAGGTCTTCACGTCGTTTGGGTGATTACTGATGATCTTGATTGAGTCGTACACCCAAGAGGAGGGAATCAGTTAGTGGTCGTCCAGACGTAGATCGATGGATAAGCGGGGTACTAGGTGCCTCCGGTTTCGTTCAGACCCAGAACGAACTTGTAAATGGACTGTGTGTCTGACAATGGATTTCAGTCTGTGTGATTGATTTCTATTGAATATATATCTGTTTGGCGGCGGAGAGTTTATTCTCTTGCTTAACGCCTTTCTCTGAGACGTACGAGCTCAGGGGTTATATATTGATGGATATCCATCGCGTGGAATGGATTGCCTGTGTGGCATGCCTAAGTGGTAATGGATCAAAGCTTCTGTTGAAAAGCAAAGTCTTGTGGTTGATGATCAAAGCACGGCCTGTGTTGCGTAGCTTTGTGTAACGTTGATTCGCGAGCCTCACACCCCGGTGGTGAACCAAAAACGGGAGAGGACCTCAGGGAGGACATGCGTTTCTTTCTAGTTAGAAGTGGCGTCAGTGGTTTTACACGCCCTAACGAGTTTGACTTATGTGGTTGTTGGTGTTGCGAGGCGCCTCGGTTAGATCGGACGATCCGGGTCCGATGGAGTCATTCGTTGGCTCATTTACGCCCCAAAGGGCGAGGAAACGCAGTGTTCAGGCATTTTAATCCACATCGGTGGACCAGCCCTGTCGCTCCAAGTGGCTTGACTGAGTACTTGCCCTGAGACTCGGACTAGACAGTCTCGAATCGGTAGAGGACCATCTTTTGCCTCGGTTCACAGATGGAAATCCAATTTCCAAATACGTGACTTTGCGGTTTTGATTGTAGAGCCTAATATGGCGACATGATATATGGTACCCATGCCGTCTATGATTGATATTTATAATTGAAATTGTTTTGACACTATACACTTATAATAGTATCAAATGATTTGTTTTAAACGTACTAAGCATGTTTGACTATTATAAGGGCAAACCCTATCCCCTGGCTTGCGTTGCATTGTGTGATAGGACTTGGGCCTTATAATAGCTTCATTTTTTCAAAAAGCATTGCGCTGTTTTGTTATATGCATTGGTATTCCTGGAAGGAAACCCATTCCGTGTTATACGGCGTGGTCCCTTGATTTACTGAACTTTAAAATAAAGATTAATGACTGTTTTAGTTCTCACACCAGCCACATGACTGACCTGGAGTTTATTGTTTTAACCTAAACTCTGGGTGCCCTTATTTTGACACGCGCAGCTAGTAGTTTTGGTTTTGCAGATTTATATTCACAGGATCCTGGTTTACAGCTGGAACGATACTCGGAAAGCTCTGTTTCAGTGTATTACTTCTAGTTGTGTTTTGTATTGTTTTCCGCTGCGATGTATTTAAATGTAATTTAAATCTCTGATATTTTCTCTGTGTATTTATTCATACTCTGTATATTCTTGTATTCTGATGGAATTGTTGTAATTAACAATGAAACGTTCTTCTGTCCGCGTTCTATTTTGTCGTGTTCTCAAAACAATCAGGCGTTTCGAACGGTCTTGATCGGTTTAGCGACTGATTCGGATCGAGCGAAATTCCTGGTCGTTACAGAAGCAGAGTGATGAGTAAGTTATTGCTCCACATTTTGTTTTTATGTGTTCGCTGTTTGATAATTGTTGGATGAGAATTCTTGAAGCTATACATGCTTTTAAATTGATACTGGAAAGAAGATCGAGGCTGATGTAAAATAAGATGCCATTAATGTTATGTTTTAACTTTAGAAGTGTATGATAAAATGGATTTTAGATGTTTTGGAATGAATGGAGGGTGTGGTAATTATAGATTGGCAAATGGACCCTGTTAATAGTTGATTGGTTGTATTGATATGAATTGAAACTCAAACAAAAACTTTCAGTTGGACAACTTGCTTACCTGATCACATTTAAGCCCTGGCCTATAGAATATTTGTTAAGTGATGCATATGCCCAATATTTCATACGGGCTACATTAGGTAATAAAATTGGTAGTAAAATTTGAGGAATTTATCAAATGTTCATTTATATAATTTTTGTTCAGTTTATTTGGATCATTGTAACATTCGGTTTTTAGGATTTGATGCTACTGGCAGACGTTCCTCACCTGTTTTCCCTTGCCAACAGGTTTGCGATTTAACATGAATATCAGTCAATTCTACTGCTACATTTGTTCCCAAATTTTATATTAACCTTCCATCATAATGAACAACTCAAGCTTTTAAGTTTCTGCATTCAATGTGTTTCAACATGATTAGAGTATTTCAATTCTACAACACCATTGGCTCTCTAAAAAACAAAAAAAAGCAAGAAGCTAATACAAGCACTACTATTTTTTTTTGTTTCAATGCAGCGATAGAACCATACAACATATTAGCCACACAGAGCGGCTATATTTGATTTTCGGTGGATTGTTCTCTATTCTTCACATTATATTTTTTTTTTCCTCCTACATCAATGCTAACGGTCAGCAGTCAATTAAAAGTACAAACAAATGGATGAGTTTAGCCCACATAAAAATGAAATAAGATATACAAATTATACAATGTTTTACTATAAAAAATCTCTTTTAATCAGGAACCAACCAACTTAGCCCACCTGAAGAAGCATTCTCTTTGGCAACCAGTAATTATCAAGAGCGGTCGAGTCCATGTTTATATTACTTGAATTGGACCATATATAAATCCCTCTTTCTTCTGTGCTTCCAGGAACTGCATTGTCAAGAACAAATGCTACTAGGAGAGCCACTACCATGTTCATAGATAGCAGAGAACTTGATGCGTAATTCAGCCATTGGCTACCATTGTCGACAGGCCCAACATACCCAGCTGCAAAATTGAGCACCATGCGGCACTTACGAAACAAAAGGGAGGTTGCATGTGAACTTCTTGTAGGTTCAGGAAATAAAGATTGTTACATATATGTGCCTTGCTGTGTACCGTAGCATGTTTATTTTACAAGTTCTGATGGGTTGTGAGGTAGTGGAGATGGTATATCAATTTGAACACACATGTTCGTATGTGGGATATGTTTAATGTTATGTTTGTATCTAGGATATGTTTGTATGTGAGATAATGTTATGTTCTTTTTTGATATTAATATTATTGCTTATGATACAACTTTATTCGTATATGTTTGGCGAATTTATCATTGTCTTTTGGTTATGCTATTTATTTTAGTATTCACAGTTGAATGATTATAGTTGGTAAAGCTGAAAGTGAAAAATAGGTTGAATGTTTATTAGCAGATCAGAAAGAGAATAGCGACAGATTACTGTCAAAATGGGTTTACTATCGATTATTATCCGTCGCTAATCTCTAGCTAATTAGCAAGGGTTTACCAACGTTTTTAATAAATAAGAATTTATTATAAATTATTTTTTCGTCGGTAAATAAAATAAAATAAAATAAATAAAATAAATATATAAAATTATATTTTTATTATATACTTAGTGTAATGACGGAAAATTATCAGTAAACTCACGCCAATATCCGTCGCAAAATTTTGACACAATTACCGTCATTGTTTTTACCGAGTACCATGATTTACAGGAAATCCGTCGCTAAAAGTAATATAGCGACGGATTAGCAGCGGATTTGGCCGCTGCAGAATCAGCATTTTCTCGTAGTGATTATGGCTGTAGAAATAAAATCAAATCGTTCAATCGATTTGTTTGAAACATGAAAAGCTTTTGAAAATCACCATTTTAATGAAGATCGACTAGGGTTTCAGATTTGCAAAATAACGGCCTTGACATTTTTTTGTCCTTGAAACTTATTCTTCAAAAGCCGTGTCCTTTAAACTAATTGGACCTGACTAGTAAGCCCTTCATGCAAATTTCCACATATATATATATATACACACACAGATATATATATATATATATATATATATATATATATATATATTACCCACCCACCCAAGATATACTTAAATCTCCCACTGTTCGTACAAGTTTTTAACCCCTATTCAAGTTAACATGTTCATACAATCCCTATGGATTCAACTAGGTTAAGTATTCCAATTCATTACCATATTCGTTTATGGTTATAATGTGCTAGACCTCCCACATTAAGCCTACCACTTGTGGATGCTGGATATGTCGGCCCGTTCCGGGCAGACTTCTTCCACAAGTCGGATTTAACCTCGTGTCTTAGCACGTCTCGTGTTTATGCACTTAGACCCCTCACATTAGATTCACCACTTGTGGTCGCTGGATATGCCGGGCGGTTCCGGGCAGACTTCCACCATAAGTGTAATCTAACCTCGTGTTTAAGCGTGGTTACAGTTTCTAATTACTGTAATTCTAGGCATTTCAATTGTTAATCAGTTATTCCTCTATCGTTATAGGTTTTCATTCCCCTTTTCCTCAAGTTATGTTCATAATGAACCATGCACCCCAAATTAAGGTCTTTAATCATAATTCAGTTTATGCTCCAAATTCATATTCATAAATTACATCCAAGTTATGCCCAAAATTCCAATTACAAGTTATGCCCCAAATTTAATGTTTTCCCCTTGTTCCCAATTTAATGCGTACACATATTTCAGTGGCATGCCTAGGCTCGAAGGTAGCCGGCTATAAAAATATAAAGGGAAGAAGATGAAGGGAAGAGAACAGAAATGATCATACTAACAAGATTGACATAAAAAGGCAGAAATATGCATAAACATGTAATGGCATAATGACAAGATAGGCATATATGAACAGATCTGATGAACATGTGACAATAGAACTGATTCTAACATAATAGGGATGTCATAAACAGGCATGATGAGATCTAGGTAATAAATTAGATCAACTAACAATGACAGATCTGACATGATAAATATGTATAAGCTTAGATCTAGTTCATAGTCATGTCAGAATAACTTAAATAAACAGGTTATAACAGATCTGATATGATTCAAATAGTCATAGGCATAGATCCAAGTTATAGTCATGTCAAGTTTTACTTTTTAAATATTTAGATCTAAAAGTAACGTAAACTCGCAGTGTTTGGGTCTAGAAAGATAGAAGAAAAGAATTGAATCACAAATCTCTAAACTTTAGTTGATTGACTTGATTGCAGAAGAAGAAAAGACTTGATTTAATCTGGGCAGAGGCATCATCTAGTTCTCCATTATTTTTGGTGTGGAGAAACCAGAAAAATAAAGCCATATATATAGTCGTAACCCCAAACCCTAATCTGCCCAGATCTGCCGCGGGGGGTCGACCCATGGGTCGACACCCCCCTTATAAGGTCGACCCAGGGGTCGGCACCCCTGGGCGGGAATTTTCCCGCTTCCCTGAATTCAACGAATTTGAACTGTTTTGAACGGATTTTGAATTTTTGTACCAATTATATGTATATATATGTTCTTCTTATGCGTATTCAAACTTCAAACCTTCAGGACTTCTTCGTATGGTGTCCGTTTTCGCAAACCATGTGTCTATTTTGACCAGAATTCCGAGGCGAACGCAATGGCGTATTCCGTTTCCCTTAATTCTGAATATTAAATTAATTATTCTTTAATTTATCATCTTTTAGTGTTGTTAAAATTACGGGATGTTACAACTCTTCTCCTCCGATCACGGTCAGACTTCGAAGAAGACCAAAGGCCCAATCTTGATCCTTTCTCTTGGGTCAAAATTGATGGTTTCCCAGAATTTCGAAGAAACAATTTTGAAGTAGTTAGCGAAGCACTGACGACGATGGGTCGCGTAACTTAGTTGGATAACTGTGACTACTCTTACTTGGATCATCATTACTTATTTTTTAAAATGCAATTTTATGTTTACGTTGACACTCCTTGCACCATAGTGGAACACATCAACAATTCCGAATACATACTGAAAGTTGAACGTTGGAAACATGCTCATCACAGCAGAAGACCTGAAACCATTCTTCCTAGCCTTGATTATGAAAGAGACATCAAGTGTTTCATTGACCGCGTCCATACTGAGGATTTTCAAGATGTGGATTTAAGCGATTATTTTGATGTTATGGGCTATGAACCACACTAATCCCCTCCTCCTATTCCTGAAAACTTGCATGTCGTCATTCCTAACAACTCACTGAGGTGGTGGGCCCAATGGGCTAGAGACCTTGGCCCGAGTTTCCTCAATAATTCATGCAAGATTATGATTTTAAGACATGCAACAGCTTCCGCCACAATTGTCCAATGATTCTCCTACTACCCTAGTCTCCTAACCTATTGAACCAAAGCTTGCACAGGAAGTAAGTTCGATGTAGCTCAAGGATCAACAGGGCCAGATCTCTTCCTGGAACTTCAGGTGCTGCACATTCTGCCTCATTCAGCCTGGCTCTTCCCATGGTGGCACAACACAAAGAATCTCAAGGGAGTACAAATGCGGATAGGCTAGCAAGGAGGGACCACTGATCACCATTCATTTGCTTTTTCTGCGGATGTTTTATCTCTTTTACGTATATACATACATATATACATACACATACACACACACACACACATATATATATATCTGACTTGTTTTATTGTGATGGTTCAAAATATGAGAATTGCCCTTGAATCCCGAAACACTCTTTTTTTAGCCATCGATCTGGCATGTAGATTGGGTATGTTTATTAGTTATGCCACTTAATCGGCTGTGCAGCTTCACGCTGCACAACCGTTTCTCCTAAAATGTTAAAGGATTTTTGAGCATAAGATTGGTGTATAATTGAAATGTTTAGTTTGGGCCATAATAAACAAATGTTTATTAACTTAATTTTTAAGGAAAAACTAATTTATTAATTTACATGTGTGTTTTGAATAGGATTAAATATGCATTCTACATTAGCAAGTAAACCAAACATATATACATATATATTATTGATTAAAGAAAAGTTTAAGTATAAAATTCTAGTTAATCCATTCAAGTAAAACGTAGATGAAAGAAAACTATCGTAAGATATAAAATAACAAGTGTATTTTGAAACACTTCTTCATATGCTAAATTAGTTGTAGTATTTTTTGTGCTACATTCCTCGTCACATATCAGATTTTTCAATCATTTTTTGGATCTTCTCTTGAAATTGCTACATAAAATTGACCATGACTAAATACAGATCTAGGTAAATATAATCCAACATGAGTAAGAGATTTCCCTTGAGTCTTATTTAAAGTCATAACAAAACAAATAATTACCGAAAATTGCCTTCTTTGAAATTTGAACGAATATTTTCTATTTGATGGGGTCAAAATCATGCGAGGTATAAATACTTTGTATCCAACATTACGACCTATAATGATTTTAGCCTCATTACATGATTTCCCATTCTAGTCACCTGTAATCTAGTGTCATTGCACAACCCTTCATTTTGATAAATATTCCTAATTAACATTATTGGAACACCCACTTTAAGAGTCAACATGTAATTTAGCGGTCAAAAGCCTCTTATGCTGTTTAAAAAGTCAAGAGGACAAAAATCATCATGAATACCTGAATTACAATCAACATTAGATATATTGTCTGAGCTGTAATACAAATTTTCTTTTCTCGGCACCTTCGATAGAAAGTATTCATTTACTTGTTCCATAATTTCATGAGTTAGAGCCAAAATCGTTCTTTCTTTAAAATACACTGGATTCCCTAGATTAACTAAAATTGACGGATATGTGCATTCAACTATGGAATCCATGAGATCATTTATATCTTTAACAACGATGTCATAAGGTATTTCAATGTTTGCCACTCTATTATTATCTCCCCCCAATACATCCATCACCAACTTTTAATACCCATTCAGAAAATTCTTTTACCTCAGATAAATTTGAATCAGTGCTATCAACTTCCATTATCATATTTTTGGTCAGTCTTAGCACCTTATAGAAATTCCGAAGATTTAATAGTGGAAAAAACAATCTCTTGCCTGTTTGCTCTTGGAATGGCAAGTAATATCTATCGAAAGTCACCTTCGAATACTACAACCTTTCCTCCAAATTGTCGTTCCATGTAATTTTGATTAGAACTTCGAAGAATATCTCTCAAACTTCTATCTAAATCTTCAAAACAAAATTTATGAATCATGGGTGCTTCATCCCATATGATGAGCTCAGCTTTTTTAATCAACTCTCTTAATTCTGATCCTGGTCTATTGTTACATGCAGAGTCCTTATTCACATTTAAATTGCAAATCTTGAAATTTTTTGCTCTTCCTCCACTAAAAAGTAGAGATGCAATGCTGCTTGAATCAGCTGTCAGTACAATACACCTTTGGACCATATATTAAATGATAGAGTTCGCCAAATGAAAGTTTTTCATGTTCCTTCACGATCGTAAATAAAAAAACCTCTTCACCGCTTGATAATGATGTCATGATAGTGTCATACGCCTCTTTCTGCTTTGAGGTTAACTTAGAAAAGTGAGAAATACATTCCTCCTGCAAAGAAGTTATATGGTACCTAAACTCATCCTGAATCATTTTGTTGTTTCCTTCCAAATTGATCATCTTGTCTGGAAAAGGCATATCAGGATGTTTTCTAAGACTGCTACCATTTTTATGTAAAAAAATTCCGACTCCAACAATGTATAATTTTTTAGCTATGTCTCGGTAAGATGAAAATCTGTAAATAGCATAACATATATACCATTATACTAATACATGTAAGAAAATAATTTGCATTAAACATAAAAATTACTTCCTTATCTATATTTTTAGGAATTTTGATGCTAATAATATTATAACCCAGTTTGGCTTAACTTTTCATGAAAATCACAAACAAAAACAAACAATGGAAATATTAAAACCAAATAACTGATATGTAGAAAAGATGCTGCACATTTTAAAAATCTATGTTTCTAATTAAATTTCAATATAACATATTGTCTACTTAGTATTTTTTAATTAATGCAATGTATAGGGTAATTATTAATTTATCAAGTTAAAATAAAACATAATGAGCAACAGAGAAATAAAAAATTGAAATATAGTAAACAAAATTTGAAATTAATAACATACCTGGAACTCCCAGAATTCTTCTCTGCTTGTAAATAATATCATCCAAGAGATATTGCCAACTTTGTTCCCGTACAGCTTGAGGCCTAGACGTGCTATCACAAATTAATAACATCACAAACAAAGCTTGTAAATAGTGGGCATTTTCCCAAAAACTTGATTCTTTTATACTTCATCATACTCTCTATCATCATCAAGTAATCTGAGATCATAACATGCCTCTTTGAATGTAGGATTCATTACTCCATTGATAGTATGAATGTCTTGGTAGCATGTAGGTCCTTTCACTTGATTTACGAAATTCTCAAATAATAAATTTCTCCTGAATTGGGAGAGACATGATGTATTCTTCCAGTAGAAAAGCGTCTTTCTTGGCTTCCATCTCTTTAAATTTTGCTTCCAAACAAATTTTGTTGGGAATTCCACGTAAGTAAGATTTTTTTGCTTCCTCATAAAGCTTGTTGCACTCCTTCCTGCTAAAAACATTGATTCATTAATTCCCGGCCGATTCATAACTGAATCGATTGTATCTTCATCCTAAAAAATAACATTTTGCTCATTAGATTGGTGAAAAGACAACCACTCGAGTGGAGGGCATCTATAATGAATATCAAATCCAAATATTCTCCACACAACTTCACTTGGAGAAACATATCTACAATCCAAGTATATCTTGATTTCTTCGGTAACATTATTAATTATATCATCTCAACTTCCATTATCTTGACAAACAGTTGTCGTGACACGATCATGCCCCTTGTTTATGTACTTAAATAAGTACTTAATTGCCTGACATTGATTGCACCATTCACCATTGATGTGTGCTTGATACATCATAAGAAGTTTTGGATTATATGGAGCAACAAATGTGTTGTCCAGAAGAATTTCATTCTTTTCTACTACATTCCCATTATCTCGCCTTCTATAAATTGGATAACCATCCTCATCAATACTTGTTCTCTCTTGAAAAATTATGGAAAAGAATTTCGACCACATTACATCCCTCATGCATGGTGAGTTCATGTTTGAGGCACCACAAGGACCGTGTATCATGAAAGCCATAACAGCTTCATACAACTTTGAAAACTCTTCTTTGTTAAGAATTTCGGTTGATATAATTTTATCAATGTCCTCACAATTGGAAAATTTGTTGTTTTTATGCATAAATAACAATATGTGTGCATGAGGAAGTCCATATTTTTGAAACTCCACTGTATAAACCACTGAAAATGAATTATAGTAATTGATAGGTTATCAAGGTATAACATTTATAACATGATTCATAATATTATATTATATTTTTATTTAAAATGAAATCAACATAATAGGACATGTTAAACTTTCATGCATCACGTATATTCATCAATCAATATAACAAATATATTTATTACGTATGTTCGGGTCTCTCAAAAAAATACACTACCTTCATCTTTTTTGTTAATATCCGCTTAAAGCTTAATATATGAAAAAAATGGCTATTAAATATATACGATTAACATGCATGCATAAATGCATATATATATATATACACACACACACACACATACGCACACACAAACAAATACATACAAATGATGTTAATGACATACCTACTTGTACACAACCAAAATTATGCTTTACTTTTAAGTCTTTTATGAGCTGGTCCAGTTTAATTTTAAACACTCTATAAAGGATGTCAGGTCTATCTTCTGATTGGAGACCACGCACTATGCCATAGATGGCCTACGGCAACCCCAAAGAAGTGATGCAGTAGGTGCCAAAAAGTGTTGCTATAGGCAAAAAATGATCTATGGCGACACTTTCTCGGGAATGCCTTTTGCCGCATTGCCTTAGAGTCAAAGGCAATACCTTTACGACCCTATAGCAACATCGGTACAGGTGTTTCCATAGGTACCACTACAACAAAAAAATACCCTTTCACAACTGCCAAGAATAGTTGTACTATTTCTAGTACAGCTGGCAATCATAATAAAGTCAACCTTTTTTACAACTGTTTCTAGCAGTTGTTAAAAAAAATTACAACAGCTAAAAGTAATTACACCTCATCTGCTATTAATCAAAGATTTCATAATATTATTATAACACAATATTTTATTCAAATAAATGTTTTATTTCAGCATTTCAAATGGTACAAATTTTTTGAACTCCACCATTGTACATTCACTGGTATATTTCATATTCACATACATTCCTCACTACATTGTCACTCGATTCACTCATATACAGACTCACATATATAACCATAAGCAAGAAAAAAATACATGAAAATGATTATATAAACTACTACCTTTATTTATTTTTCCTTCTGATGATTCGCTTGCAAAGTATGCGCAAAGTGATTTGGAGGTGTTCTCAGATTTTTCCCAGTATAAGCCTTTGATTAAAATTGGAAATACATTGCACGCTATCAAAACAAAATTCGTCAGTGCGTGCATTCCCATCCACTCAAATGCATAAGTTGTCCTTATAATGCCCCACATATCAACCTAAAATTTCAAACGAATCAACAGTCGATTATAGAATTTTGATTAATATGCAAACATATAGAAGCCATGCATCTAAATAACATTACCAGCAAATATATTCATGCAAATAGAACCTCGGCAGCCCCGACTATAAGACATGTGTAGCTAAATGTGTACAGAGCTTTATTGACATGCATGCTTGAAGAAAATATACAAAATGGATTACTTATGAAGAATAAATAGGAATGGTGCATGTACTGCTTTTTTCTAGAAAATTAAAATCAAGTCAAAGATGAATTTTATACCAAAAAAGTCAAGAGAAAAGGCTATGGACATCAAATAAAAAGAAGGAACCATCCATTACAGAACTGCAAGGCGGTATTTGAGTTACAAGAACAAATGAAATAAAAGATATGAAACTGCAATAATAATTCATCACCAAACCTTAAATTTCCTTCTGGATCAAAGGGGGCTTGACAGTATGAGGGAGGATTGTGCGGAAGAGGGCCATTTGATGGAGAATTTATGCTACATTCCTGCATCAAGATTTACAATTGCGTCATGGTGCTGCTTAAATTTCAAACTAAGTATACTTTTGCGAAAAAACACAGCAAAATAATGTGGATGTGTTCAATTAGTATTTTTTATTGACTTTTCTTGAATCATTTCAAACTGTGTAACTCCTTCAAAATTAGTATACCATTACAATGTTTTCTAATGGTTCTTCTATTTTCCAACTAAGCGAACTACAAATACCAATCCCTTGATTTTTTTAGTGCATGATAAATGATTGATCTCAAACTATGATATTATTACTGATCTTATATATGCATGAGTGTTAACATACCCATGTTTATCCAAAGTAGAACGCAACCCCTTTTG
Source organism: Allium sativum (assembly GCA_030737875.1). Lineage (NCBI taxonomy): Eukaryota > Viridiplantae > Streptophyta > Magnoliopsida > Asparagales > Amaryllidaceae > Allium > Allium sativum. The sequence goes on along the minus strand of CM060913.1, from coordinate 82,935,262 downwards.
TTCCTTGTCAACTCATTGCAGTTTCCTACATTAACTCTTCATCCCTAGTCATATAACCAAATAATCATTTCAGTATTTGCTTCCTACATTTAGAAATCAGAGTTGTACATTAAAATATGTCAAGGTTATATGTACTTATGATACAGGAAAGAAAACACACGTTAATATATAATAAAAATACTTACCTAATTGCCTAATTACTTATCCAGTGCCACGGGTGAACTTCCTTATCGAAGTTAGTTATGAATAAAGTGAACTTTTTTGGAGCATGTGGAGAAGAATATTGCAGGAACATCGGTATTAAAGGAATCATCTTATGAAGAAGCACGATCATTTGGCGAAAGCATTTCTGATCAAAGCGATGATAAACATATTATTCAAAATGAACTAGAAGTTAAAAGAGATCCACCTATCCTTCCCGACCGATTGTAGGAGTAAGTGCTTTTCATATGTATAATCCTTAGTCTGGTTAATTAAATGGCTCGTTAATGTCCAGAGTTGGCTGCTGTAGGTACAAAATTAAGTAGCATTGCTTTGGTTAAAAGTGGGTTTCAGGCCACCGACACAAGAATGTTTCAGTAGATTACATTATGGTTTCTATGTGAAACAAAAACAAACAATGTGGTATACTAAAAAATAGTTGAGTCGAATTGTCTCAGTAGTTCAAATAAATAGTGTAGTATACTAAAAACCTAAAAAAACATATCATGTTACAACAGAGGGTTAATTAGTTCAAATAAAAAGGAGTAGAAGCTATTTCTAGTCAGTGTTTAGAAAACAACTGATGATTTTGTAGGAATTATGGGTGTAGTTTTTTCTTTATACATGATTTTATAAGAAATAGTGACACGTTGGATCTTGTGAAGATATGGATGATAAATATTTCATCCATCATCACTTGTTAGCTTTTATATAACTAGTGAACTTGTGCTATTGTTCATACAAATTGCTTCAACAATAACAAGAAGACTTGTTCTTTTTAACTTCAAGAATATATCATATAGTTAATCAACATCAAAGAAGTAAAAAAATATTAATGAGTTCTTATCATTTTTGCACTAAAATAATAGGAAATCTTAGCAATTAACAAAAAAGCAAATAATTATAATTATAATAATACTGATAATAAGGTTTATTTTTGTTTACTTTCTTCTTAACATAGTTGTATAAAGATCCAGGGGCATCATAATAATGTATCAGCTACACAACGTTTTTAAAGAAATAAACGTTTCTTGCCATCAACTGGAGTTGCAAGCTTAGCTGCATTCTAAAAAACAATAGCTTTTGTAATAGGTTTTGCTGGCCTCTTTGTGTCCTTAAAAGCAACCGGCATACATAGCATGCACAAAATTAACCAGTATAGAATGAGCGAAAAATTGTCTTCTACTTTACAAACAATTAAAAATGACCAATCAAATGTATTTACCTTCATGAGAGTTTGCATCGAACTCATCCTCATCCCAACCCCAACCACTTGGAGTTGGTGCAGTAGAATCGTCGAGGGTGAGATTGTTGAGATTTTGAGGTAGGTTTTCGTCGATTTCGGTGGAGTTAGACTCTATTTCCTAAGTTTGAGTAGACATTCCTGTAAGGAAATCAGAGTCGATTTCTGTTAAAACCCTAGAAAACCCTTGAAAGAAAAAGGACGATGGAAAGGGAAAGAAGATATGAATGATAGTAGTAGCAATTGTGATTTTTTTCCTTTTCCTTTTTTCCTTTCGTGAAGAATCGTTTGATGGTGGAGAATAAAATGAAAACCTAATTGGCGACTTGGGGGAGAACAAAATCAAAAGGGAGCGCGTGAATGAAAATGTTAAGGGGAAAGAAAGGAAGCAGATCAGATAGTGGATGGAAGGTTGAAATTTCATTTTAACTGATGGTGTGGATCGTTGAGCTGTATTTTTTTAATTAATATATATCTATAGCTACTGTAACATCATGTTCATATCTATGCTAACACGTTTAAGTGTGCGTTGCAATAGAAAAAACAACATAGCAATGGAAATATTGTAGCTAGCAACATCATGGATTTTCGTTGCGGTAGGCCATCTATGGCATAGTGACGTTGATGGATAAATCTAGTAATTTCTGGCCATTTAGGATTGCATGTAAATGTTAAAAATAAATCTGGATACCCATATAATTTACATAGGGCCATTGCATCTAAGTAATTTTGCATCATGTATCTAGCACCACCAGCGAAGGAAGATGGTAGTACTATATGCTTTCCTATGGAGGAAGCTGCAGTAGTTCCCCTATTTGCAGCCTCAACTAAATTTTTTATGATTTTGATCTCAACTTTTTCAGATTTTTTCGAATGTAGGACAACCTTTCTGCCTCAATCATTGTGTAGGCATTTACCAAAAAATGTTGGCATAACTTTCATGAAGAAAGAATTGTTAGAGCTTTATTTAGTCTATCTTGAATTCTAGCTAAAAGAAAATTATTCCCTCATGCTCGGCCTTGTTCTTTTTCTCGAAGAAGGGTCGTTGTTATCTCCTAACAGAATATTAACTCTATAACCATCTTCCCCATGGGGAAATAATAATGGATATTAAAAGGCAAGATAAGAAGGAGTAATTCACTTATACGTTTACATGTTCCACTTTATCTTTGGACGATAATGTCTCGCTCATCATAATCATTGCATATATTACCAAAAATTAGTGCAACGACCTTTGAAGCTGTAGGAAGATTGTATCTCCTTCTATCTTTATTTCTCCTCCCAATTAACTTTAAGTGAACATTTTCACATTCTTTTGAACAAAATCGATCCCTTGCCATCCTAAATGCCTTAGTTAGAGAGTTGTGAGCATCCAACATCATTTTTAAATCATCAACAATTTTAGCGTCAAATACATTTGTATTGCCTCTTGAATTATATTATGAATGCATAATATATTAGTAAAATATAATCGACTTAGTATAAAAATTTGCATCTCAAATAATTACTACATTAATATATTTAACATAAGTTAGGCTTTATTTAAAAATACCTGACTGCAAAAATTCTGTTCCAAACTCATTGCTAGTATCATGTATGTAAAGTTGCATAAACTTTGGTTGAGACCCTGGTATTGGCCAAACTCCCAATCTTGTGGTAATTTTGCCCAATCAATCTAAATACATATGTTCCACGTCTGCCCACAAATGTGAAAGTAAACATCATATTGAATTGACGTATATATTTAACAAAATGTCTAATTTTAGGATAATTATTCTCAAGTAACTTCCTGAGGATTGGAGGATGATTTTTTTAACAAAGGGAGATGTACTTTCCTATGCATGCAGCACAATGAAAATGTGGGTGTCAATAGTCTCCTATATTTTCCAACTCTCTCTTCATACCGCATCATTGCACCACATTTGTTAAATGGCAAGGTTGGATCTCCAATATCCCAATATTCTTCTTTAAAACTTAAATAAATGAATAAATTACACCAACATAAAATTTTAACTATTTTATATAATATACATATTCATGAATATAAAGAAAAAGGTGACTATATACATCAATATACCTTCACTAGTCGGAATATCACACCCTTCTTCAATAGGTCCTGAAGAATTGAAAAAAAACACATTTTAATTATACTCAGTTGAAAATGTTTAAGTATAAATATTAATAAGTATATATAATTTATACAAAAAAAATACAGTGTTAAATATCTACTTGTAAACTCGAAAGTTTTCATTGGGTAGCCTTCACCCTCATATCTTTCATGTGCGCACACATCAATATTGTGGCCTGATGATTGCATTGTAGGGATATTTTTTGTTAACGACACGTTCATTTCTTTTATGGTTGATAATCATCTTTCTGTTCGTTCTTGCAATTTTTTTTTGTTCTCCTCCATTGTTTAATTTTCAGATTCTAATCTAGTGTTCCTTGAAAATGCTTGTGTACTTGAAGATGACAACCCATACAATTTTTGGTTTGTTGCTTGAAGGTTCTCTGTATTCTTTAAAAAAAGCCTAGCATTACCAAAATTGAAAATATTTTCATGTAATAATAAATTTAAAATAATATTATTGCTAACTTACCAGTAGAATTTTCATGACTAATTTTTGCACTTTGAAAAACATCTGATATATTTTTTACCAAGAGATCAAACGTATTTGTACATTGTAATTTGTATTATCCAAGTTTTAGAGCACCATGACTTGCACTTGTTGAAGGGAGCCCATTTACACGTGTCAAAAGTGAAGGTGCTGTTATGCAAGTTAGAGATACCAAAATCGACAAAATTAGTTATAACATGGGGTGTTACAATTTTATTCAAATAATTCAAGGGAAGAATACAAAAATGAAACTACAATTATTTTACTAAAAAAAATTTACCTTTAGATGTGAGACGTTGGGAGAATGCTTGTGCCTGCTGCTTATAACAAAGAGCATTATAATATTATTTTAATAATCTATGGGAAGAAAACAATTTAATTAAGCTACATTTGCTTTGTTTTTTTTAAAGAAAATCCTACATAGATGTTTAGTGTGGAGGCTTTGTAAGCATGTTTGTGTATGCAGCGCAGGCACTACTTACAATTAAGTTAACAAAACATAGATACAAAGATAAGATTAATGGCAGAGACGACCAAGGTTGCATATAGTTAATTGAACACAATGTTAAAGCTAATAGAAATAGTGAATAATTTTTTCTGAAATCTAACGACTGTGAAGAATATATAAGTTCAATGGAACTTACTATTGGATATGTCTTTCAGAGGGGTTCTAGAAAATCTTGTATTTAAAATTTTGTTGCATGTAATGATAGATCTCCACGATACCATGTATGCATGGCTTCAATGTTTTCTACAATAAAAGAAAAATAAAGATCATACTTAACATTTTTCTTATTTAGAATTAGGTTATATATGATAGTGTTAAACTGATATACCTAGTATCGTGGAGTTTGTTTTTCTTATTTTACTCCTCATAATCATCTTTGTCTTCATTCTTGCAATTCTTTTGTTGTTTTCGTCCATTACTCATAAGACTTGTGATAATCACATATAATAAAAATAACGCAAACCCAGAAAGTAATACATATATGCATCAATATCAAATACGTATATCTATACTAAAACAGATGAATTAGATAATATGTAAAATGCATAGGCTAACGTAAATGAAAAGACGCTTAGAAATAATATTAAATTACAAATAAAAAAGAAAGAAAAGTTAGTGGATGTCGGAAATTTGAATGATGACAACTGTGTACAAATAGTGAATAGATTAAGTATCTAATGGTAGATTATCTGGGAAATAGATAAGGGAAGGTAGTGAAGGAAAAGGCTCCTCGAACTAATCATCGTATCATAAATAAGAATAAAAAAAGATAAAAGTTGATGGATGCATGTTGTCAATTTAAATTTAAATCATTGGAATATATAAATATAAGCTATATAGATAACAACCAAACAAATTAATGTTACCATGTCCTTAAAATTTGTTAACACGTCCTAAAATATGTATATATATTTTCATGCGAACACTTAAATGTGTATATGTATATATTTTGTCTTTATCTAAAATTTAATATTTCTATCGTACACATTCAATTTTGAAGTTTTACTTATAAAATTTTGATATAAGTAACTTACCTTTTTGCACATTTATACACATACATTAGCTTAGCTTATACATATAATATATATATATATACATATATATATTAAAATATGAAATTTGAAAAAATATTATTAATATATTATGCGCAATAATTTTGACATGTCATTATTTACATGTACATGATTCTTTATATGTAAAATAAAAGATGGATTTTAATCTTTCATGCAAAATATTTTCCTATAATTATTTTGATAAAATCAATTTTTTATGTTTATATACATGGGTATACATTTTTATTTATTTTTAGATTTAAAAATTTTAGAGTATTAAAGGTAAAATATTATTTTTTATTAAATTTTACATAAATATTTTTAATAGTTATTCATTTTAAGCGAGATCGAAAGTTTAATTTTTTCCATGTGTGTTTATTTTCATATTTGTATTTATATTAACATTTAGTAACTGAAAAAATGGCATAACCATAAACATGCTTGCATTTTACTTTAAACAATCCCAAATTAAGTGCATAATATGAAGTTACAAATAATAGAAAGATTATAGAATAATAATATAAAATAGAAACAAAAAATTTCATTTGTCATAGAATGTTTTTTTTGGTAAGCCATTAAGTCATTTTTCATTCCATTGTAGAAGCATTTGACATTATAAGCCTTACAACCCAAAACATCACGTAGCTCTACAGACTTTACTTGCTAACAATTAAACCACTCACTTGATAAACACTAGACATGACACTTTAGCTACATAAACCCTAATACTTAAACTCAGTAATCCATACTGCAAAAAACTCTACTAAAACTTTTCTGAGAATGCGATCCAATAAAAATTACGTTTTTTTTTTCAGTTCACAATCTTTATCTATATTAGCTTCAATGCTTATCTTCTTAATAGTGGATAATTCAATTCCAAATTCTGCAAAATCAACTTCCTTGGATGATTTCTTTGGAGGACTCAACTCCAGCATTTCATTATCTCCCGTAAAAGAAACAGGCTCCTGAAAATATATATCAAAACTATATACATAATTGTTTTACTATACATCAAGCAAAAAATGACATGATAAGCTAAATTATACATGAATCACCTTTTCACACTCAGTGGTTTTGAGTTTATAGCTATCGTATGACATGATATCAGAATCCTATTTTATGACAAAAAATAATAACGCTAAATACAAAGTAAAAGACAAACGTATGAGATGTAAAAATTATTATTTAGAAATATTACCTGGTTGAGGGTTCGTGAATAAGATTGAATCAAATCTTCACTATCACTCAATTTAATGATAGGGTAAACAGGTTTGTTTTGCTTCAAATTATGGTTGGAAATTTCAACTTTAAAGAGTACTTGTTTCCCCACAAGATTGTTGAACTCATCCGGAAATGAATCACAATCATTAAATTACGAAACAATAAATTAATTAGTAAGACATATAAGTTCATCGTATAACTCAAATAACTAATATTAAAGCATGACAAGAGAATTTTTTATGTTGTCATTGGGGTTTTGTGCGCAGCAGAAGTTTGACAAAACACCCAAAAAACAAAGCGAACCTTTTTGACCCAGTCACTTGGAGATAAATGTGATTGAAAAACAAAAAAAACAAATAATATTGGAAATATGAACACACGATATTCTATCCAACCACCCTCATTATTGATTCACCAAAATATTGTTTACAACTGATCTCAACTATCGTTACAAACAAGCACAACTTGAACCAATAACCTTATTGAGAAATAGGTAGAGAATATCTAACGACTAAACAATTTAAGGAGAAAGACAATGAAGAAACAATAACACCAACCCTAATGATTCTATTTAATAATCGTCAAATTTTCCACACCTAATGAAGATGTTAACTAGACCTTTTATAAAATGAACTATTTCATACCCAAGTAAACTTGACACCCAAGTTATCTTCATATATGTCAAAAATCTATTGGATAAGCACCAAATAATTCTTCCCTTCACTTTTAAATATACCACAAAAATAGCAACAAATCTCTGTACAAAAATATGGATCTACATAGATAATTTGTTGCCTACAATTGTGATTTGCGTATCATAAATCTCATCATTCCGCCTTGATAACAAGTCACGTCTCCTCCACTCAACACCAGCCAATTTAGCTCACTTTCAACCTACTTTTCTCAATTAACATCATTACAAACTTCCACCATCGCCCACTAATGGTGCAGCTCCCTCATTCGTGCACCATGCCAATAGCGATCTTCAAAAGCGTTTGTAATACCACAAAGACCTTCATCTCGTTTTTGTAACACCCCACCTCCGCCAGGGTGACTATTGCAAGCACTCTGACTTTGGAGGGGCGTTTGAATCAGGTAAACATGCATAATGATATATCAAGGCAGAACAAGAACATATGTATATATGTAAACAAAGTAAATAACATAGATAAAACAGCGGAAGATTTCAAAACATTTCAAAACAAGTCTGGTACAACATAGCTTTCCAAATAAACAAGTCTAGATAAAACAACATCAACTGAAAAACTGAAATAAATAAGTGCTATCCCCAATTAAGTGGTAACCATAGCTAGCTTCATGTCGAAACCGTACATGAGCTGAAATCCCACAAGCAAGCAATCCGAAATCCAAGCTAAGCTCCAGTATTCCCTCCCTGAGAACCTGGGGGGGGGGGGGAACGGAAGAAAAGAGGCGAAAGAAAACAGGTCAGTCAAAAAGACTGAGTAAGCCCTACTACAATCAATGTAAACTGATAAAGTTAACTGGAATGAGCAGCAGGGATGAACATAAGGATAACAATATACTAGCATGATGATTAACTAACAAGGTAGATAAAGGTGTCATCGCATAATCAGGATTAAGGTTTTGCACCACAGGTGTACTAGCAAACTAACATGACTTGAATAAACAAGTATTGATCCCTTGGCCCAAGCTTTGGCCCAATAACATGAAATGACCCTAATACAAGGTCCAACCAAATGGTCTAGTCGATCGGCTCCCTAAGCCTAACTCGTCACGTGTTGGTGTCAATACGGCCCAATCATAATTGTAGTCGAACTGTGCCGGGTCCACCCTTCGGGTGTATCAAGCCCTAGGGTGTCAACCCATGGACACCATGAACATGAGTGCACAGTCCCGATCTACTGGTACCCGTGCATGTTTTCTCCGGCTACGGACTATGTGCACGACCAGAGTCCGCCCGGAACTACACCGGCGTACCCTCTGCCGTCGCTTTTGGTCACTTACCTCCAGTCCAGTAATCATGCCCCCACCCTAGCCTAGTCCCTAGGGTCATGATGATACTAACTTGGGATTACTGCTGGAGTGGGCCCCCATTGCTAGGATTTTTCTAGTGGGTTAAGTACGGTTTAACCCTCTTGCTAATCCTGGATTAACTTGGTTAAGTGTAACGATGAGTTCACGACTTAACCCCGATTAATCTACCAAGCCCAAATTGGTTAAGTATTAAGTGGACCATGACTTAACCCTAATCACGAGGCATTAATTAATTTAATGCGCCTTAACCTCTCACATTAGACCTTGTTGTGGTTACTAGTTAAGCCGGGCGGGTCCGGGTAGCTTTACACCACAACTTGGTCTAACCTCGGGTTCAAGGTACAACATGACCAACTTCTCACATTGGGTCCTATTGTTTGTAGCAACTAGTTAAGCCGGTCGGTTCCGGGTAGGTTTACGCTACAAACTCAACCCAACCTCGAGTTGGCCACACTTATCTTTTCTAAGTGTCATGTCCATCATGTTTCCAAAACATGTTACAAGTTTTCAAGCAATTGGGTAGACCTAACTTAATAGGTAAATTCCCAATGGGTAGACCTAACTTAATAGGTAAATTCCCAAGCTTATGTTTTATGTCTTTTAAGTTTACCCAACCCCAAACGCAATCCCATCGCTTACATATCGCAATAGCGCATAAAGGATAGAAAGAGGGAACTTGGCATAATCATGACATAAAGGTATTGAAGCCACAAGCTTAACATGGTGGCATATGAAATGTTCATATGTTCATACACTTGCATATTACATTTTTAGGCCTCAAAAGCATGCATAAAACCAAACTTAGCATATTGGTGATACATGGTGCTAAATGACATGTAGAGATGGCCATAAGTTCGCATTTAGCCTCACATGCAAGTTATCGTAAGAGATATGATAACTTACATGTTGCTAAAATGCAACCTTTGGCATAAAGCTTAAAGCTTTATGTTCATAAACCCAAAATAAGCTTGCATAACATGATAGCATGAACAAAATGTTCAACCCAAACTTGCATAACATAACTTGGCATACTTGCATATAAACTTGCATATCACAACATGATAAACTTGCATATAAACTTGCATATCACAACATGATAAACTTGCATATCATACATTTAACTTTAGAGTTTAAGTATGAAAGTAGAATAGGGCTTACAATGCTTAAGAAGTCACAAAAATATGACAAAGCTCTTATGAAATCAATTAAACCCAAAATGCAAGCAAAACCCTTGAGCCAAAATGATCAAGACTCTTTCTTTATGATGCAAATATATAAACTTGACTTGAATGCAAGCTAATGATGCTCATACAAGTTTGAAAACACTTGTATGCATGGAAAATCACTTAGGAATTTATTTAGGAATTTTATGAAGAGAGTGGAGGCCATGGGAGGATTGATTTTGCCATAGTTTAGTTGTATGAATGAATAATGATGATTTAGGGTAGGTTGGGGTCTTATTTATAGATTAGGCAAGTGTTTTAGGCCATAGGATTAACCCTAGATTCAATCCAAGCCATCAAAGCATGTCTTGGGGAAGAAGTCAAGTGTAGGAACCATCTAGGGCCTTTAGATTAAAGATGAACCATGAGAACCATTCAAATGCAAAATCTGCATTTGAGCGAATCGGCCCACGGGTTGATAGCCAAACACCCTGGATTAACCCCTAGTCGACCCAGCAGGCTCGGGTCGACCTCAAAAATCGGCCGGTTCGGTTATTCCCCTCTCCCAATTCGCTGTTTTGAACATTTTTGCATATTTATTTATTTAATTTTCAATTATATATATATATATATATCAATATATATATTTCTCTGCGCAACCCATTTCGCTTAATTAAGTATACTTTAATTTGGGAATTTTTCGTGAAACTTCGCGAGGCCATATCTTGGTCATACGGACTCCGATTTTCAAAAACTCGGACTCTGTTTCGCCTATTTTTCCGAGACGAACGCAATGGCATAGCCCGTTTCCCTTGATTCAGATTTTACAGTTTAATTCTGCCTCCATTTATGTTATAACATGTTATTCAAAAATACGGGTTGTTACATTCTTCCCTCCTTAAAGGATTTCGTCCCCGAAATCTCCAAATTAGGAAGAACGTATCCTACCATCCATCATCCATCTACTCAAAACATCATCCACGAGCAATCATTGTCCTTAAAAGGTTCTAAATGCTGTATGATCATATGCAAAGGTGTGTGTATATGTACTTATCTAATGCGAAAATCAGGAGGTTACTGATTCAGTAAACCCCCTTAATGCAAAATATGTTAGTGAAATGAGTCCATATGTATGCAAATTCCTAACATAATTTATAATCTCTACATGAGTGCACATAACATTCATCCATATGCAACATCCACGTGATAGCATAACAAGTTTTCATCCATGAATAAGCATAAACACTCATGCATATGCGGTATGAAAGTGTGTGAGCCGATCTTAGTGCCTAACGTGTATTATGCATCCACGAGTATCCACTTGCAAACACTTGCAACCACTTGCAACCATCAAGCATAACATGTTTCAAACACATGTTTCATCCAAAGGGTTTCTACCTAAGGTTCTCATGACAAGACTAACACGATAAACTAGATAAACATGGATAGCAAAGAGAAAGATATGCTAACAAAGAAAATAGATTGAGAGTGTACCCTCAAAAAGGAATGGATAAAGCCCACGCATCTTCTCCTCGGTTTCCCAAGTTGCGTCTTCTTCGGCTTCACCCCATTGAACCTTCACCAATTTGACCTCTCGATTCCTTAGCTTCTTGGTCTCCGTCCCCAAGATACGAATCGGAGCTCTCCTCAAGGTAGCCTCTTTCTCCACTTCTACATCTTTTAGAACACTTGGCTCAACAACCTCTGCTGATTCATGTAAACACTTCCGGAGATGCGAGACATGAAAAACATCGTGTACTCCAGCAAGCTTCTCGGGCAACTTCACTCTATAAGCCATCTGCCCGATCCTCTCTATAATAGGGAATGGTCCAACAAACCTCGGTGCCAACTTCCCAACAGCTCCAAATCGGACCACATTCCGCAAAGGAGAAACCTTCACGAAAACCATATCCCCAACATCAAACTCCAAATCCGTTCTTCGCTTATCAGCATAGGATTTCTGTCGGTCTTGGGCCGCTTTCATCCGTCTCCGAATCAACTCGATCTTCTCGGATGTATCTCTGATCATATCAGGCCCAAGTATAAGCTCATCTGTAGTCTCCCACCAACATGTAGGCGACTTGCACGGCCTCCCATATAAAGCTTCAAATGGTGCCATCCCTATGCTTGCCTGATAACTGTTATTATATGCAAACTCAACAAGAGGAAGATGGTCTTCCCAAGTACCACCAAAATCCAGAATACAAAGCCTCAACAGATCCTCGAGTACCCTATTCACCCTTTCGGTTTGACCGTCCGTATGTGGGTGATAAGCCGTACTTAGATTCAACCTTGTGCCCATAGCTTCTTGCAAGCTATTCCAGAATTGACTTGTAAAGATTGGGTCACGGTCACTGACTATACTAGAAGGGACTCCATGTAGTCTCACAATCTCACGAAGATATACAGACGCTAGCCAAGATGCGGTCCTCTTGCTCTTCACCGGAATGAAATGAGCACTCTTCGTAAGTCTATCCACAATAACCCAAATGCTCGTATTCCCTTTCCTTGACCTTGGTAGCCCATCGATAAAATCCATGGAAATACTCTCCCACTTCCATAGTGGAACGTCTAGAGGATGCAATAGCCCACCGGGCTTCTTCGACTCGGCCTTAACTTGCTGGCAAATGATACATCTAGAGACAAATTCTGCCACATCCTTCTTCATCTCAGGCCAAAAGAAAATACACTTCATATCTTTATACATCTTATCTCCGCCTGGATGTATAGTCAACTTAGAGTGATGCGCTTCCTCAAGAACTCTTCTTACTAGATCTTTTACCATTGGAACACATAACCTTCCGTCTCTCCTCAGCCAACCCTTGTCATCAATAGAATATCGAGTGAGATGACTAGACGTCTCTCCTCGAATTAGCTTATCCATAATCTCAACTATCTGAGGGTCTTCTCTCTGCGAAGCCCCAACTTTATCAAGAAGGGTAGGTCTGAGTTCCAGAGATGCTAAAGAACCGGTCATCGACTCAATCGCCAAAGAGAAATCAAAGGTTGCCACATACTCTAAATTCTTCATCTCAACGAATAGAGGACTTAGGGTCAACCTTCTTCTACTCAATGCATCGGCTACCACATTCCCCTTGCCAGGGGTATAAGCTATCTCAAAATCGTAGCACGCCAAGAATTCCATCCATCTTTGTTGCCTCAGATTCAGATCCTTCTGAGAAAAGAGATACTTCAATGACTTGTGATCGGTATAAAGCTCAAATCTTTCTCCCAGAAGATAATGGCGCCAAGCCTTGAGTGCATATACTATTGCTGCCAACTCTAAGTCATGAGTGGGATAATTCTTCTCATGCACTTTGAGTTGTCTACCGCCAAAGCATATCACTCTTCCTTCTTGCATAAGAACAGCTCCTAACCCCGTGCCACATGCATCGGTGTATACGGTAAATAACTTCCCTCCATCGGGCAAAGCTAGAACAGGTGCTGATGTGAGGGCTCTCTTGAGCTTCTGAAAAGCAAGCTCGCATTCTATGCTCCAAGCAAAAACTAAATTCTTCTTCGTCAATTTAGTGAGAGGAGCGGATATCTTTGCGAAGTCCTTGATGAACTTCCGGTAAAAACCCGCAAGACCTAGAAAACTTCTCACTTCGGTTGCATTCCTTGGAGTCTTCCAATCCTAAACTGCCACTACCTTAGCGGGATCCACCGCTAAGCCTTGCTTAGATACTATATGCCCAAGGAATCTAACTTCCCTTCTCCAAAAGTGACACTTGGAGAACTTGGCCTTCAACTGATGCGCTCTAAGTGTATCCATCACCTCCATGAGATGCCTTGCGTGCTCTTCCTCATCCTTAGAGAAGATCAGAATATCATCTACGAAGACCACAACAAACTTGTTCAAGAACTCCCTGAACACCCTACTCATCAAGTCCACGAAATATGCGGGTGCATTAGTCAAGCCGAACGGCATGACAAGGCATTCGAAGAATCCATCTGGAGTTCTGAACGCAGTCTTGTCTATACTATCTTCAGCTACCCTGAGCTGATGGAACCCCGTAGCAAGATCAAGCTGAGAGAAAACAGAAGCACCGACAAGCTGGTCAAAGAGATCATCAATCCTCGGTAACGGGTGTCTGTTCTTCTTAGTCAGCTTATTCAACTCTCGATAGTCAACGCAAAGTCGGAGAGAACCATCCGCCTTGGTAACAAATACCACAGGCGCTCCCCATTCAGATATACTTCGTCTAATGAAGTTCTTCTCAAGCAACTCTTTCACTTGCTTACTTAGCTCCCGCCTTTCACGCGGAGCCATGTGCCGAACGGGCAAAGAAACAGGCTTTGCATTATCCACCGGATAAATGCGGAAATCAATCTCTCGCTTAGGGGGCAACCCCCTAACTTCATCGAAAACATCCGGATACTCTCGAACCACTCTCACAGACTGAAGAGTTTCCATTGACGAGTCGAGTGATTCCAGATAGCACAACATGACGGGACCTCTCGGATCACAAGAAATCTCTAGGGTGTTTCCGAGGCGAGTCACGAGCCTCACAACCCTATGCTCACAATCAAGAATGGCTCCATATCTGGACAGCCAATCCATGCCCAATATCAATCCGTATCCCCTAAAACCAAGAACATAAGCACTGCACAAGAACTCTACACTCAGTATAGAGATCCTCAAATCCCCACATATCATAGACAAATGGGCGGAACCCCCAATAGGATTTGAGACACAGACGGGATCATCTACCAAGCTAGTACTAAGGTGCAAACTATCAACAAGATCAGATGAGATAAAGCTATGCGATGCACCAGAATCAAACAAGGTACGAACTAGAAAATCAGAAATATATACAAGGCTCTCAACAGAAATACTACCTCGATCGGGAACTGGAGCGACATTGAGAGCATGAACTTGCCCTCCTGAAGGTCCAGCACGCTGAGTCTGACCCTGGCCTTGCCCTTGCTTCCTCGGGCAATCCTTACTGAAATGTCCAGTCTTACTGCAGAAAAAGCATTCACCATTCTTCCTTTTCCTCTTCTTACAATCCTTAATAAGATGCCCAACTGAACCGCAATAATGGCACTTCCCCTTGTTGTTCTTGCCCTTGTTGTTATTGCCCTTGTTGTTGTTCCCCTTGTTGCCTTGACTCTTGTTCTTGTTCTGATTGCCTTGACTGCTCTGACCACTTGGATTACCCTGATTTCCTTTTCCCTGGGAATCAGTCTTCTTGGCTTGAGTATCATTCATCTTGGTTTCTTTCTTGACATCTCCCTGAAGTAACGCCATATCAACCAAACTCTCAAACGTGGCCCCATGGGGAATATGTGACATAGCCAATCCCTGCAACGGCTCATTCAATCCTCTAGCAAAATGAAGAGCCTTCTTCTGAGGAGTATTCACCATATCCAAGCCAAAACGAGCTAACTGATTGAACTTGTTCACATATTCTTTGACAGACATATCTCCTTGTTTCAAAGTTATGAACCTCTCCATTTGCAGATTCTCCTCAGCAGAAGATAGAAACTTAAGCATGAACCTTGCCCTGAAATCGGCCCAAGTCTCAACAGGCCTAGTACCATTGGTGACTTCCCACCAATAAGCGGCTTCATCCTTCATAAGCCAAACCGCCAACAAGAGATTCCTCTGATCGTCTAACCCAAAGATAGCAAACAAATCCTCGGTCTCTTTCAACCAATTTCTGGCCTCTACAAAAGTCTCAGTGCCTTGAAAGTTCTTGCCACCCATTGCTTTGAAATCTTTGCAAGTCTTTGCGAAGTCCACTTGAGGATGCTGAGGGGGAGAAGGAAGATGAACCTCAGCGACAGGAGGAGGAGGAACATTAACCACCGGAGGAGGAGGAGGAACATTAACTACCGGAGGAGGAGGAGGAGGAACATCTGCGGGGCCGGCTTCGGTCGCCCTAGCCTCCAAAAGTCTCCTATACCAAACAGGTACGTGTACTCCCTCCGGAATAGCAAAGTTATCGGCCATACTGAAAACGAAGAAAAAGACAGATTCAGAATGGAGAAAAACGAAGGAATTTTGCTAATGGCTTTTTGGGGAATAGCCTTTAAAATAAACTAGACTTTTCTTTGGAAAATACTTTATACTTGGTTTTGAAAATAGTTTTCCAAAAGTTTTCTAAAAACCTTTTTGTTCCTTCTCGTAAACCATATGCTCTGATACCAAATGTAACACCCCACCTCCGCCAGGGTGACTCTTGCAAGCACTCTGACTTTGGAGGGGCGTTTGAATCAGGTAAACATGCATAATGATATATCAAGGAAGAACAAGAACATATGTATATATGTAAACAGAGTAAATAACATAGATAAAACAGCGGAAGATTTCAAAACATTTCAAAACAAGTCTGGTACAACATAGCTTTCCAAATAAACAAGTCTAGATAAAACAACATCAACTGAAAAACTGAAATAAATAAGTGCTATCCCCAATTAAGTGGTAACCATAGCTAGCTTCATGTCGAAACCGTACATGAGCTGAAATCCCACAAGCAAGCAATCCGAAATCCAAGCTAAGCTCCAGTATTCCCTCCCTGAGAACCTGGGGGGGGGGGGGAATGGAAGAAAAGAGGCGAAAGAAAACAGGTCAGTCAAAAAGACTGAGTAAGCCCTACTACAATCAATGTAAACTGATAAAGTTAACTGGCATGAGCAGCAGGGATGAACATAAGGATAACAATATACTAGCATGATGATTAACTAACAAGGTAGATAAAGGTGTCATCGCATAATCATGATTAAGGTTTTGCACCATAGGTGTACTAGCAAACTAACATGACTTGAATAAACAAGTATTGATCCCTTGGCCCAAGTTTTGGCCCAATAACATGAAATGACCCTAATACAAGGTCCAATCAAACGGTCTAGTCGATCGGCTCCCTAAGCCTAACTCGTCACGTGTTGGTGTCAATACGGCCCAATCATAATTGTAGTCGAACTGTGCCGGGTCCACCCTTCGGGTGTATCAAGCCCTAGGGTGTCAACCCCTGGACACCATGAACATGAGTGCACAGTCCCGATCTACTGGTACCCGTGCATGTTTTCTCCGGCTATGGACTATGTGCACGAGACCAGAGTCCGCCCGGAACTACACCGGCGTACCCTCTGCCGTCACTTTTGGTCACTTACCTCCAGTCCAGTAATCGTGCCCCCACCCTAGCCTAGTCCCTAGGGTCATGATGATACTAACTTGGGATTACTGCTGGAGTGGGCCCCCATTGCTAGGATTTTTCTAGTGGGTTAAGTATGGTTTAACCCTCTTGCTAATCCTGGATTAACTTGGTTAAGTGTAACGATGAGTTCACGACTTAACCCCGATTAATCTACCAAGCCCAAATTGGTTAAGTATTAAGTGGACCATGAATTAACCCTAATCACGAGGCATTAATTAATTTAATGCGCCTTAACCTCTCACATTAGACCTTGTTGTGGTTACTAGTTAAGCCGGGCGGGTCCGGGTAGCTTTACACCACAACTTGGTCTAACCTCGGGTTCAAGGTACAACATGACCAACTTCTCACATTGGGTCCTATTGTTTGTAGCAACTAGTTAAGCCGGTCGGTTCCGGGTAGGTTTACGCTACAAACTCAACCCAACCTCGAGTTGGCCACACTTATCTTTTCTAAGTGTCATGTCCATCATGTTTCCAAAACATGTTACAAGTTTTCAAGCAATTGGGTAGACCTAACTTAATAGGTAAATTCCCAATGGGTAGACCTAACTTAATAGGTAAATTCCCAAGCTTATGTTTTATGTCTTTTAAGTTTACCTAACCCCAAACGCAATCCCATCGCTTACATATCGCAATAGCGCATAAAGGATAGAAAGAGGGAACTTGGCATAATCATGACATAAAGGTATTGAAGACACAAGCTTAGCATGGTGGTATATGAAATGTTCATATGTTCATACACTTGCATATTACATTTTTAGGCCTCAAAAGCATGCATAAAACCAAACTTAGCATATTGGTGATACATGGTGCTAAATGACATGTAGAGATGGCCATAAGTTCGCATTTAGCCTCACATGCAAGTTATCATAAGAGATATGATAACTTACATGTTGCTAAAATGCAACCTTTGGCATAAAGCTTAAAGCTTTATGTTCATAAACCCAAAATAAGCTTGCATAACATGATAGCATGAACAAAATGTTCAACCCAAACTTGCGTAACATAACTTGGCATACTTGCATATAAACTTGCATATCACAACATGATAAACTTGCATATCACAACATGATAAACTTGCATATCATACATTTAACTTTAGAGTTTAAGTATGAAAGTAGAATAGGGCTTACAATGCTTAAGAAGTCACAAAAATATGACAAAGCTCTTATGAAATCAATTAAACCCAAAATGCAAGCAAAACCCTTGAGCCAAAATGATCAAGACTCTTTCTTTATGATGCAAATATATAAACTTGACTTGAATGCAAGCTAATGATGCTCATACAAGTTTGAAAACACTTGTATGCATGGAAAATCACTTAGGAATTTATTTAGGAATTTTATGAAGAGAGTGGAGGCCATGGGAGGATTGATTTTGCCATAGTTTAGTTGTATGAATGAATAATGATGATTTAGGGTAGGTTAGGGTCTTATTTATAGATTAGGCAAGTGTTTTAGGCCATAGGATTAACCCTAGATTCAATCCAAGCCATCAAAGCATGTCTTGGGGAAGAAGTCAAGTGTAGGAACCATCTAGGGCCTTTAGATTAAAGATGAACCATGAGAACCATTCAAATGCAAAATCTGCATTTGAGCGAATCGGCCCACGGGTTGACAGCCAAACACCCTGAATTAACCCCTAGTCGACCCAGCGGGCTCGGGTCGACCTCAAAAATCGGCCGGTTCGGTTATTCCCCTCTCCCAATTCGCTGTTTTGAACATTTTTGCATATTTATTTATTTAATTTTCAATTATATATATGTATATATATATATATATATCAATATATATATATATTTCTCTGCGCAACCCATTTCGCTTAATTAAGTATACTTTAATTTGGGAATTTTTCGTGAAACTTCGCGAGGCCATATCTTGGTCATACGAACTCCGATTTTCGAAAACTCGGACTCTATTTCGCGTATTTTTACGAGACGAACGCAATGGCATAGCCCGTTTCCCTTGATTCAGATTTTACAGTTTAATTCTGCCTCCATTTATGTTATAACATGTTATTCAAAAATACGGGTTGTTACAGTTTTTGTGGATTTCACAACTCACATCCGTCCTCCGTTTGACATGATCTCTTCATCTCCGGGATCCTTGAGCATCGTCAACATCGATCTAGACCCTTGTCGATACCATGATCCTCCACCTTAGGAAAATCAGTAGTGACAATATTAGCCTCTCCACCTTGCTGCAGACTAGGTTCTTCAGCCGTCACCCGCCTTCCACTCCACCAAACCTACTAAATTATATAGGTTTACCTCCTAGAAAACTCCTCGCATCATCACACGACCACCCTTCTTCACTCTCAAAACTCCACCTCGAGTCTTATAAGTGCAACCACAGCGATCTAACTGACCATGAGATATGAGGTTATGCGGACAAGTGGGTTTGTGCCTCACATCGACCACTTCTCTCACCACTCCATCATGCATCCGAAACCTAACAGCTCCAACTCCACAAACTAGTAGCTCTACACCATTGGCCGTCTTTATCATGCCAACACTCTTCTCATACGAAGAAAACTTTTCACATCTCGACATATGTGAAAACTGGCTCACGAATCCATCTTCCAAGGCTCCACAACACTAAATAGAACATCCCATGAAGAATCGTCTTCGGTACCTTCAGTAAAGTCTGCCCGTGCCTCATCACTATTACTATTACCTTGCGCCTTCTTCTTCTTCTTCATATCTCGTATATATGAATAGCAATCATCGCTCTTGTGAGCTTCCTTTTTGCAATGGAAACAAGTGATTGCACCTTTACACTTGCCTCCTTTTTTCTTTCAAACCGTATCCTTCAAGTCCCTTGCTACCATCGCCTCGCTTTGAACCGATTTCAACTTAGACCCTTTTCTTCTTAGCTACTTCAAACTATTTCTAAAGTGATAGTTCCATTATCATTGGAATTGCTCAATGAAACAACTAAAGTCTCCCAGCTTTCCGAAAGAGAACTCATCAACAAAAGAGCCTGCAACTCATCATCAAAACTGACCTTCATGTTTGCCAGTTGATTGACGACATCCTGAAACTTGTTCAAATGCTCTGCAAATAACTTTTCTTCATCCAACCTCAATTGTACTAGCTTTTGTACTAGACAATCCTTACTTGTATCATTCTTCGATTCATATAGAGATACTAATTTGTCCTACAATGCCATCGCCGATTCACAACTAGCCACATGGTGGACCACTGAATCATACAAATATTGGTGAATCAATGCAATCAACTTTTCGTCCATTTTCTTCCACTTTCCCCCATCCATATTCGAGGGTTTCTCCTCATCTCCATCAATGGGATCATGCAAATCATTGAGATATAGAATGTCCTCCATCTTCAGCTTCCATATACCTCAATTCTCCCCATTCAAAATACCTATCTTTGAAAATGTCATCATCTCCGACATCTACAATCTTCAATCCAACAAACACTCCAAGCTATGTGATGATCTGAGCTTCGATACCAACTATTGGGGAAATTACGCCTTTTGCGGAAGCAACCAGGATCTCATTCACCCAATTACTTGAAGAAGATTTCTATGGAAAAACAACGCAAACATGAAATTACATGCACAAACACAAGATATTCCACCCAACCACCCTCTTTATTGATTCACCAAAATATTGTTTACAATCGATCTCAACCACCGTTACAAACAAGCACAACTTGAACCAATAACTTTATTGAGACATAGATAGAGAATACCCAATGTCTAAACAATTTTATGAGAAAGACAATGAAGAACAATAGCACCAACCCTAATGATTCTATTTGATAACCGTCAAATTTTCCACACCTAACGAAGATGTTAACTAGGCCTTTTATAAAATGAATTGCTTCATACCCAAGTAAACTTGACACTCAAATTATCTTTATACATGTCAAAAATATATTGGGTAAGCACCAAATAATCCTCGCCTTCACTTTCAAATATCCTACAAATATAGCAACAAATCTCTCCATAAAAATATAGATTTACATAGATAATTTGTTGCCCACAATTGTGATTTGCATATCACAAATCTCAATAGTCATATGCAGATTTATGCATAAGCGATATGACTTGTCGATCAAACATTACAAATGATGCACTGCCACTACATCTATTACATGAATCTGAACCTTAAACCTACAAATCATAAAATAAAAAATAATTTAAATTATATCTATCAAAGGGTAAAATTTAAAAAAAATCTCTGGCAAGAATACTTTTACTAAATATCTTGACAAAACTTTCTCAGCCTCGATGGACTTGTCACATTTTTCGACGAAAAATTGTGTAATTTTTTCCCACCATGATCCTCTGATATGTTCTTATCAATATCATTCATCTTCTTGTGACATTTTTTGCATGCTATGTAATACAATCCATGTTCCAATTCCACCCAACAATTTTAGCCAAGATTATACAATTCATTTGCTTATCTATTTCAAGTATTTCACCCAATGTTTTTTCTCATGACACTTGAGAAATTCATCTTGCAAGGAGACACAACTTTGAGATGATGATGAAGTACTCCACAATATGAGAGAATTATCAAGACTACTGTCAAGTTTGAACTAATAAATAAAATTAATGCCTTTACAATAGAATAATTTATTTATCATATATTATTACTTCAAAAATGAACTAACTTATTTTTGAACTTTCTAACTTCATCATAATCACCATTAAACATTAATCGGGTAGAAAATAATGAGCTTAACAATATAATTGCACCTATCAGCCTAAAAAAGACAAAACAATACAATTAATAAGAGTAAATAAAATATAAATTATATTAAGCTAATAAGTAAATAAAATATAAAATATAAATCTCATGAATACCTCCCCATTCCTTTATTTTTGCATCCTAATAATAAGAATGATGGTTCTGGCATTATTTTCAGATAGAAAACCGAATGCTTCTTCTGCATATTTATCCGGTAAGGTACATTTCAATTTTTTTGACCCACAAATATCAATTAATTAAAAAAATGTTAAACATATGTATATGGTTGTGAAAGAAAATTATGATCAAACATATTTCATATTGTAATATACTCTTTATCCTTCAGTTCCATGATCAATTTCTTAGACTCTTTGTTGTCTTTCTAGCTACTCTCAAGAGATTTGCAACCAATAATTTTGCCAATCCATGGAAAAGTAAAAGTAATTTATTATCATATTATCGAATTTATCATATTATCGAATTATTCCATAATAAGAATAATGTAAGAATATAAGTTAAAAACATACCTATTAAGAATTTATCATCCAATATTTTTGAAAGAATGTCATCAAATGACACAAATTTAAATCCACGTATAGGAATGGAAATATAATCTTCATAGTTCACAACTGATGTAAAGAAAATAAAATTAATTTTGTAGGGATGTTGTGATACTCGATCATTTCCATTATTTTTTCCAACTCCAAAATTGCGGATAATTAGATATTTGCCTTCGACAGGTTTTGGAGAAAATCTTCTGATAAGGCTTTGTTTACAGTAGCCTGAATACTGTTATCCTGTTACAATATAATGCATAAATTTTATTACAAAGCAATAGCAAAATAAATGACAAATGAAATAATATAACTACATTAACTTTTCATCCAAGAACAACATTTCAATACTACCATCCTTTGCAGGATTTTTAAAGCTTGGTGGCCTCCATAATTGTATGTCCTTATTTTGATGGTACTAGTCTGGTGTTATATCCTCTATAAACTTATAACCAACACCCATATTTAGAATATATTTCTATAATTTTTCTTGTAATCAACCAAACTCATTATGTAGTAATATTAATAGTAAAATAATAGAGGGATACGAAGAACTATGTAGAAGCTAGTATTGGGACGTGAGATTTTTAATATGTGACCATTAAGGATAATGTGGATACACTGAATATTAATCAAGAAACTTTCCAGTTAATTATTGAATAGGTTAGAGAGCGTTAATTTGTGGGACAGATTTAATTCTAGATTAAGCAGATAACTTTCAATTTTTGTAACATGTGAGATAGCTTTTATTGTCAATTACTATCACTGAACGGGAAAACAAATAACATGAGAGTGACACGTGTATAGGTTAAATGTGGGAGCGATACATGTATTAGGCTATGCATTGTTTTAGTATAAGGTTAGATAATGGTTTGAGTTAGTACGTAGGCCCACTTAAACCTTTAATACAAATAACACTATATAAAAACCCTATAATACAATTTCATGACATTGTAAGGTTTTTATTATTTTACTAGAAACAAAAAACATTAGATATATAAATATATGTTCATTTTCAAAACATAATTATTCACCATGTTTCTATTCCTATTATATTCACATTATTCCATATTAAATTGGAATCCATTATTTTAAAATAATTGAGAGAATTTATATTTTTCACAAACAAGTTCTAAATTAGAACTTCCTCATATTATATAAATTTAGAATCCATTATAGTTAAATAATTTCAGCTGATTCTTAATATGTTGAAAATACTAGTTGTAACGACTCGGTAGGAATTCGACACCTGAATTTCGACAATAATACATTAACCCATATTACTTGCCAAAACTCAAGTATTGAAAACACCAGATAGTTATTTGAAACAAATTAGAGGTTGAGAAAAAAAAAAGAAATATCAGGATAGAAGAAGAAGAATCAACACAATACAGAGTCTCATATCGCAGCGGAACAAAACATAATATAGCAATAAATGTTTATTGAGAGCTTCAAAAATACTTACAATCATCAGAACACATCTGGACATTTATAACAACCTATTCTCATATACAATCACATAGCAGAATAATATTTATATAATATCGTACGTCTGAACTCTTCCAGCTCGTCTCTTCATAGCATCTGATAACCAAAACCTGTAAAACTCGTTATGACCCGAGCACTGCAACGCCAGGATCAGTCTGGTGAATCAGCGTGAGGAAACTCACTAAGTTAAAATGGGGTCATCCAACTTGAATTTAAAGTCAAAATTCTTTTCGAAAGAAAAGGATGATCGTAAGACCAATCCACACATAAATACGGACGGATTTTACCTTACGATAACCCAAGAAAATTTGAAATCAAATCTTTTCTGATATTATAATAATGTCTAATACAAATAAATAACAACCTAGCAAAATGCTTGTATCTCACGCTCTACATTCATGGTATACAATCAAAACCGTGGGCGCTTATTGGAGTATGGATTCTTATTGGCAAGGTATGGGACCACCTTCCAATCAGTGTACTCTAGAAGGGATACACTAGAGTTCAACAAGAACATCTTGCAACTCGGCTAAACGTGATTGGCCATTCATTTCGCTTGAAAGTTCCGAATATATTGTCACTTACAGTTGCTAGCAACATAACCGTTCCCGGGAGATATAGAAGCGAAAAGAAGAACAAATAAGAATTTCTCTAAATGGTGACAATACACCCTAATGGGAGCGACCTGCATAGCCTTGTGACCTACCCGATTTTATACCATTTCCCGGTTGATGAGGCTTGAGGTTATAGTTATCTTTCTAAAACATCTGGCCACCATTCACTTTGAATGCCACAATGTCATATCCGCCATATATCACTAATTGAAGTCTCCAAAAATACCCTGGGTGTTAAGCTAAGAGAAGGTGTCTTCTCTGCCACAACTGTGGTATGTTTGAAGAAACCAATGTACGTGGCCCCTTTGGAAATATTCTGTCAGATATTTGTCCATACAAGTTGTCCTGGACTAGACAAACCGAAGGCACCTTCCTACCACATCGTTGAATTACCCTATGGATCAGTAGCGAGTAGTCCTTGCAATTCGAAAAATTCCAATCACTACATAACCATTATCCAAATACCTCTAAGAGATAATTAGAGAGAGTTGACAAATAATCCTTTGGCTCACGAAGTTCCACAGTCTTCAATTGTTCCATCTTCCACGTATTTGCTAGTTGGAATTGTATTCGAATATAAATTAAATCCCGGTCTTTTTGTACCAACAATCGTATAGGCCAGATTTGATAGTCAGATATTTAACTATCAAATAAACAACCATTCATTCATGAAAATAAAATAGATTTACTGATTTAGTACCTAACATCATTTAACATCTAAAATTAACCATTCGTTAATTAAATATTCAAAACTGCTAATTCAGAAAACATTTCCTTTTCCTTATTTAATATAAGAATATTCAATTGCCATTATACTTCTGCTCATTAGACTCTCATTGTAAATTAATAATTGAATAAATCTCTTAGTACAAACCTCGGAGGCCGAAACTAACAAGATTGACACCTCAAAAGTTACTCAACTCAACCAACGTACAATAAGATCCAATTTCTCAAAAACAACATTATATTCCCTTTTTAATAAATTTTATAATGATTATATTCTGTTATAATCTCACTAATCATTTCCAATTTTACTTACAATATCATTTCATAAAATTAACTAAAATAGTTCCATTTAACTTCTGTAACAAATATTATAAATTCCATTCAAAATTCTTCCCCTTTCCTTTATAAAATTCTTAATTTTCCATTTACAAAATCCTTAATCGTTTATCGATATTTAACTCAGATCGACAAATTGCTTTATTGTATAAAACCATTCCACAACTCTCTCTACATAGTTCAATTTATATGAATTTCCATTTATAACTCTTTTTGGCAATCTTGCCTTAAAATCCCATTTATTAGACAATTATCTCAATTCCAAATATATGCCAGTATTCATATTCTATTTTCAATTCCATTATTCATTCATGAAAAACCCATTTATCGCATTTCATATATTTAAAATAAACGTTAGCAAAAACGTTCACTTGTTTACAAAAAAATCACCTTTCAATTCCTTTAAATCATTTCTTGTACATTTCCAATCCCATCAGCCCATTTCAACATTTCATAATTGTCCAAAATCCCATTTACTCCCCCAAGACCTTCTTCAAAACCTTTTTAACCTTCCCATTTAATTTATACCGTTTAACCCTTTATTTAATAATATCTTAGAATTTTCATTAATTTATAATTATATAGTTTTAAAAACATAAATAAATATTCAATGTTTATTTTTAAAATAAACATCGTATTTCAAATATGTAAATATAACTTTGAAAATGTTCACAATCGATTTAATATCGATTTCCAAATCTTTTATTTTATCATTGGTACTAAAGAGGTAAATATCTGCTAAAGTACCAAACCATGAAATATAAACCAATTTCACATTCAGATGAACACAACAAATCATATTGATAAACATTATCAATATTAGTGAGGAAACCTTTTGGATTCCTCTAACCTGTCAATCCCTGCATCACAAATTCACATTTTTAACATATAAAATAAAATAAAATTTAACTACTGGTGAGGAATCCAGTTGGATTCCTCCAAGCTGTTTTCTCCTGCATCCAAATAGGTTACCTCAAATAAAATCGTTCAATAAGAATTATTCAATTAAAAACTAATCATTTATATAATAGTCAATAATAATAATTTAACACAACAATAAGGATTCAAACAATTCATTAAGTTAAACATGTTTATTTCATGAAGGTGACCAATAAGGAAAGTTACCTCAATTGGTTATATCATTGAAATAACAGTTTGGTTTTCCACTGAAATTAAACAACGTTTAATTTCATCGGTTCAATCAATACATAACTATATATTTAACAAACAATCAACCATTAGCAACCATAACACATAATTATAGAAACCAACTTATAAAAATATAAGTGGGAAGAACTGAGTGAGTTTTAATCATTTTGATTTGATTTACTATTTAAATGGCTCGTTTTAGTTAAATTAAACAAGTGTTTAACTTAACTGAAAAATCCGGTTGACTTTAATTACGTATACTTCTGCTCCATGATATCGTACTCATCAAGACGATTCTAACGGTATATGGTTTGTCCGATCATGTCAAGATATGCAAAAGTTATAACTATTTTAAGCATTCGATTTAATTTAACAATTACTAATTATCTTAATTATAATTTGACTTCCTAAATACTTAATTAACAATTTAATCATGAAACTAGCTCTTAATTAATTATCATTGAACTAATTATGTTTTACGATTAAAATTGACTGGCCCTGATTATTAATTCCCTAACTATATATATAGACACACACACACACACACACACACACACATATATATACACATATAACAAATTACATTGTTATTATGAAAAACAGGTCAGCCACCTTTATTCCTTTCCTTTCTGTTTCAAAATGTTCCTGTTCAAATGAATTCCTCTCGCCTCGTTCGTACTTCAGCGACCTACGCTGCCAACACTTCATCTACTGCTGCTCCTAACGCCGGCCACCGGCGTTAGATCTAAGTCCACCATTCTTCTCGCCTTCACCCTACGACCATCTCCCCCCAAGCTCAGCCAACTTGAGCTGGCCTATCATCCCCAATTAGCTTGAAACCCTAGCGACTTCCTGGTCTATTTCCGGTCGAAGCGATGAACTCCAATCGATCACATCCTTTCAGTAAAGAGATCTCAACAAGATGATTCATTTAATTGTTAATTATAATAACTCGGAAATCTGAGCCAATTAAAATTTTTTATTTTGGCAATTTTATTGAATTTTGAATATTTAAAATGATTTATTTTAAATAATAATGAAGAGAAATTTATTTTGAATAGAATTTGAATGAATATATTTATTTGAATCGTCGTTAGAATATAAATATTTTATTTTAAATATAAAAGGAATTGGAAATGGCGCGGTAGTTTGAAAATTCGATTTCAAGTTTCAAATGAATGTACGGGATACAAAATAAACCGGATTTTAGTGAAACCAAAAATATTAGAATCTATTTTAGAATATCTTTCCAACGAATCCGAAAAATCAAAATTTCATAGCGGGAATCGAAAGTTAAGCCCAGTTGAAAATTCAGAATAGTCGCTATGGAATTCTGGCCTTTAAAAATAGAAATTTTGCAAATGACCTCGGTTTTCGATGAAACCACTTTTGTTGGATCCGAGATGTAGAATTATTGCTAGATTCCAAAATTCATAATTTTCTGAATTAATATGTGAGCGTGGCAAAGTAAAATGTGTTTCAACAGTTTTAGTCAATTTTGATCAACCAAAAAATGGCCATTTTTCAAACGATCTCAGAATTAGACGAAAGTAGTTTTGTTAGGACCGTATCGTCAATACGAAGTTGGAAAATATTTTTCGGGAATTTCCAGAGTTCGTATGTGGCCCCGGTAAATTAAAATGTACATTTAAATTCAATATATATTGATTTATAATTCAATTTAGATGAAAACTGATCGGAATGGTCGAATTGGCTTACGGGACATATCCCATTGTGTTCGGAATGAGGGTATTTAGCTAGGGGCGACAGTCGTTGGAGTTTGTTTCATGTTCGTATGAAAATTTCACTTTTAAGAAATAATTAAATAAAATATATTATAATACATATATTCCTCCATTGGGTCAAAAACCTAAGTGATTTCAACGCCTGGTCAAACTAACGAAGGCGCCTCCCATTTTCTTTGACGATCAGAAAGCTCCTAGCTTCCTCCCTCAAAACAATTCAATTCACTCAATATCATTACGACCTTCCAACGTGAAAAATCGAGGGCTTCTTCATCTCTTCAAAATGGTGTGAGCTTTATCCTCCATCGTGTGACGTCGTGCTTGATTTTGGTGCCCAAAGTTCAGGGCATCGGCCTCGATTTGCAGCGAATGGAAATGACCGAGTTGGCCAAGGAGGCCGCCGCGGGGAGCTCTCGCGTTCATGCAGCTCGGGGTGCTCATGGATCGGCTTCAGATGGGCCGAGGGAGGAGCGACGCAGTGGTTTTGAAGTCGAAGTGGTTGGGTTCTTGTTCGATGAGGTCCAGGCAACGGGGCAGAAGGGTTAAGGACGGCATAATAATTCATTGACAGGTTAATGTAGAGTTAATTAAAGTTAATTATCTTTTATTTTTACATGTATATAATTGTTTTAAAAATATAATTTTCACATGTATATGATTTTTTTAAAATATAAATAGCTTTGCTCTTAAAAATATAAATAGTGTATAAAAATTGTATCTTTATGTATATGGTAGGAAAGTAAAAATCAGATTTTTATATATATAGCAAAGTTATAAAAATGTGATTTTTAATATAAACTTCGTGAAACAGGCTGGGTTGGAAACATGACGAAGATTTCCTATATATGAAGAGTTGCGGCGAATTAGTTTAGCTAGTCGGTGAGAACTCCTCACTTTTATTTTAATTTCTAGTTTGAAATATATACTAGGATGCAGACGGTGCTTAGCAGCACCCGACACCCGTTGTCCACAGACCATGGATGACTTGTTTGTTTAATCGATGTGTTGTGAAAGTTGATTGTGTGAAGTGGAATGGAATAAAATATTTTATAGCTGAAAATATAATTTTTAACGTGTATATAAAATAAATATTTATAAGAAAATCGAACGGTTTGTTTATGTACACCTGTTTGAAGGATATTGATTGGGACGATAAATTTTACACATCGCCTAACTGCACAAATAAAAATCTCTGCTTGTTGACTGAAACCCCACACGGGTATTGGGATGATATTTGACGTACACTAATCTCGATTGTTTAGTTGTATGTCAATCGATGGGTTGACAGACTGTGTAAGCGTTAATTATTTATATTTAATGCTTATGCAGTTGTGTGGTGCACTTTGGATGGTGGTTGATTATTTATCATTGCTATTATATACATGTGTTGTATAGAATCCATATAAATAACATTATATGGTAATTGAGTGGGTCACATTTCAATTTAGAAAATAAATTATATTCATGTGTTGAATAAACAAAATAGTCATGTGTTGACAATACTCATGTGTTGAGAATATTCATGTGTTGAATAAAAGAAAATTCATGTGTTGAATAAAATATATATTCATGTGTTGAATAAAGGAAAATTCATGTGTCGAAGAAAATATTCATTTGTTGAATAGAATAACAAAGTTATTGAAAGATATAAAGCCGTGTTGATTAGATTTGCGCCATTTTGACGCGAACGATATTTATATCGATTTATCCATTTTTATAATGAATATAAAAAAGGAATTGATTTCAAAATATAATGTTTCGAAAATATTATCATTTATATATCGACGATATGGAATATTCAATTTTGATTAGAAATTGAATAGGAAGTTGAAATCATTTTGAAAATGAATTTAAAACGATTTATAAAATACGTTTTGAAAGGAAATCGATGAAATATAATATATATATATATATATATATATATATATATATAGTGGCCTGAATAGAACGCGCCGCGCCGCGATATTTCGCGAATTTCGACCATTGGCTTCGAATGGATATTACGGGAGATCCGACCGTCGAATTCTCCTAAAATCGGAACCATTTGGTTTGTATCAAAAAGATCTTTCTAACAAATATTAAAGATTTGAAATCTAATGGTTGGATTTGGAATTATGTCCAAATCAAATTTGGAAAAGGTCGTTTTAAGTGTCGTTCGATGGTCGTTGATGGAAATCGACTGTACGGGCCTTGATAAAATTATTAAAAATAGTAATAATTTGTGTAAAATCATAAGAAATGATTTGGAAAGAATTGGGATGAAAAATTCCATATTTGAAAAGATAAAAATAGTTTTTCATCGAAATGAACTAGTTTTGAACTAGAATTATAATCCATTTATTTTTGAAATAAATAAATTGGATTTGAAAGGGTTTTAAAAGTAACCAGAATTTCCAATAATTGAATTGGAATGGATTTGAATCGAAATTGTCTTTGGAATATTTCGATGTTGGATTTCGTGATTACACATATATTGTTATGGAAATTTGAAAGATATATTTATATCGTTATTTCCAATACGATATTTGTTGGTCGTAAAATTTGATATTGAATATAAGCCGATATATTTTCTATTCAGAGCCTTGTATTTAATGTCAAATGGGATTTTGGTTTGTCGTGAATGGTGTCTTCATTAACACTGTTTTTGAACCCAGTTGAGAAAAAGATTAAACCTTTTATTTAGATTTAATGAAGTATACCAATTAAATGGAATTTAATTGGAATTGAATTTGAATTGATTTTTGGGTTTATCGTGAACGATGTTTTAAATAACACCTGTTCTTTAACCCGATAATTAATGGAATGTGAATTGGGTTTATCGTGAACTATGGTTTAACGACATTCGTTCTTTAACCCGATTTACAGTGAAATGTGATTTGGAATTTATAGATCTTTTGTTAAGATTTAAAGGAGATTTTCCAAAGTAAAGTTTTCCAATTTAATAAAATAAATTGGAATGGAATGGAATTCTATTTGGTAATAATCAAAGTGAATTTCTGTCGAGGAAGACAACTAATATATCTGGAATTTAAAAGGCTTTGCCTATTCCATTTATATTATTAGTCGGATATGGAAATTTATATCGATTATATATATCAATTTGTTTTCCATGAAGATTCCAATGTAAATGGAATGTGATTTTGGGTTTATCGTGAATCGTGTTTTAAATGACATTGGTTATTTAACCTAGTTAAAGACAGGATATGATTTCCCATGTTAAATAATCATTGATAGTGATTATTGGGAAGATTAAAACCAAGTGGAGTTTTAATGAATCTTTAATTAGATTGAAATGATCGAGAATGGGGTATCACCAGTTTTGCTCCAGGCGATAGTTAAATCTTTAATTAGATTTGAACGTGAAATGGTAATTGAATTTACCGATAACACTGTGGTGTTAGATATGAAGTATTACTAGTTTTACTTCATGGGATGAATAGGTTGGTATTGGGAAATTTAAAACAAATGATTACTTCGGTAAGGTTCGTTAATCCCGACTAGTTTGGATAAACCATAATTTGGTTTGAATTGAAAACCAAAAGAAGATTAAAGAATAAATTTAAAAGAATTTATCTTTGATAAAATTAGTGGGAACCTTTCCCTATAGATGTGAATATTAGAATAAAAGAATATTATGAATTGGAATGAGGCGTATGTTGTGTTTGTGTAACACTTGTTTATTATATATGTGAGTTATTCAGAAAGACCGGGTTTATCCCATTCTGAAAAACTGATTCGACGATGTGTTGAGGATGAAGACAGTGGTCGAAGACCGGAGGTCTTCACATCGTTTGGATAATTACTGATGATCTTGATTGGGCTGTACACCCAAGAGGAGGGAATTGGTTGGTGATCGTCCATACGTACTTGGAGATCGATGGATATGCAAGGTACAAGGTGCCTCCGGTTTCGTTCAGACCCAGAACGGACTTGAAAATGGACTGTGTGTCTGACATTGGATATCATTCTGTGTGATTGATGGATATCGGTTGCATGGAGTGGTTTGCCTGTGTGGCATGCTAAGATGCAAATGATCAAGGCTTTTGTTGAAAAGCAAAGTCTTGTGGTTGATGATCAAAGCACCGCCTGTGTGGCATAGCTTTGTGTTGCGTTAATTCGTGGGACTCACACCTCGGTTGTGAACTAGAAACAGGAGAGAACTGCAGGGAGGGCATGCGTTTCCTTCTAGCTAGGGTGGTGTCAGTGACCTACTGGCGCTGACATTTATATTATTTTCACCTGTGTGGTTGTTCGATTGCGAGGCGCCTCGGATATATCGGTGATTATGTGGAGCCGATGGAGTCATTAGGCTCATTGATGCCCCCAAAGGGCGGAGAAACACAGTGTTCAGGCATTTTAATCCGCATCGTGGACCGGCCCTGAAGATCCAAGGGTCACTCGAGCTCTGATCCTGAGACACGAGCTAGAGCATCTCGAATTCGGTGAGGACTATCTTTTGCCTTGGTTCACAGATGGAAACCCAACTTCCAATACGCGACTTTGCGGTTTTGATTGTAGAGCCTATTATGGCGACATAGTGGTATGGGGCACTTATGTCGTCTATGATTGATACTTATGATGGAAATTGTTTTGACACTATACACTTATAATAATAATAAAAGATGAAATTTAGCGTATCAAGCAATCTTTGGCTATTATAAGGTAAAACCCTATCTTCCAGATTGTATTGCAATGTGTGATGGGACCTGGGTCTTATAATAGCTTCATTGTTCTTTATTTAGCATTGCACTGTTGTTTTATGCACTGGCATTCTTGCGAGGAAACTTGTTCCGTGTTATACGGCGTTGTCCCTTGATTTACCGAACTTTAAAATAAAGATTAATAACTGTTTTAGTTCTTACACCAGTCACATGACTGACCTAGAGTTTATTGTTTTAACCTAAACTCTGGGTGCCCTTATTTTCGACACGGACAGCTAGTAGTTTTGGTTTTGCAGATTTATATTCATAGGATCCTGATTTACTGCTGAAGTGGTATTCGGAAAGCTCTGTATCCGTGTATCTGTTTCCAGTTGTGCTTTGTATTGTTTTCCGCTGCGATGTATTTAAATGTAATTTAAATCTCTGATATTTCTCTGATGTATAATATTTATTCATACTCTGTATATTCTTGTATTCTAATGGAATTGTTGTAATTAACAATGAAATGTTCTTCTGTCTGTGTTCTAATGTGGCTTGTCCTCAGTACAATCCGCGATTTCCCGCAAGGGGGATTTCAGGTCGTTATAGCTTGGTATTAGAGCTTTGGTTTACAGAGCTCGGAGAAAAGGCATATTAGAGCCGGACGAAAGAATTCATCAGAAATTGGATTAGTAATATCCAATAAGAATGGCTCGTTAGAGATGGGATCAGTATTATCCTAGAATGAGTGTGAAGATTGATATTTTTAAAAATAAAATGAAAACAAATTTTGTTTTGAAAAATTAAATTCAATTATTCGTGTTTGAATATTTATTTGTATTGATTTGGACAATCCAGTATATAAAGATTTTGCATATACGTCTGATCTACGTGTATTCGAAGTTTTAATATGCTGAATAGATATAGAATCACACTTTAGTCTCCCGGAGATGATTCTGATGATGCCGCGGCATCATCAGCATTTGTATTCGAGTTTCGAAAGTGGGATGTTTATATATTTCCATTAGACTGGTGTGAGAACCAAAACTAGATGGGCTATTGTTGTGAATTGGCATCAAAAACACGATTTTCTGTATATATATCAAAATTATGAATTTGAAACATTAATTCACTAATTGATTGATAGTTGTGTTGTTTGATTATTGGTTTGATATTTTTAACCATTTAGACCAAATTGTACCAAATATTGAACTGACTTAAGAATTGTTTGGAAATACATATATGTGCATGTACTTACATTAAACAGGTCATAGCAAAGAGGCTAGAGCAGAGGAATAAAATTGTTTGCTCGACAAATAGGTACATGTTTATTGTATTTCTTGGGGTTTTTGATGATTTTATGAGCCAATTGGCAAGCTGCTTGGCTATTTCTTTTTCGTTCTGGATTGGAGAGACCTGTATGACAATTTCGGGATTTTCCTGGTGCTCCCGTGCAGGGGAGGTTATGGCGAAATTTTTCGAAAATTTGGGGTGTTAGCCAAATTTTTGAAAAATTTGAAAAGTTCTTAGAAACTGAAAAGTTGAAGAACTTAAGCCATATTGAAAATAATGAAAGTTGAGTTGATTTGTAAAACAACTTTCAGCTTCGTTCCTTTTCGGGGACGAAAACTTTTAAGTGGGGGAGATTGTAATAACCCGGAAATCTGAGCCAATTTAAAAAATTTATTTTGGCAATTTTATTGAATTTTGAATATTCAAAATGATTTATTTTAAATAATAACGACGAGAAATTTATTTTGAATAGAATTTGAATGAATATATTTATTTGAATCGTTGTTAGAATATAAATATTTTATTTTAAATATAAAAGGAATTGGAAAATGCGCGGTAGTTTGAAGATTCGATTTCAAATTTCAAATGAATGTACATGATTCAAAATAAACCGGATTTTAGCAAAACCAAAAATATTAGAATCTATTTGAGAATATCTTTCCAACGAATCCGAAAAATCAAAATTTCATAGTGGGAATCAAAAGTTATGCCTAGTTGAAAATTCAGAATAGTCGCTATGGAATTCTGGCCTTTAAAAATGGAAATTTTGCAAACGACCTCGGTTTTTGACGAAACCACTTTTGTTGGATCCGGGATGTAGAATTATTGCTAGATTCAAAAATTCATAATTTTCTGAATCAATATGTGAGCATGGCAAAGTAAAATGTGTTTTTAACAGTTTCAATCAATTTCGATCAACCAGAAATGACCATTTTTCAAACGATCTCAAAATTTGACGAAATTAGTTTTGTTAGGACCGTATCGTCAATACGAAGCTGGAAAATATTTTTTGGGAATTTCCAGAGTCCATATGTGTCCCCGGTAAATTAAAATGTACGTTTAAATTCAATATATATTGATTTATAATTCAATTTAGATGAAAACTGATCGAAATGGTCGAATTGGCTTACGGGACATATCCCATTGTGTTCGGAATGAGGGTATTAGCTAGGGGCGACAGTCGTTGGAGTTTGTTTCGTGTTCGTATGAAGATTTCACTTTTAAGAAATAATTAAATAAAATATATTATAATACATATATTCCTCCATTGGGTCAAAACCCTTAGTGATTTCAACACCTGGTCAAACTAACGAAGGCGCCTCCCATTTTCTTTGACGATCAGAAAGCTCCTAGCTTCCTCCCTCAAAACAATTCAATCCACTCAATATCATTACGATCTTCCAATGTGAAAAATCGAGGGCTTCTTCATCTCTTCAAAATGGTGTGAGCTTTATCTTCCATCGTGCTTGATTTTGGTGCCTAAAGTTCAGGGCAACGGCCTCGATTTGCAGCGAATGGAAATGACCGAGTTGGCCAAGGAGGCCGCCGCGGGGAGCTCTCGCGTTCGTGCAGCTCGGGGTGCTCATGGATCGGCTTCAGATGGACCGAGGGAGGAGCGACGCAGTGGTTTTGAAGTCAAAGTGGTTGGGTTCTTGTTCGACGAGGTCCAGGCAACGGGGCAGAAGGGTTAAGGACGGCCTAATTATTCATTGATAGGTTAATGAAGAGTTAATTAAAGTTAATTATCTTTTATTGTTTGCATGTAGATAATGGTTTTTAAAATAGAATTTTCACATGTATATAATTGTTTTAAAAATATAAATAGCTTTGTTCTTAAAAATATAAATAGCGTATAAAAATTGAATCTTTATGTATATGGTAGGAAAGTAAAAATCCGATTTTTATATTTATAGCGAAGTTATAAAAATGTGATTTTAATTATAAACTTCGTGAAACGGGCTGGGTTGGAAACATGACGAAGATTTCCTACATATGAAGAGTCGCGGTGAATTGGTTTAGCTAGTCGGTGTGAACTCCTCACTTTTATTTTAATTTCTAGTATGAAATATATACTAGGATGCAGACGGTGCTTAGCAGCACCCGACACCCGTTGTCCACAGACCGTGGATGACTTGTTTGTTTAATTGATGTGTTGTGAAAGTTGATTGTGTGAAGTAAAATGGAATAAAATATTTTATAGTTGAAAATATTTTATAGTTAAAAATATAATTTTTAACGTGTATATAAATAAATATTTATAAGAAAATCAGACGGTTTGTTTATGTACACCCATTTGAAGGATATTGATTGGGACGATAAATTTTACACATCGCCCAACTGCACAAATAAAAATATGTGTTTGTTGACTGAAACCCCACACAGCTATTGGGATGATATTTGACATACACTAATCCCGATTGTTTAGTTGTATGTCAATCGATGGGTTGACAGACTGTGTAAGCGTTAATTATATATATTTAATGCTTATGCAGTTGTGTGGTGAACTTTGGATGATGGTTGATTATTTATCGTTGCTATTATATACATGTGTTGTATAGAATCCATATAAATAACATTATATGGTAATTGAGTGGGCCTCATTCCAATTTAGAAAATAAATTATACTCATGTGTTGAATAAACAAAATAGTCATGTGTTGACAATACTCATGTGTTGAGAATATTCATGTGTTGAATAAAAGAAAATTCATGTGTTGAATAAAACATATATTCATGTGTTAAAGGAAAATTCATGTGTTGAAGAAAATATTCATTTGTTGAATAAAATAAAAAATTTAATGAAAGATATAAAGTTGTGTTGATTAGATTTGCGCCATTTTGACACGAACGATATTTATATCGATTTTATTCATTTTTATAATGAATATTGAAAAGGAATTGATTTCAAAATATAATGTTTTGAAAATATTATCATTTATATATCGATGATATGGAATATTCAATTTTGATTAGAAATTGAATAGGAAGTTGAAATCGTTTTAAAAATGAATTTAAAACGATTTATAAAATACGTTTTGAATGGAAATCGACGAAATATATAATATATATATATATATATATATATATATATAATATTATGGCCTGAATAGAACGCGCCGCACCATGGCAGTTCCCGAATTTCGACCATTGACTTCGAAGGGATATTACGGGAGTTCCGACCGTCGGATTCTCCTAAAACTAGGACCATTGGGTTCGGATCGAAAGGAGCTTTCTAACGAATATTAAAGATTTGAAATCTAACGGTTGGATTTGGAATTATGTCCAAATCAAATTTGGAAAAGGTCGCTGTAAGTGCAGTTCGATGGCTGTTTATGGAAATCGACTGTATGGGCCTTGATAAAATTATAAAAAATTGTAATAATTTGTGTAAAATCATAAGAAATGATTCGGAAAGAATTGGGATGAAAAATTCCATATTTGAAAAGATAAAAATAGAATTTTATCGAAATGAACTAGTTTTGAACTAGAAATATAATCCATTTATTTTTGAAATAAATAAATTGGATTTGAAAGGGTTTTAAAAGTAACCAGAATTTCCAATAATTGAGTTGGAATGGATTTGAATCGAAATTGTCTTTGGAATATTTCGATGTTGGATTTCGTGATTATACAGATATTATTTGAAAGATATATTTATATTGTTATTTCCAATACGATATTTGTTGGTCGTAAAATTTGATATTGAATATAAGCCGATATATTTTCTATTCAGAGCCTTGTATTTAATATCAAATTGGATTTGGGTTTGTCGTGAATGGTGTCTTCATTAACACTGTTCTTAAACGCAGTTGAGAAAAAGATTAAATCTTTTATTTAGATTTAATGAAGTATACCAATTAAATGGAATTTCGTTGGAATTGAATTTGAATTTGAATTGATTTTTGGGTTTATCTTGAACGGTGTTTTAAATAACACCTGTTCTTTAACCCGATAATTAATGGAATGTGAATTGGGTTTATCGTGAACTGTGTTTTAACAACATTCGTTCTTTAACCCGATTTACAGTGAAATGTGATTTGGAATTTAAAAATCTTTTGTTAAGATTTAAAGGAGATTTTCCAAAGTAAACTTTTCCAATTTAATAAAATAAATTGGAATGGAATGGAATTCGATTTGGTAATAATCGAAGTGAATTTCTGTGGAGGAAGACAACTAATATATCTGGAATTTAAAAGGCTTTGCCGTTATTCCATTTATATTATTAGTCAGATATGGAGGTTTGTATCGATTATATATATATCGATTTGTTTTCCATGAAGATTCCATTGTAAATGGAATGTGATTTTGGGTTTATCGTGAATCGCGTTTTAAATGACATTGGTTCTTTAACCATGTTAAAGACATGATATGATTTCCCAAGTTAAATAATCATTGATAGTGATTATTGGGAAGATTAAAACCAAGTGGAGTTTTAATGAATCTTTAATTAGATTGAAATGATCGAGAATGGAGTATCACCAGTTTTCTCCAGGCGATAGTTAAATCTTTAATTAGATTTGAACGTGAAATGGTAATTGAATTTACCGATAACACCATGGTGTTAGATATGAAGCATTACCAGTTTTACTTCATGGGATGA
Source organism: Allium sativum (assembly GCA_030737875.1). Lineage (NCBI taxonomy): Eukaryota > Viridiplantae > Streptophyta > Magnoliopsida > Asparagales > Amaryllidaceae > Allium > Allium sativum. The sequence goes on along the minus strand of CM060913.1, from coordinate 82,896,212 downwards.
ATAGGTTGGGATTGGGAAATTTAAAACAAATGATTACTTCGGTAAGGTTCGTTAATCCCGACTAGTTTGGATAAACCATAATTTGGTTTGAATTGAAATCCAAAAGAAGATTAAAGAATAAATTTAAAAGAATTTATCTTTGATAAAATTAATGGGAACCTTTCCCTATAGATGTGAATATTAGAATAAAAGAATATTCTAAATTGGAATGAGGCGTATGTTGTGTTTGTGTAACACTTGTTTATTATATACGCGAGTTATTCAGAAAGACCGGGTTTATCCTATTCTGAAAAACTGATTCGACGATGTGTCGAGGATGAAGACGGTGGTCGAAGACCGGAGGTCTTCACATCGTTTGGATAATTACGGATGATCTTGATTGGGCTGTACAACCAAGAGGAGGGAACCAGTTGGTGATCGTCCAGACGTACTTGGAGATCGATGGATATGCGAGGTACAAGGTGCCTCCGGTTTCGTTCCGACCCAGAACGGACTTGTAAATGGACTGTGTGTCTGACATTGGATATCATTCTGTGTGATTGATGGACATCGATTGCATGGAGTAGTTTGCCTGTGTGGCATGCTAAGATGCAAATGATAAGGGCTTTTGTTGAAAAGCAAAATCTTGTGGTTAATGATCAAAGCACCGCCTATGTGGCATAGCTTTGTGTAGCGTTAATTCGCGAGCCTCACACCCCAGTTGTGAACCAGAAACGGGAGAGGAATTCAGGGAGGGCATGCGTTTCCTTCTAGCTAGGGTGGTATCAGTGACCTACCAGCCCTGACATTTATATTATTTTCACTTGTGTTGTTGTTGGACTGCGAGGCGCCTCAGATATATCAGTGACTATGTGGAGCCGATGGAGTCATTAGGCTCATTTACGCCTCAAAGGGCGGGGAAACGCAGTGTTCAGGCATTTTAATCCACATCGGTGGACCGGCCCTGAAGATCCAAGGGTCACTCGAGCTCTGATCCTGAGACACGGGCTAGAGCATCTCGAATTCGGTGAGGACTATCTTTTGCCTCGGTTCACAGATGGAAACCCAACTTCCAATACATGACTTTGCGCTTTTGATTGTAGAGCCTGGTATGGCGACATAGTGGTATGGGACACTTATGCCATCTATGATTGATACTTATGATTGAAATTGTTTTGACACTATACACTTATAGTAATAATAAAAGATGAAATTTAGCGTATCAAGCATTCTTTGCCTGTTATAAGGTAAAACCCTATCCTCCGGCTTGTGTTGCATTGTGTGATGGGACCTGGGTCTTATAATAGCTACATTGTTCTTCATTTAGCATTGCGCTGTTGTTTTATGCACTGGTATTCTTGGGAGGAAACCCATTCCGTGTTATACGGCGTGGTCTCTTGATTTACCGAACTTTAAAATAAAGATTAATAACTGTTTTAGTTCTCACACCAGTTACATGAATGACCTGGAGTTTATTGTTTTAACCTAAACTCTGTGTGCCCTTATTTTCGACACGGGCAGCTAGTAGTTTTGATTTTGCAGATTTATATTCAGAGGATCCTGGTTTACAGCTGAAGCGGTATTCAGAAAGCTCTGTATCCGTGTATCTGTTTCCAGTTGTGCTTTGTATTTTTTCCGCTGCGATGCATCTAAATGTAATTTAAATCTCTAATATTTCTCTGACGTATAATATTTATCATACTCTGTATATTCTTGTATTCTGATGGAATTGTTGTAATTAACAATGAAATGTTCTTCTGTCTGTGTTCTGATGTGGCTTGTCCTCAGTACAATCCACGATTTCTCGCAAGGGGGATTTCGGGTCGTTATATTAAACGTTTTTGGTATTGATTAATGTATTGTGTTATTTCATGGGGGGAAATTGGCAGGATTTTTGCCGTTGGTTCGAAACTAGTGGCAGCTGTATAAGGTTTAACCATGCAAAATTAATCTGACCAATTTTTTGGGTTAGCCCTTTTTTATAGGGAACCAATGTAATATTATATTATTATATTAACTTCATCCTGAAGTAACATATTAAAACACCCTCAAACAACCTCCAATCAAGATGAAATTTGAGAGCCAAACATAAAACAATATTCCAGACACGATGGAAAAGATTTCGTCGAATTTTGAGATCGTTTGCGAAAATTCTTTTATAGCTTCACGAAATGGCATGCATTTATATTGGGTACGATCACAAAACAAATCCAATTAACTTGAAAATTGAAATACTACAATTATAAATCATTACGGATTTAATAAAATTTATTTCGTCGAAAACGGAATTTGTTTGAAAATCAGTTATGCTTAATTTCTAGTTTAAAACGATTTAATAAAAATATTGGCGTTTACCAGTCTCACGATCAACTGGTGAATCTGATCAATACGAAAATCGAAATCTTACAATAACTCAACATTACGGTTCTAATGAAACTATTTTCATTGAAAACTGAGGTCATTTGCAAAATTGCTATTATAAGGCTTATAAAATATTGGTAAAATATAAATTAAATTCCAAAAAAATCCAATTAAATAATAATAAATTATTTTTATCATATATATCCAAACGGATTATATACAACTTCAAACATAAATAAACATGGATTATACAACTCAATGTTAACATTCTGAGTTCAACGATATCCAAATATATATAAATCTGTTAATATTTTATTTAATAAACATTGTCGTTTATTAACGATTTCCATAACCACTATTTGAAAATTTGAATTGGACATAACTAATAATACATAACATGAAGTCTTGAATTTTCTCTTTCATTAGAAAATTATAATCAACCGAATTCAAATGTTTCTTGTTTCACGAAATTTCGACTTATATCGGATCTTGTATATTCAATTAAAGTTCAAATCGTAAATTATGAACTACCGCACCATTTAGAGCTCGTTTTAAATTAAGTATTCAAATTCAAATTCAAAAAACCGAAAAATCTGGGTCGTTGCATTCTTCTCCCTTAAAAGAATTTCTACACCGAAATTACTAAGGTAAGAAAAATGTCACAAGCCCATCATCTTTGAAATCCAATTTACTTTAAATCAAAAACCAATTCAATATCGTTGATAAAACTTTTCAAAAATATCAAAAACAATTTAACATATTAAATTCCCGGAAAAATTTGGCAGAGTCTCCTCTGTAGGGGGACTTCTGCGATATCACAGGAGTAAATAATATATGTACATCGACCTACTCGGTCGGAAAACAAAATTCAAAAAGGCAAAATTTATATTTTCTCGTAGATGTACCTTTTATAAGCGCTATTGAGCATACTTGCTCAATTTATTTTGATCTATGGAACCAGAATCTATCCTCGTAGCCTTCTAGCACCTAACTCAATTCGAATTTTAAGTAACAAATATATAAAATTTTAAAAAACACTTCATCAATCAACAAGTATAACTACACAATTCCCACAATCAAACATGAAGCATCAAACAATTTTAAAAGATATATGTGATATAGGGTTAAATCGTCGAGCTTTTAAATTCTTATGCAGTTCCATTCCAAATTTGTTATACTAGAATTTGTTTATTTGGTTTATAATTTACTCATCTCCACTAAACTATTGATTATTTCTATTCTGACAATCTATCATCCAATAATAAACAATTCACAATCAACATAACTAAATCAATCGAATTCATATTCAATATTAATATTTACTTTGGTTTAAATACCATCGATTAATATTCAGTTGATTTCCATATAATTATTATCCACTCAATTTTCAAATCTTAAATCTGTCTCATTCAATTTCAATATCATTCTCCACTTAATCAAGTTAAGTTCCCATTCCAAATCCAATTAACTAATTGTTTTTTTCTAACCAATTTCATTTAATATCATATTAAAATTCTTATTCACAAACTTTATATTTGAATTTCCTTTTGGTTATGTTAACCATCACAACTCATAATCCAATTTCAATTTTATTCAAATCAACCAAACACACCAATATATATATATATATATATATATATAATTTGATAAAATTATTTTTTATATACAAAAATATATTTCGGGTAAAATTATTTCATTTATCTTCTTTACAAAACAATATTGTGTTCATTTGCTAGTTCAATGCTTCTCAACACTTGAACTGATTAAATAACACAATATAAAACATTTGTATATAAAATCCATAAATAGGCTCTCATATGTATACACTCAACTCAATCTAGGGTATTACTAAACCCATCTTTATTGAGTTACACCACAAAGCCAAGGTAATTACTAAACCTTAAGCCCTGATACCACTATAACGACCCGGTAGGAATTCGACTCCCGAATTTCGACAATAATACATAAACCCGTATTAATTGCCAAAACTGAAGTATTGAAAACATCAGATAGTATATATAAGAAGAAAATAAATAAAGAAATATTAGAGTATAAGAAGAAGAATCAACACAATATAGAGTCTTACATCGCAGCGGAACAAAATATAATACAGAAATAAATCTTTATTGAGAGCATTAAAAATACTTACAATCATCATAGTACATCAACACATATGGACAGTTATAACAACCTGTCCTCATATACAATCACACAACAACCGATAACCTAATCCTGTAAAACTCGGTCTGACCCAAGCATTGTAAACGCTAGGATCAGTCTGGTGAACTAGCCTGAGAAAATTCACTAAGTTAAAAGGGGGTCATCCAACTTGATTTTAAAGTCAAAAATCTTTTCGAAAGAAAAGAATAATCGTAAGACCAATCCATACATAAATACATACGATTTTTACCTTACGATAACCCATAACAATATGAAATCATATCTTTTCTGATGTTATAATAATGTCTAATACAAATAAATAACAATCTAAAAGAAACGCTTGCATTTCACGCTCTATATACATAGTATACAATCAAAACTGCATGCGCTTATTGGAGTAGATTCCAACTAGCAAGGTATGGGACCACCTTCCGATCAGTGCACTCCAGAGGGGATACACTGGAGTTCAACAAGAACATCTTGCAACTCGGCTAAACATGACCGGCCATTCACTCCGCTTGAATGTTCTAAATATATTTTCACTTACGGTTGCTAGCAACATAACCGTTCTCGGGAGATACAGAAGCGAAAAAAAGAACAAATAGGAATTTCTCTAGATGGTGATAGTACACCCTAATTTACTTTTACGAAAGTTTTTTTTTTGGGTTCATGTCTAGCTAACCCCAACTTGTTTGGGATTTATGGCTTAGTTGTTGTTGTGACAATACACCCTAATGGAAGCGACCCACAAAGCCATGCGACCTACCCAATTTTATACCATTTCCCGGTTGATGAGGCTTGAGGTTATAATTATCTTTCTAGAACATCTAGCTACCATTCACTTTGAATACCACAACGTCACATCCGCTAGATATCACTAATTAATGTCTCCAAAAATACCCTAGGTGTTAAGCTAAGAGAAGGTGTCTTCTCCGCCACAACTGTGGTACGTTTGAAGAAATCAACGTACGTCACCCTTTTGGAAATAATCTGTCAGACATCCGTTCATACAAGTTGTCCAGGAACTGGACAAACCGAAGGCACCCTCCTACCACATTCTTGAATTTCCCTATGGATCAGTAGCGGGTAGTCCTTGCAATCCAAAAGATTCCAATCACGACAGAACCACTGTCGAAATACCTTTAGGGGCTAATTAGAGATATTTTACAAATAATCCTTTCGCTCATGAAGACCCACTGTCTTCAATTGCTTCATCTTCACTTAGCATCTTCCATCTTCCACGTATTGGCTGGTAGGAATGGTATTCGAATATAAATTCGATCCCGGTATTTCCGTACCAACAATCGTATGGGCCAAATTTGATAGTTGTTTATTTGACTATCAAATAAACAACCATTCATCATGAAATTAAAATAGATTTACTGACTCAGTACCCAACATCATTAAGCCTCTTTAATTAACCAGTTGTTAATTAAATATTCAAAACTTCTAATTCGGAAAACATTTCCTTTTCCTTATTCAATATAAGAATATTCAATTGCCATTATACTTCTACTCATTATACTCTCATTGTAAATTGGTAGGTGAATAAATATCTCATTATCATCCCCGAAGGCCGAAACCAACATCAGATTGACACCTCAAAAGTTACTCAACTCAACCCACATACAACAAGTTCCAATCACTACAACAAAATATGGTTTATATAGCATTATATCATAGCATTCTAATTAAAGAGCTATGTAAAAGTTATCTTAGTGAAAAAATACGACTAAAAATATGAAAAATTGTGCTATGGAAAAAAAAAAATCCCGCTATTAGTCACACCAATTTCGCAAAGGCAGGAGCGTAAATTATCGCGGCATTTTCTTGAGTCGGTGAAAATAAAGGCTGTGGGAAGCAGAAACTCCCTCACTTTCCTTTACACTTGGGTGTCCACCAAAATTTTCAACTAATTGCAAACCCAAAATTTTAACCTAAATTTATTACTGCTACGATTCGCATTAACGCATCGATAACTTTGCGCTCCCGCAGCCATCACCACATCTCATCTATTCACTCCGCTAGGAACTATCATCGATTATACATCGATTCACTCAAACAACCAACAACGATGTCGAATCGCATCAATTCACCCCACCAGTAACTACCTCATCGATTCACCGTACCAGCAACTATCACACCGGTTCACTCCAGCATACACAACCTTCTCAACCGAATTCGAGGAGCTATTGGTAATTTAGATTTTTCTTTTATGTTAATACCGGAATCCCTAAACAATAATTACATAGTATTAGCTCTATGCCTAAATTATATATCATGTATAATACTTTTTTCTATGTGATTAGTTTTATTGCTTTGTGTTGTTTAATAAATATGTTATAGTATAATGCGTATTTGAATTTAGTTACGATTCTTAGTTTTTAATCATAATTTACTAGTGATGAGTTATAATTATTAATAATGGTATATTGATTATTAATCAAATTTTACTAATTATTAATAAAAATTATTAATTGTTCTGTAACTATAATAGTTGCTATTAAAAATTAGCCAAATATATCATAAGTTACACAAAGTTATTTCCAAACTCTATTTTAATGTCAATGGCAATGTCAATGAAAGTAAATTAAGGGTACCATTGTGCAGTATTTTCTTGTTTGGGATGCAATATCTTAGAGAATAACCCTTAGATGATACTTCCAAAAAAAATTACATTACTGTTTAACATTTTGTAGCTAGGTAGACTAGAAGGCTTTTTAAATACATAGTTCCTCTTCAATGGAAAGCAAACATGACTATAAAAGTGATATCCAATTGGAATGGAATGAATGGTTGTGAAAATTAGCGTCGTTCGTTTCCTAGCTAAGATATCTACTTTGATTTCCTAGCCAAGGAAACTTGGTTTTTTAATAAGATTTTGGTTGTTGCATCCACACTGGTCTTTATTTGAACATCAAAAGCATGTAGAAAAGTTAAATTGATAAGGTGACATGCCTCATGTCCATAAAGTCATTGTTGGATATAGATTTTATATGTGAAAGTTGAGGTACTGTTAAGTGATTTTATCGTTAACTGCTCTATATTTTCAGATTCCCCCATGACTTAGCGACAGTAAATTGATCAGTATACCATGATAGTTTTATTGTATTGCAAGTTTTAAGAGTAATGAATCAAAACAACCAAACATTAAATTTACCATTTTATATTTTATTTTGTGAAATTTAAGTAATTACTAGTCTGCAAGTAACATACATTTTAAGATGGTGTCTAAAAAAAATTTTAATGCTTAAGAATATCAGAACATGAGAACAAATAGTCGTTTATTTAACTATTTAATCGTTTAAGTGGTTGCTTTTAGATTGTCCAACTTTCAGGCAAAGCATTAATGATTTATCACCATGCACTCTTTGTCGCTGAATCTGCTTTATATTTACTTTAGGAACATATGCAAGTGTATTTCTTTATAAGATAAATGATAGATGTAAATGGCTAGGTTTTGGAATTTCGTATGCTAAATATAGCACTAGAAAAGCTAAACGTGTGAAATAGATTGATGGTTTTAGTTGAGGTAATGATGATAAGCGGTACACACTGCAATCGGTGTGAAATAAGTCTATGTCTAAAACAACAAAATTTGGAAACAAGTTGTGTTCATGCTTGTTTATGGTCCATTCACTAACAAAATTGTGTTCATACTTTTTTATATTTGACTGAACCAATCTTTTTCTACCCCCACTCGATGTATTTTAGGAATATACTGTATAATAACTCATCATAGATAATGTGTGTCTTTTTTTCTCGACATAAATCATTCGCAGATTGAAATTTTTTTTCTCTAGTTTTTAAGTAGAATTAATGAAAATACAATGACATTTATTTTGGATAATCTAGAGCGATTGCAATCATGGCTAAGCTTCTTAATAAAATCATGTAGTCAAATATGATACTTAGGTTAACACTGAACAATTCTTTACCTAAAGCATGTCCTGTTAAGTATAATATGTACAAGTTTTGACAATGCAACTAACCATGGTAGATCAGTTGGATTCTGATCCGCCTTCAACGTTAATTGAACATACATTTGTGTATTTGCAAAGACTCAACTCATGCAGCTTTTGAAATGTATCTCATTATATTCACATTTTATATCCTTCTTTATTTGGTTTCTATTACGTTTGACGTAAATCCATATTTTTTGTGCTTATTTAATTTCCTTCTTTAGGATGCATTTATAATTTTAAATGCTTAATACTTCATTTGACTATTATGGCATTAAAGAAATGTACTTAGCCTATCTGTGGAAGTGCCATGCATACAATAGTAGTAAATATTAATTACTGTATATATAAGAGCAATAATACCATTGATTGTTGCATAAAATTTCCTGACAGTTAGTAAATATTAATTGATAGTAATATATGGTCAAATGAGTTTCCAAAATGGATCCATTTCTTGCATACCACTTACAGAATGATACTTGTCCCAAATTATATAGTATTTATAATTTCATTTCATAACATTAGATTTCCACCAAACTAACAAATAAATTAGATGCAAAAGGCATGAGGGTCGCGAAAAAGGCCTAAATTCAAAAAAAAAAAATCAACAGAGGTGGCTAACTTTCTCTTTTATAATGAAAATCCCCTTACTATGTAGGAAGTTCAAGTGTTTTTTCTTTACTTTTTCTATTTATTTTATCATAAGGTAGATTCAATCCTAGAGATACAACCAATAAAATTTTGTTATATTTATCATTGCAGTTGATTGTCAGGACCATCTCAAAAAATTTAAAGGCCTGAAGCAACTTTTATCAGGAGGCTTTTTATGTTAAAAAAATCATTATATGCCAAGATTTTCATCTGTGGTCATTAATTCATGCTCTAATACTTCATATTTAAAATGATGATATGATGTTCTCTTTTGGATGACTTAAAGCTATATACAAAATTACAAAAGCATTTTTATTTGCTCCTATTACTTTACAATGATAATAAACTATAATAAAGTAACAAAAGAACCATATAAATGTTTGGTGGATAGTAGTGTTGACAAATATATGATCATCACATGGATAATCAACAAAAGCAGAAAGAAAAACAGAAGAAAAGTATATAGGAATATGATGAGGTAAAGCTACAAAACCGTTATTATATTATACTAAAAAGGTGAACTCCGTAGGATCAGGATTGTCAGGGCTATACTGGGGCATGCATGCAAGCAAGCTTTATTTTAGCTACAAAGTGTAAAATTTGCAGGGTGATCGGACAATGAATGACCTGTGAATTCCATCATGGTGCATGCATGTGCATGCCATTGCAATTTAAGCTATGAGGTTGGGGATATGTGAGAATTGCTTCTATGAGCGAGTTGGAGTTGCTTTGGACTTCAATTTCAAGTCAGAGCTTTACATATTTGTTACTTAATGTTATAAAGCTACAATGGCTGCAAGCGTATAAGGGCGATTAGAGAACTTCAAAAGGACGAGGGAATGAAGCGTATGACTGGAACTTTGTTTGCTTAAAGCCATGCATTACTAGATGTGTTACGAAATGCTAGACATGGCTTAGAGGTCTGAGTAAGTTGAGATAGTTATATGAAGTAGTTGAGCACTAAACAGTCTACAAACAATCAAGGTACCACATTCACCATCATTATATGTATCTTCTGTGTGTTACAATACTTTAAGAGCTTTTAGTCATCCTTGTACAGAAAAAATTAAACCATTAAACATAGCTATTTTGATAGTGTATGAAGGTGTTAATTAAGGTTGCATATGTGATAAGCATATAGTTTTGAATGTAGTAGAATCTGCGACATCAATTGAATATTTTTGAATGCATTTAATCAATTATAGAATGATGAAATGAATAGAATAGCTATGTGTTTCACTTTTCATTTGTCCAATAAAAACTTATGTATGTTCAATGTCTATTTTGAATTTTTTCAGAAACTAGTACTACGTACTCCAAATGGAAGATTCTTTCAAAGGATGATATAGAACACATAATCTGAAAATTTCTATATATCGGTGTTATAATATAAAAAATAGGGGATTGTTATTGACACTTCAAATATTGTTAAGGGGGGTCAATTTTTTTTAAAAAGAAAGAATTTGTTAAGGGGAGTGCCAATGCATAGAGCACCCCCTTAACAAATAAAGTTTATTTTACCAAATTAGCCTTCTTTGCAATAATCTCTTTTTTAGTTAATAAAAAAAATAAAAATTTGTACGATATATTAGTCGAATTGCATTAGATTTTTATACCAAATTATCAATAACTTCATTTGTCGATATGCATCGGATCAGATGAAAATATATCATTAATAGAAAATTGATATACATATATCAAACAATTTTTTTATACATTTTCCTACCGTCGAGCGCCGAATTTGTCGATACACCCCGTTTTCTCTACTTTGACGACCCAACAACGAATACAAATATCAAAAGCGATGAATGATGTCGAATAAAATATATAATACGGCAGATCTACGTCGTTCATGTCGTTATGCAGGAATTCACCTATTTCAGTGATGACAAATGGAAAAAAATGACCATCTTCCACCAAAAAAATTTGACACTACGGCGTTTGACTCTCGAGACTGACATAATAAAACCACTACCCTTCATCGTTTCTAGGGAATTATGCAATCGATTTCACATATTTTATCAACAGCTTCTCCACTATCTTAACATCTTAAGAGAAGCGTTTCACATTCATCTTTTACACCATTATTTCTCGCCAAACAATCGATTTTTTTGTTTGCAAATAAAATAATTTTTTTTTGCATTTGAGATTAATTGGGATTTGAGATGGTAAGGGTAAAAAGGGAATGTAAAAAATTAAGTACGTGACTCCTCCTAACATTTTTTTTATGATTGGAGTGTTCTTAAAATTTGACCTCCCCTTAACAATAATTGGAGTGTCAATAACAACACCCAAAAAATAAGCACTTTTGGTGGATCAGATCAAGTTTCACTTTACATCATTGTGCATATGTATCTGTAATATTTTCTAACATTGTCAATCTGTGCCTTTTCCAAGCAAGACAAATCTATATTACATTCATCATTTGCATTAATTTTATTTGTACTTGCCTAAATAAAAAAGTTTGTAACTAAAGAATGTTGGTCTTATTTATTGTTGGTTTATGTTGTTTTCTTATATATTTACAGCAATTGTATATCAAAGTTCCTATTCATTGGTGAGAATATTGCGTACTTGTTTTCCTAATTTGATGCAATAAGGGCATTTGTATATGCCTCCGTTTTATATTAAATTGTATTTTTGGAAGCATGAAAAGTGATAAGCACATGCGCCTTTATTGATTTTGAATTATCAAAGGCAGTATTAAGTGCTCCTATTGGTATTATATGTTTTTCAGTACGCATCCATCAGTAGAGGCGTTTCTAATTAAAGTTCTGCCTCTTGTATTCAGTAAGGACGCCTTTTTTTGGGGCATCTTTTCAATTACCTCTTTATTTTAGGGGCTGTTTTGATTATTTCTGTGTCCCTGTTTTTTTTAAAGGCAAACATTTGTTCCTCTAATCCTTCAATTTTCGGTAGTGCGAGAAATTGACTTTGAAATGTAAGAATATGCGGTTGAGATGGAACCGAGGACTACACACGATATGCTGGAAGCATGCGCTCAAACTGAAATTATGGAAAGAGTCGTGATCACTTCATCAGTGACAACTGTTGTTTAGAAAGAGGATCGAAACTCGATGTGAGAGATTAGTGAGAGGGACTGGAGCAAGCTTACTTTTTGTCGCAAATTTAAGGTGATATGTATATCTTTGAATGCCCTAGATACAAGCATTTGAATTTAACAATGATTGATTTTTATATTGACTATGAATTTGAACTCAATTGGTTCAGTATCTCCTTGCGTTAAACTTTGTTGTTTATTTTAATTGTAACTCAATATATTATATGATTAGGGTAGTCATCAGTTTCTATTAAGTCTTTGAATTGGTAGTTTTTCTTAACTTTTATGTCCGGATTGATCATTTTATCTACATTTCCTATTATTAAGCTATATATTGGATGTTATTTATTGCTTCTTATGTCAACTACATATGCGAGTGAACATAGTTTATCCATTTATAAAAGCACATAAGTTTAATTTCAAAATTTGTATAGATGCTAACATTTTCTTTTGTACATTTAAGCTTGAACGCCATTCTATCTAGGTACTCGTAAATGTTACCATGGATGAAACTGCGCAAGTTGCAAAAATCAAAGCTTATCCCCTTGCTGCTGGAACAAAATAAAATAAGCAACATCTTCCAAGGTATATTTTATTTATCTTGGCTCATTTTCCAATACATTTGCCATAAATTGCTTATAGAATTTCTTCATACAATTACTCATCTATCAAGAATCAAATTGTATAATAGGATGCGCAAAGAAGATCCTGTTATTAAGAAGGTTAGAAACCCCTTTATCACATGAAACTTGATAAATTTTCCGTTAAATGTCTAACTAAACAAAGTTCTGTTTATATGAGTATCTAAAAAATTTGCTTGTTTTATTTAAAAGGTATGTTATGGAACTTTTGTAGTCTTCTTTCGAGATTTTATGAATTGGACTTCAGTTGTTAATATTATGCTTCAATACGAATTTTGAAAAATCAAATGTTAAAGATAGTCATTCTAAATAAATTGAAATTCCATGCATATGTATTCAACTTTAGTTGAAGTTGCCTGGCAAAGATAAACTTATTACCAATTATGGTTGCGCATGTTCTGTTAAATGTGGTTCTAACATCTAGTTATGGAGAAGAGAAACATATTTTGCTTATTAACAATGTCATTGTCCATTGGTCATTATTGACACATTTGTGTAATTTATTCAAGGAACTTGCTTGAAATTTGTGTATAAATGAATAACTATAGACTACTTGGAAGTGATTTTTCTTCCTTTCAACGTAATTTTTTAACTAATTTATATTCATGTTCATGGATACTTGAAATAGTGCTTTAGGATAATTTGTATATTACTGTATGGGTAACCTCTTGCATCCATTTTTTATTCCTATTTATTATTAGTAATATAATAATGTAAAGCAAAAACTAGGAGCATGCCTACTGCTGACTATAGACATGCAAAAATGCAAATTTGGTATCATCAATTAGGTTATCCAAAAATTGCTCCTAATAATTCTATACAAAGGACGGATATGTAACCCTTGTGGAAAACATAAAAGTTAGCTGCACGTAAGATTAATCATATATATAGCTAGAATTAATTAAAACCAAAAAGTTTGGATTGCGCTGATTGAATTGGCAGGCTGCGTTCTATTAAAATAGGGTTAGTACGGGAATAAAATGAGCATGCAGCCTGTTTCATTTGCTTGATTCAATTAGGGTACTACACCACCCCGCCATCTGTTAGATCCAGCGTAACTTGAAGATTTGTTCTTCTATCTCCAACTCTAGTTGTAAATAATGCTAATTCTGAGTACACAGTGTCATTTTTGCACATTTGAGACAGGTGCATCTAGAGTAAATAATCACCAGTTTTTGCGCATACATAATCTATTGTTACCCTTTCAACTTGATTTTGCAATGCAGGCTTTTTATAGATAGTCTATTGTATGTATATTATATCCTGTTTCTCTTAAAAGAGGGTTGACCATTAGTTAACAACTGGTCGCATTGTTTTAAATTTCATGTTGGATCATTGTTTTAACTTTTAAAGCCTGGTGCATTGAAGTAGTTTTAGATGAAGCAAGATGCATGATTTTTTTATATTATTGTTTATCCTTTTTCTAATTAGTTTTGCAGATTTACTAATGTTTACCTTAAGCTCTTCATGTCTATTTTGTTACACAGTTGAAAATCTAATAGTATTTTATTTCAGATTTACTATCAGTGAGCTGGTAGTATGTTATAGTGTGCTTGACTACTATATAAACTACGTATTTGCAGCTCAAACACATATTGTAGAGACCTTGTTGAACGAGTAAAGTACACGATCTCATCAGATACTCAAACTAGTATGCACTTATTATATATATTATTGTTAAGTATGCTTGAATTAATCTAAAAACTTATGATGTATCACTTGCTGACTATTGAAAGTTCAACACAAGAATTTGTAGATGTGAAAAGTTCAAATGCGGTTGCAGCTAGCTTGGTATCTAACCATCTTATGTTTTGTACAGAAATGAGTGTATAAAGTTTGTGCCAACTTATATTTTTAAAATTTTGTAGATTTGCCATGTAGAGAATTTTCCTCAAGGATTTTCAGTTGGAAATCGGTTAATTGAAGGTGGTCACATCAATAAGAGTTTGCTTTCACTTAGCGGGCTTATTCACAAGCTTAGGCAATTATCAACCAATTATAGCTAGCGTGATTTTGTTTTAGCCTTCTTGTGATGTTCCTTATTTGTTTTGGTTTATTATTTTATTTTTATTCCTTTATAAAATGGAATACATTTGGTCTGCTTCTTGGAAGCTGTTTGTTACTCATAATAAGAAACGTATTACCAGTCAACTTTCTGCCATGGACTTCAAATAGCATAGTTAGCAATTTCTTTATTTTTTAAAGAAGCACAAGAGCTATCCTTTATTTTTATGATCACTTACACTTTTTTCCCTCATGATCAATTGCAGAAAAGAATTGAGGGTTATTCTGCATTTGCTACATTGGTCTTTTGTTATTTAATTGCTACTGAATTGAACCGTATAATCTGAATGTAGCAAAACTCAAAGGTTCGTAGTAAACACGCCTTTTTACGCCACCTCAAAAAGCGTGCACTTCTCTAACTTGCATTGCTATGAATTGCAGGTTTTTGAATATATATTGTGAACTAGCTTACAGGCTGAAGACCAAGGGATTTTTGATGTATTTTTGTTATGGAAATATGTCTAAACTAATTTAGCCATTAACTATGTATCGACTTAGTTATATCAACTATTGTAAACCTTTTGTCTACTGAAATAAAATGTTGAAATCAAATATGCTCTCTTTATTTGACTTCTTCACAGTGTATAGTTTTGTATTATTTACTATACAATTGTCTTTAATGTGCACAATTCAAGTGAGAGAATAGTGCATTATGGAAAGAGCATCATAGGAAAAAATGGAAAAAAATGTGTTATATATTAAACATATTAATAGTAGAAAATGTACACTATGGAATTGATGGCAAATTACTGTAAAAAATCATATCGAAGAAAAAATGCTGTAAAAAAAAATATAATAGCAGAGAAAAGACTTATGAAAAAAGTAAACTGCTATGGAAAAGTATCTTACATCGTTGAAAACCTGCTATGAAAACATTATTAATGCTATAAAAAAATAAGATGAAATTTTAGTAGGACCAATAAAACAACAAGAGTGGAATGCTATGAAAAGCTTTTCATACCGGTGGATATGTGCTATAAAATGCTTGATACAATAGCGTTTAATTTAGAGTTATAAGATATATCGAGGCTATTATAACATATTGATATATAGCGTCTTCAATAATGCTATAGTAATCTATGATAACGTTTTTCATGTGCTATTAAAAGACAAATCTGTTGTAGTGAATTTCTCAAAAATTAAACTATATTCCCTTTTCAATCAAATTTTAAAATGATTATATTCCATTATAATCTCACTAATCATTTCCAATTTTACTTACAATATCATTTCATAAAATTAACTAAAATAGTTCCATTTAACTTCTGTAACAAATATTATAAATTCCATTCAGAACTCTTACCCTTTCCTTTACAAAATACTTAATTTTCCATTTACCAAATCCTTAATCATTTATCAATATTTAAGTCAGCTCGACAAATTCCTTTATTTTATAAAACCATTCCACAAATCTCTCCATATAGTTCAGTTTATATGAATTTCCATTTATAACTCCTTTTGGAAATCTTGCCTTAAAAATCCCATTTATTAGAAAATTATCTCAATTCCAAATATACGCCAATATACATATTCTATTTTCAATTCCATTATTTCGCTAATCTCATTCATGAAAAACCCATTTGTCACATTTTATATATTTAAAATAAACATTAGGCAAAACATTCATTTGTTTACCAAAAATCACCTTTTAGTTCCTTTAAATCAATTCTTGTACATTTCCAATCCCATCCGCCCATTTCAACATTTTAAAATCTTTCAAAATTCCATTTGTGTCCTTAAGCCCTTTTTCAAAACCTTTTTAACCTTCCCATTTAATTTATGCCATTTAACCCTTTATTTAATAATATCTTAGAATTTTCATTAATTTATAATTTAAATAGTTTTAAAAACATAAATAAATCTTCAAC
Organism: Allium sativum; assembly: GCA_030737875.1. NCBI lineage: Eukaryota > Viridiplantae > Streptophyta > Magnoliopsida > Asparagales > Amaryllidaceae > Allium > Allium sativum. Next base: position 82,879,465 of record CM060913.1, on the reverse strand, counting down.
TTTTATTTTTAAAATAAACATTGTATTTCAAATATGTAAATATTGCTTTGAAAAAGTTCGCAATCGATTTAATATCAATTTCAAAATCTTTTATTTTATCATCAGTACTAAAGAGGTAAATATCTGCTAAAGTACCAAATCGTGAAATATAAACCAATTTCACATCCAAATGAACATAAGAAATCATATTGATAAACATTATCAATATTAGTGAGGAATCCTGTTGGATTTCTCCATCCTGACAATCCCTGCATCACAAATTCATATTTTTAACATATAAAATAAAATATAATAAAATTTAACTACTCGTGAGGAATCCAATTGGATGCCCTAACCTATTTTTTCCTACATCTAAATAGGTTACCTCAAATAAAATTATTCAATAAGAATTATTCAATTAAAAACTAATCATTTAAACAATGATCGATAATAATAATTTAACACAACAATAATGATTCAAACAATTCATTAAGTTAAACACGTTTATTTGTAAATGTGACCAATAAGGTATGTTAGATGAATTGGTTATAATCGTTGAAATAACGATTTGGTTTTTCATTGAAATTAAAAAATGTTTTTTCATCAGTTCAATCGATATATAAATATATATTTAACAAACAATCAACCATTAGCAACCATAACACACAATTATAGAACCCGACTTATAAAAATATAAGTGGGAAGAACTGAGTGAGTTTTACTTACCTTTATTTTATTTACTATTTAAATGGCTAGTTAAATTAAATAAGTGTTTATTTAATTGAAAAATTCAATTGATTTTAATTATGCCCATTTCTATTCCATGACATCGTACTCATCAAGATGATCCCAACGGTATATGGTTTTTTCGATTTTGTCAAGATATGCAAAAGTTATAATTATTATAAGCATTCGATTTAATTTAACAATTACTAATTATCTTAATTATAATTTGACTTCCTAATTACTTAATTAACAATTTAATTATAAAACTAACTCTTAATTAATAATTATCATCAAACTAATTACGTTTTATGATTAAATTTGACTGGCCCTGATTATTAGTTCCCTAACACTATGTATATATATATATATATATATATATATATTTATTTATAACAACTTACACTATTATTAGGCAAAAGAGGTCGGCCACCTTTATTCCTTTCCTTTCTGTTTCGAGCTATTCCCGTTCAAATGAATTCTTCCAGCCTTGTTCGTACTTCACCAACCTATGCTGCCAACACTTCATCCACTGCTGCTCCAAACACTGACCACTGGCATTAGAACCAAGTCCACCATTCCGGTTGCCATCACCCAACCGACCATCCCCACACGTTTGGCCAACTCGAGCTGGCCCATCATCCCTAATTAGCTCGAAACCCTAGCAACTTCCTGGTCTGTTTCTAGTCGCAGCAATGAACTCCAACCGATACAAGCGCTCAGTAAAGAGACCTTAACAAGCCAATTCATTTTATAGTTAAACGTTTTTGGTATTGATCAATGTATTGCGTGATTTCATAGGAGGAAATTGGCAGGATTTCTGTTGTTTGTTCGAAACTGGTGGCGGTTGCACATGGTTTGACCACGCAAAATTATTCTGACCAATTTGTTGGGTTAGTCCCTTTTTATAGGGAACCAATGTAATATTATATTACTATATAAACTTCCTTCTGAAGTAACATATTAAAACAACCTCAAACAACCTCCAATCGAGATGAAAATTGACACCCTAACATAAAACAATATCCTAGACACAATGTAAAGAGTTTCGTCAAATTCCGAGATCGTTTGTGAAAATTCCTTTATAACTTCACAATGCGAATCGACACGTATTTAAATTGTGCGTGATCACAAAAATAAATCCAATTAACTTGAAAATTGAAATACTACAATAATAAAACCTTACGGATTTGATAAATTTATTTCATCGAAAATGGAATTTGTTTGAAATGAATTATTCTTAATTTCCAATCAAAAATGATAAAATAATTTAATGAAAATATTGGCGTTTACCACTCTCACGATCAATCGGTAAATCCGATTGATACAAAAAATCTGATTCTTACAATAACTTAATGTTATGATTCCAATGAAACTAATTTCATCGAAAACCGAGGTCGTTTGCAAAATTGCTATTTTAAGGCTTATAATATATCAATAAAATATTAATTAAATTCCAAAATAATCTAATTAAATAATAATAAATTATTTTTATTATATATATCCAAATGGAATATATATACAACTTCAAATATAAACAAATATGGATTATACAACTCAATATGTGAAAAGCATTAAGATTTTATTTAATAAACGTTATCATTTATTAATGATTTCCATAGCGACTATTTGAAAATTTGAATTGGACATAACTAACAATACATAACATGAAATCTCCAATTTTCTCTTTCATTAGAAAAATATAATTAATTAGATTCAAATGTTTCTTGTTTCATGGAATTCTGACTTATATCGGGTCATGTATATTCAGTTAAAATTCAAATCGTAAATTATGAACTACCACACCATTTCAAGCTCGTTTTAAATTAAATATAAATTTAACATTCAAACTTCGTTTTAATAAACGAATTCAATATTTCAATCCATTAATATTCCAAATAAAATATTTAAAATAGATTTTAATATTCAAATTCAAATAACCGACAAATCTATGTTGTTACACTAGTATCTCTTAATTTCACAATTATTTTAGAATTAATTACTCAAAAAAAATCTCTATAGAAGAATCCAAACTATAGAGTGATGATTTAAGTTTCCTAATCTAAATCATTCTTTGTTTCATTTTAATAGAATCAAAGATATGTGTAACACCCCACACCCGCTATGGTCACTCTCTAAGGGAATGCCATAACATCGGTGGAGTATTTTAAGTGAATATAGAACAGAAAAATTACAACAAGATAGATATAAGTAATACTTGAAAATTTCAAACATCATTTCATTGCAGCGGAAAGTAAAACATGTTTGGTTACATCACAAAACCAAATAAGAGTCAAGTACAAAAATATCCATCCTGATAAACAAAGGTACATAATCCCAATACATGAACTGATAGCCATAAAAGAAAAGGGTAAGCTGATCTCTACACCTATGGTCCAAGCTCCAAAAGAGAATAAAGCAGCCTGATCAAAGCCCACTCGTACTGGGCCCACTCTGATAACCTGAGGGTTGGGAAAAAGATAAAAACAACGGGGTCAGACATAAGTCTGAGTGAGTCCTATAACTTTAACAATACAATCATTAAAGTAAACAGAGAAGACATAAGCTTGATATACGGTGACGTCTGGGGATGAATGGCTACACTAAGCAGCTTGGCAGACTTAGGATAAACTAAGACAACCGTAAAGACGCATCTACCCACCCAAGGATAATTACTACCCTGCACCACACCAGTTATTCTTACTTAAAGGTTGATCCCACTAAGTGTACTTAGTAATTCAGTAGTTTCGTGTACCCCTATCTGACTACATAGGTGTACCCACTACTCCCCAAGCGATCGGCTCCCCTACGTAGATACCCGTGCTGGTCCCACGATTGGGGTGTATCATTCCCCTAAAGTGGATACCAGATAATATCAACAGTGCACGGCTTTATATCTACACGATGCAACAATGACTTACCAACCAGCCCGGGTCCACACACGCATATGAAACCCGTTGGTCCCGCGTTGCCACCGCTAACCCGGTTTGGCCTCTTATAGTCAAGCCCAATATGCGTGTCCCATCACTCGACTAGAGTCGAGCCCACAAAGACACGTTTGGGATATTGGTTGAAATGGGCCCTCACAAGCTACCACCTAAGCTTGCAATTTCTAGTGAATCCCACTTAACCCTTTAACCATGTCCCCTTACATGTTATAAATTTTGGTTAAGTCCTTTAATCATATTCTAATTGTCATACAAGGTACCACTAGATTTTCACATGCCACCCATGGCACTTACTTAACCCTTTAATCATGTTTAATTACATGTTCCACCTTGGTTAAGTATTCTAATCATATTCTCACATGCCACCCATGGCACTTACTTAACCCTTTAGTCATGTTTAATTACATGTTCTACTTTGGTTAAGTATTCTAATCGTATTTTTCTATTGCCACCCAAGGCAACCCACTAGTCTCATCATGCCACCCCAAGGCACCCACTTAACCCCTCATGTCCCACTACATGCGAATATGGTTAAGTGTTTCTTAATTCGTTAATTAAGATCATGACCTCATAAAGACCTCTCACATTAGACCGTCTTTTATGACTGCTGGATATGCCGGTTGGTTCCGGGCAGGCTTCTGTCATCAAAAGGGTCTAACCTCGTGTCTTTACTTTAATCATGTATTTAATTTATGACTAAGACCTCTCACATTGGGCCAATCATTTGTAGCCGCTGGATGGCCGGTCGGTTCCGGGCAGACTTCCGCTACAAAAGGGTCCAACCTCGTGTCTTAGTTGATTAATTACACCTAATTAATCACCCCCATATCAATTATCCCTAATTAATATCAAGTTTTTCATAACATGGGTAGACCTAACTCAATAGGTAAATTCCCATGGGGTAGACCTAACTCAATAGGTAAATTCCCACTTATGCTTATTCATTTTATGGTATGCTTAATCATAACCATTTCACACCATTTCATTAACATGTCTATTAACCCCATCGATTCCCCACGTACTTACGCTAACACGACATATTTCCAAGAGAAGATTCTTTCACAATTAACATGGGTTTCACTTATTAACACTAACATGGGTTAAAAAGGTGTCCACTTACATCATGACATTAACCCAACTAGCATCACTAAATAACCCAACTTGCATGATCATACATATGTCATGTATAAAGGTGAGTTGCATACGTGTTCATAGGTTATACAAAGGTGAACTTGCATAACATGTTACATGTTAACTTGCATAACATCATACACATAACTTGCATAATATTATAAACATAACTTGCATATCAACATACACATAACTTACATAACATCATGCACATAACTTGCATAACATCATACACATAACTTGCATATGAATTTGCATAACAACATGCACATAACTTACATAACACCATGCACATAACTTGCATATGAACTTACATAACCACATGTACATAACTTATATAACATCATACACATTATCTTCCATATGAACTTGTATAACAACATTCTCATAACTTGCATAACATGCATTTAAGCATACACATAATTTACATGAGCATTCACATTCTTGCATAAGCATCCACATACTTGCATAAGCATGCATAACTTGCATATCATGTTAAACTTGCATTTAAGCATATACATAACTTGCATAAGCATTCATATACTTGCATAAGCATTCATATACTTGCATAAGCATGCATAACTTGCATATTATGATTTATGCATAATACCAAACACTTAGCATACATAAAACCACCTACTTAGCATGCATAAAATCAATTACTTATTATGCATAAACCCACCACTTAACTTGCATAAACCACTTGCATAAACTTACATATTCAACATGCATAAACTCACATATTTAACTTGCATAAACATAGGATTAATATTAAACATAGATTAGCATATTCACATCATATCATATGACTTGAAAACCCATTAATCCTCATGCAAAACCATAGATCTCATCATATCTCATCTACTTAATTTAGCAATTGATCATCAAAGTGATAGAAACTCACCAAAACCTAGTTTAGCAAACTTATGAAGTAGAATTAGTTGAAGAAGATGTTGATTAGAGGTTGATTAGCTTGCAACTCTCTTCATTGATTTGTGGAGGCCATGATCAAGTTTCATTTTGCCATAGTTTAGTTACAAGATCTAATTATGAATGAATTAGGGTAGGGTTAGGGTCTTATTTATAGGATTAGGGAGTGTTTTAGGCCCTTAGATTAACCCTAGATTAGATTAGGACCCTTAGATTTAGGAAATCTCTAGAACCCAGCCCTCCAAGCCAGCCTAAAACCCAACCTGGTGCACCCAGGTTCTCTGGACGTCGCGCCTATGTCGACAGGCAAGTCGACACCCCTGTCGACAGGCCTGTCGACAGCCCTGTCGACATGGTTAGGGCGGGAACTTTCCCGCCTGCACCCCGCTTGTTCCATTCCAAAATCTGAATTTTAAATTTTTAAATCTGTTTTTAGCTTTGAATTTTCTGCAAACTTCTTTGGGCCTTAACTGGGCCATACGGACTCCGATTTTCGAAAACCCGGACTCTATTTCGCGTATTTTTCCGAGACGAACGAAATGACGCAGCCCGTTTCCCCCAATTCCCACATCTGAGATTATTTATCCTGTAATTAGTGAATTTTAGTATTAACTAAAATTCGGGGTGTTACAATATGGGTTGTTACAAGATTTCATGTCTTCATATTTCTTTGCTATTACGATGGAAGTGCTTAATCTCATCTTAATCAAAACTTCTAGTGACTAGAAAACGATCTTCGTCTTACTTGTAAATCCCTCCTTATCAACAGATATTTATGTTTTGGTGATGACATCTCAATTATCACTAAGCAAAATGCAAGTCCTTGTTATCTTGGAACTATTTGATAATCTCAAATGTATGACTGGACTAACGATAAATAAAGAAAAATCTAGCCTTCTTATAGTTGGGTTAGCTTTTTCTTAAAAGATTACACAATACAACTCTCTCGATTTTTTAAATGTATACCAACTCCTCGTGTTTACATGTTCCTCTTATCGCCTTTAGAATTATAGTTGGTATGTCTTTTCTTGAGTATGTTACTAAATGACTTATAATTAGCTAAATAATCAATTAAAAACTCGGTTGATTGACAAAAATAATTAACTATACAGCATCAACCATGTACTTATATTTGTTAACTCATTGCGCTCTTCAAGTTAGGCTCTTGAACATTATAAAAATGACCATCGACTATTATTTGTGGCATAAAAACCCTATCTTAAAAAAAACTAATACCTATTTATGCTAAAATTCTGTTTTGTAAAGCTTATGGTGGCCTTGAAATTATTGGCATAACCATTTGGAACATAGTAGCAAATTCCAAGATATCAACCCAATCCTTTAAGACAAAGACTATGTACTAATTAAATGGTTGAACATCACCTCAGCATAATGAAAAATATGGCAAGTTTAGTTTCATTGGAATTGAGGTTGGATTTTGAGAAACATCATCAAACTCATATAAACGTTTCTTCCTCTCATAAGAACCATAAATTTGAACACCTACAGGCCTAGTTCTTGGCGCTATCGTTGTTGGGTTAAGGCACAATTCTTAAATGCATTCTACGAGATTGCCTTTAGTACTAAACTAGACACCAGACATTACCAGAGCTAATTCTTATGGTCACAACCACCTTATCATGCTGCCCTACACATGCTTACACATTATTAGATCACTTTGGGTCTATTTAACATGCAAGACCATTATTCAATACACTACGCATCCTCGCGGAACCTACTTAATAAGATTCGTACCATCTCTCATGCCTACAAGGTCCTAAATATATTTGATCGAACACCTTCCTTCCAATGGTCCAAGCGAGTCTCGTCATCTTTTTGATTGTGAGGATGATAACATGATGTTATGTACATATATCAAATAAAGACCAACAACCGACATTATTAAAAATATTCTTCGGTCATGGTTCAGGCTGCGGGCCATCATCCAGCGCAAGTACAAATTAAATCAATTTTATTATGGGATGTACAATTATATACAAATAGCTCAATATACAACCAGTTCTAACATTCTAGAATTCATAAAACTCCCAAAGTAATAAAATTCAAAACATTACCTTTTTAATATCTCAATTTGATATTAGAGCCAAACTTGCTTAATAACAGAGCCTCGCCATTATCATTATCAGAATAGCTTTGTCTTCATTACGTGTACATAAGGCTACTTCGGTGCTCATCAAAGTTTTATCATCATTTGAGATTCATAAACATATATTAACATCTTTGTATAGTGATTTTGAGAAGAAGACAACTTCTCTGTTCATTTGAGTATTGTGCCTTGCCAAGATCAAGGTGCATAAACATAATATCATTACCTTGCACCTCCCTCTGGCTACATCTTCGTCTTCAGAGAGGGTTTCATATCACAACTGAGGTGCCTCGCTAAGATTTAGTGTGTCATATAAAATTCATCACATCTCACTAATTTACTTGCACATTTGTTCCGTATTGGAAAGTTCTTACCAACTAAATATCATATATCTAAGATCTATTTTGATTCTTGATCTCATTTCTTTGATATCATGGCAGAAGGAGATGTAGACAATTCAAACTCTTTCTATTTCAAAAACTAATCGATCATAATCAAATGCAACCCAAGAGCTTCTCAACCAATAATTAAGCCGAATTGCCATATCGTAACCATATGTTGGATGAATCAAACTATTTTCTTTAGAAATTCCAAACATAAACAACAATCAAAGGCTATGGGCTAGAGAAATATGTTCATGTAACGTTCATTTCTCCACAAAAGTACATTGTAGACAGTGATGGAAGATAGTAAGTAACAAAGTGACATAAATTATCAAAGGAAGGATAGTTTGGATGGTTTTTGGTTACTATCATCAATAAGTGCTAATCTTTAACCTTAGTTAGTAGGATGTAAAACAACTCATGAAATTTGACACATAATAGAATAAGTATTCAATTCTCAAACCGCTGCAAAGTAATGCACTATAAAAGACAGTTACAAAACATGAACAAGGATAATATACCATGAGAGAATACTTAGCAAAAGTCAAATATTATTGATCAATTTGCTACTGCATGTCATAAAATTTTGGATGTAGAACATATATTGCCACTGCTAGGTGGATTAGATGATAAGAATAAACCAGTTGCTAATATAATATTCTCTAAAGAAGCTCTACCAACATTACAATATATCCATTCTATATTACTTGCACATGAGGTCAGACTGTAACAAAAGAAGCTAGTCATGGAATTTGCTGCCAATTATGCCATAAGCAATAGAAACAGAAATCAAGATAAGAACTATAGCAACAAAAATAAGACAAATAATAATCAAAGAAGTGGATAATTTTATAGATCATCAGAAAGAGGTAGTAGACGAGATAATAGCAATGGGTGCCAAATATATGTGAAATTTGGTTTTGGTGCAAGCAAATGTTACTTTAGATTTGAATCAAATTACACTCCATCTTTCATCAAAACAATAATTCAAGAATAAACAACCCAATTGCAAACATAGCGAATATACGACAAGAAAGCAGAAGTCATGTAGAAAATACAAATAATGACATAACGAAGATTGAAGAGAAAAAGACTACCGTTGATATCCATATTTAGGGGCCACTAATCATGTGATAAGCAACTTAAGCAATATAAATCTTGGCAGCAAGGAGTACAAAGGTAAACAACTTTTATATTTGGTTAATGGTAAATTAATACATATTAGACATTACGGCAATGCAAGCATTAAGGATGTAAGGAAATTATATCTTAATAACTTACATAGAGTACCATTAATCAGAAATAATTCAATGAAAGTATCACGATATGCAAATGTTAATAATGTTTACTTTGAATTCCATCTAAAATATTGTTTTGTAAAGGATATTCTAACAAAAAATTCTCTTGTAGTAGGGAAATCAAGAAATTATACAAATTTAATGTTGGAAACCCAGGAAAGTCAAGATGTAAAGAAATTTGGCGTAATATGTATGAATGGAAAGAAGATGAAAATTATAAGAAATATCATGTTTGGCTTATTAAACTAGGATGTCCTAGTATTAAGACTATAAAGAAAAATTTCCAATGCCAAAAATTACATCAACCTCTGACGTGATTGAAAGCACCAATCCTTGTAGGCAATTTAGATAGATAACACAGATCCTGACATAAGTAAGTAAAATAAATGAAAAAGGAAGAAAAATAGGTAAGATTTATAGATTTAATAGTGATTTGGCTATTAAATAAGTCTACGTCCACTTTATAAGTTTCTTTATTCTTCTTCAACCAATTACAAGTTATTCGATTACAATAAGCTGAATAGACAAGAATAACAAGTACACAGCTGATTGAAGTAGAACACAATAGCTTTTGTGTGATATTATGTGGGAGAAAAAGGTTCAAGATAGATATCAGCAGAGTAATAGTAGAGAGAGACTAAATACTTTTTATGTAGGAGGTAGTCGGATATTTATATGCGGTTGGAGACACGATGGGCCGAGATATTTCACCAGCAGACTGCGTTTGAAGTAGAAAGGTATGCCAGAAGTTTCAGCTTTATCAGAGACAACCTGACGGATTAGTACTGATCCATAAGGCATTGGTATGTACCGATCCATGTCCTTAGCTATTTTGACATTCTCGTTTATTTTTTTCCCTTTCACGTGTATTTGTGACGCCTTCTTCCAAGTTTCATAAGATTTCGACTTCGTTTGGTTGTATTTTACACTTGAGCTATGTTGAATTGCTTTTCAAATTATATGATCCATCAGTAAACTAAACTAAAAATATCAGAATGTATCCAAATTTGTAGGATGGCCTAGAGTGGTGGTATGGGCCATAATGGAATGACTAATGATAGGTTACATGGCATCTTTATGATTTGGTAACAATTCATAGGGGATGGATCGATACTAGTCCATCTACTTGGCCAATATTTGGATGATCTTCCTTTGACCCTTTATGTTCTTCTCTTCATTACCTAAGTCAAGTTTGAAATGAAATTGACTCCATCTTGACATCTTAATTTTTGCAAACTTCTGGTCGGGTTAAAAACAAGGCTAACATTTTTCCCGTGTACATCATCGTTGGAAACAAGATGTACACTAGAATTAGTCATCTTTTGGTTGTTGTCTAGGTTGATATGTACAAATTTATTAATTATGTTTTTCTATTTATTTTTTAGTCTAGGCTGGTTTTATGTAGGGTACCTGCTTTTGATGTTTGAATAGTTGAGAGTTTGTACAAATGTGTTGTGTAATAATAACATTCTATTACCCTTTGACTAATACTTCATCGTGTGCCCTTTATTTTATGCACTTTAATTTCTACCTACCATGGCTCATTTTTGGAAGTTATAAATCTTAACTCTGTAGTAGTTTGTTGAATGTCAAGATCCCTTATTGGATGCAACATAATTGTGTTATAATTCATCTAAGTCTTTTTTGCTTAGCCACTTTATGCATTTCCCTAATGCCACATGACCATTTGGGCGGTTTAACTTGTATCTTATGATACTGTGGCAGCTTATTTCATTGCCTCTAGGATGGCCACCATAGTAATAATTTCAAAGGGGTCAAGGCATAAGTTAGTCACTATCTTTGGAGACTCAATCACATGGCTTTGTAGATATTTGGTTATTTTTTGCTGGGACTTAATTTTATTTAAGTTAAGTTCAGACTAAGTTTAGAATAGCTTTCATGTCTTTGAATGAACTTTATTTGATCTAGTTGGATTAATATTCTATAAATTGGCTGATGTTCGAAGCGATTCGTATCCCGTCAACGAAGCTCAATGGATGAAGATTTTATGAGAGAGATCTGCATCTTCGGGAATTGACCTCAACGAGTGAGAGTTTTTCGAAAACGATTCATATCTTCGAGAATCAACCCAGGAGTAAGGATCTTTTCATGCCTCAACAGATGAGGGCTTTATTATGCATCGACAAATGAGGGGTTTTTTATGTCCCAGTGTGATGACCCCAAACTTCCGTAGACCGGAAGTAAGGATAATCATTTTGGAATACAACATATTCACAACAAAAACAGATCTCAGATAAATATCATAACACATAAACCATTGCAACAGAAATAAACTGTCATCAACATCACAACAGAATCATCAGAGTATGCGGTTTACAGGATCAACTTAGCATATTAGCAGTCTCAACGAAAGAGAAATAAGTCTCAAATGAAAAGAAATGAGTTTTACATCCCATTACATACATCAAAAGCAAGAGATAGAAAAATGTCTCAAAAGCAGAATAAAAGATGGAGAAAGGATCTTCTTCTTCCTCCCCAAAGCTAGCTCCCACCAAAAAGTATCACCTAGAAACCTGTCAATTGGCTTCCCATGTGGAAAGAGGGCACCCGAGTTTGCAAAAGTGAAACAAACTACGAGTCAGTCATGGGACTGGCGTGAGAATTCTTAATAAAATTAACCATCAAGATGGCGAATCTCAGGACCACGGCGCTAACGCAGAACGGGTTTACTCTATTGGATTGCCAGTGCAATATTTTATAAAGTTTATATAAACAGCGAAATGACTTTTGAAAAATGAAACCATCATAAGACTCAAGTCCTATCACACAATGCAACGTACACCAGAGGATAGAGTTTTCCCTTATGATGATCAAACATGCTTAATACGTGAAAAATAGTATTTTAATATTATCATTAGTTTCTAGTCTGTATTAAAATACTTCAATATAAATATATCAATCCTAGACGGCATAGGTACCATATACTATGTCGCCGTATATAAGTTTACAATCAAAACCGCAATGTCGTCGCATTGGGAATTGGGTTTCTATCATGAAATCGAGGCTAGGGATCATCCTCTTCCGATTCGAGACACTCTAGCAAATGCCTCAGGATCCCCCGCAGTGAACCCTTGGATCTTCAGGGCCGGTCCCCACCTAACAATAGTAGATTAATTATGCCTGAACACACGTTTCCCGGTTCCTATGAACCTATAATATGACCACTTCCGGCCTATAAAAACCTGAGGTACCTCCATCCAAATCCACATAAGTAAAATGCCGGGCCGTATTAAAACCCAAACACCACTAGCTAGAAAGAAACGTGTGCACTCCCTGCAGTCCTAATCCCGTTTTTGACTCATACCGGGGTGTGAGGCTCGCGAAGTCACGTAATACACAAAGCTATGCCTAGACAGGCTAGGCTTTGATCATCAGCCACAAGGCCTGCTTTTCAACAAAACCTTGATCATTGCATCTTGGCGTGCAACATTGACAATTCAACGCCATGCTATCGATAACTACTACTACGTATCCGGGTGTTAAGTAGAGAATAAATTCTCCACCACCAAACAGACATATATTAATAGAAATCGATTTAATTACATGTAGTGAATTCCAACATCAGACACGCATCCATTTACAAGTCCGTCCTGGGTTTGAACGAAACCGAAGACACCAAGAAGGTGCTCGCTAATCTGCACGATCAACACACACGTCCGGACAATTACCGCTTCAACCCAATCCTGGGAGCAAGTCAGTCCAAGGTATCGGGAGTCATTGCCCATTCGATGTGAAGATCGTCGGTCTTCTACACCGTCTTGTTACATCTTTGATTTAATCGCCGTTCAATTATTTGAAATGAGTTAAACTCGGCCTTTTCAAATAATTGTCGCATAATTATAGTTTAAAACATTTCATATATATTTATAACTATTTATCGCAATTTTTTTTTTAAAAAATAGCTCGAAATATATAAACGACGTTTCGGGTCAATGGGTGGCGCTGGCGCTGTTTTTACCAAAATTTGATTTACACATATCTTAAAAATCTAACCATCGGATTTTGATGAAATTTATATCGTTGGAAAGCTCTTCCCAAAGCGGTCCTAACAGTTCCAGTTTTGGGAAAATCCAACGGTCGGATCTTTCTATATATTCGTTTGAAGTTACGATTGTCGATACACGAACTACAACGCTCGTTTCGTTTAATTTTATATTTTTATATTTATATATATATATATATATATAATATAGAACCCATTTGGGCGATTTCCTTTATTAAAAATGAGGATTTCAACTATGTATCACTTTAAATCAATTACAAAATGACATTTTGTTTGCCAGTTCTAATGCGACCCAAAAATGATATTTTAGCGATATATATATTTTGATGTTCAACACATTGACATTTTTGTTCGCCAATTCTAATGCGACCAAAAATGATATTTTAGCGATATATATTTTAATGTTCATCAAAATGATATTCTTGTTCGCCAATTCTAATGCGACCAAAAATGATATTTTAACAATATATATTTTAATGTTCATCAAAATGATATTTTTGTTCGCCAATTCTAATGCGACCAAAAATGATATTTTAACGATATAACAAATAAAAATGTAAAAGTCCCTTATTCTTTTATTTACACATAAAATGTAAATATCTTTTTATTTTTTTCTATTTTCATTAAAAATGTAAATATTTTATCTCTTTTCTTTTTAATCCTTTACCTTGAAAAATAAATCCTTTTCTTTTTAATTCTTTACATTGAAATGTAAGTTTCCAATTTCTTTTCTTTTACATTGAAAAAAAGAATGTGTTCTTTTCTTTTCTCTTTACATATAGAAATGTAAAGGTTTTCTTTTTATTTTTCTTTACATAGAAAAATAATGTTTTCTATTTCTTTTCTTTTACATAGAAAAATAATGTTTTCTATTTATTTTCTTTTTACATTGAAATAAATGTTGTCTTTTTATTTCTTTTACGTTGAAATCAGTGTTATCTTTTTGTGTCTTTTATATTGAAATCAATGTTACCTTTTTATTGAAATCAATGTTATCTTTTTATTTCTTTTATATTGAAATCAATGTTATCTTTTTATTTCTTTTATATTGAAATCAATGTTATCTTTTTATTTCTTCTACGTTGAAATCAGTGTTATCTTTTTATTTCTTTTATATTGAAATCAATGTTATCTTTTTATTTCTTTTATATTGAAATCAATGTCATCTTTTTATTTCTTTTATATTGAAATCAATGTTATCTTTTTATTTAATATTCGCATTGTAAAATATAAATGAAAAGGTGAACCCTATTTCTAATGTAAACATCTTTTCTAGTGTCAACATATAAATATATTTTCTAATGTCAATATTTGATTCATTTCAACTATATTAACATGACGATGAATTTTGTGTCATTACAACTAACTTAACACAAGGATGAGTTTCGTGTCATTACAACTAAATTAATCACAACGATGAGTTTTATGTCATTACAGCTAAATTAACACAACGGTGAGGTTTGTGTCATTACAGCTAAACTAACACAACGACGAGGTTTGTGTATAATTTCCATGAATCAAAATAAAAAGTCCCATCTTTATTTTATTTTGTGAATCAAACCAAAATATCTAAACTTTGTTTATTTTATAAATTAGAATAAAAGATCAAATCTTTATTATATAAATCCAACTTCCTTTTATTTTTAAAAAATCAAAATAAAAGATCAAACCTTCTTTTGTGACAGAAATCAACTTTCTTTTATTTTAAAAATCAAAATAAAAGATCAAACTTTCCTTTATTTTATTTCAAAATAAAAGATGAAATCTTCTTTTATTTTATTATATAAATTAAAATAAAAGATGCAACTTTGTTCTGATCAGTTTCAAAAACAAAGATCCAAATTTTATCATATTTTGTTTCAAAAACAAGAAAAGATGAAAACTTTATTATGTTTTATAAATCAAATTAAAATTCTAACTTTTCTTTTTATTTCGTAGATCATTTTTTTTTTAAATTTAACAGAAAGGAATAAGGATAAAAATAAAGATGAGAACTTTTACTATGATTACATCAAAAATTTCAGATCTAAATAACATAGCTATTTCATGGCATCACCACATATTTCAATAAACAAACAATAATCACATACAAATATCATCACATCGCAGATCAGGATCAATAATATACAAATCATGATTTCACAATTATCAATAATTTATTTAAATAAATTAGAATTCTCACATTCATTCGCGAGTTGGTCCAAATTTCAAACAGTTCAGAATTGTCTTGTTTCAGTCCAGAGTCGTAGCCCTTGTCAATACGATCACAACGCTTCTGGAATTTTTAATTTCCGAGTTGAAACGAATTAGTTATGGTTAAAATAAGATTGAAAAACATTTTATATTAATTAATTTAAATAAATAGTTAAGAAAATAACCTTCCTTCTTCCTGTTACTCACGGCCGAAGCTTTCAACTATTGCTCGAACTTAGGGCTCCGGTTTTCGAGCGGTACAGGGTATGAGGCGTCGATCTACTGGCACCAGGGTCTTCGGCTTCGAGCGGCGCACAGGGGAGACCCACCTAGGTAAAGCTCGGTGGAGCCTAGGGGGTACGGCGGCGGTGAGTTTGACTGGGTTTTGGGCGCGTGGTTCGAGAAGCTCAGACCACCAGAAGAGATCCAACCGTATGCAATTGTAGAGGGGAGGAATCTCTTCAAAATGGTATATGGATTGAGGTTCAATTCATGGAGAAGAGAGGGAAATTAGAGGGGGAATGAGGGAGCACCATCGGCCATTGAAAGCAAGGGGGCGACGGCTAGGAGATGTACAGTAGAATGAAGTTAGGGTTTAAGGTTTTTCCTATTTTTATATTATTTTCAATGTATTTTTGTAAAAAAAACCATATCTTTCAAACCGTGCTGATTCCAGTCCAAATAGAATTGACCCTAGCTAATAGCCTATGTTCCGGACCCAAGGGACCAGGTCCCGTCAGCCCAAACGGCTGTCTGTGGCCTGAATTATTTATTTTAATATTTAATTCCTTTAAAAAATTTATTCTGTCGTACAAATAAATTCACCGAGGCCACATACGGACTCAAAAAAATCCAGAAAAAATATATCTGGCTTCGTTATGCCGATACGGTCCTAACAAAATTAATTTCGTCGAATTCTGACATTGTTTGAAAAATGGCTATTTTTCAGTCGATTAAATTTGACTGTAATCGACCAAACACATTTTCCTTTGCCACGCTCGCATATTAAATCGAAAAATTCTGAAAATTGGAACCCAGCAATAATATGACATTCTGGTTCCGATGAAAGTGGTTTCGTCGAAAACAGAGATCATTTGAAAATTGACTATTTTCACTGGCTTCAATATTATTTAAAAATGGAATTTTTTTATTTCTGCCACATTTTTCCACCAAATAATTTAAAATAAAAAATTTTAATTGGTTCGGATTTTCTGGGTCATTACAATCTCCCCCACTTAAGAATTTTCGTCCTCGAAAAGGAAACAAAGTAAAGTAGGAACCAATGTGGAAAATGTAAATTGATATAAACGTACCTTAGTATAAGAGTTACTCGGAGATATCCACTCTGCACTTGGGGTAAGCCTTTTTGATGCTATCTTCAGTCTCCCAAGTACAGTCTCTAGGATCCCAACTCCACTGAACCTTGACTAGGTTGATCTTCTTGTTCCTCAAGATTTTGGTTTCTTTGCCAATGATCTTAACTGGGTCCTTTCTCACTGTCAGATTTGGAGCAATATCTAGGACCTGTTGGTTTAATTCATCCTCGATCAGATCTGGATCGTGCACATGCTTGCGGAGTTGAGACACATGAAATACATCATGCACCCCAGGCAACCAGTCGGCCAGCTGCACTCTATAAGCGAAAGTACCAATCCTTTCGAGAATAGGGAATGGACCAATGAATCTCGGTGCCAACTTTCCCGTCTTCCCAAAACGAATCACGCCTCTCAGAGGAGAAACCTTCAAGTATACTCGATCACCCACAGAGAATTCGAGACTCCTTCTTCACTGGTCAGCATAGCTCTTTTGTCGGCTCTGAGCAGTCAACAAGCGCTTCTTAATCAAGTCAACCTTATCTGATGCTTCTCGAACCATGTCGGGGCCCAAGACTAATCGATTTCCTGACTCCACCCAACATGCCGGAGATCTGCACGGCCTGCCATAAAGTAATTCAAATGGTGACATCCCCAAGCTTGCTTGGTAGCTATTAATATAGGAGAATTCCACCAAGTGCAAGTGGTCCTCCCATGAACCGCCATAGTCGAGAATGCAAGCACGCAATAAGTCTTCCAAAACACGATTCACCCTCTCAGTTTGGCCATCTGTCTGAGGGTGATAGTCAGAGCTCAGATTTAACTAGGTCCCAAGTTCCTCTTGAAAAGCTTCCTAGAATTTACTGGTAAACAATGGATCCCAATCACTGACAATGCTTTTGGGAACCCCATGCAGTCTGACTATCTCTTTAAGATAGAGCTGTGCTAAACTTCGAGCTGTTCTATTGGACCGAACAGGGATAAAATGGGCAAATTTTGTTAAGCGGTCGACAATCACCCATATGCTATCGTTGCCCTTTCTGCTTCGAGGCAAGCCATCTATAAAGTCCATAGAAATTTCCTCCCACTTCCAACCAGGAACTCCTAGCAGTTGCAACAAACCTGCCAGTTTCTGCTGATCACTTTTAACTTGTTGGCAAGTGGGACATCTAGCAACATAAATGGAAATGTCTCTCTTCATCGACCTCCACCAAAATGTACGCTTGAGGTCGTGATACATTTTGCTCACTCTAGGGTGAACACTAAGCTTAGATTTATGACATTCATCCATAA
Organism: Allium sativum; assembly: GCA_030737875.1. Classification (NCBI taxonomy): domain Eukaryota; kingdom Viridiplantae; phylum Streptophyta; class Magnoliopsida; order Asparagales; family Amaryllidaceae; genus Allium; species Allium sativum. The sequence continues at coordinate 82,861,143 of CM060913.1, read as the reverse complement.
CCTCTCTTCTGAGCTTAGAGTCGTATGGAACACAGATTCGGCCCAATAGCCTCAGAACCCCTTTGTCATCAATCTGGAAACTTGTGGTTTTGCCATCCTGAATTCTTTTAATAATCCTCTGAATAAATTTATCACCTTTCTGAAGAGAAAAGACTCTATCAATCAAAGAAGGAGTGATAATGAGACTGGCGATAATGAGATTGTTGCATTCTGCATTCTTTCTACTGAGTGCATCAGCTACAACGTTTGCTTTTCCCGGAGTATATAGGATATCCAGGTCATATGATGCAAGAAATTCGACCCAGCGCTGCTGCCTCATATTCAAATCTTTTTGGGTAAAAAGGTGCTTCAAAGATTTGTGATCGGTGTAAATTTCAATCTTTTCACCCAAAAGATAATGCCTCCATATTTCAAGAGCAAACACAATGGCCATTAGTTCAAGGTCATGCGTGACATAATTCTTCTCATGTGGTTTCAGTTGGCGGCTAGCATATGCCGACTACCCTGCCTCTTTGCATCAGCACCGCACCAATACCTTAAATAAATAAGGGATAACATGTTAAAATGAGATTTGTCATTAAAGGAAAATGTGATCTCAGACATGTTAATTCACAAAAGAAACAACCTTGCTTAGAGGCGTCGGTCCAGACCTTCAAATCCTGATTGCCATCTATGATGGTCAACACAGGAGCATTGGTCAACCTCTTCTTTAGTTCTTGGAAAGCTGCCTCGCATTCGGGTGTATACTTGAATTTTGTATGCTTCTTGGTCAGGTTGGTCAATGGACAAGCTACCTTCGAAAAATCTTTAACAAATTTCCGATAATAGCCGGCCAGTCCCAAGAAACTTCTGACCTCCGTGGGAGTTTTAGGCTGCTTCCATTCTTGGATGGCTGAGATCTTTCCTAGATCTACTGAGATGCCTTCCTTTGATACAACATGGCCGAGGAATTTCACCTCCTCTTGCCAAAATATGCATTTAGAAAATTTTGCTTTCAACACATTTCTTCACAAAATCTCTAAGACTTCTCTCAGATGCTGTTCGTGCTCAGCAGCGGATTTAGAAAAGATGAGGATGTCGTCGATGAACACGAGCACAAATTTATTTAAAACATCTCTGAATACTCTATTCATCAAATCAACAAAATATGCTGGAGCATTACATAAACCGAAAGGCATTACCAGCCATTCATAGAAGATGTCAGGGCCTCTGAAAGCAGTTAAAGGCACACACTCCTCTGCGATGCGAAGTTGATTGAAGCCTGTAGCTAGGTCCATCCTAGAGAATACTCGTGCCCCATGTAGTCGGTCAAGCAAGTCATCAATACGAGGCAGTGGATATTTATTCTTAAGAGTTTGCTTGTTGAGATCACGGTAGTCTACTCATAGCCTGAGAGTACCGTCTGATTTTGGGACGAACACCACTACTGCTCCCCATTCCGAGAAGCCGGGCCTGATCAGACCTTTCCACAAAAGCTGCTTGGTTTGATTTTTCAGCTCCTCTCTTTCTTTTGGCGACATTCTCCGAATGGTATGTACAACAGGCCTTGCATTCGAAGCTAAATCTATTCGGAAGCTGATTTCTCTATGTGGAGGTAGGCCCTCAACTTCTTTGAAAACATCAGCGTAATCTTTGACGACAGGGATATCCTCAATAGAAGTAGGGGTAACTTCTAGAGAAGACCAGAAGGCTTTCCTGTCGGTGGCTGTGCCATGGTAGGGGATACATACATTTCCGAGATTAGTTTTAACTTTGACAATTCTTTCGGCACATTTGACTTCAGCCTCATGCCTCGATAACCAATCAATACCAAGGATTACATCATACCCAGAGAAATTCATAACTATTAGATTTATAGGGAATTTGTAGCAATAATAGGAGATTGGCACTCTACAGTATTTATCGAGTATAAGAGAACCTCCTATCGGACCATTTGCTCTAATCAACTCTTTAAGTTTTCTTGGTTTCAGTTTCAACTTTTGAATCACATCATTAGAAATAAAGCTTCGTGTAGCACCAGTATCAAATAAGACAGTAATAGGGATGTTCTTAATATTAAGCGTACCTCCCAAGACATTGGGTTTATTTGGCCCCTCAGTCGAAGCTGGTGTATTTGCTCCCTCGTAAACATGTCCACCTGAGCATTCCTTAGCAGTGGACAATGCGCCTTGATGTGCCCCTTTTGATGGCAATTGTAGCATTCCCTTTTGTCCTGCGAACTCTGGCCACGATTTTGAGGATTTTGACCACGGGTTTGGGAGCTCTGACCACGGTTCTGACTAGGGCCTGAATCATCTCTCTTGACCCTTTTTGGTGCTCTACACTCATAATCGAAATGCCAAATCTTGCCGCAGTTATAGCAGGTCACCTTGCTCCTATCCCTCTTCTTCCCTTGTGGCTTAGCTGCAGAAGAATTGCTCGCCTCTTGTTTCTTGTTAGCCTGTTCCTTCGGGTTGTTGCTTTGACCTTTTCCCCTATCCTACGGTCCAGACTCATCATTCTCTTCATAGCGGCATGCCATTTCCACTACTTCATTGAAAGGAAGCTTGATATGGGCAATGACTCGATTCAAATATTTCTTGGACAACCCTTTGATAAATCTCTTGTTCTTCTCTACTGGGTCTTGAATCAAGCTAGGGGCATATCGTGAAAGCTCATCAAACTTCCTCACATACTCAGAAACAGTCATACTGCCTTGCTGCAGGTTAACGAACTGCTCGCGCAGACGCTCTCTAGCTTATGGGGGTATATATTTCTCATTGAAAAGCTCCTTGAATCTGGCCCAAGACATATTGGCCACGTCGTTGCAGATTCTAATTGTATCCCACCAATGCCCTACCTCCTCCTTTAGTTGCCAAACCGCTAGATAACGCTTCCGCTGATCTTCCAGTTCCAAGCCTTCTAGGATCTTTTTGCAATCTTTAAGCCATGCCTCTGCTTGGATCGCAGACTCCCGCCCTGTAAAAGGCACACATCCAAGGTTCCTGAATTTCTTTGACATTCTGTCCAAATCAAAAGGCTGTGGAGGTGGAGGTGGTTCAACTACGACCTCTGAATTATGCTGGTCTTGAGTGATGGGTGTCTCGTCTCTAGCTTGCCCTCCAGCTCCTACTCGGGCTCCTCCTCTAGCCCCGCCTCGAGCTCCACCACGGGCTCCCCCTCGGGTTGTTCTGGATCTAGTATCCATTTAAATCAGTCTGTACCATCAAGGAAAGAGTCAGACCAACAAAAATGAGAAATTTCAAGAAAATATAAGATAAGGACGAGATGAAAAGAGGATGATGTAATGACTGGTAAATATGTGCTATTCTGCCGTGCTCACTCTAGGACATTCCTAGTCCTATCTCTAATGAGCTACTCGTCTTAGAATAACGTGGATTCTATCTAGACGAATTGTTCTAAATATGTTATATTCCGTAGCTAAGGTAAACCTTAGGATCTTATACCAACTGTGATGACCCCAAACTTCCGTTGACAGGAAGTAAGGATAATCATTTTGGAATACAACATATTCACAACAAAAACAGATCTCAGATAAATATCATAACACATAAACCATTGCAGCAGAAATAAACTGTCATCAACATCACAACAGAATCATCAGAGTATGCGGTTTACAGGATCAACTTAGCATAATAGCAGTCTTAACGAAAGAGAAATAAGTCTCAAATGAAAAGAAATGAGTTTCACATCCCATTACATACATCAAAAGGAAGAGATAGAAAATTGTCTCAAAAGCAGAATAAAAGATGGAGAAAGGATCTTCTTCTTCTTCCTCCCCAAAGCTAGCTCCCACCAAAAAGTATCACCTAGAAACCTATCAACTGGCTGCCCGTGTGGAAAAAGGGCACCCGAGTTTGCAAAAGTGAAACAAACTACGAGTCAGTCATGGGACTGGTGTGAGGATTCTTAACTAAATTAACCATCAAGATGGCGAATCTCAGGACCATGCCGCTAACGCGGAACGGGTTTACTCCATTGGATTGCCAGTGCAATATTTTATAAAGTTTATATAAAACAGCGAAATGACTTTTGAAAAATGAAACCATCATAAGACTCAAGTCCTATCACACAATGCAACGCACACCAGAGGATAAAGTTTTCCCTTATGATGATCAAACATGCTTAATACGTGAAAAATAGTATTTTAATATTATCATTAGTGTCTAGTCAGTATTAAAATACTTCAATATAAACATATCAATCCTAGATGGCATAGGTACCATATACTATGTCGCGGTATATAAGTTTACAATCAAAACCGCAATGTCGTCGCATTGGGAATTGGGTTTCTGTCATGAAATCGAGGCTAGGGATCATCCTCTTCCGATTCGAGACACTCTAGCAAATGCCTCAGGAGCCCCCGCAGTGAACCCTTGGATCTTCAGGGCCGGTCCCCACCTAACAGTAGTAGATTAATTATGCCTGAACACACGTTTCCCAGTTCCTATGAACCTATAATATGACCACTTCCGGCCTATAAAAACCTGAGGTACCTCCATCCAAATCCACATAAGTAAAATGCCGGGCCGTGTTAAAACCCAAACACCACTAGCTAGAAAGAAACGTGTGCACTCCCTGCAGTCCTAATCCCGTTTTTGACTCATACCGGGGTGTGAGGCTCGCGAAGTCACGTACTACACAAAGCTATGCCTAGACAGGCTAGGCTTTGATCATCAGCCACAAGGCCTGCTTTTCAACAAAACCTTGATCATTGCATCTTGGCGTGCCACGTTAACAATTCAACGCCATGATATCGATAACTACTACTACGTATCCGGGTGTTAAGTCGAGAATAAATTCTCCACCACCAAACAGGCATATATTAATAGAAATCGATTTAATTACATGTAGCGAATTCCAACGTCAGACACACATCCATTTACAAGTCCGTCGCGGGTCTGAACGAAACCGAAGACACCAAGAAGGTGCTCGCTAATCTGCACGATCAACACACACGTCCGGACAATTACTGCTTCAACCCAGTCCTGGGAGCAAGTCAGTCCAAGGTATCGGGAGTCATTGCCCATTCGATGTGAAGATCGCCGGTCTTCTACACCGTCTTGTTACATCTTTGATTTAATCGTCGTTCAATTATTTGAAATGAGTTAAACTAGGCCTTTTCAAATAATTGTCGCATAATTATAGTTTAAAACATTTCATACATGTTTATAACTATTTATCGCTTTTTTTATTTATTAAAAATAGCTCGAAATATATAAACGACGTTTCGGGTCAATGGGTGGCGCTGGCGCTGTTTTTTCCAAAATTTGATTTACACATATCTTAAAATCTATCCGTCGGATTTTGATGAAATTTATATCGTTGGAAAGCTCTTCCCATAGCAGTCCTAACGGTTCCAGTTTTGGGAAAATCCAATGGTCGTATCTTTCTATATATTCGTTTGAAGTTGCGATTGTTGATACGCGAACTGCAGCGCTCGTTTCGTTTAATTTTATATTTTTATATTTATATATATAATATAAAACCCATTTGGGCGATTTCCTTTATTAAAAATGAGGATTTCAACTATGTATCACTTTAAATCAATTACAAAATGACATTTTGTTTGCCAGTTCTAATGCGACCCAAAAATGATATTTTAGCGATACATATATTTTGATGTTCAACCAATTGACATTTTTGTTCGCCAATTCTAATGCGACCAAAAATGATATTTTAATGATATATATTTTAATGTTCATCAAAATAATATTTTTGTTCGCCAATTCTAATGCGACCAAAAATGATATTTTAACGATATATATTTTAATGTTCATCAAAATGATATTTTTGTTCGCCAATTCTAATGCGACCAAAAATGATATTTTAACGATATATATTTTAATGTTCATCAAAATGATATTTTTGTTCGTCAATTCTAATGCGACCAAAAATGATATTTTAACGATATATATTTTAATGTTCATCAAAATGATATTTTTGTTCGCCAATTCTAATGCGACCAAAAATGATATTTTAGCGATATATATATTTTGATGTTCAACAAATTGACATTTTTGTTCGCCAATTCTAATGCGACCAAACATGATATTTTAACGATATATATTTTAATGTTCATCAAAATGATATTTTGTTCGCCAATTCTAATGCGACCAAAAATGATATTTTAACGATATATATTTTAATGTTCATCAAAATGATATTTTTGTTCGCCAATTCTAATGCGACCAAAAATGATATTTTAGCGATATATATATTTTGATGTTCAACAAATTGACATTTTTGTTCGCAAATTCTAATGCGACCAAAAATGATATTTTAACGATATATATTTTAATGTTCATCAAAATGATATTTTTGTTCGCCAATTCTAATGCGACCAAAAATGATATTTTAACGATATATATTTTAATGTTCATCAAAATGATATTTTTGTTCGCCAATTCTAATGCGACCAAAAATGATATTTTAACGATATAACAAATAAAAATGTAAAAGTCCCTTATTCTTTTATTTACACATAAAATGTAAATATCTTTTTATTGTTTTCTATTTACATTAAAATGTAAATCTTTTATCTCTTTTCTTTTTAATCCTTTACCTTGAAAAATAAATCGTTTTCTTTTTAATTCTTTACATTGAAATGTAAGTTTCCAATTTCTTTTCTTTTACATTGAAAAAAAGAATGTGTTCTTTTCTTTTCTCTTTACATATAGAAATGTAAAGGTTTTCTTTTTATTTTTCTTTACATAGAAAAATAATGTTTTCTATTTCTTTTCTTTTACATAGAAAAATAATGTTTTCTATTTATTTTCTTTTTACATTGAAATAAATGTTGTCTTTTTATTTCTTTTACGTTGAAATCAGTGTTATCTTTTTGTGTCTTTTATATTGAAATCAATGTTACCTTTTTATTGAAATCAATGTTATCTTTTTATTTCTTTTATATTGAAATCAATGTTATATTTTTATTTCTTTTATATTGAAATCAATGTTATCTTTTTATTTCTTTTACGTTGAAATCAATGTTATCTTTTTATTTCTTTTACGTTGAAATCAATGTTTTCTTTTTGTGTCTTTTATACTGAAATTAATGTTACCTTTTTATTGAAATCAATGTTATCTTTTTATTTCTTTTATATTGAAATCAATGTTATCTTTTTATTTCTTTTATATTGAAATCAATGTTATCTTTTTATTTCTTTCACGTAGAAATCAATGTTATCTTTTTATTTCTTTTACGTTGAAATCAATGTTATCGTTTTATGTCTTTTATATTGAAATCAATGTTATCTTTTTATTTAATATTCGCATTGTAAAATGCAAATGAAAAGGTGAACTCTATTTCTAATGTAAACATCTTTTCTAGTGTCAACATATAAATATATTTTCTAATGTCAATATTTGATTCATTTTAACTATATTAACATGAAGATGAATTTTGTGTCATTACAACTAACTTAACACAAGGATGAGTTTCGTGTCATTACAACTAAATTAATCACAACGATGAGTTTTGTGTCATTACAACTAAATTAACACAACGATGATGTTTGTGTCATTACAGCTAAATTAACACAACGATGAGGTTTGTGTATAATTTCCATGAATCAAAATAAAAGTCCCATCTTTATTTTATTTTGTGAATCAAACCAAAATATCTAAACTTTGTTTATTTTATAAATTAGAATAAAAGATCAAATCTTTATTATATAAATCCAACATCCTTTTATTTTTAAAAAATCAAAATAAAAGATCAAACCTTCTTTTGTGACAGAAATCAACTTTCTTTTATTTTAAAAATCAAAATAAAAGATCAAACTTTCCTTTATTTTATTTCAAAATAAAAGATGAAATCTTCTTTTATTTTATTATATAAATTAAAATAAAAGATGCAACTTTGTTCTAATCTATTTCAAAAACAAAGATCCATATGTTATCATATTTAGTTTCAAAAACAAGAAAAGGTGAAAACTTTACTATGTTTTATAAATCAAATTAAAATTCTAACTTTGCTTTTTATTTCATAGATCAAAACGAAAAATTAAACTTTAACAGAAAGGAATAAGGATAAAAATAAAGATGAGAACTTTTACTATGATTACATCAAAAATTTCAGATCTAAATAACATAGCTATTTCATGGCATCACCACATATTTCAATAATCATACAATAATCACATACAAATATCATCACATCGCAGATCATGATCAATAATATACAAATCATGATTTCACAATTATCATTAATTTATTTAAATAAATTAGAATTCTCACATTCGTTCGCGATTTGTTCCAAATTTCAAACAATTCAGAATTGTCCCGTTTCAGTCCAGAGTCGTAGCCTTTGTCAATACGATCACAACGCTTCTGGAATTTTTAATTTCCGAGTTGAAACGAATTAGTTATGGTTAAAATAAGATTGTAAAACATTTTATATTAATTAATTTAAATAATGAGTTAAGAAAATAACCTTCCTTCTTCCTGTTACTCACGGCCGAAGCTTTCAACTATTGCTCGAACTTAGGGCTCCGGTTTTTGAGCGGTACAGGGTACGAGGCGTCGATCTGCTGGCACCAGGGTCTTCGGCTTCGAGCGGTGCACAGGGGGGACCCACCTAGGTGAAGCTCGGTGGAGCCTAGGGGGTACGGCGGCAGTGAGTTTGACCGGGTTTGGGCGCGTGGTTCGAGAAGCTCAGACCACCAGAAGAGATCCAACCATATGCAATTGTAGAGGGGAGGAATCTCTTCAAAATGGTATATGGATTGAGGTTCAATTCGTGGAGAAGAGAGGGAAATTAGAGGTGGAAGGAGGGAGCACTATCGACCATTGAAAGCAAGGGGGTGACGGCTAGGAGATGTACAGTAGAATGAAGTTAGGGTTTTAAGTTTTTCCTATTTTTATATTATTTTCAATGTATTTTTGTAAGAAAAACCATATCTTTCAAACCGTGCTGATTCTGGTCCAAATAAAGTTGACCCTAGCTAATAGCCTATGTTCCGGACCCGACGGACCAGGTCCCGTCAGCCCAAACGGCTGTTTGTGGCCTGAATTATTTATTTTAATATTTAATTCCTTTAAAATTTTAATTCTGTCGTACAAATAAATTCACCGAGGCCACATACGGACTCAGAAAAATCCAGAAAAAATATATCTGGCTTTGTTATGCCGATACGGTCCTAACAAAATTAATTTCATCGAATTCTGACACTATTTGAAATATGGCAATTTTTCAGTCGATTAAATTTGACTATAATCGACCAAACACATTTTCCTTTGCCATACTCACATATTAAATCGAAAAATTCTGAAAATTGAAACCTAGCAATAATATAACATTCCGATTCCGATGAAAGTGGTTTCGTCAAAAACAGAGATTGTTTGAAAATTGACTATTTTCACCGGCTTCAATATTATTTAAAAATGGATTTTTTTTATTTCTGCCACATTTTTCCACCAAATAATTTAAAATAAAATTTTTAAATTGGTTCGGATTTTCCGGGTCGTTACACCCAGTGAGTGAGGGATTTTCAGTGCCTTATCATGTGAGGGCTTTCATATGTCTCAGTAGGTTAAGGCTTTTTCGTGTGTTCGTGGTGAGGGCATTTTCATGCCTCGACGAGAGAAGACTTTTTCGTGGACTTTGCATGTTTGAGTTGTTAGAACCTCACCTTTTGGGTTTTTAATGACAACAACTATTCAATCATATATTATAAAGTTAGCTAATCATTTACGTGAAAAGATATGAAGGTTGAGTTTGAACTATGAAATCATTCCATCAAGAGAAAAACTCGAAGAATGCCTAAGAAGTCATTGTAAAAAAAAAGCTTATCCGAGTATATTGTGTTTTAGATATCCTATGCCCTAGCTCTTAAAAATCACATACTTGCACATACAAATTAAAATCATCTTTTTAAAAACTAACTCAGACTTCCGGCACTATGAACTTGACATCTGGTACACAATGCACAAACGTATACATACACGTGTCAGACGTTTGAAATAATGACCAGCCTCTGACTAATTCTTGGAAAAACCAACTTGTATTAGATCATATGTTAGTGTTACAGGTTAAACATTCGACTTAGGTCCAAACGGTTTTCATGGAGCTAAATAAAATACATGACATATATAACCAAACACCTGACCTTGTGCATAACTACCACATATAAAAACGCATTTCCTTTTCATTTCCTCCTCCGCATCTCTTCGCTAAGGATTGCAACCTCTGATCAAATAGAATAAGATGAACAGTTGTAACATTTTATTAAAACGTTCGATCAACTGATGTACAAGTTGTTTTAATAAAATTTGATAATCAAATTTCGATCTAATTCCGCTCGTGCTTTCTATATTCATATATTCCAAAAAGCACTTAACCATTCAAATTGTTCTCATATTCATATTCATTTGCTATCACTAGCAAAACTTCTTCCAACAAGTCTATGTTCAGTCACAAAATACACTCAACGCATATAATAGGAAAAAGTATACTAAAAGTCAAAATATGTGTGTATAAATACTACTTTGTCAAGAAAGAAAGATTGTATAAGTCTATCCCCCAAAAGAAGTAAAGGGTCTGTTGATTACTGAAAGGCCGAAGGTGAGAATCAGGACTGTAGGTAGGATGGAAAGTCTAAACCATTATAAAAACTCTGGGATGATCGCTCTTATCTCTTTGCTTATTACTCTTACATTATCACTCCATCATATTACATATCATCATGAGTATGAATCTGGTATGAACTTTCAATTGGTATCAGAACATGCTTCATCAATTATCATAATAACATAGTTAATATATTTTTAATACATCAAGCACATTTCAAGATGGACAATATACCACACATCTAACCCTTTTCACCAAGTCTAATTATGCTTTGAGTATAAATGTATGTAGGTATTTGTATACGTATGCGAATATTTATGGAATCCAACGTATTAGAAATTTGGCAAGCTGTACAAAATAAATATGAAGCTCCTACGACCAATATAAGCACTTGGACCGATGCATAAAAGAATAAGGCCATTAACAGTGCCAAATCTAAGAATGTATTAATTATTTACTAGATCAAAATTAAGTCATGTTATGACAAACATCTTACGATATTTGGCTTACAATTCAAATAATACATGAAGGTACAACCAACATCAAGCATGCTAAGATTTTTTATTTTATAAAAACAATGTTCATCATTAAAAATGGAGATAAATGAGTCGATCACTGATATATGTACAATTTAAAATTGTTTAACATGTCCCATGACTCTTAAAGCCAAATTCATTGAGTTTGATTTAGGTATACGAATTCTGAATTCTTTGATTAATGATTGAGAAACAAAAGTATTAGCCAATAAAAAAGCTAATGTTCTTTTTCAATTCAAAGTTGAATAATTAATTGGAAATCTAATATCGTATGAAACTAACTTATGGCAAGAAAAGATCAAAGTTATGAGAATAAGAACACAACATTTCAATCAAATGATGATGAATTAGACTTTGATAAAGATGAGATTTTTTTCATTTTGAAAAACCATCACAAGTTTAAAAAATTCAAGAAAATGACCCGGTCACATGATGAAGGAAATTCAGGCCGAGTTATGTGTTATACTTGTAATAGGGTCGGGCACATTCAGAAACAATGTCCTTTTCTCAATTAAAACAGGAAAAAAGCATATTCATAAAATTTGAAAAAGAACAAAAGAGATTTTCAAGTAATCTGGGATGATTTCGACTCTTTTTCCTCTGGAAGTGACAACCGTAGTGATTTCGAGCATACAAATGTATGTTTTATTGCAAATATTAATAAGGTATGTCCCACACTTACTTACGGTGCGATTTAGAAATTAGCATGGAACTATATAACAAATGTAGAAACTAAAAAAAATCAAACAAATAATATGAAGGAAAATTAAATAGAGCAGAATTAAAATCGAAATGTTAAGAGATGAGATAACTATTTTAGAAGAGAAACGAGAAATGGTTAAAAAAGAATGCAAAAGTTTACCATCTCAAAATGTTAACTTGCAAAATAACTTGAAAGAAGGCAAACTAGAGATTAGAAAAGTAACCAGTGATAAGGAAAAGATCAAATCTAATAATCTAGATATGACTAATGTTAAAACTAATAACCATAAAACCAAGTTAGAAAAGATTCAGGGTAATATTTTGAAATTCAACAAAGGAAAGAGAAATTTAGAAAACTTGATTAAAAGTTCTAAAGCTCATGAATATTGAAGTGGACATGGCTTTTCAGAAAAAGAATCATAAGAGGTATAATACTCCATATACAAAAATTTAGAAAACGCAAGAAGGGGAATAAAACCTTTATCCAATGGATAAAAAAAATATGGAATCCTTAAACTGATATTAGTTGATTAGAAATAAAAACATAAACTACTATTTAAAAAATATTGTACATAATAAGGATTATGTTTCTACAGATCTGAAGCCCTTATGAGTATGGCTATCTTCTCCTAGTAATCCTTAGGACCCTAACAGAGAAAGGGGTTACTAATTAAATTTTATTTATTTTTTGTATATAACCATAACAAAAGGCAAAGAAAAATGTATATACGATAGTAGATTCTCCATATATGGCTGAAAATGCAAGAATGTTATCAAATATAATATATTTATCAATTGTGGGACTATAACATTCAGAGATAAATCTGAATGATCCACCATTGGCATTGGAGAGGTCATATACATCGGTTTATCCACTTCTTCTTTTTTGAAAGGCAAGAAAATTTTTATTCACACTTGTAATGGCCCGCAAATCCGTACTATCTGAGTTGACTAATAACACCACACGTCCAACCCAAATTGCACAGAAATACGAATCATTATTAGAAAGAAGTTAGAGGATGAGAAATAGAAAGAAAAAATATCAGAATAGAAGAAAACGAATATCAAAACTCACAGCGGAACAAATAAAATATATTATATAACATAACTTTTGAAATACAAATCAGTAACTTAATATACATACTATCATCAGAGCACAACAGTTATTCCTGGAACAGTTATAAAAACCTATTTCCAGGTACCACATAGTACACAGTGGAAATCTGCTAATCTATAGCTAACAGGTGAAGCCTCCTGCTTCAAGCTACTCCAAATGAATCTATAAAATCCCGACTACTTGACTGCCCGTACAAATTTGGGCACCCAAGAGTTTACGGAAAACAACAAAATAAACTCTGGGTCAGTCATGGGACTGGTGTGAGTAAACTCCAACCATTTGTTTAACTTTCAAAATCCTTTCAAAAGAAAGGATAATAGTAAGACCAGCCCACACTTAAACATGAACTGTTTTAACCTTACTATAACCCAAAACACTTTAATACGAAAATCCAGTGATATTATAATAGTGTCTAAATCAAATAAATAACAATCTAGCGGAACGCTTGCATCTCACGCTCCATATATAATATAAAATCAAAAACCGCAGGGCGCTTATTGGAAATTGGATTCCGACTATGACAAGGTATGGAACCACCTTCCGATAGTTTATCTCTAGAGGGGAATACAGTGGGTTCAACAAGATCATCTTGCAACCTAGCCCACACATGACCGATCACTCATTTCGCTTGAGTGTATTGAATGTATATCCCCAACGGTTGGGATCAGCAACCGTTTCCCGAAAAGGGACAGTATCGATAGATTAAAGAGGCAAATGGCATCTCTCTAGATAGGTGATTATATACCCTAATGGGAGCAACCCACATAGCCATGCTGCCTGCCTGATTTTTGGCATTTCCCGGTTGCTGAGGCCTGAGGCTATGATTTCTAGCAATTCATTTATAACACAATCAGTATGAATGCCACATTGTCAGATCCGTTAATCATTAATTGATTTGCATAAATATATTCTGGATATTACACTAAGAGAATAAATTCTCTGCCACCATATATATTTATATAGACTAACATATTCAATCATTGGAAATACTCTGTCAGACACTCGTCTATATACGTTCGTTCTGGGATTGAACGAAACCGAAGGCACAATTTCCATAAATAGAAAAAATCCCTTGCACTTTACTCCTTCTTCGATTATCTTCTTAAAATCTGATTCATAATGCTACTGCCAATACGGAGTGGTTCTCAGATAATAATCCAACTGGTCTCTCCATATTGACAATGATATTGGCAAATGCTTCGATAGTCGGTTAATTAACTATCGAGGAAAAACAAACAAACATTCATCTATAAAATCAAACCATCACTGGGCCCGTTAATTAATATTTCATTAATTAAATCATCCTTCCCATTTCCTTATCAATATTTGTTAAACAAATATTTTCAATTATCATCCTGACCTTTTCGCTATTTGGAAAACATTTCTGTATATCGCCTTCTTTTATTTTTGGTACTTAGAAAATATCCTTTACTTATAATTGGAAACATTCCAATTATTTATCTCTTCCACGACCGTTCATTTCTACACTCAGGAAATATTATATTTCCAAAATTCCACTTATTTGGATTAAAACGAATGTTGTGTAAAACATCGTTACGACAACCCAAAATACTGCATTTAACTAAACTCTTTTACACATTTATCTTCGAGACTGGATCCTGCTATTTATTGGCTAAAAATGAAATCGAACAAGTCAGGGTATAACTACCTCTCAGACCTTGACTGAAAACATCCTTAACTTCAAAATGGACAAGACCACTTACCTCGAATAATCAACATCATACAAACCAATTATTCATTTCTAAACCCGTATACGTTTCGCTTTCTAATTTTACCAGATTTTATTATAGATTTTCTTTTTGTTTATAGAATTCTATTTTTAAGTTTGTTTCCTTATCGAATTCTATATATATCGATACATCGATTCATAATTATCAAATCTTCGTAAAATATTCTAACTCCTTAAATTTCCAGAAAATTTCGCCATAACCTCCTTTGTACCGGTCGATAGTTCAAACCTCAACTCGCCTCTCTGGGCCCTTTCCATTCAAAAAGAAAATCAAAAAGCCAAGTGGCTTGTCGATTCGGCGCATGAAACCTCATATGGAATTTAAACACATACCTTTTTGTCGGGCACACAAATTATAATCTTCATATACTTCATTCCAAACCTGTTTAATCTACGTTCACCTGTTTTTCAATTTATCCCAACTCAATCCGGCCATTCCTAACTCAGTTTGCTAATTTATTCTCTAATTAGCTATTTTGCCAAATCCCTTTATTTTGAACATATCATGTTCAAACATATTTTAATTCGCTTATAAACAAGTAGAATTTCATTTCTAACTTGAATTTCAAATTCGATTTCGAATATGAATCCACAAAAAAATTCCTTATCCAACGCCAATTTCGATTCAAAACTTGATTAACTATTTATTCTCCAAATTAGTTAAATCTATTTAATAACTAAAAGTATGATTTTTGTTTCAAAAATCATTTCACTTACTTCACTGGAGTTCATATTTATTTTATATCTCTAGTCTGGATTTTTCTAATGGAAAATTCGGATTTTATTTCTTTAAAATCCTTTTATTTATTTAAATAAACCGTTATGGTTTTATAATGGTTATGGCGCTGTTTTTCTAAAAATTTGATTTTGACATAACTCAAAATCTATAAGATGAAATCCAGATTTTTCTCTTCCACTAGAAAACTATTATTCAACCGGTCCTGACGGTTCTTGTTTCAAAGAATTCCGACTTAAATTGAGTTCTATATACTCAATTGAAGTTCGGAATATCAATTTACGAACTGCTGCGCTGCAGCGAGTTCGTTTTAATTATATTAATATATATAAACGTTTAAACTTTGTTTATAATAAATTCTAATATATATTAATATATATTAAACTAATTTTCCCAATTCAACTTAATATTTTCAATTATCTATAATTGTCAATTTTTCCTTACTTGGTAATAAATTTATTTATACTTCGATCTTCTATATTTAATTCCAATTCCTTTTATAAATAAATTATTTATAAAAATTCGATATAATCAAATTTCGATTTTAAACCCGTTGGATTCTTATGAATTCAGCTTATATAACGAATTCCGAAATATAATCAATCATTTTGTTTCAAAACACTTCCCAATTACTTTTAAATTCCTATTTGAATTTAAGTGGTTTAAATTATCAAATGGTAATTTATTTACTATATTTATAAACGCCTTTTTATAAATTTCCTTGTTTTATATTTAAACAATTCTATTTCGAAACCTATTTAAAACCAAAATCTTATTTTGGAAATTTCTATTTATAATAATAATAATTATAATATATAACACCTAATTTATTTTCATATCCAATTTAATTTCTATTTAAATAAATTCGAATTAATCAAATTCAAATCATAAATCCTTACAGATTTATTTTAGTTCTATTTATATTTTAAACATCAGAATAAATTCCATCGTTTATTTCTTTAAAATGATTTTCCCATTTCTATTTTTAAATTCACATTTGAAATTGAATATTCAAATTATCAAATGATAATTTTTCCACTTTATTTATAAACACTGTTTATAAATTCATTTTAATTTTCTGCATTATTAATTTATGAACACATTTATAAATTCACTACTTGTTTTATATATTCATAACAAGTTAATATATTTATAGCCTAATTGAAATTCAAATTATATTTTAGATAAATAGATTTCCCCTTTAAATTTCAAAATATCCTTTTCCTTGATATTTTTATATATCAACATTTCTGGCCAGTGATATTTTAACCAATCAAAAAGGCCAATTATCAACCATGGATTTTCTAGCACATCATATATGATAATATATATGGGAACAAACAAATAATAATATTTTTGAGGAATCCAGTTGGATCCCTCCAACCTGTTTCCCTGCATCCATAGACGTTAGCCAACATAAATAATACCCATCCTGCTACGAGGCAGGATATCGCGGTATGGTAGTCATCCACTATATATATATTGGGGGTGCATAGGAAAATCATCCGCTATTGATACCGCGGGCATCCGCTAATGACACAGCGGGAATCCAACCACCAATATATATATAATAGCCACAAACACCAAATCCTAAATAACTAATATATATTTAATAACCACAATAATATTTCAGTGCAACCAAACAACCATCAATTATTTTTAATGACTGAAAATAATTCAAAATAAATAAATTGAGTGAGATTTACTCACCGAAATTTGCAGTTGTCGAATATCTGTTTATTTTCCATATCTCGCATTATGAATCTACTTGAATCGTCTCAACCGGATATCTACCTACGATTATTTAATTTATTGATTAACTATCACTCATTACTTAATCTAACTACCAAAATAATTAAATAAATTATTTTATGTATATAAATTTTGTTATAAAAGAGTATACCGTAATCCATCTTCTCCTTTGCATCGTTCAGCAAATACACGTGGTCTTCTGATTATTATTTGATGGTAAAACTTCATCTAGTTCGGATTCTTTACCATCATTTAAGTCATCAAAATCAAATGATTTCCCTTTTTTCTTACCTGGTTTCTTATACCCACTCATAGATGAAGAAGGATTGGTATTTGGTGAAGTTATTTGAAAAGGAGGAAGCTTAATATGTGGTGGAATTTGAGTAAGGAGAAGAGGAAATAAGGCTAGAATTATCTTGATTAGATTTGGATGAAGATGATGGAGCTTTAGAGTTGAAAGAAGAAGAACATGACATGGTGTTATTTGAGGAAATAGTTAAAGAAGATGATGCTGGTATACTATTTGAGGAATTGGACATAGCAGTGGGTTGAAAAGAAGTAAATGAAGCAGTATGTGTAGTATCCAATTTTGGTTTGATCGTTCAGAATAGAAAAAGGATTGTTTCTACGAAATTTCTCCACCACAACATTAAACTGAACTTTAAACTCATTGTTAATCTTTCTACATTTTATCATGTGAAGAATCATCACAAACAGATTTGCCTTGTGGATGACGACAACCCTCATCATCAACTTGATAAACTTTTTTGCTTATCTTTCACAAAATCAACTCCATTGATGTTCATTTCCTCCGTACAATTTTTATCTTCTTCTACCATAATGTTTTCACTTCCAACAATCTTAACTACTTCATCCATAGCTTTATTAATTTCATCAACCATAGTTTGTTTTCTTCCATTCTCTTTCTTTTTCCAAACTTTTTTCATCTTATTTACTACTTCTTTCCAGTCATTGTAATTTCCTTCTGGATAAAATTTATTTCTTGTCTGCCTGGATTCGCCATTTGCATTTTGTTGCCTTCCCTTGAAGGAGCCATTAACATTGAATTGCTTCTCTTCACTACTCTCAACAAACTGGTCCTCTTGGTTAATTTCCTCCTTAGCAAAAAGTTCACACTTAGCAGTTTCATGACCAAAAACTTTACAATGCATACAAAGTTTAGGCCTCTATTCATAAGATACCATAACTGATGGACATTTTCCACCCAAACAGTTGACACTTAGCAAATAGTTCACACTTAACTTTGTGATTTATCTACTTCTCCTTTGATTACTAATGTTTTACTTACGGAAAACATAAAACATAATATATTAAGTATCGCCCCGTTTGGATCGACTTATGTAAGTCATTTTTTGACTTTTTAAAAGCCAAAATGAACTGGTTTTTTGTTTCGAAAAGTCAAAAAATGACTTATTTTAATCGATCCAATTGATCCATAAATACATGATAAAGGATTCAAAATTGATTACAAAAAGATAAATGTAATATATTTGATTAAAAAATTGAAGGTATATATATACCTATTAAACAAGAACAATAAAAATAATAGTGATTTATTCTTGGTCGTAAATCATAATGATTCATGGTAATAGCATAAACTATTTTGTCATGTAAACTTCCAAATATCAACAAACTGGCAAAAAATGATTTAGTAAGGTTTACCTAAACCCTGCAGCATTAGCCCATTGATTAAGGACTTTGAGTCATGGTAATAGCAATGTAGGTTCGAAACCCAAAAATGCATGCTAAGAGCTTACCATGTGCATACGCTAAGATCAACCACTTACGTAGTGCTCGCGGAACGAGCTAGGTACATTAGGGGGTTTTACGACTCCAGTCGGAACACCCTCCAAACAAATTCAAAAAAGAGGTCTACCTAAAATATATGACAAAGTTAAAAACTTATGTGATGCATATCAAATAGGGAAACTTAACAAAATCCTTTTATTGAAAAATGAAATTCCATCATAACAACTTGAGTTACTTCATCTTGATTTATATGGACTAACTCAAGTACATTCAATAAATCACAATAAATATGTTTTTATTATAGTAGATCATTACTCAAGATATACATGAATATTATTCTTAAAACATAAAAGTGATACTTTTGAAATGTTAGAATATTTTTGAAAGGATTAGTAATACAATGAATCTAAAAATAAAAAATAATATACGAAGTTATCATGGTGGTAAGTTTAAAAATGATTTTTTTTTGGATTTTGTAGTAAAAAAGATCTAGTATATAACTTTTTATTTACATGAATGCTACAACAAAATAGTGTCATAGAAAGGAAAAAATCGAACACTACAAGAATGTATGAGAATTTTATTAAATGGTAGTGGCTTACCAAAACACTTTTACGTTAAGGTTGTACTGCTTGTTGTGTTTTAAATAGAGTTTATCTAAAACCTATGACTAAAATACTTGTTATGAAATATTTTTCGATAAAAAGCCAAAACATCATATTTTCGAATATTTGGATCTAAATTTTATGTTCTAAATATCAAAGACAATCATGGAAAATATGATGCTAAAGCCGGTGAAGGAATCTTTCGTTGGATATTCAGAACATAGCAAAGAAGATATAATAGATAGTAAAGAACAAATATGTTTGATGAAAGTCTTCATATCTCTATTGACAAAGGTTTTAAAATTAAAATACTATTAATGATGAAGAAGGTATAATTGATAACAATGATGTTACTCAAACTAATTACAATAATAATAACAATGGGAACAATTCAAATAATATAGTAAAGGGCGATAATGTTACTAATAAAATAATATCATCACTGTGAATTTTAAAAACCATCATATTAATAACATTACTGGAGATTTGAACACTAGAGTTTCAACGTGAAAACAACTTAATCAAATGAGTCATGTAGCATCCTATCTTCTACCGAACCAAAAAAATCATATAGAAGCTTCAAATGATGATTTTTGGATACTTGTAGTGCAAGAAGTCTAAACCAATTTGAATGCAACGATGTTGGGGGCTAGTACCAAGGCCCCATGATCAATGTGTTATTAGAATAAAATATGTTTACAAAATTAACTTGACAAAGATGGAAATATAGTTTGTAATACTATAGGCCTAGTAGAATAAGAATATAATCAAGAAGAAGGAATTGATTATGAATTTTTTTTGCTCATGTGGCAACGTTATTAACTTTAACATGCCATCATAACTTTAGATATTTCAACTGGATTTCAAAGTGCTTTCTTAAATGGTTTAATAAAATAAAATGTTTATATTAAACAACAATTTTTGTTAATTCATGAAAAATATACAAACCATGTTTTTAAATTAAAGAAAGCATTGTACAAACTAAAACATGCTCCTCGTGCTTGATACGAAAGATTAAAAAATCGTTTACATTCTTTGGGTTTTCAAATTATTAGAATAAATTGTTAGTACTTTTGTGAATAACCAACTATATTACAAGCATACAACAACAACGATCGGCGTTACTCAATTATGCCATAATTGTCACGTCAAACTGTGTTTACAATAATCACAAAAAGCGTAACCGAATGTGCAGTAGATTGAAGATATACAGAAAGTATTCTGTTTCAGTAATGTCCGAGTCCAGAAATATTTTGTTTCTTTGAAACAATATTGTCGTCCTATGCACTGATCGACGTAGTTGCAATTTGTTTCATAGGATAAAACGGACCAACTCCGTAATGTAATGCCAGCAAATGGAGTTCTGACGAACTGAAGTTGATTACAGAAACTAGATCAGAGGATTACTTTAAAGAAGAAGAAGTAATGCGAGCAGAAAAAGTAATTTCTGTTTTATTTTAGGCAATGTATTTATAGGCAGGAGGAGGTGCATATTCGCATGCATCAGTAATCGAAAGAATTGGAAAGGTTGCGGCCTTTTAACCACCCGGTCGTTAATGTGCGTGCGCTAAGAATTCAAATGGCTGTACTCATTCACCTAACAGACATACCTTTCGAATTCTGGACTGAACGGACACACCTTTAAAATTCTGGAAATTTTTTCTCATTTCAGCACATTAGCCCAGTCAGCAACAGTCGGCCATATTCAATCAAGAGACCCAAGAGCCCTAAGGCCCAATATTTGACATTTTAATGTATTATTATGTCATGGACAAGCCCACATCTCTATATAATCCCTCTTCTTTCTATTTTATATAAGCCTATTGGCTTTTAATATATTAGGAGAGATTGTGTTAATAATTTGATGATGTGGTACTTATATGTTGTTATCTCTTCTTCTTCCCAATTACTCTTTCTCTTGCTCATTCATTTCCAACAATCCCCTACATGAATGATCCATTGATCTTAGTTTCATAAACTATTTATCATATCAGTTTAAGTAGCACATGGGCCTTGAACTTTCCTAGTGATTACTTATTGGAATCACAGGCGAATCAGTTGACATAGACTGTCCTTGAACGGTAAGCCTTTTATGTAATTCCAAAGTAGATAACACACAGTAAATGTTTCTTATAACCCTTCGTTCTTTGTATGTGTTCGTTTTTGCCTTAAATACTTGCCAGGTCTCATAAGTGCTTAGAGAATTTGGCATCATAATTCTCTTTGAAGCGGCGCCTACGCACTTACATAGGTGATTCTGTAAATGGTATTCTCTAATTCCTCAAATACAGACATCAATAAAAGTACTAATACTTATCCTTATTCAACATATAATGCACTGACTTATCATAGGAGTGGATTGTGTATAACAGTGCCATCAAGTTTCTCTTAAACTTCATTGTCTCTTTGAACCTATATCTTGGGATCTCTAGTCAACTCCGTGGGGTTTCCATTTTAGAAAAAACTTTAGTCTATAGGCCTTAGCCCCAATCCCATCGATAAGGTTTGAACTCTTTCTCTTGGCAAGCCGTAATGACCTGGATTCTTATGGTTTAATTTTAAATATTTAATACGGATTTAAATAGTGGGTGGATAATATAAATGGAATTTTATATTAAGTTATCAATTTAATAATCGATTTCGATTTAATGTCGAATAAATTAAATTATCGTAATGCAATAATAATTTAATTTAAAAATATACAGCTAAATCGAATCAGTTCAGATGATCAGTATAAAATTCAGTTGAGTTAGAATAATAATATTAAATTATTATCGAAGAATTTAAATGGTTTGGAATTTAATTTTTATCAATTTAAATAGATATCTTCCACAGACGATCGAATTGGACTTCGTGACCTATCCCAGTGTGTCCGGAATGGTTGTATAACCCTAAGAATGTCATTTGTTGGGTTCAGAAAGGAGTTTGCAGTCAAGGATTATTTTAATTTAAAAGTGCACCGGTTCAAACAAATTAAAATAGAATAAATAAGTGGCCTTCTTCACTCCACCCTTCACCGAAGAAATCATCTTGGTGTTCCTTCCTCATCCACCAAGTAAAACAAGACAAGGCCATTCCTTAATCACTAGAAATCAAATGGTGTGGCCTCCTTATTTTCCTCAAATCGAATTTCCCCTTTTCCCTTTAAAACCCGAAGTCCCCCTTAATCCAAACCCTTCAACAAAAATGGCCATTCTCCTTTTAATAAAATCGAATGCCAGAAGCCAAATCAAAAAGGGGAAAATCCCTTAAATCAAAATCGAAAGAGGCATCACGACTTGAAGTCGTGAAAGAACCGAGAGCTCAACGTCAAACCGAGCCATCGCGAATTTGGAAAGGACGGTGCGTTCGAAGATGGATTCAATCATGGTTACTGGGTAGTGCGCGATGGAGTTATGGAGGCTAGGCAAGACAGAGAAGGGGCGACGCGACCTTGTCTAGGGTTCCTCGACGAGCAGAGACCTGTGATGATGGTATTGACTGACAGGAAGGGTGGTTGTTGTGTCGTGAGGTGTGGATTCCATTCGGTGAAGGGTGTGAACCAGTTGAGGGGCTCGACTGGGTAGATAGTAAGGACCGGAGTTCACTGTAGCAGCTAAAAAGGGGGTATTGAATTTTCCTAGATGGTATAGGAGCGGAGGGAGTTCGACCATTTGTCGGTGTGCAGTTTCTATGCTGGAAGGACCAGTCTGGTGAGGGTATCAGGCATCAGTCAACAATGAGAATAACGATGAGGACCATGTTCAGTAGATGGCTCGAATTTGATGTCGAGGAAGGAAATCGATAATGTAATTAATTTGTTAATTTCTTATTTAAGTAAACATCAAATTTATAAATGGTTTAATATTTGAAAATACATAGATTAGTTGAATTATATGTGTTAAGTTAAAATTAATTTAGTAACCACTCAAAAGAAGAAGAAAAAATATAGGAAAATTATTTATTTGTTTAAATAGTTAATTTAAATAAATAAATGTTTAATCAATAAATTTAAATTTGATTATCATAGGTGAGATGAATTCATTTGAGATAGTTCAAATAGATGCGTAGCCGTGAAATATGGATATTCAACAACTACAAAATTCCGGTGAGTAAACCTCACTCGCCATTTAATTAGAATTATTTTTAGTTGTTAAAAATAATTGTTTGTTGCTTATTGAATGCTTTCTGATTGTTTGAAATATATTAGTTATTTAGGATTTACTATTATATATATTGGGTTGATGATTGGATTGATTCCCGCAGTACCATTAGCGGATGTTCGCGGTTTCATAGCGGATGATTACCCTATACGCCCCACGCTATGATAGTGGATGACCTTCATACCGCGATATCCTGCCTCGAAGCAGGATGGGTATTATTATGTTGACTAACGTCTGTGGATGCAGGAAAACAGGTTGGAGGAATCCAACTAGATTCCTCAAAAATATATTATCTGTTTGTTGTTTGTTTGATTTCATATATGTTCATATATGATGTGTTAAAAATCAAATGATTGAAAATTGGTTGTTTGATGTTTAAATATCACGGGACCTAAGTGATAATTTATAAAAATATCCTAAAAGGGATATTTGAGATTTAAAAGGGAAATTCTATTTTTCAAAAATAGAATTTGAATTTTTAAATAGATTTGAAATATTAACTTGTTTTAAAAGAATAAAAACAAGTGGTTACTTTATAAACGAAGTTTATAAACAGTTCTTTTATAAACGAAGTTGATAAATAAAGTGAAAAGAATTATCATTGGATAATTCAAAAATAAAAATACAAGTGTGAAATTGAAAAGGAAAAATCTATTTTCCAAAAGCAGAAATATCGATTTCAAAAGGAATTGAAATCGAGACTTGTTTAAAGAATGAATATCGAAAGTGAAATGTATAATTTGAATATCAAAAGTGAAATGTAGAATTTGAATATCGAAAGTGAAATGTAGAATTTGAATATCGAAAGTGAAATGTAGAATTTGAATATCGAAAGTGAAATAGAATTTGAATATAGAATTCAAATAGTTTAAATATGGTAATTGAATATAGAATTCAAATAGTTTAAATATGGTAATTGAATATAGAATTCAAATAGTTTAAATATAGTAATTGAATATAGAATTCAAATAGATTGATATGGAATTTGAATAATAGAATTCAAATGGAGTTTAACTATAGAATTTGAATATAGAAAATTCAAAGGGGATTTGAATATAGAAATTCAAATGAGATTTGAATAAAGAAGATTTAAATAATGGAAAATTGAATAGAGAATTCATATAGAGTTAAAATGGAAAATTTAATATAGAATTCAAATAGAATTGAATTGGAATTTGAATATAGAGGTCGATAAGGAAACGAGTTTTAAAAATAGAATTAGATTTGGTTCATGAGTAGAGAAAAATATATTTGAACATATCATGTTCAAAGTGAAATTGGCAAAAGAGTTGATTAACGAACTAATTAACGAATCGAGATAAAACAATTGAATTGAGTTGAAATGAATTAGAAATGTATGGATATACATTCAACAGGTTTGGAATGAAGTACAGAAGTGAAATAAATAGAGTGCCGGACAAAAAGGTACGTATTTAATTCATATATGAGATTTTATGCACCGTATCGGCTAGCCGCTTGGCTTTTCTTTTTCTTTTTGGATTGGTAAGGGCCATGGGAGGCTATTTGAAATATCCCGATGCTCCCGGTACAAAGGTGGTTATGGCGAATTTTTCCGGGAATTTAAGGAGTTAGAACAGTTTTAAGAAAAAAATGATGGTTAGAAATCTATATATCAATATATATGGAAGTCGATAAGAAAACGAACTTAGAAATAGAATAGTATAATCAAAAAGGAAGTATAAGAATAAAACCTCGTAAGAATAGAAAGAGGAAGTGTATATGTGTTTAAAAGTGAATAAGTAGTTGTATGGTATTGATTATTCGAGTAAGTAGTCTTATCTGTTTTGACGCTATAAATGTTATTCAGTCAAGGTCTGAGAGGTAGTTATACCCCAACTTGATTGATTTCATTATTAACAAATAAATAATAAGATTCCGGGCTCGGAGATCAATGTTGGATAAGAGTTAGCTGAATATAGTATTTGGGTTGTCGTAACGATGTTTTACACAACATCCGTTTTAACCCAAATAAGTGTAAGCTTGGAAATATAACAAAGAATATTTCCTAAGTATAGAAATAAACGAGATCGGAAAAGAGATAAGTAATTGGAATATTTTCCAATTATAAATAGCATATATTTTCTAAAGTTTAGAAAATAAAGGAAGGCGATATTCGGAAATGTTTTCCAAATAACGTAAAAGGCCAATATGGTTATTGAAAATATTTGGTTAACAAATATTGATAAAGAAATAGAGAAGTGATTTAATTAATGGAATATTAATTAAGGGCTCAGTGATTGTTTGATAATTGGATGAACACTTGTTTTCTTCGATAGTTAAATCATCGACTATCGAAACACTTGTTTTTATTCGATAGTTAAATCATAGACTATCGAAGTTTTTGACCATCGTTGTCAATATAGAGAGACCGGTTGGATTATTATCCAAAGAACCACTCTGTATTGGCATAAGTGTTGCGAATCATATATGCCAAAGAAAATTGAAGATGGAGTAGAGTGCAAGGACTTTTTTATTTATAGAAATAGCGCCTTCGGTTCTTCCTGTTCCTGGGTGACTTGTATGGATGAATGTCTGACAGAGTATTTCCAGAAAGGTCACGTACATGGATTGCTTCAACCGTACCAAGAGTGGAAGCGGAGAAGGAAACTTCTTTAGCTAACACGTAATGTACTGTTGTAGACGTCAAATTAGTGATTTTTGATGGATCTGACAATGTGGCATTCGAAGTGAATCTGATGTGATGATAAAGCGTAACCTCAAGCCTCACAACTGGTAAATGACAGAAATCGGGCAGGCAACATGGCTATGTAGGTCGCACCTATTAGGGTGTATAATCAACTGATCTAGAGTTTCATTTACTTCTAAAAATCTATTGTCGATGCTGTCCCATTCGGGAAACGGTTGCTGATCCCAACCGTTGGTGATATACATTCGATACACTCAAGCCAAATGAGTGGTCGGTCATGTGTGGCTGAGTTGCAAGATGTTCTTTTTGAACTCGGTGTATTCTCCTCTAGAGATATACCAGCGGAAGGTGGTTCCATACCTTGTCATAGTTGGAAATCAAATACCCAATACGTGCTTGCGGTTTATGATTTATATATATATATATATATATATATATATATATATATATGTGTGTGTGTGTGGAACGTGAGATGCAAACGTTCCACTAGATTGTTATCTACTTGATTTAGACATTATTATAATATCAAAAGAGTTTTGATATAAAGATTATTGTTCCTTTCAAAAGGGATTTTGAAAGTTAAATCAAGTGTTTGGATTCTCATAAGGGAAAAACCCGTTCCGTGTTATACGGCGTGGTCTTATGAGATATCATTTAGTTTCTGAAACTGTTTTAAATTGTTTACTCATACCAGTCCCATGACTGACCCGGAGTTTATTTGTTTTGTTCTACCTAAACTCTTGGGTGCCTAAATTTGTACGGACAGTCAAGTAGTTCAGGATTTTTCAGATATATCTAAAAGAGCTTGGAGCAGGAGGCTTCAGCGTTATCTAGTTATAATGTTGTTCCGTTGTGTTGTAAGTGTTGTACTCTGATAAGTGTGTGTTATACAGTTGAGATTTTGTATTTCAAAAGTTATAATATATTATATTTTGTTCCGCTGCGATGTGAGATTCTGTGTTGTTATTTCTGTTCTTCTTCTATCTCTTTCTTCTAAAAAAAATGTTTCGTATTTTCGTGATATTTGGGTTGGACGTATGATGTATATAGTCAACTCCGATATTGCGGAAATCTAGGTCATTACAGTTGGTATTAGAGCTTAGGTTGAGCGAATACCTAGGCTTGTTGGAATGTGCTCGTTAGAGATAGGATTAGTAGTATCTTAGAATGAGTTTAGTGTATATATATACGAGAGAGCGTATTTGTTATTTGATATAAAAACCGTTTTATATTGTGTTGACTAGTCTGTCGAGTGGCTTATGAATTCTGATCGAATCGTGGGATGCCACGATGTTGATAGGAGTTTATAAACACTTGAACAGAAGATTGGACACGATATTGTTTTTAAATGGTTGGGTTGATTGTTACGATTATAATCAAATTAGATTATAAAAACTGAAATAGTTATATGTATAACCAATTAGAAATTTGTATAGGAATGAAATATATAGATAAGATGAATTAAAATTGAATTCCAACCAGAATTCTGAATTTAAAATCCTGGGAGTTTGGAAAATATTTTTCTAAATGGAGTTTGAAAGAAATATAGTACTACCCTCACTTCAGTGACTGGGAAATAATCCTGATGATGGTCGCAACAACATCAGTGTTCATTTTCGAGTTTCTAAGTGATGAATTACTGCCTTAGAAAAGTTTTTGACGGAAATTTGTTTGAAAAGAAACAAGTTGTTGAAAATTCAAA
Source organism: Allium sativum (assembly GCA_030737875.1). Classification (NCBI taxonomy): domain Eukaryota; kingdom Viridiplantae; phylum Streptophyta; class Magnoliopsida; order Asparagales; family Amaryllidaceae; genus Allium; species Allium sativum. The sequence continues at coordinate 82,833,090 of CM060913.1, read as the reverse complement.
TGTTTTGAATTTGAGATAGATATAAATGTATGTATATATTTATATTACTTCAAAGGAATTTTCGAAATGGGAATTGGAATATAGAATTCAAATAGAAGTAAAATAAAGGAATTTGAATATATATATAATTCAAATAGAAGTGGAATAGAATTTGAATTCAAAGGAATTCAAATGAGTTTGAATAAAGAAATTCAATTGGAATTTGAATATTGCAAATATAAAGGAAATAATATAGAGTTTGAATAAAGAAATTCAAATGGAATTTGAATATTGTAAATATATAGGATTTCAAATAGAAGTGAAATAGATCGGAAATATTATGTTGAAATGGAAAAATGGATTTGATATATATTAAAAATATATCATATTGGAGTTGAATTTATTATAAACAAAGTTAGAACGTTATATTTATAAATATAATTAAAACGAGCTCGCCGTAGCGCGGCAGTTTGTAAATTGGCGATTCGAACTTCAATTTAGTATACAAAACTCAATTGAAGTTGGAATTCTTTGAAACAAGAATCGTCAGGACCGGTTGAATAATAGTTTTCTAATGAAAGAGAAAAATCTGGATTTCGTCGTATAGATTCTGAGTTATGTCAAAATCAAATTTTAAGAAAAACAGCGCCAGAACCATTATAAAACCCTAACGGTTAAATTAAATAAATAGAAGGATTTTTAGGAAATAAAATCCGAATTGGCATTAGAAAAATCCATACGGGAGATACAAAATAAATATGAACTCCAGTGAAGTAAGTGAAATGATTTTTAAGACAAAAATCATATTTTAAACGGTTAAATAGAATTCACTAAATTGGAGAATAATTAGTTAAAGGAAATTTGAATCGAAATTGGGTTTTTGGATAAGTGAAAGAGATTGAGAATTTATGTTCGAAATCGAATATATAACTCGAGTTGAAAATACAATTAGATTAGTTTATAATTAAGTTGACATATATTTGAACAAGTTATATTCAAATAAAAAATGGTGAAATGGGCAAAACGGTTAATTAGCAACTAGTTAATGGGAATTTGAATGATTGAAATTAAATTTAACTTAAGTAAGTTAAATGGATCGAAATGAATAAATCGAGTTAAATTATGTGAATGAAATATAAATTGGGTGTGAATAAAGGAAAAACCAAAAGAGAAAAGAAAATATATTTGTAAAACAAATATAAAGGAAATATATTTGTAACACAAATACAAAGGAAGTTATGTGCAAACAAATAGAAGGAGAAATATTTGTAAATACATTTACAAATAGAATTTAAAAGGGAATATTTGTAAAACATTTACAAATAGATTAAATGGAAACATTTATTTATAGAAAATAAATAGAATGTTATAGATGAGATATTTATTTGTTAAATAAATAGAATTTAATCAAAGGAATATTTAGAAGATGAATAGAAAATGGAAATCTGTTTTTAACAGATAAATAGAAAAGATTAATTTATAAATAACAGTTTATAAATTAAATTAAATATTTATCATTCGATAAATGGAATATATAAGTCTGAACTTATATAGAGAAGAGATATTGGTTTTTAACACCGATAGTTTTAAATAGAAGGGGTACACAACACTTGTATAAGTGAAGTAACGTTATTAAAGAAAACATTTGTAAAGTGAAGAACCATTACTAAAAGTAAATCTTTATAAATGAATAAATGTTATCCAATATGAGTTATTCGAATAGGAGAAGTCGATTAGAGTTAGAATAAATAGATTAGAGTAAGAGTTAACCAGATAGAGTTAATTGAACATAGTTAATCGAATTAGGATTTAATTGAATGTTAGTTATTCAATTAAAGTGATCGAATATCGTTATTGAAATAGAGTTGGTCAAACGTAGTTACTCAGGATAAGTTGCCATTTCATACGACTGCTAGCGTAATTCGCAGCGCTGTAGATAGCCTAGGGCGGTCAGACGTTTCATGAGGGAATCAGGCGTAACCATTGTTATCGCTGCGATCTAGAGTCAAGCGAATGGAGTCGAATCAAATATTAGTTATTCGAATAGAGTTAAAGGAGTTATCGAATATTAGTTACTCGAATAGAATTAAAGGAGTTATCGAATATAGTTTATTCGAATAGAGTTAAAGAAGTTATCGAATATAGCTTATTCGGAAGGAGTTAAGTGAAAAGAGCTAATCAAATAGAGTTAATTGATAAGAGTAAATTGAATAGAGTAAATCGAATATAGTTTATTCGAAGAAAGGTTTTCGAATCTAGTTATTCGAAAGAGAGATGATCGAATATAGTTATTCGAAGGGAAGAGTTATCGAATAGGGATTTATTCAAAAGAGAGTTACGTAAGGAAGTTTGAAATGTTGAGTATCAACATAAATAAGTTTTGAAAAGATAAAAAGGTTTGTAGCACTTTTTCTACCATAGCAATTTCGAGGACAAAATTATTTTAAGTAGGGAAGATTGTAATGACCCGGATTCGTATGGTTTAATTTTAAATATTTAATACGGATTTAAATAGTGGGTGGATAATATAAATGGAATTTTGTATTAAGTTATCAATTTAATAATCGATTTCGATTTAATGTCGAATAAATTAAATTATCGTAATGCAGTAATAATTTAATTTAAAAATATATAGCTAAATCGAATCAGTTCAGATGATCAGTATTAAATTCAGTTGAGTTAGAATAATAATATCGTTCAGTATAAAATACAGCTAAATTAAATTATCATTATATGGCGTGGTCTTATGAGATATCATTTAGTTTCGAAACTGTTTTAAACTGTTTACTCATACCAGTCCCATGACTGACCCGGAGTTTATTTGTTTTGTTCTACCTAAACTCTTGGGTGCCTAAATTTGTACGGGCAGTCAAGTAGTTCAGGATTTTTCAGATATATCTAAAGGAGCTTGGAGCAGGAGGCTTCAGCGTTATCTAGTTATAGTGTTGTTCCGTTGTGTTGTAAATGTTGTATTCTGATAAGTGTATGTTATACAATTGAGATTTTGTATATCAAAAGTTATAATATATTATATTTTGTTCCGTTGCGAAGTGAGATTCTGTGTTGTTATTTCTGTTCTTCTTCTATCTCTTTCTTCTAAAAAAAATGTTTCGTATTTTCGTGATGTTTGGGTTGGACGTATGATGTATATAGTCAACTCCAATGTTGCGGAAATCTGGGTCATTACACAAGCATTTTGTAAGTGGATCCACTAAGTTATCTTTAGACCGAATGTAATCTATTGTGATAACCTCATTAGAGAGAAGTTGTTTTATCGTTTTATGTCTACGACGAATATGCCTAGATTTACCATTTTATAGTGTATTATTAGCTCTTCCAATAGCTGATTGACTATCACAATGTATACATATTGGAGGCATAGGTTTGCTCCAATTAAGAATGTCTTCCAAGAAGATTTGAACCCATTCTGCTTCTTATGCAGACTTATATAGTAAAATAAACTATGATTCCATCATAGATCTAGCGATACAAGTCCGTTTGGATGATTTCCATGAAATTGCTCCATTTCCTAATGTGAACACGTATCCACTTGTAGACTTTGTATCATGTGATCCAGTGATCCAATTGGCGTCACTGTACCCTTCCATTATCGAAGGATAGTTTGTATAGTATAGACCATAACTCTGCGTATACTTTAGATATCCTAGAACTCTGATTATCACTTTCCAATGATGTTTACCAGGATTGCTGGTAAATCTACTTAGTTTGCTTACAGCATATGCGATATCAGGCCTAGTACAGTTCATAACATTCATGATACTTCCTAGTATACTAGAGTATTCCAATTGGTAGATACCATCATCAGTGTTCCTTACCCAATTTTGATTCATATCTATTGGTGATTTTGCAATAGTTAGATTATATTGCTCGAATTTTTCAAGTATTTTGATGATGTAATGCGATTGGGATAATGCATATCCCTATGGTGTTCTCAGAATTTTAAAACCTAATATCACATCAGCCAGTCCTAGGTCTTTCATATCAAATCTAGAGGATATCTTATCCTTTGTAGATGTTATTATGGCTTTGTTATTGCCTAGGACCAATAGGTCATCAACATAGAGACACACAATGAAATATCCAGTATGTGTGTGCTTTATGTACACAAATTTATTTAATTCATTTATCATGAATCCATTTGATAACATAGTATTCTCAAACTTCTCATGCCACTATTTTGGAGTTTGCTTGAGGCCATAAAGTGATTTTACTAGTTTGAAAACTTTATTCTTAGTTTCTGAGCTTAGAAATCCTTCAGGTGGTTTCATATAGATTTCGTCCTCTAGTTCACCATTCAAGAATGTGGTTTTAACATTCATTTGATGTATTTCTAAGTCATGTATAGATGCAATTGCAATGAGCATTCTAATTGACATTATCCTCGTTACATGTGAATATGTATCAAAATAGTATAGGTCTTCCTTTTGTCTAAATCCTTGGACTACTAGACGGGATTCGTACTTGTCTATTGAACCATCATGTTTCACTTTCTTTCTAAATATCCATTTATTACCTAAGGTCTTACATCCTTGAGGTAAATCAACTAATTCCCATGTATGATTGGACATAATGGATTCAATCTCATTGTTAATTGCCTCTTTCCAATAAGGGGCATCACTGGAAGACATAGCTTGTTTGTATGTCAATGGATCATCTTCTAAAATAAATGTATACAAGTCCGGTCCTAAGGTTTTTAAAGTCCTTGACCTTTTACTTTTTCTTGGTTCCTCCATTTGTTGCATAGAACTACTTTGCTGAGTGTTATTTTGTTCAACATCCTCAAGAGAATAAGGAACTTCATCTTCCCTTGGTCTCTTAGATGTATGATTTTCAGTACCATGTTTCAAGGGAAATATATGTTCGAAAAATCTAGCATTTCTCGACTCAATAATGGTATTTTCATGAATGTCATCAATTACAGATTTATGTACCAAAAATCGATATGCGGAACTATTTTGTGCATATCCACTGAATACACAATCAATGTTTTTGGCCCAATTTGACCTTCTTTGTTTTTGGTACCTCTATTTTGGCAAGACACCTCCACACTTTTAGGTATTTGTAGGATGGTGGTCAGTTTTTCCAAAGTTCATAAGGAGAATTAGATGTTTTATTTCAGGGTATTTTATTTAAAATATGGTTTGCCAAAAGAATAGCTTCTCCCCAAAAGTTATTTGGCAAGCCAGAGCTAATTAGTAAGTCATTCATCATTTCTTTAAGAGTTCTATTTTTCTGTTCGGCTATACCGTTGGATTGAGGTGAATATGTGACTGTAGTTTGATGTACAATTCCATGCTCAACACAGAATTCCTCAAATGGAGACTCTTATTCTCCTTCTTTATCACTTCTTAAAGATTTTATTTTCTTATTGAGTTCATTCTCAACTTCTGCCTTATACTATTTAAACATTTAGAATGTTTCGTCCTTGCTTCTAAGAAGATATACATTATAGTATCTGGTACAATCATCAATAAATGTAATAAAGTACTTTTTCCATCTCTAGTTTGACACATTTTCAAATCGCATACATCAGTATGTATTCAGTCTAGAGGTTCGGTCTCTCATTCGACATGATGAAACGAGGTTCTTGTCAATTTTGCTTCTGCACAAACTTGACATTTATAGTTGGAATCTATATTGCATTTTGGTATAAATTCTATTTTATCAATTTTCACAATGTATCAAAGTTTACATGCCCTAATCTAGAATGCCATATGCTAGAAGATTCAACAATATAAGCAGAAGATTCACTTTTATTCATATCAGTGCGTGGTACAATAGTGGTTACATTTTCTTTAAACAAACCATCATGCACATATCCTCTTCCAACATACAGTCCATTATTGGAAAGAACAAATTTATTAGCTTCAAAGGTCAATTTGAAACCATGCTTTCTCAATAAAGATCCTGAAATCAGGTTCTTGCGAATTTCTAGAACATGGAGAACACATTTAAAGTCAGTTCCTTTCCAGAAGTCAGTTTCAACACAACTTTTCATTTGCCTTCGACCTTTGAAGTAAAAGAATTGCCCATAAAAAGTTGTTCATCATCAGTTGTAGTTTTATAGGTTGTAAATATCCACTTATTAGCAAATTGCATCGAGTGACTCCAGTGTCTACAAATGATTCCTTTGAGTTACCAACAAGGTTGCATTCTGATATTACTGCACATAAATCAAGATCAGAAATGCCTTTCGAAACATCAGCCGTATTTGCTTCTAATTCTTCTTTTTAGGTGCGCGACATTCGGCTGTTTTGTGCCCCTTCTTTCCACAATTGTGGCAAGAACCCAGAAATTCCTTCGACTTCTTAGGATCGTTCACCCTTTTTCTTTTGTTTGTCTTGTCTTACTCAACTACATTTCCCTTGGCAGCAATATTCTGAGAAATCTTATTCTCAGAATTTATGTTATCTTCTACAATGCATAGCCGAACTATGAGCTCTTCCATTGTCATTTCCTTACACTTGTGCTTAAGGTAATTTTCGAAGTCCCTCCAAAAAGGAGGCAATTTCTCAATAGTTGCAGCAACTTGAAAAGTCTCGCTAAGAGTCATCTTTTCATCTTCTAGTTGATGGATGATAAGTTGTGTTTCTTGAGCTTAACTTATCACTATATTTGAGCCAACCATTTTGAAATCAAGAAATTTTCCAACAATGAATTTCTTCATGCCTGCATCTTCAGTTTTGTTTTTCTTTTCCAAATCCAAACAGAGTTGTTTGGACGCTGCAAAAGTACAATGGACATTGTAGAGGTTATCATCCAGACCATTCATAATATAGTTTTTACACATGAAATATGAGTTTTTCTAGATATTAAGAGCCTCTACTTGTGTAGCATCAGGTTCGAGTTTGGCTACCACATGAGCATCTTCAGTCAGAAAGTTGGTAAGGCTCAACGTTGTTAAATAAAAAACATTTTTTGTTGCCAATTCTTGAAATTAATTCCGTCGAACTTCTCTGGCCGTTCGGCATGTGAAAGAGCCATTGCTGGAAGCACACGCACTGACTGAGCGTTTGTCACCATCTGAATCGGTACAGAATCCCTATTACTGCTTTCTGTCATCTGCATCAAGTATTGTTTCAAGATAGTTAGTACTTTAGTAAATACACAGCTATATTACAAACAGACAGCTACAACAATCAGCGTTACTCAATTATACCACAATTGTCATGCCAAACTGCATTTACAATAATTACAGAAAGTGGCGCAGCTCTAGGATCTAAGTTCCACACGAATGGATGGATCCGTGAAAACAAGATCAAAGATGAGGAAAGTGCTCAACTCTGTTGATCTTTCGATGCCGGAATCTCGCTATCTTCAACATGTTGATCTCATAAGATACCTTGATGTCGATCTACGATTCTTCAAACGTTGATCACTCGCAAGTGGTACCGTGAATCGGCTTCAAGTTCGTTGATTCGAGCACACTCAAATATCCAAAGATGGAGAAAGGAGATCACACTCAACTTCCAATTTTAATGGTGGAACAAAGCTCACACAAGAGATTTATTCAAATTTCAACAACCACTTACAACTCACACGAGTGGCCCTATTTATAGGCTCACAAACACACGCTTCAAAAGGTCACAACGACCCAAAAAAGAAATCACGAACCAAACAGCAGAGCGGTCCGGAATAACGACCCAAGACCTAAACGCGACCCAAATACAAATACACGACCTACGAAAGATGGAATGACCCAAACAGTGGTCTATATACAACGGTCTAAAATAGAAAACAAGGCCCAACTGCAACACATACAAACGTCACGACCTTCGAAAAGCAGAATGAACTAAGCCATGCTAACGACCCAATCTTCAAGCGTCCCCTCAACACGGTCTAGTAACATCTCTTTAAGATTTGGCCCATGAAACCTCGTTACTAGGTCATTGCCCCTCTTCCTTCAAGCCTTAGCTCGCTGACACCATCGTTAAGGGCGTTGTACAACCCAAACTCCCATATTCTTGACTTTAGGTTGCTGGAAGTATTCTTTAACTTGTAGGACGATCCAAAATCATCTTGTCCTTGTTTTAGGTGCTGAGAAGATCCCTAAGATCGCTAGATGACCTTAAAATCAGAAATAAATCTTTTCCATGATGCACTGCATCATCCTCTGTTGGTTGAGAAGAGTTCGACCCCGAATTCACACATTCCTCATTATCAACAAGCTCATCTTCATAATATGGAATTAAATGCTTGACATTGAACACATCCGAAGTATAGACACCTTCTGGCAACTTCAACTGATAATCATTGTCATTGGTCTTCTTCACGATTTTTATGGGACCCATCTTTCTAGCCTTTAACTTATTGTAAGTTCCCATATGAAAATGATCTTTCGTCAACACTGCATATACAAAATCTCCTTCTTTGAAATCAACACTTCGTCGCTTCGAATATGCAAATTGCTTATATTTCATATTTGACTTATGCAATCTCTCCTCCATAACTTTGTGACATTCCTGCAAACCTTTAACGAAATCAATGGCTCGTTTAACAACTCTCTTATGTTGCAGAATCATTGACAAGTTTAAAGGTCCTCTTGGCACGATTGAATAAACAATCTGGAATGGACTGAACCCTGTACTTCGATTAACAGCTTGGTTGTGTGCAAATTTATCTTTACACAACATCACGTCCTAACAATTCAAATTATCCTTTACAGGGCATCTCAACAAATTTCCCAAAGATCTGTTCACTACTTCTGCATGTCCATCAGTTTACGGATGTTAAGCACTGCTAAACTTCAACTTCATTCCAATCATCTTCCACAAACTAATCCAGAAATGATTCAGAAATCGGGTATCTCTATCAAAAACAATGGATTTAGGCAACCCATGAAGACGATAGGTCTCTTTGAAAAACAACTGAGCAACATTCATAACATCTGCCGTCTTCTTGCCAGCAATAAAATGAACCATCTTTGAAAATCGATCTACTACCACGTAGATAGAATCATTGCCTCGCTGTGTCCTTGGAAACCATAGTACAAAATACATACTAACATCTACCCATGGCTTTGTAGGCATAGGCATATACAATCCAGCATTAATGGCAGTTCCTTTCGACACTTGGCAAACATGACATCTTTGCACAAACTTCTTGACCTCTTTCCTCATAGATGGCCAATAATAAGAATCAGAAATCAACTTCAAAGTATGATCTCGGCCCATGTGTCCTTCCTTATGCAATTCTTTGACAGTCTTCATCCTCAAACTGCAATCTGGAATACACAATTGATTTCCTTTGAACAGAAAACCATTGATTAGCACATACCTTCCATATTCCCTTCCTTGACTATGTCTAGGACCTGCGAGAAATATGAATCTGTCAGTAGCAATTCGGGAAGTACATCAAACCCAACTACGTCGACTTGCATAGTCGTAAGCAAATGATTCCTTCGACTCAAAGCATCGGCTACACGATTAGTTACTCTCAATTTGTGCTTCACCACAAATGTAAATTGTTGCAGATAAGTAATCCACGATGCATGCCTTGCAGCAATTTTGTCTTGACCTTGCAAATGCTTCAACGCTTCATGATCAGTATAAAGAACAAACTCCTTATGAAACAAGTAATGTCTCCAATGCTTCACGGCTTGTACAATAGCATAGAACTCAACATAATATGTATTGTTTCTCAACTTTGCTCCAGAAAGCTTCTCACTGAAATATGCAATAGGACGACCCTTCTGACTCAACACTTCTCAGATTCCAACTTTCGATGCATCGGTATGTAATTCAAACAACAACTGAAAATCTGGCAACAGGAGGATTGGTGCTGTCGCTAAAAGTTCCTTGACCTTCTCAAAAGATAATTGGGCCTCCTTCGTCCACAGAAATTTCTCCCCTTTCATACAATCAGTAACAAGAGCCATCACACTACTAAAGTGTGGAATAAACCTTCGGTAGAATGATGTCAAACCATGAAAGCTTCTGACTTCTGTTATGGTCCTTAGACGAGGCCAATCTCTGATTGTGGCAACTTTAGTTTGATCCACTTGTATGCCTTCTTTAGAAACAATGTATCCCAAAAATAAAACACTTAGCGTCATGAATACGCACTTCTTCGTTGCAGCATAAAACTGCTCTTGACAAAGAATCATCAACACAGCCTTCAACTGTTGTATATGCTCCTCCATGCTAGCACTATAGATCAAGATATCGTCGAAATAAACCACGACAAACTTCTTAATATATGGCTGGAAAATCTTGTTCATCACTCTCATGAAAGTACTTGGTGCATTTGAAAGACCAAATGGCATTACCAACCATTCGTACAACCCCTCTCGAGTCTTGAATGCGGTCTTCCATTCATCCCCTGGCCTAATTCGAATCTGGTGATAACCACTCTTCAAATCAATCTTCGAAAAGATAACAGACCCATTGATTTGATCCAATAGGTCATCAAGTCTAGGCATATGAAATATGTATCTGAAAGTGATCTTGTTGAGAGCTCTACTATCCGTACACATCCTCCATGATCCATCCTTCTTTCGAACTAACAAAGTAGGTATGACACAAGGACTGAGGCTTTCTCGTATTCTCCCTTGTTCAAGTAGCTCTTCAAAATGTCTTCTTGGCTCTTCATGCTCTTTCAGACTCATTCGATAGTGTGGCCTATGCGATAGCGCTGCTCCTGGTACCAAATCAATCTGATGCTGTATATTCCTGAGTGGTGGTAAGTCCTTTGGCAACTCATCAGGAAATACAACTTCAAACTCTTTTAGCACAGGCTTCGCTTCAACAAGAGTTTCAGGCTCTCCATGTGATTCAAACCCAATCAACATGAATACTTCACGACTCTCTTCTACTTGTTTAACAAATTCCTTCAAAGATAGAAGACTAGTCAAATTCTCCTTTTCTACTTTGACTTCACATTGCTCACGCTTCTTAGGAACCAAAGTGATTTTTGTACCTTCAAACACGAAGCTATAGCTATTGGTTCGACCATCATGCTGAACTGCTCGATCATACTGCCGTGGTCTACCCAAAAGCAAATGACATACGTCCACGTGAACTATAATATCACACCAAATATCGTCTTTGTATTCCAGCCTAATGGAAAATAGCACGTGTGCTCTTCTTCCTACGGTGACTTCTCATCCTTTCTTTAACCAAGCAAGCTTGTAAGGTCGAGGATGTTTCTCAGTCTTCAATCCTGGCTTCTTAATAGCTTCTTCAAAAATCATATTGTCACAGCTTCCTGCATCAATAACAAAATGACATACCTTTCCTAGAATAGTACAAGTAGACTGAAGATATTGCTTCGCAACCAACTTGTTTCTTCCACATGCTTCGGAGTTATACATGATCTTCTCATCAACAAACTACATCCTTCATCTCCTGACACTACCTCTTTGACACCATGTTCAACTTCGTTATCGAATTTAGTTGGTTGAGAGTAGTCTACGTCAGCTTCTACATCTTCAGCTACCATAGCTTCCTTCTTAGGCTTCAGTCATTCATTGCTTTAATGACCCACTTCTTGGCAATTAAAGCACTTGACGGTTGAAGTGGCCTTTGGCTTAGCAACTTCATTCACAATAGTCTCTGAAACTGTCTTAGAAACATTAGCACTGCTACAAACACCTTTGCTTTGACTGTTGGAATTTGTGAACACTCCTCCTCATCTTCCTTGCTTCTCCTAAGCTAATGCATTTTGGTGAGCTTTAGCAATAGACATTGGATGGAATATATTCACCATGTCCTGAATCTGCATTCTCGACCTCTAACATATCTAGCAGTCAACTGTTCTTCCGTTTCCATGATGTCATTATGAGCAATCAATTGACTGAATTCATCCGCATAATCACTCACGGATTTCGTCCCTTGTCTCAATCTTTGCAAACGTTGATACATAAGAGACTGATAATTGTGAGGTAAGCATGTGTCTCTCATCATCTTTCTCATTTTCTCCCATGTGACAACCTTCCCAATCTTTCACGAGTTAGCTTTGTTTGTTGCCACCAGGCAGTAGCTCTTCCTCTCAAACGAGTAGATACTAACCGAACTCTGCGATTCTCAGGCACATTTTTGAATTCCAGAATTTTCTAGACATTCGACAACCAATCTAGGAACTCTTCTGCAGACATTCCTCCTTTGAATTCAGGAATTTCTGTCTTCATTCCTGACTACCAATTATGATTATTCTTTGGTTGGCGATATGGATCTCGATCTCGACTTTGATAATAAGAATAATTACTTCCTTTATCGTCAAAATCTAGTGTATGGCGATATCGATCATGAACATCTTCATGTCTTTCATCTCTACGGAATGGTTCATGAGAAAATTCATTACGATCCCTTCTATCTCGATCCAATGGTGGTGATTTTCCTCTTCTCTCCGAATTTGTTGGTGAAATTCGATGTCCACCATGATTTGATTCTGGTGATGCTCTTCATCTAACTTGATTCATGTCCAACATAAGCTTTTCTAATCTTCCAATTCCTTCATCAAATTTATCATTAATTCTCTTCTCCATTTGCTCAGCTTCTTCTCGTCTATACAACTCTTCAATTGGTTGATGACGATTAGCACGTCTTGGGGGCATAACAAAGTTGACAATTTCACATGCAACGAGCTTCACTTCACCTCACAGGCTAAACAAATATTGCGACCCAAAATCTCTGGAACGGTCCAAAGCTCACGATCGAACTGACTTGCGGTCTAAAAAATGGAACGGCGGTTTAAGTGAATAGTAGCGGTCTTAATAGTGACGACTTTGAATGGAAATGGTAGGTTAAAGTGTTGGTGGCGGTCCGGAGTTGGTGGCGGGTCAAACAAGCGATGATGGTCCAACTGGTGGTAGCGATCTGAATGGAGTGGATTGATGATAATGGCAGTCGAAATGTGGGCGGTGTCGAGTCAACTAGATCTGGCGATCTAAGCAAACTCCTGCGGTTTAAAGTGGAGATGGCGATCAAGTGGAACGGTCTAGTGATGGCAGTTTGGAGGTGGTTGTCCAAGTGATGATGGCGGTTTAAGTGGACGTGGCGATCTAGTCGGAAATGATGGTAGTGACGGTTTAGATCCGGTGATCTAAAGAATAGAGATGGCGGCGGTCCAAATGACGGTGGTGGTGGTTTGAAATGGATGAAGGTGACGATGGTGATACAAACCCGAATGGTTTCTCATGATCAAACCAAGTATGGCGATCTAGCATCAATGATCCAACCAAAAATGGCGATCAAGGCTCCGACGATCCAACCAAGATGGAAATCTCGCTCCGATACCAAACTGTTGCAGCTCCAGATCTAAGTTCCACATGAATGGATGGATCCATGAAAACAAGATCAAGGATGAGGGTAAGTGCTCGACTCCGCTGATCTTTCGATGCTGGAATCTCGCTATCTTCAACACGTTGATCTCGTAAGTTACCGTGATGTCGATCTACGATTCTTCGAACGTTGATCACTCGCAAGTGATACCGTGAATCGGCTTTAAGTTCGTTGATTCGAGCGCTCTTGAATATCCGAAGATGGAGAAAGGAGATCACACTCAACTTCCAATTTTAATAGTGGCACAAAGCTCACACAAGAGATTTATTAAATTTCAACAACCACTTAGTACTCACACGAATGGCCCTATTTATAGGCTCACAAACACATGCTCCAAATGGTCATAACGACCCAAAAAAGAAATCATGACCCAAATAGCAGAGCGGCCTGAAATGACGACCCAAGACCTAAACGCGACCCAAATACAAATACATGACTAACGAAAGACGGAACGACTCAAACAGTGGTCTACATACAACGGTCTAAAATAGAAAACACTGCCCAACTGCAACACATATAAACATCACGACCTTCGAAAAGTGGAACGACCTAAGCCATGCTAACGACCCAATCTTCAAGCGTCCTCCTCAACACGGTCTAGCAACATCTCTTCAAGCTTTGGCCGCGATACCTCCTTACTAGGTAGTTGCCCCTCCTTCCTTCAAGCCATAGATCACTGACACCATCTTTTAGGGCGTTCTATGACCTAAACTCCCATGTTCTTGGCTTTAGGTCGCTGGAAGTACTCTTTAACACATAGGATGATCCAACATCACCTTGCCCTTGTTTTAAGTCGCTGAGAAGATCCCTAAGGTCGCTAGACGACCTTAAACTCAGAAGTAAACCTTTTCCATGATGCACTGCATCAGAAAGCATAACTGATTGTGCTGTAAATGAAAGATATACAGAAAGTATTCTCTTTCAGTAATGTCCAAATCCAAAAATATTCTGTTTCGTTTAAACAATATTGTTGTCGTATGCACTGATCGACATAGTTGCATTTGTTTCTTAGGATAAAACAGACCAACTTCGTTGCGTAGTGCAAACAAACAGAGTTTTGACGAATAGAAGTTGATTACAGAAACTAGATCAGAGGATTACTTTGAAGAAGAAGAAGTAATGCGAGCAGAAAAAGTAATTTCTGCCTTGTTTTGGGCAATGTATTTATAGGCAGGAGGAGGTGCCTATTCGTATGCATCAGTAACCAACAGAACTGGAAAGGTTGCATCCCTTTAACCACCCAGTCATTAATGTGCGTACGCTAAGAATTCAAATGGTTGTACTCATTCAGCTAACAGGCATGCCTTTCGAATTTTGGACTGAACAGACATACATTTAAAATTTAAATTTTTTTCCAGCAAACAGAGTTCTGACGAATGGAAGTTGATTATAGAAACTATATCAGAGGATTATTTTGAAGAAGAAGTAATGCGAGCATAAAAGGTAATTTCTGTCTTGTTTTGGGCAATTTATTTATAAACAGGAGGAGGCGCCTATTCGCATGCATCAGTAACCGACAGAATTGGAAAGGTTGCGATCCTTTAACCACCGGGTCATTAATGTGCGTACGCTAAGAATTCAAATGGTTGTACTCATTCAGCTAACAGACACGCCTTTCAAATTCTAGACTAAATGGACACACCTTTAAAATAAAATAAAAAAAATTCTCATTTTAGCGCACTAGCCCAATCAGCAACTGTCGGTCATATTCAATCAAGTGACCCCAAGAGCCCCAAGCCCCAAACTTTGACATTTTAATGTATTATTATGTCATGGCCAGGCCCACATCTCTATACAATCCCTCTTCTTTCTATTTTTTATAAGCCTGTTGGTTTCTAATATATTAGGACAGATTGTGTTAATATTTTGCTTATATGGGACTTATATGTTACTATCTCTTCTTCTTCTTCCAAATTATTCTTTCTCTTGCTCGTTCATTTCCAACATAAATATAACATTATACATAAAATGAGAAAATAATGATGTTATAGTTGCTAAAATTTATGTTGATGGTATTATTTTTGGTTCAGCCAATGTCAAATTACGCAATGATTTTTTGTTATAACAAAAAATTGATTTGAAATGTCGCATGCGGGAGAATTAAGCTTTTCTTCGGACTAATAATTAGATAATTAGAAAAAGAATTTTTCTTATATCAAAAAAAATATTGTAAAGAATTATTGAAATGTTTTGGAATGAGTAAAACATTCAGTAAACCAACACATATGAGCACTAATTTACATTTAGCAAAGATGAAAATGGAAAAAATTTGATCAAAAAATATATTGTAGCATTGATTGGTTCACTACCATACTTAACTACCAGTAGACGAAGTATAACGATGAGTGTTTGTTTAGGTGCAAGATCCTTGCTCAACCTAAAGAATCATATTATTGAGCGGTAAAAAGAATTCTGAACCAACACTAAAATTTACAGGCTTTTCTACCTGAAATGTAGGCTTTTTGATCTAGCATCTTAAAACAATGCGGATTTAAGAGGATGCAAAAAGGATAGAAAAAGAACTAATTGCACATGTCACTTTATCAATCAACCTTTCGTCTCGTGGTTTAGCAAAAAGTAAGGATATGCTTCCCTCTCAACATCTAAAGCTGAATATATAGATATGTTTTCCTCTCAATATATATATATATATGTGTGTGTGTGTGTGTGTATATATATATATATCAATCGCTTTAACTTGTGCGCAAATAATATATCTATGCAAATAACGATTCAAGATTTTGGGAAAATGATACATAAATTTCCTATATATTGTGATAATATGAATGTTATAAAACTTTCTAATCTTTCAATTAATCAGTCATGAACTAAACATATTGATATTCAATATTATTTTCCATGAGATAACATTGGAAAAGGTATAATAATAGTGGAGTTTGTAAAAAATGTAAAATTAAGATGCTGATATATTTGATGAGTCGCTAAGTGAACCATTATTTATACAACTAAAAAGTGGTTTAGGTATATGTTCAGTGAATGAAATTGTATGATAATAACAATAATCCATTAAAAAATTTATAGAATTCTATGAAAAAAATTCAAGATAAAATAAACTTAACAAATATTTTCTAATTTTATCTGAAAACTGCTTCTTACCATCAAATTTGGAATGGTTAAAGATTTAATCATTATTAACCACAAAATTTGTTGAATCAACTAGTTATATATATATATATATATATATATATATAATGGATTTAACTTTGAAAATCAATTAAAAAAGGTCATCTCAGAACTCTACAGATTCCTCCCCCAACTTTAAGACTCTGAAATGTGAGAAAACTCCAATTATAGATTTCTCTACAATGAAAGGTGGATTACATAATTGTTTTACTCTAAATGGAAAGCATGAAATTTAAAGGTGTTAATTATTGGATTGATGATCTACAACATTATCAACGAGAACCATTGAGATTACAATGTGAACTATACTGGGAATAGAAACGACAAGGGGAACAACTCAATTTAATTGAAAAGAAAATCATGCACTTTTATGGACCATCTCCTTCCAAAGTACGAGCTCGAGTCAGGAATGAGTCACCGATTTCATAAATGAAAATTTATAAGTCAAACACTTGGGATGGAACGAACCAAAAATAATTCAAAATTGCTTATTAATCAATTTAACTTTTTTTACCTTTGGATAAGTAATAAATATAAGTAAATTATAAATTTATCTCTTTCATTTATTTAAAATCAATAGTCCATTTTTACTGAATCCAAAAGTCTGGTATATTAAGTTAAACACCTGGATAATAACTACAAATCAACATATAAACATCCAGATGTTTAATTTTCAATTGTGATGTCCAATAAAATCTTGGGAACAAATCCAGAAAGAACCATACATCTAGCTTCCTTAACCAAAGGTTTCAAAAATATTTTATGATGTCACATAAACTAAAAGTAGACGTATGATTATGAAACCAGGCGTCAATTGAACTCTTCAACTCAAAATCTATTTCAACCAGACATTTGAGAATAAAACCAAATGTTTGATCAAAATTTCAAGAAGGCATTTGTACAATAGATCAGACGTTTGACCCCCTATATCAGATCTCTAGCTTGATATCCCTTCAGATCGAGAGTACACCTTTTCAATTATTTCCCTTCACTATGAATGATCTTTTCCTCTTACCACTTCAGCCCCTAAATTATTTCTCTAAATTTTTGAAATCCAAGCCTCTAAATTTTGAAAGAAAATTTAAAATCTTCATCAACGACAGCAAAAGCTTCCAGGAATTAAATAGAAATCATGTTGGACCTTTTGCTCAACAACGAGCTACTATAAACCTACATCAATGAATGGTTGCTCGATAACACTCCAGCAAAGATGCACTTTAATGACATGAAGGAGAAGATTCTACATACTGGTCCTTCTTATTATCCCACTAAATTTATGACCATAACATTCGTGAGATGATTTTTCAAGCTAGGACTGATAAATTGGTCGAATTTAGTGATAATAAGATAAAAATAAACCAACTTTCCATCTATCTATTCTTCTTGACCCCCTGCAACTTAAAATTTTAGGAAATGGAAATGAGGTAGGGTGCATTTGGATTAGTTTCTATTGATAGGTAATTAAACTAAATGCTCAAGCAATTGCTCACATTTTAAATTGTTCATAAGAGGGTCAAAATTTCCGGAGTTTGCTCGATTCTCATGTCAATCAAAGGGACGAAGTTATACATCAACTATTAGAGGATAATGTGTTTGAGTTTAAGACCAAAAATCTCAAATCTTGTGCTCATATGTTAAATAAAATGTTGATAAACACTGTTATTTTTCATTTTGGTAGTCATGAGATGATATATTAGCTCAACTACAAGGCATTGCATGCAATTTTTGTTGGAATTCAAACCAATTGGTCTTGATATTTAATTGATAAGATGAAATTGTTTTAGAATCGCACGAAACTGAGGATTATTTTTGAAGCTTATGTCACGAGGATTTTGCGACACTTTAAAGTAGGATTTTGCGACACTTTGAAGTATCTTTTTACGTGTCCTCATTTAAAATACTACCGACTAAGGAGAGTGACACCTAGTTTCTTCAGGCTTGTGCATTTGACCAAGAGACCACCAACAATCATATCTCTCGAAGGATGGAGATTTAACCTTGGGAAAATAGATTAGAGCAACAACAACCTCAAGTTCCTCCTTCTGCCTTAAGACCTCAGTCAGCTCAATCTTACGTCTTCCTACAATAATAGATAGGATATTAGTTTGACTCTCACGTCACCATTGTTCGTGCTCATACTCATCCTAAAGAGTCATTTCAGGGCATGATATTGTGAAACCAACAAATTATTTCCAAGAATCAAAAAGTGTTAGAAAAGAATGTTATTGGTTTCGAGAGGTCACTTTCAATAAGGATGACCAAGCTAGAAATGACAATGGAGAAGGTCATTAAAACTTTGAGCAAAGTCTATAGAAAAACTTGGCCTTTCATCCTCCCCTTCCGCCTCATCTATCCCAACTAGTGCTCGTACCCAAACACCTATTTAATCTTTATCCCATAACTTACAAGGCTTCAGGCATGATAAAGGTAAAACTCCAATGGTCAAAGGCTAAGGAAAAGAGGAGGAGCACAAACTTACAAATAATGAAGAAAGCTCCTCATCAACAATACATGTTATACACACCCTTCAAAGAAGTTTCCATTCATGAAGATGAAAAGTATAACATGGCTGATTGACAATGGCCAAAAGATTATCGTCTAAACTCTACATCTACCTCAGAGATTACTATACAAATACAAATTACTGATCAAAATTGGTAAAACTTGCTCACCATGTCGTCATTGCATTCTTATATCACATAATGTTATTTTTTATTGCATTATAAACATTATATTTGTGTTGCATTATAAACATTATGTTATTTGCATCGTAAAAACATATTATGTTGTAATCATATTGCTAATGTGTAATGATTAAATATCATGGTGTTATATTTGTATCGTTTTGACTTTTTATGTCTCTTCCCTAAATTGTGCGAATTTTTTTTTTGATAATTACAATAAAGAAGAAAAATAGAGAGAGCATATATATAAGAGAAGCATATACACAAGGGAAGCATCCCAAAGCATTATGTACATATAATATATTTTGTGTTTTAAAGATTGTGTAGTTGTCGTCATCAAAATGAGAGAGATCGTTACAACCTTACATCTCGGCCTTTAGTAACAATAACCATACACTCACATTTTATCAAGTTATTAATCATTTACAGAAGCAAAAAAACATGAAGTTAGAGCTTCAGCTACCAAATCATTCTATCGATAGAAGAATAATCAAAAAATTATTGTAAGAAAAGTTTATTTGAGTAAAATGTGTCTTGGATATGTTGTATGGTCTCCTTTGGAAAACACACGCACATGCAATTCATTTATATACTCAAATTAATTAAATCACTTTTTAGACTAAGTCAAACATATGACTCTATGGTCCAAACTCTGATATAGGTGCACATACGTACATATACATGTGTCAAACATCTGACTTAATTCTTGAGAAACTAGTTTAAGCTAGATTGGATGCAGTTTTAAGATGGATGTTCGCCTCACCACTCGAAAATTTTCCTAGAGCTAAGTCAGACATCTAACATATATAACCAAATGTATGACCTTGTGCATAACTACTACATATAAAAATATACTTCTCTTTTTCTTCCTTCTCCACAACACTTTGCCAATGCTTGCAAGATCCGATTAAATACAACAAATTGAAGAGTTATAATCTTTGATTAAAACCTTTGACCAACTATATATGCAAGATTTTATAATGAACTTTGATCATCTAATTCCATTCTTTCTTTCTATATTCATATATTCTCAAAAGGACTCAAACGTTCAAATTTCTCTTATTTACATACCTCATTGGCTATCAATAACAAACTTCTTCCAACAAATCAACGTTCCCTTATGAAATACACTCAAAGGAGAGTATAAGAAGGGTTGTATAGGAAGTCAAAATTAGTGTTTGTCGACAAAACTTTGTCAAGGAAGAAAGCTTATTCCTCCATACGAAGTGAGGACCTTGTTGGTTAATGGAAGACCGAAGGGGAGATTTACGATAGGAGGTAGGGCGGGAAGTCTAAACTAGTATAAAATTTCTGGTGTGATCGCTCTTATTTATTTACTCATTACTATGTGAATTATTATATATATACACACACATTATCATATTACATATAATACATAAGTTAGCGTGACCCTAGTGCGCACTTTCATAAGCTTGCGAGCAAAAGGAGAATAAACACAGTCTGTCTAGCTAAGAAGCTGATTTTATTCATGCTTAAAAGAAAAACAAGGAACAATGTCAAGATATAGTTCCCTAGCAAGCTTGGGTGGCCCATTTTTCTAGTATAAGAAAATAGTACAAGTTTAGAAATAATATGGTCGTAGCAATTCGTTGTTCCACGCCATGGGATAAGAGTTCGGTCAACTATCATGAGCTTGAAGGTTCTATAGGGAAGTTTCTAACCAATAATGTAAGTCCCTTCCCAACTTGGCTAAACACATTGGTGTTTTTGATTATTCTCTTGAGGAGGAGATCTATGACTTTGAGTATTTATCGGTATACTTAGGCATTGAAGGTGTCTCGCTACTCTTCTTGGTGTGCAGCTATCCTAAACTTTGCTTTTTCTAGTTTTTCATTTGTTTGATCGAGCGCTTCAAGCAGTAACCGCTCATTTTCTTCTTGGTTTTAATATATTCACCCATGAATAAGGACTTCTAACTATATCAAGATCTTGGTTTCTAAATTGTACGCTAAAACGAATGGTGTATGTAGGCTGTTAATTTTGCACAAATGTTTGATGTCCATCCACGTCCGTGGCTGAAATATTTTTGTCTGAGTCCCTTCATGTTTCATTTAGACTCAAGGTAGGACATAAAATTTATATGATAAAAAAATCTAGTCTATCCATGTTTTTGAAATTTTCTAAATTACTTGTAATTTAATATATAACTAATGGAAAATCTACTAAAAAAGTATAATGTTTAGTATAAATAGTCGTTCTCATCCGTATCCATGTCCAAAAAAGTATGTCCATGTTTGACCTATTTCATTTAGAACACAAGTTAAGGTAACTTAATATGAATGATAAAAAAAATCTCGTTTTCTCTATGTTTGGTCTGATTTTATTTAGGATAGAAATTGAACACAACTTCATCCGATCCATCTGGCGGATTTACACCTCTAAGTGTATGTCCAATTGTAGATTTGTTTGTTGTCCAATAAACTCATAGTACACATGGTAGCTCATCGTCCTAGGCTCATTTAGCTTCCATGAGATGCTTCTGAATGGTAGGCTTGATGGTTTTGTTCGCTACTTTCATTTGCCCGTTGTCCTATGGATGTGATACCATAAAAAAGCTTTTGTCAATGTGGAATTTCTTGTAGAAACTCTAGAATTCAACACTTTCAAATGAAGTCCCATTATCGATTATTGTAGTCTATGGTACTATAAACCTGAAATGATATTTTTAGTTATAAAGTTAATACCTTTATTAGTGGTTACTATGGTCACGACTCTGCTTCGGCCAATTTTGTGAAGTAATCAACAACGACAACCGTTTATTTTTCTCCTTCACTTGTTATTGAGAGCATATCAATAAGATCAATGCCCTGTACTGCAAATGGCCAAGAGCTAACCATTTGGGTCAAGTTAATCAAGTGAGCTCCTGGTATTTTAGAAAATATTTGGCACTTATCACACCACCTAGCATAATCATCGACATCTCTATTAGAGTCTAGCTAGAAGTACATGTATCGTAGCACTTTCTTGGCAAGTGTTTGGCCTCTAGAGTGATTTACCCATTCACCTTCATACCCCTTCATGAGAACTCATTAAATGCAGGTAATACATTGCAAAAGTGGCATAGGTAACCCATTTATATAGAGCCTTCTATCTTGCATAATAAATCTTGGCATATTTAAGAGGAGATTCTTTCATGTATTCGGTTGTTCAAAAGGGTTCTATTGACCAAGTATTCTTTAGTTGGCGTTATCGATGAATTTGGCTCTTCGGCAATATCTAAAATCCATTTAATGTCCATGTCATCGATGCTTGGGGTCGTCAGAATTTCGATCGATATTAGTCTGAGGGGTTGTGCTTTTCTAGAACCTGCGTACTTAGACAGAGAATAGTCTTTCATATTCTCTTCTTAGAGGATAAAAGTTATGGTATACTGCTCTATATCATTGAGTAGTTCCTAAGTCTTCGATGGTTAAGGGACCAGATTCCCCTTTTTTCTTGAAATTTTCTTTGGACTTGGCAAGCAATACGTTGTGAACCACTGAAGATTTGCAAGGATTAGATTCCAACTTCGTTGTTATCTTTAGTCCTGTAACTAGCGCTTCATACTATGCTTTGCTATTGGTTCTGGAGAACTCTAAAAAGGTGTGCAGTATTTGTCAAAAGCCTTGCTTGCTTTCATTAAGATTTGAACTCAAGACCACCAATTACTAAACAAGTTGCGGAGAATTCTAGTCTTAAGGATAGCATATGGAGCATCTTTCGGGAGTCTCAAGTACGACTCTGGCTCCTGAGTGGTAGTCATTCATTGCACCATCAATAAACAGTTTCTATTGTGTAACTATGAACAAGGTTTCATCTTGCTCGTCCTCCCTAATCATAAACTCCGAGATGAAGTCAGCTAGTGTGTGCCTAACGATTGCCCTTTGAAGGTGACAAGTCACATCGTACTAACTCAACTTTATACTCCATTTCAGTAATCGCCTCGAATTTTCTAGGTGAAATAAGACAAGCCTAAAATATTTGATCAGTAAACACCTTAATCAAGGGAGTTTAGAGGTACGGTCATAGTTTTCTCAAAGCAAGCAAAAACAGCAGGCAAGCATTTCCAATTTTGGGTAGTTCTTCTCTGCACATGTAAACCATTTGCTATTGTTTTATACTGGCCTCTTGATCTAAGCTTCCATACATACGAGTGCTACACTCAATGCATAAGGAGACACGACTAAGTAGATGAATATATCTTCACTGTCCATCGGCTTAGAGAGCATTGGGGGAGTTTCCAAAATGCCTAAGTAATTCATTAAATGCCATTGGCATTCATCAGTCCATTCAAAATTCTTTTTTCCTTCCTTCCGTGCATCAAAGAAAGGTATGTATTTATCTATGGCTCTTGAATTAAAATGACCTGGAGCTGTGATCTTCCCTTTAGGACTTGTATTTCTTTTTTATTATTTGGATCTTCTACATTCCTCCTTTTAGTGATTTGCGTTGAACTTACCTCAATGCCCCCTGTGTTTACCATGAATCCATGGAACTTTCCTAATGGAACACCAAAAGAACACTTCAGTAGATTCAACTCTGTTCCATATTTTACTAGTAGAACATCTCATCCAAGTTATCCACATGACTTTCAACCATGCGAGTCCTCACCAATATATCATCAACATAAGTGTTATGGTTTTTCTAATGTGGTCTTTAAACACTATTTTTACTGTAACGACTCGCATTTTTCAGCGATATAATTTATTTATTTAATTATTCAAATAGTGATTTAGGGAATTAAATGGTCGTTAAATTAAATAATATTAAATATTTAATTAATATAATAATATATTTAATTTCTGAAATAGTAAGAAATAGTGGAATTCACAAAATGGTGTGAATTGGATCATCGGTGATATTTAATTCAATTTAAAATTGAATCAGAATAACGAATATATTATTTGAATGGCAGTTTGAACGTATAATTATAATATAATTATAATCGAGCTTGATATGGCGCGGCAGTTTGCTATTTGGCAATTTGAACTTCAACCGAATATACAAGATTCGTTTTAAATCGGATTTCTGTGAAATAAGAAACGTTAGGAGCTGGTGAAGTATATTTTTCTAGTGGAAGAGAAAAATTGGGATTTCATTATGTAGATTTTTAGTTATGTCTAAATCAAATTTTAGAAAAGTCGCTATGGAATTCCTTTATAATTTATATCGATTTATTTATATTATAAAAGGATTTTATATATAAATTGAGTATCGATATAACTGGTAATTTTGAATATCGAGTTATAAATCCCATTGGAGCTGTATGATATTCTATTGTGAATATATACGATAATATTAATTTATTAATATTATATTTAAATGTTTTTAGATATATTTATATATTTAAATGGTTTATTTTGAGCTTTTAAAATAGCCAGTTTTGCAAACGACCTCAGAATTAGGCGAAACTAATTTTTTGGATCCGCAATGTCAAATTATTGTTAGATGTCAAGTTTCGTGAGTTTTAGAGTAAGTATGTGGCCGTACCGATTTTAAATGTTAGAAACAATCTATATTTTGACGGTTAAAATATGCTGTGTGGGCATACGAAGTCGGAATTCGACGAAACCAGTTTCTTTGGGACTGTGATGTCGAACTGAAGGTGCATGTCAATTTTCATGATTTTTGGGTATCGTATGTGATCACAGGAATTTTAGAGGACAAATAAAAACAGCGATTGCTTAAAAATAAATAAAATAATCGATTAAAAAAATATTAAACCTATCCTATATATTATCGTTACCTCACCAAACCCTTCTCATAATTTCCTCTTCTGTCAAAAGTGTGCCGCCACCACAGAATAATTCCAAAAGTAAAAACCCAATTTCAAAATTCAAAGAAAAATAGGAATAAAATTCCATAAATTTTATTATACATATATTTGGACTCACGGAGTGAAGTTCTTTCTTCCAATATACATTTTACAAGTCACGCAAGCCTCTAAGGATGTTCGACGTCAGGACAACTCGACTAGGGCAAATATTTTTGGGCGTTTGAGGCATCGATTGCCATTTTGAAGGGTAGAATCGAATTGAGGGATGGAAACTGCACCTAGTAGGTTGTTTCGAGCGATTTTGTTCAGAAAAAGTGTCGATCCAAAATCTTGGTTGCGTTGAAAACCACCGGAGTCGCGATTCATTCGGGTAGCGCGAGTTGGAAGCGAGGTATACAGGGTTGAAGAGATTTTGATGAGGAAGATGTTGGTACTTTTTGTTTGAGGTTTGGCAGAGAAATGGAAGGAGGGCGATCGAAGAAGAAGTGGGAAATGGTTGTGTTTTATCACGTTGATTACTGGAGTTAGAATCTGGGAAGAAGAAGCATAGGGACGGGTTTGGGAAAGAAGTGGCTTTGGGCTGGATTTTTAAAGGTGAGTCCCAAATTATAAGTCAATAAATTTAAGTTTGATATAATTAAATAGTGTATAACTTATAACCTTTATAACTTTGTCATACGTTAACAAAATTTAGCGAAACAAGATTCGTTGGGATCGTATGGACGAGAGCTATGCATTGGAACTGACTGTGAGTGGATTCGAGCTCGTTAAAATTTATGGAGAAATAAATTATCTGATCCGAATCAACTAACATAAATCATAATTTAATGGTTAACGCGAAATGTGAGTAATCCCACTAAATCTACTCAATTTATATTTTTATAAAATGTTTTTAGAATTTATAAATAATGGTTGTTTGCTGTGTGTTGGCTGTTTGGTTGAACTGCTAGTCAGTTGATTGAAAATATAGATAACGATATAGATATAAATCGTTAATCAAATATTGATTCTGTTTAGCAGAATATTTCATAGAAAAATGAAATTGATGTTAATTTTATTGTTTAACATCTGTGGATGCAGGGAAACAGGTCGGAGGAACCCAACTGGGTTCCTCAACATTTATTTTACTGTTTTCATATATTGTGTTATATGATGTGATATGAAATCTGTTGTTGATTTTGTATGGTTGAATGATACTGATCATTGTTATATGATATGTTAAACACTATAAGGAGTACCGGAATGTTGAAAAGGAAATTTTCAATGTTATATTGAAAAAGAAATATTTATAAAATTAAAAGATTTTATAAAAAAAATTATTTAGAAAATAATGGATTTTAAAAAGGGATATTTATTTGTTAATCAAATAGATAGAATTGAAAATAAATATTTGTAAACCATTCACAAATTGAATTGAAAAGGAATATTTATTTGAAATAAATAGAAAAGAAAGAGGAAATATTTGTAAAACAAACAGAAAAGGGAATAGTTAGATTATCAAAGGAATTACTTATAAAATCAATAGATTTTACAAATAGAAAATATTTTACAAAATAAATTGAATTATCAAAAGGGAATTATTTTGTAAATAAATAGATTATAAAAGGAAATACTTGAAAGGCAACTAGAATTGTATAAAAGGAGAATTTTACATTTTTAAAGGTTTAAACCCGTGCTTCGCACACGGGTATAACATGATTTTGATTTAAAGCAAAGATTTTAAATAGAATCTGTTTTAACAGATAAAGTAAGAAGATAAATTTATAAATAATATCTTACAAATTAAATGAAATATTTATCATTGGATAAATAGAATATATAAGTCAGGACTTATATATAGAGAAGTAAGAATCGATTTCAACATCGACATTTGAAACTGAATAAACGTAGAGTTAATCAAAGGAGTTAATCAGTTAGAGTTAATCAGTTAGAGTTAATTAGATAGAGTTAATCGAATTAGAATTTATTTGAATATTAGTTATTCAATTAGAGTTGATCGAATGTAGTTATTTGGGATAGAGTTAGTCAAACTTAGTTATTTAGAATGCGTTGCCATTTCGTACGACTGCTAGCGTATTTCGCAGGGCTGCAGATAGCCTACGGCGGTCGGATGTTTCCTGAGGGAATCAGGCGTAACCATTGTGATCGCTGCGATCTAGAGTCAAGCGAATGGTGTTAAATTGAATATTGGCCATTCGAAATAAAGTTAAAATAGACATAGTTATTCGAATATAAATTAATCGAATATTAGTTATTAGATAGAAGTTAAATAAGTTGAGTAAATTGAGTTGAGTTAATCAAACCGAGTTAATCCAAATGAATTAAACCAAAGGAGTTATTCGAAATAATTTGTTCGAATAGAGTTAAAGGAGTTAATCGAATATAATTTATTTGAAAGGAGATTAATCGAATGTAAATCATTCGAAGAGAGATGATCCAATATAGTTTATTCGAAAAGGAGTTATCGAATAGAGGGTATTCGGAAAGGAGAATTTTACATTGAATTTGATTATATCGAATTCAGTAAAGTAATATTTACTTCTCAGTTTAATCAAGATTTACTTATTTATTTATAAATTAGTGGTTTAGTTATTTAGTTAAATTAAGGAATAAAAGCTATATTTTGAAGTTAGATATTTAAGAAGAAAGGATTATAACGCTATAGTTATAACCAATGTCTTAAAATAAAGAAGTGGATTCATAAATAGAATCCGAGAGTTTCGTAAGGAAGTTTGCTAAAGAATTGAAAGGTGAGCTTTGTCTATTTCGAGGTTAGAAATGTTGTTCAGTTAAGGTCTGAGAGGTAATTATACCCCAACCTGACTGACTTCGTTTTTAACTAAGGGATGGGTAAGGTTCGATAGTGAAGGTCGATTAAGTGAATTAAGCCAATGAGTGAAATGGTTTGAATTGGCTTAGGGATGTTTTATTTAAACATCGGTCTAAATCAAATGAAGAAGTTTGGGAACGTTTTCCGAATAAGGATCAGAAATGTTTTCCAATATAGGAAATAAGAAATGGAAGTAAATATGGTGATGTTTTCCAAATGATTTATAAAGTATGTTTTTCCAAATTTAGAAATTAAGAATTTACGAATATATAGGAGGGAAAATGGATAATTTAACGATAATTTAATTTAAAGGAAATAAACCTTTGCATGATGATTGGTCGATATAATTTCCATCTGGAAATAATATCGTTGGTTGCACACCTGTTTTTCTTTGATAGTTAAATCATCGACTATTGAAGTTTTTGACCATTTTATCGTCGTCAATATAGAGAGACCGGGATCAGATATATTATCTGAAAACCACTCTGTATGGACGTTAGCGTTGCGATCAGATATTGAAGATGGAGTTATGCAAGGGCTATCCTGTTTATAGAATAGTGCCTTCGGTTTGTCCAGTCCCAAGACAAACGTGAATGGACGAATGTCCGACAGAGTATATCTAACGGATCGCGTAAGTTGATCTCTTCAAACGTACTTACATTTGGTGGCGGAGGAATTCGTTTCTCTTAGCTTTATACCCATGGTATTTTGGGGAAATCAATTTGTGATTTGACGGGTATCATGATGTGGCATTCAAAGTAAATGAACGTATGATCTGTCAGAGATACGTTATGACCTCAAGCCCTATCAACCAGGAAATGACAGAAATCGGGCAGCCAGCATGGCTAAGTGGGTCGCTCCCATTAGGGTGTATATCACCTATCTAGAGAAAATCCAATTTATCCTTTTATCTATGTTCGATGCGGTCCCTTTTCGCGAAACGGTAGGGTAGCTCCCAACCGTTGGTGATATACATTCGATACACTCAAGCGAAATGAGTGGTCAGTCATGTGTGGGCCGAGTTGCAAGATGTTCCTGTTGAACCCAGTGTATTCGTCTCTAGAGATACACTATCGGCAGGTGTTCCCATACCTTGTCATAGTTGGAATCCAATCTCCAATAAGCGCCCGCGGTTTTGTTTGTATACTATATATGTGGAACGTGAGATGCATGCTTTCTGCTAGATTGATAATTACTTGTGATTAGATATTATTATAATATCAGAGAAGTGTTGATTTCCAAAACTGTTTTGGGTTATCGTAAGGTAAAAAACCGTCCGTGTTTATGTGTGGATCGGTCTTATGATTATCTTTTCTTTTGAAAAGGATTTTGAAAAGTTAAACCAAATGATTTGAGTTTACTCACACCAGTCCCATGACTGACCCAGAGTTTATTTTGTTTTGTTTTTCCCTAAACTCTTGGGTGCCAAATTTTTACGGGCAGTCAAGTAGTTCAGGTCTTTACAGATATACTTAGAGGAGCTTGAAGCAGGAGGCTTTAGGATTATTTAGCTATTTTTATCTCCGCTGTGTGTAAGTGTTGTATTCTGGTAATGTTATAGTGTATATATATACTGCTTTATTTCAAAGTTATGTTATATATTATATTTTATTCGTTCCGCTGTGAGATTCGTATTACACAGATTCTATTATGTGGTGATCTTCTTCTTCTTCTATTCTAATTTTCTATCTTATCTATTCTTACCCTCTAACTTCTTTCTATAAATGATCAGGTATTTCTGATGTCTGAATAGTCAACATGTTAGTTTTGTGTTGATTTTCGGAGTCGAAAATTCCAGTTCGTTACCGTGGTATCAGAGCGAGGTTAAGTGATTACCTTGGCTCTATGGCGTGACTCAGTAGAGATGGGGTTAGTAATACCCTAGATTGAGTTTGAGTGTATATATACGAGTGAGCATATTTGTAGATTTTTATAAAAATTGTTTTATATTGTGGAGATTTATTGATTGAGTTGTTTATGAATTTTGGTCGATCAGTTTGATCCACTGTATCGATATGAGTTTCTAAACACTCAAGTATGATAAGCCAACATAGTATGTTTTGAAAGAGGGTAATTGAAATGGTTTTACCCAAAATATATTTTGATATAAAAGAAAGGTATATCTTGGAATTATTATCATATATTGATGTGTTGGTTGATTATAATTGAAATGGTTATATAAATAACCAATTTGAGTTCGTATAATTTAAAAGCAGATTAATTAAATCTGAATTAAATCAGAATTGGAACTAAAATTCTGAAACTGGGGAAAAAGAGTTTGTAAGTGGATTTGAGTTAAGTATTAGAAAATTTTAAAATCCTGCGAGATTTTAAATTGTTTAGAAGTATCGTGAATGATATTTTGAAAAATATTTCAAAATGAAAGCGTTTAATATGGTTTTGAAAGTGAGATAGTATTGAACTCACTTCGATAGCTGGGAAATAACTCCGATGTTGCTGACCACATCATCAGTGTTCATTTTCGAGTTGTAAGTGACAGATTATTACCAAAGAAATTGTTTTTGAAATTATTTTGAGAAAGGAAGTTGTTTTGAAACCTGAAAGGAAATGATTGACTTTAGAAAAAGCTAAGCTGTTTGGAAACTCCCAGAAGACAGATAGTATGAATTAAAAGAAAATTGAAGAAATTCATGAAAACAAATGTGCATTGAATTGAAACCAATTAACTGGAAATTTAATTGGAATATAATATATCAAGTGGGATCATTTTGAATTGTGAGATAGAATCTGAAATTGTATTGGATTGATGAGTTAGAAGTTCGGAGTCAAGAATGAAACTGGAGTTTGAAATGGTAATTGGCTTGTTTAAGCGAATAGTTGTGTTGAAAATAAATTGATCAGAGATTGATTGGGATGACTTTGGTAAATGCTGAATTGGCAACAGAATAAAAGGATTTAGTGATATGCCCGACAAAAGGTACATGTTTAAGTTTCCATATGAGGTTTTATGTGCCGAACCGGCAAGCCGCTTGGCTATTTGATTTTCTTTTGGATTGGAAAGGGCCTAGAGAGGCGAGTTGGGGTTTAAACTATTGAACGGTACAAAGGAGGTGCTGGCGAAATGTTTCAAAAATTTCGGGTGTTCGAAAATTTTCAGAATTTTTGAAAATTTTCGTTAATAGAAATAAATGAATATTTTAAATTAAATTAAATTGGTTCAGTTGAAATTGAAGTTGATAAGTAAACAAATAAATTTGTACTAGTCAATAGGGTTTGTTTTCTACCTTAGCAATTTCGAGGACGAAATTATTTTAAGGGGGGAAGAATGTAACGACCCGCATTTTTCAGCAATATAATTAATTTATTTAATTATTTAAATAGTGATTTAGGGAATTAAATGGTCGTTAAATTAAATAATATTAAATATTAAATTAATATAATAATATATTTAATTTCTGAAATAGTCAAAAATAGTGGAATTCACGAAATGGTGTGAATTGGATCATCAGTGATATTTAATTCAGTTTAAAATTGAATCAGAATAACGAATATATTATTTGAACGGCAGTTTGAACGTATAATTATAATATAATTATAATCGAGCTCGAAATGGCATGGCAGTTCGCTATTTGGCGATTTGAACTTCAACTGAATATACAAGATTCATGTAAAATCGGATTTCTGTGAAAAAAGAAACGTTAGGAGCTGGTGAAGTATATTTTTCTAGTGGAAGAGAAAAATCGGGATTTCATTGTGTAGATTTTCAATTATGTCCAAATCAAATTTTAGAAAAGTCGCTATGGAATTCCTTTATAATTTAAATCCATTTATTTATATTATAAAAGGATTTTATATATAAATCGAGTATCGATATAACTGGTAATTTTGAATATCGAGTTATAAATCCCATTGGAGCTGTATGATATTCTATTGTGAGTATATACGATAATATTAATTTATTAATATTATATTTAAATGTTTTTAGATATATTTATATATTTAAATGGTTTATTTTGAGCTTTTAAAATAGTCAGTTTTGCAAACGACCTCAGAATTCGATGAAACAAATTTTGTTGGAACCGCAATGTCAAATTATTGTTAGATGTCAAGTTTCGTGATTTTTAGATCAGTATGTGGCCGTACCGATTTTTAATGTGAGAAACAGTCGATATTTTGACGGTTAAAAATACGTTGTGTGGGCATATGAAGTTGGAATTTGACGAAAACAGTTTCGTTGGGACCGTAATGTCGAACAGAAGATGCATGTAAATTTTCATGATTTTTGGTATTGTATGTGATCACAGGAATTTTAGAGGACAAATAAAAACAGCGATTGCTTAAAAATAAATAAAATAATTGATTAAAAAATATTAAACCTATCCTATATATTATCGTTACCTCACCAAACCCTTCTCACAATTTCCTCTTCTGTCAAAAGTGCGCCGCCACCACAGAAAAATTCCAACAGTAAAAACCCAATTTCAAAATTCAAAGAAAACTAGGAATAAAATTCCATAAATTTTATTATACATATATTTGGACTCACGGAGTGAAGTTCTTTCTTCCAATATACATTTTACAAGTCACGCAAGCCTCCAAGGATGTTCGGCGTCAGGACAACTCGACTAGGGCAAATATTTTTGGGCGTTTGAGGCATCGATTGCCATTTTGAAGGGTAGAATCGAATTGAGGGATGGAAACTGCACCTAGTAGGTTGTTTCGAGCGATTTTGTTCAGAAAAAGTGTCGATCCAAAATCTTGGTTGCGTTGAAAACCACCGGAGTCGTGATTCATTCGGGTAGCGCGAGTTGGGAGCGAGGTATATAGGGTTGAAGAGATTTTGATGAGGAAGATGTTGGTACTTTATGTTTGAGGTTTCGCTGAGAAATGGAAGGAGGGCGATTGAAGAAGAAGTGGGAAATGGTTGTGTTTTATCGCGTTGATTACTGGAGTAAGAATCTGGGAAGAAGAAGCATAGGGACGGGTTTCGGAAAGAAGTGGCTTTGTGCCGGATTTTTAAAGGTGAGGCCCAAACTATAAGTCAATAAATTTAAGTTTAATATAATTAAATAGTGTATAACTTATAACCTTTATAACTTTGTCATACGTTATCAAAATTCAGTGAAACAAGATTCATTGGGATCGTATGGACGAGAGCTACGCATTGGAACTGACTGGGAGTAGATTCGATCTCGTTACGATTTATGGAGAAATAAATTGTCTGATCAAAATCAACTAACGCAAATCATAATTTAATGGTTAACGCGAAATGTGAGTAATCCCACTAACTCTACTCAATTTATATTTTTATAAAATATTTTTCGAATTTATAAATAATGGTTGTTTGCTGTGTGTTGGTTGTTTGGTTGAACTGCTAGTCAGTTGATTGAAAATATAGATAACGATATAGATATAAATCGTTAATCAAATATTGATTCTGTTTAGCAGAGTATTTCATATAAAAATGAAATTGATGTTAATTTTAATGTTTAACATCTGTGGATGCAGGGAAACAGGTCGGAGGAACCCAACTGGGTTCCTCAACATTTATTTTACTGTTTTCATATATTGTGTTATATGATGTGATATGAAATCTGTTGTTGATTTTGTATAGTTGAATGATACTGATCATTGTTATACGATATGTTAAACACTATAAGGAGTACTGGAATGTTAAAAAGGAAATTTTCAATGTTATATTGAAAAAGAAATATTTATGAAATTGAAAATAAATATTTATAAAATAAAATTAAAAATATTTAGAAAATAATAGATTTTAAAAAGGGATATTTATTTGTTAATCAAATAGATAGAATTGAAAATAAATATTTGTAAACCATTTACAAATTGAATTGAAAAGGAATATTTATTTGAAATAAATAAAATAGAAAGAGGAAATATTTGTAAAACAAATAGAAAAGGGAATAGTTAGATTATCAAAGGAATTACTTATAAAATCAATAGATTTTACAAATAGAAAATATTTTGTAAAATAAATAGATTATCAAAAGGGAATTATTTTGTAAATAAATAGATTATAAAAGGAAATACTTGTAAGGCGACTAGAATTGTATAAAAGGAGAATTTTACATTTTTAAAGGTTAAAACCCGTGCTTCGCACGCGGGTATAACATGATATAGATTTAAAGAAAAGATTTTAAATAGAATCTATTTTAACAGATAAAGTAAGAAGATAAATTTATAAATAATATCTTACAAATTAAATGAAATATTTATCATTGGATAAATAGAATATATAAGTCAGGACTTATATATAGAGAAGTAAGAATCGATTTCAACATTGACATTTGAAACTGAATAAACGTAAAGTTAATCAAAGGAGTTAATCAGTTAGAGTTAATCAGTTAGAGTTAATTAGATAGAGTTAATCGAATTAGAATTTATTTGAATATTAGTTATTCAATTAGAGTTGATCGAATGTAGTTATTTGATATAGAATTAGTCAAACTTAGTTATTTAGATTGTGTTGGCATTTTGTACGACTGCTAGCGTATTCCGCAGGGCTGTAGACAGCCTACGGCGATCGGATGTTTCCTGAGGGAATCAGGCGTAACCATTATGATCGCTGCGATCTAGAGTCAAGCGAATGGTGTTAAATTGAATATTGGTCATTCGAAATAAAGTTAAAACAGACATAGTTATTCGAATATAAATTAATCGAATATTAGTTATTAAATAGGAGTTAAATAAGTAGAGTTAAATAAGTTGAGTAAATTGAGTTGAGTTAATCAAACCGAGTTAATCCAAATGAGTTAAACCAATGGAGTTATTCGAAATAATTTGTTCGAATAGAGTTAAAGGAGTTAATCGAATATAATTTATTCGAAAGGAGATTAATCGAATGTAAATCATTCGAAGAGAGATGATCGAATATAGTTTATTCGAAAAGGAGTTATCGAATAGAGGGTATTCGAAAAGGAGAATTTTACATTGAATTCGATTATATCGAATTCAGTAAAGTAATATTTACTTCTCGGTTTAATTAAGATTTACTTATTTATTTATAAATTAGTGGTTTAGTTATTTAGTTAAATTAAGGAATAAAAGCTATATTTTGAAGTTGGATATTTAAGAAGAAGGGATTATAACGCTATAGTTATAACCAATGTCTTAAAATAAAGAAGTGGATTCATAAATAGAATCTGAGAGTTTCGTAAGGAAGTTTGTTAAATAATTGAAAGGTGAGCTTTGTCTATTTCGAGGTTAGAAATGTTGTTCAGTTAAGGTCTGAGAGGTAATTATACCCCAACTTAACTGACTTAGTTTTTAACTAAGGGATGGGTAAGGTTCGATAGTGAAGGTTAATTAAGTGAATTAAGCCAATGAGTGAAATGGTTTGAATTGGCTTAGTGATGTTTTATTTAAACATCGGTCTAAATCAAATGAAGAAGTTTGGGAACGTTTTCCAAATAAGGATCAGAAATGTTTTCCAATATAGGAAATAAGAAATGGAAGTAAATATGGTGATGTTTTCCAAATGATTTATAAAGTATGTTTTTCCAAATTTAGAAATTAAGAATTTACGAATATATAGGAGGGAAATGGATAATTTAACGATAAATTGATTTAAAAGAAATAAACCTTTGGATGATGATTGGTCGATAGAATTTCCATATGGAAATAATATCGTTGGTTGCATACCTATTTTTCTTTTAGAGTTAAATCATCGACTATTGAAGTTTTTGACCATTTAATCTTCGTCAATATAGAGAGACCGGGATCAGATATATTATCTGAAAACCACTCTGTATGGACGTTAGCGTTGCAATCAAATATTGAAGATGGAGTTATACAACGGCTATCCTATTTACAGAATAGTGCCTTCGGTTTGTTCAGTCCCAGGACAAACGTGAATGGACGAATGTCCGACAGAGTATATCTAACGGATCGCGTAAGTTTATCTCTTCAAACGTACTTACGTTTGGTGGCAGAGGAATTTGTTTCTCTTTGCTTTATACCCATGGTATTTTTGGAGAAACTAATGTGTGATTTAACGGGTATGACGATGTGGCATTCAAAGTAAATGAATGTATGACTGTCAGAGATACGTTATGACCTCAAGCCTCATCAACCGGGAAATGACATAAATCGGGCAGGCAGCATGGCTAAGTGGGTCGCTCCCATTAGGGTGTATATCACCTATTTAGAGAAAATCCAATTTATTCTTTTATCTGTCTTCGACGCTATCTCTTTTTGGGAAACAGTAGGGTAGCTCCCAACCGTTGGTGATATACATTCGATACACTCAAGCGAAATGAGTGGTCGGTCATGTGTGGGCCGGGTTGCAAGATGTTCTTGTTGAACCCAGTGTATTCGTCTCTAGAGATACACTATCGGCAGGTGGCCCATACCTTGTCATAGTTGAAATCCAATCTCCAATAAGCGCCCGCGGTTTTGTTTGTATACTATATATGTGGAACGTGAGATGCAAGCGTTCTGCTAGATTGATAATTACTTGTGATTAGACATTATTATTCGTTCCACTGTGAGATTCGTATTACTCTGATTCTGTTCTGTGGTGTTCTTCTTCTTCTTTTATTCTAATTTTCTATCTTATCTATTCTCACCCTCTAAGTTCTTTCTATAAATGATCAGGTATTTCCGATGTCTGAATAGTCAACATGTTAGTTTTGTGTTGATTTTCGGAGTCGAAAATTCCAGTTCGTTACATTTACCAGTCATTGGTAAGTAGCTCCGATACTCCTAAGCCCAAATAGCAATAATCAACATCGAAATAGTCCCTGATCCATGATGAAGCTCGTTTTTTTCTTAATTGGCTCATGCATCACAATTTTATTATATTCTAAGTAAGCAACCATGAATGACAAAATTTCATGTCTTGCTATTCCTATAAATTGGTCAATTCTAGGTAGAGAAAATTATCGTTGGGACATGCTTTGTTAGATCACGAGTAATCCATGTAGAATCGCCTTTTTGGTTTTGACTTCTTGACAAGCATGCGATTCGATACCTAATCCGGGTATGCTACATCTCTTCTCAACCTATTATCTATTAAATTGTTTACTACCTCCTTCGGAGTAGCTATAATAACCAGGATTTTTTAACATCAAATATTCAAAGAATTTAAATATAAAAGTTACTAAAATTGGAATTAGAACGATAATATTAAATATTATCATAGAATTTGATTGTTTGGAAATTGATATATTATCACTCGATTTTGTTAACATGTTATGTGGCGATCACCCATAACTCCTGCACTTAACAAAGGAAATAGTGCACTAAAAGACGTGCCAAGCAGCTATGGATAATCATCAAGGTAGAATAACACCAACGGAACTTGCCATATAACTCATAGCATATAAAATGGGAAATAATAGTGAAGCATAATAGAATAAAATTTCAACATTTCATATCTCCATGAAAATATCTGATACCAAACAACTGTATTACATGAAATCTGTACAAATAGCCTCACTACAATTTCACTTAGAGTAAAAAATCAACATCATCAGCGGAAACAACTATTATGTATAGCAGATAGTGATACGTCATCCTTCGTCTCGTCGTTGCTCAGCAACATCGTCTTCATCAAGATCTGTTACCGATCACTTAGTATGCCCATGAACAATATTGATAAACAACCTAAGGTAATAAGAGGGAAACATAAAACCTTGAGTCCTACAACGGTCTTAATGAGCGATAAAACAACTATCAACATAAAAAAATAAAGCATATGGATAATAGGCAATTCAATCATCTGATCTGCCCAATACATCAACAAAATAAGATTCCCAATCCCACTTCTCTTCCACAACCTACGGTGATATCCTTCCCATAGAATTAGAGAAGAAACAACAGTAACATCCATAGCAACCCATTATCAAGCATAGACCATCCAGACAAGTTTAATAACCCTCAAGCACAAACCCCGAAGGTCGAAACAAACATCAGATAAGCACCCAAAAAAATAACTCCCTCAACGTCGAACAATCCACACAAGACGATACAAGCAAACAATAGCAACAATGACCCTGGCTATCACCGTCGACCTTGCCTTGAATACATCATTAATCGTTTGATTGGCCCATCTTACCTTCCGTCAAGGGCTAATGGTAAACCTAGTTCTAGCAAAACTCTATACGCCATTGTGGTTCATATCTAGGCTCATCTTGACTGCCCAGGGTACTCGACTAACCACCTAGTCTTTTGGGCGTCCCAATTATACCCATGCTTTGAGTCCGCTAGAACCTCTGATTAACAACGACCCCTTGGCACTTCCAAACACCAGCCATTCTTCCTGATGACTATATCACAAGCTCTAGCACCATATCGAGCAATCCATTCTTTACGAGCTCAAACCACCTTTTGAGTCATTGTGATAACCTTGTTGCATCGCCCCACGAACAACGGCCACTTAGTCATAATTTGAACATTCCGCCTGAATTCATATCAAAGCTACACTCATTGTCAAATCACCAAAAATCAAATTCATTTTGTCAACATATGATGGGTCCTCCCTGACTCATCCACCGGTTGCCCCCGACCCATCTCATGGATCACACCCGATCCATCCAGCTAATACAAACCATAGGCCTTCACTTCGTGTCTTCGGGCAATCCAGTCCATGCAATCTAAACCGACCAGACCCATCTTTTGATGCAGCTCCTTAAGCCGCAGCTCTTCCTTGAGGTTTTTGACTAACCTGACCCAACACATGCAGTCCATTCGCGTTCCTCTTCCATGCCTTTTACACCACACCCAACTCTGGCCGACCCAATCAAAATACATGCAACCTGATCCATACTATGGGTCACAAACAACCCATATTCTTTCCTGCGATCCATAATAGAAATGGGGTTTGAATCCCAAAATTTCCAGGCTTCCTCGACACATCCTCTGAAGCT
Source organism: Allium sativum (assembly GCA_030737875.1). Lineage (NCBI taxonomy): Eukaryota > Viridiplantae > Streptophyta > Magnoliopsida > Asparagales > Amaryllidaceae > Allium > Allium sativum. The sequence goes on along the minus strand of CM060913.1, from coordinate 82,794,526 downwards.
CCTCTACCAAGTTTCGTCTGATTCTGATCAAATAAACCTCTGATTTATTCTGGCCAACCAACCTAAGCTTTAATGATAAACACCTGTGCATACAACTCATCAAAATCAACCAATTTCGAATATCAATCATTAGAACATTAACTAATCATCATACCATCATATGAAATTCACTAAACCATGATAAAGTGATAAATGAGTCAATATTTGGATCTAAACTTTCATATAGTCTATGATGAGCAAGTGATTTCAATGTTAACATATGAATTTACTTTTATAATTAGATAGATTAAATCCTAAGATGTGATACGAATTCAAGTTATACTTAGATTGGTTAGATCTAGATGAATATAACTTGTATGAATGAATTTAAAATCAAATAAACCTATATACTCCATTGAATCTGTGTGAGAGATGATTATCACTCACCAAATCCACAAAATAGCCAAAAATCAACAATATCTAATTCCGGACATCGAAGAATAGCAAAGAACGACCTCTGAATCAATCCATTATGTGATCTACCTTTTCTCGATGAATATCTTCAATCCTAGTTCATAAATCCATGAATTGAAATGGAATGGAGGTTTATTTGATTGGGCCTGATGTAATGACCCGCATTTTTTGACGATATAATAATTTATTTATTTAATTATTTAAATAGAGTTTAGAGGATATAATGGTCGTTAATTAAATTATAAGGAATATTTAATTAAAATAATAATTAAATAATATATTTAATTCTGAAATAATCAGAATTGGCTGAAATGACGATATGGTGTGAACTGGATCATCTGTGATATTTAATTCAGCTTGGAATTGAATTTGAATAACGAATATATTACATAAACGACAGTTTGAACGTAGAGTTATAATATAATTAAAATCGAGCTTGAAATGGCGCTGCAGTTCGTAATCTGGTGATTTGAACTTCAACTGAATGTACAGGATTCGTTTCAAGTCGGATTTCTATGAAACAAGAAAACGTGTGGAGCTGGTGGAGTATATTTTTCTAATGGAAGAGAAAATTCTGGATTTCGTCGTGTAGAATTTGATTTACGTCCAAATCAAATTTCAGAAAAGTCGCTGTGGAATTCCTTTATAATTCGTAACGCTTTATTTACGTTATAAATGGATTTTTCAATATAAATTGGATATCGATTCAGCCCGAACTTGGAATATCAAGTATATAATTTTTCTAAAGCCGTATGGTATTCCACTATGAATATATACGACAATATATATTTATTTATATTTAATTTTATTTTATTTAAATATATTTATATATTTAAATGGGTCATTCAAAGCGTTAAAAATAGCCAGTTTTGCAAACGACCCCAGAATTCGACGAAACTAATTTTGTTGGATCTGCAACATCAAATTATTGTTAGATGTCATGTTTCGTGATTTTTAGAGTCAGTATGTGGCCGTACGAATTTTTAGAGTGAAAAACAGTCAGTATTTCGACGGTTAAAAATACGGTGTGTGAGCAAACAGAGTCGGAATTCGATGAAAATAGTTTTGTTGGGACCGCAATGTCGAACTGAAGGTGCATGTCCAGTTTCTTGATTTTTGGGTGTCGTGTGTGATCACATGGATTTTTAGAAGTCAAAAACGAATTAACGATGGAGAATAAAAAGGGAATATTCCTTCTATGAAAATATCTAGATATTTTGTTCTTCTATATATACCCTCTCAAAAAAACCTAATCTATTTCATTATCTGGTCAGAATAATTTCTGAGTTGCCACATTTACTTCAAACACAAAACGCAGAAATGAAAATCATTTGAAACAAATAAGTTCTTATAAAACACAAGAACCATATATTTGGATTCACCAGAAGGTTATTTCCGCCCCTACACCAGTTTTGAAGAGTTCGAACCTGATTTGCTTCGCTGAAAAAATACGAACACAGACTAAGGTTGAGGAAATCGAGAAATCTAAACCTTAATGTGAGAAACTATGGTTGTATTTGGGTTTGCTGAGTCGAGTAGCACCAGTATGCAATCTTTTGATGAGCTCGGGATGTTGATGGTGGTCATGGAGGTGTGGAGTTCGGGGAGAGATGAACGATGGAGTCAACAGTTGCTGGAATGGTGAAGGTTTTGTGAAATTCCTGATCTAAAAGTGTCATGAGTCTTCATGGGTGAAAGGGCAGATGTCATTGTCGGTCTTCATCCTGGGGGGTGTCGAGTTGAATTATGGAGGGTGCGGTGAAGTGTTAGAGGAGTTAGCGGCTTCTGAAGTTGCGTGAGCAAATACTGGAAACGATTTTTATCACCTGGAAGAAGGATGCAGGCAGCTAATTAGGAAATGAGTTGATTGAGTTTGGATAGCGATGAACTTTGGTGATTTGTATTGAGTAAATTATGGGAAGATGAACGTGTAATTGTGAGTAATACCCTTGTTATCGTTCTGTACTGGACCCATATAGCCATCTGCTTTGTCAAAGTGGAGAGGTACTGATGGTGATAGAAGGATGGAGATTAAGGAGGAGATGGTGATGTTAATTTCCTTTTGAAAGTTATGGAGTAATGAAGTTGTAATGATAAAAGAAAATGATCAGCGTTGGGTGATGATACTGGAACTCGCGTTTAATTTGTGAAGAGGAAGATGAATGCGAGTGGATTTTTCCAGTGAGATATGGGCCGGGTCCGACAGTGTGAGGCCCACTTGATAATAACTTAGGTTTATTTTTAATCTAAATAGTATTCAAACATTTAAAAATGTATAACTTTGTCAAACATTACCAGAATTCAGCGAAACAAGATCTATTGGGATCGTATGGGCGGACACTACCCAATGGAATTGACGGGGAGCGAATCAGAGCTCGTTACAATTTATAGCAAAATAAATTGTCTGTATGAATCAAGCGATGGTTATCGTTATTAACGATGATCGTCCAATGTGAGTAAAACTCACCAACTCTGAACAGTTGTATTTTTATAATGTATTTTTAGAACTGTTAATCATCTGTTGATTTCTGTGTCTTGGTTGATTGATTGAACTACTAGTCAGTTAGTGGGAATTATATATATATATAAATATATATATAAACCTCTAAATATTTATATAAATGATTCTGTTTATCAGAATAATTCATATTGAACTGAAAGTGATGATAATCATATTGTGTAACATCTGTGGATGCAGGAAAACAGGTTGGAGGAATCCGACTGGATTCCTCAACAGTTATTTTATTGTTTTTCATATATTGTGATATATGATGTGGTTTATAATCTGTGGTTGATTATACGTGTTTGGATGAGATTGGTCATCGTGATTTGATGTGTTCAGTACCATAAAATATCAGAATGGAAAAGGAGATTTTCAAAGTGATATTGAAACAGAATATTTACAAACTGGAATATTTATAAATAAGAAATATTTATAAACTGGAATATTTATAAATAGGAGATATTTAGAAAGGAAATAATTGCAAACCATTTTCTTTTTGAATGGAAAGGCCAATGTGGCGGGTTTGGGGATTTTCCCGATGCTCCCGGTACAAAGGCGGTTATGGCGAATTTTTCCGGGAATTTAAGGAGTTAGAATATTTCAAGAATAAATTTGAAAAGGAAATATTTGTAAACCGCTTATAAATAGAATTAAAAAGGAAACGTAATAAAAAGGGAAAACGTTATAAAGCAGAAACCGTTATAAAGAGGAAAACGTTATTAAAAGGAACTCATTTTTAAAGTGTAGAACCGTTATTTAAAAGTAAATCTTTTCAAATGAATAAAACGTTGTTAAAAGAAAATCTTTATAAAGTGAATTAAGTTAGTCGAATATGGTATTCGAAAAGAGTTAGACGAATATGGTATTCGAAAGGAGTTAGTCGAATATAGTATTCGAGAAGAGTTAGTCAGTAGAGTTAACTAGTTCGGTAGAGTTAACTAGTTCAGTAGAGTTAACTAGTTCAGTTAGAGTTAACCAGTTTAGTTAGAGTTAACCAGTTCAGTTAGAGTTAACCAGTTGGGTTAAGTAAGTCGAGTTTACCAGTGGGGTTAAGTAAGTCGAGTTAACCAGTTGGGTTAAGTAAGTCGAGTTTACCAGTGGGGTTAAGTAAGTCGAGTTTACCAGTTGGGTTAAGTAAGTCGAGTTAACCAGTTGGGTTAAGTAAGTTGAGTTTACCAGTTGGGTTAAGTAAGTCGAGTTTACCAGTTGGGTTATGTAAGTCGAGTTTACCAGTTGGGTTATGTAAGTCGAGTTTACCCGTTGGGTTAAGTAAGTTGAGTTAACCAGTTGGGTTAAGTAAGTCAAGTTACCAGTTGGGTTAAGTAAGTCGAGTTTACTAGTTGTGTTATGTAAGTCGAGTTTACCAGTGGAGTTAAGTATGTCGAGTTAACCAGTTGGGTTAAGTAAGTCGAGTTTACCAGTTGGGTTAAGTAAGTAGAGTTAATCAGGTAGGGTTAACCAGTTAGAGTTAATCAGTTAGAGTTAATCAGGTAGGGTTTACCAGTTAGAGTTAATAAGTTAGAGTTAATCGATTAGAGTTAAAACGAACTAGAGTTAATCAAAATATAGCTATTTGAGACAGAGTTAGTCAAACATAGTATTCAGGGTTAGTTGCCATCTCTTACGACTGCTAGCGAAATTCGCATGGCTGTAAATAGCCTAAGGCGGTCGGATGTTTCCTGAGGGAATCAGGCGTAACCATTGTGATCGCTGCGATCTAGAGTCCAGCGAATGGAGTTAAATCGAATATTAGTTATTCAATAGGAGTTAATCGAGTTGAGTTAAATAAATTAAGTTAGTCGAGTTAGGTTCGTCAAGTCGAGTTAATCGAATCTGGTTATTCGAGAGGAGTTAATCGAATATAGTTATTCGAATAGAGTTCGTCGAATATAAGTTATTTGAAGGAGAGAGTTAATCGAACATAAGTTATCCGAAGAGAGATAATCGAATATAAGTTATTCGAAGAAGAGTTAATCAAATAGAATTAAACAATATTAGAAACTGACTAGAGAATAGTAAGTTGAATAGTTTTCTAAGTATCGATCTGATGTTGGTTTCGGCCTTCGGGGTTTATACTTAGAGAATTGTTCACTCACTAGTTCACAGTTAGGGACTAATAGTTGTGGAATGGTAGTGATGCGTGAATAAGCTATGCAAATGTTTTCCAGTGTTAATAACGTACATTTTCTAAATATAGAAAATAAGTAAATGTGAATATATATATATATATACATATATATATGTTTGATGATTGGATCGATATTTCCATTTGGAAATAAGATCATTGTTTGCACACGGACATGTTTTCATTTGATAGTTAAATCACCGACTATCAAAGTTTTTACCATTTTAACGCTGTTAATATGGAGAGACCAGTTGGATTATTATCTGAACAACCACTCTGTATTGGCATAAGCATTGCGAATCATATATGCCAAAGATAATTGAAAACGGAGTAAAGTGCAAGGGCTATTGTATAAGTCTTAGATAACAGTGCCTAAGATGGTTGTACGGAATAGTACCTTTGGTTTGTCCAGTCCCAGGACAACTTGTATGGACGAATGTCTGACAGAGTATTCCTAACAAATCATATATGTTGATCTCTTCAACGTATTACGTTTGGTGGCGGAGGAATTCGTTTCTCTTAGCTTCTTACCCGTGATACCGTTAAGGGAATCGATAATGATTTGGCGGGTATGATGATGTGGTATTCCAAGTAAATGAAGATATGATATGAGAAGATAAGCGTAGCTTCTAGCCTCACATCCGGTAAATGACAGAAATCGGGCAGGCAGCATGGCTAAGTCGGTCGCACCGAAGTAGGGTATATAAATCACCTATCTAGAGAATATTCATTTGCTTCTTAAATCTATCAATGTTGTCCCATATATATATACATATATATATATATATATATATATATACGGGAACAGTTGCTGATCCCAACCGTTGGTGATGTACATTCGATACACTCAAGCAAAATGTGGGGTCGGTCATGTGTGGCTGAGTTGCAAGATGTTCTTGTTGAACTCCAGTGTATCGTTCCTAGAGTACACTGATCGGAAGGTGGTTCCATACCTTGTCATAGTTGGAAATCCATTATCCAATACGTGCCCGCGGTTTTTGATTATATATTATATATGTGGAACGTGAGATGAAGGCGTTCTGCAAGATGATTATTATATTGTGGTTGATAGACATTACTATAATATCAATGCAGTTTTGATATAAAGATCATCGTTTGTTTACAAAGTTGTTTGGATTCTCATAAGGGAAAAACCCGTTCCGTTATACGGCGTGGTCTTATGAGATTTCGTTTACTTGTTCAAACTGTTTTATTCTTGTTTACTGATACCAGTCCATGTTGCTTGCTTAGGCATATGTCGCCTGATAGGGGGTTCTCACTTTTCGTTAGGTGGCGAACGGGAGACTCTTACTCCTACATGTCCCTTTGGTAGGGTTGGTTGTGAAGTTGAAAGGCTGGCCGTAAAATATGGTATTGGGGTACCAGTGTAAGCCACAGTGGGTTTTACCTGCTGCTTTGGAGGATAGGGAGAGGATGGTTGCAAAGCCTACTTAACACAAAATCCTGGGTCACTACAGTTGGTATCAGAGCTTAAGGTTAAGTGAATTACCTTGGCTCTATGGCGTGACTCGGTAGGGATAGGATTAGTAATATCCTAGATCGAGTTTGAGTGTATATATACGAGTGAACGTATTTGTTATTTGATATAAAAATTTGTTTTATATTATGGGGTTTTATTGGTTGAGTGGCTTATGAATTCTGGTCGATGGTTGGGCACCACAATATCGATAGGGGTTTCTAAACACTCAAATACAATGAACCAACATGATATGTTTTGAAAATAATATAGTATATTGGTTGTGTTGGTTGTTAGTATAATCGAATGAGATTATAAAGTGAAATGGTTATAAACAACTGATCAGAATTCATATAAGTAAAGTATATGAAATAAGATTAATTTAACCTGAATTTAAATCAGATTTGGAATTAAAATAAGGAAATTTTAAGTTCTTGGGAGATTTTGAAATGTTTTCAAAATGGAAGTAATTAGTAATGGTTTTGAAATGATATAGTATTGAAATCACTTAGGTTGCTGGAAAATAATCCCGATGATGACTGCGCAGTATCATCGGTGTGATTTTCGAGTTTCTAAGTGGTGGATTACTACCAAAGATTTTGATTTGAATTGTTTTGAGAAGACAAGTTGTTTAAAAATTCAAATGTTTTGAATTGGTATTATGATTTCAAACTGATATGAAATAAACGCAGGAGTTTAAATTTCGAAATTTAATTTTAACTTGTGAAGTTAAATAGAATAAGATCGAAAAACTGAATAAATAAATAAATTAGAAATTAACTTGAATAAAGTTAAATATAATTGAATTGGATTTGAGAAAAATCTATAACGGAATTGGGTTGATGAGTTAAGAATTTGAAATTGATATTGGAGTTCGAATGGATTTTGATTTGGTTAAGAGTGAATGATTTGGTTGGAGGATATAAACTGATGGAGTTTGATTAGTATGACTTTGATATATGTTGAATTGATAGCAGAATGGAGATGATATAATGATATGCCCGACAAAAAGGTACCAGTTTATATTTTATATGGATTTGATATTTTGATGAGCCGAATTGGCAAGCCGTTTGGCGTTTTGATTTTCTTTTGGGTTGCAGAAGGCCCAAAGAGGCAAGTTGGAATTTGAGATATTGACCAGTACAAAGGAGGTGCTGGCGAAATTTTTCAAAAAGTTAAGGTGTTAGAAAATTTTCAGAATTTTTGAAAATTTTCGATAATAAGAATTAATTAATATTCAATTGAAATTAAATTAGTTTAGTTGAAAACTGAAGTTAAGAAGTGGACTGATAAGTTCTAACCAGTATATAGGGTTTGTTTCCTACCTTAGCAATTTCGAGGACGAAATTATTTCAAGTGGGGAAGAATGTAATGACCCGCATTTTTCGACGATATAATAATTTATTTATTTAATTATTTAAATAGAGTTTAGAGGATATAATGGTCGTTAATTAAATTATAAGGAATATTTAATTAAAATAATAATTAAATAATATATTTAATTCTGAAATAACCAAAATTGGCTGAAATGGCGATATGGTGTGAACTGGATCATATGTGATATTTAATTCAGCTTGGAATTGAATTTGAATAACGAATATATTACATAAACGACAGTTTGAACGTAGAGTTATAATATAATTAAAATCGAGCTTGAAATGGAGCTGTAGTTCGTAATCTGGCGATTTCAACTTCAACTGAATGTACAGGATTCGTTACAAGTCGGATTTCTATGAAACAAGAAAACGTGTGGAGTTGGTGGAGTATATTTTTCTAATGGAAGAGAAAATTCTGGATTTCATCGTGTAGAATTTGATTTACGTCCAAATAAAATTTCAGAAAAGTCGCTGTGGAATTCCTTTATAATTCGTAACGCTTTATTTACGTTATAAATGGATTTTTCAATATAAATTGGATATCGATTCAACCCGAACTTGGAATATCAAGTATATAATTTTTCTGAAGCCGTATGGTATTCCACTGTGAATATATACGACAATATATATTTATTTATATTTAATTTTATTTTATTTAAATATGTTTATATATTTAAATGGGTCATTCAGAGCGTTAAAAATAGCCAGTTTTGCAAACGACCTCAGAATTCGACGAAACTAATTTTGTTGGATCCGCAACATCGTCATGTTTCGTGATTTTTAGAGTCAGTATATGGCTGTACGAATTTTTAGAGTGAAAAACAGTCAGTATTTCGATGGTTAAAAATACGCTGTGTGAGCAAACGGAGTCGGAATTCGACGAAACTAGTTTCGTTGGGACCGTAATGTCGAACTGAAGGTGCATGTCCAGTTTCATGATTTTTGGGTGTCGTGTGTGATCACACGGATTTTTAGAAGTCAAAAACGAATTAACGATGAAGAATAAAAAGGGAATATTCCTTCTATGAAAATATCTAGAAATTTTGTTCTTCCTATATGTACCCTCTCAACCCTTAAAAACCTAATCTATTTCATTATCTGGTCAGAATCATTTATGAGCCGCCACATTTACTTCAAACAAAAAACGCAAAAATGAAAATCATTTGAATCAAATAAGTTCTTATAAAACATAAGAACCATATATTTGGATTCACCAGAAGGTTATTTCCGCCGCTACACCAGTTTTGAAGAGTTCGAACCTGATTTCCTTCGCTGGAAAAATACAAACACAGACTAGTGTTGAGGAAATCGAGAAATCTAAACCTTAATGTGAGAAACTATGGTTGTATTTGGGTTTGCTGAGTCGAGTAGCACCATTATGCAATCTTTTGATGAGCTCGGGATGCTGATGGTGGTTATGGAGGTGTGGAGTTCAGGGAGAGATGAACGATGGAGTCAACAGTTGCTGGAATGGTGAAGGTTTTGTGAAATTCCTGATCTAAAAGTGTCGCGAGTCTTCATGGGTGAAAGGGCAGATGTCATTGTCGGTCTTCATCCTGGGGGGTGTCGAGTTGAATTATGGAGGGTGCGGTGAAGTGTTAGAGGAGTTAGCGGCTTCTGAAGTTGCGTGAGCAAATACTGGAAACGATTTTTATCACCTGGAAGAAGGATGCAGGCAGCTAATTAGGAAATGAGTTGATTGAGTTTGGATAGCGATGAACTTTGGTGATTTGTATTGAGTAAATTATGGGAAGATGAAGGTGTAATTGTGAGTAATACCCTTGTTATCGTTTTGTACTAGACCCATATCGCGATCTGCTTTGTCAAAGTGGAGAGGTGCTGATGGTGATAGAAGGATGGAGATTAAGGAGGAGACGGTGATGTTAATTTCCGTTTGAAAGTTATGGAGTAATTAAGTTGTGATGATAAAAGAAAATGATCAGCGTTGGGTGATGATACTGGAACTCGCGTTTAATTTGTGAAGAGGAAGATGAATGCGGTTGGATTTTTCCAGTGAGATATGGGCCGGGTCCGACAGTGTAAGGCCCACTTGATAATAATTTAGGTTTATTTTTAATCTAAATAGTATTCAAACATTTAAAAATGTATAACTTCGTCATACATTACCAGAATTCAGCGAAACAAGATCCATTGGGATCGTATGGGCGGACACTACCCAATGGAATTGGCGGGGAGCGAATCAGAGCTCGTTACAATTTATAGCAAAATAAATTGTCTGTCTGAATCAACTGATGGTTATCGTTATTAACGATGATCGTCCAATGTGAGTAAAACTCACCAACTCTGAACAGTTATATTTTTATAATGTATTTTTAGAACTGTTAATCATCTGTTGATTTCTGTGTCTTGGTTGATTGATTGAACTACTAGTCAGTTAGTGGGAATTATATATATATATATATAAATATATATATATATATAAACCATTAAATGTTTATATAAATGATTATATAAATGTTTATCAGAATAATTCATATTGAACTGAAAGTGATGATAATCATATTGTGTAACATCTGTGGATGCAGGAAAACAGGTTGGAGGAATCCGACTGGATTCCTCAACAGTTATTTTATTGTTTTTCATATATTGTGATATATGATGTGGTTTATAATATGTGGTTGATTATACGTGTTTGGATGAGATTGGTCATCGTGATTTGATGTGTTAAGTACCATAAAATATCGGAATGGGAAAAGGAGATTTTCAAAGTGATATTGAAACAGAATATTTATAAACTGGAATATTTATAAATAAGAAATATTTATAAACTGGAATATTTATAAATAGGAGATATTTAGAAAGGAAATAATTGCAAACCATTTTCTTTTTGAATGGAAAGGCCTGTGTGGCGGGTTTGGGGATTTTCCCGATGCTCCCTTTACAAAGGAGGTTATGGCGAATTTTTCCGGGAATTTAATTTGTTAGAATATTTCAAGAATAAATTTGAAAAGGAAATTTTTGTAAATCACTTACAAATAGAATTAAAAAGGAAACGTTATAAAAAGGGAAAACGTTATAGAGCAGAAATCATTATAAAGAGGAAAACGTTATTAAAAAGAAATCATTTTTAAAGTGTAGAACCGTTATTTAAAAGTAAATCTTTTCAAATGAATAAAACGTTATTAGAAGGAAATCTTTATAAAGTGAATAAAGTTAGTCGAATATGGTATTCGAAAAGAGTTAGTCGAATATGGTATTCGAAAGGAGTTAGTCGAATATAGTATTCGAGAAGAGTTAGTCAGTAGAGTTAACCAGTTCAGTAGAGTTAACCAGTTTAGTTAGAGTTAACCAGTTCATTTAGAGTTAACCAGTTCAGTTAGAGTTAACCAGTTCAGTTAGAGTTAACCAGTTGGGTTAAGTAAGTCGAATTTACCAGTGGGGTTAAGTAAGTCGAATTGACCAGTTGGGTTAAGTAAGTCGAGTTTACCAGTGGGGTTAAGTAAGTCGAGTTTACCAGCTGGGTTAAGTAAGTCGAGTTAACCAGTTGGGTTAAGTAAGTCGAGTTTACCAGTTGGGTTAAGTAAGTCGAGTTTACCAGTTGGGTTACGTAAGTCGAGTTTACCAGTTGGGTTAAGTAAGTCTAGTTAACCAACTGGGTTAAGTAAGTCAAGTTACCAGTTGGGTTAAGTAAGTCGAGTTTACCAGTTGTGTTAAGTAATTCGAGTTTACCAGTGGGGTTAAGTAAGTCGAGTTAACCAGTTGGGTTATGTAAGTCAAGTTAACCAGTTGTGTTAAGTAAGTCGAGTTTACTAGTTGGGTTAAGTAGAGTTAATCAGGTAGGGTTAACTAGTTAGAGTTAATCTGTTAGAGTTAATCAGGTAGGGTTAACCAGTTAGAGTTAATCTGTTAGAGTTAATCAATTAGAGTTAAAACGAACTAGAGTTAATCAAAATATAGTTATTTGAGACAGAGTTAGTCAAACATAGTATTCAGGGTTAGTTGCCATCTCGTACGACTGCTAGCGAAATTCGCAGGGCTGTAAATAGCCTAAGGCGGTCGGATGTTTCCTGAGGGAATCAAGCGTAACCATTGTGATCGCTGCGATATAGAGTCAAGCGAATGGAGTTAAATCGAATATTAGTTATTCGATAGGAGTTAATCGAGTTGAATTAAGTTAGTCGAGTTAGGTTCGTCAAGTCGAGTTAATCGAATCTAGTTATTCGAGAGGAGTTAATCGAATATAGTTATTCGAATAGAGTTCATTGAATATAAGTTATTCGAAGGAGAGAGTTAATCGAACATAAGTTATCCAAAGAGAGATAATCGAATATAAGTTATTCGAAGAAGAGTTAATCAAATAGAATTAAACAAGATTAGAAACTGACTAGAGATTAGTAAGTTGAATAGTTTTCTGAGTATCGATCTGATGTTGGTTTCGGCCTTCGGGGTTTATACTTAGAGAATTGTTCACTCACTAGTTCACAGTTAAGGACTAATAGTTGTGGAATGGTAGTGATGCGTGAATAAGCTATGCAAATGTTTTCCAGTGTTAATAACGTACATTTTCTAAATATAGAAAATAAGGAAATGTGAATATATATATATACATATATATATACATATATATATATATATATATGTTTGATGATTGGATCGATATTTCCATTTGGAAATAAGATCATTGTTTGCACACGGACATGTTTTCATTTGATAGTTAAATCACCGACTATCAAAGTTTTTACCATTTTAACGCTGTTAATATGGAGAGACCGGTTGGATTATTATCCGAACAACCACTCTGTATTGGCATAAGCATTGTGAATCATATATGCCAAAGATAATTGAAAACGGAGTAAAGTGCAAGCGCTATTGTATAAGTCTTAGATAACAGTGCCTAAGATGGATGTACGGAATAGTACCTTCGGTTTGTCCAGTCCCAGGACAACTTGTATGGACGAATGTCTGACAGAGTATTCCTAACGAATCATATATGTTGATCTCTTCAACGTATTACGTTTGGTGGCGAAGGAATTCGTTCCTCTTAGCTTCATACCCGTGATACCGTTAAGGGAATCGATAATGATTTGGCGGGTATGATGATGTGGTATTCCAAGTAAATGAAGATATGATATGAGAAGATAAGCGTCGCTTCTAGCCTCACATCCGTTAAATGATAGAAATCGGGCAGGAAGCATGGCTATGTCGGTCGCACCGAAGTAGGGTGTATAAATCACCTATCTAGAGAATATTCATTTGCTTCTTAAATCTATCAATGATGTCCCATATATATATATACGGGAACGGTTGCTGATCCCAACCGTTGGTGATGTACATTTGATACACTCAAGCGAAATGAGTGGTCGGTCATGTGTGGCTGAGTTGTAAGATGTTCTTGTTGAACTCCAGTGTATCGTTCCTAGAGTACACTGATCGGATGGTGGTTCCATACCTTGTCATAGTTGGAAATCCATTATCCAATACGTGCCCGCGGTTTTTGATTATATATTATATATGTGGAACATGAGATGAAAGCGTTTTGCAAGATGATTATTATATTGTGGTTGATAGACATTACTATAATATCAATAAAGATTTGATATAAAGATCATCGTTTGTTTACAAAGTTGTTTGGATTCTCATAACGGGAAAACCCGTTCCGTTATACGGCGTGGTCTTATGAGATATCTTTTACTTGTTCAAACTGTTTTAAATTGTTTTACTCATACCAGTCCCATGACTGACCCAGAGTTTATTTTGTTGTGTTCTCCCTAAACTCTTGCGTGCCTAATTTTGTATGGGCAGTCAAGTAGTCGGGATTCTTCAGATACACTTGGAGAGCTTGTAGCAGGAGGCTTCAGGATTCTATAGCTATTATTATTTCCGCTGTTGTTGTAAGTGTTGTACTCTGATAAGTGCTATTGTACACATAACTGTTTTATTTCAAAAGTTATGTTATATTTTATTCGTTCCGCTGTGAGATTCGTGTTTTACTCTGATGATGATGTTCTTCTTCTTCTTCTATTCTATTTGTTCTATCTTATCTTTCCTCACCCTCTGTTTTCTTTCTATTAGTTTCCTAGTTTCTAGTTTAATCTGGGGTTGGACTTGTGTTTTTGGTCAGCTCAAATTGGACTGGATTTTCGGGTCACTACACCTGAGAATCACAAGCACCCAACCAAATAAGGAAGTGAAGAGACTAAACAAATCTCTTTACCCCTATCCTACTATTTATAGCCAACATCCCCTAGCCTTAATGGGTCTCACTAATCAGCCAACTAATGACTAATTAGCCTATCCCGAAAAGGAGCAATACTAAAACAACGGTTTCTTCCAGGCCGCTCAAAAAAATCCTTAATGTGGCCATTCTACGGAATTGGAAGCACCATTCCCGATCCAATGAGATTGATCTCAGCTCCTGATTCAATCCCATTCAAAGTTATTTCCTAAACAAAAACAACAAGGCTAAAATGGTCATAAACAGAATGGTTAAATATCATGGACGTCTCACATTCCCATGAATAACATATCGAAAGATGAGAATGGTTCGACCCTTGGAGAATTAAATAAAAATATTTTACAATCCTTCGATACGCAAAATGTGGGTCGTTAAATCTTCCCCCTTTTAGGAATTTCACTCCCGATATTCCAAGCAAGCAACAAGAACTATTCTTCTTGCCTACCATCCACAAGCGGTCAGTCTACCATACAACCTAGCATTAACAAACCATGCAACCATAGCCTTAACCTAGCATGAAGATTTTTAATAATAGTATAAGTTACCATGTATAAGGGTGGCACGATATCTATAAGTCATACCATACAAACAGTTCTAGATGGGTCGCCTTCATGCTCTCTTCCGTTTCCCATGTCCAATCGTCACCATCCTCGCTCCCATTGTACCATGACTAGCTTAACCACCTTCCTTCTAAGTTGTTTTGTGTCATTCCCCACAACGCGAAGCAGCTTTCGAGGCCTTAAAATTACAGGTTTGACTTCTAAGTCTTCATACTGATCTAGAGATACCACTATATTCGAAGCATGCACACACTTCCATAGAAAAGATACATGAAAAACATCGTGCACACTCGACATATTCTTAGGTAAAACCAATTTGTATGCGAGCTTTCCAATTCGCTCGACTATCGAAAATGGACCAACGAATCTTGGAACTAACTTTCCTTTGCTTCTGAATCTAACAATGTTCCTTAGGGGTGAAGCTTAACAAAAATCATAACACCAACGTTCAATTCTAGATCCTAACGACGCTTATTAGCGTAACTTTTCTGATGATCTTGGGCAGCCTTCATTCGTTATCGAATGGTCTCAATACAATCCGATGTCTCTCTTATCATTTCAGGCCCAAGTATCAACTTATCTCCAGTCTCCAACCAACATGCTGGAGAATTACATGACCACCATACAATTCCTCGTATGGTGCTATCCTGATGCTCGACTGACAGCTGTTATTATATGAAAACTCAACCAAATGTACACAGTCTTCCCATGATCCCCCAAAATCCAATACACAAGTTGTAAGGAGATATTACAATACTTGATTAACTCGCTCGGTTTGGCCATCAGTTTGGGGATGATAAGCCATACTCAAACATAGCTTGTGTTAACGTTAAGAATTGGTCTAGTTATATTCAACCCCCAAAGCGTTTATTCCACACACACAATTATAATCATAGAATGTAAGAAAAAAGAGTAAACACAGGGGACACGTAATATTTTTAAAGTGGTTCGGCTTCAACCAATCCTACATCACTTTATAATCTCAGTTTATATTATCGATTACAGGTTATAGTTGCTTTTGTCGAAATAAAGTAGAGAAAGAAGTGATTTATACACAAAATCCTTGTGTTACGAAGTTGAAGTATCGAAGTGTACGATGGGCTATTACTGGAGCGCCAACCATCAACTTTTCAGTAGTCCCTCCAGTCTCCTTTCCATTTTAGTAAATGATGTTTTAATAGGCAAAAAGTCGAGTTGATTAGAATGCTATATGCCAATCATCCGCTACTGGTCGGCCACATGTTCCATGATCAAAAAAGTGATTGTAGGCGGCAGGACCTATTCTTCTGCTGAGGAATAGTTCTCGGTATCTACGGCATACGTGGAGCTTAAGACTTGGTAAATGAGCAACAAAGTAGGTCCTCTTCACGAATATCAAGGCATACATGGTCCTGTGAATCAGGAGTAAGGGAAGTTGAATGGGCCTAGTTTGACCAATAATGTAGTCTTGAGAATTCGGCTTTATTGTATAGTGTAGGAGGTGGATCATCATAGTTGGGGGTCGATCAGTTGGTTCGACTGACCTGGTCTTTGGACTTTGGTTCATTTGTTGAGGTGATATGCTTTTAGTTGAGAATTGCCAATTTGGGTCGGGCCGTATTTAGATCGATCGACGTATGAATCTTCCCAAGAGAAGGAGATAACTTGTCTTAGGTATGGATTCTGGTTGTGACGACTTTTACCAAAAAACTGGTCAACACTTTCCTCCTCATAACATATCTTTCTTGGTAAAGGATGGTGTGTTCTGAATCTTTTAGGAAATAATATATAGAGATCCAATAGAAATCCAGAAAGTTATGGTTACGCCGAACCATATTATAAGATGGCCAGAAAACCATCGATCACTATCGATTGTATTATGGCCGAAGGAGAGACAAGAGAACCAGTCACTAAATCCACCATGCTATGAATATAATTTGCTTCAGCACAAAAGGAGAAGAAAATATGCCAAGTCCTGACAATATTTTTCGACTGTTCAGAGCATAAATCATGATTTTAAATCTGTCGGAGTACAGACCAAACTCAAGTAGGGATCAAGTTATTTTTCGAAATCCTGGTAGGGTAGTTATATTTGCCAAGTATAAGCCATACATGGACATTGAGCATAAACCATACCCGAGTAGTAATTTGTTTAGCTTACCAAGAACTGGTAAGATAATTTAATTTTTTTGGTACAAGCCATATCTAGGAACCTAAAGTCGAACGTCAACCATGCTCGGGGTGTGAATTTTCATAAGATGTTGTATATAAACCATACTCGAGATTTGAAGTATTTACCTGTTAAGCCAGAAAAGGTTTGTTTCGAGTATTGTCTATACTCATATTGAAAGGGAACTAAGCTTGTCACATTCTAATAAGTAGAGTTTTAGTATCGATATCGGCCATACCTTAAGTAGAGTATAAGACATACTCGGTTCACGAGAAAGTTAGGTTCGTCTCATCATAATGAGTGGATCGTATGCCTAGGTTTTAACATACCTTAGGGATGAGCATAAGCCATGATCAATTTTAGATTGAGGACTTTACCACATCCTAGAAAAGTATTTACATTCATCAAACATAATCCATGTTCAAGAAATAAATCATATTGCTGTTAATTATTAAAAGTTCCAAAACAAATCCTAAAGGGTCCATAGTTGAATTCAGAGCATGCATTGGGATTAAATCCTAGTCCCGTACATGTGTACTTCAACATAGCCACTTTATTTTAAAATAAAAATGCATTTCTTATGTCCTAAGAAATGGGGTAATCCACAATGATCTAATCCATATCAATTGATAATGATGCCGCGATTGCTAGGCCCGGGATTCTTCCTGTTCCGAGGAGCATGGGAACCATTTTAAGGAGCACATGAGGGTAGTAGTGGCGGTGCAGATTCCGCGGATATTTCAACATATTCAAGTAGCTATCCTCGTCTAACCTATTCTTCAGTAAGATCATGAAAATGCCTGCAATCGTTGGTGCCATGGCCTGCCATGTCATGAAACATGAAGTGCTTTCCTGATTCACGTTCTCTTTGAGTCGGCTCCCTTTTAGGAGGATTAGGAATAGGAAAAGTTCCTCGTACATCGAGGTATATGTCCAGTAGTGAGTAACTGAGCTTGGTGTAACTATCATACTTGGGTTCTCTTCAGAACTGCACATTTCTATCATTCTTTTCTAAGACTTTCCCTTTACCCTTGTTTTGGACAACGATGGACGGTCCACCATCCTTTGTAGCAAGTATGTCGAGATTTTACATCTCGATATTAGCGTCTTCATGTCTGAGGAATCTATCTGCCTTGGAGTAGAAATCTCCAATGTCTCCGGGAGGGTCCCTTTGAAGGGATATTTGAAGTCCGCTCAATCCAAGACTTCGCCCATGGAAGCCTGGAGCACCATCGATGGTTCAGGTCGATCGAACGATGCCACAGTGGCGTTGAATCTTTCTAAGAAGGAGCATAAGGTCTCGCTGGACCACTATCTGATGGATGTGAGGAACATGACGCTCTTAGGCTGAGATATGTGAACTCTGAACTGTTCATTGAAGCGGGTGAACAACATATTCGAACAGTTGATCGATTCAGTCGTTAGCTGTCAAAACCACATGGTGGCGACATCCGTTAGGAAAAGAGAGAAGCATTTAGCTATGACATTGACCAATGCTGATATTTCTTCCATATGGAGCATATAACGCATTGGATGAATAGTAGGGTCGGTCATGCTGTTGAATGGTTTCAAGACTGGAGGATAGAAGTCAGGTGGATTACGAGAATTCCTGATTTCGAGCATGAAAGGACTGCGATGGAAGTTATCCACGTCTTGCTGAGAAGTAGTGCCTCGGGTGAAGTGCTTAATGATACTAGCGATTTGATTTCCATCCAAGAGAAGTCATTGTCATGAATCCAATTCTACGCTGGCGGTTTCAGCGAGGGTCTCAGTAAGGGGTGGAAGCATGCCTCAACTTTTTGGCCAGTTCGGTGCGACCCACGAATGATGGGTGGAGGCGGTCCCTAGCCTCGGTTGTTGGTTCAGGATTGACTGGGATCCCCTGTTCGGCATGTGAGTTGGGCCGAAC
Organism: Allium sativum; assembly: GCA_030737875.1. NCBI lineage: Eukaryota > Viridiplantae > Streptophyta > Magnoliopsida > Asparagales > Amaryllidaceae > Allium > Allium sativum. The sequence continues at coordinate 82,775,778 of CM060913.1, read as the reverse complement.
CATATCCATGCCAGTAGGATTGGACCGGTTTGGGTTAGCTTTATCAGCTCGGGGTTCGGCATTGCCCCCGCCTGGGGAGATATCAGAGTGGTTTACAGTAGTGTTTCCCTCCGTTCTGTTAGGAACTAGTATGGTAGAGCAGTCTTAGAGAGATAAAGGGTTGCTACCTCCAGCCCTGCTTGGATCAACATGATGGGAAGGCTGAGCGGGAGGCTGCATAAATCTGGTTTGCGATAAGATGCCTGATTGGACCAGAGGTCAAATCGAACCATGTTCTGGTCAATCTAGAGGTTGCATCGATCAATCTGACCTAAGACTCAGCTGATCGTGAAGTGAAGTTGGCCCAGGTGGAGGCAGAGCGGTAGACTGATCTGGAGATTGAATTTTATCGACCTGAAGGTCGGTTGTTTCCCCATCTTCGCCTGGTGCAGGAAGTAATGCTTGGTTGCTCAGCCCTCCTTCCGTCCAAGCGAAAAAATTATTCATCATTTCCTATTGATTTGAGAGGAGTTCATCTTGGTGTGTCATCGAAGCTCTGAGTTCGGCGATAATTCCATACATCTCGTCCCTAGTCAAGTATCAGGACTGTTCTTCATATTGGAAACCTCCAGGCTTGCCTCCGCTACTGCGTCTGCTAGACCAGCAGGTTGAGCATAGGAAGGTGTTGCATCCTTCTTCCATTTTTCCGTTATTTCTTTAAGAAAGAAGGTTAAGCGTAGGTTCGACTTCCCCCTTCCTGACCCGCCAAAGTGTTAACGTCAAAAGTTGGTCTAGTGACAGTCAACCCGCAAAGCGTGTATTCCACACACACAATTATAATCACATGATGCAAAAAAAAAAGAGTAAACGTAGGGGACACAGAATATTTTTATAGAGGTTCGGCTTCAACCAATCCTACATCCCTTTATAATCTCTGTTTATACTGCCAATTACAGGTTATAGTCCATTTTGTTGAAAGAAAGTAGAGAAAGAAATGATTTATACACAAAATCCTTATGTTACGAAGTTGAAGTATCAATGCGTATGGTGGGCTATTTCTGGAGTGCCAACCATCAACTTTTGAGTAGTCCCTCCAGTCTCCTTTCCATTTCAGGAAATGATGTATTTATAGGTAAAAAATCGTGCTGATTGGAATGCTAACTGGAAATCATCCTCTGCGTGGTCGGCCATGTGTTCCTTGATCAAAAAAGCGATTATAGGAGGCGGGACCTATTCTTCTGCTGAGGAATAGTTCTCCTCGGTATCTGCGACATACGTGGAGCTTAAGACTTAGTAAATGAACAGTAGAATAAGTTTTCTTCTCGATTATCAAGGTATACGTCGTCCTTGGAATCCGGCGTAAGGGAAGTTGAATGAGCCCAGTTTGACCAATAATGCAGCCTTGAGAATCGGGCTTTGTTGTCTAGTGTACAAGGTGGATCATCAAAGTTGGTGGTCGATCGGCTGGTTTGACCGATCTGGTCTTCGGGCTTTGGTCCATTTGCTGAGGGGTTTTGTTTCTACTTAAGAATTGCCGATTTAGGTCGAGCCACATTTAGATCAATCGAGATATGAATCGGCCCAAGAGAAGGAGATAACCTATCTTAGGTACAGATTCTGATTGTGACGACTTTTACCACAAAGCTAGTCAACAGCTTGGTTCCCAAACCTTTTGCAAACTCTTCCAAAATCCACTAGTATACAATGGGTCTCGATCACTTACTATACTCTTTAGGATACCATGGAATTGAACTATCCATTTAATGTATAACTCATCCAACTTCGATGCTGTCCTAGTCGATCTAACAGAAATAAACCTGGCGCTTTTGGTCAAGTGATCCACTATGACCCAAATCACTTCTTTTAATTCCCGTATCCTAGGTAGTCCATTGATAAAATCTATTAATACTTTCTCTCATTTCCATGTAGGGACTTCTAATGGCTGAAGCAATCCACTCGGCTTCTTCTATTCAACTTCACCAACTGACTGTTCATACATTTGGAAATAAAATTTCCAACATCCCTCTTCATATCTTCCCAATAATAAACTCACTTCATGTCCTGATACATCTTATTACCACTACGATGAATCGTCAGCTTAGAGTGATGACATTCTCTCAGAACCTCATCTCTCAATTCATCAATATCAGGAACAACCAATCGTCCTTTCTTTCGAAGCCATCCATCTTGATTGACCTCGAATTCGTTATCCTTTTCTGGTTCCACTCTCACTTCCAACTTCTAGATGATCTCGACAAGCTTTTCGTAATGCTTTTGGCTTTCTCCAATCCTTTCAGTGAGAGTTGATCTTATCGATAAGCTTGCCAATAGTTCAGGCTCCAACCCACACCTAGGCCTGAAATCAAATGCCGCCAAAAACTCAAGGTAGTATTCTGGAAACAACGGTCCCGAACCAACATGTCTTCGACTTAACGCATTTGCTACTGCGTTACCTTTACATGGAGTATAGGCAATACCAAAATCATAAGATGCCAAAAACTCTAACCATCGCTACTGCCGAAGATTCAAATTCTTTTAGAAGAAAAGATAATTTTAACGACTAGGGATCCGTTAATAACTCGAATCGAGTTCCTAATAGGTAATTTCTCCACATCTTCAGAGCAAATATAATCACTGCTAACTCCAAATCATGAGTCGGATAATTCTTTCGTGCGGCTTTAGTTGTCGACTCGCATAGGCCACAACTCTATCCTTCTACATCAGCACTGCTCCATGTCCAATATCACATGCATCAGTGTATACCACTATCTCCTTATTCCCATTTGGAATAGTCAAAACAGGAGAACTTGTTAGTCTCTCTTTCAGGATTCCAAAAGCTTGCTCACACTTCGCATCATGTGAATACTTGATTCTTCTTCGTCAGTCCAATTAGTGGCCTAGGTATCTTGGAGAAATGCTTGATAAATCGACAAAAATATCCCGCCAACTCAAGGAAACTCTAAACATTTGTCTCACTCTTAAGCCTATCCCAATCCTGGATTGCTACCACCTTAGCGGGATCCACCGCTATTCCATTTCCAGAAACAACTTGGCCTAAGAACCTTACTTCATTCTTCCAGAACTGGCACTTCTAAAACTTAGCTCTCAGCTGATGCTTTCGCAAGATTTCCAAAACCATTTGCAAGTGCGTCTTATGCTCTTCCTCATTCCAGGAGTAAACTAGGATATCATCCACGGACACAAGCACGAACTTGCTTAAATGATCTCTGAATACCCTATTCATAAGAACCACGAAATATGCTGGTGCGTTGGCCAATCCAAATGGCATCATTAGCCACTCAAAGAAAGCGGATGGTGTCCTAAAAGAGGTCTTCTGCACACTATCCTTTGCCACTCTCAACTAGTGAAATTCCGTTGCCAGATCCATTTGGGAAAACACCTTGGCTTCGTGAAGCTGATAAAAAAGTCATCAATTCTCAAGAATGGATACTTGTTCTTCTTAGTCACCTTATTCAGCTCACACTATTGCGCACACAATCTCAAAGATCCATCAACCTTAGTTGCAAACACAACTGGTGCACTCCATTCGGACATGCTCCGCCGAATGAATATTTTTACCTAAAGGTTACTAACTTGCACCTCTAACTCTCGTTGTTCTATCGGCATCATCGTCCTGAAGGGCATAATGATATGTCTAGCTCCATCAACCATATTGATTCTGAACTCAATCTCGCGATGCGGCAGCATCCCTTGACTTCGCCAAAGACATCATCAAACTCACTAGCGATTGGCACAGATGACAATACTTCCCGTGGAATCACAACGAATACAAAAAGCTTACAAAGACCTCATCTTCTGGCTAACATCGAATCATAACCACTCACAAGCTTCTCGCAATCCACTTAGTCGCACACCTCTTGAGCCAGTCCATACCTAAGATAATCCCAAACCAAGCGAAGTTCAAAACAAAGCAAACATAAACAAAAGAGCAACCAAGGCTTGAAAACGCTAGACTACAACAAAGCATACAAAGATTAGACGAACCCCCTATTGGATTAGTTACAATCAATGGTCTATCAACAATCTTGAGTTCCAAATCTAACCGCCACACAAGTTCATTGAAAATGAAAGAGTGTGATGCTCTAGTATCAAATAACACTCGAACTAAAACATTCCTGATGGAAAGCGTACCTAGAACAACAACGCTCTTCCCTTTCTCCTTCATTATAGGAGCTCTTGAAGAAGTTGGCATAGCCTCTAAAGCATATGCCTTCACTATCTTCTTACCACAATTATGGCACTTCTTCTAGGCTTTTGGATTCTTACATTCCTTGGAATAATGTCCCATCTGCTAACAGTTGTAGTAAGTCACATCATCTTTCTGCTTCTTCTGGCTATCATTCCCTTACTTTTATTGTTGCTTCCTCTTTCCATCTCATGTTTTCTTATTACTACCCTGCTATGGTTTTGGATCCTCTTTGGTTGCAACAGCAATAACTTCTTCCTTGAAAAACAAACTTTCGTGCTTTACATCTTTCTCAACAATTTTCTCATAAGGGTCATCCAAATGATCAACCAACTGCTTCCCAAGATATGTATCCAAGCCCATAACAAATTTCTCATCCTTCTGATAAGGAGTCTCATAATACGAACGAGCATACTTGGACAAAGCTACAAAATCAGAAACGTACACCAACACTGGTCAACCACTCTGCTTTAGCTTAATAAACTTTTTGAATAGAACTGACTTTTAGGCAGCAGAAATGAACTTCACTTCATACTTGATTCAGAATTGATCCCAAGTGATCTCATCCTCAGGAGTATCTAAAGTGACAAAGTTTCACCAATCCATAGCTCTGCCCTGTAGTTGTTGAATGCAAGTTTCCTCTTAGTTACATCGTCAATACCCAAATCTTCGAATATCTGAACACAAGTATCAAGCCACCATTGAATCTCGATAGGCGGCTCTATCCCAAGAAATGGCTTCCTACTCACACAGCTTAGTGAAATTAAACACCTTAGGCACCTGCACTTGAACAACAAGATCTACCGCGGTTGCTTTCGGAGCGGGTACCCTCCTCATGATCGCTGCCATCATGACCTCGAACATAACTGGGTAATTGGGTAGATCTCCTCACAAATCCCATCCAGGAGAAGGCTTCTCCCTAGTAGTATGTCTCGAAGATCGACGACTCATTCTAAATTTGAAAATAGAATGATTAGTCCACATATGAGAAAAGCTGCAAATGGAGTTCAAGAGCTACTATACTATACACTATAATAGAGTAATTAACCATTAGGAAAGTACAAATATGTCTCTCTTGCATCATTACACCCACAAACTTTGGATAAAATCTATAAATTAAAGCTCTGATACCAAATGTGATGACTTCCCATAGCTCCCACATTTAATAAAGGACTGAAAGATGTGCCAGGCTGCTATGGATGATCATCAAGGTTGAATAACACCAGCGGAACCTGTCGTATAACTCACAGTGCATGGATAAAATATAATAAAACATATACAACAGGAAATAATGGTGAATCACAATAGAACAAAATTTCAACTTTAATATCTCTATGAAAATATCCAATACCAAAAAACTGTGTTACATGAAATCCAAGCAAATAGCCTCGCTACAATTTCACTCAAAGTAACATATCAACAGCAACAGCGGAAACAACAGTTATGTACAATAGATGGTAAAACGTCAGCCTTCAGCTCGTTGTCGCTCAGCAACATCGTCTTCATCAAGATCTGCTACTTTTCGCTTAGTTTTCCCATCAACAACATTGATGAACAACCCAAGGTAATAAGAGAGAAACATAAAACCTTAAGTCAGACAACAGTCCTAATGAGCGATAAAACAACAATCAACATCAATAACAAAGCATATGGATAATAGGCAGTTCAATTATCTGATCTATCCAATACATCAACAAAATAGGATTCCCAATCACACTTCTCTTTCAAAACCTACGGTGATAGCCTTCCCAGAGAATTAGAGAAGAAACAATAGTAACATCCACAACAACCAATTATCAAGAATGGACCATCCTAATCATGTTTAATACCCCTGAAGCACAAACCCCGAAAGACAAAACCAACATCAGATAAGCACCCAAGAAATATCTCCCTCAACATTGAACAATCCACACAAGACGATAAAAGCAAATAATAACATCCATGACCTTGGTTATCAACGTCTTCCTTGCCTCGAATCCATCATTAATCGTATGACTAAACCATCCTACCATCCGTTAAGGGCTTATGGTAACCCTGCTTCTAGCAAAACTCCATACGCCATCGTGACTCGTATCTAGGCCGATCATGACTGCCCAGGGTACTCGACTAATCACCTAGTCTTTTGAGCATACCCGTTATACCCATGCTTTGTGTACGCTAGAACCTCCGACTAACAACGATCCCTTAGCACTTCAAAACACTAGCCATCGTTCCTGACGACTATATCAAAAGCCCAAGTGCCTTCTCGAGCAATCCATTAATTACAAGCTTAAATCACCTTTTGAGTCGTCTTAATAACCTTATTGCATTATCCCACGATCAATGGTCACTTAATCATGCTTCGAACATTCCACCTGAATTCATATCGAAGCTACATCCATTGTCAAATTACCAAAAGTCAACTTCATTTGGTCCGCATATGATGGGTCGTCCCTGACCCATCCACGGGTCGCCCACCAACCCATCTCATGGATCGTGTCCGATCTATCCAGCAATTACAAACCACAGGCCTTCACTTCGTGTCTTTGACCGACCTGATTCATGCCATCTAAACTAACCCAACCCATCTTTTGACACAGCTCCTCATGCCGCACCTCTTCCTTGAGGCTTTTGACCGACCCAACCCAACACATGCGGTCCATCCGCTTTGCTCTTCCAAGCCCTGTACATCGCACCCAACTCTGGCGGACCCGATCAAAATACATGCGACCTTATCCATGCTATGGGTCGCGAATGACCCATCATAGAAATGAAGTTTGGAGCCCAAACTTTCCCAGCTTCCTCAACGCATCCTGCAGATCTCCTCTGCCAAGTTTCGTCTGATTCCAATCAGCCGGACCTTCGATTTTCTCCGACCAACCAACCTAAGCTTTAACGACAAACATCAATACATACAACTCATCCAAATCACCCAATTTCAACTAAATAATCAAACAATCATTATACAATAATTAGAACAACAACTAATCATCATACCATTATGTGAAATTCACCAAACCATGATAAAACGATAACTGAATCAATATTTGGATCTAAACTTTCATACAGTCTATGATGAACATATGATTTCGACGTTAACATATGAATTTATTTTTAAAATTAGCTAGATTAGATCTTATGTCGTGATCCGAATTCAAGTTATACTTACATTGGTTAAATCTAAGTGAATATAACTTGTGTGAATGAATTTAAGAGCAAAAAAACCAATATACTCAATTGAATCCGTTTGAGAAATGATTATCACTCACCAAATCCACAAAATATCCATAAATAAACACTTTCTAATTCCTTAAAGTGAAGAACGACTTCTGAGTCAATCCAATTGATGTGATCTAGCTTTTCTCGATGTTGATCTTTTATTTAGTTCACGAACCTATGAATTGAAATGGAATGGAGGTGTATTTATTGGGTCGGAGAATCACAAGCATCCGACCAAATAAGGAAGTGAAGAGACTAAAAAAATATCTTTACCCCTACCCTTCTATTTATAGCCAACAACCCCTAGTCTTAATGGGCCTCGATAATCAGCCCACTAATGACTAATTTCTAGTCTGGAAAGGAAGAAAACACTAAAACATGATTTCTTCTAAACTGCTCAAACAAATCCTTAATGTGACCACTCTACGGAACTGGAAACAACATTCCCGATCCAATGAGATCGATCCCAAGTTCTGATTTGATCCCATTCAAAAATTATTTCCTAAAAAAATAACCGGGGCAAAATAGTCATAAACAGAATTGGTAAAAATCATGGACACGTCTCACATTCCCATGAACAACATATCGAAAGATGAGAATGGTTTGACCCTTAGAGAATTAAATAGAAATATTTTATGATCCTTCGATACGTAAAATGCGGGTCGTTACATGTTAAAGTAGTCATTTTGCAAATGATATTGAAATAAGATGAAATCAGTTTCATTGGATCTGAGATGATTAATTATTGTAAGATTTCAAATTTCGTACCAATTGAAATTTTAGAGAGATCATACGCGATATAAATGCATATCGATAAACTATATAAAACTGTAATTATAACTTGATTTCAAAATTTAGTTTTTGCATATAATCGAATTAGTTTCTAAAACAAGTTTCGTTGTGTTGAAATGTGGATTATTCGATGAATAGTGTTTTGGATGTAGACTATAAATAGAAGTTAACTTTCTCATTCTTAAACCTGATCATCACAAATAGTTCAATGGTTGAAATTCTCTGAAATAAAACATCCACAAATATATAAGATTCCTAATATGAAAGTCGTCTGAATCAATGATATGAATTCATCCACGTTTGTCGTTCATCGATCGGACGACAATGTTGGTTAGAAATTGTGAAAAAACCAATTATGATATGGTTTCGTTCTTTTGCTTCTACCTTCACCTTCGTCGACCATATGTTGATGAGGTCCGAAGGGAAAGGGAGGGGAAGAGGGTGCTTGAGGTCCACGAGACCATCGTTCATCAAAAGGTCGCATGTGGTCGGAGAAATTGGGATTTCATCGGTTTCTATTCAATTTTGAATTATGGTAATTTTGTACATCATGTTGGCTTGGGATTTGAGGTGTGAGCTCTCTTGTGGTGGGCGCAGCAATGGATGTAGTGCGGTGGTCACAGAACCTCGGTGGTGGAGGATTTGTGGAGTTGAACGGAAAATTTTGTTTTCATGTTTCCTGCTGATTTCACGAGTTCTTTTAGGTTGGGCTTGTCACCACCAGGTCATCGAAAGGCAAGGCATGTGATGGTGGTAGTGTGGTAATAGGGCAAATCGAGGTCGAAAGGTTCAAGCTTTGGATCGTGAGAATGGGTGTCATGATTTTGAAAGTGATGAAGGGTTAGGTTGAATATTGATATGATGTTATTTTGGCTTAACGATAGTCATAAGTAATTTAAATTATTTTAATTCAAGTTAAATCTTAAGCATGTATTTCATATGAGGTTGGACTTAGCCATGACAAGTTCCATTGGATTCGTATTCGCATAATCTATACATATGAGTTGGATTTGTCTGATTTGGAGCTATTTGAAATTTTAGGTAATTTCAAATGTTGGTTTGAAATTGGATAAAATGACCAAAATCATTGATTGCTTTGGATGGTGAGTTAAAGCTCGCACATTCTGTAGTACTATTGTATTGTATGATAGTATTTACTGTTGATTTCATATTTATTCACATGAATGGATGTTCAGATGATTTGTTTCTTATTCAATTGGGTTGGGTTATTTATATATCACTGCCCGCAAAGCGTATGATTTTTGGCACTACCTGCTTAAAGCGGAAGATTCATTTTATATGAGTTAGTGCTAATATATAAGTTGTGATGCAGGGGACAAGGTATTCAACAAGATTCCTCAATGTTTTGGATGTTATTCGCTTTCATATTAAATACATTTGAACAGTTTAACCCTGTGTAGTTAAAGCGCTTAGCGGTTTTATAGTGGCAGAGGTGGAAAAAGCTGTAGCGGAGATAAAGCGGAGAAATAGCGGGGATATAGCGATGGTGAAAAAAGGTTTGTTCGATGAAAAATCAAATATTTGAAAATTGATTAATCATCTATCCCACATTATATGTGTACAAGAAACCAATATTAATTAATCTTATATAACAAAATTACAGAAAATCATAATTACACATGTTAAATGTAATGAGTGTAATTGATTGTTACCATATATTAGGCACTTATGACTTAAATTTAGTCCTTTGCACTAACTTTACTGAACTTTTTAAAAAAAGGACTAGTCAAATCAAACTATATATACATTAATATTGCTAAAGTGGATGCTAAAAAGCCTTGATTTAGCAGATGTAGCGAAATATAGCCGGGCTAAAAGCGAATCTACTGTTCATCAGGGCTAAATTGAAATAGCATAGTGGATGAAGAGCGCTATGGGATTTAACGGGGATATTAGGGGGATTTAGTGGGGCTTTAATTGCATAGGTCTAACCTAAGTATCACTAAAATTGGATTTGGATGATGACTTCTAAATTAAATTCAACATATTATGATGTTAATCAATAAATCGGTGTTGGTTAAGTGATTGGTGGCCAAAGGCGTAAATTCAGGATTTTGAATATGAAGATCCATCATAAGGCGAAATATCTAAGTTTTGAAGATATAAATTATTTTTATAACAAAAGTCGGAATTTTAATAGATTGAATATAAGTTGTATAAAACGAAGTATGTAAATAAATCAAGATCTATAATTAGATGGTATAAAGGATTTATAACGAGTTTCAAGATTTATAAACATTTTTTATAAATAATATCTTCAAGTGTTTAAACTTAACTAGATTTTTTTAAATGTAATATATGAAGTAATAAAACTAAGTTATATTAATGAAGAAGTTTATAATTTTTTCTAAGTGTTTGAACTAAATTTTATAAAATGACGTAAGAACTTGTACGTAGTTTATAAGTGAGGTTAGAACTTACAAATGGAAATTTTAATAGTTTAGAAATCTAAACGACAATTAATAAATGATCTAAATTTTATTGTCAGGCTAAGTTCTAAGATGCACTAATTTTTAATCAAAGAAGAATTTTAATGAAGATTTGAAGTTTCCAAAACTTAATGTTTGAATATTTTTTAATAATATTCTGAATTACAATATTTGTGGGAATTTGGAAGCTACTATCATCGCTATTTGACGAATAGTACAGGTCAAATTGGAGTTTGGTATTGAGTACTTTCACTATACTCATTTTGGTACTCAATACCAAGTGTTCTGGGTTTTATGGAAAAAACGCATGACATGATCTTGTTTTTGACTCATGTATAATTTATAACTATACATATACCTTTGAGTTAAGTATGATAAGTTTTTGAAGTATGAAAACCATATGATTTATGAAAACACTTATTATATAGAGATAAGTGTGGTTATGATTTTGAAGTATGAAATGAAGATATTTGTGAATATGATTGTCCAAATTGGATAAGTATATAGAATCGATTTGTAAGAATTGATAAATTGATTTTAATGAAGAATTTAATTAAAAAAGGGCTGAAGCTGCTGATATATTAAACTATAATATTATGGTTGATGGTTAAATAACTGACTATCACCTAAATTATGTTTTAACTTATAATGTGTTTCTTCGAGAAACTAGGGTCAGAACTAGATCTGAGGCCACTTCGAATAAGCGTTGCATTCAAAACTATTATGCAGGTGACCTGAAGACTACACTTAAATCTATGAAGTGAAGTCATGAACTTTTGGGGTGGAAATGATTGCTTGTTGATGTCCTGGTTTTCTTCCAGGATTACATTACATACTTTTAGCAGTGGACCTTGTTTTCTAGAAATCTATATGGTGCGAGGATTTTTTTACTAATCCTCAAGGTGATACACGACATGATATAGTAAAAGATTTCCTTTTGTATATTGTGTTCCTGGACAACATGTATTGATGGGTGTACGATATTGCATTCTTTAGATCGTGAACATTGATTTTTACAAATGTACATCTATTTGGTGGTGGAGTAGACAACTTCTCTTTTCTTAACACTCTTCTCTAAGACGCATAAGCTCAAAAGTTGCATTTTTGTGGAAGTCAAGTAGTGATCGACAGAACAACAATGTGGCATCCAAAGTGAAGAAATTACCTGGTGTAAGGTAATCATAGCCTCTTATCCTCAATAAACGGAGTTGGCAAAAACATGGAACATAGTGAGGTTAAGCGGGTAGCACCCGTTAGGACACCGACATCACTCCTTTAGATTTTCTCATTATATTCCGAGAAGTGGAGTATACGGATCCCGGATAGGTCGGTTACAAACCGCATGATGACATATCCGGGAAGTGCAAGATCGAAGGGTCCGTGTAACTATTCCAGCCTTATCAGAAGAGCGAGGGAAGTGGTCCTCGATACATGCCTCTAGAGGTGTATTGTATAGAAAGGTTGTCCCTTCGCTTACCACCATATGGAATCCATTCTCAGTACGAATCTGCTAATTTATATATAGAGACCCATTAGGGATGCAGAATTTAATAATGGTAATTACTTCGCAGGTTAATTTAATTAACCTCACTGGTTTTATCCTAAAGATAAATATTATAATAATTTCACTTGAATCCCTAGAAATGGTTTAGTTATCATAAGGGAAAAACACATACCACGTTTATGTGAAGTCATGTCTCACGAGAGTTCCATTCTTTCAAATGATTTTCTAAAATTAAGTAAGTAGTTTGTAATGTGAGTTTTCTCAATTTGGTATTCTAGGCTGTTTCATGCTTTATTTTCCTTAATGCTCACGACAAACATAGTATGCTTTCTAGATTAGCTTCTGAGTTGCTTGGAGATTTGGAGAGGAGCTCAAGTGGACATGTATTCTCATATTTCTTGTACTATCTATTTCTCCATTGCGCTATTATGAATGATGTTATATTTTCGTTGTGCTATGTATTGTATGTATCAACATATGTAAGTGCAGATTATTATGACTATCTAGACTGATTTATCTATTGTACTCTGACTTTATATATTTATATACTTGTATGGGAATATATAAGTTACACCTTTTTTTAGGAAAGAACGTTTTATATTGTATTTTTTTCTTTCATTGTGATATTATATATATACTCTAGTTTTGTTGTTGTTGCCTTCTTCTTTATTCTATTATAAACCTTCTTGCTTTCTTTTTTTCACCTTATAATTTATTTATTTGGACCCCTTACTCCATTTTTTCCATTTGGTTGGTGAGCTAAGAAGGAATGTCGTAGCAGGTCGTCAAAGCAACTAATCATTCTGGACCCTGAATGTGCCTTTTTTTACTAGATTGGGGTGAAGCAATGGTCGATGTTTAATGCATGGAACATCATCTTCAACGAGACTCAACATATATTAGCATGGATCCATGCAAACACAACTAGGTTAGCTCAAAGAAAGGCCATTATCTCCCTCTGCATTTGTTGTGTGTTGTAAACCACTGTGTAATAACTATGAAGGATTCTTCATGTCTATAGGGACTAACATTGTGATTTCAGTTGGTGTTGCCCAATTGTTCCTTACACACTTCTTTTTTGGGGTTCCGTAGTTTTGTGAACGTGATAATATTCCTTGACGTAAGGGCTTTTCTATAGTTGCTATGTAAGGGGTACGTGAACATCGAGGGACCCCCATACTTTTCCACTTTTCCTACTATGCTTTCCTTAACTCGAAGATATAACATTCACGTGTCATGCATTAGTCACCCTTCAAAATGCCAACCCCATTTTCTGTGTGGAACTTAATTATTACACACTATAGAGCCATGGTGATTTTTGAAATTCACCAAGCATGTTGCAATAGAAGTGCATGTCGTTTCATACACTATTATAAAATTCTGGATTAACATAGCTCTTATTTCTCTTTCACTAACTCCATAGGCAGATCAATCGTTCTTATTGGCTACTTAAGATCATTGGAAAATCCTAAGATCTTCACTTGGAAAGCTACTATATCTTTAATAGAAAGTTTCATTTGTTCAAAAGTGTTACGAAATAAGATGTTTACAAAAGCTCCACTATCGAACAACACTCTTCTACCTGTCGCTGGTCCAATCCTAATTGTCACAACCATTAGATCAAAGGTTGTGGTATCAATACCTATGGAATCTCTTGCTCTAAACACAATATCATCACTGAATGTCCTTTGTTTCTTTGTACAAGTTCCACGATCGATTTCTAGGAAGCTTTCGTCCATCAGTGTGTGTTTCATTGCGATGACATATCATTCCATCTTCCTCAACTTTTCTAAGCAGATGAGGTCATCCAAAGATTGTGTTGATCATCAGTCTTTTACCATTTTATCAAGCAGCCTTGTTACAAGGTTTGAGTTAGCTTGCCAAAGTACTCTAGCCTTGTGTAGTAGGCTATAGGTTTTGACTTCGATGGCTTTCGATAGTACTGCATGATTTTATTAAAAGTGATGTAGATTAAGGATCTTGCGGCTTGATCAACCCTAGAAAGGAGTGAATAGTGTTTTCTTAAATTTTTGATTCTTTTAGAATTATTTTGTAATATATTTATACATACATACATACATATATATATATAGAATGATCATAAGATCAAACAAGTAAATAGAAATGCAATAAAGCAAATAGTAGTAAAGGAAAGTGCACATATGAAAATTTTATATTACCTTACATAAAGTTCCGCACTCTATATGGTCTTTATTGATATCAACAATTACACTCCTTGATTTTAAAACTACAAGGAGACACTCTCCAAAATATTGACTTTTGGGTAGGCTAATTTGATTTGTTGGCCACATGTCATAACCCAACTTGATTTCTGTGCAATCAACTAACTCCCAACTGCTTTAGATTGGCATAATCAAACCTAATTAGATTTAGGGCTACTTAGTCATATTCGTATTGGCTTTTGAGTTGTTTGTACATTGAATGCAGACATGGATCTTTCAGTTTTAATTATAATTGCTTTTATAACTCTGGTTTACAATTTGACCTCAGTAGAAATGGTGAGAGTTTGATGTGGAATCAAATAAGAGAAGAAATTACTTGATTCAGATGATAAATTACCATAATATGGTTATCGGGTTTAGGATTTTCAAGAGAGGAGTAAAGAAAGTGAAGGAATATGGAGGAACTAAGTTCTGCTTTTTGGAAGAAGGTAGTTATAGTGGTGAAGTGAGAAAACTGTTAAAAACAACCTATCTCGAAAAGGCACTTCCATTTAAATTTGAATTTTGAAAATCTACTTTTACATGTCAACATGATATCAACATGTCATAGTTAAAATTTAAAACCATTTTGCTTTTAAATTGTATTAAAAATAGTTACTTATAACGTTTTGAAATTTTATAAACATATTAATCATAGTAAATGTATAATTTAAGCATAGATATACTTAAGAAAACTTGTTAATTCTTTTGAAAGATTTTAAGTGTAAGTATATTAAAGCTATATATAATCATATATATGAAACTAAAAATATAATTATTAAAACTATAGTAGTATTAAATCATAATTTGATTTTAAGAACAAAATCAGAAGTGTTATTTTAAAATTTAAATCTTTAGTAAAATCAAAATCTGAAGCTAAATGCAAACCCTTTCTTCTTCCCCGTTCATCGCTGCCACATTCTTCTTCATCCAACTCGCGTTCTGTTCCTTCTCTTCATCCTCACCCCCACCTTCTCGCCCTTATCATGTAACGGCCTGAATTTCCATATCCTTTGAGTCCACTACTAATACCACACGTCCAACCCAAATTGCACAGAAATACGAACCATTTATAGAAAGAAGTTAGAGGGTGAGAAGTAGAAAGAAAGAAATGTTGGAATAAAAGAAAATGAAGAACACAAATCTCACATCGGAACAAATAAAATATATTATATAACATAACTTTTTGAAATATAAATAAGTAATTGTATATACATACCATTATCAAAGTCAACAGTTACAAACATCTATTTCCAGATACAATAGTAAACAACAGAAAATATGATAGTTTATAGCTAGCTGATGAAGCCTCCTGCTTCAAGCTTCCCCAAGTGAATCCGTAAAATCCTGATTACTTGACTGCCCATACAAATTTGGTCACCCAAGAGTTTAGGGGAAAAAAACAAAATAAACTCTGGGTCAGTTAGAGGACTGGTGTGAGTAAAGTCCAACCATTTGTTTAACTTTCAAAAACCTTTTCGAAAGAAAAGATAATCATAAGACTGATCCATACATAATCACGGACGGTTTTTACCTTATGATAACCCAAAATATTTTTGATATCAAATCCGGTGATATGATAATAGTGTCTAAATCAAATAAATAGAAATCTAGCGGGACGCTTGCATCTCACGCTCCATATATAATATAAAATCAAAAATCGTAAGGCGCTTATTGGAGCTTGGATTTCCAAAATGAAAAGGTATGGGACCACCTTCCGATGAATCTATTCTAGAGGGGATAAAATGGGGTTCAACAAGAACATCTTGCAACCCGACCACACATGGATGACCACTCGTTTAACTTGAGTGTATCGAGCATATTATCACCAATGGTTGTGATCAGCAACCGTTATTGAAAGCATATAACAACGAACAAGAAGAAAATGAAATTTTTCTAGATCAGGTGATAATACCCCTAGTGGGAATGACCCACTTGGTCATCCTGCATGCCCGATTTCAGTTATTTCCCGGTTGATGAGACTTGAGGTCATGATTATCTTTTAGAACATCTGGCCACCATTTACTGTGCCACCTTGTCAGATCTGTCCGTATAGGTTGTCCTGGGACTGGAAAAACCGAAGGCCCCATTCTATTAACCCATCTTAGGCAATTTCTACCTAGGATTAACAGGACAACCCTTGCATTTACTCCATCTTCAATTATCTTCGACATGTTTCGATTCGCAACGCTTATGCCTATACGAAGTTGTTTTCAAATAATAAATCTGATCTCGGTCTCTCTGTATTGACAATGGAGGTACAAAATAAAATAAAACTTTGATAATTGGCGATTTAACTATCAAAGAAAACATCCATACGACCAATGATTCTATTTCCAAATGGAAATTTATCGATCAATCATCAAACAACATTGGTCTCTTTTTAATCAACTCCTTATTATATTATCATTTCCAATTCCCATCTTTCGTATCCTTTCAAAGCTTTATTTTCTCTCTCGATTCTTGGAAAAACATTTCCAATATCCTAATTCCTTTATTCGAGAAAATATCTCTTATTCCAGTTAGAAAACATTTCTAAATATTCACGAATCCTTATTTTCTATATTCAGAAGATATGCCTTATTAATATCAGAAAATATTTCCATATTCCATTTTTTTAATTCCTCGTTGACCAATTCATTTCATTTTCTATGCGTCGAAAATATCTCTCATTTTGTTTAGGGAAAACATTTCCAAATCCTTTGAATTAATGTGATGTTATGAAACATCGTTATTATAACTCAAACCATTAATCATTCATTAACTAACTACATTGGTAACCAATCTTCACTACCAAACTGTAACCATTCCTCCATCAATCATGAATTTAATGAAGTTGGAGTATAATTACCTCTTAGACCTTAATTGAACAACATTCTCAACTTTGAAACAGTCAAAGCTCACGACTTCAAACAAAACATCGCTTATGCTACTCTCAAATTCAATCCAAGATTCCACTTCTTTTACGGAAAAACATTGATAATAACGGTAGCGTTATAATCCTTGTTTCCAAATATTTGATTTATAAAACAGTTATTATAACGGTAGCGTTAAAAACCGCAATTTAGATTTATATAAAAAAATTATTATAACAGTAGCGTTATAATCGCTATTTCCAAATATTTGGTTTATAAAAATATAACTTAAACTTATTAATTTCAATAAATAAATTAATAAGTAAATAAATAATTAAATTTAATTCAAAAACGGAAAATAAAAATAACTACTTCCCTAAATTCGATATAATCGAATTCCAATAAATAACCCTCTCTCGAATAATCTGTATTCGATTTGTATCCCGAAACGACACTTATCTACCATTTCAGGTTAATTCAAATTCCAAATTCACTTTTGAATTTATACTTCCCAAATCATTAATAATTCATTTATAACCCTTCCAGTCTACAAAAAACGTTATCACATTTTATTTTATATCCCGAATTTTGAACTAAAAACTCACCGTTTTTTTTTAAAATGATTACCCATTTCCCTTTTCGTTCAATTTCCAATCTGGATTCATATTTCAAATCTAAATTTCCTTTAAAGATTTTTCATTTGCAAAATATTTCCTTTAAACCACTATTCACTTTAATCGTGAATATATTTCTTTTATATACAATCAAATCATTTTGATTTCGTGCTTATAAATAATATCTTAAACCCAAATTCTATTTATAACTTCTATTCAGATTTTTCCATACCAATCTCAGTTGTATTGCAATCATTTAAAATCTCGTTTATACTTTTCCTTATAAATTTGCTAAGTTGAAATCTCAATTCAAATATTGCTTTCAAAACCGATTTCCACTTTTTTCATATAAATTCAAATTTGAATTTATATTTCAATTTATCCAATGTTAAATAATTCATTTCATTTATAAACTCATTTAAAATCAACATCTTGTTTTAATAAAACAAGTTTCTACTTTTTAACTCCGTTTGAAATTACAATTCAATTTTTGGAAAATATATTTACTTTTTAAATCTCAAATTTAATTTTCTATATTTCAAAATATTTTATGGTATTTATATGCCAAAATTCTAGGGCCAGGGTAATTCAACACAGCATAACTAATCATAGTATATATCACAATAAAAAACAAACAATAACATAAATGTTGAGGAATCCAGTTGGATCCCTCCAACCAGTTTCTCTGCATCCACAAATGTTAATCAACATCAATAATATTAATTTCACATCAATATGAAACATCCTAGTAAACAGAACTAATAATCGATCAACTATCAACCATTTCAACCAAAAAATCATCACGCAGTATAAAATTACTATAATTAAATTTAAAACTCGTTTATATAAAAATATAAATGAGCCAGAGTTAGTGAGTTTACTCACCTTGGTTCACAGTTGACGAATCTGTTTTGGTTCAATTTAAAATCAAACAGCGTTTGGTTTTTCTTTGAAATTCCAGTTGCTTTGTTTTCAGTGAAATTATTTCCACAGTGTAGATCACGTTGTTACGATTCCGATGGATCCTATTTAGTCCGATTCTGTTCACAGATGTGTTAGATATGTTTTATATAAGCTTTTAAATTAAATTAAGATCATTAAATTAATCACTAATATGCCATTACCCTTAATTAAACCATTAGCCGTGCCTAATCTTGTAGATAATCTGTTCCTCTTCCTTCCTCGTATATCCTCGTTGGAGTTTACAATACTTAATCCTCCTTATATGCCTAATCCAAAGCATGTCTTTTTCCTCAGTGTATATATTTTCACCGCCTGAAGCCTTTTCTTCCCACCATGCTTCGCTTAATGATTTATAATTCTTTTTAAAAATTGTTAACCCATCTTTCCTTAAATACTACTGCTTCTTTCTATGTTAATTATTGCTTCACTCCCAATAGTTCGCAACTCATTACAATAAACCCGAAAACCTTCTTGTTCTTCGTTGCTTCTCCCCGACAATAGCAGAGCCATACAATGACAGCACATCAAAAATTAATGATTTTCCCCAAACCCCTCATTGCGTCAAGCAACCTCAACACGCCCTTCTCTTCCTTTCACCAATACCCAACTCCACTTCGCATTCCTGCTCATTTCCTATGGCCACTCAAAATAAATTCTATTTTCCTCCTAAAACACAGCATAGTAAAACTTCTCCTCTACGTTTTTGCTTACGCCCGTCCTTCCTTCCTCCAAAAGTTCAAACATAGCAACTTTCCCTTGATCAACTACTTCATCCCATCATCAGAATCGACTACACCGTGCACCGCACTCAACACCAGTCCAACTACCCATCCCGTTGAACTCCTTAACTCCTATAGTAGAAAGCGCGACACCATCATTGTCGCTCGCTACAGTAAAACATGGCACCCCCAACGGAGACCACGAATACTCTGCTACCTCACTACCTTACCTTCTACAACTTCACACTACCTTTGGTTTGCACTGATATCTTCTCGTTCAACGTTGTCTAGGGATTTAGGTCACGCTGAAAATAACAGGGCGATCCAAGAAACAATGATCGAACCCTATAAAATAGGTATCAGGAAGAAGCGGTCATGACAAGAAATTCCACGAATTAAAATGGAGCGATTTAATTTTGTTTCGTATTCAGTAGTTTTTTTTATATTTTCTGTCTCTAGAAAGAAAGAGTAAGGAGGAGTATGAACAGTTACTTAAAGGGATGAAATGGCGTGGCAGTCATGAAATAAACATTTTGAAGGTCACAACACCAATTTTTTTTCTTGGGGTTCACAGAATTGATTTCCTTGGTGCGCACGGTTTAAAATCGTGGAGAGCACGTTGCTCGAGCATACTGGAAAAATAAATTCTTCTTTTAAAAAAAAAAAATTGTTTTTTTGTGCCGTTTAAGATCTTTTGTTGCAAACAAATCCAGGTTGTGTGTTAGAGTTCCAAAATAATGAACAAATGTTTTATTTGTGCATTCAGTATTGTTAGTTATATTAGTTTGTATATTTGAAAACTATAAAACATATATTATACAGTTTACCAACTATAGACACCATCTATTTATTGAAGACATAAAATAACAATGATATCACACAAGCCAATCAATATTCAATGCAACCACAACTCCAATCATTGCCCATGTGCGAAGCACGGGCCATTCACCAATATATGTTTATTAAAGTTAACGCAGTACCGGCTAGCATAATTTCGTTCATTTATCGCTGCAGACAAAAATAAAAATACTATCATGTAAAGTGACGTGCAATGATCCCAAAAATATAATAATATAGACAAGTTAACATATATCATGATATCCCAAAATGCTGGTATAGGGTGTAAAATATTTCAAATAAAAAGTTGCTTATTTTTCAAAATAAAAATTACAAAAAAAATTCTATAAATTAAATTATTACTACATCTCAATTATTTTGTCCAAATTCAAAACCAATATTTAATTATATTAAATAAACCGTTACGAGTTACACACAACTCCACAGTGACTTTTTGTAAATTTGATTTGGACATAACTTACAATCTATAAGACGAAATTTCGATTTTTCACTTTCGTTAGAAAAATATAATCAAATAGGTCCTAACGTTTCTTGTTTCAAAGAAATCCGACGTATACTGGATCATGTATATTCAATTGAAGTTCAAATCGCCAAATTACAAACTACCACGTCGTTATGAGCTCGTTTATAATTTTAATATAAATTATACATTCAAACTCCGTTTTTAATAAATAAATTCCTTATAAAAATCATTTTATATTCCCAAAACAACATTCAAAATAAATTTAAATTTTCTAAATTAAATGGCTAAAATTATGGTTCGTTGCATACCATCTCCCTCGTTTTCAATCTCAGTTTAATCGTGCATCCTCTTTCATTCCTTCTAATCATCATTCCTTATCTGAATCGGTTCCAATTTCTTCTTGTCCTTTATCTGAATCGGTTTCCAATTCTTCTCGTCCGCATTACTCTCATTTCTCCTTCTATCTTCCTCTAATAGTTTTTCTGTCCTTTTTTATCATCCCTCTGATCCATCAGCCAAATCTTTCGCTTAGGCTGTTGCCACTCCTCCTTCGTCACTGCCAAAGCCTCCTCGCAAGAAGTTTAGATCTCCTCTGCTCGCCTTCAAATCCATTTTCCAAACCGTCACCTTTTTGAGAAAGGAAAAACGTTGTCTACAGTGCATGCAAGGGACACATGAAAAATATTGTAGGGATCAAACAATGTTATAAATGTGGCTTTTGTAGTCACTCAGTGCACGTTGTCCGAAGAAGTCCAATAACAACTTGAACTCTTTGGCTTCTGCACCCTACGCCAGCAATAAAGGTTATGATAAACGAGTACGATGGGTCCCTAAAAAATCTACTCAACCTTCAGAAACTTCACATCAAGCATCGCTTCGTAAAGACACCCGTCAGTACAATTACCATGCAAATTCAAACATTAAGCACAATCCAGAACCTAATTATCATCATTCTCCACCTTTGCCTCTACAATTTCAAACTCCTAAACATTTCACAATGGTGGATTCTTCGAAATGCATCGTTGCTAAACCCTTACTGGAAAATGGAGCGTAGAGACCCTACATTATGCCTTACAAGTGAATCTCGGGCATGATTGCTGGTCGATGATGATCATTTCAAACAAACACTTTCTAGTTTATTGCCCTGCCTGCTGCAAACGAGATCATGCCTTACTGTTGAAAATATTAATTAAACCAGGTGCAGCTATTTGTTTAGAAGCTTGAGATGCCAAAGATAGAGAACCACAAACTGTTTTGGAGACTGAATCATGGGCTAAAGTGGAAGGCTTTCCTGAATTTCAAAAAAAAATCGATGATGCTGTGAAGGACATTCTGAAGCCTATGGGACGTGTTTTAGCAGTAGATGATTGTGATTGGTGCCACTTTGATCATAGAGAACTCCTTTTCAAACTTCAGTTTTATGAAGGCATAGGCTCAAAGAGTGCTTTTGCTGCTCGCTTTAATAATGCAACTCACATCATCAAGGTGCAATGTACTAGGCATGAACACCCTGGAATTAGACCGGAAACACTATTTATTGGAAATGAAGATGAAAAAGTTGTCCCGTGTCTTCATAATTTTTGTGAAATGAATTCGGAGGACAGGTTTAATGCTATGATTGATGAAGCTGCAATGTTACCCCTTTGCCATCTATCTACCAGGAAATTGATATGGATATTAACCCTCCAATACCTGATGATCAGGAGGTGGATCAGCCAGACCCAAATGAAGTAAATCAAGAGATTTGAGTGCACCGTTTAACCAGTTTACAGATCTCAAGGAATCACCCCTCTTGATCTTGCCATGATCCCTATTCAGTCTATTCCATTCGATCTTGCCTCGATCCCTCCACCGCAATCCCCCCTCAACAACCTTGGACTGATGATCAAAGATGGCCACATTATCTCTTTTCTATATTTGTTCTTAGAAGTGGCAGACTCAATAATCCTGATGTCACTGGTAGTTTCTTGACTCCTATTTTTTTTTCTTCTATTAATAAAAGTTTAAATAAAATAATTTCAAGTTGCATGGGTGTGAGTCTACGTGATTCACACTACAAATCCATTCAAGCTTTAGAACAAGAACGTATTAATAAGCACAATGAAAATAGTCACATGGAATGTACGGGGTCTGGGGGATCTTTCAAAATTTCATGCTATTTATCTTGTTCTGTCCCCACTCAATTTAGATGTCCTTTTACTACAAGAAACTAAACTTTTTGATCCATCTAGCTATCACTTAAGAATGATTGGTGGATCTTTTTTGACTGTTTGGGCTCATGTTAATGCGGGGTCTTATTACTGCTTGGAATGAATCTGTTTGGTCCCTTCATCAATCTTTTTCAAACCAACCTACTTTACATATTGCTGTTAGACATATTGCTTCTAATTCTATCTATTTCTTTTCTAATATATGTGGCCCTCAAGATGCACATGAGAGAATGAATCTTTGGAAACATTGTAAACATTTACCTAATATTTTCACTGGACTAGGGGTAATTGGGGGAGATTTTAGCACCATAAGAAATGTATATGAAAGAAAATCTGGTAATATCTCGGCAGACTCTGATGATTTTAATTCCTTTATCTTTGATTGTTGCTTGCTTGACCCCCCCTTTTAGTAATCGATCTTATACCTGGTCTAGCCACAGACCTGATCCATCACTCGCTAAGCTTGATTGTTTCCTCGTCAATGCTGCTTGGAAGGAGCAATACCCTTTATCTTCTGTTATTGGCTTAGCCTTAATTATCTCTGATCACTGTCCCATTCTTCTTGATTCTGGTTCCCTTTCTAACTTTAAAAAAACATTCAGATTTGAAAGATTATGGTTGCTTGAACCATCATTTGAAGAATTTATCAAAACAGTTTGGGAGCAACCTGTTCAATCTCAATCTGCTACTCATAGAATCATATTGAAATTGAGATCATTGAGAAAATTGATTAAACCATGGGCAATACCCAGGGTCTATTCGTACACGTATATCCAATTTATAGGAAGTTATTTTGAATCTTAACATCTTAGAAGAATCTCGCCCTTTGAACGATGAAGAGCGTAGCACTTTAAAAGAGCTTGGATCTGAATTGGATAGACTCTTTAAATAGAAAGAAATTGGTTGGAAACAAAGATCCAATGCCAAGTGGATTGATGAAGGTGATAGATATACAACTTACTTTCATCAAATAGCAAACGGAAGACGTAAAGCAATAAATATCTCAGAAATTACTCACAATGGCCAATCTTACACAAATCAAGCAGACATTCTTCATCTTTTTTCTACTTTTTATCGTTCTATTCTTGGCAGTGCTCCCTCCGCTCTTCCAGTTATTGATTGGCTCTCTTTATATCCTAATCCTGCCCAAATTACTATTGATCAACCTTTTTCAGAAAATGAAATTTGGACTGCTCTTAACGAAATGCATGACGACAAAGCCCCGACCCAGATGGCTTTAGGCCTTCATTTTTCAAATTCTTTTGGGCCACTGTAAAACACGATATTGTGGAAATGTGTATGGAATTTTACGATAATCCTAATCTCATATTTTGATTAAACTATGCAAACATTGTTCTTCTTCCTAAATCTGCTGGAGCAAATACTCTTTCTTCTTTTCATCCTATCAGTTTGCTTAATACCACCTTCAAAATCATTACCAAGACTCTCACTAATCATCTTCAACCTGTTATCTCTCCTTTAATCGTATTTAAGAAATCTCCATTCATACATGGTCGCAATATCCTCGATTGTATTGCATCTACACAAGAGATTATTTCTTTCTGTCATAATTCATCTACTCCTCGTGTTCTTCTTAAATTAGATTTCTCATATACTTTTGATTCTGTTAATTGGGAATTCATTTTATAGCTGATGAAACATAGAGGTTTCTCCCTTAGGTGGTGCAGTTGGATTTAATGCATTTTAAAGATCAGCTTATTAACCATTTCTATCAATGGTAACACAGGAGGATTAATCAAATCAACTAGAGGACTGTGGCAAGGAGAACCATTATCACCACTTATTTTTGTGCCCATTGTAGATATGTTCAACCAAATGGTGAAAAGAGAAATTGCTAATAACTTCTTTGACGGCATTCACCACCCTAATTCAATCCTATCATTTTCAAATTTGCAATTTGTAGATGATACCATTATCTTTTCATCTCCTGATCTTAAGGACATCCACTGTCTCAAAGTTATTTTATACATTTTTGAGATCATTTTTGGTCACTCCATTAACTTTTCTAAGAGTTCCATAATTATGTTAGGCATATCTGATTACCTCGGTTTGGCTATTTTTTCCTTTCTTAAGTGTCATGTTGAAAGCTTCCCAATTGTATATCTTGGCATCCCTCTTAGACCCACTAAACTTCTGAAAGCTGACTGGTTACCACTTATTCATAAGATTGAGAAGAGATTAGCTTCATGGAAGGCTAATTCTCTATCTTCAGCTAGTCGTTTATTTCTGGTTAAATTTGTTTTATCTGCTATTCCAACATATTGGATGTCATTTCATAAGCTTCCTAAATGGGTAATTTCTAAGATTGATACAATTAGAAATGCATTTTTATGGAATGGTAATAATGTTAAAAGACTGGTTAATTGGCAAACTGTATGTTTGTATCCAGATCAAGAGGGCTTGGGTATAGTAAATCTTTAGAACTTCAACACTGCTTTGTTATCAAAATGGTTATGGCGTATTGTCTCTCCAGGTGTTTTCATTTAGAAAGACTGGATTCTTTTCCTTTATTACTCTAATAACCCTCATCATGCAATTCATTTTCCTCCAAATGTTAAACCTTCTCCTTTCTGGTCTGGTGTTATTTCAGTTTTACCATGAATTAAAAGATTGATGCATGCCAAACTTGGCAATGGTGAATCTTGTTTATTTTGGCTAGACATTTGGCATCACTACAACAAAAACACCATATTACAACTTTAATTTTACAACGGTGGTAAACGCACCGTTGTAATAAATGGGTTTTTACAACGGTGGTAAAAGCACCGTTGTAATAAATGGTTTTTTACAACGGTGGTATAAACACTGTTGTAACTACAACAAAAACACCATATTACAACTTTAATTTTACAACGGTGGTTAAAGCACCGCTGTAATAAAAGTCTATCACAACTTTTATTTTTTGACTGTTGTAATATATGACTATATTTTAATATTAATTATTTTCATTAAATAATTTTTAATAATTAATATTAAAAACTAATTAGTAATTATTAATTAAATAATTCATGCTAATAATTAGTAATTGACAACCAATTAGTAATTATTAATTAATAATCAATAAATACATATTAAATATTTAATTAAAAAAACATCAATAAATAAATAATTCCTACTATTAATTACTAATTGACAACCAATTAGTAATTATTTAATAATAATCAATATATAAATATTAAATATTTAATTAAAAATAATTATTTATAACTACTTCATTATTAAGTACTAGTAATTAATTAGTAAGTAATAACTAATAAGCGGTTAATAATCAATAAGTAAATAACAATTAATAAATATTTAATTTATAATTAATCATGACTATTAGTAGTGATTAATATTTAGTATATAATATTTTTTAATAAGTAATCGTTGTTGAAAGTTTTTCCAAAATCTTTTGTCAAATATGATCCCTACAGAGGGGGGTCCATGGGGGTGGCAACCCCCCAAGGTGGGGGTGCGGGGGCAACGCCCCCGCTAACGGGGTTCGACCTGCCCGGTCAGGTCGCAGGGGTCCAGGGGGCAGCGCCCCCGGCGCGGTACGGGGCAGCGCCCTGTCCGAAACGGTACATTTTGTGTAATGTTGAATTCGAATCTTACTCAAAATTTAACAACAATTGTTAATTAAGTAACAATTGTAAGTTAAAAATCAATATTAAATAATAATAGTAATTTATAATTAACTAAAATAATAATTGAAATTAATGATAAAAACATATATTAAATAAGTAATAGCTCCGCGCTGCAGCTATTATTAGGGACAGTTTAATAGTTCAAACCAAATTTTAAGCGGAAACCCAAAAAAATTGGCTCCATCTACTTAAGTTTAAGCGGGAAACCGAAAAATTAGCACCAACCTACTTCGTATTTTTTTTAATAGTTGCGTCCACCCATTCTTTCCCTAAATCAATATCGACCTACCTCCAACCATTCGTTTCCCTAAATCAAAAACTAAAACGCAATCGAGCTTTCCTGTCCTACAATGGTGACTAGGGTTTCCGCCGCCCCATTCTCTTCCTCAGTTTCCACTCTTCTGCTCTTCTTTTCCTCGTCGTATCCATTCCTCTTGTCCCCTCTCTTCTCCCCATTTCAATCGCCGCCTCTAAAGTCATCATAGCCAAAAACCCTAATCGATTTTTCTTGTTCATAGTCAACCATCGAAAAACCCTAATCGATTTCGCCTTTGAAGCCATCAAAATGATTTCTTTATGTGCTTGTCTGCCTCATCATCTTCGATATCATAGTCTAGAAAAACATCGATGTCAGATTCATGACGGAGTTAAAATAGCCGAATCTCGTGCCCTTTATGGATTTTAGATCGGCATTAAAATATCGCTTCGGTTATACTCACTAAGCTGAAAACATAAATAAAAGATTCGATTGAAAAAGGAAATCTATTTCCAGGTTGTTCCTTATGCAGAGATGCGTTGGATTGGTATGTTCTAGCTAAGTATTAATTTCAATAATGTTATTACATTTTATTTTTTTGAGCTGAAGTTGGATTGGTATGTTCTAGGTATGTGTTAGCTTGTTTGCTCTTTCAAAGGCGTTGTTTGTGGAAAACAATGGTTTGGGGTGCCGTCTGTTTGTTCACGGTGTTCCTGGGTTTGGCAAGGTGATACTGGATGGCCATACGCCATCTGGAATACCTCCAATCACATTAGGTATATTTTATTTTATTTTGATTTTGATCGATTATCTCCCTTCTATGAAAATATTAGATTGTGAACAATGAACTGGTTTCCCCTATTTTTCTTGTTTACTGGTTTCCACTATTTGACCAGTAGAGATTATCCTATAAAATGAAAATTCAACTTCTATTATCATCCAGATGTAAGTGACTAAATTTACATCCATTTCCCTTAGTCGACATAATGTTTTGTATATTTCTTGCAGAAAGTTTATTTTCATCTAAACCACGAAGGAAAACCTGCTGATTTGGTGGAATGTTTATTTTATTTTTGGCTCACAGAGGGACGAATGAAATCACTATAATGGGGTTCCTCAATAGCAGTAAGTATGTCTTCAATTTCACAACTTGATGATTCCAAATTTCCAATGGTTCAATTTCACAGCTTGATGATTCCAAATTTCCAATGTTTCAATTTGAGATTGTTTTTTTCTTTCTGTTTGTATATTGGCAATTGATGGTCATTTGCTACAAGTAGTTGTTTAATATGCAGGTTGCTATTATGAATATCATTTGTAATTGTATGCCTGAATTGCTTCTTTTGAGTGATCTGTTCAGCTTGAGCAATGTTATTTGTTGTTCAGCTTGAGCAATGTATTTGAGTGAAATAACAAGAATACAAAGAAATAAAAGATTGAAATGGATGCCAGCATTCCATTTTGGTAGCTCCGTTCTCTCTTATTTTTGTTTGGTTTTTTATTCTTCTCTTCTCTTTTCAATCTAACAAGAAAATTCATATCATTGTTTCAGCCTTGGGTTACCAAAAGAGTTCCTTTCGATACGCCTTTGATTTTTGAAATTCAGGTAATTTTTCTTGATTTGATTCTTTCGTTGATTTGGATTTTGATTCTAATTAGACAATGCGCTTGTTTTGATTTTTGTTCCTTATGCAGAGCAAGCATCATGTTGTTTTAGATGTATTATTGTTGATTTTCACCGTTGCAATAGTGCATGTATGTTTCGTGCATTCCACCGTTGCAATAGCGCATGTATCTTGAAATGCAAAATATATATGCATTTGGGCATCACTGTACTCATGAATGAATGAACAAGGATATTTGACGACGAGAATGATGTTGAAATGGATGCTCGATTGGGGATGCTGGAGCATAAAGACTCGGTGTATGTCAGTGTGTATGTATATTTATACGAAAGTGTGTATGTAACTGAGTGCATTGAGTGATCAGTTTGTAGTGAGGAATGTATGTATTGTTATGACTGTATTATGTAAAAGTGAGTTGTACAATAGTGGATCAGAAAGTTGTACTAATTCAAATATTGAAATAAAATATTTAATTGATTATTTCAGATCAGTGTAGTATCATTTTATTCAATATAAATATTTATTTTTATATGAAATGTAATGTATAACGAAACAAAAATCGTATTTTTATAATTAACTGTTGCAGGAATTACTACAACGGTGAAAAAAAGTTGTAATATGTACTACTACAACAGTGCAAAAATGTTGTAATATGTATTACTACAACGGTGGAAAAAAGTTGTAAAATATACATATTACAACGGTGTTGCAACAGTGTAAAAACGTTGTAAAAGATATGAGTCTATTACAACTTCTTAATACACAACGGTTTGCCCATCGTTATAAAATGTATATTACAACGGTGTTCCACCGTTGTAATAGGGTCATTTTGTTGTAGTGCATGATCAACTTCCACTTTCTCATATTTTTCCCTCCCTTTTTTCTTTGTCTTATCAAGTGTATGTTTTAGTAGCTAACACCTTGCATGCTGGTCCTTATGGGCTTTGCCCCCCTTCTTTATTTGATATCCATGTTTTTATTAATTTTTTAGACATCTCTAGCTTGCTTCTTCAAACTCATCTATCTAAAGCTTCTGATAGATATATCTGGGCACTATCACCTAAAGGTGGTTTCACTGTGGCATCTTTATACCATTATCTCAACTTTACAAGAAGGTCTTTATCATTTGCAAGTCATGGAAAATCTATTTGCCACCTAGAGTTCTCTTCTTTCAGTGGTGTCTCATTCATGAGAAGGTTAACACTCGAGCTAGATTACACAGACTTAATTTGATAGCAAACCCCAATTTTGCACTATGCTCAAGGCATGAAGTAACAATCCACCACTTGTTCTTTGACTGTGATGTCTCTTACCCCATCCTGGCTACCTCCAATATTCAATTGCTTGGCTTTAACCCTGATTTTTCATCAGAGTTTGATCACTGGCAATACAGTTCAGCTAATTTTGCATTAGATTCCTTTTTACCTATTTATTGTTGGTGTATATAAAAAGAGAGAAATGCTGCAGTTTTTTATAAACCACTAAAACATTTTGAAGGTATATGCAGACTCATCTCCTACTTCTTTTAATCATGGACTGGTCAATTGTCTTCTGCTAGGTTCAGGCTTGACTTACCTCTGAGTAATAGTCCTGCAGAATCGGTGGGTTCAAATCAGGGTGACTCAAGCCCAGATTTGTACTAAAGCTTGGTCATTCTAGCATGGGTTTATGGTGATTTTGGTGATTCAGTTTGATCAATCTCGATATGTCTTCTGCTGAATATGGTGCTTAATATATAACTCTATGATGTATTAAATTATGGTAGTATCTGTAAAGATGGTTTTTATGGGTTCATAATGCACTGATATCAGACTATTAGCCACCAGTTGGGCTTGTCAATTGGATTAGCTTCTTTATAAATATATATATATATATATATATATTATTAATCTGCTGTGTAGCAACACGCTACACAACCGTCTTACTCTAAAAAAAATCTAAAGCAAAATATCAAAATTATAAGTCTAAGCTCAAAACATATTTATGAAAACCAAAGTATAAAACTGAAAATCAAAGTGAAAGTATCAAAGTAAGTATGAAATCAAAATTATGTTAAAAGTATAAGTAGTCAAATAAAAGTACAAATATTAAATCTAATAAGTATTAAAACATTTCAAAGTAAAGCTATTATAAGATTTTTTTTTTAAAGTCTTTGAAAGGACTATTAAAAGTAAAGAACTTTTTTGTAAAGAGAAATTAAATAGTGGAATCTAGTTTAAAATCATTTTGAATATAAATTTGAAAATAGAAATATTTTTGTAAATCGTTTTGTAAACATTGGATGGAGATCAGAAAAGTGCAAGCTAAGTTTTAAAATAGTTTCTAAAACTCTATAGTATCTTGAACTCTTGAAACTCACGAGTCTTTATATTCTTGAATCAACAATTTAAACCTTCAACTTAACAATCCTGATTATCAATCTAGACTATACACAATATATATATATATATGTATATATATATATATATGGATAAAGATTAGTACATGCTAAATATGAAATACTCATTACATAAAGTTTTTATCATCAAAAATACCATCCACAGTACTAATGATCTCTCTCTTTTTGATGATGACAAACATCATATAAAATATCCCCTTTATTATTCTCGTATTCCTCCCTAACCCCCCATCTGCATTCCATTACTTTCCCTTAATTTGTACTCCCATTCAATCAATGAATATTTAATATTTTCTCCCTTTTAGTCATCAACAAAAATTACTATTCTCCAAAACTACCTTTTTACATAGATATCAATTATCTTAAATATCGACTTAGATTTGACTTAACTATTCACTCGTCTCAATTACTGACTTGAATATCAATTTAACTCGAATACTTACTTGAAAATTGACCGTACTACTGGTTGACTTAAATACTGACTGCTAATCCTGGTATTGGCAAGGCCGACACGGTTGAATGGGCCTTCACAATTTTATTAAAACACCAAGAATTATAAACAAGGGAGACAACTGTATACACTTACAAAATAACAAAGGTCCTGGTGCAACAATACACATAATGTATAAAAAGAAAAAAAAGAAAAACACATATAGATCAAAAAAGGGAAAACTAATGCACATAATGTCAGTAAACATAGGACTGTTTCTGCACAAAATGTTATAACATAAGAACCCAGAGATTGCTGTCTGTAAGAAAGTTATTTTATCAAAATGTTCCTTTTCCCTTGCACTGTGAACACGTGTAGCTTGAATGACTTTCAATAAATTGCTTATATCTCTCATTAGCACAAAAACAAAACATTTTAGAGGCACAAAGTATCTTGGCAAATGACCTATATCCATTATTGTGTATCCTAGATTAAAAAAATTAGTCGTTCAACATTTCCATTTTCATGCTTCTGGTGATAGGAGCTTTGAGATCCTTTTATCCAAGAATTGTAGTAGACAATGGTAAATTAGAAAAGACATCACTCTTAGCCTTATTGTATGGTCCAATGACAATGGAGGGGAGAGTTGCATACGCTGGACGTGGGGTTTACAGATTGGTTCAAAGCAGGTAAGCCTAGAAGCGCTCTATTGTAACACCCCGCAACCCTTAGTATTCCCAATTAAGGTCATAATAAGGAATGTAGAGCATTATAAGTATAAAGAAAAAAGTCACAAAGACTAAGATTTACAAGACATAAAATAAAAATAGCAGAAACATTTATTTTTCAGTAACTTATAATTACAAAACAATACTTTACACAAGATAAGTTTAATACAAAATATGTGTCTCACATAATCTTGGCTCAAATAAGAGTATACAAATAGATAGTTTCCCCCTCAAGTACAAATATGAACTATCACAAATAAGCTGTCAACAAATAGAAAGAAATTAAGATCTTTGACATTAATCTTCCCAAGATGCTGGCACCAATCAAATCTATTCCCTGTGAGCCTGCTAGGGGAAAGAAAAAGGAAGAAAGAGAAGTGAGTCAGACATAAAGCCAGTGAGTGTTGTAATTACTATCATTATTAAGTAATGAAGTAAAGTAAAACTCAATAATAGTTCTAATGTCTAAGAGGGTAAGCGTCAATGTAAAACTGCCAAAGGAATACATATTGGAATGATGCACAATGAAATATACTTGAATCGTACAAGTATATATTTGTTTGATTATTTATTTAGTTCAATAGGTCATGATTGTTTGCACCTTTTTAATTACCGAACGCAATTTACATGACTAGAATAATTTCCTAATACTACCCATCAATTGACAACCTTGCTACCATCAAACTAATTTGGTAGTCAATGCCTCTTACACTAAACTAACTCTGCCCAAACGCAATTTATTCTCAACTGCAATTTGATACAACTGCACACTTGACCATTGCTGGTAATGCATTGCCTCGATATCTTTCTTTTATTTGGTCATTTATCAACCATAATTCAGCAAGCATATTTCCTCTTGAGCATGGCTAGAATTGGCCTCGAGTTGTTTATCTACCACAATTCGACAAGCATGTTTCCTCTCAAGCATCGCTAGTACAGTCTCCTCGAAACAATATCCTTGTTGCACCTTATCTCAGTCTCTATAACTGAGCTTTATCAATAGGTCGGTTAGCTGCCATAAATCAGCATTTACCACTGGTACTGGCCATCCTTACTTATTTATTGCCTACCATAGCTCGACATCTGTTGTTGTTATGGGCTATCACTATTTACTTATGAGTCAGTTATCTACCATAATTCGCCCTGTGTTATTGTAGCGAACTCCTATTGTCGACTATTAAACTTTATTGGTCGCTTATTTTCCCTAATCAGCATTGTATTGCCAGAACGGACCACAACTAGCACATGCTTGTTAACTTATGTCGCTTAGTTTCCCAAATCACCCCGTTGTTGCTAGAATAAACCATAATCAATGCATGTTTATATAACTAAACCTCAGTTTTAAGTCATGGCAATAATAACAAGCATTTCCAAAGTTTCATTCAACTATAGTGAAATGACCCGAACTTCCCCAGTAAGGACAGCATGGATTGAATTGAAAACAAGCCACATCGGGACGCAAACAGAAGAACATTTCATTGTTTATTACATCAATTCCATCAGAATACAAGAATATACAGAGTATGAATAAATATTACACAGAAAATATCAGAGATTTAAATTACATTTAAATACATCGCAGCGGAAAATAATACAAAACACAACTAGAAGTAATACATGGATACAGAGCTTTCCGAGTATCGTTCCAGCGACAAATCAGGATCTTGGGAATTTAAATCTGCAAAACCAAAACTACTAGCTGCCCGTGTCAAAATAAGGGCACCCTCAGTTTAGGTTAAAACAATAAAATCCAGGTCAGTCATGTGACTGGTGTGAGAACTGAAACAGTTATTAATCTTTATTTTAAAGTTAGGTAAATCAAAGGACCAAGCCGTATAACACGGAACGGGTTTCCTCCCAAGAACACCAGTGCATAAAACAAAAAGCGCAATGCTAAATAAAGAACAATTAAGCTATTATAAGACCCAGGTCCCATCACACAATGCAACGCAAGCCGGAGGATAGGGTTTTTACCTTATAATAGCCAAAGAATGCTTGATACGTTAAATTTCATGTTTTTAATTCTTAATCAGACTCCAACCATAAATTGGTAAGAGAACGATTCCCTAAGTATTAACCCCGAAGGCCGAAACTAACATCAGACTAATACCCAGGAAACCACCCATCTTAGCTTGTTTCCAGTTAGTTTCTGATTTTATATACAATCATAAATATCAATCATAGGCGACATGAGCGTCCCATGCCACTATGTCGCCATATATAGGTTTACAATTAAAACCACAAAGTCACGTATTTGGAAATTGGATTTCCATCTGCGAACTGAGGCTAGGGATCGTCCTCTACTGATTCGAGACTGTCTAGCCCGAGCCTCAGGCAAGTATTCAATCAAGCCTTTGGATCGTCAGGGCCGTTCCACCGATGTGGATTAAAATGCCTGAACACTACGTTTCCCAGCCCTTTGTGGCATAAATGAGCCAACGAATGACTCCATCAGCTTCACATAGTCACCGATATATCCGAGGCACCTCGCAACAACAACAACCACATAAGTAAAACTCGTCAGGGCGTGTAAAACCACTGACGCCACTTCTAGCTAGAAAGAAACGCATGTCCTCCCTGAGGTCCTCTCCCGTTTCTGGTTCACAACCGGGGTGTGAGGCTCGCGAATTATCGTTATACAAAGCTATACCACACAGGCCGTGCTTTGATCATCAACCACAAGACTCTACTTTTCAACAGAAACCTTGATCATTTGCATCTTAGCATGCCACACAGGCAAGCCACTCTATGCAACCGATATCAATCACATAGAATGATATCCAATGTCAAACACACAGTCCATTTACAAGTCCGTTCTGGGTCTGAACGAAACCGGAGGCACCTTGTACCTCGCATATCCATCGATCTCCTAGTACATCTAGACGATCACTAACTGATTCCCTCCTCTTGGGTGTACGGCCCAAACAAGATCATCGGTAATTATCCAAACGACGTGAAGACCTCTGGTCTACAACCACCGTCTTCATCTTCGACTCATCGTCGAATCAGTTATTCAGAATGGGATAAACCCGGTCTTTCCGAATAACTCGCGTATATAATAAACAAGTGTTACACAAACACAACATACGCCTCATTCCAATTCATCAGTCACTAACCGTAAATTAGCAAGAGAACAATTCCCCAAATATTAACCCCGAAGGCCGAAACCAACATCGGATCAATACCCAGGAAACCATTCAACTTAACTAATCCCCAGTTATTTTCTAAATTTCACATTCTTAGGGAAAGGTTCCCATTAATTTTATCAAAGATAAATTCTTCCAAATTTACATTTTAATCTTCTTTTGAATATCAATTCAAACTAGTCGGGATTAGCGAACCACACCGAAGTAATCATTTATTCTATTTCCCAATCCCAACCTATTCATCCCATGAAGTAAAACTGGTAATACTTCACATCTAACACCACGGTGTTATCGGTAAATTCAAATACCATTTCACGTTCAAATCTAATTAAAGATTTAACTATCGCCTGGAGCAAAATTGATGATACTCCATTCTCGATCTTTTCATTCTAATTAAAGATTCATTAAAATTCCACTTAGTTTTAATCTTTAACTGGGTTAAAGAACCGATGTCATTTAAAACACGGTTCACGATAAACCCCAAAATCACATCACATTTCAATCAGTCCCTAACTGTAAATTAGCAAGTGAGCAATTCCCTAAGTATTCACCCCGAAGGCCGAAACCATCATCAGATCAATACCTAAGAAACCATTCAACTTAACTATTCTACAGTTAGTTTCTGATTTTCTTAACTCCTTTGGGTCTAAGAACAGTATTATTGAAGATATCGTTCACGACAACCCAAAATCACATTCCATTAATTAACGGGTTAAAGAACCAGTGTTATTTAAAACACCGTTCACGACAAAACCCCAAAATCAATCCCATTTGAATTCCAATTAAATATTATTTAATTGGTACACTTCATTAAATTTAAATAAAAAGATTTAATCTTTTCCTCAACTGGGTTTAAGAACAATGTCAATGAAGACACCATTCACGACAAACCCAAATCACATTTGATATTAAATACAAGGCTCTGAATAGAAAATATATCGGCTTATATTCAATATCAAATTCTACAACCAACAAATATCGTATTGGAAATAACGATATAAATATATCTTTCAAATTTCCATAACAATATCTGTATAATCACGAAATCCAACATTGAAATATTCCAAAGACAATAATGATTCAAATCCATTTCCACTTTATATATTGGAAATTCTAGTTATATTTCAAAACCATTTCAAATTCACTTTATTTAGTTCAAAAATAAATGAATTATAATTCTAGTTCAAAACTAGTTCATTTCGATAAAAATCTAATTTTATCTCCTCAAATATGGAGTTTTTCATCCTGATTCTTCCCAAATCATTTCTTATGATTTTACACCAATTATTATTATTTTTAATAATTTTATCAAGGCCCGTACAGTCGATTTCCATCAACGGCTATTGAACTGCACTTACAGCGACCTTTTTCAAATTTGATTTGGACATAATTCCAAATCAAACCATTACATTTCAAATCTCTAATATTCGTTAGAAAGCCCTTTTCGATACGAACCCAACGGTTCCGGTTTTAGGAGAATCCAATGGTCGGATCTCCCGCAATATCCATTCAAAGTCAATGGTCGAAATTCACGAACTGTCGCAGCGCGACGCGTTCTATTCAGGCTATTATATTATACATATAATATATATAATATATATTTTGTCGATTTCCTTTCAAAATGTATTTTATAAATCGCCTAAAAATTCGTTTTCGAAACGATTTCAACTTCATTTCAAATTCAAATCAAAATTGAAATTTTCCTTATAAATTCGTTTTAAATACATTTCAAATTGATTTCAATTCAAATCGATTTTTAATTCAATTTCAGTTCAATTTCAATTCAATTTGAATTCTATTCAATTTCAATTCGAATTCATTTCTATTCAATTTCAATTCGAATTCAATTCAATTTCAATTCGAATTCAATTCTATTCGAATTCAGTTCTATTCGTTTTCAATTCGAATTCAATTCTATTCGATTTCAATTCGAATTCAGTTCTATTCGATTTCAATTCGAATTCATTTCTATTCAATTTCAATTCGAATTCAATTTTATTCAATTTCAACTCGAATTCAATTCTATTCGATTTCATTTCGAATTCAATTCTAAATATACTATTTTGAAATCACTTTCAATATTCCTTATAAAATTGACAAAATTCCCGTTCGTGTCAAAATGGCGTGTAACTACTTAACATGGCTTCACATTTCAATATTCAAAGAATATTATTTTTAAATTATTCGATAATTCTGAGCTGGAATCAGACACAGTTAATTACCATATAATTTCAGTTATATGGATTTCATCAAATTCATATATACAACAATGACGATAAACACCCAACCATCATCCAAAGTGTGTTCTACATTGTATAAGCATAAAATATAAATACTCAACGCTAATAACAGCCTGTCAATCAATCGATCGACATACAGCTAATTATTGGGATTAGTGTACGTCATATATCATCCCAATACCCGTGTGGGGTTTCAAACAATCAAACACAGATTTTATTTGTGCATTTGGGCGGTGTGTAAAATTTATCGTCCCAATCAATATCAGTCAAGTGTGTGTATATAAACAATTGTCCGATTTGTTTATATTTATTTCATTTAAAATACACGTTAAAAATTTTATTTTCAACTATAAAATATTTTTAACTATATAAATATTTTATTTTTTTTCACATCACATCACACAATCAACTACACATCAAAATCAAACAAACCAGCATACAAGCGATCTATGGTCTGTGGACGACGGGTGTAGGGTGCTACTAAACACCGTCTGCATCCTAGTATATATTTTTAACTAGAAATTAAATTAAAGGTGAGGAGTTCCCACCTTGGGTTTCCACTCCACCGTGCTTTATTGTCGCTCAGATTCGCTGTTCTGATTCCAACGCAATCTGTTTCACGAAATTTATATTAAAAATTATATTTTTAAACAATGCACTATATAAATAAAAATCACGTTTTTATTTATGCTATTTCATTTTTAAAAATAATGATTCTTCTATTTTCGAAAACAATTCTAATTTTATTTTCAAAACAGTGATATTTATATTTCAAAGACAATGTGAATTTTATATTTCAAACACAGTGTGAATTTTATATTTAAAAAACAATCCTATTTTATATTTATAAAAATCATACTTTTATTTTATAGCTACATATATATAAAAACTATATTTTTATTTAAACTATTTTTATTTTCAAAACACTGTTAATTTTATTCTAAAAACAATGTTAATTTCATTTAAAAAACAACATCTTCAATCCTAAGTTAAATATATAAAATTAAATTGACTAATATAATTAAAAAGGAAAAACAACCTTTTCCTAACGTTTGAAAGCGTTACGGTGTCCCCTTCTTCCTTCTGTAATACAGGACGTCGTTCAACATCACCATCGATTGCTAGGGTTGGGCATCGCGGCGCCTACAGTTGGCTTGGCAGCTATCCGAAGCTTCCACGCTCTGCGCCTCCGTGAGAGCTTCCTCTGGCCACCACCTATGATGAACTCGCCGGTCCTTGGAAGCCCGAAAAAGCCTCGAAGCGATGGTCCTTTCAACGCCGATCCCTCCTATTTCACGAAGTTCCAGAAGATCTCCTCCGTTGGATTTGTCCATCTCAAAGAGTTCTCTAATTTTGGTTTATCAAATTTCGAAATTTACTGTATGGATGTGGAGATTGCAGGGGAAGAAGGGTGGAGCGATAATCGCCTTCGATCATGGGAAACGCGGCGGATTTCATCCTTGGTTGACCGCGTTGAATGGAGTGAGGGTTTTTTTTTGACCCAGTCAAAATATATTTATATATATAATTTTTTTCTTTTTTCGAAAAACAACTGTTTATAATGACAAACGCCAAACCAAACCCAACGACTATCGCCCTCAGCTGAATACCCCTATTCCGAACACAATGGGATATGCTTCGTAACCAAATTCCATCATTTCGATCAGCTTTCGTCAAATTTAAAATATAAATATATATATATATATATATAATTCAACCGTACATTTCAATTTACCGGGGCCATGTATGGACTCTAAAAATTCCTGAAAAATATTTTCTAGCTTCGCATTGACTATACGGTCCTAACAAAACTGATTTCGTCCAATTCTGAGACCGTTTGAAAAATGGCCTTTTTCCAGTCGATTAAAATCAACTTAAACTGGTCAAATGCGTTTTCCTTTACCACGCTCACATATTGATTTGAAAAATTACGAATTTCGTAACCTAGCAATAACTTGACATCACGGATCCAACAAAAGTGGTTTCGTCGAAAACCGAGGTCATTTGCAAAATTTCCATTTTTAAGGGCCAGAAATTCCATAGCGATTATTCTGAATTTTCAATTGGACATAACTTTTTATTCCCGCTATGAAATTTCAATTTTTCTGATTTGTTGGAGAGATATTCACAAATAGAATCTATTATTTTTGGTTTCACTAAAATCCGGTTTATTTTGAATCCTGTACATTCATTTGAACATTGAAATCGAATTTTCGTACTACCGCACCATTTTCAATTCCTTTTATATATATAAATAAATATTTATATTCTAACGATGATTCGAATAAATATATACGTTCGAATTCTATTCAAAATAAATATGTCGTCGTTATTATTTAAAATAATTCATTTTAAATAATCAAAATTCGCTAAAATTGCCAAAATAAAAATTTTAAATTGGCTTAGATTTCCGGGTTATTACAATCTCCCCCACTTAAAACTTTTCGTCCCCGAAAAGGAACGAAGCCGAAAGTTGTTTAACAAATCAACTCAACTTTCTTTATTTTCTTTACGGCTTAAGTCCTTCTACTTTTCCGTTTCAAAGAACTTTTCAAATTTTTCTAAAATTTGGCTAACACCCTAAATTTTCGAAAAATTTCGCCATAACCTCCCCTGCATCGGGGAATTCGGGATATTTCATATAGCCTCTCATGGCCTTCTTCAATCCAAAAGAAAAAGAAAAAGCAAAGCGGCTAGCCAATCGGCTCATAAAATCATCATCACCCAAACAAAACAGTAAATTATGGTAAACATGTACCTATTTATTGGGCAAACAATTTTATTCTTCTTCTCTAGCCTCTTTGCAATGACCTGTTAAATGTAAGTACACGTACATGCATGCAAATGCGATAAATTTTCAATACAATTTATGTAACAACCCGTATTTCGATAACATGATTAAGACGATAATCAAGGCAGAATTTAATTTTAAATTCTGAATCAGGTGAAATGGGCTATGCCATTGCGTTCGTCTCGGAAAAATACGCGAAATAGAGTCCGAGTTTTCGAAAATCGGAGTCCGTATGACCAAGATATGGCCTTGCGAAGTTTCACGAAAAATTCCCAAATTAAAGGATACTTAATTAAGTGAAATGGGTTGCGCAGAGAAATATATATATATTGATATATATATATATATATATATATAATTGAAAATTAAATAAATAAATAAATATGCAAAAATGTTCAAAACAGCGAATTGGGAGAGGGGAATAACCGAACCGGCCGATTTTTGAGGTCGACCCGATCTCGCTGGGTCGACTAGGGGTTAATCCAGGGTGTTTGGCTGTCAACCCGTGGGCCGATTCGCTCAAATGCAGATTTTGCATTTGGATGGTTCTCATGGTTCATCTTTAATCTAAAGGCCCTAGATGGTTCCTACACTTGACTTCTTCCCCAAGACATACTTTGGTGGCTTGGATTGAATCTAGGTTTAATCCTATGGCCTAAAACACTTGCCTAATCTATAAATAAGCCCCTAACCTACCCCTAAACCCTCATTATTCATTCATGCAACTAAACTATGGCAAAATTGCTACTCTCGTGGCCTCCACTCAACTATCCTAGCCTCCACTTCATTTCTATGAGAGGTTTCATGATCATGAGAGTATTAGAGAGTCCCTATGTTAGTATGAGAGCTTCTCAAGTTGATTTCAAGGCAAAAGCTTTGATCTTTGTTCATAAAGATGGTATTTTTGTTGATTTGGAGTGTTCATCTTTGGGTTTTTGGGTGATGGCATGCATAGGCTTCATCACAATCTTTGTTTTGCATTTCGATTTGTGCCTTCATAGCTATGTAAGCCCTTCCCTACTCTTAGATTTTAACTATGAAGTTAAATGTTCATGTTGCAAATTTGGGTTTGATCATTGAGAATGATATGTGCTATCATGTTATGCAAGTTTATGAAGTCATTATCTTGATCTTATGAGCTAAAAGCTACAACCTTTATGTTGAAATGTTGCATTATGCAACATGAAGACCTTCATACCTTTATGTCAACTTGCATATGAAGTCATAACCCTTATATGATGATATGTGCGAGTTTCTAGTCATCATTCCATGTCTTTTGTCACCATGATTCGCTTATGTGCCAAGTTTGGGTTTATGCATGTTTTGAGGCTTAAGAATGTAACATGCAAGTTAATGAACACATTATGTCTCATTTGCCACCATGTTCAACTAGTGGCTTTATACCCCCTTTTGTCATGCCTTTGACAAGTTCCTTCTTTGAATCCATTATGCGAGTTTAAAAGCGTTGGGGTCACATTATGGGAAAACATAATGACATGAACATGATTTGGGTAAATGGGTATAAACATGACAACATGTAACGTTAAATATGACATGTGTTTATACTTGAAAACATGACTTGAAATATAACATGGAAGTTGACATGTAAGTATGCATAAAAACATAAGCTTGGGAATTTACCTATTAAGTTAGGTCTACCCATTGGGAATTTACCTATTAAGTTAGGTCTACCCAATTGCTTGAAAACTTGACTATGAACATGACACTAGACTAAACATGAAAGTGGCCAACTCGAGGTTGGGTTGAGTTTGCAACGTAAAACTACCCGGAACCGACCGGCCTAACTAGTAGTTGCAAACAATAGGACCCAATGTGAGAAGTTGGTCATGTTGTGCTTGAACCCGAGGTTAGACCAAGTTGTGGTGTAAAGCTACCCGGAACCGACCGGCTTAACTAGTAACCACAACAAAGTCTAATGTGAGAGGTTGGGGTGCATTAAGTAATTAATGCCACATGATAGGGTTAAGTTAATTTGATTAATGACTCTTAACCAAATATGACATGGGTAAATGGGTTAAGTAAGTTGGTTAGGCTAATGATACTTAACAAAACATGACAAGGTTGGGTAGGTTAAGTGATTTGATTTGCCTAATGACGCTTAACCATTTTTATACGACTAGTGGACGGGGATTAAGTTAACCAACACTTTATCAATCCAACATGATAATTTGGCAAGGTTAAGTAACTTTTCTTAATGACACTTAACCTTACAAGATGATTAGGGGATGGGGTTAAGTAATTTACGCTTAACTAATCCGACACGGTAATTAAATGGGGTTAAGTAATCCACACTTAACTAATCTAAACACGGTAATTCGATGGGGTTAAGTTAAACACTTAACCAATTTAAACTCGGTAATTCAATGAGGTTAAGTAACCAATACTTAACCAACTTAACGTGATAATTTAATGGGGTTAAGCAACTTATACTTAACCAATTATACATGATGATTTGATGGGGTTAAGTAACTTACACTTAACCAATCTAATACGCGGACCTGATAAGGTTAAGTCACAAGACCTTTTTAGAATATACTTAACCATTGTAATACGATTAGAGGATGGGGTTAAGTCAACCTATACTTAACCAATCCGACTCGATAATTTGATGGGATTAAGATAATCTATGCTTAATCGATCTAGCAAGATAATCCGATAGGATT
This sequence comes from Allium sativum, assembly GCA_030737875.1. Lineage (NCBI taxonomy): Eukaryota > Viridiplantae > Streptophyta > Magnoliopsida > Asparagales > Amaryllidaceae > Allium > Allium sativum. The sequence continues at coordinate 82,732,796 of CM060913.1, read as the reverse complement.
AAGGTAAGCTAGTACTTGACCAATTTGACTTGATAGAGTTAAGTCATGAGCCTCTGGGTACACTTAACCAACTTGTGGGACTAAGTCTTGAACTTAAATACTCAGCCAATCTTTGACGTGATTCGTGGGCGGGTTAAGTCATGGACTTGAATGATAACACTTAACCCAATAGACAAACCCTAGCTAGAAGAACTAGGTAGAAAACCGTGGTTAATCAAAGATAACGGGAAAGGAAGCTAAGTGGTAAACCTTAGTTAAGGGTAACTAAGTAATAATTCTTAGCTAAGGACATAGGACTAATTCTCAAAACGATGAGTAACCTGATACGGTAGGTCATCACTTAGTATACGAGGGGGAGCAAGTTATCTGACTTGGATAAAAGCTCCAGCGCACTGGGTGCCGAAGTGGAAGCTTCGGGGGACGTGAGGATATTCTTGGGATCCCTCTGTGGGCTGCTAGGTAATTATACTAGGCCCACGAGAGGTTACGGTCTGCGTTAGAAGGACCAAGAGTATGCCTTGGTTGTTATGCGAGCAACCTAAAGACTGGGATGGATTAGCGTGGAGTCGACGATTCTTGTTTTTGCCCTGTATAGCGCATCGCCGACTACCTACCATCTTTAGTCAATCGTGTACGTGCGGAAAGGCAGGGAACCCCCAACAGACCATGTGCTTGCTATCGAGTCATGGGTGAGGTTGGCCCGTAGGAAAGTGGGCTATAGTGGGGCCGTGGAGTGGTTCTTATACATGATTTTTCTTGGATTGCCTTTCAGTAGTTGAGGGAGGGGTCACGTGGGACCATAGCCACGGGTACAAAAACAGACCTTGATATCTGCATCGGTAGACGATTTAAAGCTCCCGACCGAGTTCCGTATTTCTTGATTTGCCCTGGCACGGAACTCGGATGGCACATTGGGGAACATGTGCATCTAGACATGGAAAACGATTCACGATACATACGTGGGATCAAGGGCGCGGTTGACGGGTGGCGTAATCCCTAGTGGTCCTAGGTGGCCAAAACCCCAACCGAGACACGGAAACGTTCATTAGGTAGCATAATCCCTAGCGGTCCTAGGTGGCATAAATCCTAAGTGGACGCGCGATAGTTCATGGTAAGGAAACACAACTAGATCAAGGGTTGCAGTCCAAAACAACTTCAAGGATAAACCGTTTACATGGGAAAGCCCGTACAGCCTACGGCAAAGGACTGAACTTATACATGGAAAGAAACATATGAGTTGAGTAACCTATATATGCGGCATATTAGGTTGACATGGACCATTACACGACTTTTGAGTAAGGGTCATTCACGGATAACACGTAATACAGTTGGGGTACTAGTACGGTAGGTGCAGAGCAGATATACAGGATAGATGCCATGGGACGTTATACGCGATAGATATCTTGGGATATTATACTTGATAGAAGCCTGACAATGTGATACCTTGTTTTATCTTGACACCGTAGTTTATCACGACACCCTAGTTTATCTGAGTTTAGTAGTTCATCCTGTTATTTTAATTTAGCTTATCTATCTTGTTATCATGCTTATGTTCATCTCAGTTTCTCATGTCAGTTAACTTTACTAGTTTTTATACTAATAGTAGATAGGGCTTACTCAGTCTTTTTGACTGACCCGTTTTGTTTCGCCTCTTTTCTTCCGTTCCCCCCCCCCCCAGGTTGAGGAAACACTGCTGTTTAGTTCGGACTTCTTCTGCTTGAAGGTCATCATGGATGGCTTGGACTTTTCCTGGCTATGGCTACTTTACTGTTTTTATTTGGGGAATAATTTATGAAAAAGTCTTTATGCTTCTTTACTATTGCAAGACAGGTTTTGATGTACTCTGATGTAAAAGGCTTTAGACCTTATGTATTCATGTTTATGAAAGCTCGATTTTACTTCCGCTATTTTATATGTTCTGTCTTGTGATATTTCTGTGCATGTTTACCAATAATGCCCCTCTAAAGCTAGTGCATTCCTTTGCGAGTGACTCTAGCGGAGGCAGGGTGTTACATTTGGTATCAGAGCAGAAGGTTACCAGACCGGGCAAAAGTTTTTAAAGACCTTCTGAAAACTATTTGAAAATCGTTTATAAAGAAGCATTTTTCAAGAAAGTTTTCTTTTAAAAGAAAAAGGCTATTCCCCAAAGGCCATTAGCACTATCCTTGTTTCCGTAATTGAATCTCTCTTCCTTTCTTTCCTCCACCTGTAGTCACAGTGGTTTTAACTGCGACTAGTCTTTTCTATCTACGAAAGTGCTTTCCATGTGATAGAGGTGGTTCTCGGGAGAACAGTGGCCGCGTTATAAGGAAGGATAGTGAGAAAGAGGATAAAGGATACGGGCTTAAAGATGAGCAACTTGTTGGTATGGCTTAGTCCTCAAAGGAGGGAGAAAGATGAACAACGAAACCCATGACGAGAGAGTACCTTTGGCATGGTAAAACGGGGTGGATAGTTAAGTATTATGGGACAAGGACAAGATCATCGGGAGGGCAGTAGTATGCTCTCATTTCTAGAGTACCTCGGAAGGAGGGTAACGATCTTGTTAAAGGTTTAGCTTTTCTTCTCTATCATCCCGTTAGGACTTCGTTGTTCGTATCATGTAAGTCTGCTTCGATAGTTGAGTCTCTGCACCTTAAGTACTAGCGTAATAGAGAATCCCATTTTTGTCTCAAAGTCCTATTGGAGAATCAGTCCATTTATACATGACTTGTTTGGATTTGGGAATGTCTATGCCAAGTGTTGAGTTTGGAAATAATGCTTATGTTTATAAGCTATGGATGGATTCTAGGGATGAAGTGGTTATCCAGTAGGGGGTGCCACTCTCGGTTTTTGATAGGAGGGTAGTTAGACCATTTGACTAGCCTTGGTAATACCCTCGAAGTATCGTGTAACCTTTTTGAGGTTCTGTCATGACTAGTTACTTAGAATCCCTTGATGCCTTTATTGGAAGTTTGAAGCCCGATCGAGTGGTGTTCGCCAATAAGACGGATGGTTTACTTCATTTATGCATGGGTTATAGAGATCACCCTAGTAAGTGCGCATGATAACCTGATTGACATCTGTTTACTTTCAAGAGAAAGTTCTTCTACATGGAATGCCTTATAGTATATAAACGAGATCCAAGATTCACTAGTGAATTTTGGAAAGCTTGCATGAGATCATGAGTACGCAGTCATGTTTGCGCCAAGTATTCTAGAAAAAGGATAAGTGCAAGTGGAACGAGAGGCGACGAAGAAATGAGTTTCAGCTCATGTTATGGAAGCAGGAAATAAGAAGCTACGAAATCGCGAAGTTAAAGGGCGGTCAAGGCACAATGGAAGTAAGCCCGAGGAAATACGACTTTGATGGTCAAAGACTAGATACGCGCATGATATCTCTTTTTGGGAGTATATCCTTGATCCCTGTTTCTGTAGAGCTTACTTGTAGGTTATCTTTGTGGACATCCTCTCGGTCCTACTTTCTGTTACAAACCCCGTAAGGAGTTTGTCTTGTTTATCTTCTCGGCCCTGTTTCAGGGAATTCTAGGTAGAACCCTATGGATGTAAACATGTATTTGAAACATGTTATGATTGATATGGTTGCAAGTGGTTGCAAGTGGTTGCTCGTGGATGCGCGAATACACATTAGATACTAGCTCGACTCGGTCACATTTCATATTGCATATGCACGAGTATTTATACTTGTTTATGGATGAAATCGAGTGTATTATCATGCGGTTGTTGCATATGAATGAATGATTGTGCATGCATATAGTATCTATATGACTAGGACTATTTGCATACACGTTGGATACATGGCACTATACATATTTTTGCATTAGAAAGATTATTCAGGCCTGATCATTAGCATTAGCTAAGGAACATGTACACATATGTCTTGCATATATTCATACAGCAATAGAAATCATCTAAGGACAATGGTTGCTTGTGGATGATGTTTTGAGTAGATGGATGATGGACGGTAGGATATGTTCTTCCTAACTTGGAGATTTCGGGGACGAAATCCTAAAAGGTGGGGAGAATGTAACAACCCATATTTCGATAACATGATTAAGACGATAATCAAGGCAGAATTTAATTTTAAATTTTGAATCAGGTGAAATGGGCTATGCCATTGCGTTCGTCTTGGAAAAATACGCGAAATAGAGTCCGAGTTTTCAAAAATCGGAGTCCGTATGACCAAGATATGGCCTCGCGAAGTTTCACGAAAAATTCCCAAATTAAAGGATACTTAATTAAGTGAAATGGGTTGCGCAGAGAAATATATATATATTGATATATATATATATATATATAATTGAAAATTAAATAAATAAATATGCAAAAATGTTCAAAACAGCGAATTGGGAGAGGGGAATAACCGAACCGGCCGATTTTTTAGGTCGACCCGAGCCCGCTGGGTCGACTAGGGGTTAATCCAGGGTGTTTGGCTGTCACCCGTGGGCCGATTCGCTCAAATGCAGATTTTGCATTTGGATGGTTCTCATGGTTCATCTTTAATCTAAAGGCCCTAGATGGTTCCTACACTTGACTTCTTCCCCAAGACATACTTTGGTGGCTTGGATTGAATCTAGGTTTAATCCTATGGCCTAAAACACTTGCCTAATCTATAAATAAGCCCCTAACCTACCCCTAAACCCTCATTATTCATTCATGCAACTAAACTATGGCAAAATTGCTACTCTCATGGCCTCCACTCAACTATCCTAGCCTCCACTTCATTTCTATGAGAGGTTTCATGATCATGAGAGTATTAGAGAGTCCCTATGTTAGTATGAGAGCTTCTCAAGTTGATTTCAAGGCAAAAGCTTTGATCTTTGTTCATAAAGATGGTATTTTTGTTGATTTGGAGTGTTCATCTTTGGGTTTTTGGGTGATGGCATGCATAGGCTTCATCACAATCTTTGTTTTGCAATTTGATTTTTGCCTTCATAGCTATGTAACCCCTTCCCTACTCTTAGATTTTAACTATGAAGTTAAATGTTCATGTTGCAAATTTGGGTTTGATCATTGAGAATGATATGTGTTATCATGTTATTCAAGTTTATGAAGTCATTATCTTGATCTTATGAGCTAAAAGCTACAACCTTTATGTTGAAATGTTGCATTATGCAACATGAAGACATTCATACCTTTATGTCAACTTGCATATGAAGTCATAACCCTTATATGATGATATGTGCGAGTTTCTAGTCATCATTCCATGTCTTTTGTCACCATGATTCGCTTATGTGCCAAGTTTGGGTTTATGCATGGTTTGAGGCTTAAGAATGTAACATGCAAGTTAATGAACACATTATGTCTCATTTGCCACCATGTTCAACTAGTGGCTTTATACCCCCTTTTGTCATGCCTTTGACAAGTTCCTTCTTTGAATCCATTATGCGAGTTTAAAAGCGTTGGGGTCACATTATGGGAAAACATAATGACATGAACATGATTTGGGTAAATGGGTATAAACATGACAACATGTAACGTTAAATATGACATGTGTTTATACTTGAAAACATGACTTGAAATATAACATGGAAGTTGACATGTAAGTATGCATAAAAACATAAGCTTGGGAATTTACCTATTAAGTTAGGTCTACCCATTGGGAATTTACCTATTAAGTTAGGTCTACCCAATTGCTTGAAAACTTGACTATGAACATGACACTAGACTAAACATGAAAGTGGCCAACTCGAGATTGGGTTGAGTTTGCAACGTAAAACTACCCGGAACCGACCGGCCTAACTAGTAGTTGCAAACAATAGGACCCAATGTGAGAAGTTGGTCATGTTGTGCTTGAACCCGAGGTTAGACCAAGTTGTTGTGTAAAGCTACCCGGAACCGACCGGCTTAACTAGTAACCACAACAAAGTCTAATGTGAGAGGTTGGGGTGCATTAAGTAATTAATGCCACATGATAGGGTTAAGTTAATTTGATTAATGACTCTTAACCAAATATGACATGGGTAAATGGGTTAAGTAAATTGGTTAGGCTAATGATACTTAACAAAACATGACAAGGTTGGGTAGGTTAAGTGATTTGATTTGCCTAATGACGCTTAACCATTTTTATACGACTAGTGGACGAGGATTAAGTTAACCAACACTTAATCAATCCAACATGATAATTTGGCAAGGTTAAGTAAGTTTTCTTAATGACACTTAACCATACAAGATGATTAGGGGATGGGGTTAAGTAATTTACGCTTAACTAATCCGACACGGTAATTAGATGGGGTTAAGTAATCCACACTTAACTAATCTAAACACGGTAATTCGATGGGGTTAAGTTAAACACTTAACCAATTTAAACTCGGTAATTCAATGAGGTTGAGTAACCAATACTTAACCAACTTAACGTGATAATTTAATGGGGTTAAGCAACTTATACTTAACCAATTATACATGATGATTTGATGGGGTTAAGTAACTTACACTTAACCAATCTAATACGCGGACCTGATAAGGTTAAGTCACAAGACCTTTTTAGAATATACTTAACCATTGTAATACGATTAGAGGATGGGGTTAAGTCAACCTATACTTAACCAATCCGACTCGATAATTTGATGGGATTAAGATAATCTATGCTTAGTCGATCTAGCAAGATAATCCGATAGGATTAAGGTAAGCTAGTACTTGACCAATTTGACTTGATAGGGTTAAGTCATGAGCCTCTGGGTACACTTAACCAACTTGTGGGACTAAGTCTTGAACTTAAATACTTAGCCAATCTTTGACGTGATTCGTGGGCGGGTTAAGTCATGGACTTGAATGATAACACTTAATCCAATAGACAAACCCTAGCTAGAAGAACTATGTAGAAAACCGTGGTTAATCAAGGATAACGGGAAAGGAAGCTAAGTGGTAAACCTTAGTTAAGGGTAACTAAGTAATAATTCTTAGCTAAGGACATAGGACTAATTCTCAAAACGATGAGTAACCTGATACGGTAGGTCATCACTTAGTATACGAGGGGGAGCAAGTTATCTGACTTGGATAAAAGCTCCAGCGCACTGGGTGCTGAAGTGGAAGCTTCGGGGGACGTGAGGATATTCTTGGGATCCCTCTGTGGGCTGCCAGGTAATTATACTAGGCCCACGAGAGGTTAAGGTCTGCGTTAGAAGGACCAAGAGTTGCTATGCGAGCAACCTAAAGACTGGGATGGATTAGCGTGGAGTCGACGATTCTTGTTTTTGCCCTGGATAGCGCATCGCCGACTACCTACCATCTTTAGTCAATCGTGTACGTGCGGAAAGGCAGGGAACCCCCAACAGACCATGTGCTTGTTATCGAGTCATGGGTGAGGTTGGCCCGTAGGAAAGTGGGCTATAGTGGGGCCGTGGAGTGGTTCTTATACATGATTTTTCTTGGATTGCCTTTCAGTAGTTGAGGGAGGGGTCACGTGGGACCATAGCCACGGGTACAAAAACAGACCTTGATATCTGCATCGGCAGACGATTTAAAGCTCCCGACCGAGTTCCGTATTTCTTGATTTGCCCTGGCACGGAACTCGGATGGCACATTGGGGAACATGTGCATCTAGACATGGAAAACGATTCACGATACATACGTGGGATCAAAGGCGCGGTTGACGGGTGGCGTAATCCCTAGTGGTCCTAGGTGGCCAAAACCCCAACCGAGACACGGAAACGTTCATTAGGTAGCATAATCCCTAGCGGTCCTAGGTGGCATAAATCCTAAGTGGACGCGCGATAGTTCATGGTAAGGAAACACAACTAGATCAAGGGTTGCAGTCCAAAATACCTTCAAGGATAAACCGTTTACATGGGAAAGCCCGTACATCCTACGGCAAAGGACTGAACTTATACATGGAAAGAAACATATGAGTTGAGTAACCTATATATGCGGCATATTAGGTTGACATGGACCATTACACGACTTTTGAGTAAGGGTCATTCACGGATAACACGTAATACAGTTGGGGTACTAGTACGGTAGGTGCAGAGCAGATATACAGGATAGATGCCATGGGACGTTATACGCGATAGATATCTTGGGATATTATACTTGATAGAAGCCTGACAATGTGATACCTTGTTTTATCTTGACACCGTAGTTTATCACGACACCCTAGTTTATCTGAGTTCAGTAGTTCATCCTGTTATTTTGATTTAGCTTATCTATCTTGTTATCATGCTTATGTTCATCTCAGTTTCTCATGTCAGTTAACTTTACTAGTTTTTATACTAATAGTAGATAGGGCTTACTCAGTCTTTTTGACTGACCCGTTTTGTTTCGCCTCTTTTCTTCCATTTCCCTCCCCCCAGGTTACAGGGAGGAAACACTGCTGTTTAGTTCGGACTTCTTCTGCTTGAAGGTCATCATGGATGGCTTGGACTTTTCCTGGCTATGGCTACTTTACTGTTTTTATTTGGGGAATAATTTATGAAAAAGTCTTTATGCTTCTTTACTATTGCAAGACAGGTTTTGATGTACTCTGATGTAAAAGGCTTTAGACCTTATGTATTCATGTTTATGAAAGCTCGATTTTACTTCCGCTATTTTATATGTTCTGTCTTGTGATATTTCTGTGCATGTTTACCAATAATGCCCCTCTAAAGCTAGTGCATTCCTTTGCGAGTGACCCTAGCGGAGGCGGGGTGTTACAATTTACTATTTGGTTCAGATTGGCTATATGGTTCAAATTTATGAATCAAACAATAAATAAACAACACAATCAGCAATCAATTAGTTGATTAGCTTTTCAAATTCATAACTTTGATACATAGTCTAAAATCAGATTTTTGATGCCAAATCACAACAATAAGCCCTATCTAATTTTGGTTCTCACACCAGTCTAATGGAAACATATAGAAATCCCACTTTCGAAGCTCGAACATGAATACTGATGATGCGATAACTATAGCGATCATCATAACCGTCTCTGGACGACTAGAGTGTGATTCTATATCTATCTAGTATATTTGGGACTTCGTATACATGCTAGCTAGGCGTATATGCAAAATCTTCATATACTAGATTGTCCAAATCAATTTAAAATAAATTATTTAAATACGTATAATATGATTTAAATTTCAAAAAAAAAATGTTTTCAGTTTTATTTTCAAAATATCACACATTACACCCGTTCTAGGATATTGCTGATCCCATCTCTAACGAGTCATTCCCATTGGATATTACTAATCCAATCTCTGATGAATTCTTTCGTATGGTTCTAATGTGTCTTGTTCTCTGAGCTTTGTAAACCAAAGCTCTGATACCACGCTGAAACGACCCGAACTTCCCCGGTAAGGAAAGCACGGATTGAATTGAGAACAAGCCACATCGGGACACAAACAAAAGAACATTTCATTATTTAATACAACCATTCCATCAAAATACAAGAATATACAGAGTATGAATAAATATTACACAGAAAATATCAGAGATTTAAATTACATTTAAATACATTGCAGTGGAAAATAATACAAAACACAACTAGAAGTAATACACGGATACAGAGCTTTCCGAGTATCGTTCCAGCGGCAAATCAGGATCCTGGGAAAATAAATCTGCAAAACCGAAACTACTAGCTGCCCGTGTCAAAATAAGGGCACCCAAAGTTTAGGTTAAAACAATAAACTCCAGGTTAGTCATGTGACTGGTGTAAGAACTAAAACAGTTGTTAATCTTTATTTTAAAGTTAGGTAAATCAAGGGACCATGCCGTATAACACGGAACGGGTTTCCTTCCAAGAACACCAGTGCATAAAACAAACAGCGCAATGCTAAATAAAAAACAATGAATCTATTATAAGACCCAGGTCCCATCACACAATGCAACGCAAGCCGGAGGATAGGGTTTTTACCTTATAATAGCCAAAGAATGCTTGATACGTTAAATTTCATGTTTTTAATTCTTAATCAGACTCCAACCGTAAATTAGTAAGAGAACGATTCCCTAAGTATTAACCCTAAAGGCCGAAACAAACATCAGAAACTACCAATCTTAGCTTGCTTCCAGTTATTTTTTGATTTTATATACAATCATAAATATCAGTCATAGGAGACATGAGCGTCCCATGCCACTATGTCGCCATATATAGGTTTACAATCAAAACCGCAAAGTCACGTATTTGGAAATTGGATTTCCATCTGCGAACTGAGGGTAGGGATTTTCCTCTACCGATTCGAGACTGTCTAGCCCAAGCCTCAGGCAAGTACTCAGTCAAGCCTTTGGATCGTCTGGGCTGGTCCACCGATGTGGATTAAAATGCCTGAACACTGCGTTTCCCTGCCCTTTGGGGCGTAAATGAGCCAACGAATGACTCTATCGGCTTCACATAGTCACCGATATATCCGAGGCGCCTCGCAACAGCAACAACCACATAAGTCAAACTCGTCAGGGCGAGTAAAACCACTGACGCCACTTCTAGCTAGAAAGAAACGCATGTCCTCCCTGAGGTCCTCTCCCGTTTCTGGTTCATAACCGGGGTGTGAGGCTCGCGAATCAGCGTTACACAAAGCTATACCACACAGGCCGTGCTTTGATCATCAACCACAAGACTCTGCTTTTCAACAGAAACCTTGATCATTTGCATCCTAGCATGCCACATAGGCAAACCACTCTATGTAACCGATATCAATCACACAGAATGATATCCAATGTCAGACACACAGTCCATTTACAAGTCCATTCTGGGTCTGAACAAAACCGGAGGCACCTTGTACCTCGCATATCCGTCGATTTCCAAGTACGTCTGGACGATCACTAACTAATTCCCTCCTCTTGGGTGTACGGCCCAATCAAGATCATCAGTAATTATCCAAACGACGTGAAGACCTTCGGTCTTCAATCACCGTCTTCATCTTCGACTCATCGTCGAATCAGTTATTCAGAATGGAATAAACCCATACGCCTCATTCCAATTCATCCGTCACTAACCGTAAATTAGCAAGAGAACAATTCCCCAAATATTAACCCCGAAGGCCGAAACCAACATCAGATCAATACCCAGGAAACCATTCAACTTAACTAATCACCAGTTAGTTTCTAAATTTCACATTCTTAGGGAAAGGTTCCCATTAATTTTATCAAATATAAATTCTTCCAAATTTACTCTTTAATCTTCTTTTGAATATCAATTCAAACTAGTCGGGATTAGCAAACCACACCGAAGTAATCATTTATTCTATTTCCCAATCCCGACCTATTCATCCTATGAAGTAAAACTGGCAATACTTCATATCTAACACCACGGTGTTATCAGCAAATTCAATTACCATTTCACGTTCAAATCTAATTAAAGATTTAATTATGGCCTGGAGCAAAACTGGTGATACTCCATTCTCGATCTTTTCAATCTAATTAAAGATTCATTAAAACTCCACTTAGTTTTAATCTTTAACTGGGTTAAAGAACCGATGTCATTTAAAACACGGTTCATGATAAACCCCAAAATCACATCACATTTCAATCAGTCCCTAACCGTAAATTAGCAAGTGAGCAATTCCCTAAGTATTCACCCCGAAGGCCGAAACCAACATCAGATCAATACTCAAGAAACCATTCAACTTAACTAATCTCCAGTTAGTTTCTGATTTTCTTAACTCCTTTGGGTCTAAGAACAGTATTATTGAAGATACCATTCACGACAACCCAAAATCACATTCCATTAATTAACCAGTTAAAGAACCAGTGTTATTTAAAACACCGTTCACGATAAACCCCAAAATCAATCCCATTTGAATTCCAATTAAATATTATTTAATTGGTACACTTCATTAAATCTAAATAAAAAGATTTAATCTTTTCCTCAACTGAGTTTAAGAACAGTGTCAATGAAGACACCATTCACGACAAACCCAAATCACATTTGATATTAAATACAAGGCTCTGAATAGAAAATATATCGGCTTATATTCAATATCAAATTCTACAACCAACAAATATCGTATTGGAAATAACGATATAAATATATTTTTCAAATTTCCATAACAATATCTGTATAATCACGAAATCCAACATCGAAATATTCCAAACACCATTTCGATTCAAATCCATTTCCACTTTATATATTAGAAATTCTGGTTATATTTCAAAACCATTTCAAATTCACTTTATTTAAAATTCAAAAATAAATGAATTATAATTCTATTTCAAAACTAGTTCATTTCGATAAAAATCTATTTTTATCTCTTCAAATATGGAGTTTTTCATCCCGATTCTACCCAAATCATTTCTTATGATTTTACACTAATTATTATTATTTTTAATAATTTTACCAAGGCCCGTACAGTCAATTTCCATCAACAGCTATTGAACTGCACTTACAGCGACCTTTTTCAAATTTGATTTGGACATAATTCCAAATCCAACCATTAGATTTCAAATCTTTAAAATTCGTTAGAAAGCTCTTTTCGATACGAACCCAACGGTTCTGGTTTTAGGAGAATCCAATGGTCGGATCTCCCGCAATATCCATCCGAAGTCAATGTTCGAAATTCACGAACTGCCGCGGCACGACGCGTTCTATTCAGGCCATTATATTATGTATATAATATATATAATATATATTTCGTCGATTTCCTTTAAAAATGTATTTTTTAAATCGTTTAAAAATTCGTTTTCGAAACGATTTCAACTTCATTTCAAATTCAAATCAAAATTGAATTTTTCCTTATAAATTCGTTTTAAATTCATTTCAAATTGATTTCAATTCAAATCGATTTATAATTCAATTTCAGTTCGTTTTCAATTCAATTTGAATTCTATTCAATTTCAATTCGAATTCATTTCTATTCAATTTCAATTCGAATTCAATTCTATTCGATTTCAGTTCGAATTCATTTCTATTCGATATTAATTCGAATTCAGTTCTATTCGATTTCAATTCGTATTCAGTTCTATTCAATTTCAATTCGAATTCAATTCTATTCAATTTCAACTCGAATTCAATTCTATTCAATTTCAATTCGAATTCAATTCTAAATATACGATTTTGAAATCACTTTCAATATTCCTTATAAAATCGACAAAACTCCCGTTCGTGTTAAAATGGCGTGTAACTACTTAACACGGCTTCACATTTCAATATTCAAAGAATATTATTTTTAAATTATTCGATAATTTTGAGCTGGAATCAGACACAGTTAATTACCATATAATTTCAGTTATATAGATTTCACCAAATTCATATATACAACAATGACGATAAACACCCAACCATCATCCAAAGTGCGTTCTACATTGTATAAGCATAAAATATAAATACTCAACGCTTATAACAGCCTGTCAATCAATCGATCGACATACGGCTAATTATTGGGATTAGTGTACGTCATATATCATCCCAATACCCGTGTGGGGTTTCAAACAATCAAACACAGATTTTATTTGTGCATTTGGGCGGTGTGTAAAATTTATCGTCCCAATCAATATCAGTCAAGTGTGTGTATATAAACAATCATCCGATTTGTTTATACTTATTTTATTATAAATACACGTTAAAAATTCTATTTTCAACTATAAAATATTTTTAACTATAGAAATATTTTATTTCATTTCACATCACACAATCAACTACACATCAAAATCAAACAAACAAGCATACAAGCCATCCATGGTCTGTGGACGACGGGTGTCGGGTGCTACTAAACACCGTCTGCATCCAAGTATATATTTTTAACTAGAAATTTAAATTAAAGGTGAGGAGTTCTCACCTTGGGTTTCCACTCCGTCGTGCTTTATTGTCGCTCATATTCGCTGTTCTGATTCCAACGCAATCTGTTTCACGAAATTTATATTAAAAATTATATTTTTAAACAATGCACTTTATAAATAAAAATCACATTTTTATTTATGCTATTTCATTTTTAAAAATAATGTTTCTTCTTTTTTCAGAAACAATTCTAATTTTATTTTCAAAACAGTGATATTTATATTTCAAAGACAATGTAAATTTTATATTTCAAACACAGTGTGAATTTTATATTTAAAAAACAATCCTATTTTATATTTATAAAAATCATACTTTTATTTTATAGCTACATATATATAAAAACCATATTTTTATTTAAACTATTTTTATTTTCAATACACTGTTAATTTTATTCTAAAAACAATGTTAATTTCATTTAAAAACAACATCTTCAATCCGAAGTTAAATATATAAAATTAAATTGACTAATATAATTAAAAAGGAAAAACAACCTTTTCCTAACGTCTGAAAGCGTTACGGTGTCCCCTTCTTCCTTCTGTAATACAGGACGTCGTTCAACATCACCATCGATTGCTAGGATTGAGTATCGCGGCGCCTACAGTTGGCTTGGCAGCTATCCGAAGCTTCCACGCTCTGCGCCTCCGTGAGAGCTTCCTCTGGCCACCACCTACGATGAACTCGCCGGCCGTTGGAAGCCCGAAAAAGCCTCGAAGCGATGGTCCTTTCAACGCCGATCCCTCCTGTTTCACGAAGTTCCAGAAGATCTCCTCCGTTGGATTTTTCCATCTCAAAGAGTTCTCTAATTTTGGTTTATCAAATTTCGAAATTTACTGTATGGATGTGGAGATTGGAGGGGAAGAAGGGTGGAGCGATAATCGCCTTCGATCATGGGAAACGCGGTGGATTTCATCCTTGGTTGACCGCGTTGAATGGAGTGAGGGATTTTTTTGACCCGGTCAAAATATATTTATATATATAATTTTTTCTTTTTTCGAAAAACAACTGTTTATAATGTCGAACGCAAACCAAACCCAATGACTATCGCCCTCAGCTAAATACCCCATTCCGAACACAATGGGATATGTTTTGTAACCCAATTCCATTGTTTCGATCGGCTTTCGTCAAATTTAAAATATAAATATATATATATATATGTATGTATGTATGTATGTATGTATATAATTCACCCGTACACTTCAATTTAACAGGGCCATGTATGGACTCTAAAAATTCCCAAAAAATATTTTCTAGCTTCGCATTGACTTTACGGTCCTAACAAAACTGATTTCGTCAAATTCTGAGACCGTTTGAAAAATGGCCTTTTTCCAGTCGATTAAAATCAACTGAAACTGGTCAAATGCGTTTTCCTTTTCCACGCTCACATATTGATTTGAAAAATTACGAATTTCGTAACCTAGCAATAACTTGACATCACGGATCCAACAAAAGTGGTTTCGTCAAAAACCGAGGTCGTTTGCAAAATTTTCATTTTTAAGGGCTAGAAATTCCATAGCGACTATTCTGAATTTTCAACTAGACATAACTTTTTATTCGCGCTATGAAATTTCAATTTTTCTGATTCGTTGGAGAGATATTCACAAATAGAATCTATTATTTTTGGTTTCACTAAAATCCGGTTTATTTTGAATCCTGTACATTCATTTGAACATTGAAATCGAATTTTCGAACTACCGCACCATTTTCAATTCCTTTTATATATATAAATAAATATTTATATTCTAACGATGATTCGAATAAATATATACGTTCGAATTCTATTCAAAATAAATTTGTCGTCGTTATTATTTAAAATAATTCATTTTAAATAATCAAAATTCGCTTAAATTGCCAAAATAAAAATTTTAAATTGGCTCAGATTTCCGGGTTATTACAATCTCCCCCACTTAAAACTTTTCATCCCCGAAAAGGAACGAAGCCGAAAGTTGTTTAACAAATCAACTCAACTTTCTTTATTTTCTTTACGGCTTAAGTCCTTCAACTTTTCAGTTTCTAAGAACTTTTCAAATTTTTCTAAAATTTGGCTAACACCCTAAATTTTCGAAAAATTTCGCCATAACCTCCCCTGCACCGGGGACTTCGGGATATTTCATATAGCCTCCCATGGCCTTCTTCAATCCAAAAGAAAAAGCCAAGCGGCTAGCCAGTCGGCTCATAAAATCATCATCACCCAAACAAAACAGTAAATTATGGTAAAAATGTACCTATTTATTGGGCAAACAATTTTATTCTTCTGCTCTAGCCTCTTTGCAATGACCTATTAAATGTAAGTACACGTACATGCATGCAAATGCGATAAATTTTCAATACAATTTACCATTTGGTTCAGATTGGCTATATGGTTCAAATTTATGAATCAAACAATAAATAAACAACACAATCAGCAATCAATTAGTTGATTAGCTTTTCAAATTCATAACTTTGATACATAGTCTAAAATCAGATTTTTGATGCCAAATCACAACAATAAGCCCTATCTAATTTTGGATCTCACACCAGTCTAATGGAAACATATAGAAATCCCACTTTCGAAACTCGAACATGAATACTGATGATGCGATCGCTATAGCGATCATCAGAACCGTCTCCGGGCGACTAGAGTGTGATTCTATATCTATCTAGTATATTTGGGACATCGTATACATGCTAGCTTGGCGTATATGCAAAATCTTCATATACTAGATTGTCCAAATCAATTTAAAGTAAATTATTTAAATACGTATAATACGATTTAAATTACAAAACAAAATTTGTTTTCAATTTTGTTTTCAAAATATCACACTTTACACTCATTCTAGGATACTGCTGATCCCATCTATAACAAGTCATTCCCATTGGATATTACTAATCCAATCTCTGATGAATTCTCTAATTTGTCTTGTTCTCTGAGCTTTGTAAACCAAATCTCTGATACCACGCTGAAACGACCCAAACTACCCCGGTAAGGAAAGCACGGATTGAATTGAGAACAAGCCACATCGGGACACAAACAAAAGAACATTTCATTGTTTATTACAACAATTCCATCAAAATACAAGAATATACAGAGTATGAATAAATATTACACAGAAAATATCAGAGATTTAAATTACATTTAAATACATTGCAGTGGAAAATGATACAATACACAACTAGAAGTAATACACGGATACAGAGCTTTCCCAGTATCGTTCCAGCGGCAAATCAGGATCCTGGGAAAATAAATCTGCAAAACCAAAACTACTAGTTGCCCGTGTCAAAATAAGGGCACCCAGAGTTTAGGTTAAAACAATAAACTCCAGGTCAGTCATGTGACTGGTGTGAGAACTAAAACAGTTGTTAATTTTTATTTTAAAGTTAGGTAAATCAAGGGACCACGCCGTATAACACAGAACGGGTTTCCTTCCAAGAACACCAGTGCATAAAACAAACAGCGCAATGCTAAATAAAGAACAATGAAGCTATTATAAGACCCAGGTCCCATCACACAATGCAACGCAAGCCGGAGGATAGGGTTTTTACCTTATAATAGCCAAAGAATGATTGATACGTTAAATTTCATGTTTTTAATTCTTAATCAGACTCCAACCGTAAATTAGTAAGAGAACGATTCCCTAAGTATTAACCCCAAAGGCCGAATACAACATCAGAAACCACCAATCTTAGCTCGCTTCCAGTTAGTTTCTGATTTTATATACAATCATAAATATCAATCATAGGAGACATGAGCGTCCCATGCCACTATGTCGCCATATATAGGTTTACAATCAAAACCGCAAAGTCACGTATTTGGAAATTCGATTTTCATCTGCAAACTGAGGGTAGGGATTGTCCTCTACCGATTCGAGACTGTCTAGCCCAAGCCTCAGGGAAGTACTCAGTCAAGCCTTTGGATCGTCAGGGCCGGTCCACCGATGTGGATTAAAATGCCTGAACATTGCGTTTCCCTGCCCTTTGGGGCGTAAATGTGCCAACGAATGACTCCGTCGGCTTCACATGGTCACCGATATATCCGAGGCGCCTCGCAACAGCAACAACCACATAAGTCTAACTCGTCAGGGCGTGTAAAACCACTGAAGCCACTTCTAGCTAGAAAGAAACGCATGTCCTCCCTGAGGTCCTCTCCCGTTTCTGGTTCACAACCGTGGTGTGAGGCTCGTGAATCAACGTTACACAAAGCTATACCACACAGGCCGTGCTTTGATCATCAACCACAAGACTCTGCTTTTCAACAGAAACCTTGATCATTTGCATCCTAGCATGCCACACAGGCAAACCATTCTATGCAACCGATATCAATCACACAGAATGATATCCAATGTCAGACACACAGTCCATTTACAAGTCCATTCTGGGTCTGAACGAAACCGGAGGCACCTTGTACCTCGCATATCCATCGATTTCCAAGTACGTCTGGACGAACACTAACTAATTCCCTCCTCTTGGGTGTACGGCCCAATCAAGATCATCAGTAATTATCCAAACGACGTGAAGACCTTTGTTCTTCAACCACCGTCTTCATCTTTGACTCATCGTCGAATCAGTTATTCCGAATGGGATAAACCCGGTCTTTCCGAATAATTCGCGTATATAATAAACAAGTGTTACACAAACATAACATACGCCTCGTTACAATTCATCAGTCACTAACCGTAAATTAGCAAGAGAACAATTCCCCAAATATTAATCCCAAAGGCCGAAACCAACATCAGATCAATACCCAGGAAACCATTCAACTTAACTAATCACCAGTTAGTTTCTAAATTTCACATTCTTACGGAAAGGTTCCCATTAATTTTATCAAAGATAAATTCTTCCAAATTTACTCTTTAATCTTCTTTTGAATATCAATTCAAACTAGTCGGGATTAGCAAACCACACCGAAGTAATCTTTTATTTTATTTCCCAATCCCAACCTATTCATCCTATGAAGTAAAACTGGCAGTACTTCATATCTAACACCACGGTGTTATCGGTAAATTCAATTACCATTTCACGTTCAAATCTAATTAAAGATTTAATTATGGCCTGGAGCAAAACTGGTGATACTCCATTCTCGATCTTTTCAATCTAATTAAAGATTCATTAAAACTCCACTTAGTTTTAATCTTTAACTGGGTTAAAGAACCGATGTCATTTAAAACACGGTTAATGATAAACCCCAAAATCACATCACGTTTCAATCAGTCCCTAACCGTAAATTAGCAAGTGAGCAATTCCCTAAGTATTCACCCCGAAGGCCGAAACCAACATCATATCAATACCCAAGAAACAATTCAACTTAACTAATCTCCAGTTAGTTTCTGATTTTCTTAACTCCTTTGGGTCTAAGAACAGTATTATTGAAGATACCGTTCACGACAACCCAAAATCACATTCCATTAATTAACGAGTTAAAGAACCAGTGTTATTTAAAACACCGTTCATGATAAACCCCAAAATCAATCCCATTTGAATTCCAATTAAATATTATTTAATTGGTACACTTCATTAAATCTAAATAAAAAGATTTAATCTTTTCCTCAACTGGGTTTAAGAACAGTGTCAATGAAGACACCATTCACGACAAACCCAAATCACATTTGATATTAAATACAAGGCTCTGAATAGAAAATATATCGACTTATATTCAATATCAAATTCTACAACCAACAAATATCGTATTGGAAATAACGATATAAATATATTTTTCAAATTTCCATAACAATATCTGTATAATCACGAAATCCAACATCGAAATATTCCAAAGACAATTTCGATTCAAATCCATTTCCACGTTATTTATTGGAAATTCTGGTTATATTTCAAAACCATTTCAAATTCACTTTATTTATTTCAAAAATAAATGAATTATAATTCTAGTTCAAAAATAGTTCATTTCGATAAAAATCTATTTTTATCTCTTTAAATATGGAGTTTTTCATCCCGATTCTTCCCAAATCATTTCCTATGATTTCACACCAATTATTATTATTTTTAATAATGTTATCAAGGCCCGTACAGTCGATTTCCATCAACGGCTATCGAACTGCACTTACACGACCTTTTTCAAATTTGATTTGGACACAATTCCAAATCCATACATTAGATTTCAAATCTCTAATATTCGTTAGAAAGCTCTTTTCGATACGAACCCAACGGTTCCGGTTTTAGGAGAATCCAATGGTCGGATCTCCCGCAATAACCATTCGAAGTCAATGGTCGAAATTCATGAACTGTCGCGGCGCGACGCGTTCTATTCAGGCCATTATATTATATATATGATATATATAATATATATTTCGTCGATTTCCTTTCAAAATGTATTTAATAAATCGTTTAAAAATTCGTTTTCGAAACGATTTCAACTTCATTTCAAATTCAAATCAAAATTGAATTTTTCCTTATAAATTCGCTTTAAATTCATTTCAAATTGATTTCAATTCAAATCGATTTATAATTCAATTTCAGTTCGTTTTCAATTCAATTTGAATTCTATTCAATTTCAATTCGAATTCATTTCTATTCAATTTCAATTCGAATTCAATTCTATTCAATTTCAATTCGAATTCAATTCCATTCGATTTCAATTCGAATTCAATTCTATTCGATTTCAATTCGAATTCAGTTCTATTCGATTTCAATTCTTATTCAGTTCTATTCAATTTCAATTCAAATTCAATTCAATTCAATTTCAACTCGAATTCAATTCTATTCAATTTCAATTCGAATTCAATTCTAAATATACGATTTTGAAATCACTTTCAATATTCCTTATAAAATCGACAAAATTCCCATTCATGTTAAAATGGCGTGTAACTACTTAACATGGCTTCACATTTCAATATTCAAAGAATATTATTTTTAAATTACTCGATAATTCTGAGCTGGAATCAGACACAGTTAATTACCATATAATTTCAGTTATATGGATTTCATCAAATTCATATATACAACAATGACGATAAACACCCAACCATCATCCAAAGTGCGTTCTACATTGTATAAGCATAAAATATAAATACTCAACGCTTATAATAGCATGTCAATCAATCGATCGACATACAGCTAATTATTGGGATTAGTGTACGTCATATATCATCCCAATACCCATGTGGGGTTTCAAACAATCAAACAAAGATTTTATTTGTGCATTTGGGCGGTGTGTAAAATTTATCGTCCCAATCAATATCGGTCAAGTGTGTGTATATAAACAATCGTCCGATTTGTTTATATTTATTTCATTTTAAATACACGTTAAAAATTCTATTTTCAACTATGAAATATTTTTAACTATATAAATATTTTATTTCATTTCACATCACATCACACAATCAACTACACATCAAAATCAAACAAACAAGCATACAAGTCATCCATGGTCTATGGACGACGGGTGTCGGGTGCTACTAAACACCATCTGCATCCTAGTATATATTCTTAACTAGAAATTTAAATTAAAGGTGAGGAGTTCTCACCTTGGGTTTCCACTCCACCGTGCTTTATTGTCGCTCAGATTCGCTGTTCTGATTCCAACGCAATATGTTTCAAGAAATTTATATTAAAAATTATATTTTTAAACAATGCACTTTATAAATAAAAATCACATTTTTATTTATGCTATTTCATTTTTAAAAATAATGTTTCTTCTATTTTCGAAAACAATTCTAATTTTATTTTCAAAACAGTGATATTTATATTTCAAAGACAATGTGAATTTTATATTTCAAACATAGTTTGAATTTTATATTTAAAAAACAATCCTATTTTATATTTATAAAAATCATACTTTTATTTTATAGCTACATATATATAAAAACCATATTTTTATTTAAACTATTTTTATTTTCAAAACAATGTGAATTTTATTCTAAAAACAATGTTAATTTCATTTAAAAAACAACATCTTCAGTCCGAAGTTAAATATATAAAATTAAATTGACTAATATAATTAAAAAGGAAAAACAACCTTTTCCTAACGTTTGAAAGCGTTACGGTGTCCCCTTCTTCCTTCTGTAATACAGGACGTCGTTTAACATCACCATCGATAGCTAGGGTTGGGCATCGCGGCGCCTACAGTTGGCTTGGCAGCTATCCGAAGCTTCCACGCTCTACGCCTCCGTGAGAGCTTCCTCTGGCCACCACTTATGATGAACTCGCCGGCCGTTGGAAGCCCGAAAAAGCCTCGAAGCGATGGTCCTTTCAACGCTGATCCCTCCTGTTTCTCGAAGTTCCAGAAGATCTCCTCTGTTGGATTTGTCCATCTCAAAGAGTTCTCTAATTTCGGTTTATCAAATTTCGAAATTTACTGTATGGATGTGGAAATTGGAGGGGAAGAAGGGTGGAGCGATAATCGCCTTCGATCATGGGAAATGCGGCGGATTTCATCCTTGGTTGACCGCGTTGAATGGAGTGAGGGTTTTTTTTTGACCCGGTCAAAATATATTTATATATATAATTTTTTTCTTTTTTCGAAAAACAACTGTTTACAATGACGAACGCCAAACCAAACCCAACGACTATCGCCCTCAGCTAAATACCCCCATTCCGAACACAATGGGATATGTTTCGTAATCCAATTCCTTCGTTTCGATCAGCTTTCGTCAAATTTAAGAAATATATATATATAATTCAACCGTACATTTCAATTTACCGGGGCCATGTATGGACTCTAAAAAAATATTTTCTAGCTTCGCATTGACTATACGGTCCTAACAAAACTGTTTCATCAAATTCTGAGACCGTTTGAAAAATGGCATTTTTCCAGTCGATTAAAATCAACTGAAACTGGTCAAATGTGTTTTCCTTTGCCACGCTCACATATTGATTTGAAAAATTACGAATTTCGTAACCTAGCAATAACTTGACATCACGGATCCAACAAAAGTGGTTTCCGCGAAAACCGAGGTCGTTTGCAAAATTTCCATTTTTAAGGGCCAGAAATTTCGTAGCGACTATTCTGAATTTTCAACTGGACATAACTTTTTATTCCCGCTATGAAATTTCAATTTTTCTGATTTGTTGGAGAGATATTCACAAACAGAATCTATTATTTTTGGTTTCACTAAAATCCGGTTTATTTTGAATACTGTACATTCATTTGAACATTGAAATCGAATTTTCGAACTACCGCACCATTTTCAATTCCTTTTATATATATAAATAAATATTTATATTCTAACGACGATTCGAATAAATATATACATTCGAATTCTATTCAAAATAAATTTGTCGTCGTTATTATTTAAAATAATTCATTTTAAATAATCAAAGTTCGCTAAAATTGCCAAAATAAAAATTTTAAATTGGCTCAGATTTCCGGGTTATTACAATATCCCCCACTTAAAACTTTTCGTCCCCGAAAAGGAATGAAGCCGAAAGTTGTTTCACAAATCAACTCAACTTTCTTTATTTTCTTTACGGCTTAAGTCCTTCAACTTTTCAGTTTCTAAGAACTTTTCAACTTTTTCTAAAATTTGGCTAACACCCTAAATTTTCGAAAAATTTCGCCATATCCTCCCCTGCACCGGGGACTTGGGGATATTTCATATAGCCTCCCATGGCCTTCTTCAATCCAAAAGAAAAAGAAAAAGCCAAGCGGCTCATAAAATCATCATCACCCAAACAAAACAGTAAATTATGGTAAACAAGTACCTTTATTGGGCAAACAATTTTATTCTTCTGCTCTAGCCTCTTTGCAATAACCTGTTAAATGTAAGTACACGTACATGCATGCAAATGCGATAAATTTTCAATACAATTTACTATTTGGTTCAGATTGGCTATATGGTTCAAATTTACGAATCAAACAATAAATAAACAACACAATCAGCAATCAATTAGTTGATTAGCTTTTCAAATTCATAACTTTGATACATAGTCTAAAATCAGATTTTTTATGCCAAATCACAACAATAAGCCCTATCTAATTTTGGTTCTCACACCAGTCTAATGGAAACATATAGAAATCCCACTTTCGAAACTCGAACATGAATACTGATGATGCGATCGCTATAGCGATCATCAGAACCGTCTCCGGGCGACTAGAGTGTGATTCTATATCTATCTAGTATATTTGGGACTTCGTATACACGCTAGCTAGGCGTATATGCAAAATCTTCATATACTAGATTGTCCAATTCAATTTAAAATAAATTATTTAAATACGTATAATACGATTTAAATTTCAAAACAAAATTTGTTTTCAATTTTATTTTCAAAATATCACATGCTGATCCCATCTCTAACGAGTCATTCCCATTGGATATTACTAATCCAATCTCTGATGAATTCTTTCGTATGGTTCTAATGTGTCTTGTTCTCTGAGCTTTGTAAACCAAAGCTCTGATACCACACTGAAACGACCCGAACTTCCCCGGTAAGGAAAGCACGGATTGAATTGAGAACAAGCCACATCGGGACACAAACAAAAGAACATTTCATTGTTTATTACAACAATTCCATCAAAATACAAGAATATACAGAGTATGAATACATATTAGACAGAAAATATCAGAGATTTAAATTACATTTAAATACATTACGGTGGAAAATAATACAAAACACAACTAGAAGTAATACACGGATACAGAGCTTTCCGAGTATCGTTCCAGCTGCAAATCAGGATCTTGGAAAAATAAATCTGCAAAACCAAAACTACTAGCTGCCCGTGTCAAACTAATGGCACCCAGAGTTTAGGTTAAAACAATAAACTCCAGGTCAGTCATGTGACTGGTGTGAGAACTAAACAGTTGTTAATCTTTATTTTAAAGTTAGGTAAATCAAGGGACCACGCCGCATAACACGGAACGGGTTTCCTTCCAAGAACACCAGTGCATAAAACAAACAGTGCAATGCTAAATAAAGAACAATGAAGCTATTATAAGACCCAGGTCCCATCACACAATGCAACGCAAGCCGGAGGATAGGGTTTTTACCTTATAATAGCCAAAGAATGCTTGATACGTTAAATTTCATGTTTTTAATTCTTAATCAGACTCCAACCGTAAATTAGTAAGAGAACGATTCCCTAAGTATTAACCCCAAAGGCCGAAACAAACATCAGAAACCACCAATCTTAGCTCGCTTCCAGTTAGTTTCTGATTTTATATACAATCATAAATATCAATCAAAGGCGACATGAGCGTCCCATGCCACTATGTCGTCATATATAGGTTTACAATCAAAACCGCAAAGTCACGTATTTGGAAATTGGATTTCCATCTGCGAATTGAGGGTAGGGATTGTCCTCTATCGATTCGAGATTGTCTAGCCCGAGCCTCAGGCAAGTACTCAGTCAAGCCTTTGGTTCGTCAGGGCCGGTCCACCGATGTGGATTAAAATGCCTGAACACTGCGTTTCCTTGCCCATTGGGGCGTAAATGAGCCAACGAATGACTCCATCGGCTTCACATAGTCATCGATATATCCGAGGCGCCTCGCAACAGCAACAACTACATAAGTCAAACTCGTCAGGGCGTGTAAAACCACTGACGCCACTTCTAGCTAGAAAGAAACGCATGTCCTCCCTGAGGTCCTCTCCCGTTTCTGGTTCACAACCGGGGTGTGAGGCTCGCGAATCAGCGTTACACAAAGCTATACCACACATGCCGTGCTTTGATCATCAACCACAAGACTCTGCTTTTCAACAGAAACCTTGATCATTTGCATCCCAGCATGCCACACAGGCAAACCACTCTATGCAACCGAAATCAATCACACAGAATGATATCCAATTGTCAGACACACAGTCCATTTACAAGTTCATTCTAGGTCTAAATGAAACCAGAGGCACCTTGTACCTCGCATATCCATCGATTTCCAAGTACGTCTGGACGATCACTAACTAATTCCCTCCTCTTGGGTGTACGGCCCAATGAAGATCATCAGTAATTATCCAAATGACGTGAAGACCTTCGGTCTTCAACCACCGTCTTCATCTTCGACTCATCGTCGAATCAGTTATTCAGAATGGGATAAACCCGGTCTTTCTGAATAACTCGCGTATATAATAAACAAGTGTTACACAAACATAACATATGCCTCATTCCAATTCATCAGTCACTAACCGTAAATTAGCAAGAGAACAATTCCCCAAATATTAACCCCGAAGGCCGTAACCAACATCAGATCAATACCCAGGAAACCATTCAACTTAACTAATCACCAGTTAGTTTCTAAATTTCACATTCTTAGGGAAAGGTTCCCATTAATTTTATCAAAGATAAATTCTTCCAAATTTACTCTTTAATCTTCTTTTGAATATCAATTCAAACTAGTCGGGATTAGCAAACCACAACTAAGTAATCATTTATTCTATTTCCCATTCCCAACCTATTCATCCCATGAAGTAAATCTGGCAATACTTCATATCTAACACCACGGTGTTATCGGTAAATTCAATTACCATTTCACGTTCAAATATAATTAAAGATTTAATTATGGCCTGGAGCAAAACTGGTGATACTCCATTCTCGATCTTTTCAATCTAATTAAAGATTCATTAAAACTCCACTTAGTTTTAATCTTTAACTGGGTTAAAGAACCGATGTCATTTAAAACACGGTTCACGATAAACCCCAGAATCACATCACATTTCAATCAGTCCCTAACCGTAAATTAGCAAGTGAGCAATTCCCTAAGTATTTATCCCGAAGGCCGAAACCAACATCAGATCAATACCCAAGAAACCATTCAACTTAACAAATCTCCAGTTAGTTTCTCATTTTCTTAACTCCTTTGGGTCTAAGAACAGTATTACTGAAGATACCATTCACGACAACCCAAAATCACATTCCATTAATTAACGGGTTAAAGAACCAGTGTTATTTAAAACACCGTTCACGATAAACCCCAAAATCAATCCCATTTGAATTCCATTAAAATATTATTTAATTGGTACACTTCATTAAATCTAAATAAAAAGATTTAATCTTTTCCTCAACTGGGTTTAAGAACAGTGTCAATGAAGACACCATTCACGACAAACCCAAATCACATTTGATGTTAAATACAAGGCTCTGAATAGAACATATATCGGCTTATATTCAATATCAAATTCTACGACCAACAAATATCGTATTGTAGATAACGATATAAATATATCTTTCAAATTTCCATAACAATATCTGTATAATCAAGAAATCCACCATCGAAATATTCCAAAGGCAATTTCGATTCAAATCCATTTCCACTTTATATATTGGAAATTCTGGCTATATTTCAAAACCATTTCAAATTCACTTTATTTATTTCAAAAATAAATGAAATATAATTCTAGTTCAAAACTAGTTCATTTTGATAAAAATCTATTTTTATCTTTTCAAACATGGAGTTTTTCATCCTGATTCTTCCCAAATCATTTCTTATGATTTTACACCAATTATTATTATTTTTAATAATTTTATCAAGGCCCGTACAGTCGATTTCCATCAACGGCCATCGAACTGCACTTACAGCAACCTTTTCCAAATTTGATTTGGACATAATTCCAAATCCAACCGTTAGATTTCAAATCTCTAATATTCGTTAGAAAGCTCTTTTCGATATGAACCCAACGGTTTTGGTTTTAGGAGAATCCGACGGTCGGATCTCCCGCAATATCCATTCGAAGTCAATGGTCGAAATTCGCGAACTGCCGCGACGCGGCGCATTCAATTCAGGCCATTATATTATATATATAATATATATTTCGTCGATTTTTATTCAAAAAGTATTTTATAAATCGTTTTAAAATTCGTTTTCGAAACGATTTCAACTTCATTTCAAATTCAAATCAAAATTGATTTTTTCCTTATAAATTCGTTTTAAATTCATTTCAAATTGATTTCAATTCAAATCGATTTTTAATTCAATTTCAGTTCGTTTTCAATTCAATTTGAATTCTATTCAATTTCAAATCGAATTCATTTCTGTTCAATTTCAATTCGAATTCAATTCTATTCAATTTCAATTTAAATTCAATTCTATTCGATTTCAATTCGAATTCAATTCTATTCGATTTCAATTCAAATTCAGTTTTATTCAATTTCAATTCGAATTCAATTCTATTCAATTTCAATTCGAATTCAATTCTAAATATACGATTTTGAAATCACTTTCAATATTCCTTATAAAATCGACAAAATTCCCGTTCGTGTTAAAATGGCGTGTAACTACTTAACACGGCTTCACATTTCAATATTCAAAGAATATTATTTTTGAATTATTCGATAATTCTGAGCTGGACTCAGACACAGTTAATTACCATATAATTTCAGTTATATGGATTTCATCAAATTCATATATACAACAATTACGATAAACACCCAACCATCATCCAAAGTGCGTTATACACTGTATAAGCATCAAATATAAATATTCAACGCTTATAACAGCATGTCAATCAATCGATCGACATGCAGCTAATTATTGGGATTAGTGTACGTCATATATCATCCCAATACCCGTGTGGGGTTTCAAACAATCAAACACAGATTTTATTTGTGCAGTTGGACGGTGTGTAAAATTTATCGTTCCAATCAATTTCAGGCCAGTGTGTGTATTTAAACAAATCATCTGATTTGTTTATATTTATTTCATTTTAAATACACGTTAAAAATTCTATTTTCAACTATAAAATATTTTTAACTATATAAATATATTTTTTCATTTCACATCACATCACACAATCAACTACACATCCAAATCAAACAAACAAGCATACAAGCCGTCCATGGTCTGTGGACGGCGGGTGTCGGGTGCTACTAAACACCATCTGCATCCTAGTATATATTTTTAACTAGAAATTTAAATTAAAGGTGAGGAGTTCTCACCTTGGGTTTCCACTCCGCCGTGCTTTATTGTCGCTCAGATTCGCTGTTCTGATTCCAACGCAATCTGTTTCACGAAATTTATATTAAAAATTATATTTTTAAACAATGCTCTTTATAAATAAAAAACACATTTTTATTTATGCTATTTCATTTTTAAAAATAATGTTTCTTCTATTTTCGAAAACAATTCTAATTTTATTTTCAAAACAGTGATATTTATATTTTAAAGACAATGTGAATTTTATAATTCAAACACAGTGTGAATTTTATATTTAAAAAAACAATCCTATTTTATATTTATAAAAATCATACTTTTATTTTATAGCTACATATATATAAAAACTATTTTTATTTAAACTATTTTTATTTTCAAAACACTATTAATTTTATTCTAAAAACAATGTTAATTTCATTTAAAAAACAACATCTTCAATCCTAAGTTAAATATATAAAATTAAATTGACTAATATAATTAAAAAGGAAAAACAACCTTTTCCTAACATTTGAAAGCGTTACGGTGTCCCCTTCTTCCTTCTGTAATACAGGACGTCGTTCAACATCACCATCGATTGCTAGGGTTGGGCATCGCGGCGCGTACAGTTGGCTTGGCGACTATCCGAAGCTTCCATGCTCTGCGCCTCCATGAGAGCTTCTTCTGGCCACCACCTATGATGAACTCGTCGGCCGTTGGAAGTCGGAAACAGCCTCGAAGAGGCGCTCCTTTCAATGCCGATCCTCCTGTTTCACGAAGTTCCAGAAGATCTCCTTCGTTGGATTTGTCCATCTCAAAGAGTTCTCTAATTTTGGTTTATCAAATTTCGAAATTTACTGTATGGATGTGGAGATTGGAGGGGAAGAAGGGTGGAGCGATAAACGCCTTCGATCATGGGAAACGCGGCGGATTTCTTCCTTGGTTGACCGCGTTGAATGGAGTGAGGGTTTTTTTTGACCCGGTCAAAATATATTTATATATATAATTTTTTTCTTTTTTCGAAAAACAACTGTTTATAATGACGAACTCCAAATCAAACCCAACGACTGTTGCCCCTAGATAATTACCCCCATTCCGAACACAATGGGATATGTTTCATAACCCAATTCCATCGTTTCGATAAGCTTTCGTCAAATTTAAAATACAAATCTATATATATTTAATTCAACCGTACATTTCAATTTACCGGGGCCACGTATGGACTCTAAAAATTCCCGAAAAATATTTTCTAACTTCGCATTGACGATACGGTCCTAACAAAACTGATTTCGTCAAATTATGAGACCACTTGAAAAATGGCCATTTTCCAGTCGATTAAAATCAACTGAAACTGGTCAAACGCGTTTTCTTTTGCCACGCTCACATATTGATTCGAAAAATTACGAATTTTGAAACCTAGCAACAAATTGACATCATAGATCCAACAAAAGTGGTTTTGTCGAAAACCGAGGTCGTTTGCAAATTTTCCATTTTTAAGGGCCAGAAATTCCATAGCGTACCTAGCAATAAATTGACATCACGGATCCAACAAAAGTGGTTTTGTCAAAAACCAAGGTCGTTTGCAAATTTTCCATTTTTAAGGGCCAGAAATTCCATAGCGTCTATTCTGAATTTCCAACTGACATAACTTTTTATTCCCGCTATGAAATTTCAAATTTTCTGATTCTTGGAGAGATATTCACAAATAGATTCTATTATTTTAAATTCAGTTTATTTTGAATCCTGTACATTCATTTGAACATTGAAATCGAATTTTCGAACTACCGCGCCATTTTCAATTCCTTTTATATATATAAATAAATATTTATATTCTAACGACGATTCGAATAAATATATACGTTCGAATTCTATTCAAAATAAATTTCTTGTTGTTATTATTTAAAATAATTCATTTTAAATAATCAAAATTCGCTAAAATTGCCAAAATAAAAATTTTTAATTGGCTAAGATTTATGGTTTATTACAATCGTGTTATAATTATATTTGCAATTAAGTCCAATTTGTCCATTATGATTTTCATGTGTGTTTGTCAAAATTATCATAATACTACGTTGCAAATATGTTCGGTCCTTTTCAATTACAACTTGTATCCTAATTCAATTGCGAATCTATTTTAATTTTCCTATTTTGGTCCAATCCCTTTTTAATTACAGCAGTATTTTATGCACATTATTCTATAAATTTAATCATATACACTTAATCCATATTTGCATAATTATTCTTTAATTCTATTTTTCATGCGTGTTAAATAAAAGGGATTAAATCAATCATCATTGTATTAACACTTGCTAAATCAGACGTGTTTTAGGCATAAACCACAAACATGTATATAAATTATAAAATAACTAAAAGCACATAAAGGAAAAAGAAAACTAAGAGAATATCTTTTAGTACTTAAATGAAATAAACTGTACGAGAAAGTCTGAAAAGCGGTAAAAAATACTTTACAAAAAATATTTGTTGATGCTTATTTAGTCAACTGAACGCAACACCCAATTCCAGAAAGATATCACAGAGTTGCCAAGCAAATCCAAGCACATAATATAAGAAATAAAGTGGACATAGGATTTATAGTGGTTCGGCATATTATGCATACGTCCATTGTAGGGCAATCGTTATTGTTTATACTACACGATTATGAATAAAGTCCGTTCGAATTACAGAATGTAGGGAAAATAAGTTGAATGCTTGCATGGTAGTGTTCCAGCATTTGAATGCCAAAAGAACCCTTTAAATGACCACCACCAGTCCTATTTATAGGGCAATGATCACTCGAATTGGTATACCAAAAACACATTTGGGATCTGTACCGATCCGAAACGGAGATTGCATCAATCCGTTCTAAAATGCGTTGATTCCATGCTCTGTTCTAATTCCAAATGTCGAAGTCTCAAATTCAATTGCCAAGTCCATGTCGAATGTCCGAGTGGTTGCAATGATTCCGGGTGTAACAACCCAGATTTTGAATAATGCATATTTAATTAATTTATATATTGAAAACAAATAATTTTAAGAGTTAACAACTTGAAATTGATTTAAATGATAATTTAGACTTACGGTTTGTGACCGTGCACGATATAAACGCGTATTGATTTACGGTTTGGAATTCAAATAGTTTTTTTTTTCAAACGGTCTCAGAATTCGACGAAACCAGTTTCATCAGATAATATTAAATTATTGTTAGCTTTCAAATTTTGTATCAATCGGGTTTAGTATATGGACGTGCGAGTGTGAAACGTTCGATGTAAAATAAACATGATTATAATCAAATATAAATTAGAATATCTACATTATATAATAACCTTAACTCCTGTAACCTAAATCATCTTCTTCAGCAAGCTCAAAATCATAGCAGCCACCTCTAGTTATCAACAAATTAAATCAAATCACATACTCCACGAAATCAATTGATTTTAGACTCATCGAACTAACGTGAATGAAAGCTTCATTTCTATAGCCTTAGATTTTGGTATGCACCTGTTTTTTTGTGTTCGACAGTAAAGTTGACAATGGTAATCAACTAGGGTTAGGATTATCTGGAATACGAGGCAACTGGAGATGATTTGGAGTTTGAATTTGAGCTTAATACGTTGACTAGCATCTTGCATTCTCTTTTGGGTGGATTTAATCGTAAAAACGTATGCATCTTTTACTATGCAGCGTGTTTGAGGATCGGGGACGCAGCCATGGGTGTGTGTGTGAGTTTATAATGGGGGTGCAACGAGGTCGAGCTCGCGGAGGGGAAAAATACATTGGTCGCAATGGTTATTTTCGTGAAGTGATGGAGGAGGGATTGAGGATAAAAGTCAATGGCCATGGACGGGTATTACTAGGAGGAAGCGTGTTATTTGAAAAGGGGAAGAAGGGATTAGGAGAAGGATTAGGTAAATTAATTAAATGATTAGTAATGTTAATTAAGGTTAATTTATATAAAATATGTGCAAAATTGTAATAGCTATCATTGTTTCATACGATAACAGATTGAGGTGAAACAAGTTACGTTGAAATGTTATCGACAAAGACTACACATACGAGTTGGATTGAGTTCGTTTGGAGCTAGCTGGAATTTTGTCTAGTTTTAAACGTTAGTTCAAAATTAGATAAAATGACGTGAAATCCTCGATTAGAATGGATGAGTGAGTTAACTCTCACACTTTCTGCAATACTGCTGAAAGTTTTTATTTCATATAATAATATTCATTGTTGTTAGTATAAATTGGGTGTTTGGATGTTTTGGATGATTATTGCTTTGCTAGTGGTTATCAACATTTATATTTCCATCTGTGAACGGTTGACCTTTGCCACTATCTATTGTTAAGTTGAAAATTCATCTTAAATGAATTAAATTAGATTATTTATTTCATATGCATATATAAATTGATATATGAGCTATGATGTAGGGGGACAAGTTTGAGGGATCCAACAGGATTCCTCAAATATATTGGATGTTACTTGCTTTCGCATTATTCAAATATGAATTGTTTAACTTAAGTAAAGTTAAATATAGTTTGGATGTTGATTGTTGAATAAATTCAATACCGATGTATTATTAATCAATAAACAATATTAATTAAGGGATTGGCGGCAGATGGCCCAAAATTCATCTTTTTAAGATGTTGATTCACCATCATGCGAACTGACTAAGTTGAAGTTATAAAATTTATCTTTATAACTGAAGCAAGGTTTTAAAATTTATTTTATATATGTTACATAAAATAGAGGTTTTATAGATAAATCAATATTTATAATCGGACTATATAAAAGTAATCACAAAATGATTTATGTAGAAAATTCCTGTGTTTTAAAATAAGTTTTAGAAGCAAGTAAATCATAAATTCACCTAAGTTTTAATAGTTTGGGATAATTGTTTTAAAGAAACAATTATGTGAGATTATGTTAAATTAATTATGTTATTAACTAATTTCAAGGAGAAGGATTAATCAAAATCAGTTAACGAGTTAATTATGTTTTCAACTTGACTAAGTCAATTGTTTTAATTGAAATTGGTTATTAAATTAATTTATTTCCAATTAATTTAATGGACATAGTTTTAACAAATATTTATTCAAACTTAATAATATTTATTTAAATTTGATTAATCACCTAATTAACCGTGTTTAAAGATAACTATTAAGTTTATAGTTATTAAAAAAGTTAGTTAGTTTTTTTAACTTTTTAAAAGAAATTAGCTATTTTATTTTTAGTTAATAACAAAGTAAACTACTTTTACTTTAGTTAGTTTTGAAGTTAATTATTATTTTAATTAATAATAATTAAAGTTATTACCTTTTTGAATGAAATTCATTAAAGGAAATTTATCAAGTTCAAAATGAGTTTTTAATTGAATTTGTAAAGGGTTTTGTAAAGAGATTTTATAATGAATATAAGTTTTATAAACAAGGCATATAAAAGAGATTTAAAGTTAATGCGATGGTTTTCAATAAGCGTTTACTTAATAACTGAATGAAGAAAAAATGATTGTAATTAAAAGGAGATTTTCAGAAATGCATAGGAAGGATGATTAACGGGTTTGTGTAAAGGATTTGGTATATGGGTTTTTGTAATAATCCAAGTTGTAAATGAATTGTATTAAAGGGTTCAAAGCTAAAGGTTTGTGTTTTAGTAAGGGTTTACTTAACAAACGATTTGAGTAAAAATGATTATAATGGAAAGGAGATGTTTCAAATGCAAGGATTCGTTTATAAAATCGTGTTTAAGATGAATAGTAAATAGGACTCGTGATATATATTTGATATCAGGTGTTGGGTTATAGAATTTCATCTACCTTGAAAATAAGAATGTTGTCGAGTCGAGGACTGAGAGGTAAATAAATATACACTAACTTAAACTACTTCATTGTTATACGAGGGTTAGTACTAGTTTAAAAATGGAAGTGGTGTGGTAAATTAATTTATTATTTCCGTAAGTCATGTTATAAACTTTAATTGACAAAGTTTATAAGTTAAATTAAAACTGGCCGGGTTTATAATAAACAATGTATCTCATGACATTGTTTTAGCTGGATATGATTTTGAAATATACTTATACCATTCGTTAAGTATATAGCTCTATTTTCCAAAGTAGGGAAAATAATATGGTTTGTTAATACACTTATTCGAAAAAGATAAGTGTATGACAATCGTTTCAAAGTAACAGAAACAAGAGATTTGCGAATATAATTATCCTGTTGAGATAAGTATATGGAACTGATTTTTCAGAATCAATGAAATAATTTAAATATATAATTTTAATTTAAAAGGGCATATGCTGCTGATGTACCCAACTATACTATGTGATTTGGTAGTTAAAGAACTAGATATCAATAATTATCCCTTTCAACTTATAACGTGTTTGTTCGAGGAACCGGGATGGGAACAGGATCCAAAACCACTTCGAACCAACTTTACATAAAAAAACTGAATTTTCAGGTATGCTTATGCGTATTAAGATGATTTGAACCTGTAGACCTTTATAGAGAAAAGGGGTGCTCGCTGATGTCTCTTGTCAGTTAATAGCATTGTTCTTGTAGCAGTAGTCTCCACGTTCTCCATGATGCAAGGACTTCTTGTTACTAATCCTAGGGGTTATCCCAATAGGACTTAGTAAAAGAGTACCTTCCATTTGTCTTCATCCTGGACAACTTGTATGGATGGATGCCTGACATTGTATTTCTTAGACCACATACGTTGATTTTTTTACAAATGTATATCTGTTTGGTGGCAGAGAAGGCAACTTATTTTAGCTTAACACTCAGAGTATCTTTGCGCAAATCAATTAGTGATTGATGAAAACGATAATTTGACATTCAAGGTTGAATGTGACATTTCAAAAAGGTAATTGTACCTTTAACCCTCATTGTTTACCCAGTTTTGGATTCATCTAAATTGAACTAAACATACAGGGCATATACGGACTCAGATTGACTTGAAATTTTGGACGAACACTCACACGACATGGAGGAAGGCTCACAGATAATTTTATGTGATTTGGAGTTAATCTCATTGGTCGGTACTGATCCATACTCCATGGGTCAGATATGACCCATCTATGGTAGGCCCAACATTGTAGACATTTATGATAGGTCTCTTACATCTTCTAGAAGTCATACATAAAGTTTCTTGCCGACCGAATAAGTACTGAGCGAGTTATGGATGAATCATTGCTGAATTATGCTAGTTTCGCGGACAAAATCTGAACATTATGGAGTGACCCAAATGGCTTGAACTTATATGAGAGGTCACTCTACTCAGCTACAATACATGTGTGAATTTTCAGATCGTTTGGTTAAGGCATAAGGAAGTTACGGATTGACCTTTCACTTCGAATATGAATAAACCAAGAGATATGCTAACGCCATGGTTCGGCGCCAACCCATCATGGGTCGGTACCGACCTATGGTGTTAAATTATTTTGCCATGCTATGTTCGGAGATAGGTCATCATGCTATTCTAAGGCCTCCTGCAAGTGGGGTTGGGACGACTCTCTCCAGAACACCTATAAACACTCCCAGGCTACAACATCAAGGAGGTTTGATTTCCTTGCTCTGCCAAGATAGATCTTCATCTCCAGCAGCCATTACTCTTCCCCTATATTAAAGCTTCTTCTCAAGAGATAGAAAATCTAGGTCACCTATGCTGGTTATCATGATTCTCCGATAACAAAAAATACTGGCGATTGGGGAACTTTGTAATTATCCATAATATATTGTACTTGGCATGGCAAAGATCATAATAAAAGATATTCAAAGTGGATGTAGGCCTTGATAACGGCTGAACCACTATAAAAATTGTGTCTCTCGTTTTACTTTGTGTTTCTTACCTATTTTCATTTATCTTTATATGTTCTATAATGTTTTCCCCAAAAAGGGGTGGTGTTTTCTCTAAAATCTGGTGTTAGTGTCATTTTTGGCGTTAACATTTGTTGCTTTCACTGAGAATTGAATCTAAGGTCTAGATCTGAAATATATACTATAGATCCTCATGATTTAAAAGGCATATCTAATGGAGAAGATATGAAAAAGGCCATAAATCGGATCTATTGTCATGGCTATGAAGACGCAGTAAGAGACCTATCAAAAAAAAGCTATGAGAAAGGTTGTCAGTTGGATCTATGTAACACCCTGTAATTTTAACAACACTAAAGAGGACAAATTAAACAATAATTAATTTAATATTCAGAATTAAGGGAAACAGACTGTGTCGTTGCGTTCCTCTCAGAATTCTGGTCAAAATAAACACCTAGTTTGCGTAAAAAGGACAGCTTTGAAGTTTGTATACGCGCAAGAGAATTATATATGTGTGTGTGTGTATATATATATGTATAATTAATCCATAAATTCAAAAATTAGTTCAAAAATCAAAATTTCGGTGAGCGGCAAAAATCCTGCTTAGGGTATCGACCTCTGGGTTGACCCCTCAAGGGGGGTGTCGACCCATGGGTCGACCATATAAGGGGATCAACCCACCTTCGTCAGATCTGACAGATAAGTGTTTCGGGGCATCTATAAATATGGCCTAATTTCTCATGTTTTTGCACACCAAAAATAATGGAGAACTAGATGCTGCCTTTGCCCAGATCAAATCAAGTCTTTTCTCTTTCCGTAGTCAAGTTATTCAAGCTTAGAGATCTGTGATTCAACGCCAACAATTCCTTTTCTATTTTTCTAGATCCAAACACTGTGAGTCTATGTTAATTTTAGATAGAAATAATTAAAAGTTAAATTTGATATGACTATAACTTGTATCTATGCCGATGACCATTTGAATCACATTAGATCTATTAGAACCTGTTATTTTGACATGATTATGTACAAGATCTGTACCTATACCTATTTATCATGTTAGATCTGCCTTTGATTGTAGATCTAATTCACTGTCTATATCATCTTATTCATGTTCTATTATGGTTATGGCCAAATCAGATCTGTTGTTAGTTGGACATCTAAATCATTGTTTAGATCATATCGTGGTTGCCCCTATTATGTTAGAATCAGTTGTATTATCACATGTTCATCCTATATGCTTATCTTGTCATTATGCCGCTATATGTTTATGCCATTACATGTCAACCTTGTTAGAATGATCATCTCTGTCCTTTTCCCCTATCTTTTCCCTTTTATTTTTATATAGTCAAGCTACCTTCGAGCCTAGGCATGCCGCTGAAATGTGCGAATGCGTTAAATTGGGAACGAGGGGAAAGCGTTAAATTAGGGCATAACTTGTAATTGGGAATTTGGGCATAACTTGAATGAAGTATAATACTATTAAGTTGGGGCATATGGTTCATTATGAACATGACTTGGGAAAAGGGGCATGAAACCTATAATGACATAGGAAAATTTGGTTAATCATGGAAATGCCTAGGATTACAGTAATTACAAACCGTAACCGCGCCTAGACACGAGGTTAGATTACACTTGTGGTGGAAGTCTTCCCGGAACCCCCCGACATATCCAGCAACCACAAGTCGTGAATCTCATGAGAGGGGTCTAGTTGCACAAACACGAGACATGCTAAGACACGAGGTTAAGCCTGACTTGTGGAAGAAGTCTGCCCAGAACTGACTGGCATATCTAGCATCCATAAGTGGTAGGCTTAATGTGGGAGATCTAGCACATTATAACCATAAATGGACATGGTAATGAGCTGGAATACTTAACTTAGTTGAATCCATAGGGATTGTATGAACGTGAACTTAAATAGGGGTTAAGTAAACTTGTTTGAACAGTGGGCGGGTTAAGTAAATCTGGGGTGGGTGGGTAATATTAATATATAGGCCCACAAACTTAACCTGTGGGGTTATGCAATCTTTTAAACTGGCAGGGTATAACCTGTGAAAACCTAGTAATGGCGATGCAAGACAAAGGGGAGAGCTTGCATCATCTTGTGTGAGGGACTCATTTCAGTAAGTAACCCATATATAGATATTAAACGAGTACTTCGAACTAGGTCAGAGTTAGGGAACACTTACTAGGTTGATTGTAAGTGATCCAAAAGTGGGGAACGGTGTCCGACGGCGAATTCCATCGAGGTCATATGCGTGCATGACTCCGCTTGCTCGGGAAAATAAGACGTTGTGACATCAGTAGATATGGTTGTGCACATCCGGGAAATGAAGGGTTTCCA
The DNA here is from genome assembly GCA_030737875.1 of Allium sativum. NCBI lineage: Eukaryota > Viridiplantae > Streptophyta > Magnoliopsida > Asparagales > Amaryllidaceae > Allium > Allium sativum. Next base: position 82,694,212 of record CM060913.1, on the reverse strand, counting down.
CGTTAGGGAGTGACACACCCTACTGTGGGCCAGCACAGTGTATCTACGGAGTAGGAAGCTGATCGATTAGGGTAGTATTTAGGGTACCCTTAGACTCCGGTATATTTAGGAGTCCGTTATTATCTATAGGGGTAACTCCGGAACGTTGGGCTGCCTGTTGATTGTATGGGGTGAAAATCTCTGACTAGAAGTACGCCTAAGTCTACCATCTTATAGTTGTTGGGATCATCTAATTCTACTTATACTAGTATTTGTGCAGAGGAATCATTAGAGAAGCATATTACACTCTATCATGTTTATCCTGTTTACCTTGTCATGCCTGCCTTTTATGTTGTTACCTTTCTTATCCACTTTATATGCCTGTCATGATACTTTTACTTTTTTTATACTAAAAGTAGTTGGACTCGCCATACTTTATGTCTGACCATTTTGTTTTCTCTTCTTTCTCTTCCGTTTCCCCCCAGGTTCTCAAGGTGGGAATACTCAAGCTTGATCAGGATTCTGCTTTCATTTTGCTGGAGCTGCTTAGATTTTTTGCTCAAGTTCTTATCTTTGCTACTATGGCTATGTTTATTTTAGGGATTATGTTTCTTTTGTTATTGTACTCTGATATTTTAAGTGAAAGACAGAAATTTTAATAATGTACTAGGTTTAGGTATTTTCAGACATATGATGTTTTGAACCATGATGCTTTATGATTAATAAAGTTTTTAATTCCGCTGCAATTTTATATCTATCTTGTAATGTTTCTATTTTTGTCTACCTATAACGCTTCACATAACCTAATGCATTCTCTTAATGAGTGACATTAACGGAGGTGGGGTGTCACACTTGGTATCAGAGCTTAAGGTTACCAGATTAGATAAAAGATTTTGAAATTTATTTTCAAAAAGGTTTTAAAAGAAAGCATTTTCAAAAAGAAAAGTCTGTTTTGAAAAACATATTCCCCAAAGCCATATGTAATATCTTTCGATCCTTTGTATGAATCCCTTTCCTTTTCTTTTCAGTATGCCTGGGGAACCTAATATTCCTGAGGGAGTTACGATACCAGGCTGGTTCCGTAGGTATCTAGACGCCACGGCGCCTGCCGGTGGTCAAGCTGACGTTCCTCCAGAAGCTGCACTCGTCGTTCCTTCTCCTCCACGGGTAGATAACTTCTCTAAGATCTACAAAGATTTCTGTGCTATGGGAGGGATGCCATTCATTGGAACTGAGACGTTCATAAAGGCAAGGAATTGGCTCAAGGAGACAGAGGACTTGTTCAGAATTTTTGAAGTGAACGATCGTAGGAAGATTCAGTTAGCCACCCGGTTATTGAAAGATGAAGCTTCGTTATGGTGGGAAGTAACGCAAGCGGGGCGTTCGGTGGAAACTTGGGATGATTTCAAATAGAGATATTTCGGTATATTATATGTTAAATAATAATAATAATAATAACAATAAGATCAGAAGACCTACATATTAAATTGCAGACCTAAACGGTGATTCACGCAGACATAATCTTCTTTCTCGAGCCAACGAAATTGTCTCAAACTTTCTATATCAAGAAGACAAAAAATTAATGGCTTGTGGGTACTGTCTTCCTATCGCAGCTATAAAACGAGACCCTCGCTTCATTATTTTCCTATTCCAATTTTTTTTATTCCCTTATGTTCTTCTTCTTAGACAAATGGCTTCATTGTTTTATCTTAATTTAAATGAATAACAAAACCATCGATTCCAAATAACAATTCAAGCTGATATCCTTTCGTTTTTTCCTTAGCAAATAGCGGAATCAAATCCTTCGATAGAGAAAAAAACCAAATTGATAATCGTGATTTGAGAAAAACCCGTGATGCTTAGGCTGGGCTTGAACTTGAATTGCTGTAATGGCGACAACGATGTTAAAGGCGACGAGGGTTTTGGAGTCGGAGCACGCCAGTGGTGTGAGAAGCTGGCGATGGTACTTGTGCGAACTGGGTGGTTCGATTTGACGGGGCCAGACTGAGTCGGTAGTGGCACTTCAATGAGTTTTGGGCTAGGAAAACTAGAACTCTTGCTTGTGGAAGTGTAAGTGGAGTGTGCGATTGATCATTGAAATTGGGAAGAGGTGAGATGTTGTATTATTTTACAACAGGTTGGAATTGAATTGTTTGAGCATGGGTCTGAGAAGTTTAAGGAAGATTGATTTACTTTTCTGAGTGAGGAAATATGTTAGGAAGTTGGTTCTTTATAGGAAAAGTTGTATACAGTAGGAGCTGATGCATGGCAGTGCAGTGGCAATACATGTTTGTTGGGGTAGAGTTAAGCCGTTGGTGTGAAAGTGGTTTAGGTGATGGGAAAATAGGGATGGGGTTTGATAGTATAGTGTTCGAGAGAATGCCAAAATGTCAGTTTGGGTTGATGCAGTTTTGGAGCTTTTCGGAAATAGGCTTCATGGAACTGATCGACAAGCCGTTTCCTCGATTGGTCGAGATTTACATAGGAATACGGCATACATTTTTATTTTTAAATATTTTGGATAATTAATTTATTAAGTTAATTCAAATTAATAATAGTTTAATCGTTAAATAAATTCAAATAATCGTAGGTCCGAAACAGATTCAATTCAAGTAGATTTATTGACGCTACGATCCAGAATTTACGGGATATTAGGCAAAAAAATTCAGGTGAGTAAATCTCACTTAAAAATTTATTTTTATCGTTAAAACAATTTGTTGGCTGTTTGGATGCAGGCATGAATTATTAAATTATTGAGGTTATATATATTAGTTATTTAGGCTTGATGATTGTGGCTATTATATTTATATATATACATATATATATTAGATATTTCCCGCAGACCATTAGTGGATGCCCATAGTATCATTAGCGGATGACCTTATTGCTCTACGATATATGGGTGGATGACCTTCTATACCGCGATATCCGGCCTTGAAGTAGGATTGGTATTATTTATATTGTTTGACATCTACGAATCCAGGAAAACAGGTTGGAGGAATCCAACTGGATTCCTCATAATTTATTATTGTTTGTTTGCATATATATAATCATATATAATGTGTTATAAACCTGTAATTCGAAATTTGTGTGTTTTGATATGTTTGAATATCACCAACCCTAGATATTGATATTTAAAATATTATATAATGGGGTTTTTAGATTTTAAAAAGGAAAATTAAATTTTCAAAATAGAAATAGAATTTCAAATGGGTTAGGAAATATTTACTTGTTTAAATAATAAAAACAGGTAACTAAATTTATAAACGATATTTATAAATAGAAAGAAATATTATCATTTGATAATATTAAAATTCAATTTCAAGTAGGGATTTAAAGAAGGAAATTTATTTTTTGGAGTGGAAATTTGATTTCAAATGGAATATGAAATAGGAACTTGTCTTGAATACTTAAAACAAGAAGTGTAATCCATAAATGGCGTTTATAAATAAATGTGGAAAACTATCATTGAATAAATTATAAATTTGAGCTCAAAAGGACTTAAAAGGGTAAATGGAATTGGGTCAAAAAGAAAATGGTGAGATTTATTTCCGATGATCGAAATGTAGTTGAATTAAAATAAATTGATTTTTTAGGAAGGACGTTGGAAATTTATTTAGTAGAAACTAAATTTTTAAATTTTATTATTTTAAGAAGTTGACATCTCCATTATATAAAAATACGAAAATAGATTATATGCTTAAAAATATAAGTTATAGTAATAAAATATTTTTTAAATGAATAATGAAAATAAACTTGAGATTCAGAAGCGAAATAAAATATTTTAAAACGGAAATCAAGTCTCAATAGAATATTAAAATGGAAGTTAATTTTAATAAAGAAGTTAATCTATAAACAATGTTAATAAAGGTGATGAAGTCAGTTCCATCGGATAATTTGGAAATAGATTTTTCAAAAGTAAGTATGCTTTATAAAATCATATCTTAATGGAATAAATGGTGATATTTTAATCGTTTTTTTTGTATTGCAAGCTTTTATTTATCTCAAGATAAGAACATTGCTGATCAAGGTCTAAGAGGTAAATAAAATAGCCCAACTTGAAAGACTTCACAATCATCAAGAGATGATATTAGTTTGTAATGGTAAATGATGTTGAATTAATTAAGTATTTGCATAAAAGAAATTTATAATTGGAATTCGATGATATCGATATTTTATAAATAATCTAATTCCTTGTGGATTAGTTAATTCATAACTGAGTTATGGACATGGAATAAAATAATCAACGAGTTTGAGAAATCGAGATTGTGAAGTTAAATTTGGATAACGGGTTTATTTTAAAGTATTGAAAATGGAATTAAAATTTATTTACTAAACGAAGTTTAACATTATATTTAAATTATAATTAAAACGAACTCGTTGTGGAGTGGTAGTTCGTAATTTGGCGTTTCGAACTTCAATTAGTATATAGAACTCAATATAAGTTGGAATTTGATGAAATAAGAAACGCCTGGACCTATTGAATAGTAGATTTCTAATGGAAGGGAAAAATCAAGATTTTGTCATACAGATTTTGAGTTATGTCAGAATCAAATTTCAGAAAATTCGTTGTAGAATCATTTAAAAACCATAACGATTTAATTAATTAGTTAAAGGGATTTTTAGTGAATAAAAATCTGAATTTAAATTAGAAAACATCCAGATTTGAGTTATAAAATAAATTTGAACTCAAATGGGCTAAATGGACCGATTTTTGGAATTAAAATCAGATCTTTAATTTTTGAATAAAATTAACTAATTAGAGGAGTAATTAGTTAATGGAGTTTTGGAAATGAAGTTGACTTTGTAAATTGAATATGATTTGTGAATTCAAATTTGAAATCGAATATAAAACTCGAGTGAGAAATGGAATGCGATTTGTGTATAAGCGAATTAAAAATTATTCGATTATGACGTGTTCTAATCGAAAGTGCATTAGACAAAAGACTAATTAAAGAAGTGGTCAGCGGATTTTGTTAAAATGAATGGATTGATTAAAATGAGTTGGAAATGGACGTATATATGTAAACAGGTATAGAATGAGGAGCATGATGAGAATGAAGATTATATTTTTAGTGCCCGACAAAAAGGTACATGTTTAAATTTCCACATGAGATTTTATGAGCCTAGTGGGCAAGCTGTTTGGCTTTTTGATTTTCTTTTTGAATGGAAAGGGCCTAGAGAGGCGAGTTGGGGTTTGAGCTATTGACTGGTACATAGGAGGTACTAGCGAAATTTTCCGAAAATTTAAGGAGTTAGAATATTTTTAAGAAATTTGGATAACTAAAAATCAATATATTAATATATAGAATTTGATAAGGAATTTGGAAAGTAGCTTAATTAATATTAGAAAGGGCCAGTGATTGTTTAATGGATGTTAGTTTTCCTTTGATAGTTAATTCACCAGCTATCAAAGATTTCTGGACCATCATTGTCAATACGGAAAGACCGGTTGGATTTAATATTCGAAAACCACTCCGTATAGGCATAGACATTGCGAATTAGGTTATGTTGATGAAATTGGAGACAGAGTGAAATGCAAAGGCTGTTCTGTTTGTCCAGTCCCAGGACAACTTGTATGGATGAATGTCTGACAGAGTATTCCTAACAGATCACTTAAGATGATCTTTTCAAGGTATTACGTTTAGTGGCGGAGGAATTCGTTTTTCTTAGCTTTTTATACCCGTATTATTTTGGAAATTCAACTAGTGATTTGACGGGTTTGACGGTGTGGCATTCAAAGTGAATGGTGACCATATGTTCCAAAATGATAGATGTAGCCTCAAGCCTCACAACCGGGAAATGAAAAAAATAGGGCAGGCAGCATGGCTAGTTGGGTCATACCCAAGCAGGGTATATTTGTCACCGATCTAGAGGAAATTCATTATTTGTTCTTCTTTCGATTCTGTATCTTACGAATTACGGTTGGATGGCCAACAACCGTGGTGACAATATATTCGCTACACTCAAACTAAATGAGTGGGCGGTCGTGTATGGCCGGGTTGCAAGATGTTCTTGCTGAACCCCAGTGTATCCACTCTAGACTACACTGATCGGGAGGTGGTCCCATACCTTGTCATAATTGAAATCCAATCTCCAATAAGCGCCATGCAGTTTTTGATTTTGTACTATTTATGTAGAGCGTGAGATGCAAGCGTTCAATTAGATGGGTATTTATTTGATTAGACATCATTATAATATCACTGGATTTTGATATCATAAGTGTTTTGGGTTATAGTAAGGTAAAAATCGTCCATGTTTATGTGTGGGCTAGTCTTACTATTATCCTTTGCTTTCAAAAGGATTTTCAAAGTTAAACAATATGGTTGGAGTGTACTCACACCAGTCCCATGACTGACCTAGAGTTTGTTTTGTTTGATTTTCCTAAACTCTTGGGTGTCCAAATTTGTATAGACAGTCAAGTGATTCATTCTTTTACAGATACACTTGCAGGAGCTTGAAGTAGAAGGCTTCATTGTTAGTTGTTTAGAGTTTTTTCCGATGTATCAATATTCTATTGTGTTATGATGATGGTATGTATATATAATACAAAATTTTGTATTCAAATATTATGTTATATAATGTATTTTATTCGTTCCGTTGTGAGATTCTGATATGTTCTTTGTTCTATATTCTATCCATTTCTTTTTCTTTAACCCTAATGACTTGTAATTCTGTGTTATTTGGGTTGGACGTGTGTTGTTTTTAGTCAACTCAGATAGTATTGATTTGCGGGCCGTTACATTGATGTAGCATTTCATGTCTTCTGGACTTTGTTATTGTGCCATGGTGAATTTCGCCTTGATGTGAACATAAATTCCAGCAAATATGTCGAACATTGATCTGTCCTTAGTTGTGACTGATGTGCTTTGTCATACACATTAAAACTGATGTGTCATATTCATATGCTTCCATGTAACTGCTTGTTAACTGAATCTTGTTCTTGTTTCCATGTCGAGTTTCTTGAAAATATATGTATATCATATATATATATATATACATATATATATGTATGTATGTATGTATGTATGTATGTAGTGGCATTGTGTGCATACTGCTATTTTATCGTGTCCTTGTTCATGTATACTGCATGTGCCCAAATGCAAATAGACAAATATGTGTGTATATGTAGCTTGTACACTTGTACCATTTGCTGAGTACATTTATATTGATTTATTTACGAGCATGAGCTCTTCTTGTTGCTCCTATGCTGCATGAATCATTAATGTGCCATCCCAGTTGTGTACCCATATTGCCATTGCTTGTCACACTTATGTCAGACCCTGACCAGTTCACGTGTTGTCACTTGCCTTCATTTTGCTTGGGTCTGTTTACATGAGTTGCACTTGTATTCATTTACTGCCACTTCGTATTTAGCATTACTTATTGAGCAGATGCTTCACTTGCTCATGCCTGTTGTGCATTTGTTTCTTTGTTCATTGGGTTACTACCATATATATTTTTCCATATATATATATATATATATATATATATATATACACACAAAAATGTAGGTATATATGTGTCAAGATTCATTTGTTTTGTGGCAATTGGTCCAAACATAAACCCGCTTGAGCTTGATATGTTGCACTTGTTGTCTCAGCTTGTATTTGTATCCAATTTTGTGTCTCTTCCACTTGTTGTAGATGCTTGGCTATGTGCAGTTTTGTTTGTGTCCCTAAGTCACATGTTCATGTTGTACATGCATGAATGCATATATGTGTGTGTGTGTGTGTGTGTGTGTGTGTGTGCGCGCGCGTTGCGCGCGCACACAAAATTGTGTGTGTATATGTACGCAGTGCGAGAGTTATGTAGCATCCATGTGTATGCACTTTACCTCTCTGTTGTGTTGACTGCCATGCTATATTTTGACTTTCTTGGCTTGTTCACTCCAATGCTTTCATTTGCATGCTGCTATGTTCTTGTACATGTGAATATTCACATGCATGTAGCAGCTGCTCCACATTAATGTGCATATGTCACTTTGCACACTTGTGTTCCCATGTATGCATACATGTATTTATACACTTCCCATCTACAACACAAAGATATATAATTCATATAATGGTATCAACTATGAACACATATAAGACTTGTCATTACTTTGACCCTTTAATTCCAACAAAAATAACTCAAATCAAGTGTGGTGGACCAACTCTTGACAATAAGCATGAATCGCAGGCCAAAAAAATAAAATCTTTAGTAATTCTTAAATTATGAATATTCTATTTTACGCATAAAAAAAAGTGGAAATTAGGTGTGCATCCTTGTTTTCAACTTTAATTCACTGTGCATCATTGTGTTAGTTTATATATAAAGCGGGTCCCTATTTCCTGTAACAACGTGTTTTTCTGTTTTTTGCGCTGATATATAAAAAAAAATAAGAAAAATTATAAGTATTCATGGAAGAATTCTATGCAAAAAATTTGCTGAAATATCAGCAGTTTTTGTGAATAATTACAGACATTTCTGCAATTATTCACACAGTACATGAATAAGTTGAATGGTGGATGAATAATTGCTGACATATAAGCAATTATTTATATATAATTGTTGATATATCAGCAACTATTTTACAGCATACATATGTTGAAAGGCGGATGAATATTTGTTGATATATCAACAATTATTCATATATAATTGCTGATATATTATGTAACAACCCGTATTTTTGAATAACATGTTATAACATAAATGGATGCAGAATTAAACTGTAAAATCTGAATCAAGGGAAACGGGCTATGCCATTGCGTTCGTCTCGGAAAAATACGCGAAATAGAGTCCGAGTTTTCGAAAATCGGAGTCCGTATGACCAAGATATGGCCTCGCGAAGTTTCACGAAAAATTCCCAAATTAAAGTATACTTAATTAAGTGAAATGGGTTGCGCAGAGAAATATATATATTGATATATATATATATATATATATATATATATATATAATTGAAAATTAAATAAATAAATATGCAAAAATGTTCAAAACAGCGAATTGGGAGAGGGGAATAACCGAACCGGCCGATTTTTGAGGTCGACCCGAGCTCGCTGGGTCGACTAGGGGTTAATCCAGGGGGTTTGGCTGTCAACCCGTGGGCCGATTCGCTCAAATGCAGATTTTGCATTTGAATGGTTCTCATGGTTCATCTTTAATCTAAAGGCCCTAGATGGTTCCTACACTTGACTTCTTCCCCAAGACATGCTTTGATGGCTTGGATTGAATCTAGGTTTAATCCTATGGCCTAAAACACTTGCCTAATCTATAAATAAGACCCTAACCTACCCTAAATCATCATTATTCATTCATACAACCAAACTATGGCAAAATCAATCCTCTCATGGCCTCCACTCTCTTCATAAAATTCCTAGATAAATTCCTAAGTGATTTTCCATGCATACAAGTGTTTTCAAACTTGTATGAGCATCATTAGCTTGCATTCAAGTCAAGTTTATATATTTGCATCATAAAGAAAGAGTCTTGATCATTTTGGCTCAAGAGTTTTGCTTGCATTTTGGGTTTAATTGATTTCATAAGGGCTTTGTCATATTTTTGTGACTTCTTAAGCATTGTAAGCCCTATTCTACTTTCATACTTAAACTCTAAAGTTAAATGTATGATATGCAAGTTTATCATGTTGTGATATGCAAGTTTATATGCAAGTTTATCATGTTGTGATATGCAAGTTTATATGCAAGTATGCCAAGTTATGTTATGCAAGTTTGGGTTGAACATTTTGTTCATGCTATCATGTTATGCAAGCTTATTTTGGGTTTATGAACATAAAGCTTTAAGCTTTATGCCAAAGGTTGCATTTTAGCAACATGTAAGTTATCATATCTCTTATGATAACTTGCATGTGAGGGTAAATGCGAACTTATGGCCATCTCTACATGTCATTTAGCACCATGTGTCACCAATATGCTAAGTTTGGTTTTATGCATGCTTTTGAGGCCTAAAAATGTAATATGCAAGTGTATGAACATATGAACATTTCATATGCCACCATGTTAAGCTTGTGGCTTCAATACCTTTATGTCATGATTATGCCAAGTTCCCTCTTTCTATCCTTTATGCGTTATTGCGATATGTAAGCGATGGGATTGCGTTTGGGGTTGGGTAAACTTAAAAGACATAAAACATAAGCTTGGGAATTTACCTATTAAGTTAGGTCTACCCATTGGGAATTTACCTATTAAGTTAGGTCTACCCAATTGCTTGAAAACTTGTAACATGTTTTGGAAACATGATGGACATGACACTTAGAAAAGATAAGTGTGGCCAACTCGAGGTTGGGTTGAGTTTGTAGCGTAAACCTACCCGGAACCGACCGGCTTAACTAGTTGCTACAAACAATAGGACCCAATGTGAGAAGTTGGTCATGTTGTACCTTGAACCCGAGGTTAGACCAAGTTGTGGTGTAAAGCTACCCGGACCCGCCCGGCTTAACTAGTAACCGCAACAAGGTCTAATGTGAGAGGTTAAGGCGCATTAAATTAATTAATGCCTCGTGATTAGGGTTAAATCATAGTCCACTTAATACTTAACCAATTTGGGCTTGGTAGATTAATCGGGGTTAAGTCGTGAACTCATCGTTACACTTAACCAAGTTAATCCAGGATTAGCAAGAGGGTTAAACCGTACTTAACCCACTAGAAAAATCCTAGCAATGGGGGCCCACTCCAGCAGTAATCCCAAGTTAGTATCATCATGACCCTAGGGACTAGGCTAGGGTGGGGGCACGATTACTGGACTGGAGGTAAGTGACCAAAAGCGACGGCAGAGGGTACGTCGGTGTAGTTCCGGGCGGACTCTGGTCGTGCACATAGTCCGTAGCCGGAGAAAACATGCACGGGTATCAGTAGATCGGGACTGTGCACTCATGTTCATGGTGTCCAGGGGTTGACACCCTAGGGCTTGATACACCCGAAGGGTGGACCCGGCACAGTTCGACTACAATTATGATTGGGCCGTATTGACACCAACACGTGACGAGTTAGGCTTAGGGAGCCGATCGACTAGACCGTTTGGTTGGACCTTGTATTAGGGTCATTTCATGTTATTGGGCCAAAGCTTGGGCCAAGGGATCAGTACTTGTTTATTCAAGTCATGTTAGTTTGCTAGTACACATGTGGTGCAAAACCTTAATCCTGATTATGCGATGACACCTTTATCTACCTTGTTAGTTAATCATCATGCTAGTATATTGTTATCCTTATGTTCATCCCTGCTGCTCATGCCATTTAACTTTATCAGTTTACATTGATTGTAGTAGGGCTTACTCTGTCTTTTTGACTGACTTGTTTTCTTTCGCCTCTTTTCTTCCGTCCCCCCCCCCCCCCAGGTTCTCAGGGAGGGAATACTGGAGCTTAGCTTGGATTTCGGATTGCTTGCTTGTGGGATTTTAGCTCATGTACGGTTTCGACATGAAGCTAGCTATGGTTACCACTTAATTGGGGATAGCACTTATTTATTTCAGTTTTTCAGTTGATGTTGTTTTATCTAGACTTGTTTATTTGGAAAGCTATGTTGTACCAGACTTGTTTTGAAATGTTTTGAAATCTTCCGATGTTTTATCTATGTTATTTACTCTGTTTACATATATACATATGTTCTTGTTCTGCCTTGATATATCATTATGCATGTTTACCTGATTCAAACGCCCCTCCAAAGTCAGAGTGCTTGCAAGAGCCACCTTGGTGGAGGTGGGGTGTTACATTTGGTATCAGAGCATATGGTACGAGAAGGAACAAAAAGGCTTTTAGAAAACTTTTTTCAAAACCAAGTATAAAGTATTTTCCAAAGAAAAATCTAGTTTATTTTAAAGGCTATTCCCCAAAAATCCATTAGCAAAACTCCTTCGTTTTTCTCCATTCTGAATCTGTCTTTTTCTTCGTTTTCAGTATGGCCGATAACTTTGCTATTCCGGAGGGAGTACACGTACCTGTTTGGTATAGGAGACTTTTGGAGGCTAGGGCGACCGAAGCCGGCCCCGCAGATGTTCCTCCTCCTCCTCCGGTAGTTAATGTTCCTCCTCCTCCTCCGGTGGTTAATGTTCCTCCTCCTCCTGTCGCTGAGGTTCCTCTTCCTCCTCCCCCTCAGCATCCTCAAGTGGACTTCGCAAAGACATGCAAAGATTTCAAAGCAATGGGTGGCAAGAACTTTCAAGGCACTGAGACTTTTGTAGAGGCCAGAAATTGGTTGAAAGAGACCGAGGATTTGTTTGTTATCTTTGGGTTAGACGATCAGAGGAAGCTCTTGTTGGCGGTTTGGCTTATGAAGGATGAAGCCGCTTATTGGTGGGAAGTCACCAATGGTACTAGGCCTGTTGAGACTTGGGCCGATTTCAGAGCAAGGTTCATGCTTAAGTTTCTATCTTCTGCTGAGGAGAATCTGCAAATGGAGAGGTTCATAACTTTGAAACAAGGAGATATGTCTGTCAAAGAATATGTGAACAAGTTCAATCAGTTAGCTCGTTTTGGCTTGGATATGGTGAATACTCCTCAGAAGAAGGCTCTTCGTATTGCTAGAGGATTGAATGAGCCGTTGCAGGGATTGGCTATGTCGCATATTCCCCATGGGGCCACATTTGAGAGCTTGGTGGATATGGCATTACTTCAGGGAGATGTCAAGAAAGAGATCAAGATGAATGATACTCAAGCTAAGAAGACTGATTCCCAGGGAAAAGGAAATCAGGGAAATCCAAGTGGTCAAAGCAGTCAAGGCAATCAGAACAAGAACAAGGGTCAAGGCAACAAAGGGAACAACAACAAGGGCAAGAACAACAAGGGGAAGTGCCATTATTGCGGTTCAGTTGGGCATCTTATTAAGGATTGTAAGAAGAGGAAAAGGAAGAATGGTGAATGCTTTTTCTGCGGTGAGACTGGGCATTTCAGTAAGGATTGCCCGAGGAAGCAAGGGCAAGGCCAGGGTCAGACTCAGCGTGCTGGACCTTCAGGAGGGCAAGTTCATGCTCTCAATGTCGCTCCAGTTCCCGATCGAGGTAGTATTTCTGTTGAGAGCCTTGTATATATTTCTGATTTTCCAGTTCGTACCTTGTTTGATTCTGGTGCATCGCATAGCTTTATCTCATCTGATCTTGTTGATAGTTTGCACCTTAGTACTAGCTTGGTAGATGATCCCGTCTGTGTCTCAAATCCTATTGGGGGTTCCGCCCATTTGTCTATGATATGTGGGGATTTGAGGATCTCTATACTGAGTGTAGAGTTCTTGTGCAGTGCTTATGTTCTTGGTTTTAGGGGATACGGATTGATATTGGGCATGGATTGGCTGTCCAGATATGGAGCCATTCTTGATTGTGAGCATAGGGTTGTGAGGCTCGTGACTCGCCTCGGAAACACACTAGAGATTTCTTGTGATCCGAGAGGTCCCGTCATGTTGTGCTATCTGGAATCACTCGACTCGTCAATGGAAACTCTTCAGTCTGTGAGAGTGGTTCGAGAGTATCCGGATGTTTTCGATGAAGTTAGGGGGTTGCCCCCTAAGCGAGAGATTGATTTCCGCATTTATCTGGTGGATAATGCAAAGCCTGTTTCTTTGCCCGTTCGGCACATGGCTCCGCGTGAAAGGCGGGAGCTAAGTAAGCAAGTGAAAGAGTTGCTTGAGAAGAACTTCATTAGACGAAGTATATCTGAATGGGGAGCGCCTGTGGTATTTGCTACCAAGGCAGATGGTTCTCTCCGACTTTGTGTTGACTATCGAGAGTTGAATAAGCTGACTAAGAAGAACAGACACCCGTTACTGAGGATTGATGATCTCTTTGACCAGCTTGTCGGTGCTTCTGTTTTCTCTCAGCTTGATCTTGCTACGGGGTTCCATCAGCTCAGGGTAGCTGAAGATAGTATAGACAAGACTGCGTTCAGAACTCCAGATGGATTCTTCGAATGGCTTGTCATGCCGTTCGGCTTGACTAATGCACCCGCATATTTCGTGGACTTGATGAGTAGGGTGTTCAGGGAGTTTTTGAACAAGTTTGTCGTGGTCTTCGTAAATGATATTCTGATCTTCTCTAAGGATGAGGAAGAGCACGCAAGGCATCTCATGGAGGTGATGGATACGCTTAGAGCGCATCAGTTGAAGGCCAAGTTCTCCAAGTGTCACTTTTGGAGAAGGGAAGTTAGATTCCTTGGGCATATAGTATCTAAGCAAGGCTTAGCGGTGGATCCCACTAAGGTAGTGGCAGTTCAGGATTGGAAGACTCCAAGGAATGCAACCGAAGTGAGAAGTTTTCTAGGTCTTGCGGGTTTTTACCGGAAGTTCATCAAGGACTTCGCAAAGATATCCGCTCCTCTCACTAAATTGACGAAGAAGAATTTAGTTTTTGCTTGGAGCATAGAATGCGAGCTTGCTTTTCAGAAGCTCAAGAGAGCCCTCACATCAGCACCTGTTCTAGCTTTGCCCGATGGAGGGAAGTTATTTACCGTATACACCGATGCATGTGGCACGGGGTTAGGAGTTGTTCTTATGCAAGAAGGAAGAGTGATATGCTTTGGCGGTAGACAACTCGAAGTGCATGAGAAGAATTATCCCACTCATGACTTAGAGTTGGCAGTAATAGTATATGCACTCAAGGCTTGGCGCCATTATCTTATGGGAGAAAGATTTGAGCTTTATACCGATCACAAGTCATTGAAGTATCTCTTTTCTCAGAAGGATCTAAATCTGAGGCAACAAAGATGGATGGAATTCTTGGCGTCCTACGATTTTGAGATAGCTTATACCCCTGGCAAGGGGAATGTGGTAGCAGACGCATTGAGTAGAAGAAGGTTGACCCTAAGTCCTCTATTCGTTGAGATGAAGAATTTAGAGTATGTGGCAACCTTTGATTTCTCTTTGGCGATTGAGTCGATGACCGGTTCTTTAGCATCTCTGGAACTCAGACCTACCCTTCTTGATCAAGTTGGGGCTTCGCAGAGAGAAGACCCTCAGATAGTTGAGATTATGGATAAGCTAATTCGAGGAGAGACGTCTAGTCATCTCGCTCAATATTCTATTGATGACAAGGGTTGGCTGAGGAGAGACGGAAGGTTATGTGTTCCAATGGTAGAAGATCTAGTAAGAAGAGTTCTTGAGGAAGCGCATCGCTCTAAGTTGACTATACATCCAGGCGGAGATAAGATGTATAAAGATATGAAGCGCATTTTCTTTTGGCCTGGGATGAAGAAGGATGTGGCAGAATTTGTCTCTAGATGTATCATTTGCCATCAAGTTAAGGCCGAGTCGAAGAAGCCCGGTGGGCTATTGCATCCTCTAGACGTTCCACTATGGAAGTGGGAGAGTATTTCCATGGATTTTATCGATGGGCTACCAAGGTCAAGGAAAGGGAATACGAGCATTTGGGTTATTGTGGATAGACTTACGAAGAGTGCTCATTTCATTCCGGTGAAGAGCAAGAGGACCGCATCTTGGCTAGCGTCTGTATATCTTCGTGAGATTGTGAGACTACATGGAGTCCCTTCTAGTATAGTCAGTGACCGTGGCCCAATCTTTACAAGTCAATTCTGGAATAGCTTGTAAGAAGCTGTGGGCACAAGGATGAATCTAAGTACGGCTTATCACCCACAGACGGACGGTCAAACCGAAAGGGTGAATAGGGTACTCGAGGATCTGTTGAGGCTTTGTATTCTGGATTTTGGTGGTACTTGGGAAGACCATCTTCCTCTTGTTGAGTTTGCATATAATAACAGTTATCAGGCAAGCATAGGGATGGCACCATTTGAAGCTTTATATGGGAGGCCGTGCAAGTCGCCTACATGTTGGTGGGAGACTACAGATGAGCTTATACTTGGGCCTGATATGATCAGAGATACATCCGAGAAGATCGAGTTGATTCGGAGACGGATGAAAGCGGCCCAAGACCGACAGAAATCCTATGCTGATAAGCGAAGAACGGATTTGGAGTTTGATGTTGGGGATATGGTTTTCGTGAAGGTTTCTCCTTTGCGGAATGTGGTCCGATTTGGAGCTGTTGGGAAGTTGGCACCGAGGTTTGTTGGACCATTCCCTATTATAGAGAGGATCGGGCAGATGGCTTATAGAGTGAAGTTGCCCGAGAAGCTTGCTGGAGTACACGATGTTTTTCATGTCTCGCATCTCCGGAAGTGTTTACATGAATCAGCAGAGGTTGTTGAGCCAAGTGTTCTAAAAGATGTAGAAGTGGAGAAAGAGGCTACCTTGAGGAGAGCTCCGATTCGTATCTAACGGACGGAGACCAGGAAGCTAAGGAATCGAGAGGTCAAATTGGTGAAGGTTCAATGGGGTGAAGCCGAAGAAGACGCAACTTGGGAAACCGAGGAGAAGATGCGTGGGCTTTATCCATTCCTTTTTGAGGGTACACTCTTAATCTCTTTTCTTTGTTAGCATATCTTTCTCTTTGCTATCCATGTTTATCTAGTTTATCGTGTTAATCTTGTCATGAGAACCTTAGGTAGAAACCCTTTGGATGAAACATGTGTTTGAAACATGTTATGCTTGATGGTTGCAAGTGGTTGCAAGTGTTTGCAAGTGGATACTCGTGGATGCATAATACACGTTAGGCACTAAGATCGGCTCACACACTTTCATACCGCATATGCATGAGTGTTTATGCTTATTCATGGATGAAAACTTGTTATGCTATCACGTGGATGTTGCATATGGATGAATGTTATGTGCACTCATGTAGAGATTATAAATTATGTTAGGAATTTGCATACATATGGACTCATTTCACTAACATATTTTGCATTAAGGGGGTTTACTGAATCAGTAACCTCCTGATTTTCGCATTAGATAAGTACATATACACACACCTTTGCATATGATCATACAGCATTTAGAACCTTTTAAGGACAATGATTGCTCGTGGATGATGTTTTGAGTAAATGGATGATGGATGGTAGGATACGTTCTTACTAACTTGGAGATTTCGGGGACGAAATCCTTTAAGGAGGGAAGAATGTAACAACCCGTATTTTTGAATAACATGTTATAACATAAATGGAGGCAGAATTAAACTGTAAAATCTGAATCAAGGGAAACGGGCTATGCCATTGCGTTCATCTCGGAAAAATAGGCGAAATAGAGTCCGAGTTTTCGAAAATCGGAGTCCGTATGACCAAGATATGGCCTCGCGAAGTTTCACGAAAAATTCCCAAATTTAAGTATACTTAATTAAGTGAAATGGTTTGCGCAGAGAAATATATATATATTGATATATATATATATATATATAATTGAAAATTAAATAAATAAATATGCAAAAATGTTCAAAACAGCGAATTGGGAGAGGGGAATAACCGAACCGGCCGATTTTTGAGGTCGACCCGAGCTCGCTGGGTCGACTAGGGGTTAATCCAGGGTGTTTGGCTATCAACCCGTGGGCCGATTCGCTCAAATGCAGATTTTGCATTTGAATGGTTCTCATGGTTCATCTTTAATCTAAAGGCCCTAGATGGTTCCTACACTTGACTTCTTCCCCAAGACATGCTTTGATGGCTTGGATTGAATCTACGTTTAATCCTATGGCCTAAAACACTTGCCTAATCTATAAATAAGACCTTAACCTACCCTAAATCATCATTATTCATTCATACAACTAAACTATGGCAAAATCAATCCTCTCATGGCCTCCATTCTCTTCATAAAATTCCTAAATAAATTCCTAAGTGATTTTCCATGCATACAAGTGTTTTCAAACTTGTATGAGCATCATTAGCTTGCATTCAAGTCAAGTTTATATATTTGCATCATAAAGAAAGAGTCTTGATCATTTTGGCTCAAGGGTTTTGCTTGCATTTTGGGTTTAATTGATTTCATAAGGGCTTTGTCATATTTTTGTGACTTATTAAGCATTGTAAGCCCTATTCTACTTTCATACTTAAACTGTAAAGTTAAATGTATGATATGCAAGTTTATCATGTTGTGATATGCAAGTTTATATGCAAGTTTATCATGTTGTGATATGCAAGTTTATATGCAAGTATGCCAAGTTATGTTATGCAAGTTTGGGTTGAACATTTTGTTCATGCTATCATGTTATGCAAGCTTATTTTGGGTTTATGAACATAAAGCTTTAAGCTTTATGCCAAAGGTTGCATTTTAGCAACATGTAAGTTATCATATCTCTTATGATAACTTGCATGTGAGGGTAAATGCGAACTTATGGCCATCACTACATGTCATTTAGCACCATGTATCACCAATATGCTAAGTTTGGTTTTATGCATGCTTTTGAGGCCTAAAAATGTAATATGCAAGTGTATGAACATATGAACATTTCATATGCCACCATGTTAAGCTTGTGGCTTCAATACCTTTATGTCATGATTATGCCAAGTTCCCTCTTTCTATCCTTTATGTGCTATTGCGATATGTAAGTGATGGGATTGCGTTTGGGGTTGGGTAAACTTAAAAGACATAAAACATAAGCTTGGGAATTTACCTATTAAGTTAGGTCTACCCATTGGGAATTTACCTATTAAGTTAGGTCTACCCAATTGCTTGAAAACTTGTAACATGTTTTGGAAACATGATGGACATGACACTTAGAAAAGATAAGTGTGGCCAACTCGAGGTTGGGTTGAGTTTGTAGCGTAAACCTACCCGGAACCGACCGGCTTAACTAGTTGCTACAAACAATAGGACCCAATGTGAGAAGTTGGTCATGTTGTACCTTGAACCCGAGGTTAGACCAAGTTGTGGTGTAAAGCTACCCGGACCCGCCCGGCTTAACTAGTAACCACAACATGGTCTAATGTGAGAGGTTAAGGTGCATTAAATTAATTAATGCCTCGTGATTAGGGTTAAGTCATGGTCCACTTAATACTTAACCAATTTGGGCTTGGTAGATTAATCGGGGTTAAGTCGTGAACTCATCGTTACACTTAACCAAGTTAATCCAGGATTAGCAAGAGGGTTAAACCATACTTAACCCACTAGAAAAATCCTAGCAATGGGGGCCCACTCCAGCAGTAATCCCAAGTTAGTATCATCATGACCCTAGGGACTAGGCTAGGGTGGGGGCACGATTACTGGACTGGAGGTAAGTGACCAAAAGCGACGGCAGAGGGTACGCCGGTGTAGTTCCGGGCGGACTCTGGTCGTGCACATAGTCCGTAGCCGGAGAAAACATGCACGGGTACCAGTAGATCGGGACTGTGCACTCATGTTCATGGTGTCCAGGGGTTGACACCCTAGGGCTTGATACACCCGAAGGGTGGACCCGGCACAGTTCGACTACAATTATGATTGGGCCGTATTGACACCAACAATTGACGAGTTAGGCTTAGGGAGCCGATCGACTAGACCGTTTGGTTGGACCTTGTATTAGGGTCATTTCATGTTATTGGGCCAAAGCTTGGGCCAAGGGATCAGTACTTGTTTATTCAAGTCATGTTAGTTTGCTAGTACACCTGTGGTGCAAAACCTTAATCCTGATTATGCGATGACACCTTTATCTACCTTGTTAGTTAATCATCATGCTAGTATATTGTTATCCTTATTTTCATCCCTGCTGCTCATGCCAGTTAACTTTATCAGTTTACATTGATTGTAGTAGGGCTTACTCAGCCTTTTTGACTGACCTGTTTTCTTTCGCCTCTTTTCTTCCGTCCCCCCCCCCCCCCCCCCAGGTTCTCAGGGAGGGAATACTGGAACTTAGCTTGGATTTCGGATTGCTTGCTTGTGGGATTTCAGCTCATGTACGGTTTCGACATGAAGCTAGCTATGGTTACCACTTAATTGGGGATAGCACTTATTTATTTCAGTTTTTCAGTTGATGTTGTTTTATCTAGACTTGTTTATTTGGAAAGCTATGTTGTACCAGACTTGTTTTGAAATGTTTTGAAATCTTCCGCTGTTTTATCTATGTTATTTACTCTGTTTACATATATACATATGTTCTTGTTCTGCCTTGATATATCATTATGCATGTTTACCTGATTCAAACGCCCCTCCAAAGTCAGAGTGCTTGCAAGAGCCACCCTGGTGGAGGTGGGGTGTTACATATTAACAACTATTTTACAGATGATGTGTAACTAAACGGAAAAGTTGCTGATATATTAGCATATATTGTAAATAGTTGCATCACTTACAGCAATTTACTGAAGATGAAATATTTTTAAAACGCATGCAATTTTTATTATATTTCTGCTGATTTTCTTGCAACACTTGAATGTATTGACAAGTATAGGCTTTGAATTTGATTTTTTTCACGCAAAGCAGCAAAAGTTACATAAATTTTTGCCACTTTTTAGATATAATTGTTGCAATGTCAGCAATTATACAGAAAATTACAGAAAAATCCTGAAGAGTGCATTTTTTGTATTTTTGTTTTTGAATATATATTTTTGTGGTATTAATGCATGAATACGATGACGATTATGCGTTGAACCTAATTTTGAAGTATGCAAATTTGTTACGTCGTTTTTGTTGATTTTTTGATGATTTTCGAAAAACAGGAACGTAACTTATAGATTTTTTAGGGAATGAGTTTTTTTTGTATTTTGATACTTAGCAGGGACCTGAGCCAAATTGTCATTTAAAAATATAACGAGTTAAACACGGTTAGCATATGCAAAATTGCTTGCAAGATAGGCTGAAATTTACAAGTGACTAACTTAAAAGAGTAAGAGGTGAGGACCAATATACTTTTAACATGGTCAGCGTAACCAAATCACAGTGCTTATAAGACTTGTGATTTTCAAATGGAGAAAGAGAAAACAACAGGCGGGCATTACTACACAGTATAAGAATCAAGGAGTTGGATTATTATACATAGATAGTACTTGAATATTCAGTCCTTTGAATTCAAGGATGAAGGAAATGCCTACCAGATGACCCCTACTTTTTAATAGAGGTTTAATGTGTGAAAGTGTATCAAATAAACATTGAGCACTGAACACGTTGAATATTCTAAACTGATATAGGAAATTTGCATTGAATGTTCAAACTTATTCAACCAGTTTCAGTTGCAAGGCGTAATCTCCCCTTGGTGGGATGGTCACACGTATGTAGAGCGTTAGTGGTCAATGCACGATTTGACCATTAGTTATTTAGAATTTAAAAAAAAAGCAGATAAGTGGCATTAATACGCGTCTTGTAGACCATCTTCCGACTATGATGGTATTAAATTTCGGTGGAACCCATCTGAATCTGAAATCAAAAGATCAGGTTGTTTTGATTTATGGAACTATGAAAAATTCGGATCAAGTGATCTCGGCCCAACTATTATATCGCATTAAATGATCCTTCAAACAAAATGGAGATTGATTTTATTGACACCACTTTATGTGGTGTCATCATGACTTTGGTTTTCTATTGGTGGAAATCAGAAGGGTCATATGGTGGATCCTCTGGTTTTCACCAATGGAAAGGTGGAGTCATGTTGACCCCAATAAAGTGGTGTCAACAAAGTAGTATTCCTAATGTAAAATTTTTGAAAAGGAAATATGATAGCTCAGTTAGATTAGACGTGAACCACTTGATTTGTATGGTCAAAATGGAAATTAAGTTAACAAATGCGAACCATAGTCGTCACCGACCATTGGCGCAACACTTAGATTGAGATTCCGAAAGCATATACAAGTACTTAACAAAGGAAAGAAAGGGATGAGAAGAGGAAAACCAGTTCTTAACTACTACGAGATCAGTGGCAAACTTTTATACTCTGACAATGGTGAGATCGCGCATATGATTTGTCGAATCTTCGACTATTGAAACCAACTCGAATCATTAACCAATCGTGCACTTACAAACTCACATAGTGCAAGAGTACACGCCAAATGATCGAATCTCAATTCGACAACTTTTTCGAAATCTAATTTGAGCGATCGCATGCTCAAGGCATGCAACTTAAACGTCATGTCACTTGTTTCATGCTTTGATCGTATAGCTCGAAATCACGTGCAAACACGACTTTGTGCCAACAACAGCTCATTTGCACTTCTGTGTAAGCGAACGTCGGCGACTAACGTTTAATTTCTTGAGTCAATAGGAAATGGACGTTCACCCAAGCAATCAGACAGGATTCCAAATCGAGGAACCAGAAATCTCAACAATGCTAGAATTTCGTACTAACATTAACAAGCCAAGACAAAGTGTCATGGCCACTCAACGGAAAGGTCATAACTAGTCGCTCGACATGACATGGAGACTTTTCCGGCCCCCTTAGGAATATTTTGTCCATCTGAAAGCATGTCTGTTATCAAAAAAGACATCCTTTTGGGGGAAGTGTTAACCAGACTTTTGGCTTGGCTACCGAAGGCAGTTCAACCCCATACAACTTAGCCCATCACGTGGTTCACATCCCAGAAGCATTGCCAAAACATTCAAGACTCAAGCCCAGATGGGGTCATCCAAAAATAGTCATCCCAGCTAGAACAAGATGCTTAAAATTCAACAAAAACTTCGGGAACGATATAAAGCCTCACCATCAATTCGTATCTCGACCTCACAACCTACGAAAATCCGACTAAGTCTTATTTCGTATCCCGGTCACTACCATAATTTGTATCCTGCATGCAAGCCTCTCTTTCCTATCCCAGTTCACCGCAGCATTTAGTATCCGCCTCTCCTTTATGAGTTCATATCCCCATACATGTTGTCGGATGTGCATTGCTACATTAACTCCAGATACGAAGCCTCCAAGCATTGATAGAACATGAAATGAGCAAGACAGTAGTTTATATTAGGATATAAAGTAAAGCAAAGCAAGTAGATACGAGAACTTTGGAATGGCCAGGGAGAAAAAGCTAGGTCCCAGGAGTTTCACCGATCCCGGAGTATGAAATGTGGGTGTAGGCCCCACAACCCACCAACTCTTACCTGCTTCCCTTCCTCTCCTCTCCTATAAATATCCACCATTCTGCAGCGTGGATGGGGTTGGCTCCAAGCTCTTTGAACACTTTGGGAAGAAGAAGACCTTCCAACAATCTCCCAAGCATACCCCATCACATCGAGCGGAATAATAAGCTTCGTCTTGGACACTTGGACCATTTTGGGCTGCATAGGCATTTCGGAAAGAGGGGACTTACCTCAAATTTGGATGAACTAGAAACTTGTTTCCACTATTGCCATTGTATTGACATGAAACTAATGTTCCAACCCTTGTAAACTTGTACAATGAGCATAATAAAAGAGCAAAGCCATTCAAAATGGATGTAGGCCTAATCGGGCCAAACCACTATAAACACTGTGTCAATTTACGCTCCTGCACTTATTTCCATTTTAGATAATTAGTTTCATTGTCTTAGAGCTCGTTCGATATTGCGCTAACATTTGCACATCAACAGAAGTGTAGGGTTTTAAGAGAGGCACGGGGGGCTATTTATAGTTGGTAGTGCATATATGAACCATAGAATTAATTTGATTTAATTTAGATAGTTTATTTGAAGTGAAATTATATATAAATCTCTAAAAATAGCAAGCCTTCTCAACAAATATCCTAGAGGGCGGTCGACCCCCACGTCGATCCCCAATATAAAAGGGCGGTCAACCCCCACGTCGACCCCCTATATAAAGGGCGGTCGACCCCCCTCCTGGGGTCAAGCCAGAGAATTTGAATTCCATATACATTGCTTAATATTCATTATTTTATTTAAACCGATTAATTGTTTTCGTTTCTTGTTTATTTTTGTCCCCTTTGTGTTTGTGTGTGTATGTGTGTGTGTGTATTATACATACATAATTTCAAATCTTCGAGGAACCTTCTATTATGCCAATTAATATTTATTTATATTTAATCAGTTTGAATTTCAAGCCTTTCGTGTATATATTTTACGTACAACTTGTTTTATTACTAGCTTCTTCATACAGACTTCGTTTTTGATAAATAAAATATGAAAAAGGATCAGAATCTCACCACGAATACGATAGTAATATTTTCTTGGTCTAATTTTTAATCATCCAAACTTCTTATTGTATATTGTTAATATTTTATTAATCTATTATTGTTTATATTTGATTTAATTTAATTACTCTGGTCTATTAATTATATATTTTATAGGGTGTTACACTGTCCATCTACAACACAAAGATATATAATTCTTATATTGGTATCAACTATGTACACATATAAGACTTGTCATTACTTTGACCCTTTAATTCCAACAAAAATAACTCAAATCAAGTGTGGTGGACTAACTCTTGACAATAAGCATGGATCGCAGGCCAAAAAAATAAAATCCTTAGCAATTCTTAAATCATGAATATTCTATTTTACGCATAAAAAAAGTGGAAATTAGGTGTGCATCCTTGTTTTCAACTTTAATTCACTGTGCATCCTTGTGTTAGTTTATATATAAAGTGGGTCCCTATTTTCTGTAACAACGTGTTTTTCTGTTTTTTGCGCTGATATATAAAAAAAATTAGAAAAATTAAGTATTCACGAAGAATTCTACACAAAAAATTTGCAGAAATTTCAGCAATTTTTGTGAATAATTACAGACAATTCTGCAATTATTCACACAGTACATGCATAAGTTGAATGGTGGATGAATAATTGCTGACATATAAGCAATTATTTATATATAATTGTTGATATATCAGCAACTATTTTACAACATACATATGTTGAAAGGTGGATGAATATTTGTTGATATATCAGCAATTATTTATATATAATTGCTGATATATTAACAACTACTTTACAGATGATGTGTAACTAAACGGAAAAGTTGCTGATATATCAGCATGTATTGTAAATAGTTGCATCACTTGCAGCAATTTACTGAAGATGAAATATTTTTAAAACGCATGCAATTTTTATTATATTTCTGCTGATTTTCTTGCAACACTTGAATGTATTGACAAGTACAAGCTTTGAGTTTGAATTTTTTCATGCAAAGCAGCAAAAATTACATAAAATTCTGCCACTTTTTTGATATAATTGTTGCAATGTCAGCAATTATACGGAAAATTACAGAAAAATTCTGAAGAGTGCAATTTTTTTGAATTTTTTTTGTTTTTGTTTTTGAATTTATTTTTTTGTGGTTTTAATGCATGAATACGATGATGATTATGCGTTGAACCTAATTTTGAAGTATGAAAATTTGTTACGTCGTTTTTGTTGATTTTTTGATGATTTTCGAAAAATAGGAATGTAATTTATAAAGTTTTCGGAGAACGAGCTTTTTTTGTATTTTGTTACTTAGCAGGGACATGAGCCAAATTGTCATTTAAAAATATAACGAGTTAAGCATGGTTAGCATATGCAAAATTGCTTGCAAGATAGGCTGGAATTTACAAGTGACTAACTTAAAGAGTAAGAGGTGAGGACCAACATACTTTTAACATGGTCAGCGTATCCAAATCACAATGCTTATAAGACTTGTAATTTTCAAATGGAGAAAGAGAAAACAACAGGCGGGCTTTACTAGTAGTATAAGAATCAAGGAGTGGATTATTTGGTACTTGAATATTCAGTCCTTTGAATTCAAGGATGAAGGAAATGCCTACCAGATGACCCCTACTATTTAATAGAGGTTTAATGTGTGAAAGTGTATCAAATAAACGTTGAGCACTGAACACGTTGAATATTCTAAACTGATACAGGAAATTTGCATTGAATGTTTAAACTTATTCAACCAGTTTCAGTTGCAAGGCGTAATCTCTCCTTGGTGGGATGGTCACACGTATGTAGAGCATTAGGGGTCAATGCACGATTTGACCATTACTTATTTACAATAAAAAAAAAAAAAAACAGATAAGTGGCATTAATACGCATCTTGTAGACCATCTACCGAATATTATGACATTAAATTTCGATGGAACCCATCTAAAATCAGAAGGTCAGGTCGTTTTGATCTACGGAACTATGAAAAACTCGGATCAAGTAATCTCGGCCCAACTATTATATCACCTTAAATAATCCTTCAGATAAAATGGAGATTGAGTTGGTTGACACCACTTTATGTGGTGTTATCATGACTTTGGTCTCCTATTGATGGAAATCAGAAAGGTCATATAAATCCTCTGGTTTTAAACAATAGAAAGGTGGAGTCATGTTGACACCAATAAAGTGGTGCCAACAAACTAGTATTCTTAGCGTGCAGACAATTTTTGAAAAGGAAATATGATAGCTCAGTTAGATTAGACGTGAACCACTTGATTTGTGTGGTCAAAATGGAAATTAAGTTAACAAATGCGAACCACTTGATCATATCTACACACAAAAGTGACGACTAGCTTTAATTGGGTTGAAGGAATTAGCAGACAAGTATACATGCAACCTTACAGCTTTATATTTCCCATCCCAGCCTCTCTCCTGCGTTCGTTGCTACCATTGCCAATCATGCATGCATCCTTTTCTAAAGTAAAAGCAACAAGATAATACGGCATCCACGGCGTGTATATATTTAATTATATACTGAGCCGGGTTTTAAATATTATGAATATAAGGTGAATGTCACAAGGGAATCTAAACTGCAGCGCCACCACTGGGATAAAAAGGGATGAATTCTTCTATACTCAAATTGGATGTTCCCATATGCCAAATCAATCTTAGCCACTGATTTACACAAAATCTAATAATTTTTAGTGGATTGTAGAACCCGTTCATTAGATTATTAAGTTGATGTTTGTTTGTGATTTGTCGGACACACGAGAACATCTGAGTTAGGCACAGAAGAATTGATTCCGGATAAAAATGTGATATAATATCAACAATATCTTGCTTGCACAAAGATTGTTGATCGAATAGCACTCAAAAAACTATTTAGTATTGCTCGAATCTTAAGAAAGCAGATGAGAAGCGGGTTGTAAAACAGATGCATTTCCTAAATTTTAGTAAAAGTAGATTAAATAGAAATGGAGATGAGAAAATATCAAGGAAATAAAATAGGATCTGGAAATGCTATATCAAAACCGATTAAAAATTTACTATCAAAAATTAAGAGCTCTACGTCACATTAGCAAAGTCAAGCCAAATCTTATCTAACTAGGTTCAAGTCGAGTATATGGACGCATGGGTTTTTGGCGGTCATGCATGCATTTTCTTCTCGATACAAAACTAGGGTTGAACAAATTATGGGTTGGATCATATTGAACCAAATATTTCAACCGACCCATATATGTATGGGTTAAAGTTATTTCAACACGTATCTAACTATCTATGTGATTGGATATGTATTGAATTAAATTATGAATTCAGTCTGGTCGGGTAAGGTAATGCTAAAAAAATATAATATAATATAATTTAGTCATTTAACTTGCATAATACATTAAATATAATTTATTTACTAGAACACACATTTTATAAAAATTTAGTTATAAAATACATCACATGAAATTAACTCACTGCATACTAAAGCAAAAGTTTTATTTCAAATTACACTAAAATGCAATTTAAAATACCTTAATAAAATTCTATCTGTTTTTGACGGACATGGAATATGTTCTTTTGTGTATTTACTTTGACAATTCTAATTTTAACTGGGCCTATTTAATTAGTTTTTATATAAGTTTGGGTTTAATCAAAATGAGGTTATGGAGAACAAAGTATCACATTCCACTTGTATATAGCATGGGTTACAAGTTGTAAACCATATCTAATCCGAACTAGGATGACTTAGGTTGTGTTTTTATGGATTGGGTCACGTTGGTAAGTTGAGTCGGATCGAGTATGGGCTGTGTGCAGCCCTATGCAAAACCATATTAGATGCCTGTTCGACCCAACCTAGATGTTAAGAATATCATATAACTATGAGTATATTTTCATATTTCCTCCTATGTTACATTATCCATATGTTACTCTATTTTAATTGTTAGCCAAAATATACACCAGGGTAAAAGTATGAAAGAAACTAACAAAAGACTAAAGAAAGAGTTTCCAATGAGACGTGAAAGAGCCTTCGAAGACCAAAAATGAAAGGCGTCGACCCCCACGTTGAGCCCCTATATAGAAGGGCGGTCGACTCCCACGTCGAACGCCATAGAAGGGCGGTCGACCCCCCTCTTGGGGTCGAGCCAGAGAATTTGAATTCCATATATGTTGCTTTATATTAATAATTTTATCTAAACCGATTAATTGTTTTCGTTTCTTGTTTATTCTTGTCCCCTGTGTGTGTGTGTTTGTGTTATTCATACATAATTTCAAATCTTTGAGGAACATTCTATTATGCCAACTGTGAAAACCCGTAACTTCCCCGTAAAGGAAAGTGTCGGATAGTTCGAGAACAAGCCACAACAGAACGCATATAAAAGAACATTTCATTGTATATTACAACAATGCATCAGATTACAAGAATAAACAGAGTATTAATGAATATTACATAGAAATATCAGAGGTTTAAATTACATTTAAATACATAGCAGCGGAAAATAATACAATACACAACTAGAAGGAGATATACGGATACAAAGCTTTCCGGATATCGTTCCAGCTGTAAACCAGGATCCTGTGAATATAAATCTGCAAAAACCAAAACTACTAGCTGCCCGTGTCAAAATAAGGGCACCCAGAGTTTAGGTTAAAACAATAAACTCCAGGTCAGTCATGTGACTGGTGTGAGAACTAAAACAGTTATTATTCTTTATTTTAAAAGTTAGGTAAATCAAGGGACCACGCCGTATAACACGGAACGGGTTTCCTCCCAAGAATACCAGTGCATAAAACAAACAGCGCAATGCTAAATAAAGAAAAATGAAGCTGTTATAAGACCCAGGTCCCATCATACAATGCAACGCAGCCGAGGATAGGGTTTTCCCTTATAACAGCCAAAGAATGCTTGATACGTTTAAAACAAATCGTTTGATACTATTATAAGTGCATAGTGTATAAATCAGCTTCAAATCATAAGTATCAATCATAGGCGGCATGAGCGCCCCATCCCACTATGTCGCCATACTAGGCTCTACAAATAAAACCGCAAATGTCACGTATTTGGAAATTGGATTTCCATCTATGAACCGAGGCAAAAGATAGTCCTCAACCGATTCGAGACAATCTAGCCCATGTCTCAGGATCAGAACGCATCAACCCTTTAGATCGTCAGGGCCGGTCCACCGATGTGGATTATTATGCCTGAACACTACATTTCCCCACCCTATGGGGTGTAAGTCTGGTCCGTCTGCCGACCAGAATGCATCGACCGAAACCGATATAACCGAGGCGCCTCGCAACAGCAACAACCACATAACTCAAACTCGTCAGGGCGTGTAAAACCACTGACGCCACTTCTAGCTAAAAAGAAACGCAAGTCCTCCCTGATGTCCTCTCCCGTTTTTGGTTCATACCGGGTGTGAAACTCGCGAAGTAAACGTTACACAAAGCTACGCCACGAAGGCCGTGCTTCGATCATCAACCACAAGACTTTGCTTTTCAACAGAAGCCTTGATCATTTGCCACTTAGGCATGCCACACAGGCAATTCACTCCATGCGTTTGATATCCATCAATATATAACCCCTGAGCTCGTACGTCTCAGAGAAGGGCGTTAAGCAAGAGAATAAATTCTCCGCCGCCAAACAGATATATATTTAATAGAGATCAATCACACGGACTAAAATCCAATGTCAGACACACAGTCCATTTACAAGTCCGTTCTGGGTCTGAACGAAACCGGAGGCACCTAGTACCCCGCATATCCATCGATCTCCAAGCACGTCTGGACGATCACCAACTGTTTCCATCTTCTTGGGTGTACAGCCCAATCAAGATCATCAGTAATCACCCAAACGACGTGAAGACTTCTGGTCTTCGACCACCGTCTTCATCTTCGACTTATCGTCGTATCCGTTATTCAGAATGGGATAAACCCGGTCTTTCCGAATAACTCGCGTATATTTAAATAAGTGTTACACAAACACAACATACGCCTCATTCCAATTCATCAGTCACTAACCGTAAATTAGTCAAGAGAATAATTCCCCAAATATTAACCCCGAAGGCCGAAACCAACATCAGATCAATATCCAGAAAACCATTCTGCTTAGCTAACCGACAGTTAGTTTCTGATTTCACATTCATAGGGAAAGGTTCCCATTAATTTTATCCAAGATAAATTCCTGAATTTATTCTTTAATCTATTTTTGAATATCAATTCAAACTAGTCGGGATTAGCGAACCTTACCGAAGTAATCATTTGTTTTAATTTCCCAAACCCAACTTATTCATCCCATGAAGTAAAACTGGTAGTACTTCATATCTAACACCACGGTGTTATCGGTAAATTCAATTACCCTTTCACGTTCAAATCTAATTAAAGATTTAACTATCGCCTGGAGCAAAACTGGTGATACTCCATCCTCGATCATTTCAATCTAATTAAAGATTCATTAAAACTCCACTTAGTTTTAATCGTTAACTGGGTTAAAGAATCCGTGTCATTTAAAACACGGTTCACGATAAACCCAAAGTCACATTCCATTAATTATCGGGTTAAAGAACGAGTGTTATTTAAAACACTGTTCACGATAAACCCAAAAATCAATATCAATTCAATTTCAATTAAATATTAATTAATTGGTACACTTCATTAAATCTAAATAAAAAGATTTAATCCTTTCTCGACTGGGTTCAAGAACAGTGTTAGTGAAGACACCATTCACGACAAACCCAAATCACATTTGATATTTAATACAAGGCTCTGAATAGAAAATATACCGGCTTATATTCAATATCAAATTCCACGACTAACAAATATCGTATTGGAAATAACGATATAAATATATATCTTTCAAATTTCCGTAACAACATCCGTATAATCACGAATTCCAACATCGAAATATTCCGAAGACAATTTCGATTCAAATCCACTCCAATGCAATCATTGGAAATTCTGGTTATTTTTAAAACCCTTTTTAAATTCAATTTATTTATTTAAAAATAAATAGAATTATAATTCTAGTTCAAAACTAGTTCATTTCGATAAAAATCTATTTTTATCTTTTCAAATATGGAGTTTTTCATCCCACTTCTTCCCAAATCATTTCTTATGATTTTACACAAATTATTACTATTTTTAATAATTTTATCAAGGCCCGTACAGTCGATTTCCAACAATGGTCATCGAACTGCACTTATAGCGACCTTTTTCAAATTTGATTTGGACATAATTCCAAATCCAACCGTTAGATTTCAAATTACTAACATTCGTTAGAAAGCTCTTTTCGATACGAACCCAACGGTTCCAGTTTTAGGAGAATCCGACGGTCGGATCTCCCGTAATGTCCGTTTGAAATAATTGGTTGAAATTCACGAACTGCCGCGGCGCGGCGCGTTCTATTCAGGCCATTATATTATATATATAATATATATAATATATACTTCGTCAATTTCTATTTAAAACGAATTATATAAATAGTTTTAAAATTCGTTTCAAAAGCAATTTCAACTTTCATTTCAATTCAAATCAAAATTGAATTCTTCTTTATAAATTCGTTTTAAAATTCATTTCTATTCAATTCAAATTTCAATTCAATTTGAATTCATTTCAATTCAATTTGAATTCATTTCAATTCGCTTTCAATTCAATTTGAATTCGTTTTCAATTCATTTCGAAATCGTTTTCAATTCAATTCATTTCGAAATCGTTTTCAATTCAATTCATTTCGAAATCGTTTTCAATTCAATTCATTTCGAAATCGTTATCAATTCCATTCATTTCGAAATCGTTTTATATTCAATTCATTTCGAAATCGTTATATATTCAATTCATTTCGAAATCGTTTTCAATTCAATTCATTTCGAAATCGTTTTATATTCAATTCATTTCGAAATCGTTTTATATTCAATTCATTTCGAAATCGTTATATATTCAATTCATTTCGAAATCGTTTTCAATTCAATTCATTTCGAAATGAATAGAATCGATATAAATCGTTTACGTCAAAATGGCGTCAATCTAATCAACACGGCTTCATAAATTTCTATTTTCAAATATTCTATTTCAAATATTTCTTTTTCAAAATAGTTGTTATTATCAAAATATTTCGTTCAACACATGACCAATCTCAATGGATGAGTACTGTCAACACATGAACCTTTATTTTATATTGATAAAGATGTAAATTTTATTATCTAAAATATTTCGTTCAACACATGACCAATCTCAATGGATGAGTACTGTCAACACATGAACCTTTATTTTATATTGATAAAGATGTAAATTTTATTACTAAAATATTTCGTTCAACACATGACCAATCTCAATGGATGAGTACTGTCAACACATGAACCTTTATTTTATATTGATAAAGATGTAAATTTTATTACTAAAATATTTCGTTCAACACATGACCAATCTCAATGGATGAGTACTGTCAACACATGAACCTTTATTTTATATTGATAAAGATGTAAATTTTATTACTAAAATATTTCGTTCAACACATGACCAATCTCAATGGATGAGTACTGTCAATACATGAACCTTTATTTTATATTGATAAAGATGTAAATTTTATTACTAAAATATTTCGTTCAACACATGACCAATCTCAATGGATGAGTACTGTCAACACATAAACATTTATTTTTATATTTCTTTATTTTACAAATTGGAATGAGGCCCAATCAATTACCATATAAAGTTAATTATATGGATTTTCATGCATTACACACATATAATAGCCTTGAAAAATAATCAACCATCAACCAAAGTGCACTACACTGTATAAGCATCAAATATAGATATCTAACGCTTATAACAGCCTGTCAATCAATCGATCGACATATTTAATCAATCAGGATGAGTGAACTTCAAATTTCATCCCAACACCCGTGTGGGGTTTCAAACAATCAAACGCATATTTTATTTGTGCAGTTGGGCGATGTGTAAAATTTATCGACCCAATCAATGTCCTTCAAATAGGTGTACATAAACAAACTGTCTGGTTTGTAAATGAATATTTTATTTTATTCACTTCACGTTAAAAATTATATTTTTAACGATAAAACATTTTATTCAACCTATGAATATTCTATTCGGTTCATTTATTCAATAAAATGATATTTTTATTTTTCTAACTTATTTTCACTACAACAAAAACACCATATTACAACTTTAATTTTACAACGGTGGTAAAAGCACCGTTGTAATAAATGGTTTTTTACAACGGTGGTAAAAGCACCGTTGTAATAAATGGTTTTATACAACAGTGTTAAAAGCACCGTTGTAATAAATGGTTTTTTACAACTGTCAGTTCCCTAAAGTTGTAATAAACGTATTTTTAACAACTTTTTATTTTGTTAGTTGTAATAGATGCCCATTACAAACTTCATGTTTATAATATCTATATTTAATAAATAATTATATTAATATTTAATAATAATTAATAATAAACTTAGGAATCAATAATATTTATTTATTATTATTAAATAATTACTATTTAATAACTAGTCATTTATTTTTAATAGTTAATGTTAATTGCTTATTAATTAATAATTAGTAACATATACATTATAAGCTTTTAATAATTACTACTCGATTATAACTAAGTAGAAATAAGTAAAAGTTAAATAATAACTAATTAGTAACTAATAATCAATTGTGAATCAATTAAAATAAATAGTTAGTAATTAATAATCAATTGATTTTTGATAATAAATAAATAAATTTTGAAAACTTAATATTTAATTAGTAATATATAATTTATAAATAATTCACAATTAAACACTAATAATTAACATTGGTTATTTAATAAATAATACTTTATAACTTGTAGTTATAAAATGATAAACTACACCATTAGTCATTTATAATTTACTATAACAAATGATTATTCATAAATTATTCAAAATTTAAGAAATAGGAAATTTTAAAAATATTAAAGGATTCAAAAATTCAAAAACTACAAATATTACCTTAAATGTTTATTTTAGTTAGTTGCAAAATGAGTATTTCGTTATACTGATA
The DNA here is from genome assembly GCA_030737875.1 of Allium sativum. Taxonomy (NCBI): domain Eukaryota; kingdom Viridiplantae; phylum Streptophyta; class Magnoliopsida; order Asparagales; family Amaryllidaceae; genus Allium; species Allium sativum. The sequence continues at coordinate 82,660,389 of CM060913.1, read as the reverse complement.
CTTATACAGGTTATTATATATAATTAATTATAATCAATGATTATTATTAAATAAATTATAATTTTATATTTTATATTTAAATCAATGATTGTATTTTATATTTAATGAATTTTTATATCTACTTATTTATATTTAGTAAATAATAGTTGACAAAGACCTAGTAATTAATATTTATTAATCAATAATTACTATTAAATGATCAATAATTATGAAAACATTGTTAACAAATAAGAGTATGATAATAGTGGTATTCATATTTAAAAAACATCCATTTGAATTTCTGATGCATAAATAATTAATTACAAAGCTTATATTAATAATATGGTATGTGGTTTTCTTAAACACCAAACTTTGGAGTCTTGGACTACCGTACCCGATCAGCCCATTTGGCAGAATCGACAAACCAAGTCCAAAACCCTAGTCTTCTCGTTTTCATTTACAGTTCACCCCTAATTGCTACAGCCGCCTTCATTTCCATAATAATTTATTTCCAAAATCCTAGCTTCTCTTTCTCCATCGCCACGCTCTCTACATCTTCACCACCACGCTCATGTACATTCTCCAACGCGGTGCTCGCCTATCTCGACATCGCTTGTTTCGATGTCTCCATTACCGCATCGTCCAGTATCGCCGTTACCGCTTCGCCCTGAAATCCAATCGCTACATCGCTACCTAATCCAAGTACCTATCTCCTTCCTCCTGTCAGCTATCGCCTGCAACCTACCACTTACCATCTGCTCACTCGAGAAGGCCGTTTGGTATGTTTTAATCATTTTTTTTTTGTTACATTTTTCTGCAGCTGTTTGAATCTGCGTTTGTTCCAAGATTGATTATCTATTGATAATTCTATGAAAAACGTTACTGGTGGATCGTTACAAAAATTTAGGCTGCACTTTCTATTGCAGAGACCGATTGTTATTTTGAATGCAATTCAACTGTTCGATATTATTTCCCATCGAAATTATCAATTGTCTATAACCCATGAACGTCTGCCAAAATGATTAATGTGGATATGACTATTTTTTCTTCGTGATTTAGGACATTTGTTTGTACTGTCGGGGAGCATCCAATTAGATGCATATAATATATATTATCGATAGATTTGGGAAGTGCTGTTTTAACATAGGCCTGTTAGAAACTTTTTTTGAGTAAACATTCGATGAGTATTTACTTTGTTCCTCAGTAATTTTGGTAAGCAACAAAAACATGTCTCTTTTATTCTTCAATTTTGGTAAGCAACAAATATCAAGAGCAGCAAATATATGTCTCTTTTATTCTTCAATTTTTTTTTCCGATTGTTTGTGACCTTGTTCTTTTAGGTAATAAATAAATGATGCCTTACTTCTCAGTTTGTATATGTTTACTCTGTCATAACATTCTTGTATGCTGTTGCATTCATAATGCACAATAAGCATCTAACCTATGTTTGCATAAATATTTAAGAATTCTTTCTCCCAAACACTGTCCAACTGATGTTTAAATTACATGAAAGTAGGATGGAGTCAAATTATTTCTCAGTTCTCTCATATTACTTAAACTACACGTTGGTAATTTTACTCATCTTTGATGATTTATTTTGAATTTTACTGTCAACTAAATGTACAAACTAATATCTATGTATAGACAAGATACCTGTGCATGTATGCATATTTTTAACAGAGCACGTTTTAAACTAATGATCTGCAATTTAATGGTGATTGGCATGCATAGAATCCCATGTGAGTAGAGTCATGTAAATCCTATATGGATGAAAGTGAAGCTTGAATATAAATTAGCCCACCTCGTTAGTTTTATTGAGTTCATCACCTCTAAACATTGAACCACCAACTATGCAGATCCTTTTCTAATTTTATTGGAGAAACTTCTGTGGCATGATGTTGATTTTTTTTGAACAATGACTTTTTGTTTAGCATTTTTGTTGGATATGTTTTATTTTATTCTTTTTGCTTAGCTTGAAACATCCCATGCTACCATATAGCTTACTCACTCTTGCTGTTTTGTGTGATACTCTCCAAACCTGTTCTTTCAAATTTATGTGTAAATTTTATATTTGTAATGATAGTACTATAGTTGTGGATGCGTTGCTGGAGCGACGGAGAGACGTCGGTGCTATCGACGCGTTGGGGGATCGACATATGGAGCTCAATCGTGGCAATATTCCTCAGAAGCAGTGGCAGGAGGTCTCCTTTTCGGTATAACATTCTATTGGCTATATACCCATTGCATTACTGAAACATACATTTGAATTTCTTATTATACTCTGATTATAGTGTTAGGTTATCTCAAATGGATGATTGATTGGGGATGCTGAAGTATAAAGACTCGGTGTGTATGTATATTTGTACGAAAGTGTGTATGTAACTGAGTGTATTGAGTGATCAGTTTGTAGTGAGGAATGTATGTATTGTTATGACTGTATTATGTAAAAGTGAGTTGTACGATAGTGGATCAGAAAGTTGTACTAATTCAAATATTGAAATAAAATATTTAATTGGTTATTTCAGATCAGTGTAGTATCATTTTATTCAATATAAATATTTATTTTTATATGAAATGTAATATATAACGAAACAAAAATCATATTGTTATAATTAATTGTTGCAGGAATTACTACAACGGTGAAAAAAAGTTGTAATATGTACTACTACAACAGTGCAAAAATGTTGTAATATGTATTACTACAACGGTGGAAAAAAGTTGTAAAATATACATATTACAACGGTGTTGCAACAGTGTAAAAACGTTGTAAAAGATATGAGTCTATTACAACTTCTTAATACACGACGATTTGTCCACCGTTGTAAAATGTATATTACAACGGTGTTCCACCGTTGTAATAGGGTCATTTTGTTGTAGTGTTTAGAAAATTTCGGCGGCATAACGGCACGATACTAGAAACGGGACAAGGCCTAGCCTTATCCCCGGTCTAGTGAAGGCCCACGCCATTCACACATCAATCAAATCACCAAACAACCAAATTCAAATCAAATAATATAACTAATCTATGCAACCAAACCAACAAGTCCATGGTCTGTGGACGATTGTGTCGGGTGCTACTAAGCACCGTCTGCATCCTAGTATATATATAACTAGAAAATTTAAATTGAAAGGTGAGAAGTTCTCACCGATAGCTATCCAATCATCTTGACTCTTCTTTGATCGAAATCTTCATCGTTCTCGCCTTTTTGTCACTTTCGTTGACCGCTTTCACTACATATATAAAAATCACACATTTTTATATTTTGATGTCTTTAAATAAAAATCACATTTTTATTTGTTCACTTTCAATTTAAAAATCATATTTTTATATTCACTTCATATATTTAAAAATCGAATTTTTACTACTATGTTATATAGATAAAAATTATATTTTTATCACGCTATTTTCCACCTAAAGATTTCGCCTTTTCTAAAATAAAGATTTCGCCTTTATAAACACATAGACTTCGCCTTTTCAAATTTAAAGATTTCATCTTTATAAAAATCTCATTTTTATTTTTCTACACATATAAAGATGACATTTTTAATATTCCTATCATGTAAAAATTATATTTTTAATTCTCTACCTAAACAAAAATCATATTTCTACCACTTCTATATAGTAAAGATTATATTTTTAATACTTTAAAAATATAAAAATCATATTTTTAATTCTCTAAAAATATAAAAACTATATTTTTAATACTTTAAAAATATAAAAAATCATATTTTTAATTCTCTAAAAACATAAAAGTCATATCTTTACTCCTCATAAAAAACAAATTCTTATTACCTTAAAACTGAAAATAAATTCCAAACCTAAAAAGAACTGAAATTAAAATTGAATTTTTATTGAGCAAATAAAGGAAATAACACAAAAAAACTTACAGGGATCCTAGGGGGGAAGGGCGTCGGCGTGGTCTGAATTGGGTTCGGATGGGGGGGGGTTCGGGTTTCAACCAGGGAGGGGCTGGAGGATGAACGGAGGGGAGATGGAAGTGGTAGGCGGCGAGGCCAGGGAGGGCGGTGTCGATTTTGTCTGGGGGGGCGCGGTGTTCGAACGATAGAGGAGGGAATCGGGGAAGAAGGAGGAGGTGGGGGAGAAGAAGAGGGGACGGCGGCGTCTAGGTGGAGGGCGGCGGCTCCTCTTACGGCGGCGTCGGGTTCGATTTGGTTTTTTTTTTTTTTTTTTAAAAATCGATTTTGAATGAAGAGGGGGGGGGGGGGCAGAAGATAGTAAAGAGGTGGATATTTTTTTATTATTTTATTATTTAATTATTTAATTTGGCAAAAAGTTGACTTTTACATACGACCTCAAAGCGAGGTCCACCGCCTGTCGTCCATAGCGTTTCACCCCCATTCCGAACACAATGGGACATGTTTCGTATGTTGATTCGATAGTTACAATCAGTTTCCGTTGCATTTACATTTAAATCATTATATTGAATTTTAAACGTACCTTTCAAATTACCGGGGCCACATACGAACACGAAAAATTCCAGAAAAATATTTTCTAGCTTCGTATTGACGATACGGTCCTAACAAAACTAGTTTCATTGAATTCTGAGACCGTTGGAAAAATGGCCAATTTCCAGTCGATTAAAATCAACTGAAACTGGTCAAACGCGTTTTCCTTAGCCACGCTCACATATTGATTCGAAAAATTATGAAATTTGAAATCTAGCAATAATTTGACATCACGGACCCAACAAAACTGGTTTCGTCGAAATCCGAGGTCATTTGCAAAATGTCCATTATTAAGGGCCTGAATTCCATAGCGACTATTCAGAATTTTCAACTGGACATATCTTTTGATTCCCGCTATGAAATTTCGATTTGTCGGATTCGTTGGAAAGATATCATCAATTAGATCCTAATGTTTTTGGTTTCACTAAAATCCGGATTATTTTGCACCCGGTACATTCAATTGAAGTTTGAAATCGAATTATCGAACTACCGCGCCATTTTCAATTCCTTTTATAAATATAAATAAATATTTATATTCTAACGACGACGTATATAATATATACATTCTAATTATATTCAAAACAAATTTCTCGTCGATATTATTTAAAATAATTCATTTTAAATAATCAAAATTCGCTAAAATTGCCAAAATAAAAAATTTTAAACTGGCCCAGATTTTCGGGTTGTTACAATCTCCCCTACTTAAAACTTTTCGTCCCCGAAAAGGAACAAAGTCGAAAGTGGTTTGATTAATTAGCTCTACGCTCGATCTGGCTTCCATTCTCCAACTCTTTAGTTTCTGAGAATTTTCAAAATTTCAAAAATTTGGCTAACACCCTAAATTTTCGAAAAATTTCGCCATAACCTCCCCTGTACCGGGAGCATCGGGGAATTTCAAATAGCTTCCCCGGTCCTTCAGATCTCAAAAAGAAAAAGAAAAAGCCAAGCGGCTAGCCAATAGGCTCATAAAATCATCATCACCCAAACAAAACAGTAAATTATGTAGTAAACATGTACCTATTTGTCGGGCAAACAAATTTTATTCTCTGCTCTAGCCTCCTTGCTATGACCTGTTCAATGTAAGTATATGTATATGCAAGCAAATGCGACCAATTTTCAATACAGTTCAATATTTGATTCAATTAGGCTAAATGGCTAAAAATTAGCAACCAAATAAACAAACAACACAAACATCAATCAATTAGTTGATTAGCTTTTCAAATTGATAACTTTGATACATAGTCAAAAATCAGATTTTTGATGTCAAATCACAACAATAGGCCCTATCTAATGTTGGTTCTCACACCAGTCAATAGGAAATATATAGATATCACACCTTCGAAACACGAATACCAATTCTGATGATGTTCGAACTATCATCAGAATCATCCCCGGGCGACTAGAGTGTGATTCTATATCTATCCATGGTATATTAAAACTTCAAATACACGCGGATCAGACGTATACGCAAAGTCTATATATACTGGACTGTCCAACTCAATATAAATAGATAATCAAATACGAATAATTGATTTAAATTTTCAAAACAAAAATTTGTTTTCACTTTAAAAATATACTCTTCACACCCGTTCTAGGATACTACTGATCCTATCTCTAACGAGTCTTGGATATTACTAATCCAATATCTGATGAATTCTTTCGTATGGTTCTAATGTGCCTTGTTCTCTGAGCTTTGTAAACCAAAGCTCTGATACCAACTGTGAAAACCCGTAACTTCCCCGTAAAGGAAAGTGTCGGATAGTTCGAGAACAAGCCACAACAGAACGCATATAAAAGAACATTTCATTGTATATTACAACAATGCATCAGATTACAAGAATAAACAGAGTATTAATGAATATTACACAGAAATATCAGAGGTTTAAATTACATTTAAATACATAGCAGCGGAAAATAATACAATACACAACTAGAAGGAGATATACGGATACAAAGCTTTCCGGATATCGTTCCAGCTGTAAACCAGGATCCTGTGAATATAAATCTGCAAAAACCAAAACTACTAGCTGCCCTTGTCAAAATAAGGGCGCCCAGAGTTTAGGTTAAAACAATAAACTCCAGGTCGGTCATGTGACTGGTGTGAGAACTAAAACAGTTATTATTCTTTATTTTAAAAGTTAGGTAAATCAAGGGACCACGCCGTATAACACGGAACGGGTTTCCTCCCAAGAATACCAGTGCATATAACAAACAGCGCAATGCTAAATAAAGAAAAATGAAGCTGTTATAAGACTCAGGTCCCATCATACAATGCAACGCAGCCGAGGATAGGGTTTTCCCTTATAACAGCCAAAGAATGCTTGATACGTTTAAAACAAATCGTTTGATACTATTATAAGTGCATAGTGTATAAATCAGCTTCAAATCATAAGTATCAATCATAGGCGGCATGAGCGCCCCATCCCACTATGTCGCCATACTAGGCTCTACAAATAAAACCGCAAATGTCACGTATTTGGAAATTGGATTTCCATCTATGAACCGAGGCAAAAGATAGTCCTCAACCGATTCGAGACAATCTAGCCCATGTCTCAGGATCAGAACGCATCAACCCTTTAGATCGTCAGGGCCGGTCCACCGATGTGGATTATTATGCCTGAACACTACGTTTCCCCACCCTATGGGGTGTAAGTCTGGTCCGTCTGCCGACCAGAATGCATCGGCCGAAACCGATATAACCGAGGCGCCTCGCAACAGCAACAACCACATAAGTCAAACTCGTCAGGGCGTGTAAAACCACTGACGCCACTTCTAGCTAGAAAGAAACGCAAGTCCTCCCTGATGTCCTCTCCCGTTTTTGGTTCATACCGGGTGTGAAACTCGCGAAGTAAACGTTACACAAAGCTACGCCACGAAGGCCGTGCTTCGATCATCAACCACAAGACTTTGCTTTTCAACAGAAGCCTTGATCATTTGCCACTTAGGCATGCCACACAGGAAATTCACTCCATGCGTTTGATATCCATCAATATATAACCCCTGAGCTCGTACGTCTCAGAAAAGGGCGTTAAGCAAGAGAATAAATTCTCCGCCGCCAAACAGATATATATTTAATAGAGATCAATCACACGGACTAAAATCCAATGTCAGACACACAGTCCATTTACAAGTCCGTTCTGGGTCTGAACGAAACCGGAGGCACCTAGTACCCCGCATATCCATCGATCTCCAAGCACGTCTGGACGATCACCAACTGTTTCCATCTTCTTGGGTGTACAGCCCAATCAAGATCATCAGTAATCACCCAAACGACGTGAAGACTTCTGGTCTTCGACCACCGTCTTCATCTTCGACTTATCGTCGTATCCGTTATTCAGAATGGGATAAACCCGGTCTTTCCGAATAACTCGCGTATATTTAAATAAGTGTTACACAAACACAACATACGTCTCATTCCAATTCATCAGTCACTAACCGTAAATTAGTCAAGAGAATAATTCCCTAAATATTAACCCCGAAGGCCGAAACCAACATCATATCAATATCCAGAAAACCATTCTGCTTAGCTAACCGACAGTTAGTTTCTGATTTCACATTCATAGGGAAAGGTTCCCATTAATTTTATCCAAGATAAATTCCTGAATTTATTCTTTAATCTATTTTTGAATATCAATTCAAACTAGTCGGGATTAGCGAACCTTACCGAAGTAATCATTTGTTTTAATTTCCCAAACCCAACTTATTCATCCCATGAAGTAAAACTGGTAGTACTTCATATCTAACACCACGGTGTTATCGGTAAATTCAATTACCCTTTCACGTTCAAATCTAATTAAAGATTTAACTATCGCCTGGAGCAAAACTGGTGATACTCCATCCTCGATCATTTCAATCTAATTAAAGATTCATTAAAACTCCACTTAGTTTTAATCGTTAACTGGGTTAAAGAATCCGTGTCATTTAAAACACGGTTCACGATAAACCCAAAGTCACATTCCATTAATTATCGGGTTAAAGAACGAGTGTTATTTAAAACACTGTTCACGATAAACCCAAAAATCAATATCAATTCAATTTCAATTAAATATTAATTAATTGGTACACTTCATTAAATCTAAATAAAAAGATTTAATCCTTTCTCGACTGGGTTCAAGAACAGTGTTAGTGAAGACACCATTCACGACAAACCCAAATCACATTTGATATTTAATACAAGGCTCTGAATAGAAAATATACCGGCTTATATTCAATATCAAATTCCACGACTAACAAATATCGTATTGGAAATAACGATATAAATATATATCTTTCAAATTTCCGTAACAACATCCGTATAATCACGAATTCCAACATCGAAATATTCCGAAGACAATTTCGATTCAAATCCACTCCAATGCAATCATTGGAAATTCTGGTTATTTTTAAAACCCTTTTTAAATTCAATTTATTTATTTAAAAATAAATAAAATTATAATTCTAGTTCAAAACTAGTTCATTTCGATAAAAATCTATTTTTATCTTTTCAAATATGGAGTTTTTCATCCCAATTCTTCCCAAATCATTTCTTATGATTTTACACAAATTATTACTATTTTTAATAATTTTATCAAGGCCCGTACAGTCGATTTCCAACAATGGTCATCGAACTGCACTTATAGCGACCTTTTTCAAATTTGATTTGGACATAATTCCAAATCCAACCGTTAGATTTCAAATTTCTAACATTCGTTAGAAAGCTCTTTTCGATACGAACCCAACGGTTCCAGTTTTAGGAGAATCCGACGGTCGGATCTCCCGTAATGTCCGTTTGAAATAAATGGTCGAAATTCACGAACTGCCGCGGCGCGGCGCGTTCTATTCAGGCCATTATATTATATATATAATATATATAATATATACTTCGTCGATTTCTATTTAAAACGAATTATATAAATAGTTTTAAAATTCGTTTCAAAAGCAATTTCAACTTTCATTTCAATTCAAATCAAAATTGAATTCTTCTTTATAAATTCGTTTTAAAATTCATTTCTATTCAATTCAAATTTCAATTCAATTTGAATTCATTTCAATTCGCTTTCAATTCAATTTGAATTCGTTTTCAATTCATTTCGAAATCGTTTTCAATTCAATTCATTTCGAAATTGTTTTCAATTCAATTCATTTCGAAATCGTTTTCAATTCAATTCATTTCGAAATCGTTATCAATTCCATTCATTTCGAGAACGTTTTATATTCAATTCATTTCGAAATCGTTATATATTCAATTCATTTCGAAATCGTTTTCAATTCAATTCATTTCGAAATCGTTTTATATTCAATTCATTTCGAAATCATTTTATATTCAATTCATTTCGAAATCGTTATATATTCAATTCATTTCGAAATTGTTTTCAATTCAATTCATTTCGAAATGAATAGAATCGATATAAATCGTTTACGTCAAAATGGCGTCAATCTAATCAACACGGCTTCATAAATTTCTATTTTCAAATATTCTATTTCAAATATTTCCTTCTCAAAATAGTTGTTATTATCAAAATATTTCGTTCAACACATGACCAATCTCAATGGATGAGTACTGTCAACACATGAACCTTTATTTTATATTGATAAAGATGTAAATTTTATTATCTAAAATATTTCGTTCAACACATGACCAATCTCAATGGATGAGTACTGTCAACACATGAACCTTTATTTTATATTGATAAAGATGTAAATTTTATTACTAAAATATTTCGTTCAACACATGACCAATCTCAATGGATGAGTACTGTCAACACATGAACCTTTATTTTATATTGATAAAGATGTAAATTTTATTACTAAAATATTTCGTTCAACACATGACCAATCTCAATGGATGAGTACTGTCAACACATGAACCTTTATTTTATATTGATAAAGATGTAAATTTTATTACTAAAATATTTCGTTCAACACATGACCAATCTCAATGGATGAGTACTGTCAACACATGAACCTTTATTTTATATTGATAAAGATGTAAATTTTATTACTAAAATATTTCGTTCAACACATGACCAATCTCAATGGATGAGTACTGTCAACACATGAACATTTATTTTTATATTTCTTTATTTTACAAATTGGAATGAGGCCCAATCAATTACCATATAAAGTTAATTATATGGATTTTCATGCATTACACACATATAATAGCCTTGAAAAATAATCAACCATCAACCAAAGTGCACTACACTGTATAAGCATCAAATATAGATATCTAACGCTTATAACAGCCTGTCAATCAATCGATCGACATATTTAATCAATCAGGATGAGTGAACTTCAAATTTCATCCCAACACCCGTGTGGGGTTTCAAACAATCAAACGCATATTTTATTTGTGCAGTTGGGCGATGTGTAAAATTTATCGACCCAATCAATGTCCTTCAAATAGGTGTACATAAACAAACCGTCTGGTTTGTAAATGAATATTTTATTTTATTCACTTCACGTTAAAAATTATATTTTTAACGATAAAACATTTTATTCAACCTATGAATATTCTATTCGGTTCATTTATTCAATAAAATGATATTTTTATTTTTCTAACTTATTTTAGAAAATTTCGGCGGCATAACGGCACGATACTAGAAACGGGACAAGGCCTAGCCTTATCCCCGGTCTAGTGAAGGCCCACGCCATTCACACATCAATCAAATCACCAAACAACCAAATTCAAATCAAATCATATAACTAATCTATGCAACCAAACCAACAAGTCCATGGTCTGTGGACGATTGTGTCGGGTGCTACTAAGCACCATCTGCATCCTAGTATATATATATATATAACTAGAAAATTTAAATTGAAAGGTGAGAAGTTCTCACCGATAGCTATCCAATCATCTTGACTCTTCTTTGATCGAAATCTTCATCGTTCTCGCCTTTTTGTCACTTTCGTTGACCGCTTTCACTACATATATAAAAATCACACATTTTTATATTTTGATGTCTTTAAATAAAAATCACATTTTTATTTGTTCACTTTCAATTTAAAAATCATATTTTATATTCACTTCATATATTTAAAAATCGATTTTTTACTACTATGTTATATAGATAAAAATTATATTTTTATCACGCTATTTTCCACCTAAAGATTTCGCCTTTTCTAAAATAAAGATTTCGCCTTTATAAACACATAGACTTCGCCTTTTCAAATTTAAAGATTTCATCTTTATAAAAATCTCATTTTTATTTTTCTACACATATAAAGATGACATTTTTAATATTCCTATCATGTAAAAATTATATTTTTAATTCTCTACCTAAACAAAAATCATATTTCTACCACTTCTATATAGTAAAGATTATATTTTTAATACTTTAAAAATATAAAAATCATATTTTTAATTCTCTAAAAATATAAAAACTATATTTTTAATACTTTAAAAATATAAAAAATCATATTTTTAATTCTCTAAAAACATAAAAGTCATATCTTTACTCCTCATAAAAATCAAATTCTTATTACCTTAAAACTGAAAATAAATTCCAAACCTAAAAAGAACTGAAATTAAAATTGAATTTTTATTGAGCAAATAAAGGAAATAACACAAAAAAACTTACAGGGATCCTACGGGGGGAAGGGCGCCGGCGTGGTCTGAATTGGGTTCGGATGGGGGGGGGGGGGTTCGGGTTTCAACCAGGGAGGGGCTGGAGGATGAACGGAGGGGAGATGGAAGTGGTAGGCGGCGAGGCCAGGGAGGGCGGTGTCGATTTTGTCTGGGGGGGCGCGGTGTTCGAACGATAGAGGAGGGAATCGGGGAAGAAGGAGGAGGTGGGGGAGAAGAAGAGGGGACGGCGGCGTCTAGGTGGAGGGCGGCGGCTCCTCCTACGGCGGCGTCGGGTTCGATTTGGTTTTTTTTTTTTAAAAAAAATCGATTTTGAATGAAGAGGGGGGGGGCAGAAGATAGTAAAGAGGTGGATATTTTTTTATTATTTTATTATTTAATTATTTAATTTGGCAAAAAGTTGACTTTTACATACGACCTCAAAGCGAGGTCCACCGCCTGTCGTCCATAGCGTTTCACCCCCATTCCGAACACAATGGGACATGTTTCGTATGTTGATTCGATAGTTACAATCAGTTTCCGTTGCATTTACATTTAAATCATTATATTGAATTTTAAACGTACCTTTCAAATTACCGGGGCCACATACGAACACGAAAAATTCCAGAAAAATATTTTCTAGCTTCGTATTGACGATACGGTCCTAACAAAACTAGTTTCATTGAATTCTGAGACCGTTGGAAAAATGGCCAATTTCCAGTCGATTAAAATCAACTGAAACTGGTCAAACGCGTTTTCCTTAGCCACGCTCACATATTGATTCGAAAAATTATGAAATTTGAAATCTAGCAATAATTTGACATCACGGACCCAACAAAACTGGTTTCGTCGAAATCCGAGGTCATTTGCAAAATGTCCATTTTTAAGGGCCTGAATTCCATAGCGACTATTCAGAATTTTCAACTGGACATATCTTTTGATTCCCACTATGAAATTTTGATTTGTCGGATTCGTTGGAAAGATATCATCAATTAGATCCTAATGTTTTTGGTTTCACTAAAATCCGGATTATTTTGCACCCGGTACATTCAATTGAAGTTTGAAATCGAATTATCGAACTACCGCGCCATTTTCAATTCCTTTTATAAATATAAATAAATATTTATATTCTAACGACGACGTATATAATATATACGTTCTAATTATATTCAAAACAAATTTCTCGTCGATATTATTTAAAATAATTCATTTTAAATAATCAAAATTCGCTAAAATTGCCAAAATAAAAAATTTTAAACTGGCCCAGATTTTCGGGTTGTTACACCAATTAATATTTATTTACATTCCAAATTTATATTTAACCAGTTTGAATTTCAAGCATTTTGTGTATATATGTTACGTACAATTTGTTTTATTACTAACTTCTTCATACAGACTCCGTTTTCGATAAATAAAATATGAAAACTGATCAGAATCTCACCACGAATACGATAGTAATATTTTCTTGGTCCAAGTCTTAATCATCCAAAGTTCTTATTTTAAATCACTAATATTTTATTAATCTAGTATTGTTTATATTTAATTTAATTTAATTACTCATGTCTATTAAGTGTATATTTTATGGGGTGTTACACTATCCGTCTACAACACATGGATATATAATTCTTATATTGGTATCAACTATGTACACATATAAGACTTGTTATTACTTTAACCCTTTAATTCCAACAAAAATAACTCAAATCGAGTGTGGTGGACTCACCCTTGATAATAAGCATGGATCGCAGGCAAAAAAAATAAAATCCTTAGCATTTCTTAAATCATGAATATTCTATTTTATGCATTAAAAAAAAATGGAAATCAAGTGTGCATCCTTCTTTTCAACTTTAATTCACTGTGCATCCTTGTGTAAGTTAATATATAAAGTGTAACAACCCGTAAAATCTGGGCCAGTTTAAAATTTTTATTTTGGCAATTTTAGCGAATTTTGATTATTTAAAATGAATTATTTTAAATAATATCGACGAGAAACTTATTTTGAATAGAATTCGAACGTATATTTTATATACGTCGTCGTTAGAATATAAATATTTATATATAATTATAAATAGAATTGAAAATGGCGCGTTAGTTCGAAAATTCGATTTCTAATTTCAAATGAATATACAGAATTCAATATAAGTCAGAATCGAACGAAACAAGAAATATTTGAATCTGTATAACTATATCTTTGTAACGAAGTTAACAAACTGAGATTTCATCTTAGAAATGATAAGATATGTCCAGTTTAAAATTAGAAATAGTCGCTGTGGAATTTATATATATTTTTATATATATAAGGCCCTTAAAAATAGCAATTTTGCAAACGACCTCGGATTTCGACGAAACCAGTTTTGTTAGGTCCGTGATGTCGAATTATTGCTAGATTTCAAATTTCATAATTTTTCGAATCAATATGTGAGCGCGGCAAAGGAAAACGCGTTTGACCAGTTTCAGTTGATTTTAATCGACTGGAAATTGGCCATTTTTCAAACGGTCTCAGAATTCGTCGAAACTAGTTTTGTTAGGACCGTATCGTCAATACGAAGCTAGAAAATATTTTTCTGGAATTTTTCTAGTTAGTATGTGGCCCCGGTAATTTGAAATGTACGTTTAAAATTCAATATAGTGATTTAAATGAAAATTCAAAAGGAAACTGTTAAACAGTCGAATCAGCCTACGATACATATCCCATTGTGTTCGGAATGGGGGTTAAACGCTATGGACGACAGGCGGTGGGTCTCGTTTCGAGGTCGAGAATAAAAGTTGCTTTTTGTGGAAAATTAAATAATTAAAAAAAAAAAAAACTTTTCTCTCCGTTAAACCTCTCTGGCCCCCCCCCCCCCCCCTCTCCATTTTATCGAATCAGAAATCAAAAAAAAAAAGAAAAAAAAAGAAAAAGGCGAAAGGACGGAGCCCCCCCGGTCGACGTTCATCGCCGCGCCAACCCCCCCCCCCCCCCCCCCCCCACCCACGAGCCCCTTCCGCCGCCCTCTCCTTCTCAACGTCCTCCTCCTCCACTTAAAATCGAGACCCCCTGAAGCCGTGACGCCAGGACCCACCAACCCCGACGCCTACCAGACCTCCGAACGCCGAGCGCCTCCAGCCCCCTTTCCAGCTACCAGCGACGAACTCCGGTCAGCCCCCTCCACCGACGCAACCAAACCCCCGCCCCCTTCTGAATTTGAAAAGGTGAGTTTTTTTTCTATGATTTTGTTTTATAAAAAAAACTGTATTTTGTTATGAAAAGAAAAAAAAGAAAACTGATTTTTTTATTTTTATATATATGCTTTGAAAAGAAAACTGAATTTTTTTATATATATGTTTTTTTAAATAAAAACTGAATTGATTTTTTTTAAAAAAAAAAGAAAAACTGATTTTAGGTTAAAAGAAAAACTGATTTTATGTTAAAAGAAAAACTGATTTTTATATAGTTTAAAAACTGAAAAAGATTGATTTTTAAAACAGAAAAAGATGTGATTTTCAACAGCAACAAGATTTGATTTTTAGTAAATAAAATATGAATTTTCTTTATATGAAAGAAGCGATTAAAAATAGAATTTTTATATGTTGAACTTCGATTAAAAATAGAATTTTTTTATGTTGAACTTCGATTAAAAATAGAATTTTTGTATGTTGAACTTCGATTAAAAATAGAATTTTTGTATGTTGAACTTCGATTAAAAATAGAATTTTTGTATGTTGAACTTCGATTAAAAATAGAATTTTTGTATGTTGAACTTCGATTAAAAATAGAATTTTTCTATGTTGAACTTCGATTAAAAATAGAATTTTTGTATGTTGAACTTCGATTAAAAATAGAATTTTTATATGTTGAACTTCGATTAAAAATAGAATTTTTATATGTTGAACTTCGATTAAAAATAGAATTTTTATATGTTGAACTTCGATTAAAAATAGAATTTTTATATGTTGAACTTCGATTAAAAATAGAATTTTTATATATTGAACTTTGAAATAAAAATTCGATTTTTATATATTGAACTTTGAAATAAAAATTCGATTTTTATATATTGAACTTTGAACTAAAAATTTGATTTTTATAAATATTGAATAGAAGTAAAAATTCAATTTTTATATATATAGTGACTACGGGCAACGAAGATGACGAAGATGCGATAGCAATGAAGATTTCTATCAATGAAGTGCCGTGGAGCTAGGATAGCAATCGGTGAGAACTTCTCACTCAAATTCTATTTTTCTAGTTATATATATATACTAGGATGCAGACGGTGCTTATTAGAAGCACCCGACACCCGTCCACATACCATGGACTTGTTTGTTTGACTGTTTGGTGATTGATTGCGATATTGGTTTGAATGTGGTTTGTGGTGTGAAAAATCGAATCGATAAATTGGTTAGGATTAGACGTGCGCCGTTATAAGGCGAAGGAGTAAGGCTAGGTTAGACCCTTACTCCAAATTTTGTGGTTTGCATAATGAAATTGATTTGATTGATGAGTGAATGGCGTGGGCCTTCACTAGACCGGGGATAAGGCTAGGCCTTGTCCCGTTTCTAGTATCGTGCCGTTATGCCGCCGAAATTTTCTAAAATAAGTTAGAAAAATAAAAATATCATTTTATTGAATAAATGAATTGTATAGAAATTCATAGGTTGGAATAAAATGTTTTAGCGTTAAAAATATAATTTTTAACGTGAATGTGAATAAATAAATATTCATTTACAAACCAGATGGTTTGTTTATGTACACTTATTTGAATGACATTGATTGGGTCGATAAATTTTACACATCGCCCAACAGCACAAATAAAATATGTGTTTGATTGTTTGAAACCCCACACGGGTGTTGGGATGAAATTTGAAGTTCACTCATCCCGATTGATTGAATATGTCGATCGGTTGATTGACAGGCTGTTTTAAGCGTTGGATATCTATATTTGATGCTTATACAGTGTAGTGCACTTTGGTTGATGGTTGATTATTTTCAATGCTATTATATACATGTGTTGTATGAAAATCCATATAATTAATTTTATATGGTAATTGATTGGGCCTCATTCCAGTTTTGAAAAAAAAACATTTGAAAAAGAAATATTTGAAAAAGAAATATTTGAAATAGAATATTTGAAAATAGAAATTTATGAAGCCGTGTTGATTAGATTGACGCCATTTTGACGTGAACGATATTTATATCAATTTTAAACGAATTCAAAGTGAATTGAATTGAAAGTGATTTCGAAATAAGTTGAATTGAAAGCGATTTCGAAATGAATTGAATATATAACGATTTCGAAATTATAACGATTTCGAAATGAATTGAATATATAACGATTTCGAAATGAATTGAATATATAACGATTTCGAAATGAATTGAATATATAACGATTTCGAAATGAATTGAATATATAACGATTTCGAAATTATAACGATTTCGAAATGAATTGAATATATAACGATTTCGAAATGAATTAAATATATAACGATTTCGAAATGAATTGAATATATAACGATTTCGAAATGAATTGAATATATAACGATCTCGAAATGAATTGAATATAAAACGAATTCAAATTGAATTGAAAACGATTTCGAAATGAATTGAATTGAAAACGATTTCGAAATGAATTGAATTGAAAACGAATTGAAATGAATTCAAATTGAATTGAAATTTGAATTGAATAGAAATGAATTTTGAAACGAATTTATAAAGAAGAATTCAATTTTGATTTGAATTGAAAAGGGAGTTGAAATTGCTTTTGAAACGAATTTAAAACTATTTATATAATTCGTTTTAAATAAAAATCGACGAAGTATATATTATATATATTATATATATAATATAATGGCCTGAATAGAACGCGCCGCGCCGCGGCAGTTCGCGAATTTCGACCATTTATTTCAAACGGGCATTACGGGAGATCCGACCGTCGGATTCTCCTAAAACCGGAACCGTTGGGTTCGTATCGAAAAGAGCTTTCTAACGAATATTAGAAATTTGAAATCTAACGGTTGGATTTGGAGATACGTCCAAATAAAATTCGAAAAAGGTCGCTGTAAGTGCAGTTCGATGGCCATTGTTGGAAATCGACTGTACGGGCCTTGATAAAATTATTAAAAATAGTAATAATTTGTGTAAAATCATAAGAAATGATTCGGGAAGAATTGGGATGAAAAACTCCATATTTGAAAAGATAAAAATAGACTTTTATCGAATTGAACTAGTTTTGAACTAGAAATATAATTCTATTTATTTTTAAATAAATAAATTGAATTTGAAAAGGGTTTTGAAAATAACCAGAATATCCAATGATTGCATTGGAGTGGATTTGAATCGAAATTGTCTTCGGAATATTTCGATGTTGGAATTCGTGATTATACAGGTGTTGTTATGGAAATTTGAAAGATATATATTTATATCGTTATTTCCAATACGACATTTGTTAGTCGTAGAATTTGATATTGAATATAAGCCGATATATTTTCTATTTAGAGCCTTATATTGAATATCAAATGTGATTTGGGTTTGTCGTGAATAGTGTCTTCACTAATACTGTTCTTGAACCCAGTTGAGAAAAGATTAAATCTTTTTATTTAGATTTAATGAAGTGTACCAATTAAATAATATTTAATTGGAATTGAATTGATATTGATTTTTGGGTTTATCGTGAACAGTGTTTTAAATAACACTCGTTCTTTAACCCGATAATTAATGGGATGTGACTTTGGGTTTATCGTGAACCGTGTTTTAAATGACATTGATTCTTTAACCCAATTAACGATTAAAACTGAGTGGAGTTTTAATGAATCTTTAATTAGATTGAAATGGTCGAAAATGGAGTATCACCAGTTTTGCTCCAGGCGATTGTTAAATCTTTAATTAGATTTGAACGTGAAATTTAGAAACTAACTGTCGGTTAGCCAAGCAGAATGGTTTTCTGGATATTGATCTGATGTTGGTTTCGGCCTTCGGGGTTAATATTTGGGAAATTATTCTCTTGATTAATTTACGGTTAGTGACTAATGAATTGGAATGAGGCGTATGTTGTGTTTGTGTAACACTTATTTAAAATATACGCGAGTTATTCGGAAAGACCGGGTTTATCCCATTCTGAATAACTGATACGACGATAAGTCGAAGATGAAGACGATGGTCGAAGACCGGAGGTCTTCACGTCGTTTGGGTAATTACTGATGATCTTGATTGGGCTGTACACCCAAGAAGATGGAAACAGTTAGGGATCGTCCAGACGTACTTGGAGATCGATGGATATGCGGGGTACTAGGTGCCTCCGGTTTCGTTCAGACCCAGGACGGACTTGTAAATGGACTGTGTGTCTGACATCGGATTTCATTCTGTGTGACTGATATCGGTTGCATAGGATGATTTGCCTGTGTGGCATGCTAAGATGCAAATGATCAAGGCTTCTGTTGAAAAACAAAGTCTTGTGGTGATGATCAAAGCACGGCCTTTGTGGCGTAGCTTTGTGTAACGTTTACCTCGCGTGTCTCACACCCGGTATGAACCAAAAACGGGAGACGGACCTCAGGGAGGACTTGCGTTTCTTTCTAGCTAGAAGTGGCGTCAGTGGTTTTACACGCCCTGACGAGTTTGACTTATGTGGTTGTTGCGGTTGCGAGGCGCCTCGGTTATATCGGTTTCGGCCGAATGCATTCTGGTCGGCTGACGGACCAGACTTACACCCCATAGGGTGGGGAGACGTATTGTTCAGGTATAATAATCCACTCCGTGTGGACCGACCCTGACGATCCAAGGGGCAGTTGCGGCTGTTCCTGAGGCTCGGGCTAGACAGTCTCGAATCGGTTGAGGACTATCTTTTGCCTCGGTTCATAGATGGAAACCCAATTTCCAAATACGTGACATTTGCGGTTTTATTTGTAAACCTATATATGGCGACATGATATATGGTACCCATGGCGCCTATGATTGATACTTATGATTTGAAGTTGTTTTATACACTGTAAACTTATTATAGTATCAAATGATTTGTTTTAAACGTATCAAGCATTCTTTGGCTGTTATAAGGGAAAACCCTATCCCCCGGCTTGCGTTGCATTGTGTGATAGGACCTGGGTCTTATAACAGCTTCATTTTTCTTTATTTAGCATTGCGCTGTTTGTTTTATGCACTGGTATTCTTGGGAGGAAACCCGTTCCGTGTTATACGGCGTGGTCCCTTGATTTACCTAATGATTTAAAATAAAGATTAATAACTGTTTTAGTTCTCACACCAGTCACATGACTGACCTGGAGTTTATTGTTTTAACCTAAACTCTGGGTGCCCCTATTTTGACATGGGCAGCTAGTAGTTTCGGTTTTGCAGATTTATATTCACAGGATCCTGGTTTACAGCTGGAACGATATCCGGAAAGCTTTGTATCCGTATATCTCTTCTAGTTGTGTATTGTATTATTTTCCGCTGCGATGTATTTAAATGTAATTTAAATCTCTGATATTTCTGTGTAATATTCATTTATACTCTGTATATTCTTGTAATCTGATGCATTGTGGTTATATGCAATGAAATGTTCTTCTGTATGCGTTCTGCTGTGGTTTGTTCTCGAACTATCCGACGCTTCCCTTTACGGGGAAGTTGCGGGTCTTCACAGTTGGTATCAGAGCTTTGGTTTACAAAGCAGAGAACAAGGCACAATAGAACCGTACGAAAGAATTCATCAGAAATTGGATTAGTAATATCCAACGAGAATGACTCGTTAGAGATGGGATCAGTAGTATCCTAGAACGAGTGTGAAGAGTATATTTTTGAAAATGAAACCAAATTTTTGTTTTGAAAATTTAAATCAATTATTCGTATTTGATTATCTATTTATATTGAGTTGGACAGTCCAGTATATATAGATTTTGCGTATACGTCTGATCCGCGTGTATTCGAAGTTTTAATATACTGGATAGATATAGAATCATACTCTAGTGGCCCGAAGATGATTCTGATGATTGACTAGTCGTCATTAGTATTCATGTTCGAGTAACGAAGGTGTGATTTCTATATATTTCCTATTGACTGGTGTGAGAGCCAAAATTAGATAGGGCTTATTGTTTTGATTTGGCATCAAAAATGAGATTTTTGACTATATATCAAAATTATGAATTTGAAACTCTAATTCACTAATTGATTGATGTTTGTGTTGTATGTTTATTTGTTTGATAATTTTTAGCCATTTAGCCTAATTGAATCAAATATTGAATTGTATTGAAATTTGGTCGCATTTGCTTGCATACATATACTTACATTGAACAGGTCATAGCAAGGAGGCTAGAGCAGAGAATAAAATTTGTTTGCCCGACAAACAGGTACATGTTTACTACATAATTTCCTGTTTTGTTTGGGTGATGATGATTTTGTGAGCCTATTGGCTAGCCGCTTGGCTTTTTCTTTTTCTTTTTGAGATCTGAAGGACCGGGGAAGCTATTTGAAATTCCCCGATGCTCCCGGTGCAGGGGAGGTTATGGCGAAATTTTTCGAAAATTTAGGGTGTTAGCCAAATTTTTGAAATTTTAGAAAATTCTCAGAAACTGAAAGGTTAGAGAATGGAAGCCTGATCGAGCGTAGAGTTGATTAATCAAACCACTTTCGACTTTGTTCCTTTTCGGGGACGAAAAGTTTTAAGTGGGGGAGATTGTAACAACCCGTAAAATCTGGGCCAGTTTAAAATTTTTATTTTGGCAATTTTAGCGAATTTTGATTATTTAAAATGAATTATTTTAAATAATATCGACGAGAAACTTATTTTGAATAGAATTCGAACGTATATTTTATATACGTCGTCGTTAGAATATAAATATTTATATATAATTATAAATAGAATTGAAAATGGCGCGTTAGTTCGAAAATTCGATTTCTAATTTCAAATGAATATACAGAATTCAATATAAGTCAGAATCGAACGAAACAAGAAATATTTGAATCTGTATAACTATATCTTTGTAACGAAGTTAACAAACTGAGATTTCATCTTAGAAATGATAAGATATGTCCAGTTTAAAATTAGAAATAGTCGCTGTGGAATTTATATATATTTTTATATATATAAGGCCCTTAAAAATAGCAATTTTGCAAACGACCTCGGATTTCGACGAAACCAGTTTTGTTAGGTCCGTGATGTCGAATTATTGCTAGATTTCAAATTTCATAATTTTTCGAATCAATATGTGAGCGCGGCAAAGGAAAACGCGTTTGACCAGTTTCAGTTGATTTTAATCGACTGGAAATTGGCCATTTTTCAAACGGTCTCAGAATTCGTCGAAACTAGTTTTGTTAGGACCGTATCGTCAATACGAAGCTAGAAAATATTTTTCTGGAATTTTTCTAGTTAGTATGTGGCCCCGGTAATTTGAAATGTACGTTTAAAATTCAATATAGTGATTTAAATGAAAATTCAAAAGGAAACTGATTCAAACAGTCGAATCAGCCTACGATACATATCCCATTGTGTTCGGAATGGGGGTTAAACGCTATGGACGACAGGCGGTGGGTCTCGTTTCGAGGTCGAGAATAAAAGTTGCTTTTTGTGGAAAATTAAATAATAATAAAAAAAAAAAAACTTTTCTCTCCGTTAAACCTCTCTGCCCCCCCCCCCCTCTCCATTTTATCGAATCAGAAATCAAAAAAAAAAAAAAAAAAAAAAAGGCGAAAGGACGGAGCCCCCCCGGTCGACGTTCATCGCCGCGCCAACCCCCCCCACCCACGAGCCCCTTCCGCCGCCCTCTCCTTCTCAACCTCCTCCTCCTCCACTTAAAATCGAGACCCCCTGAAGCCGTGACGCCAGGACCCACCAACCCCGACGCCTACCAGACCTCCGAACGCCGAGCGCCTCCAGCCCCCTTTCCAGCTACCAGCGACGAACTCCGGTCAGCCCCCTCCACCGACGCAACCAAACCCCCGCCCCCTTCTGAATTTGAAAAGGTGAGTTTTTTTTCTATGATTTTGTTTTATAAAAAAAACTGTATTTTGTTATGAAAAGAAAAAAAAGAAAACTGATTTTTTTTTTTATATATATATGCTTTGAAAAGAAAACTGAATTTTTTTATATATATGTTTTTTTAAATAAAAACTGAATTGATTTTTTTTAAAAAAAAAGAAAAACTGATTTTAGGTTAAAAGAAAAACTGATTTTATGTTAAAAGAAAAACTGATTTTTATATAGTTTAAAAACTGAAAAAGATTGATTTTTAAAACAGAAAAAGATGTGATTTTCAACAGCAACAAGATTTGATTTTTAGTAAATAAAATATGAATTTTCTTTATATAAAAGAAGCGATTAAAAATAGAATTTTTATATGTTGAACTTCGATTAAAAATAGAATTTTTGTATGTTGAACTTCGATTAAAAATAGAATTTTTGTATGTTGAACTTCGATTAAAAATAGAATTTTTGTATGTTGAACTTCGATTAAAAATAGAATTTTTGTATGTTGAACTTCGATTAAAAATAGAATTTTTCTATGTTGAACTTCGATTAAAAATAGAATTTTTGTATGTTGAACTTCGATTAAAAATAGAATTTTTATATGTTGAACTTCGATTAAAAATAGAATTTTTATATGTTGAACTTCGATTAAAAATAGAATTTTTATATGTTGAACTTCGATTAAAAATAGAATTTTTATATGTTGAACTTCGATTAAAAATAGAATTTTTATATATTGAACTTTGAAATAAAAATTCGATTTTTATATATTGAACTTTGAAATAAAAATTCGATTTTTATATATTGAACTTTGAACTAAAAATTTGATTTTTATAAATATTGAATAGAAGTAAAAATTCAATTTTTATATATATAGTGACTACGGGCAACGAAGATGACGAAGATGCGATAGCAATGAAGATTTCTATCAATGAAGTGCCGTGGAGCTAGGATAGCAATCGGTGAGAACTTCTCACTCAAATTCTATTTTTCTAGTTATATATATATACTAGGATGCAGACTGTGCTTATTAGAAGCACCCGACACCCGTCCACATACCATGGACTTGTTTGTTTGACTGTTTGGTGATTGATTGCGATATTGGTTTGAATGTGGTTTGTGGTGTGAAAAATCGAATCGATAAATTGGTTAGGATTAGACGTGCGCCGTTATAAGGCGAAGGAGTAAGGCTAGGTTAGACCCTTACTCCAAATTTTGTGGTTTGCATAATGAAATTGATTTGATTGATGAGTGAATGGCGTGGGCCTTCACTAGACCGGGGATAAGGCTAGGCCTTGTCCCGTTTCTAGTATCGTGCCGTTATGCCGCCGAAATTTTCTAAAATAAGTTAGAAAAATAAAAATATCATTTTATTGAATAAATGAATTGTATAGAAATTCATAGGTTGGAATAAAATGTTTTAGCGTTAAAAATATAATTTTTAACGTGAATGTGAATAAATAAATATTCATTTACAAACCAGATGGTTTGTTTATGTACACTTATTTGAATGACATTGATTGGGTCGATAAATTTTACACATCGCCCAACAGCACAAATAAAATATGTGTTTGATTGTTTGAAACCCCACACGGGTGTTGGGATGAAATTTGAAGTTCACTCATCCCGATTGATTGAATATGTCGATCGGTTGATTGACAGGCTGTTTTAAGCGTTGGATATCTATATTTGATGCTTATACAGTGTAGTGCACTTTGGTTGATGGTTGATTATTTTCAATGCTATTATATACATGTGTTGTATGAAAATCCATATAATTAATTTTATATGGTAATTGATTGGGCCTCATTCCAGTTTTGAAAAAAAAACATTTGAAAAAGAAATATTTGAAAAAGAAATATTTGAAATAGAATATTTGAAAATAGAAATTTATGAAGCCGTGTTGATTAGATTGACGCCATTTTGACGTGAACGATATTTATATCAATTTTAAACGAATTCAAAGTGAATTGAATTGAAAGTGATTTCGAAATAAATTGAATTGAAAGCGATTTCGAAATGAATTGAATATATAACGATTTCGAAATTATAACGATTTCGAAATGAATTGAATATATAACGATTTCGAAATGAATTGAATATATAACGATTTCGAAATGAATTGAATATATAACGATTTCGAAATGAATTGAATATATAACGATTTCGAAATTATAACGATTTCGAAATGAATTGAATATATAACGATTTCGAAATGAATTAAATATATAACGATTTCGAAATGAATTGAATATATAACGATTTCGAAATGAATTGAATATATAACGATCTCGAAATGAATTGAATATAAAACGAATTCAAATTGAATTGAAAACGATTTCGAAATGAATTGAATTGAAAACGATTTCGAAATGAATTGAATTGAAAACGAATTGAAATGAATTCAAATTGAATTGAAATTTGAATTGAATAGAAATGAATTTTGAAACGAATTTATAAAGAAGAATTCAATTTTGATTTGAATTGAAAAGGGAGTTGAAATTGCTTTTGAAACGAATTTAAAACTATTTATATAATTCGTTTTAAATAAAAATCGACGAAGTATATATTATATATATTATATATATAATATAATGGCCTGAATAGAACGCGCCGCGCCGCGGCAGTTCGCGAATTTCGACCATTTATTTCAAACGGGCATTACGGGAGATCCGACCGTCGGATTCTCCTAAAACCGGAACCGTTGGGTTCGTATCGAAAAGAGCTTTCTAACGAATATTAGAAATTTGAAATCTAACGGTTGGATTTGGAGATACGTCCAAATAAAATTCGAAAAAGGTCGCTGTAAGTGCAGTTCGATGGCCATTGTTGGAAATCGACTGTACGGGCCTTGATAAAATTATTAAAAATAGTAATAATTTGTGTAAAATCATAAGAAATGATTTGGGAAGAATTGGGATGAAAAACTCCATATTTGAAAAGATAAAAATAGACTTTTATCGAATTGAACTAGTTTTGAACTAGAAATATAATTCTATTTATTTTTAAATAAATAAATTGAATTTGAAAAGGGTTTTGAAAATAACCAGAATATCCAATGATTGCATTGGAGTGGATTTGAATCGAAATTGTCTTCGGAATATTTCGATGTTGGAATTCGTGATTATACAGGTGTTGTTATGGAAATTTGAAAGATATATATTTATATCGTTATTTCCAATACGACATTTGTTAGTCGTAGAATTTGATATTGAATATAAGCCGATATATTTTCTATTTAGAGCCTTATATTGAATATCAAATGTGATTTGGGTTTGTCGTGAATAGTGTCTTCACTAATACTGTTCTTGAACCCAGTTGAGAAAAGATTAAATCTTTTTATTTAGATTTAATGAAGTGTACCAATTAAATAATATTTAATTGGAATTGAATTGATATTGATTTTTGGGTTTATCGTGAACAGTGTTTTAAATAACACTCGTTCTTTAACCCGATAATTAATGGGATGTGACTTTGGGTTTATCGTGAACCGTGTTTTAAATGACACTGATTCTTTAACCCAATTAACGATTAAAACTGAGTGGAGTTTTAATGAATCTTTAATTAGATTGAAATGGTCGAAAATGGAGTATCACCAGTTTTGCTCCAGGCGATTGTTAAATCTTTAATTAGATTTGAACGTGAAATTTAGAAACTAACTGTCGGTTAGCCAAGCAGAATGGTTTTCTGGATATTGATCTGATGTTGGTTTCGGCCTTCGGGGTTAATATTTGGGAAATTATTCTCTTGATTAATTTACGGTTAGTGACTAATGAATTGGAATGAGGCGTATGTTGTGTTTGTGTAACACTTATTTAAAATATACGCGAGTTATTCGGAAAGACCGGGTTTATCCCATTCTGAATAACTGATACGACGATAAGTCGAAGATGAAGACGATGGTCGAAGACCGGAGGTCTTCACGTCGTTTGGGTAATTACTGATGATCTTGATTGGGCTGTACACCCAAGAAGATGGAAACAGTTAGGGATCGTCCAGACGTACTTGGAGATCGATGGATATGCGGGGTACTAGGTGCCTCCGGTTTCGTTCAGACCCAGGACAGACTTGTAAATGGACTGTGTGTCTGACATCGGATTTCATTCTGTGTGACTGATATCGGTTGCATAGGATGATTTGCCTGTGTGGCATGCTAAGATGCAAATGATCAAGGCTTCTGTTGAAAAACAAAGTCTTGTGGTGATGATCAAAGCACGGCCTTTGTGGCGTAGCTTTGTGTAACGTTTACCTCGCGTGTCTCACACCCGGTATGAACCAAAAACGGGAGACGGACCTCAGGGAGGACTTGCGTTTCTTTCTAGCTAGAAGTGGCGTCAGTGGTTTTACACGCCCTGACGAGTTTGACTTATGTGGTTGTTGCGGTTGCGAGGCGCCTCGGTTATATCGGTTTCGGCCGAATGCATTCTGGTCGGCTGACGGACCAGACTTACACCCCATAGGGTGGGGAGACGTATTGTTCAGGTATAATAATCCACTCCGTGTGGACCGACCCTGACGATCCAAGGGGCAGTTGCGGCTGTTCCTGAGGCTCGGGCTAGACAGTCTCGAATCGGTTGAGGACTATCTTTTGCCTCGGTTCATAGATGGAAACCCAATTTCCAAATACGTGACATTTGCGGTTTTATTTGTAAACCTATATATGGCGACATGATATATGGTACCCATGGCGCCTATGATTGATACTTATGATTTGAAGTTGTTTTATACACTGTACACTTATTATAGTATCAAATGATTTGTTTTAAACGTATCAAGCATTCTTTGGCTGTTATAAGGGAAAACCCTATCCCCCGGCTTGCGTTGCATTGTGTGATAGGACCTGGGTCTTATAACAGCTTCATTTTTCTTTATTTAGCATTGCGCTGTTTGTTTTATGCACTGGTATTCTTGGGAGGAAACCCGTTCCGTGTTATACGGCGTGGTCCCTTGATTTACCTAATGATTTAAAATAAAGATTAATAACTGTTTTAGTTCTCACACCAGTCACATGACTGACCTGGAGTTTATTGTTTTAACCTAAACTCTGGGTGCCCCTATTTTGACACGGGCAGCTAGTAGTTTCGGTTTTGCAGATTTATATTCACAGGATCCTGGTTTACAGCTGGAACGATATCCGGAAAGCTTTGTATCCGTATATCTCTTCTAGTTGTGTATTGTATTATTTTCCGCTGCGATGTATTTAAATGTAATTTAAATCTCTGATATTTCTGTGTAATATTCATTTATACTCTGTATATTCTTGTAATCTGATGCATTGTGGTTATATGCAATGAAATGTTCTTCTGTATGCGTTCTGTTTTGTCCTGTTCTCAACGATAGGGCGTTTCGAACGATCTGGGTCGGTTTAGCGACTGGTTCGGACCGAGCGAAATTCCTTGCCGTCACATAAAGTGTGACCTTATTTCCTATAGCAACGTGTTTTTCTTTTTTTGCGATGATATATAAAAAAAATATAAGTATTTACGGAAGAATTCTACGCAAAAAAATTGCTGGAATATCAGCAATTTTTGTGAATAATTATAGACATTTCTTCAATTATTCACATAGTACATGCATATGTTGAATGGCGAATGAATAATTACTGACATATAAGCAATTATTTATATATAATTGCTGATATATCAACAACTATTTTACAGCATACACATGTTGAAAGGTTGATGAATATTTGTTAATAAATCAGCATTATTTATATACAATTGTTGATATATTATCAACTATATTACAGATGATGTACTAAATGGAAAAGTTTCCGATATATTAGCATATATTGCAAATAGTTGCATCATTTGCAGCAATTTACTGAAGATTAAATATTTTTAATACGCATGCAATTTTTATTATATTTCTGCTGATTTTTTTGCAATACTTGAATGTTTTGACAAGTATAGGCTTTGAGTTTAATTTTTTTTCACGTAAATAAGCAAAAATTACATGAAGTTCTGCCACTTTTTTGATATAATTGCTGCAATGTCAGCAATTATTCGGAAAATTACAGAAAAATTCTAGAGAGTGCATTTTTTTAATTTTTGAATTTATACATTTTTTTGTGGTTTTAATGCATGAATACGATGATGATTATGCGTTAGACCTAATTTTGAAGTTTGAAAATTTATTACATTGTTTTTATCGATTTTTGATGATTTTCGAAAAACAGGAACGTAACTTATAAAAATTTTAGACAACGAGTTTTTTGTATTTTGATACTTAACATAAACTTGTGTTAAACTGTCCTTTAAAAATATAATTGGTTAAACGCAGTTAGTATATGAAAAATTGCTTACAAGATATGCTGAAATTTACAAGTGACTAAATTAAAGAGTAAGAGGTGAGGACCAATGTACTTTTAACATGGTTAGCGTATCCAAAATCACAATGCTTACGCAACAACGTTAAGATGTGTAATGTTCAAATGGAGAAAGAGAAAACAACAGGCGGGCTTTACTATGCAGTATAACAATTAAGGAATGGATTATAACGTAGTACTTGAATATTCAGTCCTTTATATTCAAGGAAATGTCTACCAGATGATCCCTATTTAATAGACGTTTAATGCGTGAAAGTCTATTAAATAAATGTTCAGCACTGAACACATCGAATATTCTAAACTGATACACGACTTTTGCATTTAATGTTCAAGCTTATTCAAACAGTTTCAGTTGGAAAGGAGGGCTGCTTTAAAGTAACGTTAAGGCGTAACCTCTAGGGGTGAGCATTTGGTTGGTTTGGTTAATCTGATGATAAATTTGTCAGACCAAACTAAAACAAATAAAAATGAAAAACAAACCAAACCAACCAAATTAAGTTTGGTTGGTTCGGTTGGTAATCCGATTAAACCGAAATAAAAATATTTTTTAATTTATGTTTGAAATATTCACTATAATTTGAAACAAATTATAAATATATGATTACATTATTATTATTTTTTATTTTTATGCTTTTTGATGTTAATTTTGACACATAGATGATGATTAATATATAACTAAATAACTAAACTAACCTAAAATATTTATTTCAATACCGATAATTTTGAAAATATAGTAAAAATTCGGTTAATTTGGTTAAACCGATAACCGAACTTAATAATTTTTCGGGCCGATTACAAACCGATTTAATTTCAAAACCAAACCAAACCGACCAAAATAAATTGGTTTGGTTGGTTTATTTGGTTTAACCGAATAATGCTCACCCCTAGTAACCTCCCCTTGGTGGGATCAATATTAGTTTGTTGACGCCAACCAGAAGCCGAAGTCTTGGTAACACCACCAAAAGTGGTGTCAATAAACGAAATCTCTTAGATGGTCACACATATGTAGCATGTTAGGGTCAATCGTCAATGCACGATTTGACCGTTAGTTATTTGGAATTTTTAAAAAAGCAGATAAGTGGCATTAACACGGGCCTTGTCGACCATCTACCAACTATTATATCACATTATAAATGATCCTTCAAACAAAATGTGCAGACAATATTTGCAAAGAAATATGATAGCTCAGTAAGATTAGACGTGAACCACTTGATTTGTATGGTCAAAATGGGAATTAAGTTAACAAATGAGAACCACTTGACCATATCTACACACAAAAGTGACGACTAGCTTTAAGTGGGTTGAAAGAATTAGCAGACACGTCTACATGCAACCTTCCTTACAGCTTTATATTTCCCGTCCCAGCCTCTCTCTTGCGTTTGTTGCTGCTAATGGTAACCGCTACCGATACATGAGAATCATTATCGTACCAGTACTACTGGTAAGTCAAAAATAGCTATCAATAATATATCGTTACCAATGATAAAATATTCATTGGTATACCGTTGGCTGGTAATGGGAAATTTAACAATACGACAAACATTCAAATTTTGTTGCTCTAAAATTTTGAAAAAAAAAGCAATTATATTGTTTTTTATTATTACTCTATGATATTTATATTAGTATTACAACATGTTTTAGTTGACATCTAAATATTTCTTAATCCATCACAGCTTATTTACAATAATATGAGATAATAACATTTATAATCTCAAACTTTGAGCCTAACAAAACTTAAAAAGAATCATCACCATAAATAATACTACAAAATCTTCTTAAAAACCACGACGTATCGTTAAAAGTGTCTATGGTTAAGCTATGATCTAATAGTGAAAAATAAATTTAATATGATCGGTAAATTTATCGTTACCACTGGTTTTGACTTTTCTTTACTGCTATATTTACCGTTAACAATTGTAAATTTACCGTTACCATACTTATAACATTGGTAAACCAAAGTGGCTTAATTTTTTTTTTACAATTACTTGGTATTGGAATAGTACTAGTAAATTTACCATTACCATAACAGCCCTAGCTACCATAGCCAATCATGCATGCATCCTTTTCTAAAGTAAAAACAACAGAGATAATACGACATCCACGACATGTATATATTTAATTATATATTGAGCCTGTTTTTAAATATTATGAATATAAGGTGAATGTCACAAGGCAATCTAAACTGCAGCGCCGCCACTAGCATAAAAATATGATACAATATCAACAATATCTTGCTTGCACAAAGATTGTTGATCGAATAGCACTCAAAAAACTATTTAGTATTGCTCGAATCTTTAGAAAGCAAAGTTGAAAGCAGATGAGAAGCGCGTTATAAAACAGATGCATTTCCAAAATTTAAGTAAAAGTAGATTAAATAGAAATAGAGTTGAGAAAATATGAAGGAAACAAAATAGGATCTGGAAATGCTGTATCAAAACTGATTAAAAATATACTATCAAAAACTAAGAGCTCTACATCACATTAGCAAAGTCAAGCCAAATCTTATCTAGCTAGGTTCCAGTCGAGTCTATGGACGCATGTGTTTTCGATGGTCATACATGCATTTTCTTCTCGATACAAAGCTAGGGTTGAAAAAATTATGGGTTGGATCATCTTGAACCAAATATAATATAATTTAGTCATTTAACTTGCATAATAAATTAAATATAATTTATTTACTAGAACACACATTTTATAAAAATTTAGTTATAAAATACATCACATGAAATTAACTCACTGCATACTAAAGCAAAAGTTTTATTTCAAATTACACTAAAATGCTATTTAAAATACCTTAATGAAATTCTATCTGTTTTGGACGGACATGAAATATGTTCTTTTGGGTATTTACTTTGACAATTCTAATTTTAACTGGGCTTATTTAATTAGTTTTTATATAAGTTTGGGTTTAATCAAAATGAGGTTACGGAGAACAAAGTATCACATTCCACTTGTTTATAGCATGGGTTATGAGTTGTGAACCATATCTAATCCGAACTAGGATGACTTAGGTTGTAAACCATATTTTATAATATGATATATTCATACGTTATACTTTTGGAATAATGATAATTTTACAAAACAATATTATAAAATATTTTTCTTAAAACGATTCTTATAGATATGTAAAACTCTTTTCAAAATGGTTTATAAAATATGTGTATTTGTACATAGAAACACAAAATCTACATGAGATAAGCATGCAAATATGCACATGGAAGGTTATTAATCCAGAATTGGATCAATACAAAAATGTGCTTCTCCATTGGAACAAATAGCCAGCATAAATCATATAGAAAAACTAGTTCAGCATTAAACAAAAATCAACTTGGAAAATCACTTGAAAAATCAGTAGAATGGCATAAACAAACATATATAAACACACGCAACTCATGGTCACAACCTATTCCCCTATACAGGTCGACTTAGGGGTCGATCCGGGCAAGCTAGGGGTCAACAAACGATGAGGCTCGGCCGACCTCTAGAAGGCATCTGCTACAAAGTGATTTTCAGCTCTAATTGCAATTCCAAATAGTTTTTGAATGACTTAGGGAACTCAGAGTGGTCTGAAAATTGACATGCATATAGTATTGCAACATGACTAATGTGACGACCCGAACTTCCCCGTAAAGGAAAGCCCGAATTGCTTTGAGAACACGACAAATCAGAACACAAATAGAAGAACGTTTCATTGCTTATTACAACAATTTACATCAGATACAGGAATATACAGAGTATGAATAAATAATATACATTCGATAAATATCAGAGATTTAAAATTACATTTAAATACAAAGCAGCGGAAAACTAATACGAACACAACTGAAAGGAATAAACGGATGCAGAGCATTCCGAATATCATTCCAGCTGTAAACCAGGACCCTGTGAATATAAATTTGCAAAAACAAAACTAGTCGCTACCAGTGCGGAAAATAGGGGCACCTAGAGTTTAGGTTAAAACAATAAACTCCAGGTCAGTCATGTGACTGGTATGAGAACTAAAACAGTTATTCAAAACTTCACTTTAAAATCAGATATATCAAGGGACCACGCCATATAACACGGAACGGGTTTCCTCCCAAGAATACCAGTGCATGTAACAAAACAGCGCAATGCTTTTTGGAAAAATGAAGCTATTATAAGACCTAGGTCCCATCACACGATGCAACGCAAGCCGGAGGATAGGGTTTTCCCTTATAATAGCCAAACATGCTTGGTACATTAAAACAAATCATTTGATGCTATTATATGTGCATAGTGTATAAAACAACTTCAAATATAAATGTATCAATCCTAAACGGCATGGGCACCATGTATCATGTTACCAATACTAGGCCCGACAATCAAAACCGCAATTGTCACGTATTGGAAGTTGGATTTCCATCTATGAACCATGGCAAGGGATCGTCCTTACCGCTTCGAGACAATCTAGCCCATGTCTCAGGACCCAGACTCAGGTGGGCCTTGGATCGTCAGGGTCGGTCCACCCGAAGTGCCAAGGGTGAATTAAAATGCCTAAACATGTGTTTCCCTACCCTATGGGGCGTAAGTCTGATCTGTATATAAACCATATAATCCATCAGCCCCTAGTGTCGATATAACCAAGGCGCCTCACTATCCATCATCCAAATAAGTAAAACGCTTGGGTGTGCAAAACCCAGACACCACTCCTAGCTAGAAGGAAACACATGCCCTCCCTGATGTCCTCTCCCATTTCTGGTTCACACCGGGGTGTGAGGCTCACGAATTAACGCTACACAAAGCTATGCTATATTAAATTCGTGCTTTGATCATCAACCAGAAGACTCTGCTTTTCAACATAAGCCTTGATCACAGGCAATTCACGCTATGCAACCGATGTCTATCAATCACACAGAATGAAATCCGATGTCAGACACACATCCATTTACAAGTTCGTTCTAGGTCTGAACGAAACCGGAGGCACCTTATTCCTCATCCCATATGTCCAATACAGAAGAGAGGCCCTCGCATATCCGGTTGATCTCCAAGTACGACTGGAATGATCACCACTTATTACCTCGTCTTGGGTGTACAACCCAATCAAGACATTAGTAATCATCCAAACGATGTGAAGACCTCTAGCCTTCAACCACCTTCTACATCCTCGACATATCGTCGAATCAGTTATTCAAAATGGGATAAACCCGGTCCTTCTGAATAACTCGCGTATATAATAAACAAGTGCTATAAAAACATAACATACGCCTCATTCCAATCCAGAATATACCTTTATTCAAATATTCTTATACTCTGGGAAAGGTTCCCATTAATTTTATCAAAGATAAATTCTTTAAATTTATTCTTTAATCTTCCTTTAGATATCAATTCAAACCATTTTAAGGTTTTACCAAACTAGTCGGGATTAGCGAACCTTACCGAAATAATCGTTTGTTTAATTTCTCAATCCCAACCTATTCATCCCATGAAGTAAAACAGGTAATACTTCATACCTAACACCATGGTGTTATCGGTAAAATTAATTACCATTTCACGTTCAAATCTAATTAAAGATTTAACTATCGCTTGGAGCAAAACTGGTGATGCTCCATTCTCGATCATTTCTCGAATTTGATAATTTTAGTTATCAAACTCACCTTTCAATCTATTTAAAGATTCATTAAAACTCTAATTCAGTTTTAATTTCCAAAAATCATTACTTAATGATTATTCAAAGTTAAGAAATAAATGTTATCTTTAACTGGGTTAAGAACTAATGTCCTTTAAAACAAAGCTCACGATAAACTCAAAATCACCTTCCATTAACAATGGAATCTTCACGGAATACAGATCAATATATATAATCGATATGAACTTCCATATCCAACCGATAATGTAAATGGAATAACGACAAAGCCTTTTAAGTTCCATATATAGTAATAGTCTTCCTCCATAGAAGTTCACTTCGAGTATTACTGAATCAAACTCCATTCCATTCTAATTTATTTTCTTAAATTGGAAAACTTTTCTTTGGAAATTTCCCCTAAATCTTAAGTAAAAGATTTATAAATTCCAAATCCCATTTCACTGTAAATCAGTTTAAAGAACAAATGTCGTTAAAAACACAGTTCACAATAAACCCAATTCACATTCCAATTAAATGTTAATTAATTGGTAATTCATCTTTACATCTTAATTAAAAGATTTATTCTTTTCACACGGGGATTAAGAACAGTGTTAGTGAAGACACCGTTCCCGACAAACCCAAAATCCACTTTGATATTAAATACTAGGCTCTGAGTAGAAAATATATCGGCTTATATTCAATATCAAATTCTAAAATTAACAAATATTGTATTGGAATAACGAGATATATATCTTCCAAATTCCTCCACAATATCCGTATAATCACGGAATCCAATATCGAAATATTCCAAGATAATTTCAATTCAAATCCATCCCAATTCATACATTGGAAATTCTGGTTATTTTTAAAACCATTTCAAATCCAATTTATTTTATTTAAAAATATTGGATTTGTAGTTCTAGTCCATAACTAGTTCATTTCAATAAAAATATTTTTTTATCTTTTCAAATATGGAATTTTTCATCCTAATTCTTTCCAAATCATTTATTATGATTTTACACAAATTATTGATATTTTTAATAATTTTATCAAGGCCCGTACAGTCGATTTCCATAAACGGCCATCGAACTGCACTTACAGCGACCTTTTCCAAATTTGTTTTGGACATAATTCCAAATGCAACCATTAGATTTCTAATTTCTTGTATTTTTTAGAAAGCTCTTTTCGATACGAACCCAACGGTTCCGGTTTTAGGAGAATCTGACGGTCGGCTCTCCCGTAATGTCCATTCGAAGTCAATGGTCGAAATTCGCGAACTGCGACAGCGCAACGCGTTCTGTTCATGCCATTATATATATATATATATATATATATATATATGTTATATATATATTTCATCGATTTTTATTTAAAACGTATTTTATAAATCGTTTTAAATTCGTTTTCAAAACGATTTCAACTTCATATTCACTTTCAAATCGAAATTGAATGTTCCATGTCATTAATATATAAATGATAATATTTTCAAAACATTAGATTTTGAAATCATCTCCTTTTCGATATTCACTATAAAAATGAATAAAATCGATATAAATACCGTTCACGTCAAAATGGTGTTAATCTAATCAACACGACTTTATATATTTAAATATTTTCGTGTCCATCCCAAATCGGACATCAAAATTAGATTTTGATCTTTTACTGAATATTATTTTTAAAATATTCATTATTTTAAAATATTTGTTATTTTAAAATTTTCATTCCTTTTGAAGTGGAATCAGACACAGTCAATTACCATATAATTTTATTTATATGGATTTCATACACACATGCACACAACAATAATCAAACACAGTCAACCATCATCCAGAGTGCATTACACAACTACATCAGCGTTAAATATAAATAATCAACGCTTACAACAGTTTGTCAACCCATCGATTGACATACAACTAAATATTAGGATTAGTGTATGTCCAATATCATCCCAATACCCGTATGGGGTTTTCAAACAACAAACATTGATTATTATTTGTGCAGTTGGGTGATGGGTAAAATATATCGGCCCAATCAATATCAGTTAAATGTGTGTATATAAACAAATCGTCCGATTTATAAATGAATATTTATTTTATTCATATACACCTTAAAAATTATATTTTTAACTATAAAATATTTTATTTCAACCCATGAATATTTATTTTCCATTCCACATCACAATCACAATCAATTTTCATAACAACATACAATCAAACAAGTCGTCCATGGTCTGTGGATGACGATGTCGGTTGCTGCTAAGCACCGTTTGCATCCTAGTATATATTTCTAACATGAAAATAAAATTAAAGTGAGAAGATCTCACCTTTGGGATCCACTCCTCCATTCTTTATTTCTAAACGGTTCGAATTTGGATTTGAATCCAGTCGGTTCCATCACACACTGTTTCACTCTGTTCATAGTAAAAATCACATTTTTATTATTCAGTTTTATATATATAAATCATATTTTTACATCGCTACTTCGTTACAGAAATTGTATTTTTATAGCGTTACTTTCTATATAAAAATAATATTTTTACAACGGTGTTCATATCATACCAATTAAATCTTAATAGCGATGTTCATATCATAAAAAAATCAATTTTTTATATGAATAAAAATCATATCTTCTTCTAACTAAAAATTAGATTTTTATATAACTAAAAATTATATTTGTATCTAATTAAAAATCATATTTTTACATCGCTCTACTTCTAATAAAGATTATATTTTTATATCAAAGATATTTATATTTTCAAATCAAAGAGGTTTATATTTTTCAATTCAAAGATATTTATATTTTCAAATCAAAGATATTTATATTTTCAAATCAAAGAGATTTATATTTTTCAATTCAAAGAGGTTTATATTTTCCTACAACAATGCTATTTTTATTTTCAAACCAATTCTATTTTATTTTTCAAACCAATTCTATTTTTGTTTTTAAAAACAAAACTGTTTATTTTTAAAAACCAATGTAATTTTCATTTTAAAAGCTGCATTTTATCTATTTTAAAAACTATATTTTTACATATTTTCTTATCTCAGATTTTCAAAAGCAATGCTTTTTAATAATAATAAAAAACTGTATATAAGCTTACTGTAAATCGTCGTTCTGCTCCAGTCCTAGGGTTCACCACTGCGGTCCACAACTTCAATCGATCGATGATCGGAAGCCACCAGGCGGAGCGCCTCCTCTCCCTCTTTCTTCGCCAGCGGCGGCGCCCAGTCCGCACCCCCCAATCGCCCCCA